>CM070620.1:71167018-72589192 GCA_036346255.1 Ampelocalamus luodianensis | reverse complement strand
AAAACTTTGAACCTGAGCACTCCTCTCACAAAGAAGAACAAATCCAAAGAAGCGGTTTGATCATATTAATCCCAGTATTTTAAGTATTTATGTTGATTACAACTTCTATGTATGCATTGCTACTTTGTGTTAAACTATTGTCGTTAGTTGGCCTAGTACATGCATTTCCTTAGCAAATGATTATCCTCTACTACCGTGAGCCTAGGTTATTGCCGTGATTTAGAGTTCGTGGATGAGCTCTGTCACTTAGTAGTTTGCGAATTAATTGCTTAGCCATGCTTAGCTTCGTAGAAATGGGCATGTTATCGACTTGTCGATAACCTTGATCACGTAAAACTTATTATGATTTATGATTTCCACCTTGTGCCATG
This sequence comes from Ampelocalamus luodianensis, assembly GCA_036346255.1. NCBI lineage: Eukaryota > Viridiplantae > Streptophyta > Magnoliopsida > Poales > Poaceae > Ampelocalamus > Ampelocalamus luodianensis. The sequence goes on along the minus strand of CM070620.1, from coordinate 72,588,821 downwards.
TCTACTTATGAAAACTAAAACTGAAAAGCAAAATGATTTAGACTTGGGCACAATGGTAAGATGGTGTGATTTTCGGGTGTGACTAGAATGGTGCCCGAGTCAATTAAGGACCGAACATCTTGTGAGTACCTGTTATCCGAGCAATTTGTGCGTGCTAACCACACTAGAGGGTATGGGACCTCTCTTGACTTAGTACTTTGGCGTGTATTGGCTTCGGGTCGCAGGGGGTCGCAGGAGGGATGGTGTTGGGGGCATTGTAGAGTCCGAAAGGCTTCCCCCCCGTAACGGGTGGTTGTCTTTCGGCTGGCAATGTAAGCGTATGGGTTTCTATCCATACCAGCTGCTCGTGGTTAATACACAATATTGGAAAACGCCTGTAGGACTTAGCCTTGCGGCATACCTTCGAAGTGTGCTTTGTGGCTTAAAGGATCACCAAGTGTGGGTACATTGGTACACCCCGCGAGGTTAAAACTATTCGAATAGCCTCGCCCTAGGTTATGGACACGCTGGGTAAGCTTTCAAGAGTTAGACTACAACCTTTTAATTAAAACTTGATGGGTGGTACTAATCGTGATTCGTATATGTTGTGGTGGCTATTGGGATAGTCACTTCTAGGTGGTTGCTTGTACTTATCTTTATTTTCATTGTTACCTTCAACTTTAAAATTTAATTGTAAACTTGCTTTTAAATGTATTACATTATTGCAAATAAAGTTGGCTTTATGCAAAATGAGACATACAACCTCCACCTAAATAAGCTTGCATGTAGTTTATGAATAGGTCTGCTATTCCACACGCTACCTTCTTGCGAGTACCTTTGTGTACTCGCTATCTTGCTTAAATGTATTTGTTGCAAGAGGAAGAAGGTTTGTTTGAGGGGCCTCACTTTTGTGAGCTGTGATGGTAGTCTTCGTGGCGTCTAGCTTGGCGGCCCTCGGTTGCCTTGTGGGTGTATGGCTAACCTGGCCGACTTTTGTTCTAGCCATCTTATGACACCTTTGCTTCCACTGTTATTCTTGTTTATTGTTCTATTTGGCCGGTCGGCTCTTTGTAATAATCTTTACTATTTGTATGTCGTTGTTGAACTTAGTGATGTATGGTGTATGGAAATGATGTGCAATTTTGTGATGATGTGCATATGCTGCAATTCTGGGAAGCATATGTCCATCGAGGTTTAGAATGTTTAATTAGTAATGCTAGAACCATTTGGAGGTTAAGTGTTACTAGTTAAATATTCCGGGTCCTCACACAACACCTCCAACTTCCGCAACACTTCAACTGGAGGGCAATTTGCAGAGAGCGCCTCACCCACAAAAGTGACCTTGCTTCCATTGCAATGAAACAAGGCACTACGCCAACAGATGCCCCAAGAAGCAGCAGGCAGCGGCATCTTCCAAGTCAGCACCAAGAGCCACAACATGGGCGGCACCGCAGTCGTCGAGTCAATTTATCAAGGGACGTGTGAACCACGTCATAGCTGAGGAAGCCCAGGCAGCACCGGATGTCGTTCTTGGTATGTTTCTTGTCAATTCAATAACAGCATCAGTTCTATTTGATTCCGGAGCTTCGCATTCATTTGTCTCAAATAAGTTTGTGGGCAAAAATGGATTACCTATATCTTCCTTGACCAATCATATGATAATCAATTCCCTGGGCTCAGAAATGAGAACTAGTTCTCTATGCTCGAACCTCACTCTTGAAATATCCGGAGTATCCTTCCTGGCAGACTTGATAGTCTTGCATTCCCAAGGTTTGGATGTCATTCTTGGAATGGACTAGCTAGCCAAGAATCATGGACAAATAGACTGTGCCAATAGGTCTATCACTCTCACTAATGGAGAAGGAATTTGGTCTGAGTTCAAGTCCAAGACCTGCACCAAAGGAAGTTACATCCTCACCAGCATGAAGGAAGTGAAACTTGAAGACATACTTGTAGTCCGAGAATATTCTGATGTCTTTCCTGATGATCTACCTGGCATGCCACCGGATAGGGACGTAATGTTCTTAATTGACTTAGTCCCAGGGACAGCTCCAATATCGAAGCGACCCTATAGAATGCCAGCCAATGAGTTAGCAGAATTGAAGAAACAGATTGAAGAATTGCGAAGCAAAGGGTACATCCGACCACTCATCACCTTGGGGAGCACCGATCGTTTCGTCAAGAAAAGGACAATAGCATGAGGATGTGTGTTGATTACGATCACTCAACGAGGTGACGATCAAGAACAAGTATCCATTACCGTGATAGACGATCCGCTCGATCACCAAAGGAGCAAGTGTCTTCTAAAGATTGATTTGAGATCCGCTATCACCAATCAAGATCGCACGTAAGATATCCCAAGACGCCTTTACCACGTGATATGGATCATGCATTTAGTTTAAAGGATGTCTTTCGTTTGACGAACGCCCTCGCTTTATGAATATGATGAACAAAGTGTTCATGGAATTCTTAGATAAGTTCATGGTTGTTTTCATCGATGACATTCTCATCTACTCAAGGATGAAGAAGAACATGAGAAGCATCTCGAATGATACTAGACAAGCTCAGGAGCACCACTTTATGCCAAATTCAAAGAAAAGTGAATTTTGGCTAAGTCAAGTGGCATTCCTTGGACATATTGTGTGAGCGGGAGGAATTGCGAAGAGATCCCGCCAATGTTGAAGCAAGATTCGATTGGAAGAAACCTAGGACAACCACCGAGGTGAGAAGTTTCTTGGACTAGCTGTTATTATCGTAGGTTTATTGAAAATTTCTAAGATTGCAAGACCCATGACCCAACTTCAAGAAGGAAAAGAAGTTTGAATGGACAGATGCTTGTGAAGAAAGTTTCAAGACCTCAAGAAGAGATTAGTCTCGACTGTATTAGTCTTACCCGATATCCGTAAAGATTTTGAGATCTTCGTGACGATCTCGCCAAGGTCTCTGATGTGTATTGATGCAGAAGGCAAAGTTGTGGCTTATGCATCCGCAGGGGCTTGAGGCCACATGAAGGAAATTATCCGACACATGATCTTGAGTTAGCAACGATTGTGCATGTTTTGAAGATCTAGCGCATTATCTCATTGGTAATCGCCGTGAGATTTTCACGACCATAAGAGTGAAATACATCTTCACGCAGCAGTAATTAAACCTTCGTGCGAGAGAAGATGGCTAGAGTTGATAAAAGATTATGATCTCAGAATTCACTACCATCCGGGCAAAGCAAATGTAGTTGCAGATGCTTTGAGCAGAAGGCCTATTGTAATACCATGATGGTGTATGATCACTGTAACTACATGAAGAATTAAAGCGTCTAAATTTGGAGATTGTCAGCCAAGGTTGTGTGAATGCCTTGGAAGTACAGCCAACTCTTCAAAGTCAGATAAGAGAAAAACAGCTAGAGGATGAAGACATCAAGGAGATCAAGAAGAATATGCGAAGAGGCAAGGCTCCAGATTCGCCAAGATGAACAAGGAATCAGATGGTTTGGGAATCGTGATTTGTGTGCGTGACCAGCGAGAGTTAAAACACCACTCAAGGAAGCTCATGAATTGCCTTACTCCATTCACCTTTAAGCACCAAGATGTACCAGATCTCAAGGAAAATACGGTGGGTCAAAGATGAAGCGAGAGATTGCCGAGTTCGCCGCTCACTGTGATGTGTGTCGCACGAGTTAAGACAGAACATCAAAGACCAGCTGGATTGTTACAGCCATTACCAATCCCATAATGGAAGTGGGAGGAAATTGGCATAGACTTCATCACCGGACTTCCTAGGACCCAATCAGATATGATTCTATCTCGTGATAATTGATCGGTTGACTAAGGTAGCTCACTTCATTCCAAAGCTAGCGTAATTGTATGTGGCCGTGGATTGTTTGTCTACAGAGTACCCAAGAAGATCGTGTATGACAGAGGTTCTCGCCACATCAAGATTCCGCAGAAGTGCATGAAGCCTTAGGGACCAAACTCAATTTCAAGATGTGACTTATCATCCTCGCATGGCAGATGGCGACAGAACGCACTAAACAAGTTCTTGAAGACATGCTCCGAGCCCGTGGCCTCGACTTTGGACAAAGTTGGGACAAGAATTTGTCGATGCACTCTCGTATAACAATAGCTATCAAGCCGGTTTGCAAATGGCTCCATTTGAAGCTTTGTATGGTCGAAAAGTGAACTCCATTCCTATGGGATGAAGTACGAGAACATCACTCTTTGGACTTGAGTTGATCAAGGATGCCAAAGTAAGGTAAAACCATAAGAGAACACCGAGAGTGGCACAATCCCGACAAAAGAGTTATGCTGACAACCGTCGGAGGGAATTAAATTTTGAGGTAGGAGACTTTGTCTATCTCAGAGTTACTCTGCTCAGAGGAGTAAGAAGATTTCGGACAAAATGAAAACTTGCACCCAGATTTGTGGGACCATACAAAATTCTAGCCAAAAGAGGTGAAGTCGCATATCGCCTTGAGCGCGGCCTTGTCGCAGCAAGTGCACAATGTCTTCCATGTGTCACAATTGAAGAAATGTCTCCGAATGCCAGAAGACCACACCCTCCTGGAGAGATGTGATCTCCAATAAGACCTCACTTATGTGGAGCGACCAATCAAGATTCTCGATGTCACAGAACGTGTTACCAGGAGCTGAATCATTCGATCATAAAAGGTGCAAGGAGTCATCACCCGCAGAGTGAAGCCACATGGGAGAAAGAAGAAGATCTCAGACCAACTACCCGATCTGCTTGTCGACAAGCCTCAATCTCTGGTCGAGATTCCCTAGGGGGTAGGTTTGTAATACCCAATTTTCAAATTTCAGTAAAAATTAAAATTTATGTATTTTTGTGGAATTTTCTGAAATTTTAAAAGCTTTTTGTAGATATTTTAAAGTCAAAACAAATTTATTTGCAAAATTAAAAGCCAACATAAAGTTCAAAATAATTTTATTAAGTCCAAAATAAGTATGGAAATTTCTGAGAATTTTTCCATAATTTTTGGAATTATTTTGCTATTTTCTAAAGCCAATTTGAATTACTGTAATTAAATCAAATAAGAAAACAAAAGAAAATAAAAATAGCCTTGGTCGAAACCCAAAGGCCTCATTAAAACCTCTCCGCGCCCATTTGGCCCGCCCGCTCTCTCTCTCTCTCTCACTCCCCGCCCACCCGCCACCTCCGCCGCCGCGTGGTGGACCCGCCCGCACCTCTTCTTCCTCCTCCCCTTCTTTCCCGCGCCGCCTCAGAATCGCCGCCATGACCAGCCGGGAGCCTCGAATCGTCACCCTTTCCTCCCCTCTCTCCTCATAGTCGTGGCGCAATCGCTCCCGCACCTCACGCCCCACTTCCCCCTCAACCCCACCTTCGCCACGTTCTCGCCGCAACCACCGCCGTCGCAAGCCGCAACCGCCGCGCACGATCTCCTCCTTGTGCCCCGGCCCTATAAAAGGAGCACCAGAAGCCCTCCTCCTCCTCACACACGCTCCCATTCATTCCTCTTTTCTCCCCGAGCTCGCGTAATATGGAGTTCGCCGCGGCCGCCGTGAGTCTCCGCCGCCTCTGGCGCGCCGCCACCACCCGTCGCCATTGCCGCCACACCGCCGTCATCGCCTGCGTCGCGGCGCACCCGCGCGCGCACTCCGCCGTGAGCCGCCTTGCGCCGCCGCCTCTCACCGCGCCGGCGTTATTTCCACGCATTTGCGCCGCCACGTAAGCATTGCACTCCCGCATCGCCTCTCAGCATTGAGCCCTCGGCCGAGCTCGCCGTGGCGCGTAGCGCCGGCGAAGCTTCGACGCCAGCGCCAGCACGCCTCCCATGCCAACGTGGCATTGCCACTGGCGCCACATCACCATGTTTGCCTCGCCGCCGCACGCGTGGCATCCCGATCATCGCCACGTGACGCGCGTGCCGGGCCCCACCACATAAATTTTCCCCGGCTCTGAGGAACGAGTCCACCGTGAGCGTGTCTACATGACACATGGGGCCCACACGCGAAATTGTTTTATTTAATTTTAATTCAAATCTCACATCGCGACATCATCATTGCGCAATAACTATAATTTCCTTTAGAAAAATAAATCAGAAAATCTAATAAACTCAAATTAGGTTTTAAATAGATTTAAACTTCAAAATTCATAACTTTGCATCTGAACTCCAAATTGGGTGATTCAAGTTGCAAAATTTATATAAAATCATAATCTAGCAAACTAAACCAAAATATTTCAATTTGGAGTTAATTTGAACTATGATGTTGAATTTATTTGAATTTGAATTTGAATTTTGTCGTATTTTCGCTTAGACTTTGACGACTTTGAGAGTTCACCAACCAAGACCTAGAATTCAAGACGCCAACGAAGGCAAGTTACACCATTGACCATATTGCCCCCAATATTTTAAGTTATTTTCAGCTTTTAAATTATTTAATGCATGCATATGTTTGTATAAATATTTTAATGTCCTGTTTTATATATAGTTACTCCCATCTTTAATTGTATGGCCAATTTGAATATTGTACTTGACTACCTTGACACCATAGACAAAATATTATCAAAACTAGACATATGCTTAGCCAGGCTTAGTTCACACTTAAAGAATTTGAGAGGGTTTAACCAATTTTTTTTACAAATTTGTTTCCAACTTGACATTGTGGTATTGTTTTACCAAATGGATTTATAAAGAGAGTTTTATTCAAAATAAAATTAAAAATGGGTTTGGACTTGGGCGAAATGGTCGGAATGGTGGGTGCAGGTTTATGCACGGGATTGATCTAGTTAAGATTAAGGCCCACGATTAGTAGGAACGACGCCCAAGTCAATCGAGGACCGGTCTTTGAGCCGCTAATGCTATGCTCACTGTATCACCACACGCCCCGTATGGGCAGGATTTGGCTAATTAATTTGAAATACTTTAGTGTATTTATGTTATGTTGATATGTGGGTGTCGGTTAGACTTTTATTCCCACTTGGCGCAAGAGGGGGCTGTTGGAGATATGCCCTAGAGGCAATCATATTGATGATGATATTTCATTGTATCCATGATTTAATAAATGTTTCTTGAATATTGCCTTTGTGTTGATTAACAAGTATGTGACTTGTTTGTGAAACTCTTTACTTGTATGGTTATTCTAAAGTTGTCCCTAGTCGGAGTTCATGTGAGGACACACGTGAATGATGGATTAGCACATGTATCGGTTGATGACCATGTTTCACGGTCATAGACATGGAGATGTCAAACCAATAACGTGGACACATGTTTAGAACATGGGGTTGGACCGACCCAACATGAGACATAGTAATTATTCTTATGGTTCTCTCTACACAATGTGTACGCCTTGTCCTTAGACACGAGATTGTCGCATGTACTTGAGATGTGAATTGGCCTACTTAGGCTATCAAACGCTACTCCAGAATCTTGGTAGTTATAAAGGTAGCTTTCGGGTTTGTCATGAAGCATGTTGCGAGGCATGGTCACGAGATGGGATTTGCCCCTCTCAGAGAGAGATATCTGGGCAGCCCTCGAGTGATCGGATCCAAAATGCATGGCCATGCTACTTAAGGTTAAGAGTTAACCTAGTAAGGGATTCGGATCACGGGATCGAGAAAGAGTGGTCGCTTGGAGCTCGACCGAATATCGTGAGGTAAAGGGATTGGCATGTACATAACGCTGTGATGGTTCGTCCGATATGATCTTTACGTATGTTTAGGAGTTGGCACGCCTTGCCAGAGGCCGCTACCAACTATTGACCAAGTATGTGTACTCGCGTCATGTCCAAAGATATGTGAACCATAGGTCGACACTTATGAGTGAAGTCTAATTCGATTGATCCGAATTAGATCGGGCATTGAGTCCTAATGGGCCTCTATTCGTAGAAGCCCGTTATAAGGACATCTATAAAAGGAGGGCGGCGCGTTGGTTGAGGGTTGAGTTTTTCGTGACATCACCAAACCCTCGCGCCACCCCTCCCACGCCCTAGTCGCCGCGCGGATCTAGTAGTCCGTGCGTCGCTTCCTCCCGCACGTGTGGACACCTTTGAAGGCGCCGCATGCGTGGCGCTGGGACGAACCGCAAGAAAGGAGTTGTCGTGGGACGCCAAGACGAGGACGAGGAAGTAGTACGACTACTGCCTCGACGCATCGCATCAACTTGGTACGACTACACCGCCCGACGCCGCATCAACTTCCGCACCTGCGCATCTAGTGGTTAGACCGTGATCTATAACTGCAGTGATCTTGGTTTACGGGTAGAATTTTTTAATTTGCGCTAGTGTAGCCTACCCGTTTCCCTTCGTGGTATCGAGCGGTTGTCGTCATGTTATAGGTTCGGTGATTTGCATATGGCGATATGTAACCGGTATGATCGATGTGATCGATTGTATAGTTCGTAATGGATTGGTCGGTTTCCGTGATCATGCCGCTAAGGTCATGAAACAACATGCCCTCACTGGTCGGATTCGCCATCGGGGTAGACAGTGACATGTAAAACCGATTGTGGCATGCGAAGATCAATATGATTGATCGAATCGGAACCTAGATTAATAATCGATATACCGTGATCATGCTGCTAAGGTCGTGAAAGAACATACCCCTACGGTCGGATTCGCCATCGGCAGACAGTGACACGAAACCGGTTGCGGCATGCGAAGATCAATATAATTGGTCGAATCGAACGAAGAGTCGATTTGCGGTAAATATGATTTGCCGATCAAAATCCTATGTAAACCGCGGGCGCGCGCCTTCGAACCTGATGGGGAAACCCCTCACCCCTATCCAGAGATTGCGATTCTATGCATAAACTTGTTTTTGCAGGATGTATGTGACCAGTATGGCCTAATGTGTATGTGATGCATGTTTGTAATATTTGCATGACCTGCGTGTCGGGTACTGCAACACGGCCGAGCCATTGTGTTGTCAAAGTATTGTATTAACGACTGCGTGCGACTTGTGATGATTCCTAGTATCCATGTATTTTATTACTAGTGTTATGAGTAATAGCTATAGTAGTACTCGGAGGACACATCACTTGGAGGATGGCACACATGAACCATGGAGATGGAGATCATCATGGTGGGATGATTCTATGGCGATGGAGATCACCATGAGAAAATGGGCCATACCGAGTCACAATCAGGTGAATGCTATTCCTATTGTTTTACTCCTATGCATGTTTGAATGGTAGAAGTATAGCGATCCTCACAAAATGTTAAGTTAAACATATGCCCTCCCAATTAAACTTTGCACCATCCCATGTCTTGTAAATTGATGGTGGGTCTATAAAATTAGGCACCATCAACTTTCCTTGACTAGATGGGTTTTGTATCTGATACTTACATGCATAAGGATTGGTGAACTTAACAAGGTTATCATAAAGGTTATGGGCCTTGGAGCATAAAGGTTGGGCGCAGGGGCATAGAGATGTCACCCAACAACAAGAGTCATATAGAGATATGATTAGCAAGGTGTTGCTTATCGAATTACCTTGTCTCCTAGCGGTGATGCAAAAGCTCACTAGTAGACTCGTTAATTGCGGATCTTGAATCGCTAAGAATCAACAGAGGATGTTGATTTTAGTGGGAGTACATTCTATTAAATTTGTTTAATCTGTTTACTCTATCATGGTTTTATTTGTCTTAGTATTTTGCATTTCCTATTGTAGATCAATGGCATCTAGCAACCACGCACACCCTTTTGCTTTGCGATCGATTCTGAGAAAGAGAAATTAAATGGAACAAACTATTTGATTTGGTCGAACTGAGAATTGTTCTCGGGCGGATAAAAGGAAAACGCTCGACACCCCAATCCTGTAAGAACTCGCTAACAATGCGCTCTCGCTTTGTTAAAAATGCCTACAAGAAAGCATGTGATGACTCTCTTGAGATTAGTCGTCTTATGCTTGCATGCATGGAACCGACCTTCAAAAGCGGTTTGAGGATCGAAGCGTATGATATGATCATAGCGCTTAGGACATGTTCGCACCACGTGCCAGACTGAGCGGTTCAATGTCTCTAAGGCTTTTTCTGAATGCAAGTTAACGGAAGGTGCACCGTAGGCCCACATGTGATCAAAATGGTTGGTTACAATCGGACTTTGGATAAACTTGGTTTCCAATTGGCCAAGAGTTGGCAATCGATTTCATTTTAGCGTCTCTTCCACCTAGCTATGGGCATTTCATTTGAACTACCATATGCATGGGGCGGATAAGGGCCTTAATGAGCTTTGTGGGATGCTCAAAAAAGCAGAGAGTGACATTAAGAAGTGTGCAGGGCCTAGCCATGTGATGGTTGTGCAGAACAAGTCTAGCTTCAAGAAAAAGGGTAAGAAGCCATGGCGAAAGAATAAGGGCAAGGTTAAAGATATGATCTCAAGCCAACGCCTAAGCCTAATGTGGACTCGAGGTGAGACAAGATGCTTCTATTGTAAAGAAACCGCCTTTGGAAGAGAAACGCAAGAAGTACATGGATTCCGATGAATGCAAGAAGAAGGCTAGAAGTAAGACTTCCACCCATGGTACACTTGTCATAAATGTTTTAGACATTTTTCTTGCTGATTCTCCTATTAACTCTGGGTATTTGATACGGATCAGTTTCACATTTGCAACTCGATGCGAGGGCTAATAAGAAGTAGAGGAGTCGCAAGAGGTGAAGTTGATTTTCGTCGGAAATAAAGCAAGGGTTCTTGCGCTGACCGTCGGCACCATGCAACTTCAGCTTCCTTCAAGATTTATTATGGAATTGAATAATTGTTATTATGTTCCTAGTATGAGTCGAAACATTTTATCCCCTTATGTTTGATGAGAGATGGTTATTCATTTGCAAGTAAAGACAATGGTTGTTTGATCTCTAAAAATGGAATGTTTATGGCTTTGCGCCCATTGTGAATGGGTTATTTATTTTAAATCTTGATGATGCGCCTATCTTTAACATAAATGCTAAAAGACTTCGACCTAATGATTTGAATCCACCTATGTTTGGCATTGTCGTTTGGGTCACATAAGTGAAAAGCGCATGAAGAAGCTCCATGTTGATGGTCTTCTAACTTCGCTTGATTTTGAATCATACGAGACATGTGAAGCTTGTTTGCTTGGTAAGATGACCAAATCACCTTTCAAAGGTTCTTTTGAGGGCGTCGGACTTGTTGGAAATCATACATCTTGATGTATGTGGACCAATGAGCACGATCGCTAGAGGTGGATTTCATTACTTCATAACTTTCATCGATGATTTTAGTAGATATGGCTATGTCTACTTAATGAAAGATAAGTCCAAACTTTTGAAAAGTTCAAAGAGTTCCGAATGAGGTTGAAAATCAACGTGCCAAGAAAATTAAGGCTTTGCGATCCGATCGTGGGTATGCAGTATTTGAGTCATGAATTTAGCAATCATCCAAGAGTTGCGGAATTGTTCCACACTAACACCGCCGAACGCCTCAAAGAAACGGGTATCCGAGCGGCGTGTCGGACCTTGTTGGACATGGTTCGATCGATGATGAGCCATCGAGATTCACCATTATCCTTTGGGGTTACGCCTAGAAACGGCAGCTTTCACACTTAATAGGTACCGTCTAAATCCGTAGTTAAGACACCATATGAGATATGGTAGGAAGAGTCACGTTTGTCTTTTCTAAAGATTTGGGGATGTGAGGCGTTTGTTAGCGACTACAATCGGACAAGCTCACACCCAAGTCGGATAAATGCATTTTCGTGGGATATCCGAAGGAAACCTTTGGATATTACTTCTACAACCGACTAGAGGGCAAAGTGTTTGTCGCTCAAGTGGTGTTTTCTAGAGAAAGAGTTTCTCAACAGGAGACAAGTGGAAGAACGGTGCAGCTTGAAGAGGTTCAAGATGAACCAATCGGGAAGACTCGACGAATGATGCCCATGTGGCGAGAACGTTGAGGAACCCATGGCAAAGGAAGCACCACCACCACGAAGGTCGGAAAGGCTCCGCAATGCGCGAGATATATTATTGTTAGACAATGATGAGCCTACGACCTATGCGGAAGCAATGATGAAGCAATGATGGACCCAGACTCTGAGAAATGGCATAGTGCCATGAGATCCGAGATAGCATCCATGGGAGACAATCAAGTTTGGAATTTGGTTGACCCGCCTGATGGTGTTAAAACCATAGAGTGCAAATGGATCTATAAAAGGAAGATTGATATGGATGGAAAAGTTCATATCCATAAAGCTCGACTTGTCGCATAAGGTTTTCGGCAAGTTCAAGGAGTTGACTACGATGAGACTTTCTCCCCTGTAGCGATGCTTAAATCAATACGGATCACAAAGTTCTATAATCACTTAGCCAAATTTATAATTGCAACTCAGGTGATGATGATGACTCGTTGCAAGGCTAAGCAATCTACTCGTACTAACCAACCCACGTTGGTAATACCATAGCACCAACTAAATATGAACCAATCTAGGGTGACAAAAGATCATGACATACAATAGACAAAGTGGATATAACAAGTTAGATTAATAGCTAAACCCAAAAGCATTTAAATAATTACTTAAAGTAAATGCAATAATTTGAATCAAAGTAATTTTGAAAACTGGGATTTCAATATGATCAAAGGTATAACTTGCCTTGCTATAGCAATGATGATCTTATTTTATCTTCAATCCTCTACTTGCTTGATCTTCAGCTCATTCGAACGATTCTAGGACTACGGTGTCTAACGAGAAATTGAATTTAGATGAATTTAGGAACTTGAACGGGTTCAATCGGAATTCGGATAAAGAAGATATGACTCTCGAAAGATTGGAATTCACATGAAATGATGAAAAGTTTACGGAATATTCTCGGAATATTCTATTCGAAAATATTAGAAAATATTGAGTGTATGATGGTGAGACCAATCAGATTTATGAATTTCTAGAATTAAAATAATTCCGAAATAAGGTAGAGAGAGTGACAAGTGGGACCAATAAGATAAATGACTTTTCAAGAATTAAATTAATTCCAGAAAATAGGATTAGGGTTGACATGTGGGCCACTGGTCTATGGACCAGGTCCACAGAGATATGCTAGTCCACAGTGGACCAAGCTCATGAACAAGGTTTGACTAAGGTTGACTGACATACGGGACCCGCATGTAAGTGAGAGAAATAATAAGAGTTTTTAATTGGAAGGATGACATGTGGGGTCTACATGTAAGAGAGAGATAGATATATGGCTTGATTATTGAATGACAAGTGGGGCCAATTCAGTAGAGGCAAAGAATTAACAGAGCAACTGACTGCGTTGGAAAATAGATTTGCATGCATTGGCCAGAGAGGATGCAGGGGCGTCGCCCTGGTTGCATGCATGTAACAGCCCCAATCCTATCAACAGTAATAATCTGTTTTATGAACAGTAATAGACTACTGTTCATATCATTACTGTTCTTAATCTCAGTTGGGAGTTCTTGTTACTAAATAAAACCTTCCTTTTGCCAAAGTCCAAAACCTACTTAGAATATTTAAAGGAATACAAGGTAACACTTGTATTATGACTGAAGTATTTTTATTAAAGCCTAGATAAATTATCTTGGCTAAAAATATTTTCGTTGCATTTTAGAAATTATTTGGACTTAAAGAAAATTTATGGTCTTTAAATAAACATTTTCGGCCTGAAATAGATATTTATGTATTTTATAAAGTGAAAATGTGGTTTATGAAATTTATCTGGGAAATATATCATCCGGTAGCTTATGAAAATTTCATGATTTTATAAATTTATTTGATATTTTTAAAGTCCCAGTCAAACCTTTTAAATATATGAATAAGGTTTGGTCAACCAAACTGGTCCAAACCCGACCTTGCATCAGAAGCGACCCACCTCATGTGTCTCGGTCCAACCCAATCAAATTTGTCGGCTCGGTCACGCTCGGCGCGAGCCCAACTCCACGACTAACATGAGCCGCCGATCTTCCATCGAACGCGAAGCAATAACGCCCGCGAGCCGCCCACGTGTCCACTTAAATCTCGCCGTTGATCTTAATCCAACGAGCGTGATTAGTGTATGCAACCGACAACTCCGATCCCTATTCAATCACCACCGTTCGTTTCTAATCCAACCGTGACGCCTTTTCGTTTTAAACCTAAAGCGCTTTATCTCACCGTTAGATTCAAATCCTACGCTTTTCCCTTTTCCTCGCGTTATAAAGCTCGCACTCCTCCGACCGTTGGATCTTCATCGTATGGCCCAGATCGTGTATGCATCGGACGACTCGGATCCCGCACAATCGTGGCCGCCCATCCTGATCCAGCAAGCATCGTTTATTTCTATTTGAAACCGAGGCGCGTTAATGTGGGCCTTTGATTTCAATCCTACGGCACTCCATTTAGACCGTGGGCCTTAAAGCCCAAAATCGATGGATCGTTGGATTTTAATCGTGCGGACCACATGGGTGTATGCAATCGGACCATCCGGTTCAATTTTACATCCTGACCGTAGAAATTAAATCCAACGGTGTTAAACCATCGCATCTAAAAGGGTGACGTGTATATCTTTTAATTGATCGTTGGATTTCAATCCAACGTCTCGCTTGAAAGCGAACCCGCAGCACCATCGGGAGTTCGTTTTAATCTCGCTCGATCGATCTTGATCGTGCGGTCCATATTAAATGATACCGATTCACATCATTTAATCTCTATTTATCGTAGCCGCTATTTCTAATCGGACGGTGACTTTTGTTCGAGCCTTCCGAGGTGCCGCGCCGAGGATGACAATGGGGCCCACATGTCGCTTGGCTCTTATCTCCTTCCCTCTCTCTCAGCGCGCAGATTTCTCTGGAAATCAAGGAGAGGATTATCCCAAAGTTTTTGCAACTAATTTTTGGGATAATTAGCCCTAAATGGACACCTCATCAACTCTAGATCTTTCTCTCTTGCTCTGTAGCTCCACATCCACATATATAAACCCTAGTTTTTGAGTCAGCCATTGTTGACCACCAAGCTCATCCTTTTCTTGTTAACCAGTGGAGTTTCTTGCTTCTTGCTCATCGCTTATCCATCTTAAACTCGTTACACTTACAATCAAGATTGGTTATCTTTTGTAGGTTAAATCGAGTTTAACTCTGTTGTTCAACATCGGGTTGTCGTAACCCTTAGCATATTTCTTCTCTGGTAAGTTAAACCTAGTGTTAACATCTTGAGCATCTTAAGGACTTGAGAAGCTCTCGTGAATCATTCTTTTAAGCATCAGTAGTTTCAATCGACTTTAAAGCGAAAAGTTGATATTGCACCTTTCGGTTTTCATGTCATTTTCAAGACCTAGGTATCTTCCTCACAACTTATCATCTTATTTAGATTTTGACTAAACCCTAGCAAGATGACAAGTTGGTCTTTCAATTCTTGTCATCATCTATTTTGACTCTTAGTTGAAATTGTCTACATTCTCTTGTCTACCAACCGACAAAATAGGTTTTGCTTTAGCTTTTGCAATCTAACTAGTTAGGTTAGACTAAGGTTGGTTTGGGATGTTAATTACCTAAAAGATCATGCTAAGTTTCATTTATGAACTTTTGCATGATCTATACTTCTATTTCGAAAATTGCAATGTCCTGCTTTCACTCTTTTCAAATCAAACCGAACTTTGCAATAAACTCTAATTCTGTCTTTTGAAAACAAGTGAGCTAGATAATGGGTTATTATCATTATTATGGGTAGTTATGGCTTAAGCATACCTGTAATCATGCATTTCTAGATTGATCATGCATATTTCTTCCATGTTGGACTTATTGTCGCTTTTGGTATTTATTGGATCTTATTGTTTCTTTAGAATCTGGTCTCGTTGAAGCCATCGAATCTTTTCTCGAGCAACTGAGCACTCGCAATGAAGTCTATTATTACCAAGGCAAGCATCCTCTTTGCACCATATTGAACCCAGATTTTGTACAATAGTCTTTACAAATCCGGTGATATCCGAGCATGCTATTTGTCCAAAATACAAAATATGACTTGTAATAGCTAGCTATGACCGACATGGTGGATTACCTTGATTATGACCATACACTCAACTCTAGTGTAGTAATCGTATAATATATGGTCTATTCTCGATTTGGCTTAGATATGCAGTCTGAGATTTTAGAGTTTGACAAGCATATCTTGTCAAACATGGGAATCACAACCGAACTATTGTCATTTTCAAACTCTTTGTCCAGCCTTTAAATCAGTCTTGTATTTGAAATCTAAATTGATCCGACAAGAGGAAGCTAGTGATGGTGCCTTCGTGCACGAGATTGGGTTTGTGGTGGGCTTCAGGGTTAATTAAGGACCGAACTCGATTATTCAATTCAAGCCCCACGCACTTCCACATGCAGTGTATGGGCGCTGTTTGGTTAAGTAAAATGTTGAGACTATTGAGTTGGAAACAGAGAGTAAGGATATGTGTATTGGCCTTGCATGGCATAGATGCTTAGGTCCGAGGCGTGTCTTATGCCATGTGAGCTTTGTATGTCGATGACGGATGTTCTTAGGAGGGTGAGGGCGATATGTGCCTCGCCGCATATACGATACCTTAATGAGCCGATGGCATTCTATTATGGGTGGTGAGCCCAATTTGTTTTTAAATTGTTTGATCGGCATTATCGACACAACATGTGTGCCCTGTGGTTAGTAGGTGGTGTAGCCTACACTATGGGATTAGTTCACACATGGGGTCCAACTCAATAGTGTTAACTTGTTGAAAAATACCAAATCTTAGTTTCCCGGTCGGCATACCAAAGGAAGTGTGTCATCATTCGGAGGCATCCAAGGCAACGGGCTAACTAAGTCATGTGGGTAAAGATGTACACCCTCGCAGGTATAAACTGTTCGAATAGCCGTGTCCACGGTCATGGACGATAACTTGAATTGATGTCACTGATAGAAGTTTGATTTTCAAAACCTGGTTTTGGTTATTTTCGTTTGCATGAGGGTATCATGCAATCGCATCGCTTATTTTATGTCATTTATGTACTGTTTTAAGCAAACTTTGATTTATTAAATCGCTTTACCAAAATTTAGCCTTTGTAGGTTAAGATGTATCGCTTTATGCAAATTTGAACCTTTATACCTTCCCGTTGTAACCTTATGCATGTAAAAACTCTACTCCTTTGGTTAGGCTCTAATCACCACTTTATTTTATTAGTTTGAGTAAGACTTGCCGAGTACCTTCGCACTCAAGGTGCTACTACCTATTGTTGCGGTGAGGATGGTTTCCTTTATGAAGTACCCGTTAGCGCCGATCGTGGTGACGCTAACGAGTAACGCTACTTCTTGCCTCCACGCAATTGCTGCGGGTGGATGGGGCCATTGGTGGACATTTTCCGCTTATTTCGCTCACAGATATTGTTAACGTGATCAAGTCACGTAATACTTTAGTGCTAATGTAATGATGTAAACCTATGTTTAATTATATCAATGTATGACTTGTATGTGTTTGATGCAATGTTGATGAAGGATATATATGCAATGGTCGTTGATCCCGGGAACCATTGTGAATCATATATATCCGAATCTGTTTATTGAAATTGTTACTTGTTAAATTCATACCTTTAGCATGATCTTTAATTAAAGGGCAGACTGTTCCTTAATTAAGAATTGTGTTCTTGTATGAATTTAATTAAGTACATTTCCAATAACCGGGTCCTCACAAATGTTGGTATCGAGCATACATTGCTGTAGGTTAGAAGTAGCATGGCCAAGTTATTAGAGGATCCTCTGCTAAAATTATTTTCAAACGAGAATTTATTTTCGAAAGCTTAAGCATGACATCTTTTATTCCTTATCTTTCTTAATGTCACTTCTTGCCCAAACTTCGTTGGTTCATTTAAAAGTGAATTGTTCCTTATCTTGTCTTTTATCTATAGATGAGCGGTTGGTATTTGGTCAAGGAGACTCGAGCCGAGGATGTTGATGGGTTTCAGATTACTCAGGGACATGATGTGGCGCTCCAATTTCACCTACCACCGAGTATGCCATTTATCGACGGATCGAGGACCGTGGATGGAGGAATACCGCGCCTTCATCAACGCCATCGCTAGGCATGTAGCGGCGTTGTCCTCATCGTGTCAGCGCCACTCCGAGGCGATGGCGATTCAGAAGCGGCAAGTAGGATGATGAGTCTTCTTCGTCATGATTTGTGAATTGTCTCAACCACCCTATGACCACTTCCGAATCGGGCCCTACCTCCGAGGTGAGCATGTTCGCGAGATACGATTTGGCGAAGACCAGTGCGGCGGTTGGCAAGGATGGTCCGTATCATGGACCAAGTCCATCGCCGCCTTGTGAGGAGTTATGGGAAACTCGGCATCGCCTTAATGAGGCCAGTGAGTACTACTTCTGGAGTCAACATGAACCGCGTTCCTCGCAACGTGCTTTATGGTGACAACGAGATCTCCCCGCCGCCGCCGCACCACCTCTTTACCGACTTCCGTAGTGGCGGGCGCGCACTGTTTATGGACAAGTGCGCCAAGCCCGATGACTCTGTGGTTTCCTCGCACTCTGCGGATCGCACTCCGGAGGTCATCACCATTGTTGGGTTCTCCAGGCGCCTCATTAGTCCCTTGATCCGGTTGACACGAGTTCCCCGAGCTCACCTTACCAATGAGTTTCCGTGAACTTTAATCGGGATCTTTACGCTAGCACCTCGACGATGAATCCCGTGGTTGAGTGTCTTTAGTCTAGTAGTTGCCCTTAAATAAATTGTATGTAATAGGGCAGCAGATGTTGTACGAGTATGAAAGTTTAACTTTCGGTTTGTAATCGACATTATGGCCAACTATAATGTAAGACTCGAACCAAATTTTGTCTGATATATATATGAAGTTTCGGTTTGGTGTTAACTTGAATGCATAACATAACATGATGCATTATATGTACAGATTTGCTTCTTTTCTAATTGTAAACTTGTTTGTGTTTGCGAGTATGTCCTTGTTGTGTTGTTAACCATGTTGTGGTAACAGGATGACAGACCTACTACTCGCAAGCGCAAGCGCAACAAGGGAAGAGTATTTCATCTTCGGTTCCCCATTCTCGTGGAGGGCCGATCAACCTTCCAGCTTCGTGGTCCGCAAGGTGGTCCTCGTGAAGAGGAGCTTCCTCCACCACCTTCTATGGCCGATGTGCTCATGCAAATTGAGCGCAACCGATGGATCGAGCAGATCTCCGGAACAGATTGCGCGCAATACTTCTACTCTGTTGCATCGCGATGGAAGCAGAGGCCACCATGTGCGTGGCGCTCTTGTCGACTTTCACGACTAACCCGCCGGTGTTCTCGCTCGTGACCCTATGGAAGCGAGGATTGGCTTCGGACCATTGAAAAGAAGCTTCGACACTCAATGCTCGAAAGGGAAAAGGTTCTCTTTGCCGCTATCACTCGATGGGCCACCAACATATGGTGGGATAATCTTCTTGCCATTCACTGCTGACATGTCCCTACTTGGGATGAGTTCAGAGAAGCTTTCGCGAAGCTCACATTCTGAAGGGTCATGATGATCAAACAACAAGAGTTTCGCTCTCAAGCAAGGGCGAAAGTGCAGAATCGAATATCGCATGAGTTCAACTTCCCGCCGATATGCTCGATGACGCTTCGATCGACCTTCGTCGTGAAACCGGTTCTTGAATGGGCTATTCAAGAATCGCAGATGGTCGTAGCTTTGCATGACTAGGAACTTCTCGCATCCGTCAACAAAGCTATTGTGGCCGAAAGCAAGAGTAAGGCATTGGATGAGTCACGCAAGCGGCAGCCGACTTCTCGATTTATTCTCGTGGCGCTCACCAAGGCCTCGTATGTGGTTGTTCAGGCCACCACGAGCACCACCCATTTTCACCAAGGCGGCGGTGTTTGCTCGCCCATCTCTCCCACCGACCATCCAGATCAAGTGGGAATCAGCCCGCCCTGTCAACAATGTTAACCTGAGGGTTATTTGTTATCATTGTGGTCGTCCGGGCATTATGCCAACAAGTGTGGCAAGCGGCAAGGATTGCGCTGTTCGACCATATCCAAAGGTGCGGCGGTCGCCCTTCGAGGCCCCCTATTAAAGCCGATCCGCTCAGTTCAGGCATGTGAACCGATCATCACAAGAGGCTACCGATACACCTGGTTGTTATGGGTATGCTCCTAGTTAATTTCATCCACCATCGCTTTATTCGACTGAGCATCTCATTCTTTTATTAGCAATCATTTTTTGTGCAACACCGCTAAACATGCATACCCTCCAACCATCTTTTATTATTCAATCACTGGTCGGTCTTTAAAACCGATCGATTTGTTGGGTCAACATAACAATCCTTGGGGTGAAGTTTTTAGCAAACCTAATTGTGATTGACTCTAAAGGTTGGACGTCATTTTGGGTATGGATTGGGTGTCCAAAACCAGTGGTCAAATCAATTGTTCCCAACGGTCTATTTCTATGACCAATGCCGCGGCATTCAAGTTGTTTATCATTCTAAAGCGGTTGGCTCTCATCTTTGTGCTCACCAAGTTGATACCACTCCTTCTTTGGAGTCGCACCAATTGTCCGTGAGTATGCCGATGTTTTTCTCAAGACCTTCCCGTTTACCACCGATCGGAAGTGGAGTTTGTTATTGAACTCGTTCTCGAACTCGCCCGATATCCGAGTCCTTATCGAATGCCCACAACGAGTGGTTGAATTGAAGAAGCAACTCGGAGAATTGCTTGACAAGGGTTTCATTCGCCGAGTTCCTCACCTTGGGGATGCCCGCAATCTTTGTCAAGAAGAAAGACAATACTTTACGGATGTGTGTGGATTACCGTCCAGTTAAATGAGGTCACTATCAAGAATAAATATCCTCTACCTCGAATTGATGATCTTTTTGATCGCTTGGTTGGTGCCCGTGTCTTTTCAAAGATTGATTTGCGATCGGGCTATCATCGGATCAAGGTTAGAGTCGAGGACATTCCTAAGACGCTTTCTCTACTCGTTATGGTTTATACGAGTATACGGTTATGTCCTTTGGTTTGACCAATGCTCCAAAGATATTTCATGAACCTTATGAATTCGGTGTTCATGGAATTCTTGGATAAATTCGTTGTCGTGTTTATTGACGACATCCTTATTTATTCCAAGTCCGATAAGGATCATGAACAACATTTGCGACTTGTGCCGAAACACTTCGTCGGCATCAATTGTATGCCAAGTTTAGCAAGTGTGCTTTCGCTCGTAGAAGTTGCCTTTCCGGGGCATGTGTTATCTCAAGAAGGTATCGTTGTTGATCCAAGCAAGGTACAAGATGTGCTAAATTGAAGCCTCCCAAGAGTGTCCCAGATTCGAGTTTTCTTGGACTTGCGGGTTATTAACGGAGGTTCATTGAAAATTTCTCCAAGATTGTTAGACCTTTGACTCAGCTCTTGCGAAGGGAAGAAATTTGAATGGTCACTAAGTGTGAAGAGAGTTTTCGACTTTTGAGAACTCTCTTGACCAAAGCTCCGATTCTTATTCTTAGGATGTTCTTAAGAGCTTGACATATATTGCGATGCATCTCGCCATGGACTTGGTTGTGTGCTTATGCAAGAAGGCCAAGTTGTGGCATATGCATCCGGCGCTGCGCCTCATGAAGTTAATTATCCTACTCATGATTTGGAATTGGCTGCCGTGGTCCATGCATTAAAGATTTGGCGGCATTACCTTCTAGGTAATCGTTGTGAGATCTACACTGATCATAAAAGCCTGAAGTACATATTCACTCAATCTGATTTGAATATGAGACAACGAAGATGGCTTGAACTGATCAAGGACTACGATATGGGTATTCATTATCATCCTGGTAAAGCCAATGTTGTGGCAGACGCTTTAAGCAGAAAGTCACAATGCAACTACATATCCTCTTTACCTGCCGAAAGAGACCTGTGTGCTGATTTTCGGCGCCTAAGTCTTGAATTTGTGGAAAAAGGATTCCTCGCTGCATTACATGTGGAGCCGACCTTAGAATCCCAGATTCTGGAGGCCCAGAAAACTGATGCCGAGGTAGTCGAAATCAGGGAAAACATGCAAGCAGGTAAAGCCAACGAATTTTCAAGATGATCGCGGATAATTCGATATCGCCATCGCTTGGTAGTACCTGCGATTCGAATTGAAGAGTCTAATTTTAGGAAGCTCATAATTCCAAGTTTTCTTTGCATCACGGGAGTACCAAATGTACCAGATTTGAAGAAAATATTTTGGTGGAGCCAAATGAAGAGGCAAATTGCTCAAGATGTTGCCGAATGTGATATTTGCCAAAGGGTTAAAGTTGAACATCTAAAGCCACCGGTACCCTTCACCTTTGCCTATTCCCAGTGGAAGTGGGAAGAGATCGGTATGGATTTTGTTCTTGGTCTTTCCAAGACTTCCAAGGGATCGATGCCATTTGGGTGATCATTGATCGTTTAACTAAAGTGGCTCATTTTATTCCTGGCCAGACCGATTTCAATGGCAAGCAATTAGTGAGCTTTATATTGCTAGAATTGTTTGCCTTCATGGTGTTCCTAAAGTCATTGTTTCGACCGTGGTCCCGGTTTACTTCCCATTTTTGGAATAGCCTTCATCAAAGCTATGGGGTGAACTCTCCTTCAAGATCGCTTACCATCCTCAAACCATGGTCAAACCGAAAGAGTGAACCAAGTGATGGAAGATCTTCTTCGAGCCTATGTGCTATCTTATAGCAAAGATCGGGAGAAATCTTTGCCATATGTGGAATTTTCCTACAATAATAGCTACCAAGCAAGTATTCAAATGTCACCTTTGAAGCCTTGTATGGGAGAGCTTGTAGGACTCCATTGAATTGGTCCGAGTCCGTGAAAGATCATACTTTGGTCCGAGACTTGGTAAAGGAAGCGTAAGAGCAAGTTCGCTCGATTCGAGATTGTTTGAAAACCGCACGTCTCGCCGTAAGAGCTTGCGCCGATCATCGTCGCCGTGAATTGAGCTTTGAGGTAGATGACCATGTCTATCTTAAAGTGTCACCCATGAGGGGTACTCATCGTTTTCAGTAAAGGAAAGCTCGCACTCGCCATATCGGACCCTTCCAATCATTGCCAGCGGAGTCAGAGCTACCAATTGGAGTTACTCGAATCACTCTCAGCGTGCATGATACTTTTCATGTGTCTCAATTAAAGAAATGCCTTCGTGTTCCTATTGAGGCAATCGCTATGAGCATCTTAATCTCCAACTCGATCTTTCATATCAAGAGCAACCAAGACGTATCCTCGACACAATGGAACGCAGGACAAGAAATCGCATCGCCGGGTTCTTGAAAATTCAATGGGCTAATCATTCCGAGGATGAAGCCACTTGGGAGCGCCAAGATCCGATGCATTGAGCACCCCATCTTTTGTTGTTTAGAACTTTTCTTTGAATCAAGAAAGGAAAGTTTAAACAAAGCTATGTAAACAAAGATGTAATAATAACACTATGTTGTTATGTAAGAATCTTCTTTGTTATCCTTGAAGGAAACCAAAACAACGGATGTTGAATTTCTCATAATTCATTTCCATTGCATTTCTTCCTAATCTTAACTTGTTCCAAATCTAGGGACGAGATTTTCCTTATGGTAGGTTTGTACAGCCCCAATCCTATCAACAAGAATAATCTGTTTTATGAACAAAGAATAGACTACTGCTCATATCATTCTTGTTCTTAATCTCGCTTGGAGTTGTGTTACCAAATAAAACCTTCCTTTTGCCAAAGTCCAAAACCTACTTAGAATATTTAAAGGAATACAAGGTAACACTTGTATTATGACTGGGAAGTATTTTTATTAAAGCCTAGATAAATTATCTTGGCTAAAAATATTTTCGTTGCATTTTTAGAAATTATTTGGACTTAAAGAAAATTTATGGTCTTTAAATAAACATTTTCGGCCTGAAATAGATATTTATGTATTTTATAAAGTGAAAATGTGGTTTATGAAATTTATCTGGGAAATATATCATCCCAAGAGCTTACAAGAAAATTTCATGATTTTATAAATTTATTTGATATTTTTAAAGTCCTACCAAACCTTTTAAATATATGAATAAGGTTTGGTCAACCAAACCGGTCCAAACCCGACCCTTGCACTGTAGCGACCCAGCCTCATGTGTCTCGGTCCAACCCAATCAAATTTGTCTGGCTCGGTCACGTTCGAGCGCGAGCCCGAACTCCACGACTAACATGAGCCGTCGATCTTCCATCGAACGGCGAAGCAATAACGCCCCGCGAGCCGCCCACGTGTCCACTTAAATCTCGCCGTTGATCTTAATCCAACGAGCGTGATTAGTGTATGCAACCGACAACTCCGATCCCTATTCAATCACCACCGCTCGCTTTAATCCAACCGTGACGCCTTTTCGCTTTAAACCTAAAGCGCGCTTATCTCACCGTTAGATTCAAATCCACGGCTTTTCCTTTTCCTCGCGTTATAAAGCTCGCAGACTCCTGCGACCGCTGGATCTTCATCGATGGCCCAGATCTGTGTATGCATTCTGACGACTCGATCCCCGCACAATCGTGGCCGCCCATCCTGATCCATGCAAGCATCGCTTATTTCTATTTGAAACCAGAGGCGCTAACGTGGGCCTTTGATTTCAATCCTACGGCACTCCATTTAGACCGTGGGCCTTTAAAGCCCAAAATCGATGGATCGTTGATTTTAATCGTGCGGACCACATGGGTGTATGCAATCGGACCATCCGGTTCAATTTTACATCCCGATCAGAAATTAAATCCAACGGTGTTAAACCATCGCATCTAAAAGGGTGACGGTATATCTTTTAATTGATCGTTGGATTTCAATCCAACGCTCTGCTTGAAAGCGGAACCCGCAGCACCATCGGAGTTCGCTTTAATCTCGCTCGATCGATCTTGATCGTGCGGTCCATATTAAATGATACCGATTCACATCATTTAATCTCTATTTATCGTAGCCGCTTATTTCTAATCGGACGGTGACTTTTGTTCGAGCTTTCCGAGGTGCGCGCGCCGAGGATGACAATGGGGCCCACATGTCGCTTGGCTCTTATCTCCTTCCCTCTCTCTCAGCCAGATTTCTCCGAAATCAAGGAGAGGATTATCCCAAAGTTTTGCAACTAATTTTTGGGATAATTAGCCCTAAATGGACACCTCATCAACTCTAGATCTTTCTCTCTTGCTCTGTAGCTCCACATCCACATATATAAACCCTAGTTTTTGAGTCTGCACCATTGTTGACCACCAAGCTCATCCTTTCTTGTTAACCAATTGGAGTTTCTTGCTTCTTGCTCATCGCTTATCCATCTTAAACTCGTTACACTTACAATCAAGATTGGTTATCTTTGTAGGTTAAATCGAGTTTAACTCTCGTTGTTCAACATCGGGTTGTCGTAACCCTTAGCATATTTCTTCTCCCGTAAGTTAAACCCTAGTTGTTAACATCTTGAGCATCTTAAGGACTTGAGAAGCTCCGTGAATCATTCTTTTAAGCATCGTAGCTTCAATCGACTTTAAACCAAAAGTTGATATTGCACCTTTCGGTTTTCATGTCATTTTCAAGACCTAGGTATCTTCCTGTCAACTTATCATCTTATTTAGATTTTGACTAAACCCTAGCAGCATGACAAGTTGGTCTTTCAATTCTTGTCATCATCTATTTTGACTCTTAGTTGAAATTCTCTCGTTTCTTGTCTACCAACCGACAAAATAGGTTTTGCTTTAGCTTTTGCAATCTAACTAGTTAGGTTAGACTAAGGTTGGTTTGGGATGTTAATTACCTAAAAGATCATGCTAAGTTTCATTTATGAACTTTTGCATGATCTATACTTATTTCCGAAAATTGCAATGTCTCTGCTTTCACTTTTTCAAATCAAAACCGAACTTTGCAATAAACTCTAATTCTGTCTTTTGAAAACAAGTGAGCTAGATAATGGGTTATTATCATTATTATGGGTAGTTATGGCTTAAGCATACTGTAATCATGCATTTCTAGATTGATCATGCATATTTCTTCCATGTTGGACTTATTGTCGGTTTGGTATTTATTGGATCTTATTGTTTCTTTAGAATCTGGTTCGTTGAAGCCATCGAATCTTTTCTCGAGCAACCGAGCCGCAATAGAAGTCTATTATTACCAAGGCAAGCATCCTCTTTGCACCATATTGAACCCAGATTTTGTACAATAGTCTTTACAAATCCAAAGTGATATCTCGAGCATGCTATTTGTCCAAAATACAAAATATGACTTGTAATAGCTAGCTATGACTCGACATGGTGGATTACCTTGATTATGACCATACACTCAACTCTAGTGTAGTCTTGTATAATATATGGTCTATTCTCGATTTGGCTTAGATATGCGATCCAGAGATTTTAGAGTTTGACAAGCATATCTTGTCAAACATGGGAATCACAGCTCGAACTATTGTCATTTTCAAACTCTTTGTCCAGCCTTTAAATCAGTCTTGTATTTGAAATCTAAATTGATCCGACAAGAGGAAGCTAGTGATGGTGCCTTCGTGCACGAGATTGGGTTTGTGGTGGGCTTGTCCGGTTAATTAAGGACCGAACTCGATTATTCAATTCAAGCCCCCACGTACTTCCACATGCAGTGTATGGGCGCTGCTTGGTTAAGTAAAATGTTGAGACTATTGAGTTGGAAACAGGAGAGTAAGGATATGTGTATTGGCCTTGCATGGCATAGATGCTTAGGTCCGAGGACCGTGTCTTATGCCATGTGAGCTTTGTATGTCAAGACGATGTTCTTAGGAGGGTGAGGCGTATATGTGCCTCGTCGCATATACGATACCTTAATGAAGCCGATGGCATTCTATTATGGGTGGTGAGCCCAATTTGTTTTTAAATTGTTTGATCGGCACATCGACACAACATGTGTGCCCCGTGGTTAGTAGGTGGTGTAGCCTACACTATGGGATTAGTTCACACATGGGGTCCAACTCAATAGTGTTAACTTGTTGAAAAATACCAAATCTTAGTTTCCCGGCCGGCATACCAAAGGAAGTGTGTCATCATTCGGAGGCATCCGAAGGCAACGGGCTAACTAAGTCATGTGGGTAAAGATGTACACCCTCGCAGGTATAAATCATTCAATAGCCGTGTCCACGGTCATGGACGATAACTTGAATTGATGTCACCTGATAGAAGTTTGATTTTCAAAACCTGGTTTTGGTTATTTTCGGTTTGCATGAGGGTATCATGCATCTGCATCGTTTATTTTTATGTCATTTATGTACTGTTTAAGCAAACTTTGATTTATTAAATCGCTTTACCAAAATTTAGCCTTTGTAGGTTAAGATGTATCGCTTTATGCAAATTTGAACCTTTATACCTTCCTCGTTGTAACCTTATGCATGTAAAACTCTACTCCTTTGGTTAGGCTCTAATCACCACTTTATTTTATTAGTTTGAGTAAGACTTGCTGAGTACCTTCCGTACTCAAGGTGCTACTACCTATTGTTGCGGTGAGGATGGTTTCCTTTATGAAGTACCGTTAGCGCCGATCGTGGTGACGCTAACGAGTAACGCTACTTCTTGCCTCCACGCAATTGCTCGCGGGTGGATGGGGCCATTGGTGGACATTTTCCGCTTATTTCGCTCCGTTGATATTGTTAACGTGATCAAGTCACGTAATACTTTAGTGCTACTGAATGATGTAAACCTATGTTTAATTATATCAATGTATGACTTGTATGTGTTTGATGCAATGTTGATGAAGGATATATATGCAATGGTCGTTGATCACGG
Organism: Ampelocalamus luodianensis; assembly: GCA_036346255.1. NCBI lineage: Eukaryota > Viridiplantae > Streptophyta > Magnoliopsida > Poales > Poaceae > Ampelocalamus > Ampelocalamus luodianensis. The sequence continues at coordinate 72,561,170 of CM070620.1, read as the reverse complement.
GAACCATTGTGAATCATATATATCCGAATCTGCTTATTGAAATTGTTACTTGTTAAATTCATACCTTTAGCATGATCTTTAATTAAAGGGCAGCACTGTTCCTTAATTAAGAATTGTGTTACTGTATGAATTTAATTAAGTACATTTCCAATAACCGGGGGTCCTCACAATGCACATGGGATCTTTGATCAGTTAGACAAAGGAAAACAGAAGACCAAAGAAACGTGCTTCTGTTGAGAGAACAACAAGCAACAGACCAAAGTACAAGGAAGATAACAGAATAGAAATCAAAGAAAACAACAGAGATGCATTGCTGTTTTTGGGCACAAGGCGGCAAGGAATTTGGTAGTGCAAGAATTAGAGAAGGATTTGTAGGGGAAAAGGTGATGCATGACTCATACATTAGGAGAACAAAGGAACGCAATAGAGAGTAGGAAGAACAACCGAACCAGTTCAGCTTCCAGGAGAAACGAAGACAATAGAAAAGCTACAGGAGCATGCATGAACAGTGCACACGGGGTTGCCAGCGGTCGGAGGCGACATAGCAGCGGCGAAGGGGCAAAACGAAAAGGAAATGACGAGCCGGACGCGATGGCGCGGTCGGATTTTGGAAAAAAAAACTCACCGAGGAAGCGAGCAACGCGATGAACACGGTTTGGTTTTAATGGCCGACGGTCCTCCGACGATCTTTGGGCGAAGTGGATGGAACCATGACGTAGAGGGCGACGACGCGAAGCTAACGCCGCAGATGGTTCGGCCGACGGATGTCGGACGAAGGCGCAGTTCGTCAGAGAAGAACTTCGGTTGGAGCTTGGTTTTCTGGATATTGCGACGAAAATAGATCGGTTTGAAGGAAACCAAATCAGGGGATTGGAAGAGGAGATCAAGACGGACGCGTGAGCGCAAACGGCTCGCTGTTATATGCACCGTAGAGAAAGATATGGAATTTGGAAATTTTCTGTTCGTTACGTACACGTAACGAGCTCTCTGTTCGGTCGGAGGAGAATGATGAACAGTAAATCGTGATTTACTGTAGCACATGGCAGGAGAGAGAAAAGGCTGATTTTCGGAATTAAAATAAAAGGAAAAAAAAACAAGGAGATCAAATAAATAGCAAACAAATCCGAAAAAATCTCAGAAAATACCCAAAAATTCCTTGAAACACAAGGAAGCTAAATAACACAAATTTGTATTTAATTAATATTTATATTAGTCAAATTAAATATTTTTAATTTAAGAAAATTCCCAATTAAGCTTTATTAATTCAAATAAAATTGGTGAAATTTTCAGGACCTAAACTACTCAAAAGATTTTTGAAAAACCAAATTTTGGGACGTTACAATCGAAAGCGAGAGGATCACATAAAGAACCGAACTGAAGTTGCAAACGGGTGCACCCTCGACTATCTATTGCGTGCATAAAGATCTACTGTGCTACTAGGGTCATACCAAAAGCGAAGGAGGTGGGAGGTGGTCGAGGTGACCGGTCAATGGTGAGTTGAGGTGGCGAAGTCGATCGCACGGGGAGGAGAATCTCAGATGAAGGAGGGCTTTGATTGATGGTCGTGGAAGCTTTAGGAGGTCCGGGCGATGCTTTAGGTATGGGGAATTGGTCTGAAGCGCAATGAATCGCCAGCGATGGTTGGAGCAGTGGTTCTGGTCGGAGCTGGAGAAGAAGAAGTGATTCGGGGGCTCCTATGAATTAAAGGCCAATTGAGTGAGGGGGAGGCATCAGTGAGCTCTAGAGTGTGATATGATGTGCTGAGGGTGATAGAAAACCCCTCACAGTGTCGGAGATGAAAGCGGCAGCGCACGACCGAATTAGGGCTCGCACTCCTTGAGCTCTTATCGGGACCCCGCGTGTACAACCCCGAGACCCTCTATGCATTCCGAACTAGTCCCAGATCAGTAGCTAGCTCGCACAGTTACAACATAGATGAAATCATATCCATACATCTAGATCAAGATGAAGTAGACAAATTAATATTAATAAGTAGCAAAAGGACCTTATGGTTAAAGTCTTACAACAGTTACCACACAGGGCTTCACAACAAAAGATAACTTGCAGTGGAACCAAAATATCTCGTGGAGGCCATTCGACATGCCCACAGACAATCGAGTGGAGGACGCGACCTAATTCGCATAGCCTTCAAAGAACTCCTCTTCAAAGAGCACGGTGCCTCTAGGTTCTTCTGTGGAGACTGATCAACCAGAGGGCATAAAACCGTGAGTACTTTGAATGTACTCAGCAAGTCGTAGGGAAATGTATGCAAATAGTATTCATGCAGGGCTTGACATGGATAGCTTTATGATTATTTGGCAGAAAGTAGTATTGACTAAAAATACAGTAAGTAGATTGAAAAGCATAATTTAAAAGATTAATACATATGTAATTAGTTTCTTTTGCAACAACTAGTGAACACCCCCGTTCACTTCCCAACCATTCCATCCAAACCACCATTCCAACAGTTTTTATGAAAATCTACCCCTCGTGTGAAATCACCAGGCATTGCCCATAACCGGGGACATGGCTATTCGAATAGTTTTACACTCTGGAGAGGTTGTATAGCTTTACCTACAAGAGATAATCAACTTATATTGTCCGTTTAACACACTTCCGAGGTGTGCGACTAAGTAATTATCACTAGGCTTTTACAAAGCTCTGTTATGACCTAGTTCTGTTCGCTAAGGATTCGCCTCGATCCGGCCCTCTCTTGCGCCATAATCAACCAAAACAGAACCAAATCAAAACATTGCTAATTAGTTGGCCAGGTCCACCCCATCCTGGACATGTGGTTGCACGGTATGGCCTAGATCAATGGCTTACAAGGTTAAGTGCCTTGCATACCCAAAAACATGCCTCCTGTATCTTGCCTCGTGCATCCCACCTTTGCCACTGACCACTCACCCGAGCACAAATTATTTTGTTCATCCAAGCCAATGGCGACCCCCCGCCATGGCATAAAATTTTATAAAGGCGGCATCGCACCACAAATTGACACAACTGTGACATCGCACCACAAATTGACACAACTGTGACATCGCACCACATTTGCACAACCGTGGTATCGCACCATAATTCCATATATCATTAGGTCAAAATTAATCATTATGGATATGTGATCATGAACCCCATCGGATAACTAAAGCATGGCTAAGCATAATACGATACCCATGTTGGTAGTTTATCAATGTCCAACTAAAATAACCCATCCTATGGTGGCCAAGGATTTTTGTCATTCAAGGATACATGTCAAAAGCAATTACTCAAGGAGGCATATGACAAATAGGTAATTAACTATTCTCAAAACCATTTAATATAAAAATAGCAATGCATATTTATATCAAACAATATAGTTTTATAAAGTGGGTACGACATGGTCAAAGGTCTACGACTTGCCTTCGTTGGAGAGTTGAGGAGCTTCGATCATCGGTTCCAAGAATTCGTTCGAAACGTCGGAATCTATACGTGCAAAAAGAGCCAAATAAATAAAACAATCCCAAATAAATTCCAAATAATTACCAAATAAGAACCAACATAAAGATAATTAATATAGACAAATTTAAAAATTTGAACCACTTAAATCAGAGTTCGAACGGAGAAGATATGGCCTCTAGAAGTTTGAAAAACACATAAAATGAAGAAATCTGGATTTTCCTGATTTTAGAATTATTTTTGCAAAGGAAAAGGGGTTTATTGTGTCGGATGACGTTAGCCCTGTGGGGATTTGTTTTCGACCAAATTATTTTTCAATGGAAAAAGATGGAAAAGCCACATGACCTGCCACTCGGGTGACCATGTCAGCGAAGGAGGCTAAGGTGGCGCTGACTGGATGCCAAAGTGGCGGCCACATCAGCACCGAGCAGCGGTGCTCGGGGCCCTAGGGCTCATCGATGTTTGGCAGCGCGGCAACTGGCGGGGAGGACACCAGCGGCTAGAGGAGCTCACGGGGAGCTTGATGCTCACAGGTTTGGCGACGCGACACGAAAAGGCGGTCGGCGGCGATGAAACAAAAGCAGCGGTGGCGTCGCTCCCAAGGGGCTCCAACAACGAAGAGGCACGGACGGGGTGGGTGGTGGCCGTGCGATGGCGGAGGTGAGGACAGGGGCGGCGGAGGAGTTGAGGTGGAGGAGCTAGAGGCGGGAAGACGGGCTCGGCGGCGGCGGCGAAAACTTGGATTGTGGCCGAAGGAAGCGAGAGAGAGAGAGGGAAAACAAGCGGAAATGGGAGAGGCAGCCAAGGGCTTCCCGGTGCTCACCTTATAAAGACACGAGGAGGTCCGGTGGGTGGAGGAATAGGGCACAGCTCCGGGGTTTCCGCGCGGAGAAGGAGGGATGAGATGGCACGGGCGGGTTCGGCGGAGAATGGGGAAGATAATGTGCGTAAAAACAGGTGAAGAAGGGGAAGAAATTGCGGGATGCGATGGGAGCTCCTGTTGCATCAATGACGGGTGTGGGGACCTCGGGTTATCTCCATAAGACCGAGACTAGGCATGGTCTTAAGGACATAACTCTGGACCTCCAGTAAATGGATTCCAACTTAACTCAGTCTAAATGAAAGGCTTAACTGAAAACTAGAGCCCCGACGATCATGCGCTGCCGCTTCCTCTCGCGAGCACTACATGATTGTTGTTTCTCTAACAAGCCAAGCACTACACTTAGTGAGTTAAATAGGAAGCCATGAACAGCGAGCATGACTTATATTGGCTCCCAAGATCAGCGACCAATATACTCATACTCTCATACAACGTTGATCACATCCATACAACAAACATACACCAATAGTCCAAAAGACAACAATATAGTTTATGTCTACAACGGTTACAAATGGCCGACCGGCCAAATTCAAATAAGAGTATTAAGTAGCAACGGAAACAAATAAATAAACCAAAAGACCAGCAGTGGTATGCCCCATAACCCATCAGCAACCGACTGGGAGTTAAATGATAGCACTACTCATCAGTGTCACCTAAATCGACACTAACAAGCTCATCGGGATCGATATCTTCCTCACCTGTAAGCCAGTAGAACAAACTGGCTGAGTACCAAAGTTTACTCGCAAGTCTTACACAAATAAAATTAGTTATGCATAAGGCTGTTCCAAAGGATGGCTCATATTGGCTTAGTTTTGCAAAAGAGACACAACAATGTACAACCTACACATACTAGTTTTTCAAGTGCCCTTTTCAAAATCAGATTTGAAGTAGAAGTAAAGCATATGAACATGTAAGGAATTGAATAACAAATGAATCATACAAGTAGCAAAGTGGCTGTCCACTTTGAAACAACAATAAGCACGAACATCCCATTCATGACAAATACCGAGTTTACCCACAATTTTAATTCCAAGTCTAACAATAAGCAGCCACAAATTTCAAGCGGTCGTCCATAACTGTGGACACGGCTATTCAAATAGACTTATACCCTGTTGGGGTGTACTACTTTACCCACACGACTTGATTAGCCCGTAAGCCTCCAGATGCCTCCGAATATAGCATACTTCCTATGGTATGCCGGCTGGGTAAATCAGGATATGGTCGTTTTTAGCAAGAAGATCCCATTGGGCTAAGTCCCTCAACCCAGGGCTCCTAGGAAACATAAGACGTTGCGGTCTCTATGCCCTATCGGCCCCTAAGGAACACAGGATTTCACGGTCCCGTGCCCTTACAATTTCACCACCGTGGGACTCAACACAACAAAACCTTCCCCTACTTAACCATACAAAGACCCATATACCGCGTGGTGATAGCACGATCGTTGCTTGAACCGCAGTACCCAAAATTCGGTCCTTAATCGTCTAGACAAGTCCACCACTTACCCAAAGCTCGTGCACAAAGCACCATCACTAACCAACACTTGTCTAGACCAAAATCTTATTTAAAATGATAAAAATTAACTCATAAAATAGATATAAAGGTCTGAAACAACAGTATATAATGAAAGTTGTGTTTATCCCATAATTGTCGGGTTATTCCCGACAATCAGCTACCGGTTCTAGACTTGCATGGCTAAGCAAACCCGAACAATATAAATTCACACATCATATCTTAAGCATGTGGTGCTGGAATAATTCAAGGATAACCTCAATGAATAGGATATAACTAATCTACATATCACAAAAATAGCGACAATATCAAAATAGCATGCAACCAATTATCATTGCACTATCTTAACAAAACTGGGATCAAATATGATGCAAAAGAAAGTTCAAATGATGCTTGCCTGGCTGGTATTCCAATTTTCCACTCTCGGTTGTGTAATCGCCGCTATGCGCGATTGTGTAACATCCCAACTTTAGGCTTGTGTTTCAAATGTAAGAAAATCAGTAGAAATTAAAACTTTTTCTTACCTCATGTATTTCCACAGCCAAACAATTCTTGTACAAGGGATTATGGAAATACAATGTCACAAGTCTATTTGATCCAAACTTTGATATTCCAAAAACAATCTTGTCAAATCTTGTGATTATCCTCTGGAAATATTTTTCCTAAGTTCTTGGGATGGTATGTGGCCCCTCTGAAAAATTTCACAATTTTTAGAAATTGTTTGAACATTTTTAGGGGGCAGTCAAACCTCAAAACAGAGCCCTGCAGAATTTTTGGAGATTTATTCACAGCGTAAAAACCTCTGAAAATTTTACACAAGGTTAATATCTGAGTTAGCAAGCTCCTGTAAAAATTTCATAATTTTTGGAGTTAATTTGCTACCTCAAATAAATCCTTCAAAGTCTCTGTTTGAATTTAGAAGTCAAACCTAGTCTTGTGCTTTGGGTTCGAGTCGACTCTGCTCGAGCCAACCGACTTCGGTCCACCAACTAACTACACCGGCCTCTCTTTAAAACGCGCGCTGGATCTCAACCGTTAGATCTCGATCGCGCGCCCTCATGCGCGTAACCCTTCTGACCTTCCGGTTGCATGCGCGAATGTCGACCGCTAGATCTCCATCCAACCACTCAGATCCTCCGACACTTTCGGACCCTCCGGTTGTTGGTTTGAACCTGAGCCGTTGGATTAAGATCCAACGCTCGCTTGTCCCTCTGTTGTAAACCACGTTCGCAACGTGGGGCAATCTGAGCCGTTCATTTCTAATCCTAGGGCTTGCGATCTCCTTCGTTGTATTTTAAACCTGGGAGGCGTGGCGCGATCTCAGCCGGCCGCGTCTAATCCAACGGCTGGAAATCACCCGAGCCATTTGCGCTGGTCATCTTCAACCTCCGGCCGTGCGAGCACAGTGTAGGAGATGGCAGTGTCTTGTCATGCTTCCTAGAGCCACCCTAGTCAATAGTGAGGGTCGTGGGAGACACCTTCGGCCATGCCATGCCCTATTGCACGTCTACCATCCTTTATCCTTGTCGGCCGCACCTTGTGCTCTGTGCTTTGCCGCCCGAAAGGCTTGTGGTGCAAACCCTAATACCTCCAAGGCCTTATAAGCACCCAAATCACTTCCTGGTATTTCTTTAGACCACCATCAAGCTCCATTTACAGTATTGGAGCTTAACACCTCAAAAATGGCAAGTCGCCATTGTTGACCCGAAGAGCTCCATTGGTGTTCTTGGTGTTCCAGTGGTTCTCCTTCATGTTTCTTTGCCCTATCCTTATCTCTGACTATCTTGAACATTTCCCCTCACTCAATTTTGGATTTGATTCTCAGGAATTGTCCAATTTGGGGTTTGTTCAAATTCGGCCGAAATTGGTCATCTTCTTCCTCAGCTCAGGTGATTGCTCCATTTTCTAATTGCTTGCTCATGTAGCTTCTGTGGACCTTAATGAAGCTATATTGATGCTTTGGTATCACTCATTTGGCTCAGGGTGTCATTTTCAATCTTTCTTCTTCAAGTCCGGCGAGCTTCCTCCGTGATCAAGCATCTCCGGCCATCTTTGAAGCTTCCCTTCATCAAGGTAGCTTCTTATTAGTCCTTAGAGGCTCTGGCACCCACTTCCTTGGACTGCAGCTGAGCTTTTCGCTATTTTCGCACTTAGCAGTAAAAGCTCCCTTTTTCATTTTCCGGCTAGCCGGCGTTTTAGTCCCTCACCGCCGGCGAGAATGCCACCATTAGGTTCGTAGTGCTATTACAATTCCATTTTGGTTCTTGTTCGGTGCCGCCGCGACCAATGTCGCTGGCGACGAGCCGTTGTAGCCGCTCGGGTTTTTTTTACCAGCACAGAACTCCCGTTTTCGTCTTTTGATTAGGACATATTAATTGCACGGTGATTGTTAATCATTAGTTAATTAATGGTGTCTTAATCTATGTCGTTGGGCCACTGACTAGTGGGCCCAACATTCTTAAATCACCCGCTGGCGCGATTCTGCGTGGTTCCGTCGTCATTAAGATTAATCATTGGTTAATTGAATGTGTCGCATTTAATCGCCATTTGAAATCACCTTTGGGTCACCGTCTTGTGGGCCCGAGGGATTATAATCCAAATCCAGGGGTCATTAGTGTCTATTTAATGATAATCATTAGAAGCATTAATTTGGTCTTAACCGCCACTTTCGCCCGACGTGTGGGCCCAGGCATCGTGCACGTGGATTAAACGTCAGCGTGGTGATTTGTCGGGACCCAAAAATGCAATTCGACCTCTATGTATACCGCACTAGTCCAGATCACGCTAGTGCACACAAAGTGGTAACATCGATGAAATATCATTTCCATATACAAAGATGACTAATAAATAGGCAAATAACAATAAATATCGAGTAAAGACCTTAAGGTCAAAGCTACAATTAATGCCTCGGAAGGCGAATAGCTCAACGGTCGCAATGAACGTAACGGAATAACTTCTGAAGCCCATCCATATGCCCACAGGCAATCGGCTCGGATGCGCGACCTAGTTCTTCTCGATCCTTGAAGTAGACCTTGTTGACCGACGATTCCTCCATTTCTCAGAGGTTTGGGCGCAAGTTTTACAACAAGCGTGAGTACACAACCGCACTCGCAAGTCATACCACGAATGCAATTTATAGATGCAGCTTATTCCAAAGGAAATGGCTTCTGTGGTTATTTTGCATAAATGCAACATTTGCAATTGAATATGAATAATAGATTGAAAGCATAATTCAAAACAAATAGACAATATTAATTTAACATTTGTTTTCACAAAGACACATAGCCTAATCAAATTCTTTCACACAGCCATATGACTTAAATCACACAGCTGTCCCTTCCCAAAGGTTTTATGAAAACTACCCCTCGTGTGAAATCCCCGAGCATTGTCCATGATCGAGGACGCGGCTATTCGAATAGATTGTTTAACACTCTGCAGAGGTTGTACACTTTACCCACACGATATAACCAGTGTGGCCGCACCGATCATAACAAAACAATGTAAACTTCATCTCAAACATTGACATTCCCAAGCAGCTTACAAACCGTTATACATATCACAAAGCCCATGCATAACACACACCGCTGGACGGGACGACGAATCCTCCCGCGATGCAACCACCAAGTAGTCACACCTCCACCCTATCACAAAGCCTAACCTACCACCCAACATCAATGCCGAGAATCCATAACTTACTAAGTTAGGCCCGTCCCATACCGTGCATGTGGTCGCACAAAGAAGGCCTCGGCTCAATGGCGCACAAAGTTAAGTCCTTAATTGACCAAGGCAAGACTTCCATGTTCTAACTAAGCCACAAAGATTATCATTCCCATCACATAGTCCACCATGTCACACGCCTCCACCACTTGCCTCACCCAAATCCTTTACCACCTGGGCTGGTTTTAGTGCAACACATGCCATCACGAAGTAATAACACATAGCACACAGTTTTACACAAAGTTCCATAATCACATAGTCAACTTTATAATTGCAACTCAGGTTATGATGATGACTCGTTGCATGGCTAAGCAATCTACTCGTACTAACCAACCCACGTTGGTAATACCATAGCACCAACTAAATATGAACCAATCTAGGGTGACAAAAGATTATGACATACAATAGACAAAGTGGATATAACAAATTGGATTAATAGCTAAACCCAAAAGTATTTAAATAATTACTTAAAGTAAATGCAATAATTTAAATCAAAGTAATTTTAAAAACTGGGATTCAATATGATCAAAGGTATAACTTGCCTTGCTATAGCAATGATGATCTTAATTTATCTTCAATCTTCTACTTGCTTGATCTTCAGCTCCGTCGGACGATTCCGGGACTTCGGCGTCTAACGAGAAAGAAAACGCAAAACAAACTAAATTCAAAAGGCAAATCAAATAAACTCCAAATTGAAATTGAATGGTACTGGAAGGTAGATATTGAATTTAGATGAATTTAGAAACTTGAATGAGTTCAATCGGAATTCGGATGAAGAAGATATGGCTCTCTAAGATTGAAATTACATGAAAATGATGAAAAGCATGGAATATTCTCGAATATTCTATTCCGAAAATATTAGAAAAAATGAGTGTATGATAGGTGGGACCGATCAGATTTATGGATTTCTAGAATTAAAATAATTCCGAAATAAGGTAGAGAGAGAGTGACATGTGGGACCAATAAGATAAAAGGCTTTTCAAGAATTAAATAAGTTCTCGAAAATAGAATTAGGGGTTGACATGTGGGCCACTGGTCTATGGACCAGGTCCACGGAGATATGCTAGTCCACGGTGGACCAAGCTCATGAATAGGGTTTGACCAAGATTGACTGGCATACGGGACCCGCATGTAAGTGAAGGAAAATATTAGAGTTTTAATTAGGAAGATGACATGTGGGGTCTATATGTAAGTGGGAGGATAGATATTTATTTGATGCACTGATATATGGGAACCATACATCACAAAAAGAAAGGTGTACAGAGAGAATTAATGTGTGGCTTAGATTGATTGGATTAGTAATGAACTCATTCATCAGACAAGGAAAAGAAAGATTTATTAGAGAAGATAACAGGAGGGCAGAGGACATGTGGCCTGGTTCATGATGCATGGAGGCAAGGAATGGTGGTATAGATTTTTGGCATGGCAAATATTAGAGGAAAAGTAATGAGAAAGCTTAGCACCAAACAACAACAGAGAAGGATGGAACGAGTAGAACCGGCACTCACGTGACAGACTTCGTGCATGAACAAGAAACATAAGTTGTCAATCTTGCGCAAGGTGGTGACGACAAACGAGACGAACCAACGATGGCGAAGGGCAAACGGAAAGGAAACGACGAGCCGAGATGATGACGCGGTCCGACGCCGAGATTTTGCTCCATGCGACGGCAGCGACGCAAGAACGCCGACGACGGCGGCCTCACTCGCGCATAACACTCTCGTGATGCTCGCGAAAAGGAGGTGAGCACGGCGTAGAACGCGCGACGCGAACTCAACGGTGGTGGAGTTGAAGGCGTGGGATCAACGGTTATGAGTAATTGACCGAGAAGGACGACGAACAAGAGGCGAGAACGCCAAATTCTCGGCACGGTGGATTAAACTTGAATCTACAAGAGGGGAAAATAGGTATCGACGAGGGCACAAGATGACGCGATCGGATTTTGGAAAACTCACCGAGGAAGCGAGGAACGCGATGAACACGCTTCGCTTTAGGCTTGACATGGTCGACGGTGTTCGGTGATCTTCTGCGAAGAGGAAGGAACCATGACGTAGAACGCGACGACGCCGGCCAACGCCGCAGACGGTTCACGGGGACGCCGGATGAAGCCGAGTTCGCCGAGAAAACCTTTGGTTGGAGCTCGGTTTTTGGAGATTGCGACGAAATTAGATCGGTTTGGAGGAAACCAATTCGGGATTGGAAGAGGAGATCAACACGACACGCGCAAACGGCTCGCTTTTATATGCACCGTGGAGGAAGATATGGAAGTTTGAATTTTTCGCTTTGAACGGCACGATACGAACTCTCTGCGCTCGTTCGGAGATTGAAGATGAACAGTTGCCGCTGCAGACATCAGAGCATCAGCAGGAGAGAGAAAATCTGATTTTCGGAATTAAAAGAAATCCAAAAATCAAGGAGACCAAATAAATAGCAAATAAATCCAAAAATCTCAGAAAATACCCAAAAATTCCTTGAAGGACAAGGAAGCCAAATAACACAAATTTTTATTTAATTAATGTTTATATTAGTCAAATTAAATATTTTTAATTTAGAAAATTCCCAATTAAGCTTTATTAATTCAAATAAAATTGGTGAAATTTTCCAGGACCTAAACTACTCAAAAGATTTTTGAAAAGCTAAATTTTGGGACGTTACAAACCTCCCTTAAAGGAATCTCGTCCCGAGATTCAGCCGCTATAGAATAGATGAGGAACTCACCTTGGGTTCGCTTCTTGCTTTCAAATTGCTTTGACTTTGACCAATCGCTCTTCCGACCACTTACGTAACAACGCCTTTCTTCTTGCTAAACTTCTCGCTTCACTGGAAACTTGACAAACTGGCTCTTGGCTGGAAGACATCTTGAAACTTGATTGCTTCTACCGGGGCTGCTTGATCGTTGCTTGAGGGCACTTTTGGAGTGGAGGAAATCTTGTCGCTGATTGGCAACTCATTGGCAAACTATCTTCTTTCACGCCTGAATCTGAACTAATCGGCATATTTTCACAACTCGCATATAATTCTTAGCACGTAACTTCGACAGTATTCTCAAAATAGACATGGCTTCAAGGTGATAATCAGATAACTGTGTAGCTTTCTTCTTGAACACCGCTACTTAAATTCCATTTAGATTAAGGATTCTTGGTCTTCGCTTCATGATTAATGCAACATCCACATACTTTGTAATTTGATCTGCTCCTAGTTGAGCAATGACTTACACAATCAACCATCGTGGAACTTTAGAGGGTGACAATCGCAATCGTCGATATCCGGGTTGTAGGGAAACTCTGCACATAACACTTACTTGCTCAACTTGGTACTATGAGTTAAGGCATAACTCATTAATCCTTTTCAATATGTCTGTTGATTCAGGGTGATACACAATACTGAACTGAAATGACCATCCAAGCATCATACAGACTCTACCGCTAATACAGGATAAGCTGAGATCCTTGGTCCGACACTAACTTCTCTCGACACGCCGCATACAAATTGACCATCTCAGAGATCTAACATCGCACCCATGCCGACGAACGCCATTTCGCCGATACAACCTCTGCCGATACCACTCGCTAGGTACCGCAAACTAGGTGATATTGCCAGAATGAAGCAACAAATTTCTCCAAATGATCAACAATCACTCTTCAAGAAATTATATCTTGATTGGGTCCTAGGAGATCCCTTATCCGAATTCTCATGGATAGAAGTACTGATCGCCTCCAACATTTTGGCCGACCTTCCGACATACCAAACACATGGTAACTCATTCTCGCGATATTTCGCTTTGTTTTGAATCATCACAATGCAACTTTGAGATCTTTGTACGCCTTGGTACTTTTAGGGAATCGAATGCTTACACTCAAGTGTTGGTTTGAGCATCAACTACTAGAGTTCCTTCTCATTTGATATGCAAATATAATCATTGATCTATGGATCGCTCGCTTGCCTTCAAAGAAGTTCTCACGCTTTCCTTTGCTTCACATGAGGATCGATTCTTAACGAATCGCCACCTCACCGATTTCTAGCATCGATCCGAACTCCGGTTCAACAGATATCCTTGCAACCGACTCGTGATCCAACTTCTGAATTTCATAGGTACTTACGCTGACTAATCAACAGATTCTTACAATAGCTCTTCTGTTTCAAAGTATCACCATTGACTAGTCCGCCCGAGGGAATGGATTTCAACTTCATAGTTCTTAATCCAATAACTATCTTTGTTGCTCCACGGCAGCAACTTCGAATTACGACCAGGATAATTCAACGCTTGAAACTTTAGTTGTCGAAGTGCCGTGAAACTTAACACACCGATTCTTGGATGTTCGTGATAAAAGCTATCAAGATTCCTTCGTATCCGCAATCCGAACACCGGAGTTGTGATTAATCTCTCTCAAATTTTTACCAACTCGTTCACTTCTAGCGTCCCGCGTAACTTCTTCTTACAACCGTGAGGGGTCTTGGCTAACTTGAAACGATCTATCTCACCGATCTTCAATCGACATCGTCTCAAAATGATCGTTTATTGGTATTCAACTAACACTTGCTAAGCTGATGGGTTTGATTCGACACTGCCTTTATCTGAGAAAATCACCTGATCCGCTTTATCATTTTTGCAAACTCGTTTAACAACTTTTATCATATTTCACCTCTAACGTAATTCCTTATGAAATTGGCTGATCCTGGGCACCAAGTCAAAGACAAACTTGACTTCTAATACAGTTGAATGTTGGATAGATCATTTGCAATGGCAATTGCATACTCTCTTGCGGATATGGACATTATCCAATGATTAGATTCTTCAATCATTTACCATTGTCTCACTGCTATGCAAAATGATGAGTTGGAATTCAACATCACATTCTATAGTTACGGCTCTACGGCCTTCAATCATCATGACTTAACGGTTGATTACTCAACTTGCAAAGGCAGACTCTTGGAAAGGTATCCAATGATTTAATATCCAACAATTCCTTTTTCTCCGTAACTTGCATGTAAAGATGTCCACATTTTTAGCTCTCCAACAAAGAAAAAGTTACATTGATTCTCTGATTTTTTTGGTAACATCATCGTTCAAACGTCTCTTTTTTTACTGCTTCGTTGGACACATGGATCCTGATGCGTTACCACCTGCTCTGGGAGTTAAAATCTTGACTGAACTGACTTCTGGCATTCTGCATATTGGAGTGAGTGACTGGTTCCACTGAGGACACTGACTGATGTAGTGACCTTCCTTGCGCATAACCGTAACATACACGCTATGGACATTGTGGCTTGCCCGGTGATATTGCACGAACGACTAACCTTCTTGAAGGTTGAAGTTTGACGCTTTGCAGGCACCTCTTGGCATAGTGGCCTTGCTCACCACATTCAAAACACACTCTTGATGATACCGCTCGCTTCTCTTTGCGGTGGGTTGCCAAGGTCAACATCCCGCTTTGTGATTCTTTAGCCGACATATCTTGTAATCGACAATGGTTTGCCTTCTTTTGCTAATGTTCGACAAGAGCTCAAAATTTTCTCACGACGCTTGCTGCGAAGTCAACACGTATCACATAGGCAATCGCTCTGACAATGATCATAGCTTTCACACAAGAAACATGTGATCTTACTCATAGGACATTTTCCAACGGAATGGTTTCCTTCGAATCGAACAATTGATATTGTGCTCATCAAGACTATGGCCTATTTCTCCACAATGGGTACATGCACAATCTTCTCGACTTATCCGTTGGCGCATTTCAACCGACAACGGCTAGATTTGGTGTAGGATATCGAAATAGCAGGTTTCTCTTGATCACTTATGCTTGATATCGATGTCGTTGGCACAAAGTGGTGGTGAACTCGCCAAGTGATGGTGTGCTCGCTCCGATGGGCACGCAAATTTTTCCCACCAATCTAATGCAACTCCTTCTAAATGATGAGTAGCATAGAAAACTTTTTCATTATCATTGCATTGCACAATGCTTAGCTTTTCTTCTATTGTGCGAATCCAAGATTCTCGCATCCTTGAGTACGGTTGATCCTTCAAAGACAGCGCCTTGGTCCTTAAGAACTTTGCAAACTTGAATCAAGGTGTGTCTTTGGGATGGCAACGAAGTTGTGCACCATTGCAAACATTACTAATGTCCGACGATCGCATTGTTGCCGGGCATGAGTTGATTCGTGGCGTGAAATCGCTCGGGTCCCGATGTGTCACTACCGCACCGAGATTGTTGTTGGTCATCATCTTCTCGCATCGACATCGCGACGGTATGATGACTTGCTTGATTATTCGATTCATCAAATTGACTAAGGTAGCGTGGTCCGATCCTACCAAGTCACCATGTTGTTCATGTTTTGCATCATCGCTGCTCATGGATTGAGTCCGAGCTACCAAGAATTGTTCCATGACCGGATCTCGCTACTTCTGTAATCGATAACCGCCCACGGGATTGATGTGGTTTGAGCCGGCATGCATCGCCTCAAGATTACCGACAAGGTGGCTTCACGGGTTCTCCATCTGCTATCGCACTGCTAATAGATGCGAGGAAAAGCACAAGGTAAGGGAAGAGAATCTACTAAGGGGAGCGGTTTAACCCAAAGAACACCAAGGAACACACAAATAGCCTAAAAGCTATTAAGAAGCATAAAACTCACAACCAAACTACACCAAGAAGGGAAACAAAGATCTAATCGCCTAGTCGACAAACTCTAACTTAACAGGCGACTTGGCTCAACACACGGAGGAACCTACACCGATTTATCCTATATGGTTGGTCCAAGAAAACTCGAATCGGTCACGGTCTTCATCAAACGTTGATCGCCATGATCCTTGGAGGCTAAGCTTGAAGAAAGATGGAGGCGACGACAACTTCTTCTTAGTCTTGAATTTTTGCGACGATTTGTCTTGAACACTTGGGAGATGTTGACACGTTGTTGTTTGTTGCGTGGTCTTCAAACGCTGCTCAAAACCGCTCTTGGGCATCCACCAAGACATTTAGCACTAATAACGATGACTATAGAAGTTATGAGGGAGAGAGTCCAATTTAATACTCAAAATGGTGGGGACGAATATAGATAAGAAAGGAATAGAATGGAAGAGTATAGAAGCTAGACAAGATGAGAATAGCACATCATTAAGATTTTCCATTTGTAAAATAAAATTTGAACTTTTCCTTACAACGGCAATTCTAACTAAGGTCACGACCTACGCCGATATGGCTCGATACCACCTCCGTCGGGACCCAAAATGCACTGACCCTCTGTATACCGCACTAGTCCAGATCACGCTAGTGCACACAATGGTAACATCGATGAAATATCATTTCCATATACAAAGATGACTAATAAATAGGCAAATAACAATAAATATCGAGTAAAGATCTTAAGGTCAAAGCTACAATTAATGCCTCGGAAGGCTAATAGCTCAACGAAGTCGCAATGAACGTAACGGAATAACTTCGTGAAGCCCATCCATATGCCCACAAGCACCTGGTGGGATGCGCAACCTAGTTCTTCTCGATCCTTGAAGTAGACCTTGTTGACCGACGATTCCTCCATTTCGTAGGTTTGGGCGCAAGTTTTACAACAAGCGTGAGTACACAACCAGCACTCGCAAGTCATACCACGTAATGCAATTTATAGATGCAAAGCTTATTCCAAAGGAAATGGCTTCGTGGTTATTTTGCAGAAAATGCAACATTTGCAATTGAATATGAATAATAGATTGAAAGCATAATTCAAAACAAATAGACAATATTAATTTAACATTTGTTTTCACAAAGACACATAGCCTAATCAAATTCTTTCACACAGCCATATGACTTAAATCACACAACTGTCCCTTCCCAAAGGTTTTATGAAAACTACCCCTCGTGTGAAATCCCCGAGCATTGTCCATGACCGAGGACGCGGCTATTCGAATAGATTGTTTAATACTCTGCAGAGGTTGTACACTTTACCCACACGATATAACCAGGTGGCCAGACCGATCATAACAAAACAGTTGTAAACTTCATCTCAAACATTGACATTCCCAAGCAGGCTTACAAACCGTTATACATATCACAAAGCCCATGCATAACACACACCGCTGGACAGTGGACGATTTAATCCTCCCGCGATGCAACCACCAAGTAGTGACACCTCCACCCTATCACAAAGCCTAACCTACCACCGAACATCAATGCCGAGAATCCATAACTTACTAAGTTAGGCCCGTCCCATACCGCACATGTGGTCGCAAGAAGGCTCGGGCTCAATGGCGCACAAAGTTAAGTCCTTAATTGACCAAGGCAAGACTTCCATGTTCTAACTAAGCCACAAAGATTATCATTCCCATCACATAGTCCACCATGTCACACGCCTCCACCACTTGCCTCACCCAAATCCTTTACCACCTGGGCTTGGTTTTAGTGCAACACATGCCATCACGAAGTAATAACACATAGCACACGTTTTACACAAAGTTCCATAATCACATAGTCAACTTTATAATTGCAACTCAGTTATGATGATGACTCGTTGCATGGCTAAGCAATCTACTGCACTAACCAACCCACGTTGGTAATACCATAGCACCAACTAAATATGAACCAATCTAGGTGACAAAAGATTATGACATACAATAGACAAAGTGGATATAACAAATTGGATTAATAGCTAAACCCAAAAGTATTTAAATAATTACTTAAAGTAAATGCAATAATTTAAATCAAAGTAATTTTAAAAACTGGGATTCAATATGATCAAAGGTATAACTTGCCTTGCTATAGCAATGATGATCTTAATTTATCTTCAATCTTCTACTTGCTTGATCTTCAGCTCCGTCGGACCATTCCGGGACTTCGGCGTCTAACGAGAAAGAAAACGCAAAACAAACTAAATTCAAAAGGCAAATCAAATAAACTCCAAATTTAAATTGAATGGTACTGGAAGGTAGATATTGAATTTAGATGAATTTAGAAACTTGAATGAGTTCAATCGGAATTCGGATGAAGAAGATATGGCTCTCGGAAGATTGAAATTCACATGAAAATGATGAAAAAGCTTTACAGAATAGTCTCAGAATATTCTATTCCGAAAATATTAGAAAAAAATGAGTTTATGATAGGTGGGACCGACTGGTATTTATGGATTTCTAGAATTAAAATAATTCCAGAAATAAGGTAGAGAGAGAGTGACATGTGGGACCAATAAGATAAAAGGCTTTTCAAGAATTAAATAAATTTCTAAAATAGAATTAGGGTTGACATGTGGGCCATCGGGTCTATGGACCAGTCCACAGAGATATGCTAGTCCACGGTGGACCAAGCTCATGAATAGGGTTTGACCAAGATTGACTGACATACGGGACCCGCATGTAAGTGAAGGAAAATATTAGAGTTTTAATTAGGAAGATGACATGTGGGGTCTATATGTAAGTGGGAGGATAGATATTTATTTGATGCACTGATATATGGGAACCATACATCACAAAAAGAAAGGTGTACAGAGAGAATTAATGTGTGGCTTAGATTGATTGGATTAGTAATGAACTCATTCATCAGACAAGGAAAAGAAAGATTTATTAGAGAAGATAACACGAGGGCAGAGGACATGTGGCCTGGTTCATGACGCATGGAGGCAAGGCATGGTGGTATAGATTTTTGGCATGACAAATATTAGAGGAAAAAGTAACAGAGAAGGCTTAGCAGCCAAACAACAACAGAGAAGGATGGAACGGAGTAGAACCAGCAGCTCACGTACAGGACTTCAGGCATGAACAGTAAACATAAGTTAAGCTGAATCTTGCGCAAGGTGGTGACGACAAACGGAGACGAACAAACGATGGCGAAGGGCCAAACGGAAAGGAAACGACGAGCCGGAGATGATGACGCGTCCGGACGCCGAGATTTGCTCCATGCGACGGAATGACGCCAAGAACGCCGACGACGGCGCCTCACGCGCGCAGAACACTTCCGTGATGCTCGCGTAAAAGGGAGGTGAGCACGGCGTAGAACGCGCGACGCGAACTCAACGGTGGTGGAGTTGAAGGCGGGGATCAACGGTTATGAGTAATTGATCGAGAAGGACAACGAACAAGAGGCAGAGAACGCCAAATTCTCCGCGCCTGATGGATGAAACTTGAATCTACAAGAGGGGAAAATAGGTATCGACGAGGCACAAGATGACGCGATCGATTTTGGAAAACTCACCGAGGAAGCGAGGAACGCGATGAACACGTTTCGCTTTAGGGCTTGACATGGCCGACGGTGTTCGTGATCTTCGCGAAGAGGAAGGAACCATGACGAGAACGCGACGACGCGAAGCCAACGCCGCAGACGGTTCGCCGGGGACGTCTGATGAAGCCGTAGTTCGCCAGAGAAAACCTTTGGTTGGAGCTCGGTTTTTGGAGATTGCGACGAAATTAGATCGGTTTAGAGGAAACCAATTCAGGGTATTGGAAGAGGAGATCAACACGGACGCGTGGGCGCAAACGGCCGCTTTATATGCACCGTGGAGGAAGATATGGAAGTTTGAATTTTTCGCTTGAACGGCACGATACGAACTCTATGCCGCGCTCGCTCGAGATTGAAGATGAACAAGCGCACGCGAATTATCAGTAGCATCGGCAGAGAGAGAAAATCTGGATTTTCGAATTAAAAGAAAACCCAAAAATCAAGGAGACCAAATAAATATCAACTAAATCCGAAAAAATCTCAGAAAATACCCAAAAATTCCTTGAAGGACAAGGAAGCCAAATAACACAAATTTTTATTTAATTAATGTTTATATTAGTCAAATTAAATATTTTTAATTTAGAAAATTCCCAATTAAGCTTTATTAATTGAAATAAAATTGGTGAAATTTTCGAGGGACCTAAACTACTCAAAAGATTTTTGAAAAGCCAAATTTTGGGACGTTACAGTGACTCAAGGTCACTGACATGCGTGCCCCACGTGTCAGCATCTCCCTTTGAACTTCGATCAATGGTCACCGTCGATCCCTTGATCAACGTCCCAGATCGTGAGTGCATTCGACCTCCGATGCCTTGATCATTCTCGACCGCCGATCTTGCGATCAACGGCCGAGATCGTATGCAATCGGACCTTCCGACCATTGGTGCGCTCGACCGCCCATCGCAGACCGCGCGGGATTGGCCCAAGCAACCGCACCGCCCGTATGCATACACCTTCGTGAGCCGTTGATCGTGATCCAACGGTGGCTCGACAGGTTTCTGCGGCGTGCGCTGCCTTTTCGCGCGTGAGCCGAGGATTTAGATCAAGGGTGGATGAGTGTCCACGCCTTATCCTTTTGTTTGGAGTTTGTCTGTTTATCGGTAAGTATTTATTTAACAATCAAAATGATATAAAACTTTAGAAACTCATAACTAATTCATTTTAATCGCTTAGATAATTCCAATCTGTAATAAATTTTGTTGTCACTTAAGTTTATTATAAAATGGATTTAAGCATATTTCAAGAGCGTAAAATTGTGTAACTAGAAATAACTTGATTGCCACTTTGAATATTCCGTAAATGGATTTAACCTTGTGAAATGCATATCTTTTTCTGTATAAATTCATTTTGTGCAAAATCAATTTTGTTAAATTCTTCTGTTAGTATACTTTCATATGGAATAAGATTTGAGCATGTTCACAATTCAGAAATGACTTGCATTAGATTTACAACTTAGAAAAATCATAAGTAAATATGTATAACTCCAAATTTAGTAAACTCAACTTTGTTGTTATTAGGATGTTATAATCTACCTGCTGTAAAAATTTCAGACCTTAGATCATTCTAGAAAATTTCGCCATGAACAGTGCTAATTATTAATTAGGTTGTTGTAAGGCTGAGAAAGAGCATTTTGTTCATATCTTTTGCATGCTTAGTCCAAATTGCGTGATTCTTATTCCTATCACTATGTAAAATCATTCCCTAGCTGTGGTGTAAATTTTATTAGATTTGGATGTGTTTTGCTGTTGGAGTTTATTTGGTGTTCTTCGTTCTTATTTAATTATCGCCTTTTCGCGTTAGGTTCCGAAGATGATTTTATTGCTGATATTGAGCCACAGCAGCCATCAGATCCTGCACTCCAGCAAGGCAAGCAGATGTAGCATTCATTTGATCATGTTGTTCCTACTATTTTCAAATGCTAATATGTTGGTTGCAAATTCTATGTATGCATTGCTATGTTGTTTTAAACTATTGTCGATAGTTGGCCCAAAGAGATGCATAATCGTGAGGAAATGTTTATTCCTCTACCATCAAGACTAGGTTACTTGTTGCGACTTTGGGTTCGCTGGATGGACCCTTGTCACTTAGTAGATTACGTGTCATTATGCTTAGCCATGCTTAGTTATCGGTAGAATGGGCGTTATCGACTTGTCGATAACCTTGATCACACAAACTGTTATGATATGTATATTTCAGCTTGTGCTTTGTCTAAATTGCAAAACTAAAACTGAAAATGAAAACAATTTAGACTTGGGCACAATGGTAAGATGGTGTAATCTTTTTGGGTGTGAATCAAATGGTGCCCGGGTCAATTAAGGACCGAGCTACTTGTTACACCAAACCAAGCATTTGTGCGTGCTAACCACACTAGAGGGATATGGGGCCTCTCTTAGCCGAGTACTTTGGGTGTGCTAATTAATGAGTCGCGTGGTGGGTTGCATATTTGATTATATGCAACATGGACACGTTTGTAGGGAGAGGAGCACCCGCCGAGGCCGGTGTGTCATGCTCCACGTATGGGTCCTTGTGATCCATATTTCGTCGGCAGATCACTAAGGATTAACCCCATACGTATGCCTCTTGATTAGCATATTCCATTGGAAAGGGTTCAGAGGACTTAGCCGTGCTCAAGATACCAAAGGAAGTGTGCTTAATAGCTTGGCAAAAGGCGGTCCAAGTGTGGGTACATTGGTACACCCCGCAGGATTAAAACTATTCGAATAGCCTCGTCCTAGGTTATGGACACGCTTGGGGAAGTTTTTCAAGAGTTAGACTACAACCTTTTTAAAGTTAAAACTTGATGGGTGGTATGAATCAGGGATTCATGCTATGTTGTGGTGGCTTTGGGGAAAGTCACTTCTAGGTGGATACTTGTTACTTATGTTTACTCGAGGTTATTTAATTGCTTAAAAACAGATTTTGTAAATCATTGCTCAACTTATTACACTATTGCAAATAAAACTTGCTTTGTGCGTCCAAAGAACCATATAACCACATTCCTTTGAATACAACCTTTCATGTAGCTATGTATAGGCTTGCTACTCGTAAGTCTTGCGAGTAATTTTTGTACTCACCGCATTGCTTGTGTTGTGCAGAGGATGATAGTGAGTCCGATGGACCTCACTTTTGTGAGTTGTGCCAGGCGCTTAAGGGCGATTAGCTTGGCGCCCTTGGCGGTTGCCCCGTGGTGTTATGTGGCTAACCGGTCGTCTTTTGGTTTAATCCATCTTATGGCAACTTTTGCTTCCGCTGTTACTTATTTGCTACTTATGTCATTTGGCCGGTCGGCTGTGTTGTAATAACTTATATTATGTATGTCTTTTAGTAGACTTGTTATATTCTGTTGTATGGAATTGATGCATGCTTTGATATGATGTATGTGTGCTGCTTGTTCTGGGAGGCACATATTCATCGAGACGCGGATTATTCTATTTGTGATACTAGAACCAGAGGAAGGTTAAGTATTACAAGTTTAATAAACCGGGGTCTCACAGTTCGGACTCTAAGGAAATAACAACATCGAATAAACACCGAGAAATAGCCAAAAACTCAAATTGCTCAAAAATGCATGAAATTTATACAGTAGCTAGATTATGATTTTATATGAATTTAGGTACAAGAATTATTCCATTTGGAGTTTATATGAGAGAGTTATAGTAGTTTGAAAATCAGATTTCTAGAAAATGTCAAAAATAGCGATTACATTTCATCAATTCACCCAATTTAATTATTTTGTGAAAATTTGCAGAATTCTAGTGGAGATAAAAACTACGTGGTTAAATATATAATAATATTTTATGGAAAACCTAGTTGGATTCATCCCATTTGGAGTTCATATGAATTTTCTAAGAATTTTCAAAGTTAATTCAATTTCTAGTGTAAAAATAATTTTTTTCTGCATTTTAAATGGAATTAAATCCTTTTTATACACGGACTGCCCTAGCCTTTGTCAATGACAGATAGGGCCCTTGTATTTTATTTTATTTTCCATTTATTTCCTAAAGGAAAACATCCACCGACAAATCTAATCTTCTCATAATCATATACTTAACCGGTTCTCCGGTGTTGAATCCAATCACATGCATAACACTCTCCAATCATATTCTCATATCTTGATCTAAATCCCATACTAACCTCCACTAGGACATTATCAAGGTAGTCAATCCATCGAGTGATGCCCGAACTCACGATCTTCCAAATATACAACCTATCCGATAATTACACGAAATCAACCGACTCATGGGCATATGACCATGATTGGATCCATTGATCATTCTCCGATATACTATTTAAGCTAATGCTAACTATCTAGCTGTACTAGTCTCGCCTCGGCAAATCACAATCGCATACGCTCAATTTTCCACCGATCGAGGTTTAATTAACTAACCGATACCTAATGATCTTTATAATTTAATAACACATCCAACATCTAATTGCTCACTAATCGATCAATTCATATCCAAACCACCGAACTTAGTCGTGAACGACCTCTACCAATCCAATTATATATGTGCCTCTACGATCAACTAATAATCATTTATCCACTAACTCAAATGATGGTACAAATCTAACAACTCGGCATATAGGACTTATCTACTAATCACATAGCAATCCAATCATTTATCCGCACTCAAATAATCTATTATTTCCTTCTCCCAATCCTAGCATAAATGACTCACGCACTATCGCTAAAATCATCCGATCAATTTGCTCGTGATTAAATAAATCACCCGATTCAACCTCCATATCTCCAAAAATATCCACACAAGAGCTACCCATCAAGTAATAAATCATAAAATCCTTATGCGTCCTATCTCCTAAGATTACTACTCCAACATGAGGGAAAACCTCCAATTACTTTATATCCAAAGATGACCACTATTTTGCATGCTCCTCAAAATAATATCATCCGATCAATTAATCAACTCATATATCTAACCTTGCATTTGCTGATCAATAAGATACATACATTTCACAACAATATTCTAATTATTCGCAATTTACCAACATATCCTCACATAATCATGCCTATGCACACCTAAGACATAACCGGAGAATTATACTGATCTTAAGCTACCAAAATATTTTTACAAATAAACATGCATAAATAAATGTCATGCTCATGATTAATATGCAACATGCACGACTAAAAACGTAAGATGGTAAAATAAATAACACTAAGAATTTTACAGCAACGCTAGGCGTGCGAAACATCACCGGGCGTTGTCTTCTTGACACTCGTTCACGTCCACCGTATTTGTCGTTCTTTCCACGTCTACTTGTTCTCTCGCCCGCCGTAGTCGTCGCCGAGCTCGTCCGGTTTCGCGTCCGCGTCATCGCTCTTAGCCACACCCACAGAGCCGCCTTGCCGACGCCGCGCTCAAGCGCGACATGCACCACCTCGCATCGCTCGGGCTGCCACGCCGCTGCATGCATGGTCGTGGCATGCATGCACCGCGTTATCGGCCGACTCCTCCAAGATGTTGTCTTCACGCCGCTAATCGCGCCGCCAAGCCTCGCATCCTCGGCTCGGCCGCCTCCGCCTTGGCGTCGTGTCGCTGCGTGCTGTGCCGCACGAAGCCGTTGGACAACACCTTGCCCTCGCGTCCATGGTGCCTCAACGCCATCCCCTCCATGGTGATTGGGCTCGGCTGCCTCCGAGCTGCCGTGTCTGCACCGTCGAGCCGCTGGCCACTCCTGCACATGCCGCCCACGGCCGCGAGAAGGTCGCCTCACGCCCACCCCGCCACCTTGTAGGAGCCGCCTCTCGGCCGACTGCACCGGTCAACACCGAGGCGTAGGGGCAGCACTGTGGAATGTGATCCCAGATTACACACGCAAGAACAAACTCAAACAGAAGACACGCACACTCGGTTTAGCGCGGTTTTCTCAGATTCTCGAACTCAAAACTCAACACTGACATAAGCTATAGTAATCAAGAAGACAAAACAGAGCAAACAAAGTCCGACTAAAAACAAGGAACGATGCAAACCCACGATCCGACTTAATGTAACTCAACGCACACCACGCCACCACTCCACAAGACTCTGACAACACGCTGATGAAGTCCGGATTAACTCCAACATTCACCTCCTAAACCTAACTTCATCACTGATGCTCCCGACACCCAACAGCCTCCTCATCTCTCCAAATTTGATTTTTCCGAGCCTTTGTCAGATATTCGCACACCGATTCTCGCTAATATGCTCAATAATAATCAGCTTCTTCTCAACACATTCTCGTATGAAGTGACACTTTGTATCTATGTGTTTGCTTCTTCCATGGAAAACTGGATTCTTCACTAATGCAATAGCTGATTTGTTGTCAACAAAGATGGTCACAGATTCATTGATGACCTATTATATCACTCAACAGACCTTTCAACCACACACTTGGCATGCTACTACTGCCGCCATGAACTTAGCTTCACACTAAAGAGAGCAATGACTTCTATTTTTGTGATCCCCAAGCTATCACATTTCCACCAAGATAGAAAACCAACTGCTGGTGCTTCTTCTATCGCCAATGTCACCAACAAGATTGTTGTCACTAAACCCGATCAATCTCTCATCTTTTCCTTTGAATATTGCAATCCAAAGTCCACGCACTTTTACATACCTCATAATGTGCTTGATCGCTTGAGCATGGGACCGCTGGATTCTCCATATATCGGCCGCAATTCCTACCGAGTAAGTAAGGTCCGCCGAGTGTGAGTCAAATTCCTCAAACTCCCAATCAACTGTCTGTACTGAGTTGAGTTTACTGCTTCACCCACTTCATCTTTGCACAGCTTGAGTTTTGACTCCATTGGATGTAGTGCTGCATTGCAATCACTCATACCAGCCAATTGAAGCATCTTTCTTGCATAACTTGATTGCTTCAAGGTAATGCAATTTCTTTTCTGCTCCACCTCTATGCCCAGATAGTATGAGAGAAGACCAAGGTTGCTCATCTCAAATTCATTCTGCATCTGCAACTTGAATTGAGCAATTTCTTTGTCACTTGTTCCAGTGACAATCAAGTCATCAACATAGACCCCAACTACAAGAGTTTCATCTGCATTGCATCTCTTGTAAACTGCTGGCTCATGAGGACATTTCTCAAAACCGAGCTCTTTTAGACTTCTGTCTAACCGGACATTCCAGGCCCTTGGTGCCTGTCTGAGGCCATAGAGTGCTTTAGCTAGCTTGTAAACCTTCAACTCTTGTCCTCTCACCACAAAGCCTTCTGGTTGAGTGTGAGGACCCCAGTTTATTTGGCTTGTAATGCTTAACCAACCTCCTGGTCCTAGCATCACAAATCAAATAAATTGATCTCGAGATATGTATACTTCCTGAGAAAGCAAGATACACACCTCTGCATAAAATTAGACATCAACTCCATTCCAAACATAGAGTCCAAACACCACACTACCAAACGGAAGATAAACAAATAGTAGAGATATTACGCACAAAGGCCGATGTGCCAAGATACACAAATAAACAAGAACGACAAATGAGCAAAAGTGCCATAAGATGGCTATAAACAAAGCCAATCAGCGGCCTCCAACCCACAAGGCATCCGACCGACCGCCAAGTCTAGTCGTCACCCACGAAGCGACAAAGACACCACGTAAGTGAGGCCCCGAGGCTCACCTTCTTCCTCTCGCAACAAAACATTAGCAAAGCACCGAGTACAAAGATTGTCTTTGTACCCGCAAGACCGACGTGTGAACTCCAGCGCACTGCTCCTAAGCTACATGCAAAGCTACTTAGTGGAGGCCATATGTTTCATTTGCATAAAGCCGATTTTCATTTGCAATAAGGTAATACAGCTTTAAAGGCAAGTTTGCAATTCATTTTTAAGATTGAAATAACAAGAAAGATAATAATAACAAAAGCTAAAGATAAACAACCTAGAAGTGACTATCCCAATAGTCACCACAACAATAGCACGAATCCCGCATTCGCATCACCCATCAAGTTTTAATTTAAATGTTGTAGTCTAACTCTTGAAAAGCTTACCCAAGCGTGTCCATCACCTAGGACGAGGCTATTCGAATAGTTTTTAACCCTCAGGTGTACCATCTGCACCTACACTTCGCATCGCCTTTAAGCCAAAGCACACTTACGAAGGTATGTCGGCACACTAAGTCCTACGAGACTTGTTCCAATATTGTGTATTAACTACGAGCCGCTCGTATGGATAGAAACCCATACGCTACATGGTAAAGCCAAAAGACAACTACCCACTCAGATAAAGCTTTTTGACAACTACCATGCTCCCACCTCCATCCTCCCGCGACCTCCCGCGACCCGAGCCAATACACGCCAAAGTACTAGGTCAAGAGAGGTCCCATATACTCTAGTGTGGTTAGCACGCCGAAATACCGGATAAAAATTCACTCACAAGATGTTCGGTCCTTAATTGACCTGCACCTTTCCAAACACACCCAAAAGATCACACCAATCTTACCATTGTGCTCTGCCCAAATCATTTTTGTTTTCATTTTTAGTTTTGCAATTAAACAAAGCGAAATGTCAAACATAAAGTTGTAGTAAATTTTAGGTGATCAAGGTTACCGACTAAAGTCGATAATCGCCCAGCCTACCGATAGCTAAACATGTCTAAGCAAGTTGACCCGATCTACTAAGTGATAAGAGATCATCCAACGACCTCGATCACAAAGAAATAACCTAGGCTCGTAGTAGAGGTCAATATTTTGTCTACAGGATATGCAAACACGGATTTAACTAATCAATTTAACACAAATTAAGCGATGCATACATACAAATTGAAACAAAATATTAGACTTTAAAATACCGATTATCATGATCAAATCGCTTGTTCTGGTCGTTGTTGCTCAAGTTGTTATGAGGATCGCCCTCGTGGTTGCCGCAAATATCGAAGCCTAACGATCGAACATAACAAAGAAATAAGGACGAATAACACCGACAAAACTCAAACATACAACAACATCAAAACAAGCCAAAACTCACAAAGAGCCTAAGCATGACATAACAAAATTTAAGAAACAGAGAACAAATCATTTTAAGTTATTAAGAATTTTCTATGAATTTTCTAAGTTATAAACACATCAAAGCACTAGTTAAATACTTAACAAATTTCTATGAACATAACTAGTATCCAAACCTATCCTAACAATTAATATACTAAAATGGAATTTTTCTGAATTGGGTTCAATGAATTTGGACAATTATTGAAAGAGATATGCATTTTCTAATTTAGAAGATACATAAGACATCATTTTATTAGCTAACAGATTTTTGCTACTGAGAGACATGGACGGCTAATTTTATCAAATAGTACACTTAAAATGAAAATTAACAAAGACTGGTTTCATGCAATTTGGATAAAATTGAATTAGTTATGCATTTTCTAAGTTTAAATGAATTAAAAGTGCAACAGAAAACATATTACGTAAATACTAAAGCATTAAATCCTTTTTCTACCCACACCAACTAGCCCCGCATACATCGACAAAGCGGCCCGAGCGAAAATGTCGACTGTAACCGGCCGTCACGAAGCAGACGTCAAGGCGTATTCTAAGAATACGCCTTCGCCACCAAAGTGCAAACCTAACATACTCACAGAGAAATACGCTTCCCAACAGAGGAAACGCGACACGAGCTACACAAACCTAATCGACAACATGGACCCACATGGCGTTGACTCAGAGAACAAATAACGGTGGATTAAAGGATTTCTAAACGCGACAACCAAAGAGGGCCCACAAATCGCTGATGCCGACTAAAGATGGTTATCACTAAAAGTAGGGTTAGACCTTAACATCGCCGGCGCTTACCGCCATCACAAGGGCGGTGGTGCGTCGCACGATCGTTTCGCAACCGTGAGGTCTTAGGGCGAGTGAGTGGTACCTTAAGGTTCGCAAAGATCTCACGAACCCGGTGACGGTGACGCGAGCCCGATGGTCGACGGAGATGGGCTCACGACACGGAGGCGGAGAAGAAGGTGCGATGCTCGCGAGAAGACGCGTGAGCCGAAGACCCCGGAAGGTGCGCCACTAATCGCCTACACCAGAAGGATACGCCCGCAATGCCGACGCGAAGAAGGTCTCGAGGCGCCGAATCACCGCGCGCAAATACCGCTCGAGAAGAAGAAGTCGCACACCTCCACAATGCATCAAAGACAGAACGAGCCCACCGTGAGCATCGGTGAAGCATTGCGATCAAGTGAGATCAACCGGCCGAGGCTTGAGACTCACCAACGCAAACGAGCTCACGAGCCGAGAGCCGGAGGTGGAGACGACGATACCACCCCGGTGATTCATCGGACGCCAAGAACCCGGATGGGCAAATGGAGGCGGCGCCAAACGTGGATCATCAGGTGCGGTCGCGCGCTCAAGGGCGGCGGCACACGGCGGCGCCGCTCGGTTTTTCTCCTAAGCTAAGAAATGGGCGGAGAGGGCGTAAGAATGGTCGCGAGAAGGAATGGACGACTTAGGAGGTAGATGGACTTGTGCGATCCTCGAGGCGCACACGCTGCCCTGCGTGGCAGCGACGAGCCGCGTGGCACGCATGCGCGATCGCCCGCCGAGCCCGGAGGAGGCGCCGAGTCGGCGAGGAAGAACCCGATGGTGGGACCCATATGTCACCGACAGACAATGCGGCGCGAACAGATACTTAGACTCGATCAAGAATGTATCGACCGCTGGATCCAAACGACTACCGAGACCGTGTATGCATTCGACAGTCGGTTGCAAGACGCAACGTGGATCGCTCGATTTGCATCGGACGGTCACGATCGATTGACTCACGCGCAAGTGCAGCTAGGCGGTGCGGCCGAGTCAAGTGGTGCTGTTCTGTTTGAGTCGGACTCTGGTTCGAGCCCGACAAACAAAGGATTTCGATTTTGAGTTTAAAAGTCGAGAGAGTTTTAGGGAATTTTAGAGATAGCTCCTGAGCCCAAAATTCTGAAATTTTTATGGTAGCTACTTGAGACAGAGAGAAACATTTCATAAATTTTCCAGAACTTTTATGCACTCAGAAGTTCTGCAGAAAATTCACAAGCATGTTGACCTAGGATTTGACCAGATTTTCAACTAGTTTGACTTGGCCATTTGAAATAGCAAATAAAATCTAAAATTTGTGAAATAATTCAGGAGGTAGATAGGATGATCCAGATGATAGGAAAATAATTTCAGAGGATGATCACAAGTTTGAAAGCTAAGAATTGATAACAACAACTTCCAATCACAAGAATTAAATTCTAAAATTGGAAATTGCTAGGAAAATTGTAGAAACTCTCAAATGATTTCATGAGGCATCAAAAGTTTTTATTCCTCCTCATAATTTACATTTGAAATACAAACCCTAAGTTAGGGTCATACAAATCTCCCTCTTACGTGAATCTCGCCCGAGATTCGATCACTGGAGAAGAATGATGGGTAATCGCCGAGACCATCTTCCCGCTCCCAAGTGGCTTCATCCTCTGAGTGGTTTGACCATCGAACTTTGAGGAACTTGATCACACGGTTCCTCGCTCTTCGCTCAGCTTCGAGGATACGAACGGACGCCACGATAAGACAGATCTTCTCGCACATCGATATTTTCCAATGGTGTTTCCTCAATCGGAATACGGAGGCACTTCTTCAATTGTGACACATGGAAAACATCATGCACCCTTCAAGTGTAGCCGGCAACTCCAACTTGTATGCAACAGCCCACTTTCTTGATGATGCGATATGGCCCGACATATCGAGGAGCCGCTTGTTCTTGACACCAAACGACGATGTCCTTCAGAGGCGAGACTTTGAGATACACAAAGTCATTGGCCGAAACTCAACTCACGGCGACGCCGACCGCATAGCTCTTCCGCTCGATCGAGCCACGCGCAAGTGCTCACGAATCAATCGCACTTGACTTTCAGCCTCATTGATGGAATTCGAGCCAAAGAACCGCCTCTCTCCGCCTCCACCGGGCTCAATGGGGTTCGTGACGCCTCCCATACAAAGCCTCAAACGTGTCATACCGAGACTAGCTCGGAAGTCGTTGTTGTAGGAGAACTCTGCAAGCGGTAGGCACTTCTCCCAATTCTTCCCATAGAAAGAACACAAGCACGGAGCATATCTTCAAGAACTTGATGACTCGCCCGCCTCGACCATCATCCCGAGGATGATAGGTCGAATGAAAGAAAGACGGTCCCCATGGCTTCGTAAATCGTGCCATAGTCGAGAAGTGAAAAGAGAGCCACGATTCGACACAATCGCTCGTGGCACACCATGCAAGCTCACAATGCGGAGATATAGAGATCTCGACAATCGATCGACATCGAGAGTGGTGGCATCGGCAGAAGTGCGCTACCTTCGCCAATCGATCGATAACAACCCAGATAGCATCCTTCCTCAAGAAGTACAGGCGCACCAGCATAAAATCCATGCCTGCGTAATCCCACTTCCACTCGTATAGGCAAGGGTCGGAGGAGACTCGCTGACGCCGATGCTCGCCTTGACGCGACAACATATGTCACATCCGCCACGAACCCGCAATCTCGCTTCATGCGAGTCCACCGTAATCTCTCGACGCATCTTGGTACATTTTAGTGGCCCCGGATGGATGGACAAAGGCGAATCATGGGCCTCCCAAGAATCAAATCCCGCAACTCGGGACCTTTGGGACCACAAGACGCTGCCCAAACCACACAACACCGTGCTCATCTTCTCGGAAACACTTGGTGATCCATTCTCGATATTTCGCTGATTTTTCCCACACCATCATCCGATTGTTGTGCCGCCTTGATTTGATCCACCAAGGTCGGTTGCACAACCAAGGCAGCAAGGGAACCATGTTCAACCAAACCCAAGTTGAGACGCTAAATTTCGCAAGAAGTGCAGTTGTCGCTCTTGGATCATCAAAGTATTGCAATACACTTTTCGCTAAGTGCATCAAGAACCACATTGGCTTTGCGTGATGATATCAATACCCATGTCATAATCTTTGATTAATTCTAGCCATCTCTCTCGCTCGAGGTTCAGATCCGCCGAGTGAACAAGTATTTCAAACTCTTGTGATCGGAATACACCTCACAACGTTACCGATCGATAATGCCGCCAAATCTTGAGTGCATGAACCACAAGACCAACTCTAAATCATGGGTGGGATAATTGAGCTCGTGAGGTCTCAATCGTCAATGCATAGGCAACCGCTTTGCCTTCTCGCATAAGAACACATCCAAGTCCCGACGAGAGGCATCGCAATAAATATCGAAGCTCTTGTGCATATCAGAAGAGTGAGGATCGGGTCAAGTCAACCGCTTGAGCTCCCAAAGCTCTCATCGCAAGCAGAGGTCCACACAAACTTCTTGTCCTTCTTGAGCAATTCAATCATTGGCTTTGCGATTTTGGAGAAGTTCTCGATAAAGCGCGGTAGTAGCCCGCTAAACCGAGAAAACTCCGCACATCGGTGACCGACTTGGGCTGCCTCAAGATAGAACGTCGACCTTGCCGGGATCCACAGCTATGCCTCCAAATGAAAGAACATGGCCCAAGAATGCCACTTCCTTCAACCGAACTCGATTTGTCGAACTCGTGATACAAATTGGTGCTCCCGCAATTTGCCCAAAACAATCTTCGATGCTCAAGATGCTCGCTCACCTTGGAATAGATAAGAATATCATCAATAAAGACCACCACAAATTTATCCAAATACTCCATGAATACCGAATTCATTAAGTTCATGAACAAAGCCGAGCATTGGTTAAGCCAAAGGACATGACGGTGTACTCGCATGACCCATAACGAGTAGTGAAAGCCGTCTTCGAATATCCTCGATCTGATCCTCGACTGATGATACCCCATTCTCAAATCAATCTTTGAGAACACTGGCTCCACCAACCGATCAAACAGATCATCAATGCGGGCAAAGGGTATTTGTTCTTCACCGCCACCTCATTGAGAGGACGGTAATCAACACACATGCGCAAAGTCTTGTCCTTCTTCTTCACAAAGATCACCGACAGCCCCAAGGAGATGAACTGGGACGGATGAAACCCTTTGCTTGGAGCTCACCAAGCCGCTTCTTCAATTCTTCTAGCTCATTGGGAGGCATTCGACACGGCGCCAAATCGGCGTGACGGCAAAGAACTCGATGACAAACTCCGATCTCGAACCGAGGCATCCTGTAAATCATCGTGAAAACATCCTCAAAGTCGATACTATGGGAACATCCTGACCGCAAGGTCGCTTTGCCTCTAATGCACATAAATGTGGCCCAGAGTCGCGCGGCGAAACCCGACCGCCACTCAAGGGTCGGTGAGATAGACAATCTTCCCGCACAATCGATATGCCCCAAGTGTTGGGACAACCAATCCATGCCAAGAATCACATCCAGACTCGCGAATCTGAGCAAAATAAGGTTTGCCAAAAATCCCACTCCTTCCGACTACGATAGGAACATCCCGACATCAGAATCAGCTCTCATTTCCGACCCGGGAGCGGATGAGCAAAGGAACTCCCAAAGGAACACAAGGAAGACTACTAGCATCAAGAAATGATCTTGAAATAAAAGAATGCAATGCTCTCAATCAAATAATACCGCAAATAGACGAATTAACAAGAAGTGTACCCATCACGACATCCGCGCCCCGAGCCTCCTCACCAAAGGTGGTTGACTCGACCACGCCGCACTCGGGCTTCGATCATCTTCTCGTCGTGGATGACCACTCTCGCCCGCCCTCCATTAGGACGAGGGGCTGCCGCAACACTCGAGGGCGTGCATTCGCATAATGGCCCTTGTTGTGGCAGCGAAAACAAGTGACCTCGGCCGGATTGCGGAGGCCGCTCGTTGCCGATCGCAGCGCACGTGGCTGAACCACGCCCGCGGTAGACGAGGAGCTGGTGCAGATGGCCTTGGCGCGGTGGAGCAAAAGAACGGGCCATCGTGCCGCCTGCACCGAGGACGAGTGAGGCTGTGTGAGTAGACCGATGTGCCTCCCATTTGCGCTATGGACTCGCCACGCTTTGCCTTATGCTCGGCAACAATGGCCTTATCTACCAAGGCTCGAAAGTCGAGAAGTCCACACAGATAGCTTGTCCTCGCAGCCTCTGACAAGCCATCCATAAACTTCTCCTACTTAGCCTCATCCGAGGCAACCTCTCCTGAGCATAACGAGCCGATGATTAAACTCAGATAGATACTCCGTCCATGCACTTGCGCCTCTTGCTTGAGCGCGAGGAACTCCTTCTTCTTCAGCTTCATCGTGCCATCGTGATGTGGGCCCGACTAAAAGTCGATTCGAACTCCTCCCACGCGACCACATGGCGCGCGGCCGCATGGCGAGATAGTTCTCCCACCATGAGAGTGCCGCGCTCGAGCCGGTGGGACGCAAGAGTGCCTTATCTCGCGCCGACACTGCTATGTTGAGCTTTCGCCAACCATGCGTAGCCAATCATCCGCATCGAGTGGGTCCTCGTGAGCGGAGAAAGTCGGCGGCCGCGACGGAGGAACTCGCAAGTCCCCGCGAAGTCCGGTGGCCGCCACCACGGGCAGGAGTGGAGGTATTCCTAGCAATGACCTCCAAGATGCGCTGCTCGTCCATGCGTTTCGCCGTCGAGCGAGCACTCACCATGGTCTGAGGAGGGGAAGCTCCTCATCATGACCAGCTGGCTGATCGCCACGCTGTTCTCCCGCCATCCTGTTTCACTAAGACAAGTTAACAATAGCCTGAAAACAAGAAGTCGACAACCCATCGCAAATAACTTACTAACAAAGACAAAACAAACACAAGACTTTTAAGTTACAAAACCAATTGACAAAAATCGACACTTAGCAAACTCACATATATCTTACCCTTATACCCCACAAATTTTTAATTAGACTAATTTCTATGGTTCTCCCAAAGACTGATTCTACCAGAGTAACTATCTTTTGAAAGGAAAGAGAGAAACCAAGTTTTAAACTCAAATTAGAGTAAGATGAGAGTAGAATGCTAAGATAGGTAAGGAGTAAAATCTGAGAATCGCCTAGGTTTTCATAAACCCTTTTTATACTTTGAAATTAAGCTTTTTCAAAATATCCTAAAGACGACTATGCTTGAGTTGCTACGGTCGAATGGCTCGATACCAACTTTTAGGACCCCAGCTTATTTGGCTTGTAATGCTTAACCAACCTCCCTGGTCCTAGCATCACAAATCAAATAAATCGATCTCGAGATATGTATACTTCCCGAGCAGATACACACCTCGGTACAAAATTAGACATCAACTCAATTCCAAACATAGAGTCCAAACACCACACTACCAAACGGAAGATAAACAAATAGTAGAGATATTACGCACAAAGGCCGATGTGCCAAGATACACAAATAAACAAGAACGGCAATGAAGCAAAAGTGCCATAAGATGGCTATAAACAAAGCCAATCGCGTGCCTCCAACCCACAAGGCATCCGACCGACCGCCAAGTCTAGTCGCCACCCACGGCGACAAAGACACCACGTAAGTGAGGCCCCGAGGCTCACCTTCTTCCTCTCGCAACAAAAACATTAAGCAAAGCACCGAGTACAAAGATTGTCTTTGTACCCGCAAGATCGACGTGTGAACTAGCGCACTGCTCCTAAGCTACATGCAAAGCTTACTTAGTGGAGGCCATATGTTTCATTTGCATAAAGCCGATTTTCATTTGCAATAAGGTAATACAGCTTTAAAGGCAAGTTTGCAATTCATTTTTAAGATTGAAATAACAAGAAAGATAATAATAACAAAAGCGAAAGATAAACAACCTAGAAGTGACTATCCCAATAGTCACCATTAACAATAGCACGAATCCCGCATTCGCATCACCCATCAAGTTTTAATTTAAATGTTGTAGTCTAACTCTTGAAAAGCTTACCCAAGCGTGTCCATCACCTAGACGAGGCTATTCGAATAGTTTTTTAACCTCGCAGGTGTACCATCGCACCCACACTTCGCATCGCCTTTAAGCCAAAGCACACTTACGAAGGTATGTTGGCACAGCTAAGTCCTACGAGACTTGTTCCAATATTGTGTATTAACTACGAGCCGTCAGATGGATAGAAACCCATACGCTTACATGGTAAAGCCGAAAGACAACTACCCACTCAGATAAAGCTTTCTGGACAACTACCATGCTCCCACCTCCATCCCTCCCGCGACCTCCGCGACCGGAGCCAATACACGCCAAAGTACTAGGTCAAGAGAGGTCCCATATACTCTAGTGTGGTTAGCACGCGAAATACTGGATAAAAATTCACTCACAAGATGTTCGGTCCTTAATTGACCGGGCACCTTTCCACCACACCCAAAAGATCACACCAATCTTACCATTGTGCCCGCCCAAATCATTTTTGTTTTCATTTTTAGTTTTGCAATTAAACAAAGCAGAAATGTGAAACATAAAGTTGTAGTAAATTTTGTGTGATCAAGGTTACCGACTAAAGTCGATAACCGCCCAGCTTCTACCGATAGCTAAACATGTCTAAGCAAGTTGACCGGATCTACTAAGTGATAAGAGATCATCCAATGACCTCGATCACAAAGAAATAACCTAGGCTCGTAGTAGAGGTCAATATTTTGTCTACAGGATATGCAACACGGATTTAACTAATCAATTTAACACAAATTAAGCGATGCATACATACAATTAAAACAAAATATTAGACTTTAAAATACCGGGATTATCATGATCAAACCGCTTGTTCGGCCGTTGTTGCTCAAGTTGTTATGAGGATCGTCCTCGTGGTTGCCGCAAATATCGAAGCCTAACGATCGAACATAACAAGCAAATAAGGACTAATAACACCGACAAAACTCAAACATACAACAACATCAAAACAAGCCAAAACTCACACAGCAGCCTAAGCATGACATAACAAAATTTAAGAAACAGAGAACAAATCATTTTAAGTTATTAAGAATTTTCTATGAATTTTCTAAGTTATAAACACATCAAAGCACTAGTTAAATACTTAACAAATTTCTATGAACATAACTAGTATCTGAAACCTATCCTAACAATTAATATACTGAAAATGGAATTTTCTGAATTGGGTTCAATGAATTTGGACAATTATTGAAAGAGATATGCATTTTCTAATTTAGAAGATACATAAGACATCATTTTATTAGCTAACAGATTTTTGCTACAGAGACATGGACGAAGCTAATTTTATCAAATAGTACACTTAAAATGAAAATTAATAAAGACTGGTTTCATGCAATTTGGATAAAAATTGAATTAGTTATGCATTTTCTAAGTTTAAATGAATTAAAAGTGCAACAAAACATATTACGTAAATACTAAAGCATTAAATCCTTTTTCTACCCACACCAACTAGCCCTGACATTGACAAAGCGGCCTGAGCTAAAATGTCGACCAGAACCGCCGCTCACGAAGGTGACGCCGGCGTATTCTAAGAATACGCCTTCGCTACCAAAGTGCAAACCTAACATACTCACAGAGAAATACGCCCAATAGAGGAAACGCATTACGAGCTACACAAACCTAATCGACAACATGGACCCACATGGCGTTGACTCGTGAGAACAAATAACGGCTGGATTAAAGGATTTCTAAACGCGATTAACCAAAGAGGGCCCACAAATCGCTGATGCCGACTAAAGATGGTTATCACTAAAAGTAGGGTTAGACCTTAACATCGCCGGCGCTACGGCGACCACAAGGACGGTGAGTGCGCCGCACGATCGTTTCTCGAACCAGAGGTCTTAGGGCGAGTGAGTGGTACCTTAAGGTTCGCAAAGATCTCACGAACCGGTGACGGTGACGCTGGAGCCCGATGGTCGACGAGATGGGCTCACGACGGCCGGAGGCGGAGAAGAAGGTGCGGTGCTCGCGGAGAAGACGCCGTGAGCTTCGAAGACCGGAAGGTGCGCCACGAATCGCCGCCAGAAGGATACGCCTGCATAATGCCGACGAAGAAGGTCTCGAGGCGTTTGGAATCACCGCGCGCGTAAATCTGGGCTCGAGAAGAAGAAGTCGCACACCCTCCACAATGCATCAAAGACAGAACGAGCCCACCGTGAGCATCGTTGAAGCATTGCGATCAAGCGAGATCAACCGCCGAGGCTTGAGACTCACTAACGCAAACGAGCTCACGAGCCGAGCGCGGAGGTGGAGACGACGATACCACCTCGGTGATTCATCGACGCCAAGAACCCGGATGGGCAAAATGGAGCGGCGTCAAACGTGGATCATCAGGTGCGGCCGCGCGGGCTCAAGCGGCGGCACACTACGCGGCGCCGCTCTCGGTTTTCTCCTACCGGCTAAGAAATGGGCGAGAGGGCGTAAGAATGGCTGCGAAGGAATGGACGACCCTAGAGGTAGATGGACTTGAGCGATCCTCGAGGCGTACGCGCTCCCGGCGTGGCAACGACGAAGGCGTGGCACGCGCATGCGCGACGCCGCCGAGCTCCGGAGGCGCGAGTCGGCGAGGAAGAACCTCGACAGGTGGGACCCATATGTCGGCCGACAGACAATGCGCGCGAAGCGATACTTAGACTCGATCAAGAATGTATCGACCGCTGGATCCAAACGGACACGAGACCGTGTATGCATTCGACGGTCGGTTGCGCGACGCAACGTGGATCGCTCGATTTGCATCGGACGGTCACGATCGATTGGACTCGCGCGCGTGCAGCTAGGCGGTGCGGCCGAGTCAAGTGGTGCGGTTCGTTTGAGTCGGACTCGGTTCGAGCCCGACAAAAAGCTGATTTCGATTTTGAGTTTAAAAGTCGAGAGAGTTTTAGGAATTTTTAGAGATAGCTCCTGAGCTCCAAAATTCCGAAATTTTTATGGTAGCTACTTGAGACAAAGAGAAACATTTCATAAATTTTCCAGAACTTTTATGCACTGAGAAGTTCTGCAGAAAATTCACAAGCATGCTGACCTAGCATTTGACCAGATTTTCAACTAGTTTGACTTGGCCATTTGAAATAGCAAATAAAATCTAAAATTTGTGAAATAATTCAGGAGGTAGATAGGATGATCCAGATGATAGGAAAAATAATTTCAGAGGATGATCACAAGTTTGAAAGCTAAGAATTGATAACAACAACTTCCAATCACAAGAATTAAATTCTAAAATTGAAATTGCTAGGAAAATTGTAGAAACTCAAATGATTTCATGAGGCATCAAAAGTTTTTATTCCTCCTCATAATTTACATTTGAAATACAAACCCTATGTTAGGGCTGTTACATTGAGAAACATACACTTCTTCCTGAATATCCCCATTCAGAAAAGCTGATTTGACATCTAAGTGATGTACTTACCAACCTTGCTGTGCAGCCAAAGTCAACAACAATCACACGGTTTCCATTCTGGCTACCGGTGCAAACACCTCCTCAAAGTCAATTCCATGCTGTTGCACATACCCCTTTGCGACCAACCTAGCTTTGTGCTTGATGACCCTGCCCTCTGGATCTTTCTTCAACTTATAAACCCACTTAACACCAATGGGCTTATAACCGGGTGGCAGTTCAGTCAAGCACCAAGTCTTGTTCTTCTCTATAGCTTGGATCTCTTGACGCATTGCATCTTCCCATTCGCTATCTCCGGCTGCTTCACGATAACAAACAAAGTTCATCGCCAGCCTAGGAGGTACAATTCCTCCGATTTAGATGTACCTCCTCCGTCCCTCGCATATATATCGTGCGAGACCGCAACTTCCTTGGCATCTCCTCGTAAGATGACATAGTGCCTCCACTCGGTGATGATGCTCTCGCATCAGTGCAAACCGCACCAAGATTTGATGTCCCCGACTAACCGAGCCGGTGGTCGAAGGAATTGTTGAGGTGGGCGTTGATGGTGAGGTAGATGTCGTTGGAGTAGCGGTGCCGCCGTGAGCGAGCCATGTGCATGCTCGCGATGAGGTGGGTGCGGTGAGGATGGAACATGCTCTGCTCCTCCCCACCTCCTCGCTCCCGCCGATTGACATAGTCACCGCAACATCATCAACCGTGAAAGTATACCATGTTTTCTCATTGTGGTTCACGCCTCATCCCATCGCCACCTCCTTTGTTCTTCGAAATGCACATCTCTACTAACATGTATCTTCCAAGTACTAGGATCATACATGCAGTAGGCTTTGCATCCTTCATCCACTCCCAAGTGAATCATTAACTTGCTTCGGTCATCTAGTTTCTTTGTGTGAACACTTGGCACCTTGACATGCCCAACACAACCGAACACTCTCAGGTGCTCCAGATTCGGTTTTCTGCCTGTCCATGCTTCATAAGGTGTTTTATGATTGAGAGCTCTAGTCGGCACTCGATTCAGAATGTATACCGAGTGTCGGACTGCCTCTCCCCACAGCCACCTAGGTAACATCATTGATTTGAGCAAGCTTCTTGCCATGTCCATCACCGAACGGTTTCTTCTCTCTACCACCCCATTCTGTTGAGGAGTATATGGAGCTGTGAGGTGCCGAGCCACACCTTCTTCACTGCACAGTGCCGC
This sequence comes from Ampelocalamus luodianensis, assembly GCA_036346255.1. Classification (NCBI taxonomy): domain Eukaryota; kingdom Viridiplantae; phylum Streptophyta; class Magnoliopsida; order Poales; family Poaceae; genus Ampelocalamus; species Ampelocalamus luodianensis. Next base: position 72,519,983 of record CM070620.1, on the reverse strand, counting down.
AAATTGATGAGATAGAAATTCCCCTCCACGGTCTGACCTGAGCACCTTCAATTTGTGCTCACTTTGGTTCTCCACCAAGGCTTGGAACTTCTTGAATGCAGTAGGTGCATCACTCTTGCATTTTAGCACATAAATCCACATCATCCTGCTAAAGTCATCTACTAGAAGCATGAAGTATGTGTTACCAACGCTGGTTTGAGGTGTGATAGGACCACACAAGTTAGTGTGCACCAATTGAAGTGGTTCATCTGCTCGGTACATTGCTTGAGCTGGGAAGGGAAACTAAGTTTGCTTGGCGACCATGCAACTATCACACAGCTACGTGGGGTGTTGAATCCTTGGCACTCCTATCGCCATCTCCTTCTCAGCCAGCGTCTTCATTGCTTGGAAGTTCAGATGACCGAGTCGCGTGCGCCACAACCATGCTGGTTCCACTAAACTTGCAGCCAGGCAAATTGGCTTGCATGTCTCAAGTGAAACCTTATACACCGTTGTGAGCGCCGACCTAATCAACAATACACCATACCTGGCATACACCCACAGATATGCACCATGCAGCTTCACCTTGCTTCCTTCTTCGGACAGCTGTCCGAAGCTGAGGATGTTACTCCGTAGGCTCGGGATGAAGTACACCTCGGAAAGCAGCCGGTGCTCACTATTCTTGCACTTTAGAAGCACTGACCCTTTCCCCTTTATCTGGACCATAGAGCCATCTCCAAATCGCACTTGGCCACAGATTTTTTCATCAAGTTCATGAAATCTTCATCTTTCACCGGTCATGTGGTTACTCGCCCCATTGTCGAGATACCACCAGCTTGATTCAGTGCCGCCAGGGACCAAATCTGGTGCAGCATCATCTTCATTCAACAGGGCCAGTTTATGCGACTCCTCCACACAGATGGCCATCAACACTGCCGGATGATCCTCCTACACACACGTGAAGTTTGCTTCCTCACGATTGCGGCGGGGTTTACGGCACTCGGAGGCATAGTGGCCGTAAATGTCACAGTTGTAACACTTCACCTTGCTTTTGTCGCGTCCGCCAGAAGGACCACGACTTCCCTCACCCTCCTGGTGAGAAGCATTGCCACTGCGGCCTCCCTTGTTGTTGCCACGCCCACGACCACGTCCTCGGCCACGGCCACGGCCAGAGCCGATGTTCCCGTCGCGTACCTTGGCGTCCGAGGAGGATTCACCTCCTCCTTTCTTCATCTTCGCCATCCACTCTTCCTGAGTGAGCAGGAGATGCGAGTCACCAACATCGTTAAGAATGTTGATGCGTTCCTCATGGGCCTTGAGACGCCTAAGAGCTTCTTCTAGAGACATGTTGTCAATGTCTCCGAACTGCTCGATCGTCGAGACGACCTGCAGGAACTTTCCCGGCACTGCCCGGAGTAGCTTACTCACAACATACGCCTCCTCCATTCTATCACAAAGAGATCGGATCTTGTTAAGGATGTATGAATTTCATACCAAAATCGCCGATATTCTCGTTGTCTTTCATCCAAGAGCATCAAACTCGTTTTGAGTTTGTACTTGCTTTCTTCACTGGTCCGCCCCAAGATGCATGGTTCTCGAGTTTCCCATGCTTCCTTCGCCCCTCTTCTCAAGAACTAGCAGCAGCGAGTCCTCAGAATCGCTCGATAAATGGCCGCCAATGCCATTTTATCCTCCGAATTCCACGCCACACCGATCGCGGGCTTGATGGCGCCCTGCACGCCTTGCGCTCCATGTAGACCTCATCTTGATGGCCCAAACTACGAGTTGTTGCGAGAAAGCATGGGATACCGCAGAAACGGAGCCCTCGCCGCCGCCGCCCTCCATGACCGGCAGGGCAGTGGCGCTCCTCACCGCCGAGCGCCGAACCATCTTCCTTCGCATGTTCTGTGCGCTTGGCTCGATACCACGTGTGGAATGTGATCCCGATTACACACGCAAGAACAAACTCAAACAGAAGACACGCACACTCGCTTTTGGGCGCTTTTTCTCAGATTCTCTCAACTCAAAACTCGACATCGATTACAAGCTACAGAATCAAGAAGACAAAACAGAGCAAACAAACTCGACTAAAAACAAGGAATGTGCAAACCCATGATCCGACTTAACAGTAACTCAACGCACACTACGCCACCACTCCACAGGACTCGGACAACACGTTGATGAAGTCTCGATTAACTCCAACAGCAGCTGCATGCATGCACTGCCATGGAGCCGCCACCTTGGCAAGCTCCGGCCGCGCCGCGCCACGCCGTACTGCACCGGGCTACAGCGCAATGCCTCGGCGTCGACTGTGTCCCGCCGTCTCGCATCGCGTGCTAGGCCGCCGTGCGCTCGGCTGCCATGTCGCAGCTGCCGCTGTCCCTCCACGCTGAAAGCCAATCGCCGCTGTGATCGCGAGCCAAGGCCATCGCATGGAGCCGCCGCCTCGCTTGCACTGCTGGCTGATCCTCACGCTGGTCGCTGCCAAGACCATCTGCTATCGTGATGTGTGCTAGCCGACAACACAGCACAGTGTGTGCTTCTCCCCCCTTCATGTAAAAAGCTTGAAAGTCCTTGCATGTGAAAACTAAATGTATGGATGAGATGCTTAGGTGATGGGGATTGTGATGGCATAGCATGCACAGCTTGATTCTTCATTTTTGGTGGGGATTTGAATGAGAGAAGTAGAGAGATGGACATGTACAAAAGTTTGCTTGGAGTGACTAGAAGTGAAGGGAAGAAGAATTGCGTGGACTACTGTGTGGTTCGGTTGGAATAAAGAAAATGGGCAGTGAATGAGCTTAGTAGTGGAGGTGAAGAAGAAAGTCTGTCGTGGCTTTGGGTATTGGGAGAATATATAAAAATAGTAGTGGACAACAAGGTGTTCGGCTGAGACAAAAATTGGACAGTGATGGCAGTGGCATGCAAACTGTTGGGGGAGAGAAAAGTGGCCTGTGTGGTGTGTAGGCCTTTAGGCTTTGGTGTTGGGAGAATAAAAGGCAATGGAGAGAAGGGGGCTTCGGCTGGGATAAAGAATTGAGCAGTGGCTTGTGATGTAGGGATGGCAGTGGGAAGAAAAATGGGTAGGGGTTTTCGGCTGGGCAAAACAATAGAGAGAACAGCGAGGTTAAAAGCATTGTATTTCTCCCTCATTTTTCTAACTTGCTTATATGACCTTGCATGTGGGAACCGCTTGCGGAAATGAAATGCTTGCGTGACGGCGAATGCAATGATATAACATGAGTTGTCTAATTCTTGTTTTTTTTGTGGTGATTACGAGGAGAGAAATTGGGGAAAGAAATAGACTCACAGGCGTTCGCCTGCGATCGGTTGGACTGAAAAAGAGCAACGTACTAATGCATGCATCATGATTTTTGTAATAGATGCTAAAACAAGAAATCAAAGTAATTAAATTTAAATGCAGTCATTTAGACAATTTGATTTAATATATATATATATATATATATATATATATATATGTTATTGTTACTATTATTATTATGCAACTTTTGAAACCACCCGATTAAACTTTTAAATGCAAACTGTTAATTCGATTTTAAAAGCAACATTTTAATTAAACATGTGAAAATTTTTGAAACATTGCCAAATAATTATTACATCGCCAAAGTAAATATTAACATCCCAATTTTGAAAATCAGGGTGTTACAAACCTCCCCCCCCCTTAGAAAGAATCTCGTCCCCGAGATTCGGACAGAAAAGTATAGGGGTAGAAAAAAAAACTTAGTCGCTTTGTTAAAATCCGATCTTCTTTTCAAAGACTGAACGACTCGATCTTGAGCCAATACCACTACTATATCAACACTTTCAGTTTGGCAACTTCTAATCGTTGTTCATCCAATTAAAATCCGCTAGACCATATTCAATCTATAGCAAGCATACTCTAATCTATCGTTCCACAATTTATACATTAACCACCAAATCGATTGCTTTGACGTAATCTTCCAAACCACTCTAAATTCGTAGGTTTGTTTTGATTCTAAAAAGGACACTGACTTCCTTCCAAATTTTAACAATTCAAGTGAGTAGAAACAACTATTAATCCAATCTCGCAATAGAAATCATGGTTTAACTCCAATGTCGATCACATTCTCTGGAACACTAACAATCCTAAATGAAACCACCATATCGCTCACATATGCCAGTACATTTGCTTTATAAATTTCTATCATTGGGTATCTCCAATAGAACTCTCAAATCATGAGAACTAAATATTCGTATTTCAATTCCTATAATTCACCAATTGACATATACTATCAACCATCCATCAATTATTTGTTGTTCCAGCAATTTTTCTCACAACCATTTAAATTCTTAAGAGAGGGTATGTCTATGCCAGATCAAACCGTTTCTTCAAGCAATGTCTCTATATTTATGCTTCTCAATACTTATGTTAGTATGATCAATCTACCTAATCCACCAAATACTTCCAATCAATCTTTTAAAGTCTAATCCACTCATCCCTTCCATAGGATTTAATCAATTACCAAAATCAACACATTTATCTAAGGTTAAAGATACACCTCCTTTATCCATAGTCCACTCCAACCTAGGTAAATCAAATCATCAAAAGGTCATCATCTAAGGTGAGTTTTGTGGTCTCCCCGGGTTATTGGAAATGTACTTAATTAAATTCATACAGTAACATGATTATTAATGAAGGAACAGTACTGTCCCTTAATTAAAGATCATGCTAAAGGTATAAATTCAACAAGTAACAATTCCAATAAACAGATCCCTGATGTATATATATCTCACAATGGTTCCTGTGATCAATGACCATTGCATATATATATCCTTTAACAACATTGCATCATACACATACAAGTCGTACATTTGCATAATTGAACATAAGTTTACAACATTCGGGTTTAGTACTACAATATAGAGTGACTTGGTCACTACAACATATTCAACAGCGGAAGCAAAATAAACTGAAAACAAATCCACCAATGGCCTCATCCACCCGCAGGCAATTGCGTGGAGGAAAGAAGTAGCGTTACTCGTTAGCGTCACCCTGATCGGCGCTAACGGGTACTTCATAAAGGAAACCGTCCTCACCTGCAACAATAGGTGATAGCACCTTGAGTACGGAAGGTACTCAGCAAGTCTTACACAAACTAATTAAAGAAAGTGGTTATTAGAGCCTATTCAAAGGAGTAGAGTTTTTTACATGCATAAGGTTACAACAGGAAGGTATAAAGGTTCAAATTTGCATAAAGCGATACATCTTAACCTACAAAGGCTAACTTTTGACAAAGCAATTTAATAAATCAAAGTTTGCTTAGAACAGTAAGTAAATGACATAAAAGTAACAAAGATAAAGGCATGATTCCCTCATGCAAACCAAAATAAACCCAAACCAGATTTTTGAAAATCAAAACTTCTATACAGTGACATCAATTCAAGTTATCGCCCATGACCGTGGACACGCTATTCGAACAGTTTATACCCTGCGGGGTGTACATCTTTACCCACATGACTTAGCTAGCCCGTTGCCTTCTGGATGCCTCCGAATGATGACATACTTCCTTTGGTATGCCGACCGGGAAACTAAGATTTGGTATTTTTCAACAAGCCAACACTATTGAGTTGGACCCCATGTGTGAACCGATCCCGCTTAAACAACGATCGATAGCGCTCGCTAACCGGGCACACATGTTGCGTCAAGAATGCCGATCCAAACAATTTAATGCGAATTGGGTTCCCTACCCATAGTAGAATGCTATCGGCACCATTAAGGTATCGATATGCGACGAGGCACATATACGCCTCACCCTCCTAAGAACATCCGACATCGACATACAAGCTCACATGGCATAAAACGCAGTCCTCGCACTGCAGCATCTATGCCATACATGGTCAATACACATATCCTTACTCTCCTGTTTCCAACTCAATAGTCTCAACATTTTACTTAACCAAACAAGCGCCCATACACCGCATGTGGAAGTACGTGGGGACTTGAACCGAATAGTTAGAGTTCGGTCCTTAATTAACCCGACAAGTCCACCACAAAACCCAATCTCTGCACAAAAGCACCATCACTAGCTTCCTCTTGTCCAGATCAATTTGAATTTCAAATACAAGACTGATTTAAAGAAACCGACAAAGAGTTTAAAATAACAATAGTTCGCTTAGATTCCCATGTTTGACAAGATATGCTTGTCAAACTCTAAAATCTCTAGATCGCATGTCTAAGCTAAAACTAAAAATATAGCTTATGATATACAAGACTATGCTAGAGTTAAGTGTATGGTGACAATTGAGGTAATCCATCATGTTTGGTCATAGCTAACTACTAATGATCACATTTTGTATTTTCTAAAAATAGCATGCACAGATATCACTCGATTTGTAAAAGCTATTGTACAAAATTTGGGATCAATATGGTGCAAAGAGGATGCTTTCCTTGGTAGTAGTATACTGCATGGTGTCTGCACTGCTCGAGGTAGATTCAAAACTTCAAATGAACCAGATTCTATAGAAAGCAAATAAATCCAATAAATGCCAAATCGATAAGAAGCTCAAAATGAAGGAAACTGCATGATCAATTTGGAAATGCATGATTACAGATGCTTAAGGCATAACTACCCATATTAGTGATAATAACCCATAATATAGCTTATGCTTTCAAAAGACAGAAACTAGAGTTTAGTGCAAAGTCCCGTTTGATTTGAAAAGAGTCAAAACAGATGATTGCAAGTTTCGAAAAGTAATATAGAACATGCAAAAGTTCATAAATGAAACTTAGCATGATCTTTTAGGTAATTAATATCCCAAACCAACCTTAGTCTAACCCTAACTAGTTAGATTACATCAACTAAGAAGAAATTCATTTTTGCCGGTTTCGACAAAAAGAATCGAGACAGATCTCAACTAGAAGTCAAAATAGATGATGACAAGAATTGAAAGATCAACTTGTCATGCTGCTAGGTTTAGTCAAAACCTAAATAAGATGGTAAGTTGACAAGAAGAACCCTAGGTTTTGAAAATGACATGGAAAACCGAAAGGTTTAATATCAACTTTTCACTTGAAGTAAGTTGAAGCTAACGATGCTTAAAAGAATGATTCACAGGAGCTTCTTAAGTCCTTAAGATGCTCAAGATATCATAACTAGGGTTTTGGCTTACCAAGATAGGAAAGATACCAAGATTCTCAAAACTCAAAGTTGATCGACAGAGATAAATTCGATTTAACTCGCAAAGATATCAAATCTTTAATGCAAGGTAAAACCAGTGCTTAAGGATGGATAAGCAAAGGATAGGAGCAAAATCCCATTGGGCAGCAAGGAAGAAAGTGAGCTTCAGTGGTCAACAATGGCTGCAGCTCAAAAAGCTAGGGTTTATATATAAGGGAGTTGAGCTACAGGACAATTGGGAAAAGTCTAGAGCTTGATGAGGTGTCCATTTAGGGCTAATTATCCCAAAAATTAGTTGCAAAAACTTTGGGATAAACCTCTCCTTGATTTCCAGAGAGAGCTACGGACAGAGAGACGAGGAAGATGATAAGAACCATCTGACATGTGGGTCCCGCTGGCAGTCACAGCCGCGCGCGCCTCACAAAGGCTCAAACGAATGTCAGCCGTCCGATTGGAAATGGGCGGCTGTGATAAATAGAGAGATTAAATGAGTTGAATCGGTATCGATTAATATGGACCGCACGATCTAGATCGGTTGATCGAGATCTAATCGAAATCCCGGCGGGTCTGCGGGCTCGCTTTCAAAGAGAGACGTTGGATTAAAATCCAACGATCGATTAAAAGGATACACGCCGCCCGCTTAGATGCGATGGCACAACACCGTTGGATCGATTTCACGGCCAGATGGAAAATTGAACCGATGGTCCGATTGCATACACTCATGTGGACCTTACGATTGAAATCCAACGATCCACCGATTTTGGGCTTTAAAGTCCCACGGTCAAAAGGAGCGCCGAGGATTGAAATCCAAAGGCCCATATAATCGCGCCTCGATTTCAAATTGAAATAAGCGACGTCGTTAGATCAATAATGAATGGTCGCGATCGTGAGGATCCGAGTCGTCCAATGCATACACCAACCGACCACACGATGAAGATCCAACGCCCGCAGGAGTGCGAGCTTTATAACACGCGGTAAAAGGAAAATCCGTGAGGATTTGAATCTAACGGCCAGATAAAAGCGCCTTTAAGTTTAAAACGAAAAGGGGTGCGCTGTTGGATCGAGAATGAACGGTGGAGATTGAAAAGGGATCCGGAGTTGTCCGATTGCACACACTGATCTCGCTCGTTAGATCAATATCCAACGGCGGAGATTAAGATGCACACGTGGACAGCTCGCGGGGTGTTATAGCTTCGCCCGTTCGATTGAAGATCAACGGCTCATATCACGCGTAGAGTTTTGGGCTTGCGCCCGAACGTGACGGAGCCAGACCAAATTGATTCGGTTGGACCCAACCACATGGCTTGAGTCGCTACAGTGCTGAGTTCGGGTTTAGACCGGTTTAGTGGACCAAACCTTATTCAAATACTTAAAAGGTTTGACTGGGCTTTTAAAAATAGCAAATAAATTTATAAAATCATGAAATTTTTACTGGAAGCTACTGGGATAACATATTTCCCAGATAAATTTTATAAACCACATTTTCACTTTGTAAAATACATAAATATTTATTTCAGGCCGAAAATATTTATTTAAAGACAATAAATTTTTCTTTAAGCCCAAATAATTTCTAAAAATGCAACAAAATATCTTTAGCCAAGATAATTTATCTAGGCTTTAATAAAAATATTTCCCAGTCATAATACAAGTTTTATCTTGTATTCCTTTAAGACTTCAAAGGGTTCTTTAGGGTTTTGGCTAAAAGGAAGGTTTTAATTTGTAACATGTCGCCTAAAGTGTAGAAATGAATAAGAATGTTATGAACAGACTCATTACTGCTCATAAAGCATTTTATTATCTGTTTATAAACTTGGGGCTGTTACAAACCTACCCTCTTAAGAAAATCTCGTCCCTAGATTTGGAACAAGTTTAAGATTAGAAAGGAGTGAAATAGAAATGATTTATGAGGAACTTCAACATCTCGTTGTCTTGGTTTCCTTCAATGATAACAAAGAAGAAATTTACATAACAACATAGTGTTATCATTACATCTTTGTTTACATCGCTTTGTTTAAACTTTCCTTTCTTGATTCAAGGAAAGTACTAAACAACAAAAGATGGGGGTGCTCAATGCATCGATCTTGGCGCTCCCAAGTGGCTTCATCCTCGGAATGATTAGCCCATCGAATTTTCAAGAACTTGACAAGACGATTTCTTGTCTGCGCTCCATTGTGTCGAGGATACGACCGGTTGTTCTTGATAGGAAAGATCAGGTTGAGATCAAGATGCTCATAGCGCTGCCTCAATAGGAACACGAAGGCATTTCTTCAATTGAGACACATGAAAAGTATCATGCACTGCTGAGAGTGATTCAGGTAGTTCCAATTGATAAGCTACAGCTCCTCGCTTGGCAATTATTCGGAAGGGTCCGATATAACGAGGTGCGAGCTTTCCTTTACCAAAATGATGAGTACCCTTCATAGGTGACACTTTAAGATAGATATGGTCATCCACCTCAAAGCTCAATTCACGACGGCGATGATCAGCATAGCTCTTCTGACGAGACTGTGCAGTTTTCAAACAATCTCGAATCAGACGAACTTGCTCTTCTGCTTCCTTTACCAAGTCCGACCATAGAATGACCTTTCACCGCACTCGGACCAATTCAATGGAGTCTCACAAGCTCTCCCATACAAGGCTTCAAAAGGTGACATTTGAATACTTGCTTGGTAGCTATTATTGTAGGAAAATTCCACATATGGCAAAGATTTCTCCCAGTCTTTGCTATAAGATAGCACATAGGCTCGAAGAAGATCTTCCATTACTTGATTCACTCTTTCAGTTTGACCACTAGTTTGAGGATGATAAGCAGTACTGAAAGAGAGTTCAGTCCCCATAGCCTGATGAAGGCTACTCCAAAATGGGAAGTGAATCGAGGACCACTACGTAAACAATGACCTTAGGAACACCATGAAGACAAACAATTCTAGCAATATAAAGCTCTGCTAGTTGCTTGCCATTGAAATCGGTCCTGACCGGAATAAAATGGGCCACTTTAGTTAAACGGTCGATGATTACCCAAATGGCATCGCACTTTGGAAGTCTTGGGAAGACCAGTCACAAAATCCATACCGATCTCTTCCCACTTCCACTCGTGAATAGGCAAAGGTGAAGGGTACCAACTGGCTTTAGATGTTCAGCTTTAACCCTTTGACAAATATCACATTCAAAGAACATACTGAGCAATTTGCCTTTTCATTTGACTCCACCAAAATGTTTTCTTTAAATCTTGATACATCTTGGTACTCCCAGATGTAGAGAAAACTTGAATTATGAGCCTCTCTAAGAATTAGACTTCTTAGATGGGGATCAGCAGTACTACCAAACGATTGCGATATCGAATCATACGCGATCATCTTCGAAAACTCGTTGGCTTTACTCGCCATCATGTTTTCCTTAATTTCGCTACCTCGGCATCGCTTTTCTCGGGCCTCCGAATCTGAGATTCTAATGTCGGCTCCACATGTAATGCAATGAGGAAACCCGCTTTCACCAATTCAAGACTTAAGCTACCAAAATCAGCACACAAGTCTTTTTGCAGTAGAGAGGATATGCAGCTGCATTGTGACTTTCTCGCAAAGCGCTCGCCACAACATTGGCTTTACCAGATGATAATGAATACCCATGTCGTAGTCCTTGATCAGTTCAAGCCATCTTCTTTGTCTCATATTCAAGTCAGATTGAGTGAATATGTACTTCAGCCTTTTATGATCTGTATAGATCTCACAACGATTACCTAGAAGGTAATACCGCCAAATCTTCAATGCATGGACCACGACAACCAATTCTAAATCATGAGTAGGATAATTAACTTCATGAGGGCGCAACTGCCGGGATGCATATGCCACAACTCGGCCTTCTTACATAAGCACACAGCCAAGTCCATGGCGAGATGCATCGCAATAAATGTCGAAGCTCTTAAGAACATCCGGAAGAGTAAGAACTGGAGCTTTAGTCAAGAGGGTTCTCAGAAGCCGAAAACTCTCTTCACATTTAGCTGACCATTCAAATTTCTTCTCTTTCTGCAAGAGCTGAGTCAGAGGTCTAGCAATTGTAATACCCCGAAAGTGTGTTAAGCGATTAGTCGGGAGAGATTAATTTTTATTTCGGGAGAGGTCGATTATTCGGGGAAGGATCAAACGGAACGTCGGGAGGGACTAATTGGATTGTTGTTAGTGCTGCAGTTTTTGAGGGGGGAAAGAGCAAATTGGCGGCAACTTGGGCCTGGGCCATGGCCCATCTGGGTGGCCGGCCAAGGGGGGGGCTCCCCTCCCCCAAACCCTAGCCTACTCCCCCTCCCCTCCCCTTTCCTCCTCCCACTCCCAACCGGCCGCCCCTCCCCCTCTCCCCCTCTCCACCTCTCCACCTCCCTTCCACCCTCCCTTGCGCCCCTCTCCATCTCCCCACCACCTCCATTGCTGCTGTCCAAGGAGGAGAAGGAGCTCCCTTGCAGCCGGCCAAGGAGTAAGAAGAAGGAGAAAAGAAGAGAAAGAAGGAGAAAAGAAGAGAAAGAAGGAGAAGAAGAGAAGGGAAGAAGAGGGAGAAGAAGGGATCCGCAGCGGAAGCGTGGTGGTCTTCATCCCCGCTGCGTGCTCTCTTCGTTTCGGCAAGGGTAACCCGTGGTTCTTTGCTTTAGGTCATTTTCTAGTTGTCTAATTTTCGGGTGTCAGTTCGTCGGTATTCTGCAGCAGTGAAGTTTGTCGGTTTTGATTAGGTTAGAAGCAGATTTGGGTCTGGGTGTCTCCCAGAAACTTGTAGCTATCGTAGTTACCTTTCATTGCCGACAAGAATCAAGTCATTCGGACTTCGGTAGCCAAAGTTATGAATTTATTAGTACTTCTGTGTTTTTGGAGAAAAGCAGATTTGCTAGTGTTAGTTAACCTGATTGAAGCGCTTATTTAGAGGGGTTTCCTGTAACACCCTGGCTATCCGGAAGCCAAGATGTCACCTAAAACATCTAACATACATCCATAATGCGGAAGAATTTGAAACAAGTATATCAACTAAAGACAAGATTAAGTTAAACAGATATGATGAAGGTATCCTTCCTTCACCTTTAAGTTATTTAATTCGATCATCAATAAAGAAGGTTCACACGCAGTAATAAATCAACATCCATGTGGAGAAGGTATCCTTCCTTCACCAATTATAATTTAATTATTACAGTTCATCATCAACGAATGTAAGATAAAACTAAATTTAATCTTGAACATGAATAGATGATGTGAACGAGTAGTGTGTGTCTACTCCTCCCAAGTGAGCCAACATCGGGGTTACCTAAAATAAACAAACAACGCAAGAGTGAGTCCATGACTCACAAGTACAAATGAAAGAGAAAGAACACATATACAAACAGGACATCACCATTTAAGAATGCGAACCTTGCATCGAGTGAACACTTATGAAAACATGAAATGAATGAATGTAATCAAGGATGGACTGCACACATGCATATACTCAGATAGTGAGTGACACACCCGCCGGTGTTCATTTAAGCCCGCACCTTAACAAAAGTGCGGGGATCCAAGTCCTATATGAAGAACGTTTCATATAGGTGTCCAAAGTCGCCCATACCGGAATTGATGGGTCTTACGTGCCCATACCGGAATTGATGGGTCTTTCAATCCACTCCGTGGACGGACATGACAATGTCCAAAATTGCCCACATTGGAATGGTGGGACTTACAATCCACTCCCGTGGACATAACATGAATAAAAGGATGCATGATATGAACATGAACAAGTGATAATACCATCTCTCAAGATATACTCCACATAATGAAAGAACATAACCAATTCAGATCTCGGGTAACACAATATGTCACACTATATTCATGAAAACATTCACAATCATAACACTCAAAAGCAACAAAGTACTTGCCTTCGGCGCTTGACGCACGTTAGCATAGCAACGATGGCGCTCCCAAACCGTAGCCTCGTGGCCTAAACAATTAAATAACCGAAATAAGAACAACATAGAATCCAACCCGAATTAATAGTCTACAATACCCCTTGAACTCCCAAGGAATCACCATAAAACCTAATCTGAAAAACAGGCAGAACCCAAAAACGTGTCGGGACAACAACACGAAAAATGACAGTAGTTAATGACGTGGGACTCAAATGAGATGAGTCCAGATCCTACCTCATCTTAACGAACATATCTATAACATTCAAGTTGATGAGATTTCCCAATTCGGCCAATAAACTTCTCTAATAAAGAAAACAAAACAGCAGCACAGCTTCTGTCTGAACAAACAGGACAGCAATACTAAAACAACCATAACTTTTAATCTACAACTCCGAATTGAGCGTTCTTTAACAATCTGAAAAGGTTATGAAATTACCTACAATAAACTAGTTGGCACAACATTCAAATTTTTCCTTTAACAAAAAGTGGCACACGGGTCAAAACTAAAGATAGAAACTGACATACAATCTGGACAGACTGACATACAATCTGGACAGTCACAAAGAAAAGTGCATAACTTTTGATATATAACTCCAAATGAAGTGTTCTTTATCAATCCTGAAAGCTAGTGATATCACCTTCAAAATTTGTTATGGCAAGACCTCTGAATCACCCTCTAACTAGGCCATAAATCAACCTATACAGAGACTGCTAATTCTCGTCAGGATTCTGGACAGCAGATAGTAAATCTATCATAACTTTTGACTCGAAAGTCGGAATTCAGTGTTCTTGGCGGCCACCGAAAGCTAAGATCAATATCTACAAAACTCTAGGAGATGGACAACCCAAATTCGGCCTCTAAGATCACGAAACCGGCCGCGCAACATTCAGGACAGAACTGAAATTTAACGGCAGCAATTCAATCCAATCAAACTAATCGATTCGTGATCCAAACAACCTAAACAGCGAGGAAATCGATCATTACCCTTGTAGAACCATCGGAGATCGCTGATCAAATCCCACGAAGAAATTCTCCTTCAATCCTCTCTTCCTTCCTCTTGTTCTTCTTCCCACGGCCGCCACAAGCAGAGGAAAGATGGCGCCGGGAGAGGAGGAGCAGCAAGCGGCGAGGCACTATAGCACGCCGCTATCAGAGCACGGCTACTGTAGCATGGCGGCTACTGTAGCAAATGGGGCTAGGGTTTGGTCCCCTCCTCCCTTGCCTTCTAATGGGCTGCCGCCCACTCATGGGCCTTGGGCCACTATGGTGGCTCCTCTTCTCGAATATGGGTTATGGCCCATACTTCTCCTAAAATTCTGAATTTTAACTTATTTCCTCTCTAATCTTACAAAGATTCGATATCGAATAATCGGGTATTACATTCTACCTCTTAAATAGGATTCGACCGAATCCTCACACCGACTACGCAAAGGTCAGTTGCAACTAAAAATTAATAACATGTAACATGTACTGATATGAACAAATCAATAATGCTCGCATGCGAGCCTCCACTCCTAAGTGGCCTCTTTCTGACCGAGGACACCACAAAATCTTGACGCAAATCGACGTCTGCCTTAACACTCGCCCCGACACTTCCAACTATACTCATCGGACGACTCAAGGTAAGATCCTACTGATGGTCAACGTTGTTAACGAATAACAAACTCCGATCTCCGTGTACTCACCCACACCAAATGAAACCAAAGTGAGTACAACGTGTAGGAATCCGAGACGGTCTTATAAACGACACTATCGAAAACAACCCAATGAACTCGGGTTAACCTTCTCCTTGAAGTCGAACCACACAACAAGCACATAGAGCACGGAAATCTTGTTCCACCTCTCCATTGAACTCTTCACCGAATAAGGATCACCCTCTTTAACCGGAAACATACAATCGAATTTTTTTAAGCAAACTTTTACCGCAAAACACATCTGAATAAGAAAAATTCACATCACAACTATACGCTACCAATCGAGTAATCAAGAGAAATCAGAAATCGAATTTCATCAAGAAAACCTTTCCACTTTCCAAGTGGCAAATTGCGAATAAACGCCACGAAAGCCAAAGGGGAGATCACTTGAACGCTCAAACCAAAACTTCTTTTGTTTTGCCTGAATTGGAAAGAAGCAAACATGCCAACACAACACCAACTCACCATGTAAGACACTACCAACAACATAAAGCTCAAATGAGTAACAAGAAAACGCTTCAATACCCAAGGTAACATCCTTTTGTTCAATTCCTCTTTTAGGAATAAAATTTCTCTCGCACATTGGAATTAATTCATCGCATACCACAGGCTCAAACCTCTTAATTTAACAACCTCAAATTAGGCTTAAACCGAAATACATCATCCACACCTTTGTGGAGAGACTCTATTGATTCCACTCAACACTCGACCACTCCTTCAATCGATGACATTAATTTGATAGAAGGCACCAAAGTCCTCAAAACCCATGCAATCTCATCACCTCCAACTTTCAAGAATATCACATCGAATTTTCAAGACACCCGCCATGAACTACAACAAAAGGGTTCTATCGACAATCATTCCACTACTCGTAGTACTCAGCTTTTCTATCTCCTCTACACACCAATCTTTAGGTGACCAAAAGTTTAGTATGAAAACGAAAGCCCAAATTTAACCTCCGAGACCTCTACAACGAATTCCTCTTATAACAAATAGTGAAATCATCGGATTAAATCTCTATGATCCCCACAATTCGATATACTCACTCATTGACATCATCAGAATCACTCATACCACATCGCGATACTTTCAATAGTGTTCTTGTATAAAATTGATTACGATTTCCATACATTTGATAATCCTCAACATTTCAACATGAACCAAGGTTCTGGAACTACACTATACCATAGGTCCTACTTAGTCGAACAATATACAATTTTACTCGAAACCAAACATTCCATCCGAATCAACTTCCTCCAAGAGATTCGGTCAAAACCAACTCATCTTCTATTACTACTCCAATAGTGGGTAGCAAAACTCACCCCTACAATCACTTAACCACCACCAAACAAACAACAACTTACGAGTTGTAAAACTTTACAAAGACAAAACGGTTGATCCTTTCTCAAAAGAAAGAGGCGAATAAGAACAAATTTCACCACACAGAAAATGTTACTCGCTCACAAGTGAGCACAAAACCAAAAGAAATAATCTGTAATAAAGATCCGAAAACGAAAGTTGAGTTCACAATGAGGGCACGCATCCTCAAAAGGGAATAGCAAATAACCACTAATAAGGAAAAAATGACATTGCGATTGAAACTCGACAACTCTTGAGTGAAAAGAGTAAAAGTTTATGAACAATTCGAATAACTACAAGTTACAAAACTTGACTCAAATTCTCAAATATTCCTACTGCACTCTTTCCCTTAACACTGAAATTAATTCTTTGACTAACATCGCTTGCCACAACGCATAAGATAAGATCTTTAGTCCAAACCACAAGGACTAATTAAGAACCAATGAAATTCTTCCATACGTCATATTTGTTCGTAACAGTTCAACTACACAAGAAACATGAGATCCAAATAATCTCAACCACCAAACTCGAGACATTTCCAATTACTGATTTCGCAAACGCAAGTAGATTATTCTCTCTTAAAGGAACCAACATAAGTTCTTTGATTGCAACCTCACGCTGCCAACTCGGACCAAAGAGCCTTTAAAATTAAATCACACAAATCTCTTAAGAAGCAACAGACAATCCAATACCTTAATTTATTTAAAATAATTTCACTACCGATGATTCATGGGCTCAAAGAAAATATCACTAAAGCTAAACTTGAATTATTCTCATCCGAACGATATCACCAAAGGCGATCAAATTACTATGGTTATTAACATCAATTTCACAACAACAATTAGAAAACACTTCAAAAGACCCACGTGAAAAGAATGAATTGATTCTTTCTCAAAAGAAGAGACAAATGGAAACGATTTTCACCAACTAGAAAACTCATCCACCACTCGTGACCGAACACGGACCAAGGAAGAAACCAATTAAGCAATGAACTTATAGAACATAAGTGGAGTCCACAAGATTGAACACTTAAGCCTCACAAGAAGAGAATATCGAACCCAATGATAAGAACAAATAAGTACTCAAATCAAAGCACTTGCATTACTAAAGAACCATTATAACTTTGCAACATATCGCTACTGATAAACTTCATTTACCACATAAAGCTTGAACCCCAAAGGATCATGAACACAAAACTTAAAATTTGATCATTTAGGAAATATCACCATAGGTGATCAAATTACTATAAGAGTTAACCTCATTCTCCCATTTTGACGATTCAAAACATCGACAACATATACTAGTACCAAGAATCATCAAACTTTATTACTCCATCCTAAAACTTCCCAAAGGGAACACAAACAAAAGGTTGAAACAAATTTATTATAACAAGACTATGCTAAGCAATAACAATATCACAAGGCACGATATCAAAGACTACTTACGAAATTCGCCTACTCCACTGTGGGTGTTGCTCTACACCTTCTTTAGCGCTCAAAAACAAATGATGATTGTATTAATCATGTATGAACATACGGTACTAATTCCATTTGCAAACACATAACCATATATAAACATAGAAATCATTTCAAAACATGATTAAAGATTCACTAACATAATTTTCTATAAACAAGGTTTCCGAATCGATACACCGCACCCATCCGGTCCTTTATACAAGTTTCAACAATTTTAGCATACCATGGAATAGATAAATCTAGCTCTTATGTAAGATCTATAGGTTCTGAATGATATGGACAATTTTTATTTAACATACAAGATGTATCAAATACAAGGATATTTCAAATTAATCAATTTCACCTTCATAGATGGTAGTTAAGAATAATCGATTTGCACCATGCTAATAACCCAACTTGATAACTCATATCGAACAATCTATTCGCTTAGTTATAACTTCTCATTTTAAGCATGACAAGACATCACAAAAGGATTCTAACACCTCATCGCAAAGAAAAGAGAGACTTCAAACCTCAACGTCAAGTAATCCAAAAGAAACGATAAAGCCAAAGCTTTCCTGTGCAAACGAACTTACAGAGGGAAACTCTCACTAACCAAGCTATCAAACGAGTAAATGAGTCATTTTTTCAATGAGAAAGAAGGAGCAACCAAGAAAACATCAATCTTGCCAATTGACAACGATCATAAGTAGTAAAAGCAACTCAACAAATAAAAGCAATAATTGTTTCAGAGAACCAAGAGGGATCTATGGAAACCATAACTATCATGGACCACAAACCCTGAGAAATTCATCAACCACCACAGACAAGAATTGCCAAATTCGTAAATGAAAGAAGAGAACAACTTTCTAAAGTAACACATACTTAGTACCAAACGATGATACTGGTAACTACTCCTCTAACCACGCATCGCGAACGCTGGTGTAACTCGTGAATCCCGAGTAACAACCACGACCTCCACTTCTTATCATTCGTTAACAACACGCTTCACCAAAATACTCAATTAAGAATATGCGGATCATCTCACGACAATCAAAGTATTAGTTCATAGATAATGAATATCATAGTAGATCATAGATTAACAACAAGAAAGATAATACAAAAGCAACTCAACAATTGCTCAACGAATGAAACATAACAATAGAAATGCGAAGCAATAGATTCCCAACCCCACCCATCGTGCAAAGTGTGTCATTTTAATGTTCTTCTATTAACCACGGACCTAAAGCCCGCTCGATACTAATCGTAACACCCGCTATCCGAAGCCAAGATGTCACCTAAAACATCTAACATACATCCATAATGCGAAGAATTTGAAACAAGTATATCAACTAAAGACAAGATTAAGTTAAACAGATATGATGAAGGTATCCTTCCTTCACCTTTTAAGTTATTTAATTCGATCATCAATAAAGAAGGTTCACACGCAGTAATAAATCAACATCCATGTGGAGAAGGTATCCTTCCTTCACCAATTATAATTTAATTATTACAGTTCATCATCAACGAATGTAAGATAAAACTAAATTTAATCTTGAACATGAATAGGATGATGTGAACGAGTAGTGTGTGTCTACTCCTCCCAAGTGAGCCAACATCAGGGTTACCTAAAATAAACAAACAACGCAAGAGTGAGTCCATGACTCAAGCACAGTTGAAAGAGAAAGAACACATATACAAACAGACATCACCATTTAAGAATGCGAACCTTGCATCGAGTGAACACTTATGAAAACATGAAATGAATGAATGTAATCAAGGATGGACTGCACACATGCATATATGCAGATAGTGAGTGACACACCTGCCGGTGTTCACTTAAGCCCGCACCTTAACAACAAGCAGGGGATCCAAGTCCTATATGAAGAACGTTTCATATAGGTGTCCAAAGCTGCCCATACATGGAATTGATGGGTCTTACGTGCCCATACCGAATTGATGGGTCTTTCAATCCACTCGTGGACGGACATGACAATGTCCAAAATTGCCCACATTGGAATGGTGGGACTTACAATCCACTCCCGTGGACATAACATGAATAAAAGGATGCATGATATGAACATGAACAGTGATAATACCATCTCTCAAGATATACTCCACATAATGAAAGAACATAACCAATTCAGATCTCGGTAACACAATATGTCACACTATATTCATGAAAACATTCACAATCATAACACTCAAAAGCAACAAAGTATTTGCCTTCTTCGCTGTTGCAAGTTAGCAGCAACGATGGCGCCCCAAACCGTAGCCTCGTGGCCTAAACAATTAAATAACCGAAATAAGAACAACATAGAATCCAACCCGAATTAATAGTCTACAATACCCCTTGAACTCCCAAGGAATCACCATAAACCTAATCTGAAAAACAGGCTGCAACCCAAAACGTGTCGGGACAGCAGCACGAAAAATGACAGTAGTTAATGACGTGGGACTCGAAATGAGATGAGTCCAGATCCTACCTCATCTTAACGAACATATCTATAACATTCAAGTTGATGAGATTTCCCATTCGGCCAATAAACTTCTCTAATAAAGAAAACAAAACAGCAGCACAGCTTCTGTCTGAACAAACAGGACAGCAATACTAAAACAACCATAACTTTTAATCTACAACCTGAATTGAGCGTTCTTTAACAATCTGAAAAGGTTATGAAATTACCTACAATAAACTAGTTGGCACAACATTCAAATTTTGCCTTTAACAAAAGTGGCACACGGGTCAAAACTAAAGATAGAAACTGACATACAATCTGGACAGACTGACATACAATCTGGACAGTCACAAAGAAAAGTGCATAACTTTTGATATATAACTCCAAATGAAGTGTTCTTTATCAATCCTGAAAGCTAGTGATATCACCTTCAAAATTTGTTATGGGCAAGACCTCTGAATCACCCTCTAACTAGGCCATAAATCAACCTATACAGAGACTGCTAATTCTCGTCAGGATTCTGGACAGCAGATAGTAAATCTATCATAACTTTTGACTCGAAAGTCGGAATTCAGTGTTCTTGGCGGCCACCGAAAGCTAAGATCAATATCTACAAAACTCTAGGAGATGGACAACCCAAATTCGGCCTCTAAGATCACGAAACAGGCCGCGCAACATTCAGGACAGAACTGAAATTTAACGGCAGGAATTCAATCCAATCAAACTAATCGAATTCGCATCTCAAACAACCTAAACAGCGAGGAAATCGATCATTACCCTTGTAGAACCATCGAGATCGCTGATCAAATCCCACGAAGAAATTCTCCTTCAATCCTCTCTTCCTTCCTCTTGTTCTTCTTCCCACGGTCGGCCACAAGCAGAGGAAAGATGGCGCCGGGAGGAGGAGCAGCAGCAAGCGAGGCACTATAGCACGCCGCTATTGTAGCACGGGCCACTGTAGCATGGCGGCCACTGTAGCAAATGGGGCTAGGTTTGGTCCTCCTCCCTTGCCTTCTATGGGCTGCCGCCCACTCATGGGCCTTGGGCCACTATGGCTGGCTCCTCTTCTCGAATATGGGTTGGCGGCCCATACTTCTCCTAAAATTCTGAATTTTAACTTATTTCCTCTCTAATCTTACAGCATTCGATATCGAATAATCGGGTCTTACATTTCCAGAGGGTCTCACCATAACGAAAAATGAGGCTAATCCTCTTATCTTTCAGGGAAGCTAAAGATCACTGAATTGGACGAACGAGAGAAAGTTATGATAGTTTCTTTGTCGCTGTCCGAAACCCGACGTGAAATGTTTGCTCTGATTAATTAGATTGGTAGGTCTGGTAGATGGCCGAATCAGAGGGTCTCCCAACTAAGTTTATTTAGACATTTCAATTACCTTTTCATATTGTCCAAGATCATCCTATTTGGACTCCTGAGCAGAAAGTTATGGATTTTTGAAGTCTGCTGTCCGCAGTGACCGCTCGCTAGAAATTAGAAAAGCTAGACGTGATAAGAAGATTAGCGATTTCGATTGTAATGTGATGTATGATTTTGGTCCAGTATGTTATTCTTAGTTTGGGGTTATCTTCTTGTCCAGTGGCAGCGAGATCCCAAGGGCAGACCCACTTCGTGTCCGCCGCTCGCGCGTTGAGGCAAGTATTCGGTCTATGTGTAGAATTGGTTGCATGTCATGATTGGTTGGTGTATTGTTCATCAATGCCATGTGAATGTGTTGTGGAGATGATTCTAGTTGTGTTGATGCTATGCGAGTTATGTTTAAGGTTCCTTCATGATGCTATTGTTTACATACCCGACTACATATTGAGTTATGATATTGAAAATATGATGTTGTAGTATTTATGCATGTTGGAGATATCGAGGCTTGGTCACGTGGTGACCAAGAGTTTTTGTTGAGGTCCCTGTCATTGTAATGACAGCTTGAGGTCCCCGCATTCATGGAATGTGGGCAATGGATACAGAGGTCCCGCCATTGTGATGACGGACAAAGGTCCCTATACATGTGATGTATAGTTTTGGTCCCCGTGCTGAGAGGGCACGTGCATGGGTAATCATTGACGGATGAATACCCGTGACACGGTAAAATGCGGCGAGATAAAGATCAAAGTGTGCATAGCATTATCATCATGTAAATATTTGAAATGTCTTAACGGTGTTGAATAAAGTTGTTTTTAGATGTTATGTCTATGTGAATGTTGCAACCTTGTTGATACTTGCTGAGTCGTATGGCTCACCCTTGCTTTGTTTTGTTATAGGTACTTCTGGCAAGAACGTCATGCATGGGAGGGAGTAGGCATTGAAAGCACGCACTACCTCACCACATTTATGCAATTGCCATTTAGTTTCACCTCGAATAAATAACTCGTGTGGAGACTATCTATGGATGTTTTATGATGTTGGTTGTTGGATTATTCATAGTCATGAGAATGATGTTAGTTGTTTACAATCGTTAGATTATTTCTTATGCTTGAAAGTTTTGGATTATAGAAATAATAATAAATGCCATGGTCATCTGTTAATACCTCGATTTTGTTGTTCATACAATGGAAGTTCACGAAAAATTTATAGAATGTTCTCGTTGGTTTAATTCTTGTAATATTCTAGGCTCATGTCGAGTCAGTGTTACAGCTTGGTATCGAGCTGGTCAGAGGTCCGTGGTGACTAGATTAATTAAAATTTGCTAATGGCTAATCAACTTAAAAATTTGACACACTAGTGCAGAGGATGGGGATGGGCAAAGCATTGCATTTACGCTTCCGCTTTATCTTATTGTTGATTGTCGATTTGATTTGAGTATGACCGCCATTAAGTGACTATATGATTATTATGTGTGGGGATAACCCATGTTGAGAGGTTGAGGTCGTGTTGTGGCTCGCCTTTACCAAGCTACACCCTCGCTCGTAGTTTGATAATAGAGATTATCATTAGAAACGGTTGTTCTCTTCCTTGAATTTAATTTGGTCACTCTTGTCCAGTTGGGTTTGACGAATCTTTCTTCTGTTAGTAGTTTTATTCATGTTGATATGTTTCTATTGGCTTGATTTGTTCAAGAAAGCAATCATTGTTTCCCAACCGATGAGTTATTCTTGGTGGTGAACTTGGTTGATTGTCAAGTTTGACCTTTATATTGGAGATATGTCTTTCTCATTAGAAAGTATGACCCATTTATTCGCTTGATGTTTTTGGTTAATGAAAGATTCCTTTTGTAAGTCCTTCAGTACGTGGAGGCTTTGACTTAATGAATCTCTTCTGGTATTTTGGTGTTAAAGTTGAACGGTTCTCTTTATGAAAGAAAATGTTAAACCTTTTAGCGTTGTCTTCTCGTGGTTAAGTCAGAGGTTCTAAACAAAGTAGTTGATGGATATGATATGAGTTATCAAGGTGGGACTGTAGTGTAGTGCATAATAAATCCTAACAAGTATCCTTGCGAGTGAAATTGATTAAGTTGATGTTGTCCTCTAGCAGTTCTTGAGGAGCTGTGATCAGGAGTATGACCACACTTAATTGGAATCAGTAGAGTTATTAAGAAGTGTGGAAGATTGATGAAAGGGTTGACCCTTAGAATTGTTTAGTTTGCTAAACTTGTTGGAATATTTGGTCTCAATGGATTAATGAAGCTGTGGGAAGGGAAAGTTGAGGAGTTGCTAGATTAATTACCTTAGTAGATATTAATCTTGGAGTTATATTTTTTTCTATAGATACTTGGTGACCATATATAGCTGCTAGATATATATATTTCTTACCATGATTAATTGTTGGATTTGTGTACAAAAGATTTAAAGGATTGAGTATCGGTGGATCTAGAATTATGGGGGAAGTTATGGATAATTCTTCTATATAGAATGATGTCATGAAATTGGTTTTAGTGTTGTTGATACTTTTGGTTGATGGAATATTTTGATTCTTGAAATTTTAGTATGATTTTGCACCAAATTATGAACATGAGATGGAACGGTTGAATATGTGGTTGCACATATTCATGTGATTTAGAAAGGAAAAGTAGGTAGCATCTAGATTTTCATGATGAAGCATTGATAACAACAATGGTTGGAGTGCAATTGTTGTGTGTTGAAGTTTGGTGTTGAGCATCGCTAAGAGTTAAATTGATATGATTCAATAGATGGCTTATGCTTACATGATTGTAGAATTGTCTGATGATAGCATGTCATTGATGAAAGGGTTTTGGTAAAACCTTTGATTTGTGTAGTAGACCTCCGCTAGAATAAAGTGGTTGTTGTAGTGAGGTTGTAACGCTTTGTGGACTCTCAATAGGAGATGAGATGATAAAGTAGTATGGAATAGTTTGTTAAGTTTTGGAGAGTCAGATAATGGAAGAGTTGATTTATAACGAGTTTTGTTAAGGGTAGATCATTCTTGATGTTAGTAAGATTATATGTAAGAGATTGTGACTTGTGTGTGTGGTGATGATTCTTTTAGAAATAAAGTAACTGAATAGTCTTTCATAATTTTGATCTAGTGAAAGTGTCTCGAGTTTTATGCTTGTGATCGTGGACCTCATGCGTTATGTGGTGATTGAGGTTGTTTCAAGCAAAGTGATATGATGAAAGATTTTATTGGCTCTTGAGTGGTTCCTGTGATTTGGGTTTTAAGAGCTTATCATGTTTAAGCCGGCAAAGTGACATAGCAATCACAGAGAATAACTATCCTTGTTAAAGGAAGGAGAGAAGTTAAGTGCTTGAGATTTAAGTCATTTCGAACTTGCGCTTATTTGAGTATGCTTAAACCTTATGTTGTTCCATAAGAGTTTATCAATTTTCAAAGGCAATACCCTTTCCTTTTTTGGGGTTCGATCTTCCTTCGTGTGGGACTTGTGCCCTCAATCGTTGACTTTCTTTGTTGTCCGAGTTCTTTGCCAATCTGACTATTTCCTTGGTCCTCTGCTCACCGCGAGTGGTAGATGTTTCTATGTGGTGAAAATTATTTTCATTTGTCTTTCTTTGAGAAGGGATTCATCGATTCGCTTCACAAGGGTCTTTCAAGTGTTTATTCTATGAAGTTGTGAAACTTTGGGTTGGAAGTTATTCGATGAGCATTGGAGGATGAAATAGTTTCATAATATAGTTCTTTGAGAGAAGTTTATCTCAATAGAAGATTGTCTTTGGAGGTTAAACTGATTGCATTGTTACAACTAATAGAACCTATAGTGATTGTGATCCAAGATCTTTTGTTCACTTGGTGGAACATTAGAATTATCGAAACATGGAAATCTTGATCAACTATATAGAGTATCGCAATTTGGTAGTATTATGAGGTTGCGAAGGATATTCTTGATGGTGTGGTTTAATGAGAGTGGGATTACAAAGTAATCGAATCGTCATGTCGATTAATGAGATAGACGGGATGGTTGTATTATTGCCAGAAAGACTTTGACTTAGTAAGTAACTCTTTAAGAGTTAGAATCTTTATAAAGATAATTGGGTCAAGAAGATATTTTGATGTTGATGTTAATGCGAGTATGTATGGACTGTGAGAATTTTAGGATTTTAATCTGAGGTTTTCCTATCTTCTTTATGAGAAGTTCATTGTAGGAGTTTTGGAGTTTAATTTGGGCCTTGCATTATTTTTATGCTAGAACTTTGGTCGCCCAATGATTATGTGTAGAGGAAGTAGATTAAGGGTGTTAGTAGATTAAGGGTGAATTTCAACAATAGGATGATGGTTGATAGAACCCTTTTTGATGAAGTATATGAATGTGATAGCTGGAATTCCAAGTTGTTTATTCCTAAAAGATTGAGGTGATGTGATTGCGTGTGTGATCTATTTTGAGATGCATTGGAAGTCATCGTCAAATTAATCATGTCGATAGAGGAGTTGTTGAGAGAAAGTTTTGGTGGAGTCATAGAGCCTTTATACAGAGGTGTGGATGATGTATTTGACTTGAGCGTAACGCTGAGAATGTCAAGTTAAGAAAGATGAGTTAGTGTGCTATGCAACAACTGAAATTCCAAAGTTGAGAGAGATTTTAGTCCTAAAAGAGAAACTGATAAATCGTTGTTTCCTCAAGAAGTGAATCGCTTCCTTGATTCTCGCTTGAGTTTTGTGTTGTTGACCAATGTCTTTCGTAAGTTGAGTTTGACTTGATTTTGTATGTGTGGTTCTTATCGGTTCAGAAGAATAAATGAAGTTTTGATTTGGGCATTTAAAATGATTCCTCCTTTGGTTTTCGGACGCTTATTCGCAACCCGCCACTTGTAAAGTAGAAGGGTTTCCTTGATGAAATTCCAATTTCTAGATTTGACCTCGTAGTACTTGAGTTGGTAACGATAATGGCGATGTGAATCTTTCTTATTTAGATGGGTTTTGTCGGTAAAAGAGTTGCTTAAAGGGAATTCGCTTGTGTGTTTCGTTAAAGGAGGTGATTCTTGTTTCATTGAAAAGTTCACTGAGAGGTGGAACAAGAGTTCCGTGTTCGTGTGCATGTTGTGTGGTTCAGTTGAGGGGAAGGTTAGCCCAAGGTACTTTGGTTTATTTTAGTTAGCTACGGAATTCAAAAGTTGGCGATCGTTAGGACCGCTCTCGGTCCATACGCTGCACGCAACATCGGCGTGTTTGGTGCCTAGTGAGTACCGAGATATGGAGGTTGAGTTTCATTAACGTTGTTGACCTTCGAGCAGATCTTACCTCCGAGACTCTTTTGATGAATATTCTCTAAATGCCGAGTTGAGCGTTAGTACGGATGTCGCTTTACACCCCGGTGTTGTGGTCTCATCTATTTGAGAGAGAGGCTACTTGAAAGATTGAGTCTCGCGTGAGCGAAGTTTAGCAAGAGTTGATCGCGTTGATATCCGCTGTTAAGTTCTAGTCGCGGTTACTTTGTAGATCGCGCTAGATTCGGGTCGAACTGTTAAGGGGGTAGAATGTACACCCAAAGTGTGTTGCGATTAGTCGGGAGAGATTAATTTTTATTTCGGAGAGGTCGATTATTCGGGAAGGATCAAACGGAACGTCGGGAGGGACTAATTGGATTGTTGTCGGTGCTGCAGTTTTGAGGGGGAAAGAGCAAATTGGCGGCAACTTGGGCCTGGGCCATGGCCCATCCGGTGGCCGCCAGGGGGCTCCTCCCCAAACCCTAGCCTACTCCCCTCCCTCCCCTTTCCTCCTCCCACTCCCAACCGGCCGCCCTCCCCTCTCCCCTCCACCTCTCCACCTCCCTTCCACCCTCCCTTGCGCCTCTCCATCTTCCCACCACCTCCATTGCTGCTGTCCAAGGAGGAGAAGGAGCTCCCTTGCAGCCGGCCAAGGAGGAAGAAGAAGGAGAAAAGAAGAGAAAGAAGGAGAAAAGAAGAGAAAGAAGGAGAAGAAGAGAAGGGAAGAAGAGGGAGAAGAAGGGATCCGCAGCGGAAGCGTGGTGGTCTTCATCCCCGCTGCGTGCTCTCTTCGTTTCGACAAGGGTAACCCGTGGTTCTTTGCTTTAGGTCATTTTCTAGTTGTCTAATTTTCGGGTGTCAGTTCGTCGGTATTCTGCAGCAGTGAAGTTTGTCGGTTTTGATTAGGTTAGAGGCAGATTTGGGTCTGGGTGTCTCCTAGAAAGTTGTAGCTATCGTAGTTACCTTTCATTGTCGACAAGAATCAAGTCATTCGGACTTCGGTAGCCAAAGTTATGAATTTATTAGTACTTCTGTGTTTCTGGAGAAAAGCAGATTTGCTAGTGTTAGTTAACCTGATTGAAGCGCTTATTTAGAGGGGTTTCCAGAGGGTCTCACCATAACGGAAAATGAGGCTAATCCTCTTAGCTTTCAGGGAAGCTAAAGATCACTGAATTCGGACGAACGTAGAGAAAGTTATGATAGTTTCTTTGTCGCTGTCCAGAACCCCGACGTGAAATGTTTGCTCTGATTAATTAGATTGGTAGGTCTGGTAGATGGCCGAATCAGAGGGTCTCCCCAACTAAGTTTATTTAGACATTTCAATTACCTTTTCAGATTGTCCAAGATCATCCTATTTGGACTCCTGAGCAGAAAGTTATGGATTTTTGAAGTCTGCTGTCCGCAGTGACCGTTCGCTAGAAATTAGAAAAGCTAGACATGATAAGAAGATTAGCGATTTCGATTGTAATGTGATGTATGATTTTGGTCCAGTATGCTATTCTTAGTTTGGGGTTATCTTCTTGTCCAGGTGGCAGTGAGATCCCAAGGGCAGCACCCACTTCAAGGCCCGCTGCTCGCGCGGTTGAGGCAAGTATTCGGTCTATGTGTAGAATTGGTTGCATGTCATGATTTGTTGGTGTATTGTTCATCAATGCCATGTGAATGTGTTGTGGAGATGATTCTAGTTGTGTTGATGCTTGCGAGTTATGTTTAAGGTTCCTTCATGATGCTATTGTTTACATACCTCGACTACATATTGAGTTATGATATTGAAAATATGATGTTGTAGTATTTATGCATGTTGGAGCATATCGAGGCTTGGTCACGTGGTGACTAAGAGTTTTTTGTTGAGGTCCCCGTCATTGTAATGACAGCTTGAGGTCCCCGCATTCATGGAATGTGGGCAATGGATACAGAGGTCCCCGTCATTGTGATGACGGCAAAGGTCCCTATACATGTGATGTATAGGTTTTGGTCCCTCGTGCTGAGGGCACGTGCATGGGTAATCATTGACGGATGAATACCCCGCACACGGTAAAATGCGGCGCAGATAAAGATCAAAGTGTGCATAGCATTATCATCATGTAAATATTTGAAATGTCTTAACGGTGTTGAATAAAGTTGTTTTTAGATGTTATGTCTATGTGAATGTTGCAACCTTGTTGATACTTGCCGAGTCGTATGGCTCACCCTTGCTTTGTTTTGTTATAGGTACTTCGCAAGAACGCCATGCATGGGAGGAGTAGGCATTGAAAGCACGCACTACCTCACCACATTTATGCAATTGCCATTTAGTTTCACCTCGAATAAATAATCGTGTGGAGACTATCTATGGATGTTTTATGATGTTGGTTGTTGGATTATTCATAGTCATGAGAATGATGTTAGTTGTTTACAATCGTTAGATTATTTCTTATGCTTGAAAGTTTTGGATTATAGAAATAATAATAAATGCCATGGTCATCTGTTAATACCTCGATTTTGTTGTTCATACAATGGAAGTTCTGTCGAAAAATTTATAGAATGTTCTGGTTGGTTTAATTCTTGTAATATTCTAGGCTCATGTGGAGTCAGTGTTACAACAATTTTGGAGAAATTTTCAATGAACCTTCGGTAATAACCCGCAAGTCCAAGAAAACTTCGGATCTCTGGGACACTTTTGGGAGGCTTCCAATTTAGTACATCTTGCACCTTGCTTGGATCAACAGCAATGCCTCCTTCGATAACACATGCCCCAAAATGCAACCTCTCGAGCCGTAAAGCACACTTGTCGAACTTAGCATATAATCGATGCCGACGAAGTGTTTCCAACACAAGTCGCAAATGTTGTTCATGGTCTTTATCGACTTGAATAAATAAGGATGTCGCCAATGAACACGACAACGAACTTATCCAAGAATTCCATGAACACCGAATTCATAAGATTCATGAAATAAGCCGGAGCATTGGTCGACCAAAGGACGAATAAAGATACTCGCACAAACCGTAACGAGTAGAAAAAGTTGTTTTAGGAATGTCCTCGCTCTAACCTTGATTTGATGATAACCCACCTCAAATCAATCTTTGAAAAGACTCTGGCACCAACCAACCGATCAAAAAGATCATCAATTCGAGGCAGAGGATATTTGTTTTTGATAGTGACCTCATTTATCTGGACAGAATCCACACACATCCGTAAAGTGTTGTCTTTCTTTTGACAAAGATTGCCGCATCCCCAAGGTGAGGAGCTCTGGTCGAATAAATCCTTTGTCGAGCAAGTCCCCGAGTTGCTTCTTCATTTCCACCAACTCATTGACAGCATTCGATACGACTCGGATATCTGAGCAAGCTGTGAACGAGTTCAATAACAAACTCCACTTCCCGATCCGTGGCAAACCGGGAAGGTCTTCAGAAAACATCAACATACTCACCGACAATTGGTACTAACTCCAAAGAAGGAGTGGTGTCAACCAGATGAGCACAAAGACGAGCCAATTGCTTTGGAATGGTAAACAACTCGAATACCGCTCGCATTGGTCATGGAAATAGACCGTTGGGAACAATTGATTTGACCTCGTTCTTGGACACCAATCCATACCCAAAATGACGCCCAACCCTTTAGAGTCAATCACAATTAGATTTGCAAAAACTTTACCCCAAGAATTGTTATGTTGACCTATTACAGATCCGACGGTTTAAAGACCGACCCTGTGATTGAATAATAAAAGATGGTTGGAGGGTATGCATGTCTAATCGGTGTTGAGCAACAAATTGATTGCTAACAAAAGAATGAGATGCTCCAGAGTCAAATAAAAAAGAGTGGACTGAAATTAACTAGGAGCATACCCATAACAACTTCAGTGTATCACCGCCTCTTCAAAGAAGGATCTAGTTTACAAACCCACGAACCGAGCCGGATCGCTTTGATAGGGGCCTCAAGGGCTGGCCGCACGTGCATCGGATAGGGTCGAACAGAGGCAATCCTTGCCGCTTCCACACACTTGTTGGCATAATGCCCTGACGACCACAATGAAAACAGATAACCCCGGGTTAACATTGTTACAGGACGGGCTGATTTCCACTTGGTCCCGACTGATTGGTGGGAGGAGATGAACGAGGCAAACACCGCTGCCTTGGTGAAATGGAGTGGTGCTCGTGGTGGTCTAGACAACCACATATGAGGCCTTGGTGAGTCGCCACCAGAATAAATCGAGAAGTCCGCTGCCGCCATGACTCCTCCAACGCCTTGCTCTTACTCGCCACAATTGTTTATTGACCAAATGAGAGAAATTTCAAGTCATGCAAAGCCACCGCCATCTGCAGTTCTTCGATAGCCCATTCAAGAACCGGTTTCGACGACAAGGTCACAAACGCCATCAAGGGCATATCCGCAAGGAAGTTGAACTCGTGAAGATATTCGTCACGCATTTCGCCTTGCTTGAGAGCGAGAAATTCTTGTTGCTTGATCATGATTACTCCTCAGAATATGAGCTTCATGAAAGCCTCCACTAACTCATCCTAAGTAGGGACATGTCCAGCAGTCGAATGGCAAGAAGATTATCCCACCATATGCTAGCCGCCCATCGAAATGATAATCGCAAAAGAACCTTTTCCTCTCGGAACATTGAGCAATCAAAAGCTTCTTCTCAATGGTCCGCCAATCTCGCCTTCCATGGGATCCCGAGAATCGAGAACACCGCGGGTTAGTCCGCCAAAGTCGCAAGACAGCCTCGCACATGGTGGCCTCCCGCTCGACGGCCGATGCAACAGAGAAGAAGTATTACGCGCACCGCTCCAAGATGCGCCTCGTCCATCCGTTGCGCCAATTTGCATGAGCACATCGCCATCGAAGGTGGTGGAGGAAGCTCCTCTTCCCGGGACCACCTTGCGGACTCGAGAACCGGAGGGTTCGGGCCGGCCCTCCCGAGAATGAGGCATGGGAGTCGACATGCTCTCCCTTGTTGCGCTTGCGACGAGTAGTAGGTCCTGCCATCCTGTTACCACACCATGGTTAACAACACAACAAGGACATACTCTGCAAACACAAACAAGGTTGCAATTAGAAAAGAAACAAACAAGGTACATATAATGCATCATGTTATGTTATGCATTCAAGTTAACACCAAACCGTAAACTTCATATATATACAACAAAAATTTCGGTTCTAGTCTTACATTATAGTCGGCCATAATGTCGACACAAACCTAAAGTTAAACTTACATACTTTGTACAAAATACTACGCCCTATTACATACAATTTATTTAAGGGCAACTACTAGACTAAAAGACACTCAACCACGAGGGTTCATCGTCGAGGTGCTAGCGTAGAGATCCCGGTTAAAGTTCACCAAAACTCATTCAAAAGATGAGCTCCATGGGAACCAGTATCAACAGGATCCAACGGGCTAATGAGTCGCCTCGGGGAACCCAACAGTGGCTGATGACCTCCAGGAGGTGCAGTCCGCAGAGTGCGAGGAAAGCCTGCAGTCATCCGGGCTTGGCGCACTTGTCCATAAACAGCACGCACCCGCCACTCGAAGTCGGTAAAGAGGTGGTGCAAGAAGAGCAGAGAGGTCTCGTTGTCACCATAAAGCACGCTGCAGGAACGCGGTTCATGTTGACTCCAAGAAGCGTGTACTGGGCCTCATTAAGGCGATGCCTAGTTTCCCATAGCTCCTCACAAGACAAAGAATGGATTTGGTCCATGATGCGACCATCCTCGCCAACCGCCGCACCGGGGTCTTCGCTAAATCAGTATCTCAGCGAACATGTTCACTTCGGAGGTTGGACCTGATTCGAAGTGGTCGAGGGTGGTTGAGACAATTCACAAATCATGACGAAGAAGGCTCATCATCCTATTTGCGCCTTCCGAATCGCCATAGCCTCAGAGGTGGCAAGTGCTTGGACACAGAAGGAACATCGCGCCACGTGCCTAGCGATGACATTGATGAAGGCACGGTACTCTCCATCCTCGGTCCTCGATCTCGCTCGATAAATGGCATACTCCGCCTGATAGGTGAAGTTGGAGCGCCACATCATGTCCCAAGTAATGCTGGAACCCATCAACATCTTCACTGAGTCTCCTTTACCAAGTACCAACCGCTCATCTATAGGCAAAAGACAAGATAAGAAGCAATTCACTTTTAAATAAACCAATGTAAAGTTGGGCAAGAAATGACATTAAGGAGGATAAGGAATAAAAGATGTCATACTTAAGCTTTCAAAATTATACTACTACTTGAAATAGTTTTATTAGAAGACTCTCTAACAACTTCGCCATGCTACTTTAACCTATAGGCAACGATGCTCGATACTAACGCTGTGGTTTCTCGGTTATTGAAATGTACTTAATTAAATTCATACAAGAACATGATTATTAATGAAGGAACAAGATCGTCCCTTAATTAAAGATCATGCTAAAGGTATAAATTCAACAAGTAACAATTCCAATAAACAGATCCCTGATGTATATATATCTCACAATGGTTCCTGTGATCAATGACCATTGCATATATATATCCTTTAACAACATTGCATCATACACATACAAGTCGTACATTTGCATAATTGAACATAAGTTTACAACATTCGGTTTAGTACTACAATATAGAGTGACTTGGTCACTACAACATATTCAACAAATGAAGCAAAATAAATCAAAACAAATCCACCAATGGCCTCATCCACCCGTAGGCAATTGCGTGGAGGAAAGAAGTAAGTTACTCGTTAGCGCCACCGGATCGGCGCTAACGGGTACTTCATAAAGGAAACCGCCTCACCGCAACAATAGGTGATAGCACCTTGAGTACGGAAGGTACTCAGCAAGTCTTACACAAACTAATTAAATAAAGTGGTTATTAGAGCCTATTCAAAGGAGTAGAGTTTTTACATGCATAAGGTTACAACAGAAGGTATAAAGGTTCAAATTTGCATAAAGCGATACATCTTAACCTACAAAGGCTAACTTTTGACAAAGCAATTTAATAAATCAAAGTTTGCTTAGAACATGTAAGTAAATGACATAAAAGTAAATGCAGAGCTGCATGATTCCTCATGCAAACCAAAATAAACCCAAACCAGATTTTTGAAAATCAAAACTTCTATACAGTGACATCAATTCGTTATCGCCCATGACCGTGGACACGGCTATTCGAACAGCTTTATACCTCGCAGGGTGTACATCTTTACCCACATGACTTAGCTAGCGCTGCCTTCTGGATGCCTCCGAATGATGACATACTTCCTTTGGTATGCCGACCGGGAAACTAAGATTTGGTATTTTTCAACAAGCCAACACTATTGAGTTGGACCCCATGTGTGAACCGATCCCGCTTAAACAACGATCGATAGCGCTCGCTAACCGGCACACATGTTGCGCCGAATGCCGATCCAAACAATTTAATGCGAATTGGGTTCCTACCCATAGTAGAATGCTATCGGCACTATTAAGGTATCGATATGCGACGAGGCACATATACGCCTCACCTCCTAAGAACATCCGACATCGACATACAAGCTCACATGGCATAAAAAGCGTCCTCCTAGACCAGAGCATCTATGCCATACAAGGTCAATACACATATCCTTACTCTCCTGTTTCCAACTCAATAGTCTCAACATTTTACTTAACCAAACAAATACCATACATCGCATGTGGAAGTACGTGGGGACTTGAATCGAATAGTCGAGTTCGGTCCTTAATTAACCTGACAAGTCCACCACAAAACCCAATCTCTGCACAAAAGCACTATCACTAGCTTCCTCTTGTCCGCATCAATTTGAATTTCAAATACAAGACTGATTTAAAGAAACTGACAAAGAGTTTAAAATAACAATAGTTCGCTTAGATTCCCATGTTTGACAAGATATGCTTGTCAAACTCTAAAATCTCTAGACTCCATGTCTAAGCTAAAACTAAAAATATAGCTTATGATATACAAAGTACTATGCTAGAGTTAAGTGTATGGTGACAATTGAGGTAATCCATCATGTTTGGTCATAGCTAACTACTAATGATCACATTTTGTATTTTTAAAAATAGCATGCACAGATATCACTCGATTTTTCACAACAATATTCTAATTATTCGCAATTTACCAACATATCCTCACATAATCATGCCTATGCACACCTAAGACATAATCGGGAATTATACCGATCTTAAGCTACCAAAATATTTTTACAAATAAACATGCATAAATAAATGTCATGCTCATGATTAATATGCAACATGCAACGACGAAAAACGTAAGACGATAAAATAAATAACACTAAGAATTTTACCATAACGCTAGGCGTGCGAAAACATCACCGGCGTCGTCTTCTCGACACTCGTCCGCGTCCACCGTAGTCGTCGTCGTTCCACGCTCGCTTGTTCTCTCGCCGCCGTAGTCATCGCCAAGCTCGTCGGTTTCGCTTCACGTCATCGCTCACCACACCGCGAGCCGCCTTGCCAACGCCGCTCAAGCGCGACATGCCACACCACCTCGCCGGCTCGCCGCCACGCCGCTGCATGCATGGCCGTGGCAAGCATGCACCGCGTTATCGGCGGCTCCTCCAAGATGTTATCTTCACACCGCTAGCCAGCGCCGCCATGCCTCGCATCCTCGGCTCGGCCGCCTCGCTTGGCGTCGTGTCGCCGCTTGCCGTGCCGCCGAAGTTCTGGACAACACCTTGCCCTCGCCTCCATGGTGCCCGACGCCATCCTCCATGGTGCCCATGTAGGGATACGGTAGGATACGCTAGCAACAATTCAAAATTTCTATCACGTAAACCGGGATGCCAAGCAAGATAGATGATCGCAGATCATTACCACGGACGCGTGCGATGCAGGCGAAGTAGAGTCGGGCGGCCTAGTCCGGCGATGAGCGCGCCGATGTAGTGGTCGTAGATGATCGCCCAACGTCCTCGAGTCGATCGTCTCCTCCAGCAGCCTCACACGTTCCTTGTGAAGATCGCGATTCGTCCTCGGCGCAACGGCGACCGCGCAGAGCACCTCTATGGTATCCACCGTCACGAGAAGGAACAACCGTGACGCGGTGTGCTAGCACCAAATCGCACGGAAGGCTCTCTCAAGAAGATGGCGGCTCGGGTTTCGGTGGAAACAACTCACGTGTCCTCCTCCTCTTAGCCTCAAGCATCTCCTTATATATAGTGCCCGTGTCGGATCCTATCCGAACACGTTCGAGAATCGTATTCGTCTTGGTTTGTTCCATCCCATTAAGTGTGTGACCCGTTAGGTTTATGTGTAATCGGTTGTGACTGAAACCCTTTCCACCACGAGTCGTAGCGGTCCCTAGTAGGACATGACGATTCCGAATACACACAAATTATATCGGACGAACCTTAATGCAATATGATCTACGACCAGGTCCTCGTCACTTACGACCAGGTCCTATCTTTATACGACGATTCGACTTTCGGTCACGACGAGTTCGTAACTCCTTACGATCAGGTTTTGACCACTCTGTGATTTCGTTCGATCGGTCTACGACTTGCTCTTATCACCATACGACTTGTCTGGATCTGATCGAACTAAGCGACTTACTCTAGTATTCTCCTTTTGCCTCACGATATCTGGTTTGAACTCCAGGTGAGATAATGTGTCATCCATGGACTGTTCAATACTTTCTCGATCGAGTTGTCGGATAACCTTATGTGGTCGAACACTTCGACTACTAGTGGCATGGCCATGCACATTCTTTATCCGATCACTTCGAGGGGCCCAGAGACATCTCTCCCGTTATGTTAGGAGGCAAATCCATATCCACCCATTACATCCCTCCGCATGTTTTATAGCATACCCGAAAGCTACCTTTATAACTACCCGATTTAGCAAATGCTTGGCAACCCCTAAGAGTGCTATTACACATGTAGGGAACCATGCTGATCTCAGGTCTAAGGATTATACATCATCATTGGTTGAGACCAACTAATGACACATAGAATCATAACAATCTCTATAGTGTCTCAAGGTGGGTCAATCCAACCCCATGTTCTCTAACATGTGTTTACATTATTGATTCGATATGCCTATATCCATGACCGGTGAAACATGATCATCAATCAATACATGTCTTTGGTCGTATGGTCGCTGGTGTTCCGATTAGTGACATTCGACCAGGATACTTTTAGAACAACATCATATAAGTCGAAGAGTTTCACCAACAAGTCACATACTTGTTGAGCTTCAAAACTAATGATTCATTCAAGGAACGTAATAACATTTATTCAAGAAATCATAAACATAGACGTGATACAATCATCTCTCGTAATTGCCTCTAGGGCATATCACCAATGACCAGGCTCGGCTGCCTCAGGCTGCCGTGTCAGACTGGCCGAGCGGCGTTGCCCTCCGCCCGAGCCGCCCACGGCGGCTGCGTACTGGTCGCTCCTCACGCTCCACCCCGCCGCCTTGCACGAGCTCCCTCTCCGGCCGACCGGACTCGGTCACCACCGAGGCGTAAGGGGCACACAGGCGGCAGTGCATGCATGCACCGCCATGGAGCCGCCACCTTGGCAAGCTCGGCCGTCCGCGCCACGTCATCTTCGCGGCCGTAGCGCGATGCCTCGGTGTCGACTATGTCCCACCGTCCCGCATCGCGTGCTAGGCCGCCGTGCGCTCGGCTGCCTTGTCGCATCTGCCACTGTCCCTCCACGCTGAAAGCCAACTGCTGGGAAGCGTCGCCGAGCCAAGGCCACCGTATGGAGCCAGCGGCCTCGCTTGCTGCCTGCTGAGCTGATCCTCACGCTGGGCTGCTGGCCAGCACCATCGGGCTACTGCATGTGTGCTGGCCGACAGCATAGCACAGAGTGTGCTTCTCCCCCCTTCATGTAAAAAGCTTGAAAGACCTTGCATGTGAAAACTAAATGTATGGATGGGATGCTTAGGTGATGGGGATTGTGATGGCATAGCATGCATGACTTGATTCTTTATTTTTGGTGGGGATTTGAATGAGAGAAGTAGAGAGATGGACATGTACAAAAGTTTGCTTGGAGTGACTAGAAGTGAAGGGAAGAAGAATTGCGTGGACTACTGTGTGGTTCGGCTGGAATAAAGAAAATGGGCAGTGAATGAGCTTAGTAGTGGAGGTGAAGAAGAAAGACTGTGGTGGCTTTGGGTGTTGGGAGAATATATAAAAATAGTAGTGGACTGACAAGGTGTTGGTGAGACAAAAATTGTCAGATGATGGCAAGTGGCATCAAAGCTGTTGGGAGAGAAAAGTGGCTTTGTGTGTAGTGTAGGCCTTTAGGCTTTGGTGTTGGGAGAATAAAAGGCAATGGAGAGAAGGGGGCTTCGGCTGGGATAAAGAATTGAGCAGTGGCTTGTGATGTAGGGATGGCGGTGGGAAGAAAAATGGGTAGGGGTTTTCGACTGGGCAAAACAATAGAGAGAACAGTGGGGTTAAAAGCATTGTATTTCTCCCTCATTTTTCCATCTTGCTTATATGATCTTGCATGTGGGAACCGCTTGCGGAAATGAAATGCTTGCATGACGGCGAATGCAATGATATAACATGCGTTGTCTAATTCTTGATTTTTGGTAGTGATTACGAGGAGAGAAATTGGGGAAAAGAAATAGACTCATAGGCGTCTCGCCTACGGTCGGTTGGACTGAAAAAGAGCAGCGTACTAATGCATGCATCATGATTTTTGTAATGGATGCTAAAACAAGAAATCAAAGTAATTAAATTTAAATGCATTCATTTAGACAATTTGATTTAATATATATATATATATATTTGTTATTGTTACTATTATTATTATTATGCAACTTTTGAAACCACCCGATTAAACTTTTAAATGCAAACTGTTAATTCGATTTTAAAAGCAACATTTTAATTAAACATGTGGAAAATTTTGAAATATTGCCAAATAATTATTACATCGCCAAAGTAAATATTAACATCCCAATTTTAAAAATCAGGGTGTTACAACGGGGCTCGGAGCTACGCGAGGAAGGAGGAGGGCGCGGGAGAAGGCGCGGTGGGCGACACAGGGGCCCATGTGCGAGAAAGGAGGAGGGTGAGGCGCACAGGCCTACGAAGAAGAAAGGCGGTGGGGTGGGCGCCACAATAAAGAGCAGGCGAGAGAGAGGAATCGAGCCCAAGGCCAAAGGAGGTTTCTTAATTTGTTTTGTTTTAAGAAAATACTAGAAAAGTAAAAAGCTTTTTAGAAAATAGCCAAAGCCATCCAAAAATTCTAGGAAAATTCACAAAAGATCCTGGAATTATTTAGGACTTAAAAAATACTTTTATCCATACTTTAGCTTTTGATTTTGCAAATAAAATAGATTTTTATTTTGGTTTAAAAGGGAAAACCATTTCTAAATTCTAGAAAATGCAATAAACTACTTAAAATAATAATTTTGACTTTTAAATCCAAGAAAGCTCAAATGAACCAATTTTTGAGCTTCACCCACAAGAGATAATCAACTTATACTGTCTGTTTAACACACTTCTGAGGTGTGCGACTAAGTGATTATCACAAGGCTTTACAAAGCTCATATGACCAGTTCGCTGCGCTAAGGATTTGCCTCGATCCGGCCCCTCTTGCGCCATAATCAACCAAAACAAAATCAAATTAAAACATTGCTAATTAGTTGGCTAGGTCTACCCCATCCTGGACATGTGGTTGCACGGTATGGCCCAAATCAGTGGCTTACAAGGTTAAGTCCTTAGTGGTTGCTCAGGCGAGACTACCTCATCCCATGTGCCTCGCGCACCCAAGTGCCTCTCGCACCCAAAAACATGCCTCCCGCATCTTGCCTTGCGCATCCCACCTTTGCCACCGACCACTCGCCGAGCACAAATCATTTTATTCATCCAAGCCAATGGCAACCCCGCCATGGCACAAAATTTTATAAAGGCGGCATCGCACCACAAATTGACACAACTGTGACACCGCACCACATTTGCACAACCGTGGTATCGCACCATAATTCCATATATCATTAGGTCAAAATTAATCATTATGGATATGTGATCATGAACCCCATCAGATAACTAAAGCATGGCTAAGCATAATACGATACCCATATTGGTAGTTTATCAATGTCCAACTAAAATAACCCATCCTATGGTGTCCAAGAATTTTTGTCATTCAAGGGTACATGTCAGAAGCAATTACTCAAGGAGGCATATGACAAATAGGTAATTAACTATTCTCAAAACCATTTAATATAAAAATAGCAATGCATGTTTATATCAAACAATATAGTTTTATAAAGTGGGTACGACATGGTCAAAGGTCTACTTGCCTTCGTTGAAGAGTTGAGGAGCTTCGGTCTTCAGGTTCAAGAATTCGTCCGAAACACCAGAATCTATACGTGCAAAAAGAGCCAAATAAGTAAAAAAATCCAAAATAATTACCAAATAAGCACCAACAGAAAGATAATTAATTTAGATAAATTTAAAAATTTGAACCACTCGAATCGGAGTTGACGGAGAAGATATGGCGTCCAAAAGTTTGAAAACACATAAAATGAAGAAATATGGATTTTCCTGATTTTTAGAATTATTTTTGCAAAGGAAAAGGGTTTTATTGTGTGGGATGACATCAGCCCTAAGGGGATTTGTTTTCGGCTGAATTATTTTTCAATGGAAAAGGTGGAAAAGCCACGTGGCGCCACTCGGTGACCACGTCGTGAGGAGGAGTGGTGGCGCTGATCGATGCCAAAGTGGCGGCCACGTCAAGCCGGCGAGCAATGCTCGGGGCCCTAGGGCTCGCCAGTGTTTTGCGGCGTGGCGACCGGCGGGGAGGACACCAGTGGCTAGAGGAGCTCACGGGGAGCTTGATGCTCACAGGTTTGGCGACGCGACACGAAATGGCGGCCAGTGGCGAGTGAAACAAAAGCAGTGGTGGTGGGTAAAGGCGGCGGCGTCACTCTCGAGGGGCTCCAGCGATGACGAGGCACGCACGGGGTGGGCGGTGGCCATGTGATGCTAGAGGTGAGGACGGGGGCCGCAGAGGAGTTGAGGTGGAGGAGCTAGAGGCAGTAAGGCGACCTCGGCGACGGCAAAACTTGGATTGTGGCTGAAGGAAGCGAGAGAGAGAGGGAAAATAGGGGGAAATGGGAGAGTCGGCCATACCGGTGCTCGCCTTATAAAGACACGAGGAGGTCAGGTGGGTGGAGGAATAGAGCGCGGTGCGGCGGCGGCTTTTGCGGGAGCTTGCGTGCTCGAGGTTTCCGCGGAGAAGGAGGGATGAGGCACACACACGTGGGTGGCGGAGAACAGGAAGATAATGCGCATAAAAATGGGCGAAGAAGGGAAGAAATCGCGGGATGCGATGGGAGCTCTGTCGCATCAATGGCGGGGCTCGAGGCATCGCGCGAGGAAGGAGGAGGGCGCGAGAGAAGGCGTGGTGGCGACACAGGGGCCCACGTGCGAGAGAGGAGGAGGGTGAGGCGCGCGGGCCTACGAAGGAGAAAGGGCGGAGAAATTGGGCGCGGCGCGAAGCGGAAGCGTAACGTAGATAGAGGAATCCACCCAAGGCCAAAGGAGGTTTCTTAATTTGTTTTGATTTAAGAAAATACGAGAAAAGTAAAAAAAACCTTTTAGAAAATAGCCAAAGCCATCCAAAAATTCTAGGAAAATTCACAGAAGATCCTAGAATTATTTAGGACTTAATAAAAATACTTTTATCTATACTTTAGCTTTCGATTTTGCAAACAAAATAGATTTTTATTTTGGTTTTAAAGGGAAAACCATTTCTAAATTCCAGAAAATGTAATAAACTACTTAAAAGAATAATTTTGACTTTTAAATCCAAGAAAGCTCAAATGAACCAATTTTTGAATTTAATTGAAGTTCGATTAATTCAATTTAAATGGTTTTTGTTTTTTCTAAATTTCAATTTAAGCTTTTGCAATTTAATAAAACACAATGGTTACTTTTAAATTTTGAAAATCTTCAAAAACACTGGAAATTTTGGGATGTTACAGCTCTAGAGCTCGATTTAGTGGAGGAGAAGAGAAGAGGAGGTGCACACTAGCTAAGAAAAGAAGAGACGGCTTAAGGGGTCGTTTATTTAGGCGATAGGGTGGAGATTAACGAGGAAGGGCTCTGAACAGCCGTGGGAAAGGCGACTAGGTTTTTCTCCATTGTGCAGGCGGTAGGTAGGTGCAGTCGAGCAAGGGGATAGGCATGGCATAAAGGCGAGGTGACAGGTAGGTGTGGCTAGTGGCAAAACCATGGGCGAGCGGCGAAGTGTGTGGGCGGCACTGTGGAGCTCTCACGGTGCCACACCGGTGTGCCAGTGCGGCGGACGGAGGTCCTTGCGCTCGAGGCCCACCGATCAGATTGAGGGAGAGATGAGGTTAGGTTTAGGATTTTTTTGTTTTTCTATGGATTTCTTTGCTGATTTTATTTACTAGTCATATGAAGTCCAAAATTAATGAAATTGTTTATGAGGCTTCTTAACTAATGTAGTTTCTCTTGTAAAATTTTTAGAGGTTTAGACCTTCATGAATTTCTCTAAAATTTAGACAAGTTTCTATTTAAGCTTTTGTAATTGTTTTTCTAGATATGATTTCGTATAAATTTTTTGGTGAATTGGTCCTGGGATAATATGCCCAAAACAATTCTCTCATATGAAAATTTTACTTTGTTTTATCTATTCCCTTTTTAGCGGCCATTTGTTTGTAGTTCAAGTTTTGATCTTTTTTTTTAAAAAAAAGAATCAAGAACCAAATTCAACATGGTATATTTCACATGCAATTGATCAAAGTAAATCCTCTAATGCATTTATATTACATAATCCCAGAATTAGGATTTTGGGATGTTACAACTCAATTTCATTTAATCTCCAGGATTTATTCTTTGGATACTCGATCTTTGTGATCAAGTTTCAATAATGAGTTTGTGAAGATTCTCTCCCTGAATTCTTCACTTATCTAAGTCTCATCATTCTAATTCTATGTCTGCATCTTTCCAAGCTAGACGCTAGAAGAGACTTAGTGAATAAATCTACGAGATTTGGACATGACTTAGTATGCAGTACTTTAATTTCGTCCATCTTTTGTAATTCATGAGCATAGAAGAACTTGGGGTTGATATGCTTTGTGAGTTGACTCTTCACACAACCCATATGCACTTGTGCAACACAAGATGCATTATCTTCATAAATAATAGTGGGAGTTTGCACGATATTCAATCCACACGACTGCTGGATGTACATGTGGTGAATCATCCGCTGAAGCCAAGTACATTCTCGTGAGGCCTTGTACAGTGCTATGATTTCTGAGTGGTTCGTTGAAGTTGATACAAGACTTTGCTAAGACGATTTCCATGAAATTGTAGTTCCACCACATAGGAATACATAACATATTTGCGACTTGGCTATATGTAGGTCCGACAGGTACCCAACATCTGCATAGCCAATCATAGTTAGGTCTTGGTTCTTTCTGTAGAACAGACCAAGGTCTTTGCTTCCTTGGAGGTATTGGAAGATGTCCTTTATTCCTTGCCAATGCCTTTTGATAGGTTCTACACTATACCTTTCTAATATGTTCACGGCAAATGCAATGTCCGGTCTAAATAGGATTACTAAATACATGAGTGTTTCTCTCGCACTTAAGTATGGGAATTCTGGTCTCAAGACTTCCTCCCCCTCTTCTTTAGGTCATGCATGATCCTTGTCTTGCTTCAAAATCTCCCGACCATCGGCATTTTAGAAGGGTATGTTTTCAAAGTGAACCTTTCTAACACCTTTTGAGTGTAGACTAAGCGATGCACTAATATCCTTTGGGGGCATGCTCAAGTGCAAGCCTAGGCAATATTTGGTTTTACCCAAATCTTTTATTTGAACTCGACTCTAGGTAATAGCTTGCTTCCTTAATATCTTGCAAGGTTTCGATGATATTGGATCATCTACAAACACCGAGTTTATACAAAATC
Source organism: Ampelocalamus luodianensis (assembly GCA_036346255.1). NCBI lineage: Eukaryota > Viridiplantae > Streptophyta > Magnoliopsida > Poales > Poaceae > Ampelocalamus > Ampelocalamus luodianensis. Next base: position 72,476,465 of record CM070620.1, on the reverse strand, counting down.
CATTCTAGGATCGTCGTATAAATACATAGGACAATCCTAATTGTTCGTGTATCCTTTCTCGCATAGAAAGTCACTCAAGCGATGATACCACATCCTGCCTAATTGCTTAAGTCCATAAAATAACTTTCTGAGTTTCACACTTTATAAATTTCTATTTGCTCTGTCTTGGTTCGGCACAAGGATACCTTCAGGTACCTTCATATAAATGTTCGAATCCAAATTTCCATAAAGATATGCAGTTACCACATCCATAAATTTCATTTCTAAATTCAAGTTTACTGCAATTGAGATTAAATATCTAAAGGTAGTTCCACCCATGACCGGGGAATAGGTTTCTTCATAATCAACTCCTGGACGTTGAGTGAAACCTTGTGCAATGAGCCTTACTTATTTTCATTTCTCTTTTGAACAAATACCCACTTATGCCACGAGGTGCACGTGGGGAGGCGTGCGGCTTATAGGCCCAAACACCTCTCTTTTATTCAGATATAATAATCCCATTTCTATTGCCTTCTTTCAATCTTCCCAATATAATCTTTTCTTACATTCAGCGAGCGATGCAGGCTCTGGATCAAGATTGATGATTGTGGCAATTTTCTTTGCAAAATAAGTATCGACATTGGCTGTTATCCTATTCATAGATTCTCCTGTGGACACAAAGTTTATAGCTATTTCTTCATGGGGTGATTCTTCTAATGCTTCTACTTGCTCACCGCTACTTCCAATTACAAGGGGCAAGTCGCTTTAGTTTTCAGCTCCGATGTGTGCGTTCAAATCCATGATGGTATCTCCCTCCGTGGGATTGTTCAAATCCGGTATGCCTTTTCCTAAAGGTTCTATACTGGTGCTAGATCTCAACTGGCTCCCCTTCTGGTTCTGGGGAACTTCAGTGATCGGCTGTGTCAAGTATTTCTTATTCTTTTTTCACCAGGTGTCCCCGGTTACTTTGGCTTTGAGAGGCTGGAGTTCTCATCCTTTTCTGAGGCCTCTGGACGGGATTAGGGATACCTTCAAGTTTTTTCGGTATTTCAACCCTCTCCGGTGTATTGCGTGCAGGCACATGTGACTTAGTCACGCTCTTCAAATCACTAAAGTGGTCAGACAGTTCATTCGCTAATGCTTGCAACTCAATTATCTTTTGGACTTCTCTATTTGCTTCACTAGTGTGCGGATCATGTTCATGGATTCCCATGGCTTGCCTTGCCACGTTATTTCCCGATATTTTTCATCAAGAGGTTGATTTCCTCCCTCTAATGATGGGAAACTATCCTCATCAAATATACTATCAGCGAATCGGGCAGTATGCAAATTTCCCATCATAGGGTCCAAATACCAGATTATGGATGTTGTCTCTTAACCAACGTATATCCTAGACTTTCAGAGAGGGCCCATTGCAGTATGCTGTGGTGGGAGTATAGGTACATAAACTTTGCACCCAAATTTGTGAAGACGAGAAATTTTCGGTGCTAACCCTTGCGCTAGTTGCATAGGTGAATGGATGTTATATACCGATGGTCTAAATTTGATGAGAGTTGCTGCGTGTAGGACTGTGTGTCCCCAATATGTAGTTGGTAAATTACAATTATGCAAAAGCGGTTGGGCAATAAATTTAATCATTTTAATTAATGCCTTTGCCAGTCCATTCTAGGTGTGGACATGCAGTACGGAATGCTCAACGTTAATTCCCATTGCCATGCAATAATCATCAAATGCCTTCGAAGTAAATTCTCTAGTGTTGTCCATTCTGATGGACTTCACATGATGATCAGAGAAATTATTTTTAATTTTAATTATCTGCAAGATTAGCTTTGCAAAAGTGTGGTTTCTCGTAGATAATAAACATACGCACAACTATTTAAAGGAAGCATCGATGAGGATCGTAAAATATCTAAATGGCCCTGAGAAGGGCTGTATAGGACCGCAAATGTCTCCCTGGATACAGTCTAGGAATGTAGAGATTTCATCCTTCACTTTTAGAGCAGAAGGTCTAGTAATTAATTTTTTTGTGGCACATTCGAGGCACACAAAATCTTCCTGATTCGGGAAATTTTTTACATCGATATTATGTCCCTATGAATTGTTAATTATATTTCTCATCATCTTAAGACCTGGGTGGCCTAATCTATCATGCTAGAGACAGAAAAGTTCAGAGCTTCTAAATATGGTTTCAAGACAGTATAGGCTGCGGGTTCCTTAATATCAGTGTAGTATAGCCCAGTTTCATATGAAGGAAGTCGTTCTAATACCCTTTTTTATTTTCTTCATGCTTTGTAATGAGCAGGTATTCCTTACCATACTCTTTTTCAGTCTCTATGTGGAAACCGTTAGCGTGAATATCCTTGAAACTTATGAGAGTTCTAGTCGATTCTAGGTATAACAAGGCTTCTTCAATGACCAAAGTTGTTCCCATCGGGAGTGTAATTGTGGCTCTTCATGAGCCTATTATACAAGCATTGATGTCCATGATTGTCGTAAGACTACCAGCATTCTTGATGATCGAACGAAAGAATTTTGTCTATCTCAAGATGGTATTCAGCCGCTATATCCGCTAAGCACACTTCCTCCATAGGGTGCCACACGTTACGATACTTCAAATAATAGAACATAACTTGCTATTATAAATATGAGAAAAATAAGCCTTGCAGGACTTTTCATAAGAATTTAATGCTTTGCTCTCCTAGAGCCTACAACCATTATTCAAAGAATAAAATAATTCAATGTTCCATCACAACCACAAACTGGAAGTGGCTATAAAAAGATCTAAGTGCAATCGTACACTAGATCGAATCGTAGAAATGCTTAGAAACTTTTGCCACAACTGCTCCATGGCGATCTTCTCTCTTGGGCATCTACTGGGTGGTGCGGCTGTGAAGTCAAAGGAGGGTGATGGGGGCTACTCTTGGCTGTCCACATTCATGAGTACAACTAATGGTTGTGGATTCTTCGTGCTCGCAATGGCGAGGTGTGCCTCATGTTGTCCTTTGCCCTTCTTGGCTTGAGCATTTGGCTTGACCTTGCGACTCACGACCTTACCCTTCTTGCCCTCTCCTCCATGAGAGGCTTCCTCATCTTGTAGCTTTTAGCATTGGCTTTATGACCAACGTTGCTATTAGGCGGCTGTGAGATATAGTTATTCCTTAGAACATCATCTTGAGCTTCCGCAACTTGCATGATGTCAATCAATTCGACATACTCCTTGTAGCTGTCTTGATGATAGTAGCGTGCGGATTGCACCACATTCGGGTGAAAGGTAGAGAGATTCTTCTCAATCTTACGCTCATCTATGATTACCTTACCATAGAGTTGAAGACTGGTACAAATTACATGCAAGGCGAATTGTACTCTCCCACGATGTTGAAGTCGACAAAATGCAATTGGGTCCATTCTGCTCTACAGGGAAGAATGGTGTACTTCAGCTTCTCGAACCGCTTCTTCAATTCAGTCCACAAAGCTAGTGCGTTCTTCTCCGCCATATACTCATTCTTGAGCATTAGGCGAGAGGTGGTGTCGAGAAGTGAAGTACCTAATCATTTTCCTTAGTAGTGGGATTGGCATCCTTTGAGGTGCGGACCTAATAGCGACCTGAAGCTTCTTGGCCCCAAGTACAATCTCGCGTCGAAGGCCCAAGTCAAGTAATTACGGCCATCTTGGGCTAGATCTTGAACTCCATTCATGATGCTAGTCATGAATATATTTATGCAAAGAGTTCATAAGATTATTCTTTGTAATCTGCATAAAATGGTTGTAAAATTCTTATAATTTTCCCGTATTTTTCTATGCAATTTTCTATAATTTTCTTGCTAATTTCGGTGATCAAAGGCAACTTAAGCAATTACGATTAATCAAAACAGCAAATAAATACTGAAAAAGCATACAAAATAATAATAATAGTTCTAATTATGCCTCAAATGCTCAAAAGAATTCAAAATTGAATTCACGAGTGTAACACCCCACAGACATGAGCACGGAATGCTACTAAACAAACCTAATAATTCTAATCAAGGCAATTTTAGTAAATTTGTGAGAACCTCTCTTGTAAAGTTAATTACACGGAGGTTCCAACATACAGATAATTCATAAATTAACTAAACTATCATCCAAAGACATCAAAAGATAATCAAAGACATGCTAAGTAACTAGCAACCCAATGAAGTATAAAGTTCCACTACTCATCATTGTTACACTTAAACCACTTCAAGAGACAAGACATAATAAACCTTTGAGCATCTTGCCCAATTACTAAAAAAATACGATCGAAGATCATTCAACTTTATTTAGTTCATGTGGCATGTGTGTGACTATCATACTACTTCCCCCCATGCATGTCGTTCTTGGCTCGGGTACCTAAAACAACAATAAAAGCAAGAGTGAGTCCACAGACTCAGCAAGTACAAATTAAAAGTTACAACAACAGCATCCATAGATAGAAGTGCAACAATAAAACATCTCACATGCAAATGCAATGCTCAAGGATCCTTTCTTTATCTTTCTTTGTGCATTTTACGAGAATGCAAAGTATGCAACAGTTGTCGCATACCCATGCACGTGCTCGCAAGCACAGGACCAGTGCCCATTACTCCACAAGTAATGGGGACCTCAAGCCCACACTCCACGAGTGTGGGGATCTCAGGCTCGTCACATTCATGACGGGGATCTCAAAGGAAAATATACCTGGTCACCACGTGACCAAGCCTCAACATGATCTCAATATGCACATGCTCATCATTTATTCATCATCAAATTACCAAAAGACGATAACATCATACAACAATATAGCATATACATATTTGGAGCATCTACCAATCTTAAACATTCACCATGCCAACAATCTCGCTATGCTATCACATATCGAAAAGCACACAAACATAACCAATCAATCACAACCATGAATCAAACAATGCATTTGCCTTAACCGTGAGAGAATGTAGGACGTGAAGACGGTGCTGGCTCTGGTACCAATCCCCCACCTGATACATTAAGAATATAAGCTAAGGCCACAGTAACGAAAAATATGAATTATATAAACGAGCACATCAAGTAGCAGATTGCAACGCGATCCCGACACCACTTTCCTAAGTGCTGAAGTGCCCTCTGTAAATAGTCAAGTTCTAAAATTCATATCTTTCCGTACATTGGTCCAAATTAGGTGTTCTTGGACTTCATTGAAAGGTTATCAAATTCCCCAACTAAACCTACTTGGTGAGCTTCCCTGATTCGGCCATCCACTATCCCTTTTAAGCTGTTTAACAAAGCATCAATTTTCACGTCAGGTTCTCTAGACAGAACACTAAATCTATCATAACGTTCAGCTCATTTATCCAAATTTCGTGTTCTTGTGCTTTCCTGGAAGCTACGACAATTATCTACAACTTTCGTTATACTGAGATCCTTTAATTCTCTCTTTAACTGATTGCAAAGGTCAGATTACTAAAACCTGTCCAAAAGCGAGGTGGTTGCGAAATGTACCGCACCATTAAATTCATAACTTTTGCTACAAAGATCCAAAAATTACGATCTAGCACTTCATTGAAAGCTATTGACGTCCTATCCAACTTCCTAGGAGATGTCCTTTAACACGATCTGCCCTGAAGCGACAAAACTGCCGGCAAAGAACAATTAAGCGCTAAAGCATCTAAACTAGGGGAAACGAGGTTACCTTGAAGAACCGAGGTGCGGCACGACGCGCACCCACCCAGCGAACTCTCCCCAAAGATGGTCCCGTTCCCCTCGCCTTCTTCCTTCTCCAACAGCCGACCACCTCCAGTGATCTTCTTCTTCCAAATCAGCAATCGGGGAAGATGAATGGAGTCTGCCGGTAATGGGGGAGGCGCCAAGGGGAGGGAGTGCAACAGCCGAGGTATAATATCCCGGAAAGTTTTTTTTGTCAGTTTTGTTGAGAGCAGGTTGATAATCATGAAAGTGACCTTTAGTTTTTTCGCTAAAACCAGGTTTTTGAGGGGGAAAAACGAAACTTCCTGGCAACTTGGGCCTGGGCCAAGGCCCAGTAGGGTGGCCGGCCAAGGGGGCTCCCCTCCCCCAAACCCTAGCCGACCAACCCCCTCCTCTCCTCCCTAGCAGCCGCCCCCTCCTCTCCTCCCTAGCAGCCGCCCCCTCCTCTCCTCCCTTGCAGCCGACCCTTCTCCTTCCCCTCCTTGCATGCAGCTTCACCTCCCCACCTCCTTGCACCCCTCCTTAATTCCCCATTGTTGCTGGCCAAGAGCAAGAAAGAAAAAGCCTTGGGTGGCCGGCCAAGAGGAAGAGAAAAGAAGGGAAGAAAAGGAGAGAAAGGGAGAAGGAAGAGAAGAAAGGGAGAAGGGAAGAAGGATCCGCAACCGGGAACTCGTGGTGATCTTCATCCGCGCAGCGTACCTTCGTCGTTTCGGCAAGGGTAACCCGAGGTTCTTTGTTTTGGGTCGTTTTCTTGTTGTCCAATTTTCGGATGACAGTAGATCGGTGTTCTGCAGTAGCATATATTGTCATTTTTGGTTAAGGTAGAGGCAGATTTGGGTCTGGGCATCTCCTAGAAAGTTCTGGGTATCGTAGTTATCTTTCATTGCCGACAAGAATCAGGTCATTCGGACTTCGGTAGCCAAAGTTATGATTTTTTTAGTGTTATGATGTTTCTGTGGGTAACAGATTTGACAGTGTCGGTTTAACCTGATTTAAACTTGCTGTTAGAGGAGTTTCCAGAGGGTCTCACCATAACGAAAAATGAAGCTAATTCTCTTAGCTTTCAGGAAAACTAAAGATCACTGAATTTGAATGAACGAAGAGAAAGTTATGCTATTTTCTTTATTTCTGTCCAGAAACTGAATGCTGTTGAGCTGCTCTGACTAAAGGGATTGGTAGGGGTAGAAGATGGCCGAATCAGAGGGTCACCCCAACTAGGTTTATTTAGGCAACTTAATTATCTTTTCAGAAACTCCAAGATCATCTCATTTGGACCCCTGAGCAGAAAGTTATGAATTTTGAAGTATGCTGTTTGCAGTGACCTATCGCTAGAAATTAGAAAAGTTGAAAATGTTAAAAGTTAAGCGATTTCGAATGTGATGTTAAGTATGGTTTTGGTCAGTAAGCTAGTCTTAGTTTGGGGTTTTATTTTTGTCAGGTGGCAGCGAGGTCCCAAGGGCAGCACCTACTTCGTGATCCGCCGCTCTCGCACGGTTGAGGCAAGTATTCGGGTTAAAATGGAAATTCTTGTTGCATGTCATGATTGAGTTGTGTAATGTTCATTGTTGTCATGTGAAAGTGATGTTGAGATGGCCCTAGTGGTGTTGATGTTTGCATTTTATGACCGCAGATTATTTCATAATGCTACATTTTCATGACTAAGGTATATGTTGAATTCTATTGAATGAGAAGAAATAGATGTTATATTCATGCATATCCTGAGCATCTTGAAACTTGGTCATGAGGTGACCAAGTGATTGATTGAGGTCCTGTCGGTCAATGACAAGCTTGAGGTCCCACACTTATGAAATGTGGGCAATATGTACAGAGGTCCCGACATTTTGATGACGGGCAAAGGTCCCTATACAAGTTGTTGTATAGGCTCTTGGTCCCTGTGCCAGGTAGCACAGGCATGGGTATCTATTGACGGATGAATACCCCGCATTACGGTAAAATGCGTAAAGAGTTAAAGAACAAAGAGTGCATAGCATTGTCGACATATGTTTAATATTTGAAATGCCATGAGTAATGTTGATTAAAGTTGTTCAAGCGGTTATGTCTTTATGATCCTGTAATCTTGTTGATACTTGCTTGAGTCCTATGGCTCATCCTTGCTTTGTTTTGATTTAGGTATACGGCAAAGACGTCATGCATGGGCGGGAGTAGATGATTGGAAATCACGCACCACTTCACAACAATAATGCAATTGTTATTTTAGCATCACATAAGAATAAATAGATCACGAGAAATACCCATAGTTATTTTATGATTATGAATGACGAAATAAGTTATGGATGTGAGAATGGTGTTATTTGATTACCTTCATTTGATTATCCCTTATGCATGAGTGAATTGGTTTATGAAATTACTGTTAAATGTTATGTTCACTTGTTAGAAAATTGATTCTCATAGATTATACAAGGAAACCACAGAAAATTTGTAAATTCGCTCTAGTTGTATTTAGTTTTGGTAGCATTCCAAGCTCGTTCGAGTTGGGGTGTTCTGATTGGTATCGAGCGAGTGTAGGTCCGCGGGCATCGAAATATTAATTTTGACACACTAAGCACAGTAGGTGGGATTGGGTTTTCTTTTGCATTGCACTACGCTATTGTCATTGTATGATTATTCTTGAAGGTTTGATACTAGTTATTCTTTTGCTTATTGTGGTTAGTTTTATTGTGGTGTGCTTACATGGCAAGAGGAGAGGTCGTGGTCGTCGCCGGCGGTGCCGGCGAGGCCGAGCAATGCCCCGCCGTAAGTTGAGTCATGGTGGTGAAGCAAGTCTGCGAGGTCGGAGGAAGAGGTTGCTTCAGCGGCTCTCGGGATCAAGCTCCTCGGTTGTTCGGTTGATGTCCCATTGGTGGCCCCGCGGTGGTACCCGGCGATTACTATGGGATTGCATCGGTGGAACGCCCGCGCCGATACCTTTGATGGATTGGGCACTCCGGTGGATGCGCCCAGCGGTTGCGTCACATGGAGAGGCACTTTGGTGCTTTGGGGATGTAAATGCGAGATGAGGGCACGGTTTGTGGCATTTACCAAGGCAGCGGACATCCGTGGGAGGAGTCTTGGCACTAGGGCTGCTGCTCATGGCCTGTTACATGGGAGTTGTTTGTGGAGCAGCTTTAGGAGGAGGTTTTATCCGGCATCGTTTGTGGAGAGGATGGAAGTCTCACTGCTGAGCTACAAGCGAGGTAAGATGACGGTGTCGGAATATGAAGCGGGTTTTAACAACTGATCCGCTTTGTGCCTGCAAGTGGCTCTGATGAGAGCGTAAAAGGCTAAGAGGTTTCGCAGGGGCTCAGGCGGGGAGTTTCGTCAGTCTTGGGAGCGCTAGAATTGCGTGACTTTAGCTCCCTGTAGAGCAAGCCGGGGCATGGAGCTAGAGATGCGGCTTGGGAGGATCTACCAGCACGGGAGGTACCATGGTCAGGTGGGGCTAGTGGCACGAAGAAGAATTTTGGAGGAGGTAGTGGGTCATTTCGAAGCGGTTTCCAAGAAGTTCAAAGGCGCAGAAATTCCTTCAAGTCCCGAACCACAAGGCCACATCATCTTTTACTTCGGTCGCGGTGAGTGGGCCTAGGTTGCGCCCGATTCCTGTAAGGCGGTATGAAATGTTTCAAGTGTGGCAATGAGCATCGGGCGTCGAGTGTTCTTGGTCAGATCTTGTCGCCATCGTGGTCGGGAGGGCCACAAGGCATTGGTCCATCGGCGGAATCCCGCCGGTATTATTAAATGGGAACGAGGCAAGCATCGGCACGAGCAGCGGCATCTTCGCGAGGTTCGATTCGGATGTTAGCGACCACACCTATTCGGTCTTGGGGTCACCTCGGCCTATCTTGACATCACGGAGGATGCCACCGCCGGGTACTTTGGCCACGGTGCCTTGGCACCGTTTCTGTTCCATGCCTTGGCACCTCCTGCGATTGCCGCACCTCCTTTTCAGTGGTGTCGGAGTTCCTACCGCACTGCCAGAGCGCGATTTCCTATGCCATGCCGACGGCAGAGTGAGTCGTCTGATGTGGTGGCAGTGCGCTCTTAGTGGACTCGATGGAGGCTTATGTTCTTTTGATTCAGGAGCTACTTTCTCTTTTGTATCATTAGAGTTTGCTAGTCGGGCCAATTTGAGTATGCAGTCTTTATCTCAGTCAGTTGTAGTTAATTCTCTGGTGGAATTCTTGCTAGCTCCACATCGATCAGGTTGTATGATCTCATTGGATGTGGAAGATTTCATTGCTAATTTAATGGTCTGAAAATGGAGCCATTTGATGTTATTTTGGGTATGGATGGTTACATAGCTATCGAGCGATTATTTCGTGCTTTTGGAAGACGGTAACTCTGCAAGCACCTTCGGGGCTTGAGGTAGTTTTCGGTAGTGCCCTCTCTTATTCTCTGTGTGTTGGCTAGCTTGTATCACTGGTAGCCGAGTCGTGAAAGTGGGTTTCTTTTGTCACTAATGGGAAGCCAAGTTCCTCTTTGACCGAATTAGTTAGGTGGTTCGAGAGTTCTTAGATGTTTTCAGCAGAGTTGCGGGGATGCCCCTCCTCGCCCCGTGGAGTTTGGATTGATTTGATACCGGTGCTCAACCGGTTTCCATGACCCCGTATCGCTTAGCGCGTCCTTTCTGGAAGAATTAAAGAAGCAGTTGGATGATCTAAGCGAAAGATCTTATTCGACCTAGTGTGTCACCTTGGGGAGCTCGGTATTGTTTACCAAGAAGAAAGATGGTAGTTGGCGCATGTGTATTGATTACCATGCTCTCAACCGGTGACCATCAAGAATAAATATCCTTTGCCTCGCATTGAAGACTTATTTGATCGGTTGAGAGGGCAAAGGTGTTTTCAAAGATAGACCTTGATCGGGCTATAACCAGATCCTGTCCGAAAGGAAGATATTGAGAAAGCGGCGTTCTCTACAAAGTACGGGCACTTTGAATTCAAAGTTATGTCTTTTGGACTAACAAATGCCCTGCTGCTTTTATGGAAACTATGAGCGAGGATCTTGCATGAGTATCTGGATGATTTTGTCGTAGTTTTTATTGATGATATTTTGATCTATTCAAAGACGAAGTTGAGCATGAGCGTCATCGAGGTTGGTGTTGGAAACACTAAGAGAAAATAGGTTCTATGCCAAGTTCAAAAGTGTGAATTTCGGATGTGCAAGTGGGGTTCCTCGGGCATATTATAAATGATAAAGGAATATCGGTCGATCCAGGAAAATTTCCTGATGGTTGAATGGGCAAGACCGACCAATGTCAAGGAAGTGAGAAGTTTTACGGGTATGGCGAGCTATTACCGGCCTTTTGTGCAAGATTTCTCCATTATTGCCAAGCCGTTGTCCGAGCTCACTCGAGAAAGATGTGAAGTTTTTGTGGGGCGAGGATTGTGAGCGCAGATTTGGACTTTGAAGGAAAAGTTGGTGGCTTGCTCGGTTCTTACTATTCACGAGCACGGAAGGCGATTCACGGTGTACTCGATGCATCTCGAGTTGGTTTGGGTTGTGTGCTCATGCGAGGATGGGAAGGTTACGGCTTATGCGTCTAGGCGGTGAAGAAGCATGAGCGAATTATCCAACTCATGATTTAGAATTGGCCGCAGAGTGTTCGCATTGAAGCTTTGGAGGCATTATCTTTATGGCGAATCTTGTGATATCTTTCACGATCACAAGAGTCTTAAGTACATTTTACGAGGGATTTGAATCTAAGACAGCGAAGATGGTTAGAGCCGATAAAGATTATGATCTCACGATTGGTATCATCTGGCAAAGCTAACGTGGTGGCAGATGCTCTTAGTCGCAAGGCGACACCGCTACTGGATTGTCTTATTGCGGATTTTGACCGTATGGAGATATCGTATTGCTATGTAGGGATTGCTCATGTCGAGACACGGTGATTTTGGGTCGACCATTCCACAATGAGTACAAGAAGCGCACAAAATGACCCATTTTTTTGAGGGTCGAAGCGTTTGGACACAGGAAAGGAAGGAATTTCAGTTTGGATGGGTTTGGAGCATTGCGATTCAAGGGACGATTATGTGTGCCACAGAAGTAGGAGTTAAGGAGGACATTTTAAAGGAGGCACATCGCACTCATTATCTTGTTCATCCGGAGAGGCGAAGATGTACCGTGATTTGGCGAATTTCGGTGGAAAAGAATGAAGGTGGATATTGCCAATTATGTAGCTTCTTGTGGTGTTTGTCACAGTGAAGGTGAACATAAACGTCTGGGGTTATTGCAGCCTTTGGAAGTACCCCAATGGCCATGGGATGATATTTCTATGGATTTTGTTGTTGCGTTGCCTCGTTCACCGCGAGGCAAGGATGCGATTTGGGTTATAGTGGACCGGTTCAGCAAGTCGCACATTTTATTCTGTCAGTTCGCGAACTCGGCTAGTGATTTGGCCCCTATCTATGTGCGTGAGATTGTGAGATTGCATTGAGTGCCAAAAACCATCATTTCGCGGGGATGCTAAGTTTGTATCAAGTTTTGGGAGAGTTTGCAGAATGCTTTGGGCACACAACTCCGTTTGAGTGCCGCCACCCTCAGCAGATGGACAAACAGAGCGCACTATTCAGACCTTGGAGGATATGTTGAGAACTTGTGTCCTATCTTGGAAGGGTAGCTGGGAAGATTAGTTGCCTTTGGCAGAATTTGCTTATAATAACAGTTATCACTCCAGCATAAAGGCCGCTCCGTTTGAGGTTTTGTATGGACGTAAGTATAGATCACCCCTTTGCTGGGAAGCTGTGGGTGAGAAGGTAGTTTTGGGCCCAGATTGGGTATAAAAGACGGTGGAACGAGTAGCCTTAGTGAGGCAGAATTTATTAGCAGCTCAAAGCAGACAGAAGAGCTATGCAGATGTAAGGAGAAGAGACTTAGAATTTGAAGTGGGTGACCGGTACTCTTGAGGGTGTCTCCACAAAAGGAGTAGTGAGATTTGGTACCAAAGGGAAGCTTAGCCCGAGGTACATTGGCCCATTCGCGATCTGGCCCGGATTGGGAAGTTGGCATACCGCTGGACCTTAGGAGTCCATGAGGGGTGTGCTGCGTGTTTCATGTATCCATGTTGAGGAAGTACTTGCGAGATCCGAACATCACATTTCATTGGAACCTTTAACCATTGAACAAGATCATCTTTCGAGTCCAAGCCGGTAAGAATTTTGGAAAAGTCGAGAAGGCACTAAGGAACAAGTCCTTGAAGTATGTTAAGGTACTTTGGTCACAGCAGTCGAGCGGGAAGCTACGTGGGAGGTGGAATCTCGCATGCGCGAGATTTATCGGATTATTCACTTGGTGTGTATCCATTGTATGTTAAGTGTTCACCCTCGGTTTCTCTTGTGCTCGTGAGCGTTTAGAATTTGGGGTCAATTCATTTAGGGGGAGACTATAATATCCCGGAAAGTTTTTTTTGTCAGTTTTGTTGAGAGCAGGTTGATAATCATGAAAGTGACCTTTAGTTTTTTCGCTAAAACCAGGTTTTTGAGGGGAAAAATGAAACTTCCTGGCAACTTGGGCCTAGGCCAAGGCCCAGTAGGGTGGCCGGCCAAGGGGGGGGGCTCCCCTCCCCCAAACCCTAGCCGACCAACCCCCTCCTCGCCTCCCTAGCAGCCGCCCCCTCCTCTCCTCCCTAGCAGCCGCCCCCTCCTCTCCTCCCTTGCAGCCGACCCTTCTCCTTCCCCTCCCCTTGCGCAGCCCCACCTCCCCACCTCCTTGCACCCCTCCTTAATTCCCCATTGTTGCTGGCCAAGAGCAAGAAAGAAAAAGCCTTGGGTGGCCGGCCAAGAGGAAGAGAAAAGAAGGGAAGAAAAGGAGAGAAAGGGAGAAGGAAGAGAAGAAAGGGAGAAGGGAAGAAGGATCCGCAACCGGGAACTCGTGGTGATCTTCATCCGCGCAGTGTACCTTCGTCGTTTCGGCAAGGGTAACCCGAGGTTCTTTGTTTTGGGTCGTTTTCTTGTTGTCCAATTTTCGGATGACAGTAGATCGGTGTTCTGCAGTAGCATATATTGTCGTTTTTGGTTAAGGTAGAGGCAGATTTGGGTCTGGGAATCTCCTAGAAAGTTGTGGGTATCGTAGTTATCTTTCATTGCCGACAAGAATCAGGTCATTCGGACTTCAGTAGCCAAAGTTATGATTTTTTAGTGTTATGATGTTTCTGTGGGTAACAGATTTGACAGTGTCGGTTTAACCTGATTTAAACTTGCTGTTAGAGGAGTTTCAGAGGGTCTCACCATAACGAAAAATGAAGCTAATTCTCTTAGCTTTCAGGAAAACTAAAGATCACTGAATTTGAATGAACGAAGAGAAAGTTATGCTATTTTCTTTATTTCTGTCCAGAAACTAAATACTGTTGAGCTGCTCTGACTAAAGGGATTGGTAGGGGTAGAAGATGGCCGAATCAGAGGTCACCCCAACTAGGTTTATTTAGGCAACTTAATTATCTTTTCAGAAAGTCCAAGATCATCTCATTTGGACCCCTGAGCAGAAAGTTATGAATTTTGAAGTATGCTGTTTGCAGTGACCTATCGCTAGAAATTAGAAAAGTTGAAAATGTTAAAAGTTAGCGATTTCGAATGTGATGTTAAGTATGGTTTTGGTCCAGTAAGCTAGTCTTAGTTTGGGGTTTTATTTTTGTCAGTGGCAGCGAGGTCCCAAGGGCAGCACCTACTTTGCATCCGCCGTTCGCACGCAGTTGAGGCAAGTATTCGGGTTAAAATGGAAATTCTTGTTGCATGTCATGATTGAGTTGTGTAATGTTCATTGTTGTCATGTGAAAGTGATGTTGAGATGGCCCTAGTGGTGTTGATGTTTGCATTTTATGTACCTGATTATTTCATAATGTACATTTTCATGACTAAGGTATATGTTGAATTCTATTGAATGAGAAGAAATAGATGTTATATTCATGCATATCCTGAGCATCTTGAAACTTGGTCATGAGGTGACCAAGTGATTCAGTTGAGGTCCACTGTCGATCAATGACGAGCTTGAGTCCCCACACTTATGAAATGTGGGCAATATATACAGAGGTCCCGACATTTTGATGGGCAAAGGTCCCTATACAAGTTGTTGTATAGGCTCTTGGTCCTGTGCGGGTAGCACGAGCATGGGTATCCATTGGCGGTGAATACCCGCATTCTGGTAAAATGCGTAAAGAGTTAAAGAACAAAGAGTGCATAGCATTGTCGGCATATGTTTAATATTTGAAATGCCATGAGTAATGTTGATTAAAGTTGTTCAAGCGGTTATGTCTTTATGATCCTGTAATCTTGTTGATACTTCTTTGAGTCCTATGGCTCATCCTTGCTTTGTTTTGATTTAGGTACTTACGGCAAAGGCGTCATGCATGGGCGGGAGTAGATGATTGGAAATCACGCACCACTTCACAACAATAATGCAATTGTTATTTTAGCATCACATAAGAATAAATAGACTGCGAGAAATACCCATAGTTATTTTATGATTATGAATGACGAAATAAGTTATGGATGTGAGAATGGTGTTATTTGATTACCTTCATTTGATTATCCCTTATGCATGAGTGAATTGGTTTATGAAATTCTTGTTAAATGTTATGTTCACTTGTTAGAAAATTGATTCTCATAGATTATACAAGAAACCACATCGAAAATTTGTAAATTCGCTCTAGTTGTATTTAGTTTTGGTAGCATTCCAAGCTCGTTCTGAGTTGGGGTGTTACACGAGGAACCCTAGGCAGGGGCTGCGGCTTGAGGGGAGGAAGGGGAAAGGCACACAGGTGGAGGGGGAGGGAGGGGGCGCACGGGTGGAAGGGGGAGGGAGGGTAAGGTGGCGGCTAGGGTTGGGGGGGGGAGAAAAGGGGTGTTCCCCCCCCTTGGCCGGCCACACTTGGGCCCCTAGGTGCCAAAGCCCAGGCCCAAGTTGCCAGTAACTTCCGAAAACCCCATCCTCGTTCCGCTAAATCAATAATTTCCAATAGGCCCTTTGCCGGAACCACCTCCGTAATACTCTTTTTCTTTACTTCATTAGGTTTCTTCCCAAATTCTAACCTGGAGTACTACATTCTACCCCCCTTAAATTGAATTCGTCCCTGAATTCTAAACATGCCACACCAAGATAAGATCACTACTAAACTTCGAACATGAGTGCACTTTGTGAGAATAACTCGGATGTTGCTCGCGCATGTGGGACTCCAGTTCAGTGGCCTCTCTCTCAGTCTGCTGTGACCAAAGCACCTTAACATATTTCAACGTTTTATTCCTCAGAACTCTTTCTGATCTCTCTAGTATCTGTATCGGCTTTGACTCAAAGGTTAGATCCTACTCTACGGTCAAAGGCTCTAGCGGTACATGATACTTCCTCAACATAGATACATGAAATACATTACGCACCCCGCATCTGGAAGATCCAAGCGACGCCAATTTCCCAATCCGTGCTAAAATAGCGAAAGGTCCAACATACCTCGGGCTAAGTTTCCCTTTTGTACCAAACCTCACCACACCCTTAGTAGGAGACACTCTCAAAAGCACTTGATCCCCCACTTCGAATTCCAAATCCCTTCTCCTCACATCCGCATAACTGCACTCGCTGCTGCAGGTGCTAACAAGTTCTGCCTCACCAAAGCTACACGCTCAACCGTCCTTTGGACCCAGTCTGGACCCAACATTGCTCTCTCTCCCACTGCCTCCCAACAGAGGGGTGACTTGCACTTACGTCCATCTGATTACCTCGAGCAGGCGGCCTTATCTGGAATGATAGATTTGTTGTTGTAAGCAAATTCTGCTAAGGGCACAATGATCTTCCCAACCACCCTTCCAAGATAAAACACAAGATCGCAACATATCCTCCAAGGTGCAGATGGTGCGCTCATCGCCCCATCATGCGTGGATGAAATGCCGTACTAAGACGGAGCTGTGTGCCCAGTGCACTCTGCAAACTTTCCCAAAACTTGGAGACAAATTTGGCATCCCTATCGGAAATGATGGTCTTCGGTACCCCATGTAACCTCACGACTTCACGCACATAAATAGGAGCCAAGTCGCTTGCGGAGTTAGTTGTTCGCATAGGAATAAAGTGTGCAGATTTGCTGAGTCGATCCACTATCACCCAAACTGCGTCTTTCCCTCGCGACGACCGGGGTAACGCAACTACAAAATCCATGGAAATGTCATCCCAAGGCCACTGAGGGACCTCCAATGGCTGCAACAATCCCGCGGGACGCTTATGTTCCGCCTTCACCTGCTGACAAACTCCGCAGGAGGCTACGTAGTTAGCAATGTCTACCTTCATCCTTTTCCACCAAAAATTCTGCTTCAGGTCGCGGTACATCTTTGTCTCGCCCGGATGAACAGTATACGGAGTACGATGAGCCTCCCTCAGGATATCACCTTTGACTTCCGCCTTTTGCGGCACACAAAGGCTACCTTTAAACCGCAACGCACTAGACCCATCCAAACTGAAATCCCCATCTTTGCCCATGTCCAAACGTTTTCGGACCCTCTGCATAAACCGATCAACCTGTTGTGCTTCCCGTACCCGCTCTGGAATGGCCGACTCCAAGATCAACTGTGTTTCAACGCATGCGGTCCCCGCATAGCAAAATGATATACCCATACGATCAAAATCAGCAATGAGATAATCCAATGTTGCAGGCGTCGCCCTGCGACTAAGAGCATCAGCCACTACATTTGCCTTACCGGGATGGTACTAAATGGAGAGGTCATAATCCTTGATCAGCTCCAGCCACCTGCGCTGCCTTAAATTCAAATCTTTTTGTGTGAAAATATACTTAAGACTCTTGTGATCTGTATAAACATCACAACCCTCGCCATACATATAGTGTCTCCAAAGCTTCAGGGCAAACACCACAGCGGCCAACTCTAGGTCATGAGTTGGGTAATTTTGCTCATGCTTTTTCAACTGTCTCGATGCATAGGCTATCACCTTTCCCTCCTGCATAAGGACACAACCCAACCCAATCCGAGACGCATCAGAGTACACCGTATATCGCTTCCCAGGCTTGGGAAGAGTAAGGACAGGAGCGGTCACCAACTTTTCCTTAAGGGTTTGGAAGCTACGCTCACGATCATCGTCCCACCTAAACTTCACATCCTTCGTGAGTCCGGATAAAGGTTTGGCAATAATGGAGAAATCACGCACAAACGCCGATAGTATCTCGCCATGCCAAGGAAGCTTCTCACTTCTTTGACATTAGTTGGCGTCTTCCATTCTACCATCAGTAGAAATCTTACTTGGATCAACTGAGATTCCCTTATCATTGATGACATGCCCGTAAATCCCACTCGGACATCCAAAACTTGCACTTTTGGTTTGGCATAAAACTTATGCTCTCTTAGCGTCTCCAACACAAGCCTCGGTGTCGCTCATGATCGGCTTGGTCTTTGAATATATCAAAATATCATCAATAAAGACAACAACAAAATCATCCGGTATTCATGTAACATCCTATTCATTGTCTCCATGAAAGCAGCAGGGGCGTTTGTTAGTCCAAAAGACATAACTTTAAATTCAAAATGCCCATACCTTGTGGAGAATGTCGTCTTCTCAATATCCTCCTTTCGGACAGGATTTGATTATAACTCGATTGAAGGTCAATCTTGAAAATACCTTGGCCCTCTCAAGCGATCAAATAAATCTTCTATGCGAGGCAGAGGATATTTATTCTTGATGGTCAGCTGGTTAAGAGCACGATAATCAATACACATGCGCCAGCTACCATCCTTCTTCTTGGTAAAAAGAACAGGAGCTCCCCATGGAGACACACTGGGCCGAATAAGGTCCTTTGCCTTTAAATCATCCAACTGCTTCTTTAGTTCCTCCTGGAACGGACGGGCCAAACGGTAAGGGGTCATGGAGACAGGTCGGGCGCCTGGTACCAAATCAATTCTGAACTCTACAGGATGAGGTGGTGGCATCCCTGGCAGCTCTGCTGGAAATACATCCAGGAACTCCCGAACAACCGAAATATCTTCTGTTGTTAAAGACGAACTCGGCTTCCCCACTAGAGACAAAAGAAACCCACTCTTCGCTGCACGGCCACCAGGAAACAGGCTAGCCATCACAAAAAGAGAGTGAGATGGGGTGCTACATTGGAATACTATCTCCTGCCCAGACGGAGCTTGCAAGGTTATTGTCTTCCAAAAACAAGAAATGACAGCACGGTAATTATGCAACTAGTCAATACCCAAGATAACATCAAACGGCTCCATCTTCATAACCATCATATTAGCAATGAATTCTTCTCCATCTAACGAAATCACACAACCAGGACAAACTGTGGAGCTAGAGAGAATTCCCCCAGGAGAATTAACTAGAACTGACTGAGCTATTGGATGCATACTCAAATTCGCCTTACTAACAAAATCTAGTGATGCAAAAGAAAAGGTAGCTCCTGAATCAAATAGAACAAGTGCCTCTACTGAGTCCACTAAGAGTGTACAAGACACCACATCGGGTCGACCCACCGACTCTGCCGTCGGCATAGCATAGGAGACTGCTGCTGGGGCGGTAGGGGCTCCGACACCCAGGTATGGTGGTGCGACAACTGCTGGAGGTGCTGAAGGCGCCACAACTGGAAATGGAGCCACGGGAGGGGACGGCCAAAAGTACCCTGGCGGTGGGGCTCCTCCAGGAGCAGGAAGGTATGGCTGAGGCGGTGCCCAAGTCTGAGTAGGAGTAGCCGCTAACATCTGCACCGACCCCCGAGAAGAAGCTGCTGGCGCTGGCGCTGACACTGGAACAGGTTCCCACTTGATGATACTAGCCGGATTCCGCCGACAGACCAAAGCCTTATGGCCCTCCTGACCACAATGGCGGCAAGACCCGAACCAGCTGCACTCTGAAGCCCTATGCTCGCTGCCACACTTGAAGCACTTCATGCCCTGCCCTGGGACCGGATGTAGCTTAGGAGCACCCGCCGACGCTCGCGAGGTGGAAGAAGACTGTGCCCCTGTGAACTTGGTCTTGAATGATTTCTGCGGCCCTTTGAACCTCTTGGAAGTGGGCCTCGGAAGGTCCCACCCCACCGCTAGAACCCTCTTACGCCGCCACCGCACCTTCAGAAACCACGATGCCTTCAGCTCCTGGCAGTTCCTCACCAAGCTGCATCTCCAGTTCCATGCCCCTGGCTTGTTCTACCAGAGAACTAAAATCCCGCAACTCCAATGCTCCCAATACCTGACGGAACTCTTGCCTGAGCCCTCTGCGAAATCTCTTGGCTTTTTCTTCATCATTTGTGGCCACAGCTGGAACAAAACGAACCGGGTTATTAAAACCCGCTTCATACTCTGTCACTGTCATCTTACCCTACTTGTAGTTCTGTAAAGAGACTTCCATTCTCTCCACATATGAAGCTAGATAAAACCTCTTCCTGAAATGCTCAACAAACTGTTCCCAGGTAACTGGTCCATGAGCTACGGTCCTAGCCATCAGGACTCCTTCCCACCAGATATCCGCCTGCCCTTTCAATTGGAAAGCCACGAACTGAGCCCTCATTTTTGAAGTCATCCCCAGAGCTCCGAAGTGCCTCTCCATGTGTCGCAGCCAGTTAGCTGCATCAACCGGCGTGCCTGACCCGTTGAAGGTGTCCAGCCTCAAAGCGTTCCACTGATGTAATCCCATGGCACACACCGCAGGTGCCGTTGCAGGGGCCACCATAGGAGCGACAACGGGCACAGCTGGTGGGGCCTGATTCTCCTGTACCGCTGAAGCAACCTCTTCCTCTGACTCCGCAAGGCTAGCTCCCCCAGCTACAGAGTTCTGAACTTCTGGCGGGGGCGTTGCCTGGCCTCGCCCGGCTCCCTGCCGACCACGGCCTCCACCCCTTGCCATCTCTAAACATCACAACAAAAACAATCAAACAATAAGCACTTACAATAACTAGGACCACAAGTAAAGTCTAACTAGTAACTATCACACAAGAGTAATCATAAATTCAATAGTAGCGTAGTGCAATGCATTGACCCATTCCCACCTACTGTGCATAGTGTGTCAAATTTAACATTTCAATTACCACGGACCTCTGACCGCTCCGATACCAATCAGAACACCCTGACCCGACATGAGCACGAATTGTCGGGACCCGAATACGATTACGGAACCCTCGTATATCTTGCACTAGTCCACGGATCACGCTAGTGCACAGAGGTTAACATAGGTAAATATCAATCCACACAAGCGATAAGTAAAGTAAACGATTAGTTTGAATAACAAATAAGGGTTTTGACCTTATGGTCGAGTTTACACTTATTAAGCCACGCAGGGCTAACAGGAAATAAAGCAGCAGCGGAACGGAAAAACTCCAGCGTAGATCCCACCAATTCACCACAGGCAACCAACTGGGATCCAGACCTTAACGCACGATCAGCCTTCAGCGAACTCCTCCTCGAAAGCAGGCGTAGACTCCTCCTCTTCTGTAGGTTTGGGCGCAAGTTTTACAACAAGCGTGAGTACACAACCGTACTCGCAAATCATACCACAGAATGCAATGTATAGATGCAGGCTTATTCCAAATAAAAGGCTTCTGTGGTTCTTTTGCATAAAAGCAACATTTGCAATGGAATACCATAATAGATTGAAAGCATAATTCAAAACAAATAGACAATAATAACTTTAACATTTGTTTCCACAAAGACACACACTAAATGATTATTTCACATAGCCATATGATTGAGGTCACACAGCTCCCATCCCAACATTTTATGAAAACTACCCTCATGTGAAATCCCGAGCATGTCCATGATCATGACGCGCTATTCGAATAGATTAATTAACACTCTGCAGAGGTTGTACACTTTACCCACAAGATACAACTAGTGTAGCAAGCACCGATCGTAACAAAACAGTTCGGAAACTTCATCTCAAACATTGACATTCCGGTGTGCTTACAAACCGCTATACCGGCTCACATAGAATTGGTATAACACACACCGCTGGACAGGGAAGACGAATCGTCCCGCGATGCAGCCACCAAGTAGTCGCACCTCCACCCTGACACACAGCCTAACCTATCCACCGAACATCAATACCGAGAATCCATAACTTACTAAGTTAGGCCCGTCCCATACGGGCATGTGGTCGCGATGAGGCTCAGTTCAATGGCGCACAAAGTTAAGTCCTTAATTGACCAAGGCAAGACTTCCATGCTCTAACTAAATCACATAGATTATCATTCCCATCACATAGTCCACCATGTCACACAGTCTCCACCACTTGCCTCAGTCTAAATCCTTTAGCACCCAGTTGGTTTTAGTGCAACACATGCCATCACGAAGTAACAAGACATAGCACACAGTTTTACACGAGGTTCCATAGTCACTTAGTCATAATTAATAATTGCAACCTACATGTGATGATGACTCGTGGCATGGCTAAGCAATTGTACTCGCATCTAACCAACCCACGTTGGTGCTATAATATTACCAACTAATAACCAATGTAGGGTGACAAGGAATTATGACATACAAGGCCAAGGTGTGATAACAATTTGGATAATAACTATGCCCAAAGCATTTAAATAAATAATTAAAGTAGAATGCATTAATTTAACATAAAGTAATTTGAAAACTGGGTCCAAGATGATCAAAGGTAGGGGTGGGAGTGGATCGATCCGGTCCGGCTCGGCTATGCCCCGTGCGACCCGTGGCTTAAGAAAAGGTTAAGGGTCATCCCTTTCAATTGTGTTGCTGTGGTCCTCATGACCCAGTGGATTATAAGGGTCGACCCTTACATTGTTTGTACATAGCAGCAAGAGCATGTCAAGGTGAAGTCTGCCTTGGTGGGCTGGACCTGCGCCTGCCCCGTCACCTTCTGCTGCTGGGCGAGGAGGTCGTTGTCCCCACTGAGGGAGGCCCCTCGGCCCCGTCCGCAGCTCCAGCACCGTCGACGGCAAAGACACAGCAACCTCACCCGCGACGTGTCTGGCGGCGACATAACCTGCAGCCTCGCCGGGAAATAGACGTAGTGCCAAGGGGAGGGTGGCTGATGTTGAGCCCGCCAAAGGGGCTCGGAGCATGTGCTGGCCGCGGAGGCAGGCACAACTGCGGGTACGGAAGGGGGCCGTGGCTGTGTTCGCTGCCACTGCCGCTGTCGGAGTTGGTCCTGGCCTTGGAGCCGCGGAGCGCGACGGCGGCGCGGTCGTAGGTGAGCGCGGCCTCCACGGGCGTGTCGTAGGTGCCGAGCCACACCCGTGTCTTCTTCCACAAGTCCCGGATCTCTGCCGCGTACCACCCCCACGGCTGCTTCCGCACCGTGGATTGGGGAATCCTTCCTACCTCACTCAGATTACTCACGCAACTGCTGCTACTAACCCTTAGCAAGCAGCAGCAGCGGAGTGGTGGTAACTCTTATACTGCCGAGCGCGCGGTGGTGGCTTGCCTCGGAGATCAGGAGACGGGGAGGGACCGGGGGCAGCGAGACGAGCGGGGAGATTGGATTGGAGAAGAAGATGAAGGCAGGGGAGAGAGCAATGTGGGTGTACATTGGGGAATCATGTGCAGCGGCGGTGAGAGAAGGGTCGCCCCGTGCGAACCAAAGGAGCAATAGGTTTATGGGCCTTTTTGCCCCAATTTGTCTCTGGATCGCACCTCTGTTCCATTTACTAGAAATTTAGAAACGGTTAGGTTATCCAATGGATCAGGTTGAACCATTCCCACCCCTAATCAAAGGTATGACTTGCCTTGGAAAAGGTCTATGTACTGGTCTTGATCTTGGGGTGCTCCTTCTTCCACAAAATTCCCCGACGAATCGACGTCTACTCGCAAACGAAACAAAAACAAACAAAACAAATAAATAACAGAGGCAAAACTAACTCCAAAAATTAAATAAAAATCTCAGATAAATAGAGCTTGAATTTAGACAAATTTAGAAATTTGAATGGGCTCAATCGGAGTTAGGATGCAAAAGTTATGAGCTTTGGAAGATTGGAAATCTAAAAGAAACCCTAATTCTGATTTTCTGGAATTTCCGAATTACTTTTCTATTGAAAAATCGGATTATTGCGCAATCCGGCGTCATCGGAGGCGTTCGGACGGGTGACGATTGGCACGACAGTGGGTCTCACCTATCGGTGACACGCTCACGGTAGACTGGTCTACCGAGCCTCGGGGCTGGGGATCCGGTGGACTGCCACGTGGGCCTGAGTTGGACCAATCACAGCGCGACACGTCAGCGACGGCGGCTGATCTGGTGCTGACTCGGGCGAACACGTGTGAGCTGACGGGCTGCTGACACGGGACGACACGCAGGCGCGGCCGCTGAGGTGGCGAGCCACGTGGCTGGTCGGGGACTGGCGGTGCTCTGGACCGCCCGACAACGGCGAACGGCGGCGTCTCGCCGGAGGTGAGTGGTACTGGGACGTAGCCCAGGTTATTGCGCACATGTGGGTGCACTCACGGGTGGTCGGGGACGTCAGTGACAGCCGGCGGCGAGGTTTAGGCGGCGGAGTGCTTCGGTACTGGTCGGACGTGGGCTCGTGGCTCCGGCGAAGTGGATGGCACCAGGAGATTGCTTATGCTCGTGCGATGCTGGTGGTGCAGTCGGCGAGCTCAGGACGGCACTGACGGCGGTGGAAACGATGAAGAACAGAGCGGCGGCGAAAACCCTAGAACTCCAATCGCGGCGACGCTAGGGTTCGGGAGGATGAGGTGGCGGCTGCAGGTTGCGAGAGTGCTTTGGCGATCCTCGGGGGCTATTTATAGGTGGGGTGCGGGATAAGAATCCTAAATCGAGTCGAGAAGAACACGAAACGATTTCAAAATCCGGGGATAAGATTTGATTCGAGATATGATTTTAACATAAACGGGTGCGGGGAGGTTAGGGATAGAATTTGGCACGTTTTCTAGAAGGGCTTTAGTTGGAAAGGAGGCGTTGTCGGATGGAGCTTTGAGCTCGGCAATGGCGGACGACTCGGCGCTCACGAGGAAGACGGCGACGCGAGGAAGACGGCGACTGACGTCGCGGGCCCACACGTCGCCGCAGCGGGAAGCGCGCGTGGGGCGGCGGGAAGCGAGCAGCATGAGTCTGGGCCGCTAGCGGGCCGTGCGCGCGGGAAAAGGAGATGGGCCGGAGAGATTCGGCCCGAGAGAGGTTTCTGAGATTTTAATAGTTTTTCTAATTTAGAAAATACCAGAAATTCAAATAAGCAATAGAAAATAGCAAATGAACTCAGAAAAATTCTAGAAAAATCTAGAAAATATATCTGAGCACATAGAACCCAAATAAAATAGTTTTGGCTATTGTTCATGTTGGGATTATTCACATTAAATGTTTTTGATTGTAAAGTCCAATATTAAGCTTTTGAAATTAAATTCAAATAAAACCCAAATGGTGAATTTTCTCCCTACTAACTATTAAAAGATTTTTAAGCTCTGAAAGTTGGGATGTTACAAACCTCCCCCCCTTAAAGGAATCTCGACCCCGAGATTCAGGCTAGCTAGAGAAAAGGCTAGGAAACTCGGCTTTCAGCTCTTCTTCACGTTCCCATATTGCTTCTCCTTCTGAGTGGTTGCTCCATTGAACCTTGCAAAAACAAACAGTCTTGCTTCTGGTGAGGCGCTCTGCGACATCCAAAATCTTGACTGGCTGCTCCTTGTAGGTAAGATCCTCCTTCAACTCAATTGATTCCAACGGGGCTTGCTCTTCTGGCACACGAAGACACTTCTTCAACTGCGAGACATGAAAGACATCGTGTACTCCTGCTAACGACTGCGGCAGCTTCAACTGATAAGCAACTTCTCCACGGCGTTCTAAAATCCTGAATGGGCCAACATACCTAGGGGCAAGCTTCCCTTTGGCATGAAACCTTTTGACACCTCTGAGCGGGGTCACTCGAAGATAAACGAAATCCTCGGGTTCAAAGCTGAGATCACGGCGACGATTATCAGCATAGCTCTTCTGCCTGGACTGAGCTATCTTCAATCTTTCTCTGATCATAGCCACTTGCTCTTCTGCTTCTTGAATGATGTCCGGGCCGAACACTGATCGTTCAGCTGTCTCTGACCAGTTCAACGGGGTTCGGCAGGCACGGCCATACAAAGCTTCAAATGGTGACATCTGCAGACTAGCTTGATAACTGTTGTTGTATGCGAAAATTCGCATACGGTAAACTTTTATCCCAACGGTAGCATTTGCTAGAGCACAAGCTCTCGGCATATCCTCCAATATCGATTGACTCTTTCGACCGCCCATCATGCATGGGTGATACGCGATGCGAAATTCGATGGGTGCCCAATGCTTCATGCAAACTTTGCCAAAAACGAGAGGTGAACTAAGATCCTTGATCTGACACTATCTTCTTGGGCACTCCATGCAAACTGACAATTCTGGCCATGTACAATTCTCGCAAGGCGATCTCACGAGTATGTGGTTTTTTGGCGCAGAAATGGCGACCTTGGTCAAACGATCAACTATTACCCGGATCGAATCGTAGCCGATTGGGTCTTGGGTAAACCGTAATGAAATCCATACCGATCTCTTCCACTTCCATTCGGAATCTTCAACGTTGCGGCAATCCTGCTGGTCTCTCGTGTTTCGCCTTTACTTTACGGCGGTGTCGCACAAGGCAACGAACTTTGCGACTTCTCGTTTCAAATTTGGCCACCAAAATTTAGTCTTGACATCCTGGTACATCTTGGTACTTCCAGGGTGTATCGAATACTTTGAGTCATGGGCTTTCTTCAAGATTAACTGTCTTAGACCAACGATATCCGGTACCTGAATCGACCATTAATCAGTATGTCTTGATCATCCTTGGTGAAATCTTTGAATTTCCCTACTGCCATTTTGACCTTGATGTCTGACAACACAGGATCCTTTGGTTGTGCTTCACGAATCTGCTTCTCCAGGGTAGACTGTACCTCCAAATTGGCTACAAATCCTTCAGACACAACTTCTAGGTTTAGCTTTTGAAATTCTTCATAAAGTTCTGGGCAACTTTCCTTTACTTCCAAGGCATTGTAGTAACTCTTACGACTTAGAGCATCTGCGACTACGTTGGCTTTTCCGGGATGGTAGTGGATTCCAAGATTATAATCCTTGATCAATTCCAACCATCTTCTCTGCCTCATGTTCAAATCTGACTGGGTGAAGATGTACTTTAGACTCTTATGATGCGTGTAGACTTCACGGCGATGACACGATGAGGTAATGTCGCCAAATCTTTAAAGCATGCACTACGGCAGCTAATTCCAGATCATGAGTAGGGTAATTCTCCTCGTGAGGTCTCAACTGTCTTGACGCATAAGCGACAGCTCTTCCTTCTTGCATCAGGACGCATCCTAATCCTTGACGCGAAGCATCACAATAGATATCGAAATCCTTGCGAATATCTGGCAGAGTCAGCACTGGGGCTGAAGTCAATCGTTTCTTCAACTCTTGAAAACTTTCCTCACAGGCTGGAGTCCAAGTGAACTTTTTCTCCTTCTTCAACAATTGCGTAAGGGGCTTAGCAATTGATGAGAATCCTTCGATGAAACGGCGGTAATAACCTGCCATTCCCAAGAAAGCGCGAATCTGAGTTCGCTTTGGGCTGCTCCCAATGTAGCACTGCTTTAACTTTACAGGGTCATTGCTACTCCTCATTTGTCATCACGCGACCAAGGAAATCCACTTCCTTCTTCCAAAAATCACACTTACTGAACTTGGCATACAGCTGATGCTCTCGGAGTTTTTCCAATATTATCCTTAAATGTTTGGCGTGTTCTTCCTCCGACTTGGAGTACACCAGAATGTCATCAATGAACACAACTACGAACTTGTCCAAATATTCCATGAATACTTTATTCATCATGTTCATGAAATAGGCAGGGGCATTAGTCAGACCAAAGGACATGACTAAGAACTCATAATGTCCATACCGTGTTGAGAACGCAGTCTTCGGTATATCCTTAGGACAAATCTTTAGCTGGTGGTAACCTGATCGCAGGTCGATCTTTGAGAATAATCCGGCTCCTTTCATCTGATCAAACAGATCATCTATGCGCTCCCCATGGCGACGAACTAGGTCTCACGAAATCTTTCTCAAGAAGTTCTTCTATCTGCTTCTTCATCTCTACCAATTCATCGACTGGCATCCGATAAGGTCTCTTCGAAATCGGTGTTGTCCCTGGCACTAGGTCGATGACAAACTCAATGTCACGATCCGGTGGCATTCCTGGTAATTCTTCCGGAAACACATCTGGGTATTCACTGACGACTGGCACTTCTTCTAAGGAAAGGGTCTTCAAACTGTTTACTAGCAAATATCCATCACGAACTGAGGTGGCTAGAAACTCTACCTTGTTTCCTTTGGCATCCTCATTATTACGCTCTTGGCCACAATCTAGCACTCGCTTTGTGCTTGGATAACCAATCCATGCCAAGAATGACATCTAGGGTTTGGGTGTCTAGAACAATTAGGTTGGCTAGAAACTCAACTCCAGCTATGAGTAACTTAGCTCCTAAACATCCCACTCTAGTACTTAGCTCTGCTCGGTATTGGACTACGAGTATGCTTAAGTTGCATAACTTCCAATTTATTTTTGGTTGCAAACATTCCGAAACAAGCGAATGCGAAGCTCGAGAATCAAACAAAGCGATGCAGATCGAGTTAACGAAACTTACCCAAGACGACGTCCGGTGATTCTGGGCTCCTTCGAGTGGCGTGGTTGACACGGCCTCTGATCACGGATTGTGGTGCTCCTCCGGCTTGATCGGCAACTTGTGAAGCTCCTTGGTTGATGCCTGGTGCTGGTGTCTTGGATGGCGTAGCTCCAAGGTTGAAGCGTCATTGGAGTGATTGTTCCCCTTTGCGGACCGTTGGCAAAATGTCCGCCGGCGGCAGCGAATGAGACCTTTAGTGCGCTCTGTGGTTGCTTCTGAATTGGGGTTGGCAGTGCGGGGTTGTGGAAGTTACGAGCAAGCTGGACGGGTGCTGAAGTTGGTGCAGTGCTCTGAGCGAAGTGCAGGGTGGAAACACATTGGCTTGTCGGCCGCACTGTTCTTGCTCTGTTGTGATTGATGGTTCCCTTGCCGAGCCATCCGGCGTTCTGATTATCCTCTAGTTCCTTGCGTTTGTCCTCCAAAACAAAGGCTTTGTTGACCACTCTTGGAAATCGGGAAAAGTATGGCGATCAAACCGACTTGTAGTCCAGTGTTTAGTCCCTTCAAAAAGCGACTTTGGCGCGCCTTGTCCGTGGCTACATCTTCCGCTGCATAGCGAGCTAGCTGAGAAAACTTGTTGAGGTAGTCAGACACTGACATAGCTCCTTGCTTGAGAGCGCGGAACTCATCCTTCTTCAGATCGATAATGCCTTCTGGTACGTGATACTGGCGGATGCCGCAGAAAATTCTTCCTAGGTGATATCCTGTGGCGTCTCATGCGCGGCACAGAAGTTCTCCCACCATTCAGCAACGGTGCCTTCCATCTGTTGAGTGGCATACAGAACCTTCTCACGATCGCTACACTGGGTGATCAGCAGCTTTCTTTCGATAACCCGAAGCCAATCATCTGCTTCTACTGGAGAAACGTGTCCAGAAAATGTTGGTGGGCGGGTCCTCATGAATTCTGCAAGTTTAGACGGTCCATGGTGACCATGAGCAGCTGGGGCTCCATGTTGATGGTTGTTGTTGTTCTGGTTGTGCATAGCTTGCATCTGGGTCATCATGGTATTCATGAGCTGAGTCTGTGCTGCCATGAAAGCTCCAAAGTTCTGCAAGTCAATTGGAGGTGCTTGTGGCGGAGCGCTCTCGCGGTGGTTGCTCATTGCTTTCGGTGGTGGGGTACCGGAACCACTAGTTAGCGATCGACGAGTTTGAACCATCTAGCTAAGCTCCATAGGTTAGATAAGGTAGCAAGCAGGATAAGTTAAGAACTAGCGGGGGTAGGTTAAACCCAACAAAACACTGACTCAAGAAACTCAAATGAAATACCTTTATTACTTAGGGTCTTAGTATGGCTGCAACAAATGCCTAAGGGCCCTTGCGGCTCATACCGCACACAAAAAGAAACAACGACCTAAGCACACAAAACTACGCCTAAAGGGCGACTCACTAAAGCAAATCGCTAAGCTTTGGCGAGACTACGACCACTACTCGAGAAAGCCTCCACAACCGCGGCGCTCCCCGGTGTGAGACTCGGAAGTGAGCCGACATCTTGGCAAACCGATCCCGATGCCACAGGAAGTGCGAGAGAACAGCGTTCAGTCTGGCGGCTCGCGCGCTCCTCCGCTCGCATCTTCTTCGGGCTCAAGCGGGCCTTCCTCCGGATCTTCTTGAATCCTCCTCGGGGTCTTCCTCTTCTTGGGGACTTGGTTGTAGAGAATCTCTGCAGTGGCGACCTTCTCTTCAGCTCTCTGCAAGGCTTCATATACATGATCCAACTCCGTGATGGTCCTCTCTGAAGCTTCCTCCTAGGCGGCCACAAACTGTGCGAGGTGCACGATCGTAGCATTGCTCTCTCATACGTGGGCGGGTAGCGTGCTAGCAAGTCCACGAGCTGCGGCTACGGGGTGGTAGCGGAAGGCGGTGTCTGAAGCTCCGTGCGTAGATGTTGCGGATCGCAGCATGGCCAAGCGCGACGACTCCTGGATACCTTCCAGCCAAGTGATCTTCCTCACAGAGACGTGCGAAGGTTGGCTTGCCTTGTCGTTCCTCCTGGCATAGATCGTCAGGCGACAAATCACTCCACGGTTTTGTCCATTCTTTGTCCGATTGTTGCCGACGCGTGCGGTGGGCGATCAAAACCTCCAAAAACTTGTAGCAACTTCCAAAGCTCAGTGGCATATCCTCCGGTGCGCTCACCATAGCTCTGAAGACGAGGCATCTGTCAAGACAGACGAACAGGGTAAGAGCAACTTTAAAACGGCGGGGAGAGAAGAGATTATAGCAAAAGTTGAGGCAAGAGAGATATGAGGAGAGTTAAGCAATTAATTAACCTTGCAAGTTAATTTTTCCTTTAGAAAATAATTTGGACATTCTAAAGACGGCCAATCTAACAAAAGTCAAGACCTACAGTCAGTATGGCTCTGATACCACCTCTGCCGGGACCTGAATTACGATTACGGAACCTCTCGTATATCTTGCACTAGTCCAGATCACGCTAGTGCACACAGGTTAACATAGGTAAATATCAATCCACACAAGAGATAAGTAAAGTAAGCGATTAGTTTGAATAACAAATAAGGGTTTTGACCTTATGGTCGAGTTTACACTTATTAAGCCACGCAGGCTAACAGAATTAAAGCAAAGAATGAGCGGAAAAACTCGGCGTAGATCCCACCAATTCACCACGGGCAACCAACTGGGATCGGACCTTAACGCACGATCAGCCTTCAACGAACTCCTCCTCAGCAGCGTGACTCCTCCTCTTCAGTAGGTTTGGGCGCAAGTTTTACAACAAGCGTGAGAACACAACCGCACTCGCAAATCATACCACGAATGCAATGTATAGATGCGAGCTTATTCCAAATAAAAGGCTTCGTGGTTCTTTTGCATAAAAGCAACATTTGCAATGGAATACCATAATAGATTGAAAGCATAATTCAAAACAAATAGACAATAATAACTTTAACATTTGTTTCACAAAGACACACAACTAAAGCAGATTATTTCACATAGCCATATGATTGAGGTCACACACTCCCATCCCAACATTTTATGAAAACTACCCCTCATGTGAAATCCCGAGCATGTCCATGACCATGACTATTCGAATAGATTAATTAACACTCTGCAGAGGTTGTACACTTTACCCACAAGATACAACTAGTGTAGCAAGCACCGGTCGTAACAACCGCGGTTCGGAAACTTCATCTCAAACATTGACATTCCCGGTGGCTTACAAACGCTATACACATAGAATTGGTATAACACACACCCGGACAGGAAGGCAGATCGCCCCGCGATGCAACCACCAAGTAGTCGCACCTCCACCTCGTCGCACGACCTAACCTATCCACCTGAACATCAATGCCGAGAATCCATAACTTACTAAGTTAGGCCCGTCCCATACAAGGCATGTGGTCGTACAGTAAGGCTTAGTTCAATGGCGCACAAAGTTAAGTCCTTAATTGACCAATGCAAGACTTCCATGCTCTAACTAAATCACATAGATTATCATTCCCGTCACATAGTCCACCATGTCACACAGTCTCCACCACTTGCCTCAGTCTAAATCCTTTACCACCCAGTTGGTTTTAGTGCAACACATGCTATCACGAAGTAACAAGACATAGCACACAGTTTTACACGAGGTTCCATAGTCACTTAGTCATAATTAATAATTGCAACCTACATGTGATGATGACTCGTGGCATGGCTAAGCAATTGTACTCGCATCTAACCAACCCACGTTGGTGCTATAATATTACCAACTAATAACCAATCTAGGGTGACAAGGAATTATGACATACAAGGCCAAGGTGTGATAATAATTTGGATAATAACTATGCCCAAAGCATTTAAATAAATAATTAAAGTAGAATGCATTAATTTAACACAAAGTAATTTGAAAACTGGGTCCAAGATGATCAAAGGTATGACTTGCCTTGGAAAAGGTCTATGTACTGGTCTTGATCTTGGGGTGCTCCTTCCACAAAATTCCCCGACGAATCGACGTCTACTCGCAAACGAAACAAAAACAAACAAAACAAATAAATAACAGAGGCAAAACTAACTCCAAAAATTAAATAAAATTCTCAGATAAATAGAGCTTGAATTTAGACAAATTTAGAAATTTGAATGGGCTCAATCGGAGTTAGGATGCAAAAGTTATGAGCTTTGGAAGATTGGAAATCTAAAAGAAACCCTAATTCTGATTTTCTGGAATTTCCGAATTACTTTTCTATTGAAAAATCGGATTATTGCGCAATGCTGACGTCATCGGAGACGTTCGGACGGGGTGACGATTGGCACGACAGTGGGTCCCACTGTCGGTGATGACTCACGGTAGGCTGGCTCACGACCTCGGGTGAGGATCCGGTGGGGCGCCACGTGGGCACGGGTGGACCAATCACGGCGCGACACGCCGACGGCACGATCTGGTGTCGACTTCGGGCGAACACGTGTGAGCTGACGGGCTGCTGACACGGGACGACACGCAGGCGCGGCCGCTGAGGTGGCGAGCCACGTGGCTGGTCGGGGACTGGCGGTGCTCTGGACCGCCCGACAACGGCGAACGGCGGCGTCTCGCCGGAGGTGAGTAATCTTGGGACGTAGCCCAGTTATTGCGCACATGTGGGTGCACTCACGGGTGGTCGGGGGCGTCGGTGCATACGGGCGGCGAGGTTTAGGCGGCGAGTGCTTGGTGCATTGGTCGGACGTGGGCTCGTGGCTTCGGCGAAGTGGATGGCACCGGAGATTGCTTATGCTCGTGCGATCTTTGGTGGTGCAATCGGCGAGCTCAAGGCGGCTGCGACGGCGGCGGAAGCGACGAAGAACAGAGCGCGCGAAAACCCTAGAACTCCAATCGCGCGACGCTAGGGCTCGGGAGGATGAGGGTGGCGGCTGCAGGTTGCGGAGGTTTGGCGATCCTCGGGGCTATTTATAGGGCTGGGGTGCGGGATAAGGAATCCTAAATCGAGTCCGAGAAGGACACGAAACGATTTGAAATCGGGGATAAGATTTGATTCGAGATATGATTTTAACTGAAACGGGTGCGGGAAGGTTAGGGATAGAATTTGGCACGTTTTCTAGAAGGGCTTTAGTTGGAAAGGAGGCGTTGTCGGATGGAGCTTTGAGCTCGGCAATGGCGGACGACTCGGCGCTCGCGAGGAAGACGACGACGCGAGGAAGACGGCGACCTGACGTGCGGGGCCCACACGTCGCAAGGGAGGCATACGCGGCGAGGCGGTGGCGAGCCGCATGAGCTAGGCCGCTAGCGGGCGCGGCGTGAAAGGAGATGGGCCGGAGAGATTCGGCCCGAGAGAGGTTTATGAGATTTTAATAGTTTTTCTAATTTAGAAAATACAAGAAATTCAAATAAGCAATAGAAAATAGCAAACGAACTCAGAAAAATTCTAGAAAAATCTAGAAAATATATCTGAGCACATAGAACCCAAATAAAATAGTTTTGGCAATTGTTCATGTTGGGATTATTCACATTAAATATTTTTTATTGTAAAGTCCAATATTAAGCTTTTGAAATTAAATTCAAATAAAACCCAAATGGTGAATTTTCTCCCTACTAACTATTAAAAGATTTTTAAGCTCTGAAAATTGGGATGTTACAGGAATGCTACTAACCAAACCCTAATAATTCTAATCAAAGCAATTTTAGTAAATTTCGGCAGAACCTCCCTTGTAAAGTTAATTACACGGAGGTTCCAACATATAGATAATTCATAAATTAACTAAATTATCATCCAGAGACATCAAAAGATAATCAAAGACATGCTAAGTAACTAGCAACCCAATAAAGTATAAAGTTCCACTACTCATCATTGTTACACTTAAACCACTGCAAGAGACAAGACATAATAAACCTTTGAGCATCTTGCCCAATTACTAAAAAAAATACGATCTGAAGATCATTCAACTTTATTTAGTTCATGTGGCATGTGTGTGACTATCAGACTACTTCCCCCCATACATGTCGTTCTTGGCTCGGGTACCTAAAACAATAATAAAAGCAAGAGTGAGTCGACAGACTCAGCAAGTACAAAGTAAAAGTTACAACAACAGCATCCATAGATAGAAGTGCAACAATAAAACATCTCACATGCAAATGCAATGCTCAAGGATCCTTTCTCTTTATCTTTCTTTGTGCATTTTACCGGTAATGCAAAGTATGCAACCGTCGCCGCATACCCATGCCTGTGCTCGCAAGCACAGGCAGCACGCGACGCGGCGTGGCCCGACATGGCGGCGCGAAGCGGAGGACGCCGACTCGGCGTCGGTGGGTGCACCGAGCATTGTAGCTTCGGGCCAGCGACACGTGACGGTGTTTAATGGTGCGCACATGATGGGGTGCAGGTGCGGCTCAGCCGGGAGCGACGCAGGTAGGGAGGCAACGCGCTATAGGGCACGCGGCTTCCAAGTGACGGCATCGCAGTGGCATCAGAGGTCGCTTTGAGCCGGCGGTGTCACACGAGCGTTAGCGTTAGGCCGATAGTGGCGATGGCGGTGGCCGACTCCGGGCCGGCGGTAGCTCGCCCATGCGGGGCTGAGCAGCACGTGCGTGTGTGCCCGTGCAAGGGCCGGTGGCGCACATGCCCTGTGTGTCTGCCGCAGCCATGCGGGGCCAGCGCAGTGGCGTGCGAGCTACAAGCCAGCGGCGGTGTCACGCGAGCGTTAGCGTTAGCCCGATAGTGGCGATGGCGGTGGCCGACTCCGGGCCAGCGGTAGCTCGCCCATGCGGGTGAGCGACGCGTCGCGTCGCGTGCCGTCGCGAGGCGGTAGCACACGCGTGCCTCGTGTCCGCCGCGCCATGCGGGGCCGCAGCGATGGCGTCGGCGAGCTACAAGCGCGGCGCGCAGGCCGACTTTGAGCGGTGTGGTGGCACAGTCGCATGCAAGCTGCGTGGGATGCGGCCATGTGCAGGCGGCATGGTCATATGCGGGCGTCAACGCTGGTTTTCTTTTTCTGTGTTCATGCAATCTACCATCTACAGTGCAATCGGTATCTACTCCTTTATGCAACCTACCAATTAGCTTGGCTGGCGACTTCAAGTCGACTCGTGGTAGATTAGAGCGGATTTGCACCATAGGAAATAATCAAGAAAGCCAAATTTACGGAATTGAAAGTGATCTAGAAAGGCAATACAATCTACGAGAGATGCTTAGACGATTACCTCTTCAATCCGTAGAGCGTAGTCGCGCTAATAATGTGTTGAGAAACCATCGCTGGCAAGTCTAGTCCGATCGGATACTCGTAGGAGAATCACACAGAACAATGCAAGAACAAATAGTAGATTGAACACATAGATATGGGGGACTTCTTTCTTCTCTTTATTTCTCTTCTCAATGGTATGTACAATGGCTGGATGTCCCCACCATGGGCCAAGCCTGCAAGGCCTGGGCCCAGGTTTTGTAATACTCCGGAAGTGTGAGAAGTCAAGAATCGGGTTAATTAAATTTAATCGGTAGAGAATTATTTAATCGGGGAAGAGTTTATTTTCAGAATTCGTCAAATCAAGTTTAGAGAGGGGCTTTTCCGCTTGTTCTCATCCACTTGGGCCTGGGCCTTGGCCCATCTAGCCTAGTATTGGCCGGCCAAAGGGGGGGAGGTGCCACCCTCCCCAAACCCTAGCCGCCCCCCTCCCCTCCCCTTTTCCCTCCTCCCACTTGCAGCCGCCCCCTTCCCCTTCCCTTGGCCGACTCCTCCCCTCTCCCTTGCGCCTCCCCTCTGCCCAGGTGCTGCTCCCTCATGACTCCCCTTCGTCTAGGCTGCTGCCCCTTGCGCAAGAAGGAGAAAGAGAGGAAGAGAAGAAGGAGAAGAAGGAGAAGAAGATCTTGTGTGGGATTGGTTCAGCAAATTCTAGCGGTTCAACAAGGGTAACGAGATGCCTTCCCCGCTGTTTGATCCATAGTAGATGCGAAACCAATTAGAATTGTTGGTTAAATGTTGGGCTGCAGAAGATTCGATTCTGTTCAGTACCTTGCGTGGGGATTTTCGTGTATTTAGAGGCTGAATTTTAAGATTTCATCTGCTAGAGTTATGTGGGTTATGTCGTTATCTTTCAGTAGCCGCGAAGATCACTCGATTCCGAGGTCTGAGTCAAAAGTTATGGTCGATTTAGTATCTGCTGCCAGAAATCTGACGAGAATAATCTGTCTGGATATTTCCTAAAATATGAAAGGGAAATTGGTGGAATCTGAAAGTTCACACAACTAGGTTATTGTAGATAATTCGATAACCTTTTCAGATTGATAAAGAACGATCAATTCAGAGTTACCTATTAAAAGTTATGGTCATTTTAGTTTTGTTGTTCGATTGTGTAGGCAGTTTATGTACTGAAAGTTCAAACAATGGTTAGCCTAATATTTTGGCCGAATTGGATTATCGTGTCAACTAGAGTATTGTATATGAGTCAGTTAAGAATCTACAGAAATTTGGTTTACCTCTTTTTGACTTCCAGTTCATGAGTTATGTCAATTACCGTGCCGCTGTCCAGAAACGGTATATGGCAGGAAACGTTGTTTTTCAGTTTCAGCTTTGTAAACTTGTTTTGAGTCGTCAAGTAAGCGATGTAGAATGCCGATTAGTAGCGCTGAGTATATTATGTCTTAATTGAAATTATTTTACCTGTTTAGGAGGTGAAGCCTCAGGTTTAGGAGTATTATCTTTGCCGCTAACGCGCCGCATCGTGGAAGGCAAGTAAATGTAGCGGTTGTGCTACGGTTTAACCCGTTGTTCTTACTACTTGCACTATGCATGATTGACGTAATGTTAAACGATATGCCATGGTTACATGTTTTCTAAGTATGAATGTGGTAGCAAGATATTAATCAATTGCTATGTTTGGATGAGTTTGGGTAGTATTGTGGTAATTTGCTTAATGAGCCAAATGCGGAATATGAAAATAAACTCAAGGTGGACATGTTGATAATTCCTTGTGGTTACATTCATGATGATCATGTTGTGGTCTATGTGGTAGAATTCCCTTTAGATCGACTGATTTTGATCTTGGTGAATCGAGTGGGGTTATGTGGTAATGGTTTTATGACACAATGGTATTGTGCTTAATGAGACACATGTGGATTATGAGGAAGTATTCATGATGAGTATGTTGTTGACATTCGTGGTTAAATTCTTGTGGTTTATGATAATCATATCATTCATGACATGTCATAACATTTGCATTGTGGATGTCAGCGCTTATAGCCGCGATCAGACGGTACAACATCGTGCATTGTCAGAGCACGATGTACACTTTACCTTATTGGGTAAAGGTGTAGTGGAGCATAGCATGCATATGCATTACATTGTGGAAAGATCATTTGCATACTTATGCAATATATTGAGGTGAAGTTATTTTGCAAACAAATGCAACTTCATAGTTGCAATGTGGAAATTGACTCATGAGAGTCTCTTGTGGTATGAGTAATGTGGTTGTGGTGGTGGAATGGGGTTCATCCCTTGTGGTATGGTAGAGGTTGTGATTGTGGCATGAGATTCTTCTCTCTTGTGGTAATTGTTGATAGCAGTTGTGGATGCGAGAAATAGTAAAGTTATGAGGTAAAACATGTTAATACTTTATTGTCATTGGTAGTGGTAGTGGTGAATAATATGAAGCAGTTGATCAAGATTCAATTGTTGATATTTTACTATCATTGGTAGTAAATATGGTTGAGGCTATAATTGTGATCATTATGGGAATTGGATATTGATGCTTAATATCTTTGTAGTTAAATCAGCTTGTAAATGAATGTGGATTCACATTATGGATGTGGACATATGGATACTTTAATGATGTTGTATATTTTGTTTGTAGTCTGAATAGCCTGTTAAACAGTTTGCTTGCTGAGATTTTTATCTCACCCTTGTTTTCCCCCCTACAGGTGATTGTTGAGCATTCATGGGATGGGTAGAGCGGCACCACAATAATGCACTTGGTACATCAACTCATGTTGTAATAAAGACGATGAAATTCTAGCCAAATGCTTAACTATTTGTGGATGATTATGTTATTTAATAAGGATGGACTTGTGAACCATTCTTTGATTAATCTGCTAGAGGTTGTTTAATTATTGAACTTGTTACCGTTATCTTTATTCCCTTAGTTGTTTATGCTTCCGCTTAATGCTTCTTGTCTAGAGATGTTGCCAAATAATTTATCTTGAAATTATTGGCTAGGCTGTAGAGTGGTTTAGTAGCATTCGAGGGTAATGTGGGTCTGGGTGTTACTGTTGGTATCGAGCCATGTTTTAGGTCCGTGGTAATTAAAAATATTAAATTGACACCTTTGGTACATGAAGATGGGATGGGTCAAGCATTGCATTCGTGCTTTGACATGTTATATTGATTATTCATGCTATGAGATAATCTTGTATGTTTATGTGTTGTTTCTATGATGCTATGAGTGAGGATAGTCAATGATAAGAGGTAGGGTTTGCGGTGTTGCCTTGGGCATTGCGATTTATACCCCGTCGTGGTGCGGGATATTGATGCGATTACCTCGGGTAACTTAGTTGCGGATGTCATGGGTAAGTTTCTTAGAAAAGTGTTATCCTCCTTGAATTGATGTTGGCGATTCTTGGCCTATTGCGATTAATGATTTTCTCTCGGGTTAGTTGTTTATTGCGGTTGTTGGGTGTCAATAGGCCTCCAATTGTTCTTGAGGCCAAGTATTGTTTCTTTACGATTGATGGGTTGTTTGATCGCTCGTGAGCAGTGCTTTTGGAGAAGGCGGTTTTTCCGTGTTGTTCCATCTTTCTTTGCCGAAAACATGACTCTTGTATTTCGTTTGATATTTTGAGAGAGAATCAAAGCTTACGTGGGAAGTTCATTAACTTGTGGAAGCATTGACTCTATGCATTTCTTCTGAGTTATTTCGACTTTTGAAGTTTGATTTCTCACTAGAAGGGAGTGTTAAAATCCCTTTATGATGTTTTGTTGTGTTTAAGTAGTAGGTGGCAATTATGTAAATAATTGATAGATTGTGAATTATCAAGTTGAAAAGTTAGTGTGGTACATCATTAATTTCTACTAACATCTTTAGAAGTGAAGTTGATTAATATGATGTTGTCTGTTGTAGTTTTTTGAAGATTTGTGGCTAAGAATTTAGCGATACATGTGTAGAACTCATGCATTTATTAAGGATTATGAAAAACAATTGTTTTGACTATTGTAGTTGTTTAATTTTCCCAACTTGTTGGATAGATTGGATTGATTGATCTTAAGTAATTAATCTGACCATTCGGGATGGTCAAGTAAGGAGGTGTTGGAATATTGCCTTAATAAGATTAACCTTAATTATGTCCTCTCTTTACATACTTGATGAGCATGTACAACTGTTAAAGTTATGTAACTTTTACCATGCTAGATTGTTGAAACATGTATACAGAAAGGGATGAAGGTTGATGTATTGACTTGTGGAATCTTGTCTTATAAAGCTGGTATTATTAATGTTTAAAGTTATTTTATTTTAATATCTTAACATAAGGTGGAGTATCGAATCTGTGCTCTTTATTGTCTTTGTGATTGCAAATTAGAGATAGGATCATTAATGCTATGCTGATGAAAAATTAATAATCAATTATTGACAGCAATGGCTAGAGTGTATTTACTTTTTGCTAAACTAGAGTTGAGCATCAGTATGAGATAAATGTATGGAATCTAATAAGAGATTCATACTAGCATGTTTTGTGAGGTTGTTATGTTCTAATATCATCTTGTTAAAGAGTTTGTTTTAATATGATGGCTTATGCACTAGGTTTAACTAGATTAAGTAGTTGGAATCTTATTTGGATAATAAGAACATGATGAAGTGATTATGGTGTTGAATGTTTTAAAAAAATTAAAGGAATTGGTTAATTCCATAATACTAATTGAATTGAAGGGAGTGAGATTTACGGTTGGAATCTTTTTGTACCTTATGACTTGTGTGATAGCCGAGGTTGCTTTGAGTAAAGCGACATGTTGAATGATCTTTTTGGTTCTTATCTGAATCTCGTGTTGTGGTCTTCAAGCATCCTTTGTTGGAAATGGCGGGATGTTGTAATCAAAGAAAATTGCTTCTTATTGAAAGGAAAAGTTGTACTAGAAGTATTTGAGGTACAGCTTGATCTTATCTTGTGTTTTCCAACCTCATTGCTATTTGTTTTTTCTTTTGGTCTTTTGGCTCTTGTGATGATAACCATTTTTCGTATCTTTGGAATTTATTTCTTCTTACCTCTTCTTCTAAGAACATGGTAATTGTTGTGGGTTACGAAACCTTTTGTTGGTCGTGGTTTTGGGATAGAGTATGATTTGCGGGGCAGAGAGTCTATCTACAATGGTGTAGATGATGTACTCAATTGAGCTAATTGTTGAGGTGGCCAACTTGAGATAAATGAGTTGGTGTGTTGGGTAATGATTTGAAAATCCTTGGTTTAAGGAAGTTAAATTATTAAAAGAAATGAATTGGGAAATTATTGTTATGTCAAGTAGTGCGATGCTCTCTTGATTCTTGTTTATGTGTGTTTATGGCGAGACCATTTGCAAATTGAGTTGACGTATGTTGAGGCGTAGTCTTTTCCAGTTAGGAAAAGAAATTGATTGTTTTGGTGCTGTCGAGTGATTTTTTCACTCTTAGCTTATGTGGTGTGGTTCTCCAATTGTCTACTTGACAGTAGAAATATTTTGTGGT
Organism: Ampelocalamus luodianensis; assembly: GCA_036346255.1. Classification (NCBI taxonomy): domain Eukaryota; kingdom Viridiplantae; phylum Streptophyta; class Magnoliopsida; order Poales; family Poaceae; genus Ampelocalamus; species Ampelocalamus luodianensis. The sequence goes on along the minus strand of CM070620.1, from coordinate 72,435,541 downwards.
GAATCCTTTGATTTGGATCGTGGTCCTTTGAAGGAAAGCTGGTTGCTAGTGTGATGCTTGAGAGTTCTTTACTCTTACATTCTTTGGGTTCTATTTGCAAAAGATACCGTTGTGCTTCTAGTAGAAAGATGTGAGTGGAATTTGTGATCAAATTCTTTAAAAGGGTATATTAGGTTATCCAGTATATTTAATAAGAGAAAAGTGTTTTAAGAAAGAGGATGGTTTGAGAAAGTGGTCTTAATAATTATTATGGAAATTTTGCCAAAATGGCGGGACACATTGGCTGCTCGGGTACGACAAAAGAATTATGCGGATGTTCAGTGCGAGAATTGGAGTTTGCGGTGGGAAGCCTTGTGCTCCTTGGGTGTCTCAGACCAAGGGTATTGTTCGTTTGGTACCACCAAGAAGCTTAGCGGTCCTTTTCGGTGGTTGCTCGGGTGGGTAGTTTGGCTTATCGCTTGGAGTTGTCAAACTCTTTGAGTGGTGTGCACAATGTTTTCCATGTGTCTATCTTGAGAAATACTTGCGGGATCAGAACACAAGATTGACTGGAACAGTCACGTGGAGCAGATCTCACTTGTGGAGAGTCGGCGATTCGTATCTTGATACGTCGGAGCGAGTCTTGAGAATAAGACCATCAAGTATGTGAAGGTCCTTTGGGCGAATCGACCGAGAGAGAAGCTACGTGGGAGTTGGAGGATCATTTGCGAAAGAAGTACCCGAGCTCTTGAGGTGGTGAGTACTCCTAGTTTGGGTTGCTTTTGCTTGTTGTTCTTTTCTTTGTGGTGCAGAGAGTTGGATTCGAGGCGAATCCTTTTAAGGTGGGAAGAATGTAATACTCCTAAGTATGAGAAGTCAAGAATCGGGTTAATTAAATTTAATCGGAGAGAATTATTTAATCGGGAAGAGTTTATTTTCAGAATTCGTCAAATCAAGTTTAGAGAGGGCTTTTCCGCTTGTTCTCATCCACTTGGGCCTGGGCCTTGGCCCATCTAGCCTAGTATTGGCCGGCCAAAGGGGAGGTGCCACCCTCCCAAACCCTAGCCCCCTCCCCTCCCCTTTCCCTCCTCCCACTTGCAGCCGCCCCTTCCCCTTCCCTGGCCGACTCCTCCCCTCTCCCTTGCGCCTCCCTCTGCCCACGTGCTGCTCCTCGCGACTCCCTTCGTCTAGGCTGCTGCCCTTGCGCAAGAAGGAGAAAGAGAGGAAGAGAAGAAGGAGAAGAAGGAGAAGAAGGAGAAGAAGATCTTGTGTTGGATTGGTTCAGCAAATTCTAGCAGTTCTACAAGGGTAACGAGATGCCTTCCCCGCTGTTTGATCCATAGTAGATGCGAAACCGATTACAATTGTTGGTTAAATGTTGGGCTGCAGAAGATTCGATTCTGTCCAGTACCTTGCGTGGGGATTTTCGTGTATTTAGAGGCTGAATTTTAAGATTCCATCTCCTAGAGTTATGTGGTTTATGTCGTTATATTTCAGTAGCCGCGAAGATCACTCGATTCCGAGGTCTGAGTCAAAAGTTATGGTCGATTTAGTATCTGCTGCCAAAAATCTGACGAGAATAATCTGTCTGGATATTTCCTAAAATATGAAAGGGAAATTGGTGGAATCTGAAAGTTCATACAACTAGGTTATTGTATATAATTCGATAACCTTTTCAGATTGATAAAGAACGATCAATTCGGAGTTACCTATTAAAAGTTATGGTCATTTTAGTTTTGCTGTTCGATTGTGTAGGCAGTTTCTGTACTGAAAGTTCAAACAATGGTTAGCCTAATATTTTGGCCGAATTGGATTATCGTGTCAACTAGAGTATTGTATATGAGTCAGTTAAGAATCTACAGAAATTGGGTTTACCTCTTTTTGACTTCCAGTTCATGAGTTATGTCAATTACCGTGCCGCTGTCCAGAAACGGTATATGGCAGGAAACGTTGTTTTTCAGTTTCAGCTTTGTAAACTCGTTTTGAGTCGTCAAGTAAGCGATGTAGAATGCCGATTAGTAGCGCTGAGTATATTATGTCTTAATTGAAATTATTTTACCTGTTTAGGAGGTGAAGCCTCAGGTTTAGGAGTATCATCTTTGCCGGCTAACGCGTCGCATCGTGGAAGGCAAGTAAATGTAGCGGTTGTGCTACGGTTTAACCCGTTGTTCTTACTACTTGCACTATGCATGATTGACGTAATGTTAAACGATATGCCATGGTTACATGTTTTCTAAGTATGAATGTGGTAGCAAGATATTAATCAATTGCTATGTTTGGATGAGTTTGGGTAGTATTGTGGTAATTTGCTTAATAAGCCAAATGCGGAATATGAAAATAAACTCAAGGTGGACATGTTGATAATTCCTTGTGGTTACATTCATGATGATCATGTTGTGGTCTATGTGGTAGAATTCCCTTTAGATCGACTGATTTTGATCTTGGTGAATCGAGTGGGGGTTATGTGGTAATGGTTTTATGACACAATGGTATTGTGCTTAATGAGACACATGTGGATTATGAGGAAGTATTCATGATGAGTATGTTGTTGACATTCGTGGTTAAATTCTTGTGGTTTATGATAATCATATCATTCATGACATGTCATAACATTTGCATTGTGGATGTCGCGCTTATAGCGCGATGCGTCACAGTACAACATCGTGCATTGCCGTAGCACGATGTACACTTTTACCTTATTGGGTAAAGGTGCAGTGGAGCATAGCATGCATATGCATTACATTGTGGAAAGATCATTTGCATACTTATGCAATATATTGAGGTGAAGTTATTTTGCAAACAAACGCAACTTCATAGTTGCAATGTGGAAATTGACTCATGAGAGTCTCTTGTGGTATGAGTAATGTAGTTGTGGTGGTGGAATGGGGTTCATCCCTTGTGGTATGGTAGAGGTTGTGATTGTGGCATGAGATTCTTCTCTCTTGTGGTAATTGTTGATAGATTGTGGATGAGAGAAATAGTAAAGTTATGAGGTAAAACATGTTAATACTTTATTGTCATTGGTAGTGGTAGTGGTGAATAATATGAAGCAGTTGATCAAGATTCAATTGTTGATATTTTACTATCATTGGTAGTAAATATGGTTGAGGCTATAATTGTGATCATTATGGGAATTGGATATTGATGCTTAATATCTTTGTAGTTAAATCAGCTTGTAAATGAATGTGGATTCACATTATGGATGTGGACATATGGATACTTTAATGATGTTGTATATTTTGTTTGTAGTCTGAATAGCCTGTTAAACAGTTTTCTTGCTGAGATTTTTATCTCACCCTTGTTTCCCCTACAGGTGATTGTTGAGCATTCATGGGATGGGTAGAGCGGCACCACAATAATGCACTTGGTACATCAACTCATGTTGTAATAAAGATGATGAAATTCTAGCCAAATGCTTAACTATTTGTGGATGATTATGTTATTTAATAAGGATGGACTTGTGAACCATTCTTTGATTAATCTGCTAGAGGTTGTTTAATTATTGAACTTGTTACGGTTATCTTTATTCCCTTAGTTGTTTATGCTTCCGCTTAATGCTTCTTGTCTAGAGATGTTGCCGAAATAATTTATCTTGAAATTATTGGCTAGCTGTAGAGTGGTTTAGTAGCATTCCAGGGTAATGTGGGTCCTGGGGTGTTACAGGTTTCCTAACAAACACAAAATAATGGGACACCTAAATCTTACTCTCTCATACGTTAATTTCCGTGTAGGGCAGGTATTATTTGTGTCTAAATATCGAGGGCATCGACGCTGATATGTATATATAAAGGGACTATCTATGTGTAAGTTACCTAAAAATTGTTATTTTTCAGTCACTTGTTCCCACCCTTAGATTTCCATCTAACGGCACGAAAAAAATATTACAAGAAAAATACAAAAAAATTCTAAACTAGACAAAGGTAAATCTTGGTGAACCCTACAAATACAAACAAAAGTACACAAACAAATACAAAAAATACAAAAACAAATAGAACTAAAAGTTATAGTGGAGTTATGCTAAAATTGCACATCACTTGGTACTACAATTTTAGGCTTAGTACTGTGCAACTATAGGTGACTGATGGATAAGAAAATTTTCGGCAACTGAAAATTAGCAAATCCGATATATAAATGCATCCGTGATATCTATTGTGATAAAGGTTCACATGCCAAATGTGTATGACTTCACCCACTAGAATTCAAATCCTAGCACTCACCTTTATGCACACGCGTGTGTCCTTTAGTAGTCACAGTGGTGTGTGCGTGTGTGCTTCTTCTTTGTAATCGATTTTTGTAACTATATTAGTACCCACCTCTGTCCAATTTGCATTCATTTTGATATGTATGCGTGGTCTAAATATCCACACAAATATTACTTTTGCAGTTTTGCACTACTACAAAAAGGGCTATACTAGACATCTCGTCATAGACGTTTCCCCATAACCATCAGTGTTGTAATTATCATAAATGGTTTTAAAAGCGCGGCCGTCTATGTTACTAGCAACAGCTAGAACCGTCTGTGATACGTAATTATCACATATTATTTTTAAATACAACCGTCTGTGATAATTCACAGATGGTTCTTTGTAAGAACCGTCTGTGATATTTGTAGACACCCAGACGGTTCTTAAAAAGAATCGTTTGTGATAATTCCCAAACGGTTGTTAACAAGAACCGTCGGTGATAATTACGTATCACATACGGTTTTTGCTTGGAAGTGTTTGTGACATATATCTCTTAAACGCATCAATGCCACTTCGCGGCTCCAGCGCGATGCGTCTCTTCGTCTTGTGCACCGACGTTACGATGCGTCTCTTCATCTCTGTGAGAACCCAGGGTACTTAACTTGTAACACTTAACCATCCCGTTGGTCCTAGTATTACAAATCAGATAACCTAAGTCTTGGGATATTATGTACCTCCCAGAACAGCGGTACACATACCCCTCACAAAACATAGCATCAATTCTGTATACCAGTAACAGTACCGAGTCTTTATGATTTACAACATAGTCAACATACACTTAACTCTATACAAAAAGCCAAACGGCTAAACACAAGGCAGAGTACTATTATTGCAGCGGAAACACATAGTCCGTAAGATGGCAGTACACAAAAGCCAACTGGTTTGCCCCTTACCCACAAGGTAACTGACCGGGCCGCCGAGCTAGTCATCAACTTCGTAAACAGTCTCACATTGATCAACCCCTTGGGGGTCAATCTCCTCTGCAACAAATAAGCAATGCAACTGAGTACAAAAATTGTACTAGCAAGATTTACGATTAGCAAACCTATACATAGCTACATGCAGGCTCAATTCAATGGAGAAAGTTGTATGGCTCATTTTCAGCACAAAGCTATATTTCATTTGCAATATTGTAATAGATTGAAGGCACTTTATCAAATCATACTTTTAATTGTTCAAATAACAGTGAGACAATAGTATAAACATAATTAATGTCCTAGAGGTGACTACACAAGGCCACCACAACAATAGCACGAATTACCTATTCGTACCACCCGAATTCAAGTTTTATCGGAAATGTTATAATCTAATTCTTGTGGGAAATAACAAAGCATGTCCATAACTTAGGACGAGACTATTCGAATAGATTAAACCCTACAGGGGTGTACAACTTTACCCACATGTCAGACCGCCTTTTTGCCAAGCTATTTAGCACACTTCTTTAGGAATGCCGGCACGGCTAAGTCCTATAAGACGTTTTTCAATATTATGTATTAACTACGAGTCGCTCATATGGAATTGGAAAACCCCATACGTTGTGTCGAAGTCTGAATAATCTAGACCCGCCATTATGTGTTAATGGAGTTTTGGTTATTAATGACAAATCTATTTATGAGACTAACACTCTTATTGATATACCTTTTGTTTAGTCTCAAATGGATAGAGAGGTAAAAATCAAATGAGGTATGCATTCCTAATAACAAATCTTTATGAGACTAACACTTCTATTGTTATACAAATTGTTTAGTCTCAACTTAGAGATAAAAAGGAAAAATCCAAACAGGTATGTTCATAATTGATAAATCTATTTGAGAGACTAACTCCTCTATATTGTTATATCTCATGTTTAGTCTCAGTTGGATTTAAAGATCAAAGAGGTATGCATTCGACATTATTTTATTATATCTTGTTGCATTCCTCGGATCCAAAATATAGGTTGAACTTCACCAAAAAGGGTAACTTAAATATGTGCATATGTCTTTATTACACATTCGTGTATGCACACATTTAGGGGGAGTTCACTCTATATTTTGTGGTTTCATTAGTATTGATCCATATTCTTATGTCCACATATATTTAGGATCTTTACTTTGAAACATATCCTTGAATATATTTAGCTTGTGTAGTTAATATATTCATATGAGTATATGTAACTTGTGTAGTTTATATATACTCATATCCTTGAATATATACAACTTGTGTAGTTTGTATATATTCATATGAGCATATGAGAGTTGCGTAGTTCGTATAAGCTCATATATCCTTTGAGTATATATAACTTGCGTGGCTTATATATACTCATACCAATTACATTCAATTATCTGTAATTGTGTTGGTTGTCATCAATTACCGAAGAGGGAAAGATTGTGGTATCTTGTCCCACCATTATTGGTTAATGGTATGTTGTGGTAATTAATGATAATCACCTTGTGGAACTAACATTTTTCTATGAGTTGGTGAAATAGGCTATGTTCCATGTGATTGAAGACTTAGGATGACGTCATGAGTTGATCATCATCAAGTCAAGATTTTTTAAGAAGAAGAATATCAGCATGTGTTGATGATATCAAGAGAAAAAGATCATCATGGGTTGATGATATTGAAGTAAAGAGCTTGAAGTAAAGGATGCATCACACGTTGACGCATATCAAGTTCAAGAAGTGGAAATGATCATGAGTTGATTATCAAGTCAAGAAGAATCCATCATGTGTTGATGGAGGTCAAGTGAAGAGTGCATCCTGAGTTGATGCATGTCAAGACTTGGAATGAAAAATGTCATCATGTGTTGATGGACATTAAGTCAATTAACCCGGACATGAAGCGAGGATGTGCGTCATCAAGCTTCAAGTGGTTGCGCAAGGCAAAGGTATGACTAGCTAGGGCTAAGGATTTGTTCCTAGTCTTTTACCGGTCTCGGTGTTTAGTTGGAGACCGGATTGCTAAAATAGGTTGCCGTATTATTAAGAGGGGTCTTAATTGGTAACTTGAGTTAGTCATATGTTGATAGCTCATTGTGTTTGTTCTAGCTCAACTTAACATGTTGCCTATATTTGCGAATGCGTTATGCAAATAGTTGTGGCTCATGATTATTCCTTGTAGCATGTGACTTTATTTTGCGAATGTGTTTTGCAAACGGTTTAAGTCCATGTACCTTATTCCTTGTGGCGTTGATTCTAAAAGTTGGCAAATGTGTTTTGCAACTTGTTGAGAATCTAGCTTTCATCTCTTGTGTACATGCTGCATCAATTGGCAAATATGTTTTGCAAATTGAGTTGAAGCAAATGTGCAATGTCTGATCTCAGTCTTGGTGACTGTTGGCGGTCTGACCGCCTCTGGTAGCGGTCTGACTGCCATGGGATGTGCGATCTGACCGACCTACGGTTGTACCGGCCGTTAGAAACGGTACTACCGGAGTACGGTAGTACCGGGCGTTTGAAACGGTACTACCGGAGTGCGGTAGTACCGAAATTTATTTGGCGGTACGTGTTTTCCAAAAGAGATGTTTTCTGGTTTGCTCGGTTGCTCAGTTGAGTGGTCTGACCGGCCCCTCGGGCGGTCTGACCGGTTTGAGCGGTCTGACCGGCCATTAGTTGGCGGTCAGACCGATTGTGAGTCCAACGGCTAGTTTTATAGTCGTTAGCACTTGGACGGTCCGACCGGCCATTAGTTGGCAGTCAGACCGATTTCGTCCAGATTATCTGGAATCTCTCCCCAACGGCTAGTTTTTGTGTGTGGGCTATAAATACCCACCTTGGCTATGTGAGGAAGAGTTGCTGGTGCCCTATTGAGTTCCTTTGAGCAAAGAGCAAGCCCTCTACTCCCATTTGTGCATGTGTTGCACTTAGTGAGGTTTGAGAGGCAAATCCTATTGTATGTGTTGTATTAGGTGGTGGATTTAGTATCCACGAGAGCTTTGACACTTGATTGGTTCAAGGGAAAGTTGGAGACTTGTTACTCTTGGTGTTTGCCGACACCTAGACGGCGTGGGCGTCGTGCGTCGGTGATCTTCTCAAGTGAAGCTTGTGAGAAGACCCGGGCGTTTGTGAGTGGCTTGGTGCTCGCCATCTCCGGAGTGGAGTAAGAGCAACCCTAGTGGAGCGAGGTGTTTGATACCTCGGAGGAAGGCTTAATTCGTGGAGCTGGCCCAATTGGTTTGGGTTTCCCTCAACGTGGATTAGGGGAGACCGGCAAGTCTCCGAACACCACGGTAAAACATCGCCGGGTCATCTTGTGGTTTGCATTCTTGAGCTCTACCATATTGCAGTTTACTTTCATATATTTAAGTTGATCATTCATTGTGTATGAATGCTTGCCATGCTTTGTGCTATCTACATTGCTTAAATTGAATTGCTTACAAGTCCATGCTTGATTGATTATTATCAATAGACTTGTATTTTTGGTGCACTTAGTTGAGCCTAGTGGTTTTAGGCCTCAATTGTGCAAAACCGTTTTTGTATTAGCTTCCGCATTAGAAATCGGTTTTAGCGCATAAAAGTTTTAAAACGCCTATTCACCCCCCCCCTCTAGTCGGCCTACTCGATCTTACAAAGTCACCGGCAGCATGACAACATACCGATGCTCCTTGGTGTGGAGAACCTTGATAGAAACCCACCCCCGCACACCCAAAACACAACACATTCCTTTTTATATACAACACACACACCCACCACCTGTGACTCAGAGGTAATACATGCCAAAGTACTAAGTCAAGAGGGGTCCCATATATCCCTCATGTCGTTGCACGCAAAAGGTGTGTAACACCCTGGCTATTCGGAAGCCAAAATGCTACCTAAAGGGCTAACATACAACAATACTGCAAAAGAACTTCAACAATAACTCATCAACTAATATAAAAAGATCAACATCTTTTAGAACCTAAGAAGGAATTAAAAACTGAATCCAACAACAGTTCACAAATTGTGAAGAAACATCTCAACATCTTTTCTGGACCTGTAATTTTGCCCAACAATGCTGGGATCGGATTTGTCCAACCTACTCACTGCTCACCTCCACCTCTCAAGCGATTATCCACCTCAAACACAAGATCAATCTTTCTTTTTCTATGGAGAGCATTGTGCTGACCACCTGGGCAATCTGGATTACAAGAAACAATCTAATATTCAAGCACTAGAACCCAACGGTAGCAACTTGGTTGTTTCAATTCACCAAAGAATTTGATCTTTTAATCTATCGGACTCGACCACTTATGAAGCCCCTTCTAAGAACATGTCTAGATAACTTGGGTTGATAGAACTTGGATTCGATTAGGGCTTGTCGCCCGTGGCTTCATGTTTTCTGTATTTCTGTTCTTCTCTTCTCCTGCCTTTCTTTTTTCCTCTTTCTACTTCTTTTCCTTATTTCGGTCCCTTGGATCTTTTGTATTTCGGTATTCCTTTTAATATACACAGTCGGAGCCTCTCCTACTGTACTTACTCAAAAAAAAACAGTTCACAAATTCCAATTATTTATGTCTACTGAATCCACTAAGATAATCATATCAAACGAATGATCATGGAACATAAGCAGTTATTTAAACAACCTTAACGTAGAGAGAGATACCATCCACATCTATGTTTATTTATTACAGTCCATCACTTAATGAATGAAAGACAGAATCGGGTTCTTTTATTGAAACTAGTGTAAGGTGAAGTGATTGAGTAGTGCGTGTCTACTCCCTCCCAAGAGAATCATCACCAACGATCACCTAAAAATAAATAAACAAAGCAAGAGTGAGTCCGAGACTCAGCAAGCACATTGAATAACTGAACATACAACAGTTATGAACCAGACAACCTCTTCACGGAATGTGAACAAACACTAAATGAATATATGAATGCATGGAATTAATGAAATGGAAGGACTGCACACGTGCTTATACCGGTATAGCTAGTGACACACCCGTCAGTGTTCACTTAAGCCCGCATTTAAAAAAATACGGGGGTCCAAATCCCGTATGAAGAACGTTTCATACGGGTGTCCAAATCTGCCCACATTGGAATTGTGGGTCTTACGTGCCCATACTGGAATTGATGGGTCTTTCTAATCAACTCCCGTGGATGGGACATGACAATGTTTAAATCTGCCCACATTGGAATGGTGGGTCTTTAATCCACTCCCGTGGATGAAACATGAATAATGGATGCATGAAATGAATTACTGAAGAAAGAATGTCATCATCTTAGTCATGAGAACCTCTCATATGAAATAAACAAAAACATTAAACCTTCTCATGTATCATAAGAAAACACAACACGAATATTCAAATATCCATCATTCGCAAATCTTAAGGGTAGCAAAGTACTTGCCTTCCGCGTTGCGACGCGTTAGCAGGCAACGAAGGTGCTCCTAAACCCGAAGCCTCGCCGCCTAAACAAGTAAATAATTGAAATAAGAACAACATGGTACACGACACTACTTAACAACGTTCTGCAATGCTTCCCGTTAACTCAAGAATTAACTAATAGACCTAGTCTGAAAACTGACAACCCAGTCCTAAAACCGAATCTGGACAGCAGCACGGCAAATTTCATAACTAATGATCTGTGACTCGGAACGAGGTGAATCCAGATTCTAAGGAAACTTAACGAACATATCTACAACATTCTAGTTGACAAGATCTCCCAATTCGGCCAAATTAATTTCCTAATAGGCAGATGAAAGTACAGAACAGAAACTGTCTAGACTAACAAGATAGCAGTAAACAACAGATCACAACTTTTGATCTACAACTCCGATTAGAGCGTTCTTTAACATTCTGGAAATTTTATAAAATTCTCTACAATAACCTAGTTGGGTGAAAACCCTGAATCTTCCATTATCATAATCATATTTTAGGAAACAACTTGATAGGTAGATCTCGTCAAAATTCTGGACAACAGAAACTAAAACGATCATAACTTTTGATCTGTATGTCGGGATCAGGTGTTCTTGGCTGCCACCGAAAGCTAAGAACATTATCTAAATATCTCTAGCAGATCAAAACTTCTAATTCGACCTCTAAGAACCCGAAACTGACCACGCAATCCACTGGACAGAATTGAATCCACAAGAGGACGAACTCGATCCAATCAAACTAATCCAATTTCACATCTAAACATCATCAAAACAGCGGGGAAATGAATTGATACCCTTGGAGATGCGTGTTACGCTGATCAAACCCCACGAGGACAACCTCTCCTCTTCTCCTTCTTCCTTCCTCTTCCTTATGGCCGGCCAATTTGCAGGGGAAACACCGGAGATTCTAGTGGCGGCCAAGGGCGCAGCTACTGTAGCAGTCGGGTACTGTAGCAGGGGCGGCGACACTATAGCAGTACGGGAATACTGTAGTAGACTAGGGTTTATGGCTTGATCCCCCCATTCTTGTCTTGAAGTGGGCTACCATCCTTCCATGGGCCATGAGCCTCTAAGACCGGCTCTTTCCTCTGCGACTGTGGGTTGGCGGCCCAAAACACTCTCAAAAATCTAAATTTTGAACTTATTTACATCTCTAAACTTTGTTGCATTCGATATTGAATAAATTTTCCTCTCCCGAATAATATTCTCTCTAATTGGAATTTGAGGTATTACAAGGTGCTCGGATCAATGGCATAAGTAATTCGGTCCTTGTTGACTCGGGCACCAAGCACACACCCAAAAGCACATCATCTTACAAATGTGCCCAAGTCTAAATCTTTTTGTTTTTCATCCATCTTACAAATGTGCCCAAGTCTAAATCTTTTTGTTTTTCACATTTAATTTTTCCAAATAAGATTACATACATGAGCACCCTGACCCAAGTAATTATAGTGATGAATCATGACCATCGCAGAAGCGATGATCCCCATTATACCATTCTAAGCATTGCTAAGCGACATCAACTCGCATACTAAATATAAAGTGACTAGATCGCCGAGCTCTAAATCACAGCGGATATAAACCTACGCTCAGTAGTAAAAGACGGATGTTTACCTACAGTTTATGTATCTAATCGGCTCACTATCGAGAAAATACTTGTCAACATAGCATGCGTACATACATTTAAAATTAAAATATTAGCATGCAAATATAATAGGATCAATGTGCATCAAAGGAAGACTTATTTCCTTACTAGATATAACTCTCTTGCTGCCGAAGATCACTCTCATACTCAACAAATTCTTCGGAACCTATCGAAAGAATCGAGAAGAACCAATAAGAACGAATAACACCAAAAATACTCAAAACCCAAAGTCATCCAAAAATCATGAAATTTACACAGAAGGTAGAGCATGATTTTAAATGAATTTAGCAAAAAATCAATTGATTTGGATGTTGCATGCAAAAGTTATAGCCAAAACAAAATTAGTTTTTGATAAAATGTTGAAAAATAACCTCTCGGGTACTGTCTATCCGAATTAAAAAATTTAGGCAAAAATTTCCTGAGAGGTGGTGACTTTGAAAATTTTACGGTAGATAGAGCACCACATGAGATGAACCATGAAATTTGATTCACCTCATTTGGAGCTACAATGAATTTTTTATGATTTTTCAAAGTCATGAAAGTAGTGGACAATTAATTTATAAAACAAGATTTTCAGAGGAAGTAGCAAACTTAAAACCTATTCCACAATAAAGTACAGTAACAGAGCAACCCATCAAGCTTGAGTTCCCTCAATTTGGAGTTCGCAAGCAAAAGCTATAGCCTAAACCATATCTGTCAGAAGAGAAAATCCAACAAATGGGTGGTTGAAAGGAGGTTTGACTACACGCGGTCGGAGAAGCTTACGACTACCCGGTCTGAAGGAAGTATGACAGCATGTGGTCGGAAAGAAGTTCGACTACAGGTGGTTGAAAGGAAGGTTCGACTACAAGTGGTCAGAAAGGAAGTTCGAGTACATCTAGTCGGAACAAGGTTCGACTACAAGTGGTCGAAAAGGCTAACAAGGTAGTCCTAGGTAGTCTCAAGTTGGTCGTAAGTAGTCTCAAGGTGGTCGTAAATTTGGTGGAACTGGTCATAGACCTTGGGGAACTGGTCGTAGATGGTTTCAACGTGGTCGTAGGAGGTTTCAAGGTGGTCGTAGGAGGTTACCAGATGGTCGTAGATGGTTACAAGGTGGTCGTAGACTAGGGTTCACATAAAAGTGCACGGACCAAAGGTTCACTGTGCCGGGCTTCGCTCCATGGACCACGGAGCTGATTGCTATGCAAACCGGGCCCACTTACCATTGAGACAAAAGTGCAAAATGACTAGATCAACACAGTAAAACGTGCTAAGAACAGAGATTGGATCATAATGTTTTGCTACAACAATTATCCTAAATGGATAGCGCAAAGCAGCTTGCGCCCGAGTCATTGTCGCGCTCGCTGCCGGTGAACAGAGTCGCGACGCTGGTCGGAGATGACCAAAAAGGAATCCCGAAGCTTTGAGATCCAAAGGGTGGCCAAAGTGTGGCTGAAGGCGGGCTAGAGCGGCGATGCGATGAGCTAAGGCAGCGGTGTCGTCTGGGTGGCAAGCCCTATGAGAAAGCAAGGGCACCCGAGGTGATCCAACGCGCACACTAGCACTAGTGGGGCTCAGTGACCTTACCAGAGAGGAGAGGGAGAACGGAGGTGTAATATCCCAAATATATTTAAGAGAGGAAAAGTTCTTTAGAAAGGAGAAGGTAGTTAGAGAATAGATTTCAGTAGCTTTCGGGGGATTTTTGCTTAATTCTGAGAACCTGGGCCATGGGCTGAAAGCCCACAACATTTTTTTTGGCCTAAAGAGGGGAAGCTGGCCTATGAGGGGAGGGTGCAACTAAATCCTAGCACCACCGCACTGTAGCACCCTTCCCTACTGCCACTTTGTTGCTGCCCAAGAAGAAGAACTATGGGGAAAACCTCCGTTGGATGCTGCTGGCCAATAAGAAGGAACGGGGAGAAGGGAGAAGGGAAGGGAGAGGGATCTTGTTGTAACAGCCCAAATTTCAAATTCCAATTGAAAATAAAGTTTAATTATTTTTGTGGATTTTTCTGAAATTTTTAAAAGCTTTTACTCAATCAGTTTTAAGCTAAACAAATTTATTTGCAAAAGATATTACCAAATAATAGCTAGAAATATTTTATATAAGTCCTAAATGCTCCAGAGAATTTCTGTGAATTTTCTCAAAATTTTTGGAACTAATTTGCTATATTCTAAAGCCTAATTGAATTAATTAAGAAATCAAAAGAAAATCCCCAAATAGTGTTTGGGCCGAAACCCACTCGGCCCTGTCCATTTTTTGCGCACGCACGGCCCGTTCGGCTCGCTCCTTCCGTGCGTTTAACCCCCGCCCGCATCTCAGCCGTTGGATGGAAATCCAACGGCCAGAATTCAATGACACATTCGGACAACCGAACGCATCCTCCGATCTTGCGCCGTTAGATCTAAATTCAACGGCCAGAACTCAATGGAACGTCCGGGCAGCCCGAACATCCCACTCAATGGGGACCGTCTGATTTGAATCCAACGGCTGCGCCCCACCCACACTTACCGTTTCGCTTCCACCCTTGTCCACCGTTTGATCAAAATCGGGCGTGCTTGCGTCATCGTCCTCCTTTCCTTCTTCTTCCTCGCCGCTTTCCTTTTCTCGCCCGCACGTCCGCCATTGCCGCCTTCTAGAAACCTTCCATATGCGCTCGAATCCAGTCGCATCTCCAAGATCGTCGCGTGCATTTAAACCCTTGATCCCCTCCGCCCCCGACACGGCTCTCACCTTCCTTTCTCCCCGCCTAAATCCACGATTTCTCGCCGCGGACTCACCGGGACCTTCTTGGGCGTTACGCCATCTCGGCCACGCCCACCCCCTATAAATAGGGGCTACGGGAGCGCCTCCCTCACCGCATCACAACGCTACCATCCACTGCTCTTCTCCTCACCCCTAGCGCTCGAGTTTCAAGTTTCTTCGTCGGCGACCGCGAAAGCTTCGTCACCGATTCCAACGTCACCGGACCACCTCTGCCCCCGCCATCCACACCATCGGCACCGCCGCAGCATCGCAAAGCCAGGACGACCACTCACTTCGCCGGAGGACCTCGGGATCGCCATCTTCACCGTCGACCGAAGATCATCACCGCTAAAGCTCACCGCCGATGACCATTCCGCCGCGCAAACTCGCAACCTCGGTGAGCATCACGTTCGGCATCGCCTCCTCTTTATTTTGCGCACCTTCACTTCCCACGCCGAGGCGTAGAACGCCAGCGAGGCAACCACCAGAGCGCCGCCGGCCTCGAGCCGACATGGCCTTGCCACCTCAGCACCACGTGCACGCCACATCACCGCCACCTCAGCGTGGGATCCTACGTGGCACCACGTGCGCGCGCGCCCGCCGCGTCAGCACCGGCCTCCAGAACCAAAAGCCCGTAGGCTTGGTTCACATAGACCGTGTCTATGACACGTGGGGCCCAATTGTCAGGAAATTATTTTAATTCCTTTAAATTCTGAAATTCCCTCGCTGGCGTCAACATTGCGCAGTAAATAGACTTTCCTTTAGAAAAATAATTCGGGAAATTCATTTAAATACAGATTTAGGTTTAAACTTCAATAATTCAGGTTGCAAAATTTTTATTAAATTATAATCTAGCTATCTAAACCAAAATATTTCAATTTGGAGTTATTTTGAATTATATTTTTGAATTTATTTGAATTTGAAGTTAATTTGTCGTATTTTCGCGTATAGACCTCGACGACTCCGGAGAGTTAGATCCTTCTGACGATTTAGAGTTTCAAGACTTCAGCGAAGGCAAGTTACACCATTGATCATATTGTTCCCAGTATTTTAAAGTATTTAATTTCTGTTGTCAAATTACTATTGCATGCATATGTTTATATAATGTTTTGAATGCCCTATTTTTGTATATAGTTATTCCAATCTCCATTGTATGGCCAAATTGATTATTGAATACTAATACCTTGTCACCCTTAGGTAAAATACTACTAAAACTAATCATATGCTTAGCCATGCTTAGATCACATTCATGAATTTGGGAAGGTTTAGCCAAATCTATCACAACTCGATTTAAATTTGGTTTTGTGGTATTGTTTTACCACAAAAGGTTTATAAAGAGGGTTTTACTCTAAATAAAATCAAAAATGGGTTTGGACTTGGGCGAATGGACTGAATGGTGGGTGCAAGTTTATGCACGGGCTTAATCTGGTCAGGATTAAGGCCCAGGGGTTTAATTGGAAGTCGCCGAGTCAGTTAAGGACCGGTCTTTGAGCGTATTTTGCTACGCCTTACCGTACCGCCACATGTCTGGAATGGGATAGATTTGGCTAAATAATTTATGGCGTCTTAGTGTCATTTGTGCTATGTTGTTTGTGTGGGGGTCGGTCAGACATTAGTCCCACCTGGCGCAAGAGGGGGCTCCCGGAGGATGGTTAATCCAATGGTAGTGAAACCTTAGCAGGCATAAATACATTAAGACATTGCATTGTAAAGACCTCATGATAATTTCTTAGTCACACGCCTTCGGAAGCGTGCTTTGCTGGCATTAAAAGCATATTATCTCGTGTGGGTAAAGCTGTACAAACTCTGCAGAGTAGAAACTATTCGAATAGCCGCGTCTGCGGTCATGGACATGCTAGCAAAGCCACTCTAAGTTAGATTTTGTTTTTTTGGTTTATAAAATGATTTTAACAGATGTTTTTAGGATGGTTAATTCTATGGTAAAATTGGGCGGTTAGCAAAGTGTTAGGAGGGTATCCTTCACCATTCAATTAATGGAGGTTATCCACTATACAACTGTCATTTTAAACACTAGTTTTAGTTATAGTATAAAAACTGGCCTTGAAAATTAATATAAATATTTAACCTAAAAATGTTGTTTATGCAAAATAAACCCTACCATTATCCTTTGTTTACCTTATGCATGCATTACCTTTCAATATTGGGTGTAACTTGCAAGCACGGAAGTTGTGCTTACTCTTGCTGAATAATATTTATTCAGGAGAAGACCTCTATCAGGACGGTGAGGATCTTGACGACTAGGCTACGCCCCCAGACGATTGCCTGTGGCAAGTCGTGTGGTCTACTACTACTATGCTTTCCGCTGTGTTATTTATTTATTTGGCCTCAGGCCCCTTTTGTAATAAACTCAGGAATTATTATTAATAAAGTGCGTGATATGATTGTGCTATCACTTTTGTTTGACTGTGTACACTAGAAATCTTGGACTAGTGTAAAACCACAGAGAATTCGGGATCCTTCGCTCCCGGGTTCGACAAAAGTGGTATCGAGCCATATCGACTGTAGGTTGTGGCCCCACAATTTCCCTAAGGAATTATTTTTGAAAACTAAAACTATTTTGAGTCTGTTCAGAGTCCTCTCTCAACCCTTCTCTTTAAAATGGTTACTGATTCATCCCTTTCACAAAAATTGTAGATGGCCGAGATATCGGATGCTACCTCTCACGGAGTTCTTGCTGGACATTGGGCCGAGCTTCTTTGGGAGATGATGCAACATCTGGAGTACAAGAAGAGGCCGATGTTTCAAGGCTACAAGTACAAAGTAGGAGAACGACGTCTCTGGAGGGTGGAAGTGTTGATCTACTCCGACCTCTCGCCAAACACCGTCTTCCATATTTTCCACGCTCCGATCAGACGCGACACCTTCGTCGATGGTATCCAGGATGCAGCAAGAGAGGTAGTCCGTCGTCTCCGCCACACCTATGATCGCTACCTCAATGGCACCAGGTTCCACTATTACTCGATGCATCTTCCGACCAGACTCGACAGCACCTTTCGCTCCGCCAAAGAAGAGGATTCTCCCAAGCTGACGCACCAGGTGGACTTAACGAAGGCATTAGACTATGCCTACGGGAACACCTTGGAGGACTTGCGTATCGCCCAGGATATCTTGGAGTATGCGGAAACGAGGCTGAAAGCAGTAGAAGAAGAGCTGGCTAGCTACAAGGCAGGCGAGGCTAGCTCTAATGAGATAGACTACACCCCCATTACCCCATAGCTGTTTTTCCTTTAGTACGTACTTTAGTCACGAATTATGAGCTATCAATTACCTTTGTGATAGCCATAATCAATTAATAAAATAAATGAATAAAAGAACTATTTTGAAAAGCTGGTTCTTTGTTGTGTGTTTATCTGTTTGTTCTTGGGCTATTTTAGATTTATCCCCCTTAGAGTTTCTTGCTATCTTTTCTAAATCCTTGGAGGATCCAGCAGATGGTGAATACCCGCAGGACAGGCAGCGGTAGTGCCAGTGGCCAAGGGAATGACCAAGCGGATTATCAGGATAATCATGTTCCGCAGCCACCACCACCACAGCGAAGGACCCGACTGGCGCCAGATGATGGCGAATCAAACTCATCTGATTGACCTTCTCGCCCAATCTCTGCAAAATGTTCAGAATGTTCAAGCCGCTACCTCAGCAGTAGCAGCTCAGGCTCCACCCCCGCACAACCAAAGGATGACCATGTCCGAGTTCATGAGGATGTGTCCGCCGACTTTTTCAAGCAGTACGGAACCAATGGACGCAGATGACTGGCTTCGGACCATTGGGAAGAAGCTGGACATCACCCAGTGCACCGACCGTGAGATAGTCTTGTTCGCCTCTCACCAGCTTAACGGTCCCGCAGCTGAATGGTGGGATAACTATTGTATCTCCCATAATGATGCTCAATCCATTACATGGGCCGACTTTGTGCGAGCCTTCCACCATGCACATATCCCGGCGGGAATGATGACGCTGAAGAAGAAGGAGTTCCATGCACTTCGTCAGGGCAACCGCACGGTGAATGGATATTTGCACCGGTTCAACCAACTTGCTCGCTACGCCCCAACCGACGTAGCCCGAGATGAGGATCGATAGGAGAGGTTTCTGGAAGGACTAAATGATGACATCTCTGTCCAACTGATCTCTCAGAATTTCACCGACTTCCAGCAGTTGGTGGACAAGGCGATCCGTCAGGAGGCCAAGCATCTGGAGATGGAGAACCGCAAGCGGAGGATGGCCGCTCAGAGGTTCAACACAGGAGGTATGCCCAAGCCCCACTTCACCGCACCACAGCCTATGCAACATGGGAAATTTCAATCTTCCATGTCCAGAAACCCAGCACCGCCACAGCGTTCCAACACCTCTAGCTTCCGCAACAACTCATCTGGAGGGCAGTTTCAGCAGAAGCATTCCACTTCCTCGGCTTCGGGAGTTACTTGCTTCCACTGTAATGAGACAGGGCATTATGCCAACAAATGCCCGAAGAAGCAACAAGGTGTGACTCCAGCAAGGCCAACCTCAGGAGTTCCAGCCACCGGCGGCACCACAAGGCCAGCAGGCCAGTTCACCAAGGGTCGGGTGAACCATGTTACCGCAGAGGAAGCTCAGGTAGCACCAGATGTGGTCCTCGGTACGTTCCTTGTTAATTCAATACCAGCATCTGCCCTATTTGATTCTGGTGCTTCACATTCTTTCGTGTCAAATAAGTTTGTGGGAAAATATGGGTTACCTATATCCTCCTTAGCTACTCCCATGATAATCCATTCCCCGGGCTCGGAAATGAGAACCAGTTCTCTATGCCCAAATCTTACCCTTGAGATATCCGGAGCATCTTTTCTAGCAGACTTAATAGTCTTGCACTCCTAAGGTCTAGATGTAATTCTTGGAATGGACTGGCTGGCCAAAAACCATGGACAAATAGACTGTGCCAATAGGTCTATCACCCTCACCAATGAGCAGGGAATGTCAGTAGAATTCAAGCCCAAGACCCGCACCGGAGGAAGTTCCATCCTCACCAGTTTGAAGGAAGTGGCGGAAGACATACCGTGGCACGGGAATACCCGATGTCTTTCGGATGATCTACCCGGCATGCCACCGGATAGGGACATAATGTTCCTAATCGATCTAGTCCCCGGAACAGCTCCAATCTCGAAGCGGCCCTACAGAATGCCAGCCAACGAGTTAGCAGAGCTGAAGAAGCAAATTGAAGAATTGCGAAGCAAAGGGTACATTCGACCCAGCTCTTCACCTTGGGGAGCCCCAGTACTATTTGTCAAGAAGAAGGACAATAGTATGAGAATGTGCGTTGATTACAGATCACTCAACGAGGTGACAATCAAGAACAAATACCCGTTACCCAGGATTGATGATATGTTTGATCAGCTGAAGGGAGCAAGTGTCTTCTCGAAGATTGATCTGAGATCCGGCTATAACCAACTGAATATTAGACCGGAAGATATTCTGAAGACCGCCTTCACCACCAGATATGGACTGTACGAGTTTACAGTAATGTCCTTCGGTTTGACGAACGCCCCTGCTTATTTCATGAATATGATGAACAAAGTGTTCATGGAATTCTTGGATAAGTTTGTGGTTGTTTTCATCGATGATATTCTCATCTACTCAAAGGATGAAGAAGAACACGAAAAGCACCTCAGAATGATCCTGGGCAAACTCAGGGAGCACTAGCTTTATGCCAAATTCAGCAAGAGTGAATTTTGGCTAAGTCAAGTGGCATTCCTTGGACATATTGCGTCAGTAGGAGGAATTGCAGTAGATCCCGCCAAGGTTGAGGCAGTAATGGACTGGAAACAACCCAGATCAGTCACCGAGGTGAGAAGCTTCCTTGGACTAGTGGGTTATTACCGCAGGTTCATCGAAGGTTTCTCTAAACTTGCAAGACCCATGACTCAACTTCTGAAGAAAGAAAAGAAGATTGAATGGTCAAATGCCTGTGAAGAGAGTTTTCAGGAGCTGAAAAAGAGGCTAGTCTCAGAACTGGTGTTAATTCTACCGGACATCCGCAAGGATTTTGAGATATTCTGTGACGCATCCCGTCAAGGCCTCGGATGTGTACTGATGCAGGAGGGCAAGGTCGTAGCTTACGCATCCCGGCAGTTGAGGCCACACGAAGGGAATTATCCGACTCATGATCTTGAGTTAGCAGCAATTGTGCACGCTCTGAAGATCTGGCGGCATTATCTCATTGGTAACCGCTGTGAGATTTTCACGGATCATAAAAGCCTGAAATACATATTCACGCAGTCCAAACTCAATCTCCGAGAGAGGAGATGGTTGGAGTTAATAAAAGATTATGACCTCGGAATCCATTATCATCCAATGTGGTAACAGATGCCCTGAGTAGGAAGGCATATTACAACACCATATTAGTGCAGAAGAATCAGCCAGAATTGTATGAAGAACTGAAGCACCTGAACCTGGAGATTGTCAACCACGGTTGTGTGAACGCTCTGGAAGTTCAACCGACTCTTGGGTCAGATCAGAACAAAGCAATTAGAAGATGAAGACATCCAAGAAATCAAGAACAATATGAGAAGAGGCAAAGCCCCAGGTTTTTCTGAGGATGAGCAAGGAACAGTGTGGTTTAGAGACCGCATCTGTGTACCCAATCAGCAGGAGATAAAAGAGTCGATTCTGAAAGAAGCTCACGAATCGTCGTACTCCATTCATCCTGGGAGCACCAAAATGTATCAGGACCTAAAAGAAAAATATTGGTGGGTCAGCATGAAGCGCGAAATTGCTGATTTCGTCGCTCGTTGTGATGTCTGTCAAAGAGTCAGGGCAGAGCACCAAAGACCCGCTGGTCTGTTGCAACCATTACCAATTCCCGAGTGGAAGTGGGAAGAAGTTGGTATGGATTTCATCACCAGACTCCCTAGGACCCAATCGGGATATGACTCCATCTAGGTGGTAATTGACCGGTTGACTAAAGTAGCTCACTTTATTCCTATCAAGACCACCTACCAGAGCAGCAAGTTAGCAGAGTGGTACATGGCCAAGATCGTCTGCCTACATGGCGTACCCAAGAAGATTGTGTCCGACAGAGGTTCTCAGTTCACTTCTCGGTTCTGGAAAAGCCTGCATGAAGCCTTAGGAACCCGACTCAATTTGATCTGACCTACCATCCCTGCACCGATGGTCGATGTAACGCACCAACCAAGTCCTTGAAGATATGCTTCGAGCCTGTGCCCTAGATTTCGGAAATGGTCGGGACAAGGATCTGCCATATGCAGAGTTCTCGTACAATAATAGCTACCAAGCCTAGTCTGCAGATGGCTCCATTTGAAGCTTTGTATGGTAGGAAATGCCGAACCCCGCTCCTTTGGGATCAGGTAGGAGAACATCAGCTCTTTGGACCTGAGTTGATCAAAGAAGCTGAAAGTAAAGTAAAGGCTATACAAGAATGTGTGAAAGTAGCTCAATCCCGACAAAAGAGTTATGCTGATAACCGTCAGAGGGAATTAAACTTCGAGGTAGGAGATTTTGTCTATCTCAGAGTTACTCCACTCAGAGGAGTAAGGAGATTCCAGACGAAAAGAAAAGTCGCACCTAGATATATCGTGCCATACGAGATCTTGGCAAGATGTGGAGAAGTAGCTTATCAAATAGAGCTGCCAGCAGCCTTGTCAGCAGTACATAATGTCTTCCACGTGTCGCAGTTAAAAAATGCCTTCGAGTGCCGGAAGACCACACCCTCCTAGAGAGCTATGACCTTCAAGAAGATCTCACCTATGTAGAGCGACCAATTAAAATTCTGGATGTCGTAGAACGTGTTACCAGAAGCAGAATCATCAGATCATACAAGGTGCAGTGGAGTCACCATCCAAAAAGTAATTCGGTCCTTGTTGACTCGGGCACCAAGCACACACCCAAAAGCACATCATCTTACAAATGTGCCCAAGTCTAAATCTTTTTGTTTTTCATCCGTCTTACAAATGTGCCCAAGTCTAAATCTTTTTGTTTTTCACATTTAGTTTTTTCAAATAAGATTACATACATGAGCACCCTAACCCAAGTAATTATAGTGATGAATCATGACCATCGCAAAAACGATGATCCCCATTATACCATTCTAAGCATTGCTAAGCGACATCAACTCGCATACTAAATATAAAGTGACTAGATCGTCGAGCACTAAATCACAGCGGATATAAACCTATGCTCAGTAGCAAAAGATGGATGTTTACCTACAGTTTATGTATCTAATCGGCTCACTATCGAGAAAATACTTGTCAACATAGCATGTGTACATACATTTAAAATTAAAATATTAGCATGCAAATATAATAGGAT
The DNA here is from genome assembly GCA_036346255.1 of Ampelocalamus luodianensis. Taxonomy (NCBI): domain Eukaryota; kingdom Viridiplantae; phylum Streptophyta; class Magnoliopsida; order Poales; family Poaceae; genus Ampelocalamus; species Ampelocalamus luodianensis. The sequence continues at coordinate 72,412,299 of CM070620.1, read as the reverse complement.
CAATGTGCATCAAAGGAAGACTTATTGCCTTACTAGAGATAACTCTCTTGCTGCTGAGGATCACTCTCATACTCAACGAATTCTTCGGAACCTATCGAAAGAATCGAGAAGAACCAATAAGAACGAATAACACCAAAAATACTCAAAACCCAAAGTCATCCAAAAATCATGAAATTTACACAAATGTTAGAGCATGATTTTAAATGAATTTAGCAAAAAAAAATCAATTGATTTGGATGTTGCATGCAAAAGTTATAGCCAAAACAAAATCAGTTTTTGATAAAATGCTGAAAAATACCCTCTCAGGTATATTCTATCCGAATTAAAAAAATTTGGCAAAAATTTCCTGAGAGGTGGTGACTTTGAAAATTTTACGGTAGATAGAGCACCACATGAGATAAACAATGAAATTTGATTCACCTCATTTGGAGCTACAATGATTTTTTTATGATTTTTCAAAGTCATGAAAGTAGTGGACAATTAATTTATAAAACAAGATTTTCAGAGGAAGTAGCAAACTTAAAACCTATTCTACAATAAAGTATAGTAACAGAGGAACCCATCAAGCTTGAGTTCCCTCAATTTGGAGTTCGCAAGCAAAAGCTATAGCCTAAACCATATCTGTCAGAAGAGAACATCCAACAAATGGGTGGTTGAAAGGAGGTTTGACTACACGCGGTCGGAAGAAGCTTACGACTACCCGGTCCAAAGGAAGTATGACAGCGTGTGGTCGGAAAGAAGTTCGACTACAGGTGGTTGAATGGAAGGTTCGACTACAAGTGGTTGGAAAGGAAGTTCGAGTACACCTAGTCGGAACAAGGTTCGACTACAAGTGGTCGAAAAGGCTTACAAGGTAGTCCTAGGTAGTCTCAAGTTGGTCGTAAGTAGTCTCAAGGTGGTCGTAAATTTGTTGGAACTGGTCGTAGACCTTGGGGAACTGGTCGTAGATGGTTTCAACGTGGTCGTAGGAGGTTTCAAGGTGGTCGTAGGAGGTTACCAGATGGTTGTAGATGGTTGCAAGGTGGTCGTAGACTAGGGTTGACAGAAAAGTGCACGGACCAAAGGTTCACTGTGCAGGGCTTCGGTCCATGGAGACAAAAGTGAAAAATGACTAGATCAACATAGTAAAACGTGCTAAGGACATAGATTGGATCATAATGTTTTGCTACAGCAATTATCCTAAATGGATAGCGCAAAGCAGCTTGCGCCCGAGTCATTGTCGCGCTCGCTGACGGTGAACGGAGTCGTGACGCTGGCTGGAGACGACCAAAAAGGAATCCCGAAGCTTTGAGATCCCGAGGGTGGCCAAAGTGTGGCCGAAGGCAGGCTAGAGCGGCGATGCGATGAGCTAAGGCAGCGGTGTCGTCTGGGTGGCAAGCCCTATGACAAAGCAAGGGCGCCCGAGGCGATCCAACGCGCACACTAGCACTAGTGGGGCTCAGTGACCTTACTAGAGAGGAGAGGGAGAATGGAGGTGTAATATCCCAAATATATTTAAGAGAGGAAAAGTTCTTTAGAAAGGAGAAGGTAATTAGAGAATAGATTTCACTAGCTTTCGGGGGATTTTTGCTTAATTCTGAGAACGTGGGCCATGGGCCGAAAGCCCACAACATTTTTTTTTGGCCTAAGGAGGGGAAGCCGGCCTATGAGGGGAGGGGGCAACTAAATCCTAGCAACACCCAGGTACTATAGCACCAACGCACTGTAGCACCCCTTCCCTACTACCAATTTGTTGCTGCCCAAGAAGAAGAACTATGGGGCAAACCTCCTTTGGATGCTGCTTGCCAATAAGAAGGAAGGGGGAGAAGGGAGAAGAGAAGGGAGAGGGATCTTGTTGTAACAGCCCAAATTTCAAATTCCAATTGAAAATAAAGTTTAATTATTTTTGTGGATTTTTCTGAAATTTTTAAAAGCTTTTACTCAATCAATTAGAAGCTAAACAAATTTATTTGCAAAAGATATTGCCAAATAATAGCTAGAAATATTTTATATAAGTCCTAAATGCTCCAGAGAATTTCTGTGAATTTTCTCAAAAATTTTGGACTTAATTTGCTATATTCTAAAGCCTAATTGAATTATCAGAATTGAATTAATTAAGAAATCAAAAGCAAATCCCCAAATAGTGTTTGGGCCGAAACCCAATCGGCCCTGTCCATTTTTCGCGCCCACGCGGCCCGTTCGGCCCGCTCCTTCCGCGCGTTTAACCCCCGCCCGCATCTCAGCCGTTGGATGGAAATCCAACGGACAGAATTCAATGACACGTTCGGGCAACCGAACGCATCCTCAGATCTTGCGCCGTTAGATCTAAATCCAACGGCCAGAATTAAATGGAACGTCCGGACAGCGCAAACATCCCACTCAATGGGGACCGTCTAATTTGAATCCAACGGCTGCGCCCAACCCACACTTACCGTTTCGCTTCCACCCTTGTCCACCGTTCGATCAAAATCGGGTGTGCCTGCGTCATCGTCCTCCTTTCCTTCTTCTTCCTCGCCGCTTTCCTTTTCCCGCCCGCGCATCCGCCATTGCCGCCTTCTAGAAACCTTCCATATGCGTTCGAATCCGATCGCATCTCCAAGATCGTCGCACACATTTAAACCCTTGATCCCCTCCGCCCTCGACACGGCTCTCACCTTCCTTTCTCCCTGCCTAAATCCCCGATTTCTCGCCGCGGACTCACCGGGACCTTCTTGGGCGTTACGCCGCCTCGGCCACGCCCGCCCCCTATAAATAGGGGCTACGGGAGTGCCTCCCTCACCGCATCACAGCACTACCATCCACTGCCCTTCTCCTCGCCCCTAGCGTTCGAGTTTCAAGTTTCTTCGGCGGCGACCGCGAAAGCTTCGTCACCGATTCCGGCGTCACCGGAGCCCCTCCACCCCCGCCGTCCACGCCATCGGCACTGCCGCAGCATCGCAAAGCTAGGACGACCACTCACTTCGCCGGAGGACCTCGGGATCGCCATCTTCACCGTCGACCGAAGATCATCGCCGCTAAATTTCGCCGCCGATGACCATTCCGCCGCACAAACTCGCAACCTCAGTGAGCATCACGTTCAGCATCGCCTCCTCTTTATTTTGCGCACCTTCACTTCCCTCGCCGAGGCGTAGAACGCCGGCGAGGCCACCACCAGAGCGCCGCCGGCCTCGAGCCGACATGGCCTTGCCACCTCAGCACCATGTGCACGCCACATCACCGCCACCTCAGTGTGGGATCCTACGTGGCACCACGTGCAAGCGCGCCCGCCGCGTCAGCACCGGCCTCCAGAACCAAAAGCCCGTAGGCTTGGTTCACATAGACCGTGTCTATGACACGTGGGGCCCAATTGTCAGGAAATTATTTTAATTCCTTTAAATTCTGAAATTCCCTCGCTGGCGTCAGCATTGCGCAGTAAATAGACTTTCCTTTAGAAAAATAATTCGGGAAATTCATTTAAATACAGATTTAGGTTTAAACTTCAAAAATTCATATCTTTTGCATATGAACTCCAAATTGGTTGGTTCAAGTTGCAAAATTTTTATTAAATTATAATCTAGCTATCTAAACCAAAATATTTCAATTTGGAGTTATTTTGAATTATATTTTTGAATTTATTTGAATTTGAAGTTAATTTGTCGTATTTTCGCGTATAGACCTCGACGACTCCGGAGAGTTAGATCCTTCTGACGATTTAGAGTTTCAAGACTTCAACGAAGGCAAGTTACACCATTGATCATATTGTTCCCAGTATTTTAAAGTATTTAATTTCTGTTGTCAAATTACTATTGCATGCATATGTTTATATAATGTTTTGAATGCCATATTTTTGTATATAGTTATTCCAATCTCCATTGTATGGCCAAATTGATTATTGAATACTAATACCTTGTCACCCTTAGGTAAAATACTACTAAAACTAATCATATGCTTAGCCATGCTTAGATCACATTCATGAATTTGGGAAGGTTTAGCCAAATCTATCACAACTCGATTTAAATTTGGTTTTGTGGTATTGTTTTACCACAAAAGGTTTATAAAGAGGGTTTTACTCTAAATAAAATCAAAAATGGGTTTTGACTTGGGCGAATGGACTGAATGGTGGGTGCAAGTTTATGCACGGGCTTAATCTGGTCATGATTAAGGCCTAGGGGTTTAATTGGAAGTCGCCCGAGTCAGTTAATGACCGGTCTTTGAGCGTATTTTGCTACGCCTTACCGTACCACCACATGTCTGGAATGGGACAGATTTGGCTAAATAATTTGTGGCGTCTTAGTGTCATTTGTGCTATGTTGTTTGTGTGGGGGTCGGTCAGACATTAGTCCCACCTGGCGCAAGAGGGGGCTCCCGGAGGATGGTTATTCTAATGGTAGCGAAACCTTAGCGGGCATAAATACATTAAGACATTGCATTGTAAAGGCCTCATGATAATTGCTTAGTCACACGCCTTCGGAAGCGTGCTTTGGCCGACATTAAAAGCATATTATCTCGTGTGGGTAAAGCTGTACAAACTCTGCAGAGTAGAAACTATTCGAATAGCCGCGTCCGTGGTCATGGACATGCTAGCAAAGCAACTCTAAGTTAGATTTTGTTTTTTTGGTTTATAAAATGATTTTAACAGATGTTTTTAGGATCGTTAATCCTATGGTAAAATTGGGCGGTTAGCCAAGTGTTAGGAGGGTATCCTTCAGCATTCAATTAATGGAGGTTATCCACTATACAACTGTCATTTTAAACACTGGTTTTAGTTATAGTATAAAAACTGGCCTTGGAAATTAATATGAATATTTGACCTGAAAATGTTGTTTATTCAAAATGAACCCTACCATTATCCTTTGTTTACCTTATGCATGCATTACCTTTCAATATTGGGTGTAACTTGCAAGCACAGGAGTTGTGCTTACTCTTGCTGAATAATATTTATTCAGGAGAAGACCTCTATCTAGACGGTGTGGATCTTGACGACTAGGCTACGCCCCCAGACGATTTCCTGTGGCAAGTCGTGTGGTCTACTACTACTTTGCTTTCCGCTGTGTTATTTATTTGTTTGGCCTCAGGCCCCTTTTATAATAAACTCAGGAGTTATTATTAATAAAGTGTGTGATATGATTGTGCTATCACTTTTTGTTTGACTGTGTACACTAGAAATCCTGAACTAGTGTAAAACCAGAGAGAATTCGGGATCCTTCTCTCCCGGGTTCGAAAAAGTGGTATCAGAGCCATATCAACTGTAGGTCGTGGCCCCACAATATCCCTAAGGAATTAGTTAATGAAATAATTAAAGGATCTCACCAACATGAATGTTCTAATTGTTTTCGTAAGATTTTTAGATAGCTAAAGAACATGATTTTTGGATAATTGAACTGAAAGTTATGTAAGTTTTAGTCTCGCTGTCCAGAACCTCTGATAGGGTTTAGCAATTTTAGTAATATGTTTAGTAGGGATAGTGAATGACAGAATCTAGGAATCTCACCAACTAGTTAAATGTGGGTAATTTAGTAAGATTTATAGAGAATCAAAGAACACTATTTTTATGTAAACATATGAAAATTTATGATTTTTAGAAGAAGACGGTTTTGTTTTGGGACAGATCAATGTTCATGGGAGTTATTGTTTTGGGTTGCGCTAGGGAGCGTAGTTAATCGTATATTTGTTTTAAACAATGTCGTGTGCTTAGAAATGTCCTCTTAGTGTGGTTATTGAAATGTTCAGGTGGTGGTTTGAATCCGGGGGCAGTGCCCTCTTCGCATTATCAAGCTTCACACGGTTAAAGCAAGTGCAATTAGCTGGTAGAAAAATTAAAGAGAATGTTCATGAATGCATGTATTATGATAATGTTCTTTTTTAATGATTTTTGCTGCTGGTCATTAAATTCTCATGATGAATAAATGAATAGACTCATGTGCATCATGTCATTATCCTTGAGACTTGGTTACGTGGTGGCCAAGTATTGATTTTTGAGGTCCCTATCATTTATTAGACGGGTGTTATAGCCCAAATCTGGGTTTGTGTTTTTAATGTAAGAAAATGAGAAGAAATTAAAACTTTGCTTGCATCTTGTTGATTTTGAACTTTTCTGTAATTCTTGTAAAGGAATTATGGAATTCAAAAACTTCAATCTCTAATTGACTAAAGTCATGACCCTCCTTTTTCAATCCTTGTCAAATCTTGTGATCATCCTTTGGAAATAATTTTCCATGGTTCTCGGGATGTTGTGTGGCTCCTCTGAAAAATTTCACAATTTTTAGAAATTGTTTGAATATTTTAAGAGGCTAGTCAAACCTGTTGACCCTTGGTCAAAACCTAACTCAGAACCTTGAGGAATTTCTAGGGAGATATGTTTTGCATAAAAGCCTCTGGAAATTTTATACAAGGTCAATCCTAGAGTCAGCAAGCTTCTATAAAAATTTCAGAAATTTTGGAGTTAGTTTGCTACCTCTAAAAATTCTTCCAAGTTTTTAGCTTATTTCAAACCCTAAGTCAAAGTCCTGTTTGGGTTCAAGGCAGACTCGAGCCCAACCTCCCTTCTTGGTTGAACCCAACCATTCCTGCGCCCGGCTCAGCCCTTTCAAATGGGCGATCTATGTCAACTGTTGGATTTCCATCGGGTCGTCCACATCGTCCCTTTCAATCTAAACCCTTGGATCTCCATCGAACCGCCCGTGCTGCCAACCACCGACCCCAAGGTGCATTCGCTTTAACCACTGCCCCGATCTTTTGACCTCCGTTCTTTTGAAGGTCTTATTCAATCGGGTCATTCGTTTCTAATCGTGCGGTCGAGGTGCCTTGTCACCTCCGGATCGCCCTCGCCAACGGTCTTGCCCGATAAACCGTTCTTTTGAATCCCAATTTTGGGCTTGTGTTTCAAATGTAAGAAAATCAGTAGTAAAACTTTTTCTTACATCATGGCCCTGTGGTCGTTGTACAAGGAATTATGGTCACCAAGTCTTGTTGATCCAAATCTTGTTATTCCAAAAACAATCTTGTCAAATCTTATGATCATCCTCTGGGATTTTTCCTAAGCGTGATGGTATGGCTTGTCACCTCCGGATCGACTCTCACCAAACATTAAAACAGAGTCTTAGCATAAAACTCTCTGAAAATTTTACACAAGGTCAATGTCTCAGTCAGCAAGCTCCGATAATTGATGCTTGCTAGTGGCTTTGCCCTCCATTAACAAAGTGGGACCGTTGGATCTCGATCCAACCGCCCGTATTCTCGAGGGCAACCGGACCGTCCGCGAACTTCGTTTAATCGTGACCGCCCATTTTTAATCCAACGGTCGTGGTTTATCTTCTCTGTTCTTCTTCCTCCTCGGCTTCTCCGGCGCGCGCTCATGGCGTAGAGAGAGAGAGAGCATGGGGGCTTGTGGTGTCACCTCAAGTTGCTTTCGTCAACGCCTCTCTCGCAATGCATTTAATGCGCAATGTGCTTTCTCCTCCATGGTCACCGTGCTCACTTGCTCCCATCATTTCGTGGTCCATGGTCGCACCATGAACCGAGCTCACCATGGGCTCATGTTCTTGCTCGAAACCCTAATTCCTTTCCTATAAATAGCCCTCTAGGTCCTCCCGGTGTTCTTTGCACTACACCTAGCTACTCTCGTGTTTGAGCTCAAAACCATCTCAAACCTTCAATCCACCATTGTTGACCCGAGTGCTCCCATGGCGGCCTTGGTGTCCAAAGTGGTTTATCTTCAACATTTCTTGCACCCTTTGAACTCCTCAACCTCCCTTGTATTTCCCTAACTTGATTTTGGGTTGCATTCACAGAATCACTCAACTTTAAGTTTGGAGATTTTCTGTTGGTTTCACCCCTTTCTTCTCGGCCCAGGTAAGTGATTCTTTTGCAATTACTTGCTTTTGGAACCTCTTTGAGCTATAATGAAGCTGTGGTGATGATTTGGTTCCACTCATTTTGCTCGTAACCTCATCTTCCACTTCATCTTCTTCGCTCCGGTGGACTTCATCGTGTTCAAGTCTTCCCGCCATCTTTGGAGCTCCTCTCTAAGGTAGCTCCTATATAGTCCCTAGAAGTCATGGCACTCGCTTCCTTGGACCGCAATGAGCATTTTGCTATTTTCGTGTTTTACCGTGTCGGCCTTCATCTTTGTTTTCCGCCTCATGGCCTGCACTCCACCGCCGCGAGGTCACATCGCTGGGTCCGCAACACTATTGCGAACCCATTTTGATAGTTGTGGCGCCGCCGCGATCGAGTCGCCACACCACGGCAAGGCAAAGCCACTCGGGTTTTGTCACCGAGAAGCTCCGTTTGCGGATCATTAGGACACATTAATTACCAATCATTAGTGTTAATTGTGTCTAATCATTATTATTGAGCCACCACGGTGGGCCCAATCTCCTTAAATCAATCTGCTTTCACTCAGCATCGTTCCGACATCATTAATGCCTAATCATTGCTTAATTAAGTGAGTCGGCATTTAACCGTCGTTCGGAATTAACCTCCGGTCGCCGACTTGTGGGCCCGAGGAGTTAAGATCAAATCTCGTGAGTCATTAGTGTTTAATTAATGGTAATCATTAGAAGCATTAATCCCGCCCTAACCGCCACTCTCGGATCGACAAGTGGGCCAAGCAGCACCGCACGTGGGTTAAACGATGCGTGGGTGACTCGAAGTCACCGACATGCGGTCCCACTCGCCAAGACTCTTTTGAACTTCGATCTATAACCGCCGCCCATCTTGCGACCGCGCCCGGATCTTGTATGCATTCGGACCATCCGTTCTCCTCATCATCTGGACCGTCCATCTCGTGATCTGCGCCGAGATCATGTGTGCAATCGGACCTTCCGGTTAGATATGGATTCTCGAGCCGCTCATCTTTAGATCTGCGGTGCGTGGTTCACCGAGGCAACCGCATCGTCCGGTTGCATACACTCGTGTGAGCCGTTGGATCTTGATCCAACGGTGGGTTTCATTGGGTTTCGCGCGCGCTATTTTCGCGCGCGAAGCGTAGGATGTTAGATCAAGGGTTGTGGGGTTGTCCACGCCATTTCCTTTTATTGGATTGTTCGTATTTGGTAAGCAATTGTTTATCAACTAAAATGATATAAAACTTTAGAAACTCATAACTAATTCATTTTAATCGCTTTTAGTTAATTCCAATCGTAATAAATTATGTTATCACTTTAGCTCATTATAAAAATGGATTTAAGCATGTTCCAAGAGCGAAAATTGTATAACTAGAATAACTTGGTTTCGTCATTTTGAATATTCCGAAAATGGATAAAACGTTAGAAAATGCATATCTTGCTCTGTATGTCCAAAATGAATGATTCCAACTTTGATAAATTTGTATCAACCCAATGTTAATGTAAAAATGATGGTAAGTCCAAGATTGTAAGGTGAACCTTGATTAATGATTTAGTACCTATTTTCAGCATTTAGAAAATTCGAAGGCTTATAAAATGCACAAGTAATTCTCAGAATCGCAAAATATATATGATAAATTCTAGAAAACCCTCTGTTGGTAAACTTCACTTTAAATTAGTTTTGAACATATTTATGTTCCCGAAAGTGCATTATGCTAATTTTGCATCTTAGAAAAATCATAACTAAATCACTTTAACTCCAAATGACCTGAACTTTTATATGGGTTACCTCTATACCAGAGGTAGCTACCATAAAAATTTCAGCTTCAAAATCTTTCTAGAAAATATTTTTGCTCTGATTAGCTAATTATGGTAAAATGTGTTTTTAGGTAATATCTTTGCACCGCAATTCCAAATTAGGTTTTTCCAGTTTCTATGTCTAGGTATATTCGTATTCTACTTTATGTGTAAATTTCACGCATTTGGTTAAGTTTTGCTTGCTCTTTGTTTATTTGTGGCTCGTCTTATTGGTTGTTCTTGGTTCTTTTGCCTTTCGCTTAGGATTCGACATTTGCGGTAATCCCGAGAACGATCCTCCGCAACCAATTGAGCAACAAAGAAGAAGGCAAGCAGCTTGATCATGTTAATCCCAGTATTTTAAGTATTTATGTTGATTACAAATTCTATGTATGCATTGCTACTTTGTTTTAATAGTTGGCCTAGTAGATGCATTTCCTTAGCAAATGATTATCCTCTACTACCATGAGCCTAGGTTACTTGCTGTGATTTAGAGTTCGTGGATGAGCTCTTGTCACTTAGTAGTTGCGAATTAATTGCTTAGCCATGCTTAGCTTCGGTAGAAATGGGCGGTTATCGACTTGTCGATAACCTTAATCACACAAAACTTATTATGATTTATGATTTCCACCTTGTGCCATGTCTACTTATGAAAACTAAAACTGAAAACAAAATGATTTAGACTTGGGCACAATGGTATGATGGTGTGATTTTCGGGTGTGACTGGAATGGTGCCTGAGTCAACAAGGACCGAACATCTTGTTACACTAAACCAAGCATTTTAGCGTGCTAACCACACTAGAGGGTATGGGACCTCTCTTGACTTAGTACTTTGGCGTGTATTGGCTCGGGTCGCAGGAGGTCGCGGGAGGATGGTGTTGGGAGCATTGTAGTGTCCGAAAGACTTCACCCGTGATGGGATTTGTTGTCTTTCGCTTGCAATGTAAGCGTATGGTGTTTCTACCCATACGAGCGGCTCGTAGTTAATACACAATATTGGAAAGCGCCTCGTAGGACTTAGCCGTGCCGACATACCTACGGAAGTGTGTTTTGGCTTAAAGGCGTCAAGTGTGGGTACATTGGTACACCCTGCGCAGGTTAAAACTATTCGAATAGCCTCGCCCTAGGTTATGGACACGCTTGGCAAGGTCTTTCAAGAGTTAGACTACAACCTTTTAAATTAAAACTTGATGGGTGGTACGAATCGGGATTCGTATATGTTGTGGTGGCTATTGGGATAGTCACTCTGTGTGGTTACTTGTATGTATCGCACTTCACTGTTACTTTGATAACAAAACAGATTTGCAAACTTGCTTTTAAAATGTATTACCTTATTGCAAATAAAGTTGGCTTCATGCAAAAGAGACATACGACCTCCACCTAAATAAGCTTGCATGTAGTTTATGAATAGGTCGCTATTCCACACGTCGATCTTGCGTGTACAAAGACAATCTTTGTACTCGGTTGCTATGCTTAATTGTTTTGTTGCAGAGGAAGAAGGTGAGCCCAGGGGCCTCACTTTTGTGAGTCTGTGTTGTGGTAGCTATGGCGACTAGCTTGGCGGCCTTGGTCGGTTGCCTTGTGGGTGTGTGGCTAACCTAGGTCGACTTTTGTTCTAGCCATCTTATGGCGCTTTTGCTTCCGCTGTCATTCTTGTATATTGATCTATTTGGCCGGTCGGCTCTCTTTTGTAATAACTTTACTTTATGTCGTTGTTGAACTTAGTGATATATGTTGTATGGAAATGATGTGTAATTTTGTGATGATGTGCATATGTTGCACTGGGAAACATATGTCCATCGAGGCTTAGAATGTTTAATTAGTAATGCTAGAACCATTTGGAGGTTAAGTGTTACTAGTTAAATATTCCGGGTCCTCACAAAAGTCTTGGTCTCACCTGCTCCCATCTCCTCAGCTCGCCCATGGCAGCGCCATGAACCGAGCTCACCCATGGAGCATTGTCGTTGCTCAACCCTTGCTCCCTTGAGCTCCTTCTTGGCTCCCTTTCAACACCTTTAGCTTTGCCCTAACTCCTCTCGGGTGGCTTGAACTCAAAACACCAAAGAGCCCTAAATTGCCATTGTTGGACCATGGAGCTTCATCTTCTTCTTCGGTGCTCCAAGGGTTCTTATGGCAATCCAAGCACATCATCTTGTGCCTCTCTTTACCCTAATCTTTTCCCCTAACTTGATTTTGGGTTGCTTTCACAGGAGCAGCCCAATTTTGAGTTTTGGACCTCTTCGACCGAAATAGCCCCTTTCTTCCTCAGCGCCGGTAAGCACCTCGGCTCTTCAATTACTTTCTCATGGACCTTCTGTGAGTTCTATTGAAGCTATTGTGATGACCCGATCATGTTCTTTTTGTTCAGGCCTTCATCTCCTCGCTTTCTTCCTCAGCTCCGGTGCTGTGCTTCTTCACCGACGCAGCTCCGACCATCTCCTAGCCCCTACAGCTCTCAGGTAGCTTTCTGGTAGGCCCTAGAAGCTGTGGCACCCGCTACTTTGAACTGCTGCGAAGATTTTCGCTGTTTTCGCTTTTGGCAGTGCTTGTCACCGCTGTTCATCTCCGTCTCGCCGCCATTCTTAGCCGCCTCCACCGTTGAGAGTGCCCCAGTAGCTTCGCGTGACTATTCCTGACCCATTTCAGCCCTTGGCCCACACCGGCGTGGTCCTCGTCGCCGGCGGTGAACCTTGGTTTGCAATCGGTCTCGTTGTCGGACGCGAGCGCACTGTGCGTTGTCGTTAAGACATTGATTCGGTCATTAAATCATTGCTAATCATTGGTTTAGTAGTTAATGGCTGTCTGAAATGGCAAAATGTGTCTCTTACTCGTGGGCCCGCGCACTAAAACCCCGTGTTGTGCGCGTGTGCAGCGCTAGCTCCGCTCTGGGTCGTCAGATCTTGATCAACGGCCCAGATCCCTTGAACGCTTGGACCACCCCATCGTCTCAAGTCGATTGGGCCGTCCATCTTTTGACCTGTGGCTCAGATTGCGTGTCGTCCGAAAGTCACTTAAATCTCAGTCCTCCCTCTTTAGATCAACAGGCCACGTTCGTGTGAACGTTTTCTTCAATGTGGACTATTGGATCTAATCCAACGGTGGGCTCTATGGGCTGTGCGCGCGTGTGTTGTGCTCAGTGCGTTGTGGGTCGTGCGATTGCTGGTCAACGGCCCATGTCTTTTCCGATTGTGTTAGTTTTAATAAATACCCGAGAGCTTTTTTATTTATAAACTGAAATGGTATTAAGCTTTAAAATTGCGTAACTATTTCATTTTAACTCCTTTTCAGTTGATTCAAATTTTGTTAGTTCTGGTTTTAACTAAGCTTTAATCTAAAAATGGTTGTAAGCTTAGTTTTGTTCTAGAAAAATATGTTAGTAGATTTATTTCAGGTTTAACTTTAATTATTGCTCTAAAAATTCATTTAACTTGAAAAATGCATAAGTAATTCCCTGTAACTCCAAATTTAGTAAACTAAAATGTGTTACATTCCTGTATTAATATGCTTTAGTGTAGAATAGGCTTTAATATTGTCTTTGTCCCTGAAATTAATTTTGCACTAGTGTCATAATTTAGAAAAATTATGATAAATTCATTTTAACCCCAAATGAAGTAAACCCAATTTTATTGTTCTTAGAATGTCATGCTCTACCTACCATAAAATTTCCAAGTTCACTGACCTTCTAGAAATTTATGTAATGAACAGTAACAGAAAGCTTTTATTTGGATTTTCCAACCGATTAAGCTTGTTTAGGCTATAACTTTTGCATGCTTAGTCCAAATCGATTGATTCTTGTTGCTAAATTTATTTAAAATCATGCTCTTCCTATTGTGTAAATTTCATGGATTTTGGATGAATTTGGATTTTGAGTCCTTTTCGGTGTTCGTCGTTCTTATTGAATTTTCTCGTTCTTGCGATAGGTTCCGAAGAATTTGTTGAGTACGAGAGTGATCCTCTGCAGCAATCAAGTGATCTCCAGCAAGGCAAGCAGATGTAGCATTCATTTGATCATATTGATCCCATTACTTTTAAAGTCTAATATCTTATTTGCAAAGAATATGTATACATGCTCTTTGAGTCAATGTTAATTTTGTCGATTAGAGGTAGCTAATCCTATTGCATTGTTTCCCTGAAATTATCCACCCCTGCCACTAGCCTAAGTTAATATTCTCACTGGTTCTTGGCCGGTCGGCCTCCCTTTTGTAATAACTATACTGTATGTCTTTTGCTTGTAAAGCTTTAGTTCGGTTGTATGGAGCTTGTATGGAATATATGCATTGTTTTGTAAAAGGGCTTGTATACTGCAATTTTGGGAAGTATACATTTTTCCGAGGCACGAGATATTTTGTTTGTGATGCTAGAGTCAATGGAAGACTAAGCGTTACAAGCTAAATACCCCGGGGTCTCACAACAGGCATGAGGTCCCCACACTCATGGAGTGTGGGCTTATGGTCTTTGTGCTAGAAGGCACAGGCATGGATATGCATCGACGGATGCATACTCCGCATTACCGATAAATGCATAGAGAAAAGAAAAGGTGCATTTGTGGCATTTGCATTGCATAAGCATATGCGCTAATTTGATATGAAGTATTGTGAATGAGTGATCATGTTAATGATGAATGTTGGTTTATTGTCTTATTTGCACTTTGCTAAGTCGTGGACTCACGCTTGTTATTTTGTTTATCTTTTAGGTACCTTTTATACGGATGGCATGCATGGGAAGGGCTAGTAATAAGGATTGATGCACTCCACCACGAATAACTCCTTGAATGCTAAATTTTGAAATAGCATATAATAATTGAGCAATCTGTTAAGATGGTATTATTTGGTTATGACTTTATACACCTGTTACTTTGTGATAGAGTCAACTAGTGTTTTCGTGAAAGTTTCTATGTTTATGATTTAAGTTGGATGCTTGGTATAATTGTTTATGTTATTGTTAAATGTTAGAATCCCTTGTATGGATAACTATACAAAGGAGTTTCTGCCAAAATTTAGAGCATTGGCTTAGACTTTTAAATTGCTAATAGGTTGTTTTAGTAACTTTCCAGACTCATGTTGGGCTGGGGTGTTACAAGAGGCCGTTGGAGAAGCTCCGCGCTAAAGTCCAAAGGCGGCGGCAACGCTTCAACGAGGAAAGCTTCACCTGAGCAACTAAGAAGGGAAAGGAAGGTAGGGAAAGTGTTAGAGAGGTCACGAGATGGAGCTCCAGGAAGAAATTTGGTTATTGACTCGCCGGCTGGAGTTGAGAACGAAAGCGAAGCTTTCGGTCAAGATTGAAGAAAACTCAAATTCCGACGAGACCTGAGGAGGAATAACCAAATCGGGTTAGGAGATTTGATACCTGTGCCCCGAAACACAACATGACGTAGGTAGAGAAAAGGTTATGGCACTGGTTCATCGGTGATGAAGTGATGGCGCACCAGCCGTGAACTAGAGCTTCAGCTCTTCCTCAGATTGGAGCTTAATTGAGCAGGGAGAATGGTAGGGAAGGGGATGGTGAGTATCAAGGTGGTGAAAAGAAGACAAGAGGAAACTCCATGGGGTTTTATAGAGGCCGAGGCGGAAAGCATGCGAGGAGAGGCTGGCGGCATGAGCCTGGTCCATGGAGTGCCACTGAGTGATAGGGAAGTGATGGTGAAGCAATGGGGCATGGGCGAGCGCGGAACCGAGGGGCAAGCAGGTGGTCAAAACTGGCGAGCTGGCGCAGGCGGAGCACGCTGGTGCAACATGGCATCCGTGTGGAGATGAAGAACTGTAGTGGGGACCCACCAGTCAGCGGCTCATGTTCGAACGGACTGGGCAGAGGTGCTGTTTGGACCAAGTGACCTAGTCGAAAGGGTCTGGTCAGACCTGGTCGAAATCGAGTCAGACCTAGTCGTAACCGAGTCAGACCTGGTCGTAGACGAGTCAGACCTGTTCATAACTGAGTAGGACCTGGTCGAAAATGATGAACAGTGCTCGTAGATGAGCAATACTCGCAGATGAGCAGTACTCGAAGGATGAACAATGCTCAAACGATAAACAATGGTCGTAGATGAATAGTGCTCAAAGGATGAACTGTGGTCATAACCGAGTACCTATTCAAAAGCTTCGATTGCTTGGTCTAAAGCTTCGACTACCTGGTCGAAACCGATGAACAATACTCGTAGATGATTTCAAAAGGTTGAGTGGGTTGTGAAAGTTTTAGATAGAGTTCCAAAGCTCCAAAAATCCTGAAATTTTTATGAGAGACTTCTGACTCGAAGATCAACCTTGTGTAAAATTTCTAGAGTTTTTCATGCAATGCATTTCCCTCTAGAAATGATTCAAGGTTCTGTCCTAGGGTTTTGACCAAGAATCAAGCTGGTTTGACTATCCCCTCAAGAATAGCAAATAAAATCTAAAAATTTTGAATTTTTTCAGAGGAGTCACTAGGATGATCCAGAACCTATGAACATTATTTCCAGAGACAGATCATAAGATTTGCTTTTAAAGGTCTCCAAGGATTTATGCTTCTAATCAATTGAAGCATTAGGTTTTCAAAATTCCCCAAAACTAAAGAATGAAAATCCAGAGAATTCAAATGTCAATATGATGCATCAAAAGTTTTCAATTCTTCTGATTTTTATGCATTTGAAATACAAACCCATATTTGGGATGTTACAAATCCCCTTACAAGAATCTCGTTCTGTGATTCCGGTGGAAAAGAGAAAGGGCAGAAAAACTTCATTGCTTTATTAAAATCCGATCTTCTTTCCAAGGACCAAACGACTCAATCTTGAACCAATACCACTACTATCCCAACAATTTCGGTTCGGTCACCTCTATTTGTTGTCCATCCAATTAAAATCCACTGATTATATTTAGTCCATAGCAAGCACACTCCAACCTATTGCTCCACAATTTATACGATAACCATCTAAATCACTTGCTTTGATGTAATCTCCCAAACCACCATAATTTATAGGTTTGATTTGATTTTTACTAAGGGTACTTACTTACTTCTAAATTTCCACAACCCATAAGTGAGCTCAACCAACTATTAATCAATTCCCACAATATAACTCATGGTTTAACTCCAATCTCGATCACATTCTCTGGAACACTAATAATCCTAAGTGAAACCCCCATATTGCTCACATATGCCAGTACAATAGCCTTTAAAAAAAATTCTATCATAGGGTATCTCTAATATAACTTTCAAATCGTGAGCACTAAAGATCCGTATTTCAGTGCCTATAATCCACTAGTTGACATATACAACTAACCACTCATCGATTGTTTGTTGTTTTCCAGCAAGTTCCTCACAATAATTTCAATTCTTAAGAGAGGTACACCTATACAAGATCCAATTGCATTTTCAAGCAATGTCTCTATATTTATGCTTTTCAATCCCTTTTGTTAGCATGATCAACCTACTTGTAATGACCAATCCATCAAACATACCAATTAATCTCTTAGGGTCCTATCCACTCATCCTACTCTAGGATCTAATCAGCCATCAAAATCAACACATTCGTTCTTGGTTATAGATATATCTCCTTTATCCATAGTCGACTCTAACCTAGGTAAAACAAATCATAAAAATGTCATCTATCCAAGGTGAGTTTGTAATCCAACCATAATCCAAATAGTCTGAATCACTAACTTTGTCCACATCAAGTTATGCACAAAATTATCCTTGATGTCTTCCAAAGTCTATGTCGGGACCCAGAATTACGATTCTGAACCCTCTGCGTATAATGCACTAGTCCAGGATCACGCTAGTGCACACAGTGTCAACATAGGCAAATATCGATCCACACAAGCGATTAATAAAGTAAACGATTAGTTTGAATAACAAATAAGAGTTTTGACCTTATGGTTGAGTTTACAACTGAAAGAGCCACGCAGGGCTAACAGAGAATAACAGTAGCGGAACAGAAATAACTCCAGCGGAAATCCCATCAATCTGCTGTAATAAAACCGTCTGTGATACTTCACAGACGGTTCTACCATTGAACCGTCTGTAATATACAATCATCAAGACGGTTCTATTATAGAACCGTCTGTGATACGGGACATATTTCACAGACGGTTCTATTAACAAACCGTCTGTGATAGTTACATATCACAGATGGTTCCATTATAGAACCGTCTGTGATATGTCATTATCACAGACGGTTCTTAATACGAACCGTCTGTGATAATAACATATCACAGACGGTTCCCTGATAGAACCGTCTGTGATATGCCTTTCAATCCCTTCGTCTCCCGCGTGATTTGTCTCTTCGTCTCTGAGCTTTAGTACTTGTTTTATAAATAGACATCCCCTTATGAAAGGGATTTCTCACGAACCTACATTTTGGCTTTCTCCAGCTTTAGTACTTGCTCCTGCTCCTTGATCCCCTTTCTCCACAAACTCCAAATAGCTTCTTCCTCTCTCGTCCCGATTGTACTGGCCTACATTTTGGTTGTGTACTCGCACCTCTCTGGTCGCAACCTAGCCCAAGCTGCGGACAAGCCGTCCATTCGCTATATTATCCGTTGTAGGCCCTCCCATCTACCGGAGAACATAACGGCCATCATCTGTCGATTGGAGCTCCTCCTCCAACGGACCAGTGCGAGGCTCTCCAGCATCCGGCGAGTAAACCTCATTGTGGAGATTGTCCTATGGAACTATTTGGCCCGCACTGAGGATGCAGCCCAGAGAGTCGAGGACGACATCGAAATTGCAGGAGAGCGGGTCCGCCTAGCCGAAACTCTGGATACCAGGGTTGATGGCCTCTGGGCTATATGCGACTTGATTACGGAGTCCGAACATCTACAAGAGGAAATTAAGCGTGCAAGGTCACAGGTGGAGGCGTTTGGTGAGACAGTCGCTGATCCCGCCCCCACTGAAGCCGACGAGACGGCTTACGAAGATTTGAAGACTAAGATAGGATCGTTGATCCTTTTTTTATCGTCTGTGATGTAAAACGATATGGCGATCTTTTTATCTATCGCTCGTGATGTAAAACGATATCGTTTTTTTTATCTATCATTTGTGATGTAAAAACAATATGGTCTTTTTATAAATGCGTGATGATATGGTCTTTTTTATCATCTGTTTATTACTGGGCAATTCATTTTAGTAATTATTTGCGCATATACAGGCTCCGTGCGCTATCACAGACGGTTCCATAAAGAACCATCTGTGATAATATCCTCATCACAGACGGTTCTTATTACCAGCCGTCTGTGTTGAACCTATATAGACGGTTCCCTTTTGAACCGTCTATGATATCCTCATATCACAGACGGTTCTTAAATATAACCGTCTGTGATTCATCATAGACAGTTGGTAATAAGAACCGTCTGTGATGTGAGTATATCACAGACGGTTCTTATTACCAACCGTTTGTGATGTGAATATATCACAGATGGTAGCAAGAAACCGTCTGTGATATATTCACATCACAGACGGTTAGTAATAAGAACCGTCTATGATATGCCACCCCTATAAATATCATGACCCGACAGACCCCCTGCCCTAGCGCCTCTGATCTGTTCTTTGGAATAGAGGGGCTTGAGAAGCTTTGCTCTGCGTTGGCTGTAGGAGGCTTACTTGTTTTGCTTGCCTTGTTCTTGTTTGGCTTGGCTTGTTTTTGTTGTGAGCTCCGAGGGTAACGATCGGTAACTCTTTATATTTGCTCTAGGTTAATCAATTTTAGTGTGTTTGATTAATAGGAGGAGTAACGTATTTGCAGTTTATTAATATTATTTAACACTACTAATTTATTATGTGCGTAGCATAGATGGATCGAAACTGGATGTACGGTGCGAACCGTGTGAGTGAAGAGTACATTAATAGCGTGTTTGCTTTTAAAAGAGCCGCCGAGCAGGATATGTTGAATAAGGGGATAGAATTTATGTACTGTCCATGCATTGAATGCGGTAATCTAAAGATGTTTAACAACCCGGCGCAGATCGTAGGGCACTTGATTCGGAGGGGTTTCAAAAAAGGGTATACATGTTGGACCAGCCACAGTGAAGAGCAGATTATACAGGAAGCTAATAATGACGACATCGTCGAGGAAGCCAACGATATGCCGGATGTGGATTGTGCTTTTGATGAGGATAGGTCGCACGATGACAATCTGGATCAAATGCTACGCGATGCAGAAGAGAACTACAGTGAGAGAGAGAGTTTTGTAAATTCGAGCTAACACACCAGCATACGGTTGTTTCTTCCCTAGACGTATGAAGACTGTAGAGGCGTTGCTGCAGTTGCTGTTGCGCTTGAGGGCGATCCATGATCTTTACAAGGAACTTCAGAGGTTGCTGGAGGAGAAGATCGACTTCTGCTGCACTGTACGTCTAGTGGTAACGATCTGTGATCATCTACTTGTTTGGTTTTCTGGTTTACGTGGTAGAAATTTTGAATTGTTGCTATCGTAGCCTACCTGTATACCTTCAACATGGGCACATGGAGCTGAGTCAGTGATAGACTAGGATCTGATGTGGACGCCATGTGGGATAAAACCGAGCCTTATTAGGTCAAAACCATGTTGAAACAGACGATAGGGTAAGGTTTATCTAATATTGAGAGATGGGAAATGAGTTCTACCCGGTTTTACAAATGAGGGACGAAAATTAAATGAGAGTAAGTGTTGAGAGACTAAATATATACTTATTCCAAAACTATACATATAGTAGTTTTATAAATAGCTACTCCGTGAATTCCTTCGTACTACTAAAATTGCGTCGACACACTAGGCCACAATTTCGATATAAAGAGCATTTCAGAAAGTACTAGAATTATTTTTGGGATAATGGAAAATAATTTTAGCAAAACTTATTTTCATAAAATGGCCAAATCAGCCACAATTGCAAATAGACCCTTGGACCAAAATTTTACAAATAAACCCCATGATTTTAATTTAATTACAAACCGGCCAAAAGAGGTAAATGGATAAGGTTACCAAAGGTAAAAAAAGAGTCAGAATTACTATGAAGTAAATTTGTCACTCGTCCACCTTTCACTCCATACCAAACTCCTTTGCAAAAATTACCAACCAAATCATCCAATGTGTAAAGACCAAACTACCTCATTTGCCAACTCATGCAATGAGGTGTCAAGCTCCAAAAATTTCAACCATTTTCCACCGAAATTCATTTCCATAATTCAAACAAACTTAGTAGAAATTACCATCCATACCATGAATTGTGTAAAGACCATAATGCCCAAAAGAGTTAGGTGTCCAAACATTTTATTTCACAAAAACAATTTAAATGATTTCAGTTTTCATAAATTAAATATCCTCCAAGTTCTAGAGTTTTACCAAAATACCATGGCGGTGAAGTTACCATTTTACTCTCAAGTGCTAGGTGTCCTATGAGGTGGCATTGCATGCCATTAGGTGTCATGATAACAATTAACCAAGTATTTTTTTTTCCTTTACCAAATCAATTCAAGACCAAAATGCATAATCCCATGGAATTTCACCTATAAATAGGCATCACGAGCACCATAGAAATGGTTGGCATTCTTGCAAGGGTGAGCTCATCCCTCTACTTCTCATATTCCCCTCTCGGTTCAAGGCTAACGAGCACCATAGAAATGGTTGGCAGTCTTGCAAGGGTGAGCTCATCCCTCTACTTCTCATATTCCCCTCTCTCGGTTCAAGGTTAATGTTTGTGTGTTCTTGCCATGACTAGGGAAAGGCAGTAAGGACTAGAAGGCAAGGGAAGGAGCTACAGCATCCATCATATAGACATCATCCATCACTAGGGCAAGCTCAAGGTTGATTCTTCTCTCTAGATCCCATCCTTCTCTACTCCTTTTTGCAGCAAGTATTGAATATACAAATTGCTGCAGATTTGGGGATCAAGGAGGAGTTGATTGGGAGCACAAGGGAAGCAAGAACCAAGAAGTTTCACATTTTGCATTTTCGGCCAGATCAAGGTGTGCATTCCTTTGCATCTCATTATCATATATTTGATGCATAATCATGTATTTAAATGTTGTGTAGTGGATGAGTTCTTGAATGAATGATATATGTGTAGCCATAAAAACTAGCATGCGTACATGAGTCTCGCTCTCAGATTTAGTTCATCATTGAGCTAGTTGCTAGGATCTTTACGTAGTATCATATCCTTATCAGTTGCCATGTATTCTTTTAGCAAGAAGATGCTAAATACCAAACGGACAATATCTAGCATGTGTAGGTTGCTTAAAGTTTGCTCTCAGTAGTACATCATTGAGGCATTTCGATGCTTCTTGGTGTCCAATTCATGTCCATGTCATTTTGGCCTGGTTTATTTTACCAAACAGATACTAAAATAGAGGTCATCATGTTTAGCTCTCATGTGTTTAGTACCAGGATATGCTAGAGTATTGTACCAACATGTAGTAAGGCTCAGATTTACATTGCTCATCATTGCCATGTTAATATGATTCTTCTTGAACCATGTCAAGTACTAGATCAATGCATATATCTCAGTGAGTAGCATGATCAGTTGTCTAAACATCATGGCTATGCTAGATCAGATAGTAGCTCCTTTTTACAAGAAACTAGTATATGTATGTGTAAAACATGCACTATTTCAATTATCTACAAAATTGATAATTTCCTAGCATGCTCAGATTTCTTTATTCATCACTGTATGCTGTCATGTCCTGTTTTTTAGTTCAATTTCAGCAAGCAAGCAATTAGTCTAAGGACCCTTAATGCTAGTGTGACATTCTTGGATCAATCCATGAAATTAGTGCAATAAACTAGCAATAAGAATGTCAATTCATTTCTAGATCATCATCTAGCATTATGTGAGAATCTTTCATTCATTCATCAATCATGCATTCCTCAAAACACCCATAGCTATTCTCACACGGGCACGACACATGCACATTCGATTAAGAGAAAGTGGAAGGAACGAGAGGCCTTAGAGCAAACCTGTAAGGCCACCATCTTGACAGCCAGCAAGGCGAGGAGGCTATGTCGAACTCGGTGGCAGCAGGGATTTGGGCTAGGGTTTTGCTCAATTTGCCAAGTCCTAGCAGGCGGGGGAAGGAGAAGACCAGGCAGGGGGAGTCCAACGAGGGTTCTCAGTTTCTCACTTCTCAGTAAAAGGGCACATAATCGGCAGTAACATTTCAACCCTTCAACCAAAGTGAGCTTTTATTCAAAAGAAGGTTTAAATTCACTACATATATTTCCAAGGTTATTCACTTTCTGCACTTCAAACATAGAGAAAGAAGACATCATCAGTTCTAAAGAGATAGTTGAGAAGCGAGGGCAGGGCGTGTGGTGGCCATGACAACTTCCACATCTTGAGGATAACAGAACTACAGAAAAAACAAGGCAACTATTGATTGAAATACCACCTTGATGGTTCTCGGACACTTAACCTTGAAGAGCAATTAAACAATGTCTTCAACTGAATGCTTGTACAGCCACTAAACTACAGATCGGGGTTTCCTCCTAAGAGCAACAAAACTCAGACCCACAGAAGAAACTACCCAGTAACCAAAACACAACTGACTGCGTAATTCATGCAAAACAAGCTGCATCGCTACAAACATAATACAAACACGGACATGTTTTTGAGTGACAGTAAATTTGAAGCCTTGTATTACCAGCTGTTTATTGATGCTTCAACCCTCTCAATCTTGTTTCTTCTGATTCATATTACTAATCAGTAGTCACAAGTCTAACCTTTCCTTGGGGTCAAAGGCATATCCAACCTCTCAAAGAGCCGTTGTATGTCAAGTATAAAGATTACCAAAGGAAGCAGAAACTTGATGCTTCATCTTATTTCTTCTGACCATCTCAGATTGGGACAGATTCGGATGTCATGGGTACATTAGCAGGCCCATGAGAATTAGAGCTGTTGACAGGCACAGTGCGCTGAGCAAAACTGAGCAACTGCTTGCGTTGATGCTCATTTGTATGAGGCAGACTGGCACGCAAAAGCTCTATTGGCATCTCCCTGCTAATCACTGCTGTAGCAGCAGGTTGCATTTGGACAGTATGAATCACACTATCAAATTTACTCATGCAATACTCCGTAAGCAGCCCGAAGAAGGCATCAAATGATGCCTGCCATAGAGCTCGGTGCTGCATGCTGTAGGTAGAGACCACATGCTGATCAGTGAGAAGCTCTGTTGCTCTGTCCAGTACAGACTTTATGATGACAGAAGCCCCATCACCTGCAGCATATCCAAGGGGCCGAAGAGGTGGTTGCAATGACGAACACACAATAGCTGCAAGACAGGCACTGAGTCCACTCAACTCCATCCGAAGAACACAGGTGGATACAGCACTGGCATGTTTGGTTGTTATCTCAGCTGCACTGCTATCGGAGGGCAAATTGCCAAATATAAATCTTAGATGCCGGAAGACCGCCATGCAAGCAATCCTTGCAAGTTCACTGCCTGAAGTCACAAGTTCAAGGTAACGCGAAAGTAGTTTTCGTCCCTTCGGTAGAGAGACTATGCGGAGAAACACCAGATCATCATTTGGCGACAGAGGTACATTCTTATCAGGTGTAAGTGGATCAACTAATTGCAGTGATTCTGCCAGCTGCTCGAGGAGAGCCTTTCTTCTGTTTCTCAGTTGCAAACCACCATCTTGCTGCTGGCTAAATTGCAGCAAACGATCAATATCATCTACATCAAGTAGTAGGCAAAGTCCATCTTCAATTGTGATCCTAGCGGCCAGCATAGGTTCTTGGTCAAGGGGTTTTGAAGCACATTTTTCAGGAATGTTATCAGTTGGTTCAGTGGCTTGTTCAACATCAAGAAGCGGACGAGGCCTGCGGATGGAAGAAAAAGGCAGCCTCCCAAGAGCATCAACCTGGAGATACGCATGTGGCTCATCCTTACTGCATGCACGCGAAGATGGATCTCTGATCAAGGTTGGACAGAAGTGGTGCTTCAGTCGTGCTCCCGCTGATTTTCTAGCCAAACAAGCTTGATGGTAGTAATCGTCAATGTATGGATCATTGATGTGAGTGGCGGCTTGCTGCATCCTTGCAATGTTCTCAATTTCTTCGGTGGACATGTACTTGGATCGAAACCGTGGCCACCCATTATCCATCCTCTTATTGTCAAACTCAAAACTTTGGGGAGGATATCGCAAGCCCTGCCTACCATGGTGCAACATTGATCTTGCTCTTGGATCACTCAAGTCAGGCATCCCAAAATTTGCATCAAACCTACCCATCATTTGTGATGGAGGATGCTGACGACCGAACATCTGCAGGCTTTGTGGTGGAGAATGTTGGGGAGCAAGCATCTGGGCATGTAGTTGTGAGAACTGTGGTGGTGACTGTTGAATTGGGAACATTCCATGTTGTTGACGGGGCGGTGGTATTTGAGGTGGCATCAATCCATTTGGACGCTGCAGTTGGTGCTGCATCAAAGCCGGTGTAAACCTGGAACCATTCCCACGAATTGGCCCACTATTTACAACATGGTTTTGTTGCACATTGTTAGTTGATAAGCCTGTTGAACCTACATGAGCCAGGTTCCTTCCAAACAGTGGCCCTGCAGGCGTACCTCCATGAGGGAACTGGGGAAAAGGTAGCTCATTTTGTGCGGACATTGGTATCTTGAATGCAGTGGGAGGAGATTGCATGTTCATGTGATGTGGTTGACCAGGTGAAGAATGAGATACTGCACCAGATGGAGGGTACGAAATGAATGATGATTTAGGTACAGGAATTGGTTCAGTATGATTGTATTGAGGTTCTTGTTGGGGGTATGATGATGTTCTGTGCAAAGGAGATGGCTTTGGTCCAAGAATAGGTTCATTAGGATTGTATTGAACATCTTGCTGTGGGGATGAGGATGTCCTGTGCAGTCTGGAATCAGCTAAGCGGGCTGAATGGAGTTGTTGAGGCCACCAGTTCTTGTTATCCAGTTCTTGTTCAGCGTCCAGTACAGACTGAGCAGGCCAGTATGATGATTCAGGCTGTTGTACCCAGTCTGCAGTACAACCTATAAATTGCAGATATTAGAATAAAATGTTAATAAATAAGTAACCGTGAAATGCATACAGCACCCAACAAGAGAATAAAGATTTTCATTCATTGGTGAACTCAAATTTTACATTCTAGCAATGAAAGATAAACAGTCCTATAATATATTAATCCCATCGAAAATCTTCCTCTGAACTTATGTGCAGCTGCACCACCTTTCACCACCACTCATTTTTCTCGAGATATGTGCAACGAGATTCAGTATAAAAAATGATTTGTCATTTGCAGAAGATTAACCCCTAACAAGCCTATGTGAATAGTGGACCATGTGAATAGTGGACCCTACAGGTCGTAGGCATATTTTTATACTCAAGGAACGAGGCAAGTTGCAACAAAATACAGCATGGAATATCACAGATCCCGATGCCGCTGTCTCCTCCAACTCATCCTTCTGCCCCTCATCGGTACAGAGATCTGCTTCGACTACTTAATCCGAATGATAACTAATCATTACTGTACTCTGAACAGATTAATGCATGCGGAACAGTATTTAAAGCGGGAGAACATACTAAACCATTACACTAACCCCATTGGTCAGACCATAGTTACCGGATTCGCTATAAAATCCTACAAGTCGCGAACTAGGTTCGTCGAACCCGAACCGGTTTAGGGTACGGGATTCGTGTTCATAGTGGAAATTAGAGAAAAATAACGAACTACGAACCCGAATCCCGTACCATGACTCGGACGAACCACGTTTCTGGTAACTATAGGTCCAAGATAATTGTAGGTGTTGCAGAAGTTGCAAGGAATTCAGATAATATTGTAATATACTGTTTAAGCTTTAGAAAATTCAATTGAATTAGAGAAGGAATTAAAGGGCAAATTCAGATTTTACAACGGAATAAGAAAACTTGGGCCTTTGGCCCACAGCGTCTTGGCCCAAGTGGGCTAACCGGTCATAAAGGGGACAGGGGGGCGGCAGCCCATAATCCTAGCCACCGCAGCCCTCCCTGTCACCCCTTGCCGGTGCCCCTGTCATGGGCGTGGTTACTGTTCACATGTTTACTGTTTACCCGTAAATAGTTTCCTTTGTTAGAAATTAGATTAATTTGTTTGGTTTGAAAGTTTATCTTCAGTTAGTTTGTTTCTATAATTTAGCGATTCTTTCTTAGAGGTCAAGTCAAGTTATCTCTATAAAAAAATAATATTGTATCTTCTTTAAGCAAACAATCAACAATGAAGAAGTATTTCCCAAGTCCCTAAGTCTAGCTCTGATCTCTCCCCCAGGCTGGCTATTCTAGATCCATCTCTCCCCCAATCGGTGCCCTCTTCGTCTAGCGCTGTTCTACCTCAAGTCGTCACCGTCCAACCTCTCTCTAACGGATGTTTATCCCGTTATGAACTAAGATTCGTGACATTTGATATCACAGCCAACACCATGGCTTTTGCTGCCGACCTATCCCTACCAGACAACCAGATGGAGTCGATGAAGACGACGTTGAAGATGATGCTCCAATAGATTTCACCCACCCCATCGGAGGAGTTTGTCGCCCTATGTTGCAGCTTGAGGATAGTTGTTTCATCGAGAGGGGTGTAATGTCATGGGCGTGGTTACTGTTCATGCATTTACTGTTTGCCCGTAAATAGTTTCCTTTGTTAGAGATTAGATTGATTTGTTTAGTTTGAAAGCTTATTTTCAGTTAGTTTGTTTCTATAATTTAGAGATTCTTTTTTAGGGGTCAAGTCAAGTTATCTCTATAAAAGAAATGACATTGTATCTTCTTTAAGCAAGCAATCAACAATGAAGAAGTATTATCCAAGTCCCTAAGTCTAACTCTGGCCTCTCCCCAGGCTGGCTATTCTAGACCCATCTCTCCCCCAATCGGTGCCCTCTTCGTCTAGCGCTGTTCTACCTCAAGTCGTCGCCGTCGGACCTCCCTCTGACGGATGTTTACCTCGTTATGAACTAAGGTTCGTGACAGCCCACCAGCCCATTGCGCTGCCCCTGCCTGCATCCCTCTGCCGCCCCTGCACTGTCCTCTCAAGGCCGCCACCCTACTGCCCTTGGCCAGCCACCCCTGCTGCCAACCAAAGGAGGAAGCCTAGGAGTTTGGCCAGCAAGAGTAAAGAAGGAAGGAGGAAAGGGAAGAAGGGAGAAAGAGAAGGGTTTTGCGCGGGTTTGTGATCGACGTCGTGTTCTTCAAGGGTAATGTCAGGTAATCCCTAGATTTATCATGGATTAGTCGTTGTTCGATTCGTAGGTCGTTTTGTCCAAGGGAAGTGTAGATTTCTTTAAACCATAGCTCGTCTAATTTCGACAGATAACCTTGCGGGGGAAAATAGAGGTGCTTAAGGTCGGATTTAGGATTTTGTCCAATTAGAAAAGTTGCAGAGAATTTCATTAGCTTTCCAGGAAGGTACAGAACACTAGATTTGGAGTTGTGAGCGAAAAGCTACGGCCTCGGAAACGTCGCTGTCCAGAAAACAGACGTCGTTAGCAGCTGTCGTGAAGTTGGGCTGTTTACGCCTAGTAAATAAAATAATTTAATTTTAGTGATACTTGAATAAGCTAGGGAATTTTAAGTAGATTCGAGACCGATATCGTTCACTGCTTTTCAAGTTTTAGAAATAAAAATACGTGAAGTGGTCTGTCCTGACAGATTCTAGGATAGTCTTCAGGGAAAGGAACGGGGGAGTAAATGGTGGATTCAGAAGTTCGTCATAACTAGAAAATTGTATACAATGTTGTGGGGATTCTAGAAAGAATGTGATTTTCTAGATTTGGGTTCAAATGAGGGAGTTAGAGCATTTTTACTACTGGGATAGTGGATAGTGTGTCTGATAGAATCGAGTTAATTCTGGCGTTTTTGCGTAGACATACGATGGCGATTAGTGTAATGTTTTGTGCAGTGATGATGTGATTTTGAGAATGTTTTTGAATTGTTTGTTCAGGGAGTGTGACCTCTAATACCTTGTCGTCGTCTTGCTATCCGGCTCTGAGAGGATAAGGAGGCAAGTGCGTGCTAGACCAGTGATCAATGGTTTGTTCGTTGTATTCCTTGTTGGAAATCTCCCCGTGGACGCACACTTTCACGGGTGGGGGAGACAAACTCACGGAGAGGAACAACACACAAAAGATTTTTCGTAGCACTGCAACCGCCTAGTGCTACTTTTCTGTTTTTCTATTCTTCTCTCTTTTTTTTCTGTTTGGCTCAACTGAAAACAAAGATCACATGAGACTAAATAGCTAGTGAACAGCACCAGAATTATTACCCACTAGCCCACTAACAAAAACACTAACTCACACATGCAAGATGCAATGCACGCAATAACTACCTAATCAACTACATGCAGCCATGCAACGCACACACTAATAACATGCACGCACTAACTAGTAACGCACGCACTCACATACTAACTCACCCACTAACTCTTGATTATTCCTAACAATCTCTCCCTAATCAAGATGGCTTCACAAAGAATACGGTCGTAAATGCGTCGGCATCGCCTCCATGAGATGCGCTGTTCCTCTTTCTTGTTGCGGCATTCGAAGCAAAATGCTCATAGTTATTACAGTTGTAGCATCTTACTTTAGTCTTGTCGAATTTACGATTTCCGCGGCCGGGCTCGCCATCTCTATTCTTCGCCGATTGGGCCTCCCACTCGGCGCGCGTTAGGAGAAGATGTTCGTCGTCATTGTTGCCGCTCATACCGCGTAGACGCTCCTCATACGCCTTGAGACGACCGATCGCTTCTTCTACCATCATTGTCTTCAAGTCCCCAAATTGCTCAATGGTTGAGACAATCTGCAGGTACTTGGTCGGGACAGCGCGGAGAAGCTTCTTCACGACGTAGCTCTCCTCCATATTTTCACCAAGACCGCGAACCGGTTTACGAGTGTCGCCAATCTTACGGCGAAGTTGCCCACCGACTGCTACCTTCATGCGCAAAGCCTCGAACTCGCTCTTGAGGGTCTCGCGCGTGCCTCCTCGACGCGGTCGGTGCCGACATACATCGCCTTGAGCGTGTCCCACGCATCTTCGCCGTCTCCTTTTCGGCGAGAGGAGGAGGATCTCCTCGGGACTCCTTGGAAGATGGCCGCAAGAGCCATCCGATCTTGGCGCTCATCAACGCCGCCGCCACCACGACTTCCCAAACACCTTGTGCCTTCATGAACACTTTCATCTTGATTTCCCACGTACCGTAGTTGCTCTTGTTCAAGATAGGGTATTGAAGAGACACCGCTTTCTCTTCCCGGTACCTTTGACGAACCACCGCCGGTAATGACGGTGCGACTCGGCGTCGCATCATCACCGGTGACATCACTTCCCGGAGAGCGCGGCATAATCTTGGGCATAAAAAAAAACAAGAAAGAGGAACAGGCGCATCTCATGGAGGCGGATGCCGACGACGAACCGGCGCTGCTGTGAAGTCATCTTGATTAGGGAGAGATTTTTAGGAATAATCAAGAGTTAGTGGGTGAGTTAGTATGTAAGTGCGTGCGTTACTAGTTAGTGCGTGCATGTTATTAGTGTGTGCGTTGCATGGCTGCATGTGGCTGCATGTAGTTGATTAGGTAGTTATTGCGTGCATTGCATCTTGCATGTGTGAGTTAGTGTTTTTGTTAGTGGACTAGTGGGTAATAATTCTGGTGACATTCCTTATTATTCATTATCATTATATTGTTTATGCCAATACTTTGTTTAATCTATGATGCACGGACACGG
Source organism: Ampelocalamus luodianensis (assembly GCA_036346255.1). Lineage (NCBI taxonomy): Eukaryota > Viridiplantae > Streptophyta > Magnoliopsida > Poales > Poaceae > Ampelocalamus > Ampelocalamus luodianensis. The sequence continues at coordinate 72,382,041 of CM070620.1, read as the reverse complement.
ATACGTCGACACGACACAACACTGACACAGGGATTCACCATTTTCCAAAAAAATGCCGATACGGCGACACAACTATATATACACCGGCACGCGCGAGGGAAAGGGCTTGCCGGAGAGGGAGGAGGGCTCACGAGGGAGGTGGCTTGCCGAAGAGTGGGGAGGGCACGCGAGGGAGGGTGCCTGTCGGAGAGGGAGTTGGGCGCGCGAGGGAGGGGCTGCCTGCTGGTCGCCGGAGAAGGAGGAGGGTGCACGAGGGAAGGGCTGCCTGCTGGTCGCCGGAGAAGGAGGCACGGCGAGCCAGCGGCGCCTGGAGGATGATGGGGCGGAGGCGGCATGCGGGCAACAGGGGTCGGGTGGATTGGGATCGAGAGGAGAGGATGAGAGCTAGGGTTATGCCCACGGGTGGCCCGGCTAGGCCATGTCGGATACGTGTCCAAGCTTTGTCCGACACGTGTCGGGAATTTTAAAAATTAAAATTCGTTGTTTAATTGACTGACACGCCACCGACATGTGTCCACGGTGTGTCCGTGTCATATCCGTGTCGGACACGGTGTCCGACACGGATATGGCAACAAACTGAAGTGTTCGTGCTTCAGAGTGTTTAATCCGACACGGTGTCCGACATGGATACGGCAACAAACTTAAGTGTACGTGCTTCAAAGTGTTCAATTATAAGTTTTGTGAGTGGTTATGATATCAATCATGGTTAATAAAGTCATAAATGTTGGATAATAGAATTATTGATGAACTTACGTTGAATTGTGCATTCATATGTATCATTGCATAAAAGAGAGGTGATTGTGGTGATCACATATCTACTTCGTCGGTAGAGACTCCACAGGAGTGAAGAGGTTCCCGATCCTTTGAGGATGGGCTTGAGGAAAGGGTGAACACCGTCACAGATGATTACCCATGCTATACTGTATAAGCAATGAAATGGGCATATGAGCATGTAGTGTAGATATATCTTGCATTTAATGAAAAGAAAATTTGACATTTGAGTATGAGTATAAAGAGAAGTAAATAGTTGATGTTAGTATTGTTTATGGTTGATTAATCATTGTTTATTGTTTATTATTGTGCTTGCTGATTCATGAACTATTGCTCTACGGTTGTTTTAGGTGATCGTTGATGGCATCTCACATGGGAGGGGATAGTGCACCTGGAAAAATTACATACACCTCAAATACTTGAGTCATTTGCCATGAGAACTTTATTATAGTGTGATGATTTATCCTTAGGACTTTACAGACATGGAATAATTCTAAATGATTAGCTGGAAAAGTGTAGTTTAGTGGCATTCTGGGCTCAGTGTTAGGCCGGGGTATTACAGTTGGTATTAGAGCAGGGTTTAAGTCTATGGTGAATAGATTAACAACTTAGGTAAACTTAATTTGCTAAAATTTGCATTAGGACTAGTAAGATTAACTAAAATTTGCTAATGGTTAATTAACTTAAAATTTTGACACTGTGCACAGTAGGATGGGATGGGTCAAGTATTCTATTTGCGTTTCCATTGTCGCATGGATGATTATTGATATAGATGATTATATATGCTTATGAACTAATTAAATGATTGTTTGGCTGATGATATTCGATGTCAAGAGGTAGAGTTTGTGGTTGTGGCCATGAGTATGGCTAAGTTATACCACCGTTCGTGGTAGGGGAATATTGAAGTGTTTACCTCGAGTAACTTAGTTACAGGCGTTGAGGATGGATTTCCTTGGAGAGGTTGTTTTTTCTTAAGCTTTTATTTGGTTATTCTGGTTACAGTCTCTTGCGATTGATGAACTTTCTTTGGATAGATGTTACAATGTAGTTGATGGGTTTCCATTGGTCTTTATTGGTTTCAAAAGGCGATTGTTTGTTCTCCTGACCGTTGATCTGTTGTTTCTTGTGATACGGCAAGGCTTCCGATGGATGGCGAGTGGTGGCCGAAGTTCTTCAGCCGCTTATGGGTTCGAGCGAAGAAGATAGCAAGATACAGGAGGCTGGTTGTCGCCTTCCTGACCACGATGAGGTTGTTCCTCAGCCGTGATAGGAAGCTTTGATAACCTGATGGACTTAGGAAGCTCTGATAACCTGATGGACTCTTAAGATATATTCTTTATTGATTTCTCCCGATTACGTTGTCTCCTCTTTATATAGATAAAGATCCTAGCAAACTGAAACTAACTCGGAAACAACTATGAAAGGAAACTATTCATTGTATGGAAACTATTCATCGTAATCTAAACAGACTACTACTTGCGTGCTATTCGGACTCTGCATCAATTGTGTTGCTACCAGATTCTGCATTGTCTCCTGCTGTCGTCGACCTTGAACTGGACAACGCTGCTGGTCCTTGAATCTTCTTACGGCGGCTGTACGTCCGACCCCAATAAGAGTCCATAACATTTCCTCCCTCTTGGAGAATCAGCTCGTCCTCGAGCTGGAATTCAGGTTAGCGACGCCGAAATTCTGGTAGTGGTTCCCAAGTAGCGTCCACAGTTGAGAGCCCCTGCCAATGAACCAATAACTCGCAAACACCACAACGTAGTCTAGACTTGACAACCTTCTCAGGAGTAGGAACAACTCGACCATGTAATATGGTTGGCAAAGCCACAACATGCTCTGGAGGATCACCACGATGTGGTTTTAGCAGTGCCACATGAAACACATCATGTATACAAGCTCGAGCAGGCAATTCCAAACGGTAAGCAACAGAACCAATTTGTTCCAAAACACGAAAAGGACCATAGTACCTTGGAGCGAGTTTAGACCGCGGCTGAGATGAAACCGAGGAAATTGGGTGATGTTGCAATCGCAGCCATACCCATTATCCCACGGAAAATGAAACAGCACGATGTCCACGATCATGCTGCTCCTTCATGCATGTTTGGGCCTGTAGAAGACGGTCGCGAATCTCTGACAAAAATTCATCACGATCACGAAGCTGGACATCCACAGCAGCCACACGAGCAACGCCTGATTCATAAGCAACCAAAGCTGGAGGATCATCGCCATATACGACGCGAAAGGGTGTACTCTTGAGCGTTTGAAAAGAAGAGTTATAACAAAATTCAACCCATGGTAACCACTGTACCCAATTCCTGGGTCTATCGCCTAATAAGCAACGAAGATACATAGCAATCACTCGATTCACAACTTATGTCTGACCATCTAATTGTGGATGAAATGCCGAGCTCAAATGCAACTTAATGCCTGATAAACGAAACAGCTCGGTCCAAAAATTGCTTGTAAAAATGTGATCGCGATCACTGACGATGGAAGATGGAATACCATATAAACGCACGATCTCATAAAAAATGCTCGAGCAACAGAACTGGTCGTATATGGATGACCCAAGGTAATGAAGTGGGCGTATTTGGAGAAACGATCAACGATTGAAAGAATGACAGGCTTGCCGTGGACCTTCGGAAGACCTTCGACAAAATCCATTGAAATATCTGCCTAAATTGCCGTAGGCACAGCCAATGGTTGTAACAGACCAGCTGGGTGTAGATGTTCTGTTTTATTGCGCTGACACACAATGCAACTAGCAACAAAGTCTCGGACCAATTTGGATAAGGCAGGGTTGTGAAAAGACGCTCTTAAACAGTGCAATGTCTTTTGAATACCTTCATGTCCAGCATTATGTGCATCCGCAATGAGTTCGGGCCATAATGACGAAGATGTCGCTAGAAAGATACGCCCTTTGTAGACCAATAAGCCATCTACAACACTCCAGCCATTCTCAGCTTGGCCCAAAACTACTTTATCACGCAATGAAGATAATTCCAGCGTGTTGTTGACCTCTGCACGGATCTGATCAAACAGAGAGAACTGTGGTGAAGAAAGTGCATGAACAAACAAGACTTCATCTCGGCGAGAAAGAGCATCAACAGTAGTATTTTGCTTGCCCGGTCGAAAAACCACAATAAAATCAACCCCAAATAGTTTGCTTACCCAATGGTGCTGGGGTATCGTTGACAAGTGTTGGTCGAGCAAGAACTTAAGACTATAATGATTTGTACGGATGGTGAACTCACGACCCCAAAGGTAAGGTCGCCAATGATGAACTGCCTTGACGAGTCCAATAAGTTCACGCTCATAAGCTACTAGCTTCGCATGATGAGGTGGTACTGCTCTGCTGAAAAACGCAATGGGGGCGCTCGCCTTGATGCAAAACCGCGCCAACTCCAGTTCCTGATGCGTCACAATCGACCATAAATGTTTTTGAAAAATCGGGTAGCTGTAATACGGGTGCAGAAGTAAGGGCTAATTTGAGTTCTTCAAAAGCCTTTGCGGCCTCTTCCGACCAATCAAAGGACTCCTTTTTGAGCAACTTTGTTAAAGGAGCTGCAATAACGCCATAATTTTTTATGAACTTGCGATAATAACCGGTAAGTCCAAGAAATCCCCTTAGAGCCCGAACAGACTTTGGCAAAGGCCAATCGACCATGGCAACCAACTTGTCTGGATCCATTGCTATGCCCTACCCAGAGATGATATGGCCTAAGTAAGCCACGAACGTCATCCCGAAGAAATACTTAGAGCGCTTGAGTACCAACTGATGATGACGAAGGAGTTGAAAGACTGATCGGACATGCTGTAGATGTGTTGCCCAAGACGTACTATAGATCAAGATGTCATCAAAAAACACAAGCACACATTTCCGAAGGTAGGGTTTGAGAACCTCGTTCATGAGGGCTTAGAAAGTGGCTGGCGCATTAGTTAATCCAAAGGCCATCACCAAAAATTCAAAGTGGCCATCATGAGTGCGAAACGCTGTTTTTTCCACATCATCCGGGCACATGCGTACTTGATGATGCCCACTGCGGAGATCGAGCTTGGTAAAAAATTTGGATCCCTCTAGCTCATCAAGAAGTTCATCAACAATCGGGATGGGGAACTTATCTTTGATGGTCCGCTCATTGAGGGCCCTGTAGTCAACGCAAAACCGCCAAGATGCATCATGCTTCTTAACGAGCAGAGCTGGTGAGGAAAACGCCGATGTGCTTTCCCATTTAATCCCTTGTGCGAGCATGTCTTCACACTGTTTCTCGATTTCATCTTTTTGCAATTCTGGGTATCGGTAAGGGCATGCCGCCACTGCTTCCGTGTTTTCTTTGAGAGGAATTCTGTGGTCGTGGCGTCTCGCCGGTGGCGGACCTCGGGGTGATTCGAATAGATCAGCGAACTCGTGTTGTAGTGCCGACATGATATCTTCCCCGGCCACATTGTGTGTATATTGTCGTTGGTGCAGTCATGCCCTGTCATGTGACGCGATGATCCACCCTCCAAAATGACATGGAGAGGAGCTCAAAATCCCAGACGATCGGCCCCAACATCCGTAGCCAATGGACGCCTAGAATTAACTCGAATGCATCAAGCGGGATTGCAAAGATATCGATGTGGAAGGCTTCGTCGTCAATGGCTAGTGTCACACCGTTACAGTGTCCCGTGCACTGGACACGATCGCTGTTCGCGACTGCTACGCTCAGACCATTGCGGGCTGCGCAGGCTAGTCCAAGGCGTCGCACCGTTCCCTCAGCAATAAAATTGTGTGTGATCTTGAGTCGACCAGCGCTAGCATTATTTGACCACTATTTGAACTTGAAGTTGCATGGTGCGGCTTGCCCGAATTCCAGTGAGAGCATGTAGAGAAATTTCTGCCTGTTCAATCGGTTCATCGGTTGCATCCTCCTCTTCAATTTCCAGCATGTATATTCCCTTCATTGAGCAAGTATGGTTTCTGTGAAACTTTTCCGGGCAATTGTAACACAGCCCTTTGGCTCGACGGTCAGCCATCTCCTCTATGGATAGGTGGCGGAACTTGGGTCGCGGTGGCATGGGGCGAAGGCCCAGTGATGGCGCTACGATCGTTTGCGGTGGAAGTCCTGGAATCGGTGCCGAAGGCGCGAGTGGTTTCTGCCACACAGGAAGCTTGGGTTCGGCAGGTTCCTCCTGGAGCCTCACCTCATATGCCCTGGCAAGACTCATGGCTGTCTGCAAATTGGTTGGGTGTTGTAGTTCCACATCTGTGCATAATGGCTTCAAGAGCCCGGCAGTGAAAAGCTAGACTTGTTGCATTGGCGAGAGCGGATCGGTGCGGCAAAGGAGAGCTAAAAACTAGCGTTGATAATCTTCTACTATCTCGGTGCGGCGTAGCTGCGCTAATTCTCCCAATGGATTGCTGTGGATAGGAGGTCCGAAACGCATGTTAACAAAATCAGCGAATCTCGGCCAGGCCAGCACACCCTCATCGAGTTCCAGTTGGTAAAACCATTGTTGAGCAACACCGTGAGATGATACGATGCGAGCCAAACCTTCTCTTCGTCCGTTGTCCTCTGGCCGCGAAAAAATTGTTCGCATCTATTAAGCCAGGGCAGTGGGTCTTCTTCCCCATCGTAAGTCGAAAAATTGAGCTTGTGGTATCTTGGTGCACTATGTCACTCTTCTCTTCCTCTCTCGCCGAGAACTTGATCGGTTGGGACGACTTAGGTTGGCGTAAAATTCGAGCTTTAACTTGGAGTGCTGCAATGGCCGCCGTGTTGGCCGCTTGTTGACTGCGTAACTCCTGGAGTTCATCCCGTATTGCTTGTTTGTCACTGAGGATCTGCTTGAGCATCTGATCAAGCTGCAAGCTCAAATCGCCGAGAGACTTAGGTTCGCTCATACTCGATTGCGGATTCGAAGGCTGCGAGGTGTGCGCGGTGGGAGGCTCTGATACCAAATTGATACAGCGAGGCATCCGATGGATGGCGAGTGGTGGCCGAAGTTCTTCAGCCGCTTGTGGGTTCGAGCGAAGAAGATAGCGAGATACAGGAGGAGGCTGGTTATCGCCTTCCTGACCACGATGAGGTTGTTCCTCAGCTGTGATAGGAAGCTCTGATAACCTGATGGACTCTTAAGATATATTCTTTATTGATTTCTCCCGATTACGTTGTCTCCTCTTTATATAGATAAAGATCCTAGAAAACTAAAACTAACTCGGAAACTACTATGAAAGGAAACTATTCATTGTATGGAAACTATTCATCGTAATCTAAATAGACTACTACTTGCGTGCTATTCGGACTCTGCATCAATTGTGTTGCTACCGGATTCTGCATTGTCTCCTGCTGCCGTCGACCCTGAACTGGACAGCACTGCTGGTCCTTGAATCTTCTTAGGCGACTGTACGTCCGACCCCAATAAGAGTCCGTAAGACTTGTGAACGCTGTTAATTTGGAAGATTGGTTTTTTCACGAGAATTCTGTCTTTTTTGTTGGGAAACAAGACTCATTTGTTAGCTTGATATTTTGGATAATAGAAGTTTTTTTTTTTGCAAGTTCTTTATCATGTGGAAGCTAACATTACGTATTTCTTTTGGATTGATTTGGGTGTTGAAGTTTAATACCTCTCTTTTATGAAAGAAAGTGTTAAAATCATTTAGTAATTTGTTATTGTTAAGTTTGATGGTATAATTAAATAAATTAATTGATATGGTATAGGTTATCATATTGGGTTAGTGGTGTGGTGCTAAAATTATTCTTTCATCCTTCGAAGTGAAACTGATTAATTTGATGATTCTCTTGTATATGTTACCTAATGAATTTTAAATAAGAGTATGTTCATACTTGTTTAGAACCTATGAATTGTTAAGAAACATGGAATGTTGATGAACTGTTTTGGTCATTATGATTGTGTAATTTGCTAAATTTGTTGGATAAATTGAATTATTTGATCTCTTGGATTAATCTGACCGTTCAGGAGGGTTAAGTTAAGAAGGTGTTAGTGTTGGCTTAGTGGATATTAATCTGGAATTTGTCTTTTAATTGTCTACTTGATGATCTTACATAAATACTTGATTTACCTAATTCTTGACAAGCTAAAATTGTTGAAACATACATAAAGGACTAGATAAACGTTGATGTAGCACTTTGTGAAACCATATTTTATAGAAGATTATGTTATTAAATCTTTAATAATATTGTGCCCTAATTTTTGAACATAAGGTGGAATGTTGTATTTGTGTTTATAAATGTTTATGTAAATGCAAATAGAAGTAGGGTCATAATTGCTTACATGATTAATACAATAGTCAATTGTTAATCTTTTTGTGGATTAGTAGAGCCTCTCGAGATGAGTGGTTGTTGCTTTCAGGTTGAGCATCGCTTTGAGTTTGCACGATTAAAAGGAAGGAGTTAGTATGAAAACTTGGAATCCCAGGATTTTAAAGAAAGCTTATTCCTAAAATGAAGATTGAGGAAAAGTATGTTTTCTCGGGTGGTGAAATGCTCTCTTGATTCTTGTTTGAGCTGTGCGTTTATGATGGATGTCAACTGCAAATTGAGTTGGTTCTTGTTGGTATGCGTGGTTCTTTCTGATTAAGAAAAAGAAAATAAATATTAATTGGACAGTAAAGTGATTTCGCCTTTGGATTTACATGGTGTTTGCAAAGTGCCTACTTAAGAGGAAAGTTTTCATGATGAATCTTTTGATTTTGGATTGGAGTCTTTCGGAGGGAAGTTGGTTATGAGTAGTCGCATTGTGAATGCTTCGTTTTTCAGTTTGGGTTCCTTTTGGAAATTTTTTATTATTTAATCTTTTTTTAATTTAATTTTAAAGTTAACCCCTCGCAAACTTTATTTCCAATTCTGACCCATTTGGTCACGCCACCACCCATGGCGTAACAAAACAACACTGTCACGCCAGCCCATTTCTGGTCAAAGTCTTGTCACGCCACTGGTGGTGGCGTGACAGTGTTGTTTGGTCACGCCACCACCAGTGGCGTGACAAAAAGTGCGATTTTTGGGACTTATCTTGTGGCGTGATAGTGTTGTTTTGTCACGCCACGGGTGGTGGCGTGACCAAAGAAGTCAGAATTGGAAATAAAGTTTGCGAGGGGTTAACTTTAAAATTAAATTAAAAAAAGGATTAAATAATAAAAAACTCTCCTTTTTGTAAGAGAGTTGGTTTCAGGTGAGTTCTTTTATGCGTTCCTGTTAAAGGAGATGCTCCGGATTATCCGGATAAGACGAAGGCTAGATATCCGGATTTTGGCCCAAAAGAGAAAAGGAGATTTTAATTGATTTTCAAATTTCAGAAAATGCAACAAATCAAATAGCCTTTTAGAAAAATAGCAAATAGAGTTCAAAAATTCTAGAAAAAATCACAGAAATTCCTTGAATTATTTTGAACTTAATAAAATTAATTTCAACTTAAAGTTGGTTTTTATTTTGAAACAAATTATTTTAAATTTCTAAAAAAATAGTAAAAACCTTTTTAAAATCCAGAAAATTCAAGAAATTAATTAAATTTTTTCACTTTAAATCCAATAAAATCTCGAAAAACTCAATAAATTTTATTTTTGACATTAAAAACTAGGAAATTAAATAATTGACTTTATTTTATTATTTTTTCTTTTTAACCAAGTAAACTCTTTTAAATCTCAGAAAATCCAATAAAATAATAACTTTATTAAATTTATTTTTGGTAACATACTTTGGGATGTTATAGTCATTTGTGTATAGATTAACCATCTAGCCTAATCGATGTTAGTATGAATTAAGTTTTATGTATGTGATGAACTAAGTATGAATGCGTGATGACTTATGAGCTAAATATAGTAAACTAAGTGTTTTATTTGTGATGAACTAGTTAATGCAGCTTGGTAATGCCAATGTTCTGTGTGGTTGCTGAAAATATGAACAATTCATGAATGTTTGCATCAAATAAACTAGTTATATGTTTTCGTTAATTTCTGGCATACAATTTAAGGGGTTTCCATGTTCCGAAAAATATCCGCGACCGTATTCGTATTCGATATTATTCGTATTCGTTTTCGAATCCGGAAAAAATATGAAAACAAATATGACAGAGCCATTATCCGTCCGTATTCGATCCGTTTTCACCCCTGGGGATAACGCACTTAGAACAATTACATACACTTCAAATACTTGATTCATTTGTCATTAGAAAATTTTTATTATAGTGTGATGATTTATCCTTAGGACTTGATAGACATGAAATAATTCTAAATGATTGGTTAAAACTTGTTTATTCATTTAATAAACTCTTTATGGTTCATTTTACTTAATTATTGGATTATTATTCTGCTTTACTGTCAAGAGAAAAAGTACTTATACATTTATACTTATACTTGTCATGTCGTTATTCATGTTTTATGGTGACCCATGGACGGTTTTATGATTGAATTGCTTGCTATAATTTATTGTAAAATGATGTTAAAACTAGCAGTTAGTATAGTTTAGTGGCACTCCGGACTCAGTATTGGGCTGGTGTGTTACAAATATCTGCTAGGCATGTGATATTAAATAGTCTCACGAATTATGAGTTATTTTTGTGTAAATTACCTAACACATTCCTTGTTGAAACACAAACTTGCCATTTAACAACATGCACATGTAAATATATGCACTACGTATATCCCTAAAAAAAGGGAATTGAACACCCAAGCATGTGGATTGAAGAACCATATCAACGACAAGTAAAAGAACTCTAAAGAAAATTGAGCAAAACAGAGCATTACTCACTTTGTCTAGAAATTGATCCCCCTCGACTAACTATTCCTGGCTGCATTGGTTCATTAACAGTTCTGGTCATCTGAAAGTGAAGAGAAATCAATAATCTTTAATGGTCAAACAAGAGCAAATGCAACAGGACAAACATGCAAAGGTACACAGTTATTAAGGTAAAACCAATATGTGCAGCTCATGTGATGAATACAATACAATGGTCTACATTCGGCAATATTTAACGAATAACTTAAATTCATCATGATTCTGTTGAATTAAATCCCAACAAACAAATACACATTTATGTGCATGTACAGGATGTAGCTGCACAGTTTTAACTTTTCAAAGAAAGAAAACCTTTGAGAATGCTCCAGTAAGATCATCAACATCAGTAAATGAACCTACACCTTCCTCCTGCAAAAGCAAAGATTGATCAATGTGAGCAATTGGTATCTTCCTGTCTAAGAGAAATAAACAATGCAGCAGCTTGCAATCTTTTAAGTTAATCAGCAGCACACCATTTCTAAATCATTACTGAATCCATGTTTAGGCTCCAACGGTAAGTGAAGAAACTAGAACTAAAAGAGAATGCAGGACACGGTATTTTGCAATGTTTCTTATCAGAAGTCAATATAAGGAAAATGTCTATTTGATCCCCTGAAGTATCACTGTCCAGACACTTAACCCCCTGACCTAAAAAACCGGCCCTTTGACACCCTCACGTTGCAAAACCAGTGCCCTTCACCCCCTATGACTATTTTGCTCGATGGTTTTGCTTTCGTAGCACTCAGTTAGGCTGGTTTCGCCACATGGGTGCTTTGTTGGCAAGGTGAGGTGGCAGGAGGAGGGAGTTTGAGGCTATTGACAGCTGGGTCCCGCTCGCCAGCGACCCAAAAACAGAGCATGCACGCGATCAGGCAGAGCTCTGACCTCGCCGCCGGCCATGGATTTCATCGACAACGACTGAGACTCCTAGCCCCGCAGGCCTCGTCCATTCACGTACCAACGCCAACACCACCACAACCACCTCCTCCACGAACCACACATCCCCTTCCCTTCCCCACGCCACCGCGTTTGTGCTCCTCCTCACCCTACCGTTCTGAAATTCGCCAAGCAGACTGTTCCATCCTCCAAATCAAAGCCACCCAATCTTCATTACCTCCATGCAGCCGCACAGAGCCAGTCCGTCGACAAAATGGCCGTCGGAATCACACCGGCAACCAATGTGCCACCCGTGCCCTAATCCCCGTCACCGCCACAGGCATTCCGCCGCTCCATGCCGTCCCGAACCATGCCATCTGCGTCACCGCAATCGTGCACCTTTCCTAAATCTCTCTGTGCCCACGCCCTAGCCGCACCGCCGCCGAAGCTAACCGTCATTGAGCTCCTCTCCGCCCATGGCGTTGCCGCCGCTAGCTCTCCCCGTTGCGCCCTAAGCCAAGCCATCACCACCAGAAGCTTCCCCACATCCATGCGGTGCGCTTGCGCACGCAACACAAGACGGAGGACTGGAGGAGTCCACCATCTGCGCCACTCCTCTTTTCGCAGCCGCCGCCTAGGCCGCACCCGTTTCGGCCGTCATAGTTCTCCCTGCCAGCCCGCATCACCTCAAATGGGTTTTCAAGGCCCGAGAAAACATTGTGCGCACATTCGCATCGTATCTCCACCGCCGAAACTCGTCGTCGCCCGCAACTGCCACCACCTTTGTTTTTTCCTGCACCACAAACCTAGGGAGAAGAAGCATAGTGCTGAGCCGACACTGTATGCACTCGGTTGAGTCAAGCCAGCCACAGAGCCCGACCTAAATCTGACCGAAACCGACCGAGCCACCCTCACATCGCAGCCACGTGGCAAAACCGCCTCCAAAACCACCTCGGGGGGTTGAGTGCACTGGCTTTGCAACTTAAGGGGTTCAAAGGGCAAGTTTTTTTGGTCAAGGGGTTAAGTGGCCAGACAACAATACTTTAGAGGGTCAAATGGACATTTTCAATAATTTAAAACTAAAAGTTGCTTATATGTTACAGATGGGACTGCCTCCAGCATAGTGCATTCATCATAAACTTTCTAATCTTCCAAGTAATGTAGACAGGGTGCACTCCACAGAGTTATTAATTAACAATTGCATTATTGAAAAAGAGATGATGCCAACTCCATCAGTTTACAAGGTGACGTTTTTGGTGACATGATAGTTACCCTAAAATACAATTGATTGCATTCTTTACCAGCCTTTTAACCGTATCGGTGTACAGAGATTGCTAGCAAACACAAGAGAGACGATGCCAGCTTTCTGAGATTTCATAACAATGTATTTGCCAATTTGGTGATATGTGTTTCCCTAAAACGAAATTGGTTGCATCCTCTACCAGGCTCCTGATGGCATGAACCCAAATGGAAAAAGAGACCTAGAACAGAATGATCAAAATAATTTCTAAGAGCACCCGCTCACCTCATCTTCTGAACTCAAAAGGGGGTTTCCTACCCTTCCGAAATAAAAAGAAGCCTCATAATGATACCCACAACTACTTATTTGGCAAATTATGTCATCAACATAGAACTTATTCACTGTGGTTTTTTCCTTTTGTTTTCTTTCTTTTGAAAAAGGAAAAGAAAATGGACGATGGTAATCACGCCAAACATAAATGAGATATATCATCTATGCTACCTCTAACATAACCCTTCCATAAGTAGGAGGGTATTCTTCGTCACCAGGCCCAAGAAAGACAGCATCACCACCATCATCTTCTAGTCCACCTAGCTCAACCTCCTCCGCAACATTGTTGCCAAAGAAAGCATACTGTGATGCATCAAATTTGGTATCGCCTGCAGAGATAGCGAAAGAATCCAGCAATCACTGTCTGAGGCTATAGTATAATAAAGCACAAAAAAAACACTACATAGAGCACACTCAATGAAAACCGTGCTAGATTAAAATAGCTACAAATGGACTCACATTAGAACATCACGATAGAATGTTAATCATTGATGGTGCATAGTTAAGCAATCACCAAAATCAGCAATTAAAACTGCAAATGTTAAATTAAAAGATAAAAAGTTCAGCCCACCACTGTGATTCAATCACTACCAAATACCTTATTATAGCCCACTTAAAAACACAATCTTACAAGAGAATCACATCTGGTTAGCTCAAAGAGTCTCCAGCTATCAAGTTACTAGGGTGGTTCTAAACTACAAAAGACCACAGTCGATCCTACAACAGATAATAAGCTCAGTTAATCAGTATAATCCAATCAGTACTGCAGATTTCATTCACTCAACCACAAAACTAACCCAAACCAAGGCGGGCATCAGAACTAATCCCAACAGGTGAAATTAGCTTAATTTAGCACCATGACCAAATTGATTAATCAATTCGCATCATATCCCTAGCAGAGAAAACCATGGTGGAATGATAGAATAGAATCTCGGCTGGTTGATTTCAAAATCACAGTTTATTGCCACTATTAGAGGTGAAAACGGATCGGATAGTTTCCGACCGATCCGGACGGAAACGAATTTGTATTGCCTCAGATTGGATTTTTTTCGGATAATTCTCGGATCGGATACGGTCCCCCCCCCCGGCACGCGGGCGTCGGGTACGAGTACGAATACGGTAGCCATGTTATCCGTCAAATATGAATACGAATACGGATAACACGAAGGTGGATATCCAGGATATAAGCCCAACAGGCAACAGCCCAGCCCACGACCTATGTACCTATCCTCTCTCTGTTGCTCTCGCTAGGGCTGGCACCGCCGCTCGCCTCCGTCGTCTGCGCCACCCCCGGCGATCGCGACACCGCCCCTCGTCTCCCCAGTGCCGCCACCGCTCGCATATCCCGGTAGACTCTAGCCTCTAGCCATGTGCACTCCCTCCCAAATCGCAGCAAGGGTTTCGCCCTACGTGCACCCCCACCGTAGAGGATCCGCGCCGCCTCCAAGATGAGGGGCGTCCCTGCCACCTCTCCCCGTGGCCGCTATAGCTCCCCTGTAGGCCATGCCGCTGCCCCCGTGAGAGGAAGTTAGTTCCCTGTTTTCTCTAAACCCCAAATTGTGTGGTCATGATTTTCCTTCAGGGATACATCAGTTAGCATAGACATCAAATTATTCCATTCTGTCAGATCTTCGCATCCCAAGGATCTTCTGAAGTCAATGTTTTGCAGCTATTGCTTGATCCATTTGGCAAATTCGCGACAAAATGGCCATTGAGAAGTTCATTAGAAGGTTGTCCTGGGAGCACTTCATGGATAAACTCTTCATTTGTGTTGATTTGCATCCCTCAATGTGTAAGTATACACAATCACACTCAAGATCTTCCATTTTCCTATATGGTGATGTGATCTCTAGTGTTGTAAAAAAAATGTTGTCGGTCTAAGCATGATTTTGTTCATTTTCCTGATATTTAACTGCTGAAGAGGAGCAGAAACAAGTACTGCAGATAATAAATAGTGTTTTTGAATTGTTGGAACATTACTTCTTCCATTCTTGTTCTCAGTTGACTTCTGGGGTGGTATTTTTAAGAGGAGCGAAAAGGACCTGCTTGATTGCTTGATTTCCCTGCACTACTTTTTTAGAGTTTGTCTGGAGAAATGTTAAGGAGGTTTGATTTCAATTGTGAAATTGAAGGTTACGAATGATGGAGCGAATCTAGAATAAAACTAAAGTTCTGAGTGTTTTGTTCTATGAGCTCCATAGTTCTACTCCGTTATGCGTTATATTTTTGGGTTGGGTATTAAACCTTGTCTTTACAATTTCTCATATACCTTCTTTCAGGATGTTGATGGTAAATAAAAGCTTGTTAGCTTCTGACTGAGAAGATGCAGCTTAGTCACCAACTCATGTGTGATGTGTAGTTTTGCCAGTGAAGTGTACATCCTTTTAGTCATCTGCTACATACATGCTATTCAGAGACAGCTTATCTACTGCCCAATTTGTCAGTTACAAGTGTATTTTGTGTGAACAAATACTGTACATTTCTATAGGCAGTGGTGACCTGGCAAAGTAGATATTTTCACTTCTTTGTACACGCTATTGGGAGCATGATACCTCTATAACTCTATAAACAATCCAGTGGTCTATACGAGATGCTACTGCCTGCTGCTTGTTAAGACATGGTATCTTAGATTCTTGGTATTATTAAACTATATATGTCATTAATGAACTAGATGTGATGAGCTAAGTATGAACTAAGTTTTATGTATTTAATGAACTAAGTGTGAATGTGTGAATTGGTGATGACTTGTGAGTTATGACTTATAAGCTAAATGCGGTAAACTAAGTGTTATGTTTGGATGAACTAATTAATGCACCTTGTTAATGCTAATGTTATGTGTGGTTGCTGAAAATATGAATAATTCATAAATGTTTGCATCAAACAAACTAGTTATATGTTTTGTTAATTTATGGTATACAATTTAGGGGTATTCATGTTCAAAAATATCCGTGACCGTATTCGCTTCGATTTGTATTCGCTCCGTATTCGTATTCGATATTATTCAGATCAGTATTCGTATCCAAGATATTCGTATCCGCATCCATCCATGAAAAAATTATATAAACAAATATGATAGAGCTATTATCCGTCCTTTTTGATCCGTTTTCACCTCTAGCCACTATAGAGAATCTGAAACCACCAGAACAGTCAAGGATATATATATATATATATATATATATATATATATATATATATATATATATATATATAAAGCTTGGTACACCAGAGCAATCCAATCGCTATCACAAAAACTTCTCCCTAGATACAATGTACTCTCACGGGAATCTAAATACACTAAGGGAAAAAATTGATTAATCACCTGATTCCATGGCGTGGGGGTTCAGTTGAACCCCCAAAATTTCTGGAAAACAAGCTGAGATCTTGAATAACCGAATCAGACCGTAGAGCTAAGCACCAGGCGGTAAACAAATCCGCGACTAACTGCATGGAGAAAAAGAACAAAGCGGATTTGTTTGCTCGCAGCAAAGAAGTAACCAGAACAAAAACTCTCGGAACAATCCAAGAAAGCTACGCTAGGGCTACCTTACCAACAGAAGAAATCAGTCTGGATGGATCTCCTGTCCACTTCACGCCAATCCAGTAGATTGGACGAGGAAGAGGAGGAGATAAGAATCCGAGGTGTCGCGCTACGGTGGAAGGATGCCGGGAGGCCTGTACGGCGGCGCTGGCGAGGATAGGGCTCTGACGGCGGCGATGGATGTTAGGGAAGAGCTAGGGAGGGGAGGGGGAGGGGGACCGTAATTAATGCCAGTGTCCGCGAAAGCTGTAGTTGGTGACGTGGTGTGATCTTTGTCGTCCAAACACTAATCCACGTCTAGGATTTATCTGCTTACGGATGGGAAAAATAACACGCGCTAAAAAAAATAACAAGAACACAAGTTTATACTCCCTCTGGATGGATTTAGTTGACGTCCTGGGAGAGATAAATACACAACATAACATAACGTCAACTATTTGAGAACGGAGGGAGTATAACACTCCTCTGTCAAGAATAGAGATTCAATCGTTTTTCAGCGAAAGAAAAACGAGCAAGACTCAATCTTTATTGCAGAGAGGGGCGATCATCTGTTCCTCAAATGTGTGTTTGTCATCTATTCATCAAATAGTTGTTTGCCAGGCAGTTGTGGTTCACAATCTTCTCTCTACGGGAAGGGTTTGATTCTAGGGAAATTTTGATAAATGCCACTGCTAAGTGTCCGTATCAGAGAATTGTCATCGCTCATTTCGATATTCGAAAGATGCCATTGCAAACATCTTTTTCTCATACAAATGCCACTGATCTATATATTTCACAAATATTGACGTTATTGCCCTCATCTTCTTCGATTGCCATATCACCATCGCTTCTTCTTCAACACACCGCCGCCGCCGCCGCCCTGGCTGCAGTCGGCCGCCTCCGCCACCGCCCCCGTAGCCGCCTCCGCCGCCACCTCCGTAGCCACGATCGCTCAAGTTGGGGACGCACACACCGGGGCCGATGACGAACTCGACACCTCCGCCACCGCCACTGCCGCTGTAGCCGCGGTCGCTCCCGCCGCCGTAGCCACTTCCATGGTCGCCTCCGCTGGGGCGGGAACCGCCGGTGAGTGGGGCGCCGCCGGGGCCGATGACGAACTCGACGGATTCGCCCTCATTGAGGCTGCGGAAGAGGTCCTCACCGCCGTCCTTGGGGGAGATGAAGCCGAACCCCTTGGTGGTGTTGAACCACTTCACCATCCCCTTCACCCTCTGACGGTGGTGAGCGCGGAGCCGTCGATGGAAGCGAGGGGGACCCTGGAGGTGGAGTTGAAGAGGGAGACAACGGCGTGGATGGAGGGGAGAGAAGAGGGCGAGGCGCAGTGGCCGGAGAGGGAGACGAGGAGGATGCGCGAGCGTGAAGCGGCGGCGGCGGCAGAGGAGGGTGAGCGCGGAGCCGTCGATGGAAGCGAGGGGGACCCGGAGGCGGAGCTGAAGAGGGAGACAACGGCGTGGATGGAGGGGAGATGTGGCGTGAGCTCTAAAAATGGGGAGATATTGTGTGGAGCAGTATGAGGAGTGAGGAAGGAGAAGGTAGGGGTAATTTGGTCCAATACTGATAGAATATGTAGATCAGTGGCATTTTTATGAGAAAAAGATGTTTGTAATGGCATCTTTCGAATATCGAAATGAGCGATGGCAATTCTCTGATACAGACACTTAGAAGTGGCATTTATCAAAATTTCCCTTGATTTCTATGGTAATCCTAATAGTGTAGCGTCTCTGGGAGGACCTTCGACTCGATGGTGTGGCCAAGTAACAGCACCTTGCAGGAGCAGGGCACATGGGAGCATTATATTATGGGCGACCTTAGTGATGCGGACGCCCTTGGCTCATCTACATACACACCTAAACTTAGTTATTTCAATGAAAAACACATGGTTAAAGGTTAAACTATTGCCTCAAATTATGCTCTATTCGAAAGAAATCAACTACGGCCTTGTGCATATGTGTAGGTGTGCTGGACTTGATCAAGACATGATGAGCCAGAAGAAGACCGGCCTAAGAAGAGAGGGGAACAAGAACTCAAACCCCAAGCCAAGTCACGCATCTCATATATGCTGAGGCAATGCAAAAATGCAAGAATGGAAAACAAACATCAGCAACTCAGCTTGAATCAAGGTGGACATTGCGTGGTTCAACTCAAGCATGCTCAACTTGGTCCATAGAGTCGATCCCAGTGCATCTACATTATCATGATCTTATACGGTCACATGTTGATGTTTCTACAACATAGGCATATTTGGTCCCCGAAACCATCCTCACCCAAGCCGCCTTTAGAAATCCACCTCCTCAATAAGAAAGTGTATTTCCGCACCTTCACGCTTCCACTTAACCTGACTGGTGGGACCTGGACCCACCTGTCAGCTTCTCTCACACCCTGCCACTCTCTCTCTTTCTCCCTCGCCCATTGTCACTGACGCCGGGACCCACCTGTCAACCGTCACCTTCGCCTTCTTCCTCGTGTTGTCGTTGCCCGCATTTCCACCACCGCACCTGCATGACTACCTTTTCCTTCCCCACATGGTCGCTTCACCCCACCTTCTTACCCTCTCCCGAATTGCCCCCTTTCCCAAGCCTGTATTGCCCCCTCACCCCACCTGCTCGTTGAAACCCTTCACTCACCTACTTCGCACAGAAGTCGAGCCCCTCCGCTCCGACTATAAATAGCCCGCGCTGATCATGCATCCCCCCCACTTCGCCTTCCATCTTCCCCCATATGAGATCCACTGTAGTATTCTCGTTCGGCTGGAATGTGGCCATCGTCCTCGACTCCGACGGACACGCTCCGTCTCCTTTGTCGTTGTTCCCAACGCCCAAAGTGAGCCCTTACATTTTTGTTCGCGCCATATCGCGCCATAAGCCTCAATGAGCAAAGCCCTCAAATTATTTCGCTAATGCGCACAACACCGAGTCCACCCTTCTTCCCCAAGTCCGACTAACGCCATCACCCACGCGCATTACACCTTCTTGGTGAGCTCTTATCTTCTCAGAGCACATAATAAGCATCTCCGTTGTCCACAGATTCTAATGCTCAGCTCCTTCACAGTTTCATGTTGCCAAGACATGCATCATCATCGCACCTCCTCTGCTATCATCGCCAACCACCGCCCGGCCATCACCATCCCTCCCTACCTCCATCAACCTTTCCAGTGAGATCCCTTTGTCCTGTAGAAGCTTGCACACCTTAATTTTAAGCTCGCCACGGTTTTCATCGATGACGCCACTTCGTGACATTGGTCTCTGTGTCGGCCAGTATCGCATCACAAATACTCCCTCTAGCTCTCTCCATGCTTAGTTTCGCCAGAAGCACGCTCCTGCACTGAAGCCGTTGCACGGTTGAAGCAACCCTGTGGTTCACTGTCGCCACGTCGCTGCTCTAGTGCACTAATCCGTCCTCCACTACTACCAATAGACTCCTCGTGATCTCGATACGCTGGGTACCTTCGACACCAAGCGAGAACAAGACCAAGCATTCGACGAGCAAGGCAAGTGATGAGGACATCAACTCTAAGGATGCAACCACTGCTTTGACTCGCTGCACGACATCCTCTACTTCAACCATATCCTCTCCGATAGGACTTTCGGCTACTGCACTGCCATATTCACCAGTTGGACCAAGCCACGTCTACTCATACGAGCTGAGCGTCGTCTACATGTCATGGTGCTATGTCTACATGTCATGGTGCTGCGTCACCAATTGTTGGCCCACAGGCTATGTAATGTATTGGCTGACAACTTGGCCTATCTGTTGAACGGCCTGGCCCATCTAGCGATCGACCACCTCCTAGGCTCGTACTGTTCATGCGGGTACTATTCATGCATGAACAGTACCATGAACAGTACCACGACCTAGTGCACTAATCCGGCCTCCACCACAACCAATAGACTCCTCGTGATCTCAATGACCCATCCCCCCCTTGCTCGTGCTCCTCTGCCCTCCCTCTGCTGCTGGTGAGCTTCGGAGCCACCTCCCTATAGAAAACGATACACTGGGTACCTTTGACACCAAGCGAGAACAAGACCAAGTATTTGATGAGCAAGGCAAGTGATGAGAACATCAACTCTAAGCATGCAACCACTGCTTCGACTCGTTGCACGGTATCCTCTACTTCAACCACATCCTCTCCGATAGGACTTTCGGCTACTGCACTGCCATATTCACCAATTGGACCGAGCCATGTCTACTCATACCAGCTGAGCGTCGTCTACATGCCATGGTGCTACGTCTACATGTCATGGTGATGTGTCACCAATTGTTGGCCCACAGGCTATGTAATGTATTGGCCGACAACTTGGCCCATCTGTTGGACGACCTGGCCCATCTGGCGACCGACCACCTCCTAGGCCCGTACTGTTCACACAGACACTATTCATGCCTAAACAGTACCACAGCCTAGGGTTTCCACCTCCCGACCGCCTCCTCATATAGGAGCTGTCGCCCTTTAGTTTTACTTGGGTTTTTCTTTTAGAATTTTCTGCATAGCAATTTTCGCCGTTCGTTCGGTTTGAGGAACCCCAACTTTGTGAGCTTCATTTTTATTCGCAATAAAGATTGCATCTTCTACTCTCTTGCTTGTGTTCTCGATTCGATGCAGGAGATAGCCTTCTTGGCGAGGTCAACCGCGTTCGGCACGGTTGATAACCAACAGAGTAGTGGTGTAGTGATTGCGAGGGGTTTGATCTGTTCGGGTCAGAGCTTTTGGATCATCAACGTCGTGTTCTCCACAATCGACGTATCAGTACATTTCGGAAGATCAGACCAATACTCACATCAGGTGGTATCAGAGCAAAGGTTGTCCATTAGGTAATTCGTCCTTTTTAGATTAGTTTATGTTCATCGTCCTAAAAACTCCAGAAAATTAGCCCACAAAATTTTTTTGTTCATCGTGTCTTCTGCTGTCCCATCACCCTTTGAGCCACTGCAATTTTTATTTCGGTATTTTGCTTGTTGAAATTTTGGTTACATCATCGTGTTAGTTGTTGGTTTCTAGTCTAGTTAGAGTCTGGTTCGTCGTTGTCTAGTTTGCATCGTGTTGTCCTTCGTGTAGCTTCATCTTTGTCTATTTTGCATCTATGTTCTTTGTTCCCTTGACGCTGGTATCATCACCATCAGCCACTAATCGCTGCCGCGGCCACCACCATCACACCGAAGCCCTCTACCCCAGCAATTGTCGCCACCAGCAAACCTTGCAGCGGCAACGCCACCACCTGCCACGGCCAGCAACCAATCCTTGTCGCGGCCACGTTGCTCCTCCTGCCGTGGCAGCCCAAAGACCAGTCCCTGCAGCGCCGCACCAAATCACCACCAAACCCTAATTCGGTTTGGCCAAAGGTTGAGTTTCGATTTGCTTGAGCAAAAAAAAGGAAAAGAAAGAAACAAAGAGAATTTGATTTCGGGCTCTAGAGAGAAAAATCCAGAAAAAAAGAAGAAAAAAGAGAGAAGAAACAAAAGAGAGAGCCCTTTGTTCCGAAAATTGGAAAGTGCATCAAACTTGCACAAAAATCAGTGAAAATTGCACACAAATAATTTGGGCACGTTTGCCCCACGGGATCAAAAGTTATAGCAGTTTGAAGTTGAAACCGAAACGAATTCGAGTCCGTTTTCGACACACCTTCAGTAAAACAGGCATAACTTTTGCATACAAAGTCAGAATTCGATGTTCTTGTGCTCGTTTCGAAGCTATCGACGACGCACATCTGAAAATCCAACACGCAAAGCACTTGTCGCCCTCCAAGACCCCCAAAATCAGCCATATTTAGCCCCGAAATCACGTCGCAAGTTTTTGATTTTCTGTTTTTGGTGATTGTTTCGGTCTTCCCTTCGGAATTTGGGGTTCGTCTAGTTGAGAAAGTTGTAGATCTCGTCGAAACCTTTCAAACGAGTATATATAAGCCATATAAAACTTTGCTTTTTCATTGTTTGAGACTAGCTGTTGTATCTGCTCAATCTAGAGGGCTATTTGCGTTTTTTACCGATATCGCTGTTTTGTGCTCTACATCGCGCGAATAATCTTGTGCCCTTAGAAAGAAGTTTGAGTAGTGGGTTAGCGTCTCTCCTAGCACTTGTCGTGAGGTTCTCCTTTGCTTACATCAAGTCACATTGATCGTTGCGTGTGCGTACATACACTTCTTTGCATAGGGTTTTGATTAGCTAGCTGTGATTAGGCTAGAATCAACAACTTTTAACGAGTACTTTGAACAATCTTTCAATTTGCAATTACTGATTTGATTATTGCTGATCTTTTTTGCTACCATATTGTGCCTTTCGAGCTCCACCTACTCTTGATAAGAACAGTCCCTCTGCAATCGCATCCACGCCGACTTAAGATCACGAACCAGCCACCGGTTGTACCACCTACTGCATGCTTTGGTAATAACACTTGTAAGAGTGTGGTAAGACGCTTGAGAGTGTGTGATTCCACCTTCCATCACCTAGCAGTTGATAGGGATAATAACTTTGTGTTGTCTTTTATTTCCTACTAACCATGGTAGGTGAGACGTCTGATGAGAAAGAGTGTGTGTTAAAGGGAGAACTCATGATATTTTTGGATGAACAACCCACTACCATTAATGAGGACATTGACAGAAAGCTACATGCTACTACAATCGCATTACAACACTCAATCAACGATAGTATTGCAGCGCTCACCACATGCCTTGAAAGAATGGTGAATCAGCCACCAAACAATGGACGCGAGCTGGACATGATGCAGCCCAAGATCTTGAGGTGGGAGATGATAATGAGAGGTGAAATGGTGACGCTCATGATGCACGTCTACGACACCGCCTACAACACAACCTTCACGGTATGGGAGGTAATAATTTTCAAGACCACAATGTTCGTGTTAATGATGACCCATTTGCTAAAGTTAAATTTACCATACCATCTTTTATGGTGTTTATGGTGCTAAAATTTATCTAGATTGGGAGTTAACAGTTGAACAAAAATTTAATGCCCATCTAGTCCCTGAAGTGCGTAGAGTCAGACAAGCTACTGGTGAATTTAAAGATTTTGCTATCATTTGGTGGAATCAAGTAGTTAATTATGGCTTAACACCTGATACATGTGATAGATTGAAGGTAGCTATGCGTGCTAGATTTGTTCCTCCTGCTTTTAAACATGATATACGTAAGAAATTGTAGCGCTTAGACCAAAGAAATAGATCTGTCGAGGAATATTACCAAGAATTAGAAATAAGCATGCTACGTTGTAATGTTGTTGAGGATGAGGAGGATAAGATGTGTCGTTTTTATGGAGGTTTAAGGCGTAAAATTCAGGACATAGTTGATTATAAAGAGTATAATGATATCAATAGGTTGTTCCAGCTTACTTGTTTAGCAGAAAAAGAATTGCAGGGAAGACAACAAAGGACTAGGAGCAACTTTGGTAGTACGTCTACATCGAGATCGACGCCGGGGCAAGCTAACATAGCCCCACCTCCTGCTTCTCGGTCTGCTGCCCCCTTCATGAGTATGGCACGTTCAGCCAACACCGCCACCACCGTCACGTGCACCCGAGGTAAGTAAATCTACTAGTGTGTAGGTACCAGCGTAGAGCTCTTCATCGGTGGCTTTCACGGGTCGTACGACGGGGATTATGTGCCACCGTTGCAAAGGGATAGGTCACGTCAGAGAGATTGCCCAAGTCAGCGAGCGTACATTGCGACAGAAGACGGTGGCTATGTAAGTGCTAGTGATGTTGAGGATGAATGTGCTCTTGCAGCTAACCTTGCATGTAATGATGATGATCACGAGGCAGATAGCGATGGTGATGAAATTTTAGGTGCCGATGCTTCAAAGAATTATAGGACCCTAATTGTGCAGCGAGTATTGAGCACTCAAAGAGAGCATGCAGAGAAGCTACAGTGCCATAATTTGTTTCAGATGTTCCTCATCGTCAAGGATTGCTGTGTTCGTGTCATAATTGATGGCGGGAGCTGTAATAACTTGGTGGATTCAGGTTTGGTCAAGAAGCTTGGATTGACCACACATACGCATCCTCATCCGTACCACATTCAGTAGTTTAACAACAGTGGTAAGGTGAAGGTAACACAATCTGCAAGAGTGCATTTTCCATTGGTTCCTATCATGATGTTGCTAATTTCGACGTAATGCATATGCAAGCCTGCTCACTTTTATTAGGACGTCCATGGGAATTTGATACCGATGCAACTCATCATGGTAGAAGTAATAAGTACTCTCTTATGCACAAAGGAAAGAAAATAACTTTGCTACCTTTGACACCTGCTAAAATTGTGAAATGTAAGCAAAAGATAGCTAAAAATGAGAGAAAAGAACTTGAACATGAATATGAAAATCAGCAAGTAGTGCAGAATGTTTTCCCATCTAAAAAAGAGAAGTTGGCACATAGTTCTAAGACCGAGGGAATTAAATTAAAGGGTTATGTCATGCTTGCAACTAAACCTGATCTTGCTGAAAAATTTGATAATGATATGCCATGCGATGCTTTGAAATGCAAAGATGCTTCATTTTCACTTGATGATATATCTAGCTCTATGCCGTCGGTTGTCACTAACCTTTTACAGAAAAATGATGATTTGGAGACAACGATTGAGTCGAGGACGACTCAAATTCAAGAAAGGGAGCATGATGAGGACATCAACTCTAAGGATGCAACCACTGCTTCGACTCGCTGCACAGCATCCTCTACTTCAACCACATTCTCTCCGATAGGACTTTCGCCATCGCGACCGCCATATTCACCGCTTGGATCGAGCCACGCCTACTCATACGAAGCCGAAGGCCGCCTACATGCCATGGTGCTACGCCTACATGTCATGGTGTCGTCAACAATTGTTGCCCCACAGGCTATGTAATGTATTGGTCGACAACTTCGCCCATCTGTTGGACGACCTGGCCCATCTGGCGATCGACCACCTCCTAGCCCCGTACCGTTCACGTGGGCACTATTCATGCGTGAACAGTACCACGACATAGGGTTTCCACCTCCCGGACGTCTCCTCATATAGGAGCCGTCGCCCTTTAGTTTTGCTTGGGTTTTTCTTTTAGAATTTTCTAAATAACAGTTTTCGCCGTTCGTTCGGTTTGAGGAACTCCAACTTTGTAAGTTTCATTTTTATTCGCAATAAAGATTGCATCTTCTACTCTCATGCTTATGTTCTCGATTCGCTTGCATGAGATAGCCTTCTTGGTGAGGTCAACCGTTTCAACACGCTGATAACCAACGAGTAGTGGTGTAGTGATTGCGAGGGGTTCGATCTGTTCCGGGCAAGCACCCCCTTGACCAAGTTGATCCCAATTTTCAAATGCTATCTTGTTTTGATTAAAATTTTGTTGTGCATGCTTAATTTAAATAAAATTGTGAATAGGATTTAGATAGTGCCTAATTGTTGAAACGCAAACTCCTTGATATTGAACATCCATGCCATTGTCACCATAGGGATAAATACCCACTTGTTAGAAACAAATTGGTGGTATTTAGTATAAATTTGGTGGATAATGCTTAGCCATGCTTATTAGTCAAAATTCAAAAACAAATACTAGAATAGGGATGGGAAAATTTGGAAAATGTTTATGAGACATTTTGGACTTAGGTATACTCTCGGAAAACTTATGATTGCTAAAATGGAAATAAAATGATTTTGACTTGGGTGAGTGATAAGTTAGTGTGGAATTGGGGTTAGTGGCGATCTCACCCGGGTCGCTTAAGGATCGAACTCAGGTGTTGTTGATCTAAGCATACCATACAACCACATGTCCTTTGGGGGAGAACCTGACTAAATAATTTACTAATTCTTAACATTATACCTGTAACACCCTAGCTATGTGGAAGCCAAGATGCAACCTAAACTACTAACACCAAATATTACTATAAAATTTTCTCAACAAATCAACATCTAATGGCAGTTAAACTTTATCACAAAACAATTTTTATACATTAATTAACATAATTTTAGTAAAGATTTAAGCACTAATTCCGGTATGTAACATTTCATTCAAGTGGAACATTATCAAGAATGCGTCTAGATATACTAAATCATCAACTAGCAATAACATCAACCATGAGGAACTAAAGGAACCATAACATAGTCAATTATTATAATTCCAAAATGAATGAATCATGTCTGGAGTGAAGTGCTTCTCAAGTGCAAAATTACCATGTCCTACTTTCTCCCCAAAGTATGCCGATATCATCGTTCACCTAAAACATTAAATAAACAAGCGTGAGTCCAAGAGTCAGCAAATACAATTGAATATCATAGGAAACTTCGAATCAAGACAATTCATTCTTAATATATCGAATTCATAAGAAAATTCTATGCAATTGATGCAAATATGAATATGAAATCCACTTCTCGTTTGCATATACCGGTATAGCCGGTTAACACCCGTCGGTGTTCAATCAGGCCCACATCATACAAAATGAGGGAATCCAAGGCCCGTATGAAGAATCTTTCAAACGGGGATCCAATTTGCCCACATTGGAATGGTGGGTCTTACTTGCACATATTGGAATGGTGTGTCGGGACCCAAAAATGCAATTTTGGACCCTCTGTGTATAATACACTAGTCCAGGATCACGCTAGTGCACACAGTATCAACATAGATGAATATCGATCCACACAAAGCGATTAATAGAATAAACGAGTAATTTGAATAACAAATGCAGGTTTGACCTTATGGTCGAGTTCTACAACTTATTAAGCCATGCAGGGCTAACAATAAAGAAATCACCAGCGGAACAAAGTAGACTCCAGCGGAGATCCCATCAATTTACCACAGGCAACTGACTAGGATCCAGACCCTAACAATCAACAACCTTCGATGAACTCCTCGAAAGCAGGCGTTGACTCCTCTTCTATAGATTTGGTGCAAGTTTTACAACAAACATGACTACACAACCGTACTCGCAAGTTATACCACAGAATGAAATTTATAGATGCAGGCTTATTCCAATGGAATGGTTTCTATGGTTCTTTTGCAGAACTGCAACATTTGCAATTGAATACAATAATAGATTGGAAACATAATTCAAAACAAATAGACAATAATAATTTAACAGTTTGTTTTCATAAAGGACACAAAGCTAATCAGTTTAATTCACACAACCACATGACTTAAGTCACACAGCTGTCCCTTCCCAAAGTTTTATGAAAATCCTATGCCGCGTGTGAAATCCCCGAGCATGTCCATGACCGCAGACGCAGCTATTCGAATATATTGATTTAACACTCTGCAGAGGTTGTACACTTTACCTACATGATACGACCAGTGTAGCTAGCACTAATCATAACAAAACTTTTCCGAAACTTCATCTCAACATTGACACTCCCAGTGTGCTTTAACCGCTATGCCAAAACCCAACACAGTCCTTTGGCATAACACACACTATTGGACAGGGATGCGGTGAACCGTCCCGTGATGCAACTACCTGGTAGTACACACCTCCACCCATTCCGACACAGTCTAACCTACTACTTGAGTAATCAATATCAAGAATCCATGACTTACTAAGTTAGGCCCGTCCCATACCAGGCATGTGGCAGTACAGTATGGCTCAGTTCAATGACGCACAAAGTTAAGTCCTTAAATGACCAAGACATGACTTCCAATTTTTAACTACGCCACAAAGATTCATTCTCATCCAACATAGATCCACCATAACAGTACCACAAGTCTCAGTCCAAATCTTTTCCCTCCCTATTGGTTAAGTGCAATAGATGCCATCAATGAGTAATAGCATATAGTACACACAAAGTTTTATCACTTGGTTCCATAATCACTTAGTCAAGTTTATAATCGCAACTCACATGAAATGATGACTGGTAGAATGGCTAAGCAAACTAATCGTATCTAACCAACCCACATTGGTGCTACGATAGTCCAACTAATAAGAAACCAATCTAGGGTGACAAAAGATTATGACATACAATAAACAAAGTGTAATATAACAGATTGGACAATAACTAAACCCAAAAGCATTTAAAAAAATTACTTAAAGTAAATGCAATAATTTAAACCAAAGTAACTTTTGAAAGCTGGGTTGAATATGATTAAAGGTATAACTTGCCTTGGAAAAGTTCTAGGTACTGGTCTTGATCTTGAGGCACTCCTTCTTCTTCAAAGCTTTCCGAAGTATCAACGTCTACTCGCAAACGAAACAAACAAACAAAACAAACTCTAAAAATTAAATAAAAATCTCAAATAAATAGATCTCGAATTTAAATGAAATTAGAAATTTGAATGGGTTTGAATGGGCTCAAACGGAGTTCGGATGCAAAAGATATGGGCTTGGGAAGTTTGAATTTCACGGCTCACAGTGAACTTGGCTCACCGAGCGATTGAATCTAGTGCGGGTGGATAGGCCACGCGGGTATGCACGTAGGCGTTGATCTAGAGCCACGTAGGATGACACGCACGGGGGAATGCTGAGATGGTTGCACACATGGATGGCCACGTCAGATCGACGACGGTGGGGCTCTGGACCATTTGACAACGACGAACAGCAAGGCTTTGCCGGCGATGAGTTCTACCAGAATAGAGAAGGCTAATGTGATCTCAGGGGTGCACTTACGAGTGGCTGAGGTCGACTGAGATGGTTGGCGGTGAGCTTTTGGTGGCGAAGACTTTCGGGTATTGTCGGACGACAGCACCGGAGAGGTATTGACGACAGCGAAGGGTTCTAGAGGTAGCCTTGATGACGCTGAACACGGCGATGCAGACCACACGCTTAGGGTGGCGATGATGGCACCGGAATTCGAAGAAAACGGCAGCGGTGACAAAACCCTAAAATCTTGATTGCGGCGGTGCTAGGGCTCTAGAGGGTCGGGGCTTTAAGGGGTTTTGATTAGGAGGAAAGGGCGAACCTCGGGGACCTATTTATAGGGTCGGGGTGGCACGGATTAGGGAATCCCCAATTCGGGATTGGAACGGACTCACCGATTCTTAGGGATAAACATCAAATCGAGATACGAT
The DNA here is from genome assembly GCA_036346255.1 of Ampelocalamus luodianensis. Classification (NCBI taxonomy): domain Eukaryota; kingdom Viridiplantae; phylum Streptophyta; class Magnoliopsida; order Poales; family Poaceae; genus Ampelocalamus; species Ampelocalamus luodianensis. Next base: position 72,352,548 of record CM070620.1, on the reverse strand, counting down.
TATGAGGAATCCCTAATTCGGGATTGGAACGGACTCACTGGTTCTTAGAGATAAAGATCAAATATAGATACGATTATGATCCCAAAAGATGCGGAAGAGATAAAGATTAAGATTGGAAAGATTTATCAGGATCATTTAGTTGGAAAGTTTGATGTGCCGGACGAGCTTCTAGAAGAGCGGCAATGGCGGACGCGGTGACGAGTCCGCGAAGAAGATGGTTTCGGAAACAACGATGACGCGGGGTCCACCGGTCAGGGAGACGAGGCACGAGCCCACGCGTCAGCGGCTGCAAACACATGCATGCACGTTCGAACTAACTTGTTGTGACCGTCCACTCTTGATCGGACGGTCCAAAACACTGGTGATGTTCAGACCACCGAACGACCCAGCTCCATCGGACCATTCAAAATAGATTGGATGGCTCACACCGCTAGTAACGTTCGGACCAACCAAATGGCACAACCTCATCAGACCGTTCAAAGACGATCGAACGGCTTGGACAGAAAGCGCGCGCGAAGAGACAGGAAAGAGGAGACTGACAGGTAGGGTCCACCTATCAGCGGAGGCGAGCGCGAGCGTGGGCGCACTGGGCCGCACGGGACTAGGCCCGGGTTGGAAAAGGATTGGGTTTTGGCCCAAGGAGTTTAACTGAGATTTTAATTAGTTTTCTATTTTAGAAAATACTAGAAATTCAAATAAGCAATAGAAAATAGCAAATGAACTCAAAAAAATTCTAGAAAATATATCTAAGGACATAGAATCCAAATAAAACAGTTTTGACAATTGTTCAAGTTGAAATTATTCAGATTAAATGACTATGATATTAAAAGTCCAAGTTAAGCTTTTCAGTTAAACTCCAATAAAACCAAATGGTGAATTTTCTCCCTACTAACTATTCAAAAGATTTTTAAAGCTCAGAAAATTGGGATGTTACAAACCTCCACCCTTAAAGGAGTCTCGACCCCGAGATTCAGGTTAGCTAGAGAATAGGCTAGGAAACTCGACTTTTAGCTCTTCTTCACGCTCCCACGTTGCTTCTCCTTCTGAGTGGTTGCTCCACTGAACCTTACAAAAATGAATAGTCTTGCTTCTGGTACGACACTCTACGACATCCAAAATCTTGACTGGCTGCTCCTTTTAAGTGAGATCCTCCTTCAACTCAATTGAATCCAAAGAGGCTTGTTCTTTTGGCACACAGAGACACTTCTTCAACTACGAGACATGAAAGAGATCATGTACTCCTGCTAATGACCGCATGTAGTCAGAATCGAAAGGCAACTTCTCCACAGCGTTCCAAAATCTTGAATGGACCAACATACCTCGTGGCAAGCTTCCCTTTGACATGAAACCTTTTTACAACTCTGAGTGGAGTAACTTGAAGATACACAAAATCTTTTGGCTCAAATCTGAGATCACGATGACGATTACCAGCATAGCTCTTTTGCCTGGACTGAGCTATCTTCAATCATTCTCTAATCATGGCCACTTGCTCTTCTGCTTCTTGGATAATATTTGGTCCGAAAACTGAATGTTCAGCTATTTCTGACCAATTCAAAGAGGTTTTGTAGGCACGACCATACAAAGTTTCAAATGGTGACATTTGCAGACTGACTTGATAACTGTTGTTTTACGAGAATTCTACATATGGCAAATGTTGGAGATATACCCTAGAGGCAATCATATTGATAATGATATTTCATTATATCCATGATTTAATAAATGTTCCTTGAATATTGCCTTTGTGTTGATTAACAAGTATGTGACTTGTTTGTGAAACTCTTTACTTGTATGGTTATTCTAAAGTTGTCCCTAGTCGGAGTTCATGTGAGACACACGTGAATGATGGATTAGCACATGTCGGTTGATGACCATGTTTCACGGTCATAGACATGGAGATGTCAAACCAATAATGTGGACACATGTTTAGAACATGGGGTTGGACCGACCCAACATGAGACATAGTAATTATTCTTATGGTTCTCTCTACACAATGTGTACGCCTTGTCCTTAGACTCGAGATTGTCGCATGTACTTGAGATGTGAATCGACCTACTTAGGGGCTATCAAACGCTACTCATGAATCGGGTAGTTATAAAGGTAGCTCGGGTTTGTCATGAAGCATGCCGCGAGGCATGGTCAATCGAGATGGGATTTGCTCTCACGATATTCTGGCCGAGCCCAAGTCGACCACTCTTTCTCGATCCGTGATCCGGAATCCCTTACTAGGTTAACTCTTAACCTTAAGTAGCATGGCCATGCATTTCGGATCCGATCACCGAGGGGCCCAGAGATATCTCTCTGCAGAGAGGGGCAAATCCCATCTCGACCGACCATGCCTCGCAAAGATGCTTCATGACAAACCCAAAGCTACCTTTATAACTACCCACATTGAGTAGCGCTTGATAGCCCCTAAGTAGGTCGATTCACATCTCAAGTACATGCGACAATCTCGTGTCTAAGGACAAGGCGCATACATTGTGTAGAGAGAACCATAAGAATAATTACTATGTCTCATGTTGGTCGGTCCAACCCCATGTTCTAAACATGTGTCCACATTATTGGTTTGACATCTCCATGTCTATGACTCGTGAAACATGGTCATCAACCGATACATGTGCTAATCCATCATTCACGTGTGTCCTCACATGAACTCCGACTAGGATAACTTTAGAATAACCATACAAGTAAAGAGTTTCACAAACAAGTCACATACTTGTTAATCAACACAAAGGCAATATTCAAGGAACATTTATTAAATCATGGATATAATGAAATATCATCATCAATATGATTGCCTCTAGGCATATCTCCAACAGCTCCCACTTGCACTAGAGTCAATCTAGAAGATATCTAATACCCATAGCTCTTGTGTGCGCTCATGCTTAGGCTGTGGAGAGGCTTCACAAAGGATCTCAAACATTCAAATCCGTGTGTATTTTGCATATCTTTAAATCTCTCGATTAAGGATCTCTCGAATGAGATGAAACCGCCGCAGATGTGTTTGTTCTTTTGGTGATTCCTCGGCCTGGCTTGCAAGAATGGCCCCACCGTTATCACAAAGAAAGATCCGAGGATCGCACGCACTAGGAACCACACCTAGTTCGCTTATGAACTTCCTTATCCAAACACCTTCTTTGCCGCTCGTGGCCGCAATGTACTCTACCCGTTGTAGAGTCGCAATAGCCTCCCGCTTGGAACTCTTCCAACTTACCGCACCACCGCTCAAAAGGAACACAAAACCCGATTGCAATTTGTAATCATCTTTGTCGGCTTGGAAGCTTGCATCGGTGTAACCATTTACAACGAGCTCTTCCTCACCTCCGTAGACTAGGAACACATCCTTAGTTCTTCTCAAATACTTGAGGATATTTTTAACCGCCGCCGGTGACTCTCACCGGATCACTCGTATCTCGCTCGAACACTTAGAGCATAGGAAACATCTGAGCAGTACATATCATAGCATACATGATAGATCCAATGGCCAAGCATATGGAATCTTACTCATGCGATCTCGCCATCGCTTGTCGAAGGACACCGAAGTCTTGCCAAGATTTATGCCATGAGACATGGGCAAGAACCCTTTCTTTGCCTCCTCCATGTTGAACCGCTTTCAACACTTTGTCAATGTAAGTACTCGCTTAATCCTATTAGCCTTTTGATCTATCTCTATAGATCTTAATACCCAAAATATATGCCGCTTCCCAAGTCCTTCATTGAGAAACTATTTTTCAGTGAGGTCTTAACTGACTCGAGCATAGGAATATCATTTCCAATCGGAATATGTCATCTACATATAAGATTAGAAATACGAGTGAGCTCCCACTTGTCTTCTTGTAAACACAAGATTCTTCTTCGCTTTTGATGAAGTCAAACCTTTGACTACTTCATCAAAACGAATGTTCCAACTCCGAGATGCTTGCTTCAATCCATAAATGGATTTTTGAAGTTTGCATACTTTTCTAGCATTGTTTGGATCGACAAAACCCTCGGGTTGTATCATATACACCCCGGTTAAATTTCCATTAAGGAAAGCCGTTTTGACGTCCATCCGCCATATCTCATAGTCGAAATATGCAAGCAATAGCTAGAATGATCCGTATTGATTTAAGCATCGCTACAGTGAGAAAGTCTCATCGTAGTCAACTCCTTGAACTTGCCGAAACCTTTTGCGATAAGTCGAGCTTTATGGATATGAACATTTCCATCCATATCAATCTTCCTTTATAGATCCATTTGCACTCTATGGTTTTAACACCATCAAAGTGTCAACCAAATTCCAAACATGATTGTCTCCCATGGATGCTATCTCGGATCTCATGGCACTATGCCATTTCTCGAGTCCGGTCCATCATTGCTTCCGCATAGGTCGAGGCTCATCATTGTCTAACAATAACATATCTTGCGACATGAGCCTTCCGACCTTCGTGGTGGTGGTGCTTCCTTTGCCATGGGTTCCTCAACTTGTTCTCGCCACATGGGCATCATTCGTCGAGTCTTCCCGATTGGTTCATCTTGAACCTCTTCAAGTTGCACCGTTCTTCCACTTGTCTCCTATTGAGAAACTCTTTCTCTAGGAAAACACCACTGAGCGACAAACACTTTGCCTCTAGTCGGTTGTAGAAGTAATATCCAAAGGTTTCCTTCTGATATCCCACTAAAATGCATTTATCCGACTTGGGTGTGAGCTTGTCCGATCAGAGTCGCTGACAAACGCTCACATCCCCAAATCTTTAGAAAAGACAACCGTGACTCTTCCCACCATATCTCATATGGTGTCTTAACTACGGATTTAGACGGCACTTATTAAGTGTGAAAGCTGCTTTCTAGAGCGTAACCCCAAAAGGATAATGGTAAATCTGATCGGCTCATCATCGATCGAACCATGTCCAACAAGGTCCGACACGCCGCGGATACCCCGCTTCTTTGAGGCGCTCCGGCGGTGTTAGTCGTGGGAACAATTCCGCAACTCTTCGGATGATTGCTAAATTCATGACTCAAATACTCGCCACCACGATCGATCGCAGAGCCTTGATTTTCTTGGCACGTTGATTTTCAACCTCATTCGGAACTCTTTGAACTTTTCAAAAGTTTCGGACTTATGCTTTATTAAGTAGACATAGCCATATCTACTAAAATCATCGCTGAAAGTTATGAAGTAATGAAATCCACCTCTAGCGATCGTGCTCATTGGTCCACATACATCAAGATGTATGATTTCCAACAAGTCCGACGCCTCTCAAAAGAACCTTTGAAAGGTGATTTGGTCATCTTACCAAGCAAACAAGCTTCACATGTCTCGTATGATTCAAAATCAAACGGTTAGAAGACCATCGCATGGAGCTTCTTCATGCGCTTTTCACTTATGTGACCCAAACGACAATGCCAAACATAGGTGGATTCAAATCATTAGGTCGAAGTCTTTTAGCATTTATGTTAAAGATAGGCGATCATCAAGATTTAAAATAAATAACCCATTCACAATGGGCGAAAAGCCATAAACATTCCATTTTTAGAGATCAAACAACCATTGTCTTTACTTGCAAATGAATAACCATCTCTCATCAAACATGAGGGGATAAAATGTTTCACTCATACTAGAACATAATAACAATTATTCAATTCCATAATAAATCTTGAAGGAAGTCGAAGTTGCATGGTGCCGACGGTCAACGCAAAGAACCCTTGCTTTATTCCCACGAAAATCAACTTCACCTCTTGCGACTCCTCTACTTTTATTAGCCCCCGCATCGAGTTGCAAATGTGAGCAACCGATCCTAGATCAAATACCCAAGAGTTAATAGGAGAATCTCAGAAAATGTCTAAAACATTTATGACAAGTGTACCATGGTGGAAGTCTTATCAAACCTTCTTCTGCATTCATCAATCCATGTACTTCTTGCGCTTTCTCAAAGGGCGCTTTACAATAGAAGCATACCGTCTCGCCTCCAGTCCAAAGATTAGGCTTAGGCGTTGGCTTCAGATTATATCTTTAACCTACCCTTATTCTTTGGCCATGGCTTACCCTTTTTCTTGAAGCTAGACTTGTTCTCGCACACCATCGATGGCTAGGCCCCGCACACTTCTTAATGTCACTCTTTTTTTGAGCATCCCACAAAGCTCATTAAGGCCCTTATCCGCCCATGCATATGGTAGTTCAAATGAAATGCCCATAGCTAGGTGGAAGAGACGCTAAAATGAAATCGGCTTGCCAAACTTGGCCAATTGGAAAACCAAGTTTATCCAAAGTCCGATCAGAACCAACCATTTTGATCACATGTGGGCTCTACGTGCACCTTCCGTTAACTTGCATTCCGTAAAAGCCTTAGAGACATTGAACTGCTCACCCCGGCTCGTGTCCGAACATGTCCTAAGCGCTATGATCATATCATACGCTTCCCGATCCTCAAACCGCTTTTGAAGGTCAGTTCCATGCATGCAAGCATAAGACGCCTAATCTCAAGAGAGTCATCACATGCTTTCTTGTAGGCATTTTTAACAAGCAAAGTACACATTGTTAGCGAGGTTCTTCCGGGATTGGGGTGTCGAACGTTTTCCTTTTATCCGCTCCGAGAACAATTCTCGTGTTACGGACCCAAATCCAATAGTTTGTTCCATTTAATTTCTCTTTCTCAAGAATCGATCGCAAAGCAAAAGGGTGTGCGTGGTTGCTAGATGCCATTGATCTACAATAGGAAATGCAAAATACTAAGACAAATAAAACCATGATAGAGTAAATCAGATAAACAAATTTAATAGAATGTACTCCCACTAAAATCAACATCCTCTGTTGATTCTAGCGATTCAAGATCCGCAATTAACGAGTCTACTAGTGAGCTTTTGCATCACCGCTAGGAGACAAGGTAATTCGTAAGCAACACCTTGCTAATCATATCTCTATATGACTCTTGTTGTTGGGTGACATCTCTATGCCCTCGCGCCAACCTTTATGCCCCAAGGCCCATAACCTTTATGATAACCTTGTTAAGTTCACCAATCCTTATGCATGTAAGTATCTGATACAAAACCCATCTAGTCAAGGAAAGTTGATGGTGCCCTAATTTTATAGACCCACCATCAATTTACAAGACATGGGATGGTGCAAAGTTTAATTGGGAGGGCATATGTTTAACTTAACATTTTGTGAGGATCGCTATACTTCTACCATTCAAACATGCATAGGAGTAAAACAATAGGAATAGCATTCACACGCTGTAGACTCAAGATGGCCCATTTTCTCATGGTGATCTCCATCGCCATAGAATCTGGCCCACCATGATGATCTCCAACTCCATGGTTCATGTGTGCCATCCTCCAAGTGATGTGTCCTCCGAGTACTACTATAAGCTATTACTCATAACACTAGTAATAAAATACATGGATACTAGGAATCATCACAAGCTCAAGACGCAGCCGTTAATACAATACTTTGACAACACAATGGCTCCACCGTGTTGTCGCACTCCACGACACGCAGTCATGCAAATATTACAAACATGCATCACATACACATTAGGCCATACCGTCACATACATCCCGCAAAAACAAGTTTATGCATAGAATCGCAATCTACCGGATAAGGGGTCGAGGGGTTTTCACGGGTTCAAGCGCGCGCCGCGTTTTACATAGGATTTTGATCGCAAATCATATTTACCGCAAATCGATCATCGCTCCGATTCGACCAATTATATTGATCTTCGCATGCCGCAACCGGTTTTACGTGTCACCGCTTCCCCGATGGCGAATCCGACCAGGTAGGGTATGTTGTTTCACGACCTTAGCAGCATGATCATGGTATATCGATTATTAATCTAGGTTCGATTCGATCAATTATATTGATCTTCGCATGCCGCAACCGGTTTTACGTGTCACCGCTTCACCCCGATGGCGAATCCGACCGTAGGGGTACGTTGTTTCACGACCTAGCAAAGCATGATCACAAACCGCATCAATCCATTACCGAACTATACAATCGATCATATCGATCATACCGATTTACATATCGCCATATGCAAATCACCCAACCTATAACATGACAAAGAACCGCCTCGATACCATCAGAGGGAAACAGTAGGCTACACTAGCGCAAATTAAAAATTCTACCAGTAAACCAAGATCACTGCAGCTTATAGATCACGGCTTACCACTAGACGCGTGAGGTGCGGAAGTTGATGCAAAGACGTCGGGAAGAGTAGTCGACTTACTCGCCCTCGCCGCGGCCCCACGCATGTGCCTCCTTTCTTGCGTTATGTAAAGGATTGGCATGTACATAACGTTGTGATGGTTCGTCCGATATGATCTTTACGTATGTTTAGGAGTTGGCACGCCTTGCCAGAGGCCGCTACCAACTATTGACCAAGTATGTGTACTCGCCATGTCTAAACATATGTGAACCATAGGGTCACACACTTAGGTTGAAGCTTCAATTCGGATTGATCCGACTAGACGGGCATTGAGTCCTAATGGGCCTCTATTCGTAGAAGCCCATTATAAGGACGCCATAAAGGAGGGCGGGGCGCCGTTGAGGGTTGAGTTTTTCGTGACATCCTAAAACCCCGCCGCCACCCTCCCACGCCTCTAGTCGCCGCGCGATCTAGTAGTCCGGCGCGGCGCCGCTCTCCCGCACGTGTGGATACCTTTGAGGCGCCGCATCCGTAGCGTTGGGACGAACCGCAAGAAAGGAGTCAGACGTGGACGCCGCGACGAGGACGAGGAAGTAGTACGACTATCGCTCGACGCATCGCATCAATCGAGTACGACTACACCGCCCCGACGCGTCGCATCAACTTCCGCACTGCGTCTAGTGGTAAGACCGTGATCTATAACTGCAGTGATCTTGGTTTACGGGTAGAATTTTTTAATTTGCGCTAGTGTAGCCTACCTGTTTCCCTACAGCAAACTCTTATCCCAACTGGTAGCATTAGCTAGAACACAAGCTCTCAATATATCTGCCAAAATTTGATTAACTCTTTTGGTCCATCTATCTGTATGAGGATGGTAAGCAGTACTGAAATTCAAATGGGTACCCAAAGCTTCATGCAAATTTTGCCAAAAACGCGAGGTGAACGGAGACCCTCGATCCAACACTATCTTCTTGGGTACACCATGCAGACTAATAATTCTCGACATATATAACTCTGCAAGGCAATCTCATGAGTAAGTGGTTTTGACTAGCAAGAAATGGGCAACTTTAGTCAAACGATCAACTATTACCCAAATCGAATCATAACTCGATTGAGTCCTTGGTAAACCGGTAATGAAATCAATTCCGACCTCTTCCCACTTCTATCCTGGAATCTTCAGCGATTGCAACAAACCTGCTGATCTCTGATGTTTAGCTTTTACTTTCTGACATACGTCGCACAAGGCAACGAACTCTACGACTTCTCGCTTCAAATTTGACTACCAAAATTTACTCTTAACATCCTAGTACATCTTAGTACTTCTAGGTGAATCGAATACTTTGAGTCATGGGCCTCCTTTAAGATTAATGCCTCAACCCATCCACATCCGTGTGCATATACGCCCACTAATCCACAAGATATCTTGATCATCTTTGGTGAAATCTTTGAATTTCCTTCGCCATCTTTTCTGATGTCCAAATCTCAATCCTTTAGTTGAGCTTCACGAATCTGCTTTCTCCAGTAGACCGCACTTCTAGACTGCCACAAATCCTTCGTGTACAACTTAGCTTTAGCTTCTGAAATTCTTCATAAGGTTTTGGGCAACTCTCCATTACTCTCAAAGCATTACAGTAGCTCTTACGACTTAGAGCATCTGCAACTACATTGGCTTTTCTGGGGTGGTAGTGGATTCTAAGATTATAATCCTTTATCAATTCTAACCATCTTCTCTACCTCATGTTCAAATATGACTAAGTGAAAATATATTTCAGGCTCTTATGATCTATGTAGACTTCGCAGCGATTATCAATGAGGTAATGACGCTAAATCTTTAAAGCATGCACTACGGCAGCTAATTCCAGATCATGGGTAGGATAATTCTCCTCATGATGTCTTAATTGCCTTAACGCATAAGCGACAGCTCTTCCTTCTTGCATCAGGACACATCCTAATCCTTGACGCGAAGCATCACAATAGATATCAAAATCCTTCCGAATATCTGGCAGAATCAACACTAGGGCTGAAGTCAAACGCTTCTTCAACTCTTGAAAACTTTCTTCACAAGCTGGGGTCCAAGTGAACTTTTTCTCCTTCTTCAACAACTGCGAAAGAGGCTTAGTAATCGTTGAGAATCCTTCGATGAAACGGCGGTAATATCCTGCTATTCCCAAGAAACTACGAATATGAGTTATGGTCTTGGGCTGCTCTCAATGTAACATCGCTTTAATTTTACCAGGGTCAACTGCTACTCCCTCGGCTGCCATCACATGACCAAGGAAATCAACTTCCTTCTTCCAGAAATCGCACTTACTGAACTTAGCATATAGCTGATGTTCCCTGAGTTTCTCTAGGACTAACCTCAGGTGTTCGACATGTTCTTCCTCTGATTTGGAATAAACCAAAATATCATCAATGAACACAACTACGAACTTGTCTAGATATTCCATGAATACTTTATTCATCATGTTCATGAAGTATGTAGGGGCATTAGTCAAACCAAAGGACATGACTACGAACTCATAATGTCCGTACCGCATTGAGAAAGCGGTTTTCGGGATATCCTTTGGACAAATCTTCAATTGATTAACCTGATCGCAGGTCGATCTTTGAGAACACTCTGGCTCCTTTCATCTGATCAAACAAATCATCAATTCGGGGAAGTGGATACTTATTCTTAATGGTGACTTCATTGAGAGAACAGTAATCGATACACATCCTCATGCTCCCATCTTTCTTCTTTACAAACAAAACTGTCGCTCCCTATGGAGATGAACTAGGTCTCACAAAACCTTTCTCGAGAAGTTTCTCAATCTATTTCTTCATTTCCACCAATTCATCGGCTGGCATCCGATAGGATCTCTTAGAGATTGGTGTTGTTCCTAGCACGAGATCGATCACAAACTTGATGTCACGGTCTGGTGGCATCCCTGGTAACTATTCTGGAAACATATCTTGATATTCTCTAACGATAGGTACGTCTTCCAAAGCAACAGTCTTTAAACTGTTGACTAACAGATGTCTATCATGAACGGAGGTGGCTAGGAATTCCACTTTCCTTCCATTGGGATCTTCAATTGTTACGACTCTTCGGCCACAATCCAACACGACTTTGTGCTTGGATAACCAATCCATGCCAAGAATGACATCTAAGGTCTAGGTGTGTAGCACAATTAGGTTGGCTAGAAACTCAACTCCAGCTATGAGTAATTTAGCTCCTAAACATCCCACTTTAGAGCTTAGCTCTACTCTAGGCGACTGGACTAACAGAGTATGCTTAAGATACACAACTTCCAATTTATTCTTGGTAGCAAAAACTCTAGAAATAAACGAATGCAAAGCTCCAGAATCAAACAAAACTGATGCAGGTACTAAGTTAACCAGAAACTTACCAGATTTACATCGGTGCTTCTCGGCTCCTTCTAGAGTGACGGTTGACACGCCTCCGCCACGTCATGTGACCTTCGGATTGACCGATGATTTGAGATGCTCCTTGATCGTTGCTTGGCGTTGGTGTCTTGGCTGGTGTGGCTCCAAGGTTGGAGCGCATCGAGTGATTGTTCCTTCCGCGACACCGTTGGTGAAATGGCGTGGTCGACGCAAGAATAACAAACTCTTGGTTCATGCGCCGTTACTTCCTCGAGTTGGGTTACGTGCGTGATTGCAAAAGTTTTGAGCAGCTGGACGAGATGCTGAGGTTGGTGCAGTTGTTCTGGAAGAATTCTGTGGCTGGAGATGATTGAACTGCAGTGGACCTATCTCTGCCTTCATAGATCGTGACTTCTATCGGGCCATCCAAAGACTTGTGGTTGTCTTCCAGTGCTTTGCGCTTGTCCTCTAGAACCAACGCTTTGTTCACCAATTCCTAGAACTCAGCAAAAGTGTGGTGATCGATCGACTTGTACCGTGTTCAATCCTTCGTAGTGACTATCACGAGCCTGTCAGTGGCGACATCCTCTACAGCGTAGCGAGCTAGCTAAGAAAACTTGTTGAGGTAGTGAGTCATTGACACCCCTCCTTGCTTGAGAGTGCGGAACTCATCCTTCTTTAGGTCAATTTTCCCTTCCGGCACATGGTACTGATGGAAGGCTGTAGAAAACTCTTCCCAAGTAATATTTTGTGGCGTCTCATACGCTGCACAGAAGTTCTCCACCATTCGGCAACTATGCCTTCCATCTGGTGAGTGGCATACAAAACCTTTTCATGGTCAGTTGAGTGATCAGCTATTTCCTCTTGATGACACGAAGCCAATCATCTACTTCAATTGGTGAGACATTCCTGGAGAAGGTGGGTGGACAAGTCCTCATGAACTCAGCTAGTTTTGATGGTCCATGGTGACCATAAGCAGCTGGGGCTCTATGCTGGTGATGGCTGTTGTTGTTCTGATTGTTCATGGCTTGCATCTGATTCATCATAGTATACATCAATTGTGTCTGGGTTGCCATGAAAGCTCCAAAATTTTGTAGGTCGATCAGGGGTGCTTATGGCGTAATTGTTCCTACTTACTGGTTGCTCGCTGACTTCTAGCATCGTGCCGTAACCACTTGCGGAGTTCGACGAGTCAAATCCATCTAGCGAAGCTCCATGGATTAGATAAGGTAGCAAGCACAAGATGAGTTAAGAACTAATCAGGGGCAGGTTAAACCCAACAAACACAGCTTCAAGAAAACTAACTGAAATACCTTTATTAATAAGGTTCTTAGCATGGCTGCAATAAAAGCCTAAGAGCCTTTGCAGCTCATACTCGCACACCAGAAAACAAGCGAACCTAAGCACACAACTACCACCTAAGGGGCGACACTCCTAACTTAAACTAGCTAAGCCTGACTAAACTGAAACTTAGATGAACTACTCAAAAAAACCTCCACAGCCACGGCGGCGCTCCTGCCTGCTGTAGACCTAGAAGTGAGCTATCATCCTTGTGAACTGATCCGATGCCTCGGGATTGTGCAGCAGAACAGCGCCCTCGGTGCAAAGAAGCTCGCTGGCTCCTCCGCTCGTGGCTTCTTCCACCAACCGATCTTCCTCCGATCTTCTTCGGGATCCTCCTCTGGTTCTTCAGGTTCTTCTGGATCTTCTTTCTCTTGATCCTCCTCATGATCATGCTGACCGTAGAGGGTTTCTTGCAGAATGGCGATCCTTTCGTTTGCTCTAAATAAGGTCTCATAGGCGCACTCTAGATCGGTGGCCATCAGCTCTAGTGACTCCTCCTGTGTGGCGACGTGTCAGCAAGATGCACCACTGTAGCATTACCCTCTCCTTCCGTGGATGGGTAACGTGCAGGTAGATCCATAGCGGCAGCTTTGGGATGATAGCAGAAGACGGTGTCCTTCAACTCACGCGTGTAGATGTTGCGCATCCTTAGCATGGTGATGCGTGATTTACCTCGTATCCTCGAGCCACGTGGTCTTCCGAATAGAGATGTTCAAAGGCCGCTTGCCATGGTATCTCTTTCGCCGTGGATCGCCAAGCTAAAGCACTCCACTGTCTCGACTGCTCATGATCCAGCTTGCTTCCATGGTACAACAAAGGTCAAGCCTCCCAAAGACTTGTAGTAACCTCCAATGTTCTAAGAAGAAATCCTCCTTTATGCTCACCGTAGCTCTAAAGAAGAGGCATCTCTCAAGACAAACGAAAGGAGTAAGAACCACTTAAAATAGCTGGGAGAGGAGAAATTTCAGCAATAGTCGAGTCAAGAAAGACTTAAGAGGAGTTCAGCAATTGGTTAATCTTGCAAGTTAATTTTGCTTTAGAAAATAATTTGAACAACCTAAAAATAGCCGATCTAAGTAAGGTCAAGACTACAACAAGATGGCTCGATACCACCTCCGTCGTGACCCAAAATGCAATTATGGACCCTCTGTATAATACACTAGTCCAGGATCACACTAGTGCACACAGTGTCAACATAGATGAATATCGATCCACACAAAGCGATTAATAGAATAAACGAGTAATTTGAATAACAAATACTGGTTTGACCTTATGGTCAAGTTCTACAACTTATTAAGCCATGCAGGGCTAACAATAAAGAAATCAACAGAGGAACAAAGTAGACTCAATGAGATCCCATCAATTTACCACAGGTAACCGACTAAGATCCAGACCCTAACGATCAACAGCCTTCGATGAACTCCTCCTCGAAAGCAGGTCTTCTATAGATTTGACGCAAGTTTTACAACAAGCATGAGTACACAACCGTACTCGCAAGTCATACCATAGAATGCAATTCATAAATGCAGGCTTATTCCAACGGAATGGCTTCTGTGGTTCTTTTGCAGAAATACAACATTTGCAATTGAATACAATAATAGATTGGAAATATAATTCAAAACAAATAGACAATAATAATTTAACAGTTTATTTTCACAAAGGACACAAAGCTAATCAGTTTAATTCACACAGCCACATGAGTTAAGTCACACAGCTGTCCCTTTCCAAAGTCTTATGAAAATCTACCCCTCGTGTGGAATCCCCGAGCAAGTCCATGACCGCGGACCCGACTATTCGAATAGAATGATTTAACACTCTGCAGAGGTTGTACACTTTACCACACGATACGACCAATGTAGCTAGCACTAATCGTAACAAAACTTTTTTGAAACTTCATCTCAATATTGACACTCACAATATGCTTTAACCGCTATGCCAAAACCGAACACAGTCCTTTGACATAATACACACTGTTGGACAGGGATGCGGCGAATCGTCCCGCGATGCAACTACCTGGTAGTACACACCTTCACCCATTCCGACACAGCCTAGCCTACTATCTGAGTAATCAATGTCAAGAATCCATGACTTACTAAGTTAGACCCGTCCCATACTAGGCATGTGGTCGTACAGTATGGCTCAGTTCAATGGTGCACAAAGTTAAGTCCTTAATTGTCCAAGACAAGACTTCCAATTTTTAACTACGTCACAAAGATTATCATTCCCATCCAACACAGATCCACCATAACAGTAACACATGTCTCAGTCCAAATCTTTTCCCACCCTATTGGTTAAGTGCAATACATGCCATCAACGAGTAATAGCACATAGTACACACACAATTTTGTCACTTAGTCAAGTTTATAATTGCAACTCACATGAAATGATGACTCGTAGCATGGCTAAGCAAACTAATCATATATAACCAACCCATATTGGTGCTATGATAGTCCGACTAATAAGAAACCAATCTAGGGTGACAAAAGATTATGACATAAATAAACAAAGTGGAATATAACAGATTGGACAATAACTAAACCCAAAAGCATCTAAAGAATTATTTAAAGTAAATGCAATAATTTGAATCAAAGTAACTTTTGAAAACTGGTTCAATATGATCAAAGATATAACTTGCCTTGGAAAAGGTCTAGGTAAAGGTATCCTTCCTTCACCAATTATAATTTAATTATTACAGTTCATCATTAGAATGTAAGATAGAACTAAATTTAATCTTGAACATGAATAGGATGATGTGAGCAGTAGTGCGTGTCTACTCCTCCCAAGTGAGCCAACATCGGGGTTACCTAAAATAAACAAACAACGCAAAAGTGAGTCCATGACTCGGCAAGTACATATATCAATAAGATAATCATTCAATATGAATAAGACAAACTCATCATCGAGGTTCGATCACATCTGGCTGACTACATATGAAGACATGATATGAATGCTCAAAATCAAAGAATAGGCGCACACATGCATATGGTATAGCGATGAGATGAAAACCGTCGGTGTTCACTCAAGCGCATCTTAACAAAAATGCGGGGATCCACTTCCGTATGAAAGAGCGTTTCATACGGGTGTCAACATTGCCCATCTTGGAGTTAATGGGTCTTACATGCCCATTACGGAATTAATGGGTCTTTCAAATCCACTCCGTGGGCGGGACATGACAATGTCAACACGCCCCTGCTGGAATGGTGGGACTTGCAATCCACTTTACGTGGATGAAACATGCATAATGAATGCATAGAATGAAATCGAATATTGAAAGACATGATAACAAAACATGGATTCAACACATATGAAAGAACATAGACAATCCATCTTCTCTCGTATCATACAAAATCACGGCATGACCATATAAACATTCATCAATCACAATCATTAAGGGTGGCAATGTACTTGCCTTCGCGATCGGCAGCGTTAGTCGGCAAAGGTGATACTCCTAAACGAGGCTTCACCTCTAAACAAGTAAAATAATTTCAATAAGGACATAATATACCCAACACTACTAATCGGCGTTCTACCAACTTTCTGATGACTCAAGTCATTCTTACAAAGCCTAAGCGAAAACAACGATTTACGCCATAAAGCGTATACGGACAGCGCACGGAAATTAACATAACTCAATGTCGGAAGTCAAAAAATGGTAAACCCAATTGCTGTAGCTTCTTAACTGACTAATCTACAATACTCTAGTTGACGTGATAAACCAATTTGGCCAATTTAACGGGTTAATAAATGCTTGAACTTTCAGATCTGAAACTGTCAACAGAATGAACAGCAGAATTAAAAGATCATAACTTTCATTAGGTAACTCCAAATTGAGCGTTAGTTACCAATCTGAAAAGGTCATCGAATCCTCTACAATAACCTAGTTGGGTGAACTTTCAGTTTCGACCAATTTCCCTTTCAAAATTTAGGAAATAACCAGACGGTTTATTCTCGTCAGATTTACGCAGCAGGTACTAAAACATCCATAACTTTTGACTCAGACCTCGGAATCAAGTAAACATGGTGGCCTGAAACTTAAGAACGAGGTCTACATATCTCTAGGAGACCAAACCTTCAGATTCTGCCTAAAAATAACGAAACAACCTCAACATCTTTGGACAGAAGCGGAGCGAAGCGGACGGTGGAATTTAACAACCTGGTCTTGATCTTGAGGCACTCCTTCTTCTTCAAAGCTTCCCGAAGTATTGACGTCTACTCGCAAACTAAGCAAACAAACAAAACAAATAAAAAAGAGGCAAAACAAACTCCAAGAATTAAATAAAAATATCAGATAAATAGATCTCGAATTTAGATGAACTTAGAAATTTGAATGGGCTCAAACGGAGTTCGGATGCAAAAGATATGGGTTTGGGAAGTTTGAATCTAAAGAAAAACCCTAAATCTGAATTATTGGAATTTCCAAATTATTCTTCAATAGAAAAATTGGATTACTATGCAAGCATGATGTCAGCGAAGGATTTTCGGGAATTAAAAGAAATCAAAAGGGAATCTGACAAGTGGGATCCACATGACAGTCGCACGGCTCATGGTGAACTTGGCTCACCGAGCGATTGAATCTGGTGCGGGTGGACAGGCCACGTGGGCACGCATGTAGGCGCTGATCTGGCACCACGTAAGATGACACACATGCGGGAACGCTAAGGTGGCTGCGCAAGTGGATGGCCACGTTAGATCGACGATGGCGGGGCTCTGGACCATCTAACAACGATGAACGGCGGGGCTTCGCTGGCGGTGAGTTCTACCAGCAGATAGAGAAGGCTAATGAGATCTCAGGGATGCACTTACGGGTGGCTGAGGTCGACTGAGATGGTTGGCAGTGAGCTTTTGGCGGTGGATACATTCGGGTATTGTCGGACGACAGCACCGGCGAGGTATTGACGACGGCGAATGGTTCTGGAGGTAGCCCTAATGACGCTGAAAACGGCGATGCAGACCACGAGCTTAGGGTGGCGACGACAGCACCAAAATTCGAAGAAAACAGTGGCGGCGACAAAACCATTAAAGCTTGATTGCGGCGACACTAGGGCTCTAGAGGGTTGGGGGTTTGAGGGGTTTAGATCAGGCGGCAAGGGCGAACCTCGGGGACCTATTTATAGGGCCAGGGCGGCACGGATTAGGGAATCCCCAGTTCGGGATTGGAACGGACTCACCGGTTCTTACTGTTGGAGATATGCCCTAGAGGCAATCATTTTGATGATGATATTTCGTTGTATCCATGATTTAATAAATGTTCCTTGAATATTGCCTTTGTGTTGATTAACAAGTATGTGACTTGTTTGTGAAACTCTTTACTTGTATGGTTATTCTAAAGTTGTCCCTAGTCGGAGTTCATGTGAGGACACACGTGAATGATGGATTAGCACATGTATCGGTTGATGACCATGTTTCAGTGTCATAGACATGGAGATGTCAAACCAATAATGTGGACACATGTTTAGAACATGGGGTTGGACCGACCCAACATGAGACATAGCTTTTATACTTATGGTTATCTCTACACAATGTGTACGCCTTGTCCTTAGACCTTAGATTGTCGCATGTACTTGAGATGTGAATAGACCTACTTAGGGGCTATCAAACGCTACTCGTGAATCGGGTAGTTATAAAGGTAGCTGGTTTGTCATGAAGCATGCTACGAGGCATGGTCACGAGATGGGATTTGCCTCTCTACCGAGAGATATCTGTGGGCCCTCGAGTGATCGGATCCGTAAATGCATGGCCATGCTACTTAAGGTTAAGAGTTAACCTAGTAAGGGATTCCGGATCACGGATCGAGAAAGAGTGGTCACTTGGAGCTCGACCAATATCGTGAGGCAAAGGGATTGGCATGTACATAACGCTGTGATAGTTCGTCCGATATGATCTTTACGGCGCTTAGGAGTTGGCACGCCTTGCTAGAGGTCGCTACCAACTATTGACCAAGTATGTGTACTTGCGCCATGTCTAAACATACGTGAACCTATAGGGTCACACACTTATAAGTAAGCCCAATTCGGATTGATCCGATTAGATCGGCATTGAGTCCTAATGGGCCTCTATTCGCAGGCCCATTATAAGGACATCTATAAAAGGAGGGCAGGGCGCACTAGTTAAGGGTTGAGTTTTTCGTGACATCCCCAAACCCCGCCGCCACCCTCCCACGCCCTAGTCGCCGCGGATCTAGTAGTCCCGCGCCGCGCTCTCCCGCACGTGTGGATACCTTTGAGGCGCCGCATCCGTGGCGTTGGGACGAACCGCAAGAAAGGAGCCGACGTGGACACCGCGACGAGGACGAGGAAGTAGTACGACCATCGCTTCCGACGCATCGCATCAATCGAGTACGACTACACCGCCTCGATGTGTCGTGATCAACTTCCGCACTGCCTAGTGGTAAGACCGTGATCTATAATCGCAGTGATCTTGGTTTACGGGTAGAATTTTTTAATTTGCGCTAGTGTAGCCTACCCGTTTCCCTACACTTAGAGATAAAGATCAAATCAAGATACGATTGTGATCCCAAAAGATACGGAATAGATGAAGATTAAGTTTGGAAAGATTTATCGGGATCATTTAGTTGGAAAGTTTGATTTGCCGGACGAGCTTCTAGAAGAGCGACAATGGCGGACGCGATGAGGAGTTCGCGAAGAAGACAGCTTCAGAGATGACGACGACCTGGGGTCCACTAATCAGGGAGATGAGGCACGGGCCCACGCGTCAACGGGTGTGAATGCACGCATGCGCGTTCGTACTAACTTGATCTGACCGTCCACTCTTGATCGGACGGTCCAAAACACTAGTGACGTTCGAACCACCGAACAACCCAACTCCAGCGACCTATTCAAAACAAATCGAATGGCTCACACCGCTGGTAACGGTCGGACCGGCCGAACGACACTACCTCATCGGACTATTCAAAGACGATCGAACGACATGGACAGAAAGCGCGCGCGAAGAGAGAGGAAAGAGGATATTGACAGGTGGGGTCCACCTGTCAGCGTAGGCGGGCGCGAGCGTGGGTGCGCTATGTTGCACGGGATTGGGTCGGGGTTGGAAAAGGATTGGGTTTTGGCCCAAGGAGTTTAACTGAGATTTTAATTAGTTTTCTATTTTAGAAAATACTGGAAATTCAAATAAGCAATAGAAAATAGCAAATGAACTCAGAAAAATTCTAGAAAAATCTAGAAAATATATCTGTGCACATAGAATCCAAATAAAATAGTTTTGATAATTGTTCAAATTGGAATTATTCAGATTAAATGATTTTGATATTAAAAGTC
Organism: Ampelocalamus luodianensis; assembly: GCA_036346255.1. Lineage (NCBI taxonomy): Eukaryota > Viridiplantae > Streptophyta > Magnoliopsida > Poales > Poaceae > Ampelocalamus > Ampelocalamus luodianensis. The sequence goes on along the minus strand of CM070620.1, from coordinate 72,332,444 downwards.
CAAGTTAAGCTTTTGAGTTAAACTCAATAAAACCAAATGGTGAATTTTCTCCTACTAACTATTCAAAATATTTTTAAAGCTCGTAAAATTGAGATGTTACATGGTGGGACTTCACTACCCACTCCTATGGGTGAATCATGAATAAATGAATGAAGACATTATAATGAAAAGCATACTCTCAACGAAGCATGGGATAACAACCATGAAGGGAACAAGTAATACCGAATTAATCACAAGATATAGAATTTAACGATTTCGTAGCTTCAATCACTTAGCAAATAAATAGTCAAGTCAATTCAAATTGTATTTGCCTCAACCACGAGACGAATGATGACGACAGAGGACTCTATCCCCTTCTCACCACCACCAAGCATTTATAAAGTATACTAAGAACACCATTCAAATGCCATAGCAAAGCAATAAAACAACAAGAATTCCTTCGCTCCTATTCACAAACCGAGAATTTACTAAATCACTTCCTAATCCGAGTCTATCCAAAACAGACAGCCTCCAAAGGAAAAATCATAACTTTTGACTCAAGGGTCCAAAAAGCATGAGCCCAAGTTCTATGGAACCTACACACACATATCTACAACTTCCCAGGTGACAGGATGTCCAAATTATTTCATCTGAGCCTTCATATTTATAATCTGACTACCGGGGACAAATTGCATATGAAAGAATTATAAAACTAATGGGGAACACAAGTTTATCCACAAATTCTTCGCTGTGCCTCGCTGAAGCCCCCGCGAGGATCCCCTTCTTCCCCTTTTCTTCTCCCTGTTTCTCTTCCTTCTCTACTTGGCCGGCAACACCATGGGTCCTCCTTTCCTCCTCATGATCAGCAGCAAGGACCACATGGAGGGGAGGAGGAGCCACCAACGGAGGGGAGGAGATGAGGGCAAGGTGCTTCATTGGGAGGGGAAGAGGTGCTGGACTGAAGGAGAGGAGGGGGCGTCCAGGAAGGGAGAGATGGGGGTGGAGGTGCAAGGGGGAAGAGGGGGGTGGCGGCTTGGAGGCGAGAAACGCCCTAGGGTTTCAACCGAAACCCCTCCCCAATTCCACTTGGGTGTAATACCCCAAAAGTATTAGGAAGAGTTATCGGGTGAGAGTTATCTGAATTAAGAAAAAAACCAAATAGAAAATAGTTAATTCAGCTTTGAGAGAGGGGGTTTCTGCTAAATCCTAGCAACCTGAGCTTGGGCCTTGGCCCATTAGGCCTAGAGGTGGCCGGCCCCACTCCTCCCCTCCTCTCTCCCTAGAGGTAGCCGCCCCCACTCCTCCCCTCCTCTCTCCCTTGGCCGCTCCCTTATTCCTCTATCCCCCTAGGCCGCCACCCCTAGTTCCCTACACCTCCTCCCTCCCTAACTAGCAACCATGGCTGCGCATCCTCTCCATGGTGTGTCTCCTCGCTGCCGGCTAATTGAAGGAAGGAGACCTTCCCTGTGGTGGCCGGCCTAGAAGATGGAACAAGAAGGAAGAAAGAAGAAAGAAGGGGAAGGAGGGAAGGAGAGTGACCGCGTGATGGTTCTTGTGTTCTTTAGTGGTTCTTCAAGGTTAAATTCCAATTCCCTTTCGATTAGTTGTTTAATTGTGTAATTAGGCGTTGTCGGTATTAGATCGGTTTTTGGCAATCTGTATTGCTCGGTTGTTTTGGAGATGTTAACTACGAAATTTGATCTGTCCATCTCCTAGAGAATTGTAAGCGTTATCGATACCTTTCGGTAGAGTACAAGATCACATCGTTTGGACAAGCGGTTCAAAAGTTATGAATTTTGTAGCGCTGCTGTTGCGTAAACCTGCTACGATTTTGACAGTTTTTAGTAATCAGACTTAAACAAATAGATAAAGGAATTTCTAGGAGGTCTCACTAGATGTAGATAATTGTCTTAGCTCTCAGGTAAGCTAAATAACATGAAATTTGGATAATTGTACTGAAAGGTATGATGGTTTTAAGGTCGCTGTCCAGAAACCCTAACGTGAAATAGTTGCTCTATTAATCTGTTTGGTAAGGATATTAGATGGCCAAATCAAGAAGGCTCACCAAATAGGTTTTGGTGGGGAATTTGATAAGCTTTCCAGAAAGTCTAAGAATGTGTCATTTGGATCTTGGATCAAAAAGTTATAGATTTTATAGTGTGACTGTCTGCTAAGGGGACAGTCAGCAGTTTAAGATTTTGGGAGTTGGCTTTGCGCTATTAAACGTAGCATTTTCGTAATTACTTCTAGTATTGTCTTATCCAGTATTATTGCCTTAGCGTGCTTTAATTAAATTCAGGTGAGGGATTGGTCCCGGGGGTAGCACTCTCTTCACGTCCTCCGTTCTCGCACGGTTGAGGCAAGTACTTGTTTGCTAGTATTGTGAGTATATGTGATATCTATGGATGCTAGAGTGTTATGGATGTCAATGATCATGACTATTAGTGTTGTGAAAATATGTATTATTCATGGATGCTTGAATGTTATGAATACCTATGAACATAAATGATAAAAGTATGAATAAGTTTATTCATAAGTGATGTTGCTGAGAATGTATGGTTATGATGATTTAAGATTTGTTCATATGCATCATGCTGACATATTGAAGACTTGGTCACGTGGTGACCAAGCATTTGTTGAGGTCCCCGTGTAACACCCTGGCTATTCGGAAGCCAAGATGTCACCTAAATCATCTAACATACATCCATAATGCGGAAGAATCTGAATAATATCAACTAATGATATAAAGAAATCACTATTTAATATAATCATGGCATGACAATAGTCTGAATTCAAGCAAGTGTAACGAAGGGTGATCAAAGATCACAAGCAATTCATAATCAAACATAACATGGAGAAGGTATCCTTCCTTCACCATCTAAATTTATTTATTACAGTTCATCACTTAACGAATGAAAGATAGAATTTAAATCATATAATTGAACTTGAATATGGTGATTTGCATTATTAGTGCGTGTCTACTCCTCCCGATAGAGCCAAAGATCAATGATCGCCTAAAATAAAACAAACAAAGCAAGAATGAGTCCGTGACTCAGCAAGTACAAAGGAATAAATGAACATACCACAAATACGAACAAGACATCATCATTAAAGAATGTGATCATACCCCAAATGAGTATATGGATGAATAGAATGAATAGATTGAATGAAAAGAATGGACTGCACACATGCTTATACCAGATAGCTAGTGACACACCCGTCGTGTGCACCTAAGCCCGTATTTAACCAAAATACGGATCCCAACCCGTATGAAGAACATTTCATACGGTGTCCAAAACGCCCACATTGGATGGTGGGTCTTACGTGCCCATACTGGAATTGATGGGTCTTAAAATTCACTCCGTGGATGGCACATGAAACAGATGCATGAATCAAGTATGAATTATGAAAGACATCATATATATACTCATGTATATAACACAAAAGAAAAGGACATAAACTTTGAATATTCTCATGGATATCGAAAAACACAATACAACCTCAAGCATCATCATACTCCAAACATATGAACATCAAAATACTTGCCTTTCCGCGAAGTTACCATGGGTAGGAGGTAAAGAAGATGTCTCTAAACCAAGCCTCTCGCCTACGAAGAAAGTACTTGAAATAAATACAATATATAACAGAGCGCCCATTAACGTTCTACAACACCTTCCCGACAACCCACATTTAACTAGTTAGTTCTAATCTGAAAACAGACTACTCCGGCACAACCCGAAACTGGATAGCAGAACGGTAAAAATCATATCTATTGGTCTGGAACTCGGAATAAGGTGAGACCAATTTCTATGGATTCTTAACTGACATATCTACAATACTCTAGTTGACAAGGTAAGCCAATTCGGCCAATTTAATTTACTAACAGATAACTGAAACAGCAGAACAGAATCTGTCTACACAAATAAGATAGCAGTATGAAAACGATTATAACTTTTAATCTACAACTCCGAATTGAGCGTTCTTTAACAATATCAAAAGCTAAGACCAAGGCCTACAATAACCTAGTTGGGTGAAAGCCCTGAATTTTCCATTAACACACTCATATTTTAAAAGACAACTTGACAGTTTATTCTCATCAGGTTTCTGGACAGCAGAGACGAAACTAACATAACTTTTTATCCGTAAGTCGGAATTCAGTGTTCTTGGCGGCCACCGAAAGCTAAGAACAAAATCTAAATAACTCTAGGAGATCAAAATTCCTAATTCTGCCTATAAGCACACGAAAAAGGCCACGCAAAGCACTGGACAGAACTAACTTTTTAATCGCAGCAAATCGATCTAATCAATTATGATCCAAATCACCTCTACCACTAATCAAACGATGAGGATTGGAATTACCCTTGCAGCAACCAGGACGCCGATGGTTGATCCACGAAGATGTTCCTCCTTCTTGATCAGCCAATTCCACTAAACACCGCTCCTACCTTCGCGAAGCCGAACGGAAGATCGGCACCAAGGGACGACTCCGGGAGGTGGGGTGCTGCACTAGGCGCTGGGGCGGCAACAATGGAGGTGGAGAAGGCTGCAACCAGCAGGGGAGGCGCAAGATGGAGAGGAAGGGGAGAGGAGGAGGTGGCGGCCAAGGTGGGGAGGAGAGGGGAAAGGCGGCTAGGGTTTTGGGGAGGGTGGCACCTCCCAATGGCCGCCCAGCCTCATGGGCCAAGGCCCAGCCCAGTTGCCAGAAAACGCAGAAACCCCTCTATTCTCCCGATTAAACGTTTTTCCAAAAGAAACCTTCTATCGATTAATTATTTTCTCCGAAAATTATTTCTAGCACTAACAGAGAATTACACTAATTCTCCCTCAATTTGAATTGCATTCTCAAATGAAAGTCGATATTACACCCGCCATGAATATGACGGCTTATGGTCTCCACGCTCGTGGAGCGTGGGCTTAGGTCCCCATACTTGAGGAGTATGGGCAATGGTCCCTGTGTTAGATAGCACAGACATGGGTATGCATCGACGGATGCATGCTCTGCATTACTAGTAAAATGCAAAAGATAAAGAGAAAGAGAAAGCGCATTTGAGCATCTTGCATAGCATGAGTATATATCATGTTTGTAATAAAGATTTGTGGATGGTTGTTGATGATTACAATTGTTTTGCTATTGTTGTCATTTATTGTACTTGCTGAGTCTTTGGACTCACCCTTGTTGTTGTGTTTTAGGTACCTTTGCAAGAACGGCATGCATGAGAGGGAATAAAAACTTAGTGGTTGCACCATGGCACGAACTACTCACGTTTGGTTTAATAGAATGATTCTTTAGTAGTAAATCTTTTTGCTTAATAAATTCTTTATGATTTCTTACTTGCTTGGAATAAAATTGTAATAGAATTGATTGGTGGATTATGGATGCTCTTTGGATTATACTTTAGTTGTTTAGCATGCTATGGATGATATAGTGATGATAAGCGTAATTTCAGATGTCTTTTGATTATGCTGGATATTGTATTGATTAAATATGTTATAAATGACTGTTGGGACCTCCGGTATAGTTAACTATACAGAGGAGGTTCTGCCGAAATTTAGTAAGACGCCTTTGTTTTAAATGGATGCAATGTTAGTGAGTAGCACTCTAGGCTCATGTTGGGTCAAAGTTACAGCTTGTATCGAGCGGTCAGAGGTCCGGTGAATGGGTTAACAATTTAGGCAACTTAATTTGTTAAAATTTTGTAATGGTTAATGAACTTAAAAACCTGACACACTGGTGCACAGTAGGATGGGATGGGACAAGCATTGCATTTACGCTTCTATTATATTATATTGATGATTCTTGTTATGAGATGATCTTATATACCTATAATATGATTCTATGATTATTATGAGTGATGGTAGCGCATATTGAGAGGTTGGGATCGTGGTTGTGGCCTTGGGCTTTACCAGGACACACAATCTTTCGTGGTATGAGAATAGGGAAGTGGTTACCTGGGATGTCTTAGTACAGGCGTTGATAATGAGTATCTTTAGGAAGTTGTTTTCTTCCTTGAGTTGATGGGTTTCTTTGAGAAGGGTTGATGTGTTTTCATTGGTTTAATTTGTCCCTTAAAGCAATTACTATTTTCCCAACCGTTGAGTTATTTTCGGTTGATGAACTTGTTTAATTGTCAAGATTGACCTTTGTATTGGAGTTTTGTCTTTCTTATCGTAAAATATGACCCATTTATTTCGCTTGATGATTTGGATAATGAAAGTTTCATTTTGCAAATCTTTTAGTGTGTGGAAGCTTTGACTCAATGTAGCTTTTTGGGGTATTTTGAGTGCTGAAGTTGAAAGGTTCTTTTTATGAAAGAAAACACTAAACCTTTTAGCGATGTCTTCTTCAGGTGAAGTGAGAGGTTATAATCAAAGAAATTGGTGGATATGATATAGGTTATCAACAAGTTGGGTCTATAGTGTGGTGTATAATCGATCTTAATTAAGATCCTTGGAAGGAAAATTGATTAATTTGATGATCCCATGTAGTAGTTCTTGATGAACTGTGGTTAAGGGTATGGCTATACCTAATTGGAATCAATAGAGTTATTAAGAAGTGTGGAACATTGATGATATGGTTGAACTTTAGAATTGTTTAGTTTGCTAAAACTTGTTAGATTATTTGGTCTCAACGGATTAATCTAACTGTGCAGGAAGAGAAATATAGGATATGTTCGACTGTTGTCTTAGTAGGTAATAATATGGAATTTTTCTTTATTTGGCTATTTGATGATCTTATTTATGCTCGTGGGAGTACAAATAGATAAAGGACCATCAATTCATCCATAATTGAATAATCATCCATGGTTTATGATAACCTCTAGATTAGAATTAGTATGTACTAAATAAGTGTGAGCATTCCGAATAGGTGAAGGGTTGAAATTTGAAAGTGATTTATTCACGTGTGTTTCATGAGGATGTCATGTGGCTGCATGCCCTTGCTAAAAGAGGTCTTGCTCCGATAGTGCGGTTGGTGTATTAGATATACTCTAGAACAGGTTGGCTGCTGCAACCCTATTGAGATAACAAAAATTTTATGAAATAATATACCGTGTTTCTTTGGAAAGACTTATGATGGGATTCAATAGGTGACCTGTGTTTTCTTGATGGTGAAATTATCGGATAATAGAATGTCTTTGATGAAAGGGTTTTGGTGTAACCTTTTAAATTGTGTAGCAGGTTACCCCTAAAATAGAGTGGTTGTTATAGTGAGGGTGTAAGAAATTGGTATACACTCAATTGAGGATGAGATGATAAAGGGATATGTAATATTTTGGTAAGCCTTTGGAGACTTTATAAAGGAAGAGTTGACGTTAACGAACATTGTTAAGAGAGAATTATTCTTGATGTTAGTAATATGGTCTACAAGAGATTGTGACGCGTTGGAGTGGTGATGATTAAGTTGATTGCTTTTCGTAATATCAGACAAATGAAATGTTTGAAGTTTTGCATTCGTGATCCTTTGGGGAGTTCATGATTTATATAGTAGATGAAATTAGTTTGAGCATATGACATTTTGGGAGGTTCTATTTGGTTCCTAAGTGATTAAGGTGATTCAGTTTTAAAGGAACCTCTTGTTTGGGTTGACAAGTAATGATATAATCAAAGAGAATTGCTTTATTTTTGCTGACGAAAAATGAGTACCATAAGTATTTGAGGTTGGAGTTAAGAATGGTAATCTGCAACTTTTCTGTCGCCACAGCTTAAGAGTTTCTTGGGTTTCCATAGTAATGTTTTATTATGATTTATGGGGGTTTGAAAATTCCTTCTTGTGGGACTTGTGCCCTCGACTGTGGCTCGTATTCTGTTTTTCGAGATCATTTCTATTTGACTGTTTTCTCTTGGTCTCGTGCCCACTCCGACGAGCGAAGTTTTCTTGTGTGTTGAACTTGTATTTGTTTGTTTCTTCCCTTTTTCAAAAGGATTTAACCTTCTTGTGTTGCCAAGTCTCATAGAGTGTAATATGGCGATCGTTGGTGGTGGACAAGTATATGGTAGTGTGAGATTTTGGGAACCAGCCTATGTGAAGAACAATAGAAGGTGAATTGGTTTCACCTATAACTTCTTTGAGAGAATTCTATGGAATGATTGTTATTGGAAAACAATTGATTAGTGCTACAAGTAGTGAAACCTATGGCAAATTATAATCCAAGAACTCTTGTCTATGTTGGAATGATGGGATTATTGAAAGTATAGAATCTTGATAAATTTATTAGAGTATCGTGATTGAGTAATTAACTTTGCGAGGTTGTGTTGGTGATTTATGATGGTGTGGTTTAAAGAGAGGGAATTCGTAGAGTAATCTAATCATTACGGCAATTAAAGAGACAACAAGGGTTGTGGAGTTGTTGTCAAGAATGACTTGGCTTTAGTGAGTAATCCTTGGGAGTTAGAATCTCTCTAAAGATAATTTGGTCGATAGTATGTTTACATGTCGATGCTAATGATTGAGTATGTGTGGATTGTGTGAATTTTAGTTTTTAGATTTGAGTGTTTCAGACGCCTACACCGAATTTTTTTATTGGAGCTTTGGGGATTGAATTTGGGTTTGGCGATTTATACTAGACACTTAGTGGCTCAATGACTATGTGTAGAAGTAGTAGAATAAAAGTGAATTTCAATAGTGTGATGATCTTTGATAGAACTCTTTTGATGTACTAAATGAGAGTGTGCGCTGAGAAGTTCCAGTTGATTACCCGTAACAGAATGAGATGATGGGTTGTGGGTGAAAAACCTTTATTGAGGTGTTGAAAACCTTTTGTCAAGATAATTCCTTTGGTATAGGAGTGGACTAGAGAATCCTTTTGTGGATTAGTAGGGTCCTCTAAGTAAGTATGGTCGTCCTTTTGGTTGAGGATCGTTTTGGGTTTGTTTGCTAAGAGGATTGAGTTAGTATGATAGTTCTAGACACCCATGATTTGGGAAAGGGTTATTGTAACACCCCAACTCTCAATGAGCCCGAATGCTACCGAATTAAACTAATCTAGCACAAATTACAAAATTTCGGCAGAGTCTCCTTTGTTTAATCAGCTCTACCGAGGTTTCAACAATAAATCATGGCATTTATCAATAATAACTTCATAATCAAGTTCAATCAAACATGCATGATAATCGAATGAATATAACCAAGACTGACAAATCTCATTATTACAAATAATCAGATACTCAAACCAAAATAAACATCTACTCCAACAGTTTAATTATTTCTGAGATGAAACTAAGTGGCGAACGCCTTAAGATTGTGAGGTAGTGAGTGTATCCAACATCTACTCCCTCTCATGCATGTCGTTCCTGCCATTTGTACCTAAAACAGATTAAAGCAAGTGTGAGCCCAAAGACTCAGCAAGTATCAACAAGGCCATAAACAAGAGCTCAATCATAGCATCGATAATCCACAATAACATTACACTAAACATAACCTTTAAACTTAAGAAATGCAACCAATGCAATGCTCCTTTGAACTTTATCTCTTTCGCATTTTATCGTGAATGCGGGTATTCATCTCACAACGAATACCCTTGCCTATGCCTCTAGCACAGGGACCAAGAGCCTATACACCACATGTATAGGATCTTTGCCCATCATCTTAATGATGGGGACCTCTTTGCTCATAGCCCACATTCCACGAATGTGGGGATTTCAAGCCCGTCATTGCATGACGGGACCTCAACTATATAAACTTGGTTACCACATAACCAAGACTCAACATGCTCAAAACATGCATATGCACCATGACAACATCTTTCACATGTAAGAATTCAACGTGTTCACATAAACATGTAAGCATTAACAACATGCAAAAGAATTCTTTAACCATAACAAGCAGTCATCAAGATACATGGTAACTCATCTCATTAACAGGTATGCATGGCTAATACCACAAAGACACATCACAATTTCTATCATGCAAACATAAAGGTGCAATAGCCCGAATACTTGCCTCAACCGGGTGAGAACGGTGGACGCGAAGAGGGTGCTGCCCCTGGGTTCACGCTCCCACCTGAACATAAGATAACCCCAATCTAAGACCAACATACTGAACAAAGAACATAAGAACAACACAATTGAACTCGCTAATCTCCCAAGTGTTTCCCAACTTCTAATTTCTAGCGATCGATTTGGTGCCCGCTGTGGACAGTCAACTTCTAAAATACATAACTTTCTGCTCAGGAGTCCAAATAATATGTTCTTAGACTTTATGAAAAGGTAATTAAATTACCTAAATAAACTTAGTTGGGGATCCCTTTTGATGCTGCCAAATACTACCTCTACCAAGCCAAACTACAGAACATCAATTATCACGTCGGTCTCTCTCGACAGTACACTAAAACCTCCATAACTTTTGCTACGAACGTCCAAATCTTGCGTTCGTTATCTCTATGAAAAGGTATAGAAATTACCCACATTTTTAGTTATACTGAGATGCCCTGATTCTCCCTTTAAATAGCAGTTTTATCAAGTTTTCTACGGACTGTCCAAAAACTGACAGATCAACAGGACAACGATACTAGAAAATTCATAACTCCCTGACCGTTAATCGGATTTGAGCGTTCTCAGCGAACATTGAAAGCTAAGGACATAACCTACAAAACTCTAGGAGATCAAAACTCCTAATTCGGCCTCTAACCACATGAAAACCGACGTCCAATCTACAGGACAGAACGCGATCTAACAATTGACGAAACTCAATCTACCAAACAAAATCGATTGCAGCTAATACACCTCAACCAGCGAAGAACACGCGATGTTAACCTTGTAGAATCATAGCAAGATGAAGAACTCTCCCTGCGAAGATGATCTCCTCTCCTTTCTTTACTTGATCGGCCGTAGAGAGCACTGACGGCGAGGAAGGAAGGCACCAATGGAGGGGGACAGCACCAATGGATGATGGGGCTGCTTGGGGAGGAGAGGTGAGGAGGAAGTACAGGAGGAGGAGATGGGGCTGCGGCCAGAGGTGGGAGGGGGCGGTTAGAGGAGAGGAGTAGAGGGGGGCTAGGGTTTGGGGAAGGTGGCGCCCCCTATGGCCAAGGCCTGGCCACCACTTGGGCCAAGGCCTGTGCCCATGCCGCCAACTAAACGCGAAACCCCTCTCTTCTCTTGTTTTGATGATTTTTCCTGAATTAAACTTTCCCGACATTAATCTCTACCGACTAAATTAATTTATTCGGATTATTTGTTTCTCACACTTTGAATATTACATCTCAAAATAGACCACACACGTAATCACATCACCTCAATCTTTTAAGAATAAACAACTTGGAATTCTCAGCCTCACATTCATATACTTCATCAAAAAAGTTCTATCAAGGATCATCCCATTGTTCAAATCCATCCTTAATCTACTTCCTCTACACATAATCGTAGGCGACCAAAGTCTTAGCATAAAAATCGAAGCCCAAATTAAACTCCAAGACTCCTACAATAAACTTCTCATATAGAAGATAGGAAAACCTCAGATTAAAATCCCTAAAATTCTCACAATCCAAACATACTCGCGCATTAACATCAACATGAAAACATCTTCTTGACCCAATTATCTTCATAAAGATTCTAACTCTTAAAGAGTTAATTACTAAGTCCCAGTCTTTCCTGGCGATAATCCAACCATCTCGGCTATCTCATTAATCACTTTAACGATCAGATTACTTCACTAATACTACTCTCATTACAACACCCTCATATTTCATCACATACAACCGCAAGGTACCCAATCGCGACACTCTAATACATTAATCAAGATTCCCATCCTTTCGAAAATTCTAATATTCCACCCGAATTGAACAAGGGATCTTGGATCACAAACCTCCATAGGTTCTAATGGTTGCAACAATGCAATCAGTTTAGCCTAAAATGCAAACATTCTGTATAAATAAAATTCTCTTCAAGAATTATACACGAAATCGGTTCATCCTCCAATGTTCCTCGAATAACTTACAACCTAAGTCTCACAATCTCATAGAATAAACACTTCGAAAGACCCTTGTGAAAAAAATCGATGAATCCCTTCTTAGAAGAAAAACAAATGAAAATAATTTTCACCACATAGAAACATCTACCACTCGCAGTGAACAGAGGACCAAGGGAAATAGTCAGATTGGCAAAGAACTCATACAACAAAAGAGAAAGTCAACAGTTGAGGGCACAAGTCCCGCACGAAGGGAAGATCGAACCCCAAATAAGAAAAAGGTATTGCCTTTGAAAATTGATAAAGTCTTATGGAACAACTGCATAAGGTTTAAACATACTCAAATAAACTGCAAGTTGTAAAACGACTTAAATCTCAAGCACTTAACTCTCTCCTTCCTTAACAAGGATAGTTATTCTCGTGATTGCTACGCCACTTTGCCACTTAAACATGATAAGCTCTCAAAACCCAAATCACAGAACCACTTAAGAGCCAATAAAATCTTTCATCATATCACTTTGCTCGAAACAACCCCAATCACCACATAACGCAAGAGGTCCATCTGATCACAAACGCAAAACTCAAACACTTTCACTAGATCAAAATTACGAAAGACTATCCAGCCACTTTATTTCTAAAAGAATCATCACCACACACAAGTCACAATCTCTTGCGTATAATCTTACTAACATCAAGAATGATCTACCCTTAACAAGACTCGTTATCGCCAACTCTTCCATTATACAACTCTCCAAAACTTAACAAACTATTCCATACTACTTTATCATCTCATCTCCTATTGAGAGTCCACCAAAACGTTACAACCTCACTACAACAACCACTTTATTCTAGCGGAGGTCTACTACACAAATCAAAAGGTTTTACCAAACCCTTTCATCAATGACATGCTATCATCCACAATTCTACAATCATGTAAGCATAAGCCATCTATTAAATCATATCGTTTAACTCTTAGCGATGCTCAACACCAAACTTCAACACACAACAATTGCACTCTAACAATTGTTGTTATCAATCGCTTCATCATGAAAATCTGGATGCTACCTACTTTCCTTTCTAAATCACATGAATATGTGCAAACACATATTCAACCGCTCCATCTCATGTTCATAATTTAGTGCAAAATCACACTAAAATTTCAAGAATCAAAATATTCCATCAACCAAAAGTATCAACAACACTAAAACCAAATTCATGCCATCATTCTATATAGAAGAATTATCCATAACTTCTCCCATAATTCTAGATCCACCGATACTCAATCCTTTAAATCTTTTGTACACAAATCCAACAATTAATCATGGTAAGAAATATATATATCTAGCAGCTATATATGGTCACCAAGTATCTATAGAAAAATATAACTCCAAGATTAATATCTACTAGAGCAATAATCTAGCATCTCCTCAACTTTCCCTTCCCATAGCTTCATTAATCCATTGAGACCAAATATTCCAACAAGTTTAGCAAACTAAACAATTCTAAGGGTCAACCATTTCATCAATCTTCCACACTTCTTAATAACTCTATTGATTCCAATTAAGTGTGGTCATACTCCTGATCACAGCTCCTCAAGAATTGCTAGAGGACAACATCAACTTAATCAATTTCACTCGCAAGGATACTTGTTAGGATTTATTATGCACTACACTACAATCCCACCTTCATAACTCATATCATATCCATCAATTACTTTATTTAGAACCTCTAACTTAACCACGAGAAGACATCGCTAAAGGGTTTAACATTTTCTTTCATAAAAGAGAACCGTTCAACTTTAACACCCAAAATACCCAGAAGAGATTCATTAAGTCAAAGCCTCCACATATGAAGGACTTACAAAAGGAAACTTTCATTAACCAAAACATCAAGCGAATAAATGGGTTATGTTTTCCAATGAGAAAGACATATCCAATATAAAGGTCAAACTTGACAATCAACCAAGTTCACCAACGCAAGAATAACTCATCGGTTGGGAAACAATGATTGCTTTGATCGAACAAATCAAGCCAATGGAAACATATCAACATAAAAACTAGTAATCAAGAAAGATTCGTCAAGCCCAATGGACAAGAGTGACCAAATTAAATTCAAGGAAGAGAACAACCCTATCTAATGATAATCTCTATTATCAAACTTTAACGAGGGTGTAGCTGGTAAAGCCCAGAGCCACAACACGACCTCAACCTCTCAACATGGGTTATCCCCACACATAATAATCATATAGTCACTTAATGAGCAGTCATACTCAAATCAAATCGACAATCAACAATAAGATAAAGCGAAAATGTAAATGCAATACTTTGCCCATCCCCATCCTATCATGCACCAAAGGTGTCAAAATTTTAAGTTGACTAGCCATTAGCAAATTTTAATTAATCTAGTCACCACGGACCTACCCGCTTCTCGATACCAACCGTAACACCCCAACTCTCAATGAGCTCGGAATGTTACCGAATTAAACTAATCTAGCACAAATTACAAAATTTTGGCGAGTCTCCTTTGTTTAATCACTTCACCGAGGTTTCAACAATAAATCATGGCATTTATCAATAATAACTTCATAATCAAGTTCAATCAAACTTGCATGATAATCGAATGAATATAACCAAGACTAGCAAATCTCATTATTACAAATAATCAGATACTCAAACCAAAATAAACATATACTCCAACAGTTTAATTATTTCGAGATGAAACTATGGCAACGCCTTAAGATTGTGAGGTAGTGAGCATCCAACATCTACTACCTCCCATGCATGTCGTTCTGCCATTTGTACCTAAAACAGATTAAAGCAAGAGTGAGCTCAAAGACTCAGCAAGTATCAACAATGCCATAAACAAGAGCTCAATCATAGCATCGATAATCCACAATAACATTACACTAAACATAACCTTTAAACTTAAGAAATGCAACCAATGCAATGCTCCTTTTGAACTTTATCTCTTTTCGTATTTTACCGGTAATGCGGGGTATTCATCCGTCAATGAATACCCTTGCCTATGCCCTCTAGCACAGGGACCAAGAGCCTATACACCATATGTATAGGGACCTTTGCCCATCATCTTAATGATGGGGACCTCTTTGCTCATAGCCCATATTCCACGAATGTGGGGACCTCAAGCCCGTCATTGCATGACGGGGACCTCAACTATTGGTCAGACGATCGACTATTACCTAGATCGAATCGCAACCCGATTGGGTCTTGGGTAAACCGGTAGTGAAATCCCTTCCGATCTTTTCCCACTTCCACTGAATCTTCGGTTGCAACAAATCTGCTGGTCTCTGTTGCTCGCCTTTACCTTTCGACACACGTCGCACGTGGCAACGAATCGCATCGCACTTCTCGCTCAAATTTGGCCACCAAAACTTAGTCTTAACATCCTGGTACATCTTAGTACTTCCAGGGTGAATTGAATACTTTGAGTCATGGGCTTCTTTTAAGATTAGTTGCCTTAACCCATCAATATCTGGTACACAGATACGACCATTAATCCAGAGTATGTCTTGATCATCCTTGGTAAAATCTTTGAATTTCCCTTCTGCCATTTTGAGCTTGATGTCGGACAACACGGGATCCTTCGGTTGCGCTTCACGAATCACGCCCTGTAGACTGCATTTCCAAATCGCCACAAATCCTTCAGATATGACTTCTAGCCTTAGCTTCTGAAACTCGTCTTGAAGTTCTGAACAAAACTCTTCCACTTCCAAACCATTGCAGTAACTCTTACAACTCAAAGCATCTGCAATTACATTGGCTTTTCCGGGATGGTAGTCGATTCCAAGATTATAATCCTTGATCAACTCTAACCATCTCCTCTGCCTTATGTTCAAATCGACGGGTGAAGATGTACTTGCACTCTTATGATCTGTAGACTTCATAGCGACACTGGATGAGGTAATGACGCTAAATCTTTAAAGCATGCACTACGGCTAATTCCAAATCATGGGTAGGGTAATTCTCTTCGTGCGGCCTCAATTGCCTTGATGCATAAGCGACGCCTCTTCCTTCTTGCATCAGACACATCCTAGTCCTTGACGCTAAGCATCACAAGAGATATCGAAATCCTTGCGTAATATCCGCAAAATCAACACTAGAGCCGCACTCAAATGCATCTTCAACTCTTCAAAACTTTCTTCACATTTGAGTCCAAGTGAACTTTTCTCCTTCTTCAACAATTGCGTAAGAGGCTTAGCAATCGATGAGAATCTTCGATGAAACGGCGGTAATAACCGCCATATCCAAGAAACTACGAACTGAAGTTACGCTTGGGTCGCTCCCAATGTATATCGCTTAACTTTACCGGTCAACTACTACTCCCGGTTGTCATCACATGACCAAGGAAATCAACTTTCTTCTTCCAAAATCATACCTATCGAACTTGGCATACAACCGATGCTCTCTGAGTTTTTCCAAGACTATCCTTAAATGTTTGGCGTGTTCTTCCTCTGTCTTGGAGTAAACCAAAATATCATCAATGAACACGACTACAAATTTGTCCAAATATTCCATGAATACTTTATTCATCATGTTCATGAAGTATGCAGTGCATTAGTCAAACAGAGGACATGACTAAGAACTCATAATGTCCATACGCGCTGAGAAAGCGGTCTTGGTATATCCTTAGGACAAATCTTTAGCTGATGGTAACCTGATCGCAGGTCGATCTTTGAGAACACTCCAGCTCCTTTCATCTGATCAAACAGATCATCAATCCGGGGTAGTGGGTACTTGTTCTTGATGGTAACTTCATTGAGGGAACGGTAATCAATACACATCCTCATACTTCCATCTTTCTTCTTGACAAACAACACTGGTGCTCCCCATGGCAACGAACTAGGTCTCACGAAACCTTTCTCAAGAAGTTCTTCTATCTGCTTCTTCATCTCTACCAATTCATCGGCTAGCATCCGATAAGGTCTTTTTGAAATTGGTGCTGTCCCTAGCACTAGGTCGATGACAAACTCGATGTCACGGTCCGGGGGCATTCCTGGTAATTCTTCTGGAAACACATCTGGATATTCACTAACGACTGGTACTTCTTCTAAGGAAAGGGTCTTCAGGCTGTTTACTAATAGATGTCCATCACGAACTGAGGTGGCTAGAAATTCTACCTTATTTCCCTTAGTATCCTCGACTGTTACGGCTCTTCGGCCACAATCTAGCATGGCTTTGTGCTTGGATAACCAATCCATGCCAAGAATGACATCTAAGGTTTGGGTATCTAGTACGATTAGGTTGGCTAGAAACTCAACTCCAGCTATGAGTAACTTAGCTCCTAAACATCCCACTTTAGAGCTTAGCTTTGCTCCAAGCGACTGGACTAGCAGAGTATGCTTAAGACGCATAACTTCTAAATTATTCTTGGTTGCAAACATCCCAGAAATAAACGAATGCGAAGCTCCAGAATCAAACAAAACTGATGCAAGTACTGAGTTAACCAGAAACTTACCCAGGACGACGTCCGTGCTTCCTCGGCTCCTTCAGAGTGACGTGGTTGACACACCCGCCACAGTCGTGGTGCTCCTCCGCTTGACCGCAACTGTGAAGCTCCTTGGTTGATGCCTAGCGGCGTCCGGATGGCGTAGCTCCAAGGTTGAAGCGCATCGGAGTGATTGTTCCCTTCGCGGACATTGGTTGGCAAAGTGTCCGGGTGCCGGCGTGTGTAACATACCCTTGGTACGCTCTGCGATTGCTCCTCGGATTGGGGTTGGCGTGCGGGGTTGCGGAAGTTCAGGCACCGGACGAGGTGTCGCAGCTGGTGCGGTGCCCTCAACGGTCAGGGTGGAAACCGTTGAATGCGATGGGACGGCCCTGCCCTCTCGCTGTGATTGATGGCTTCCTTGTTGAGCCATCCAGCGCTTATGTTGTCCTCCGCCTTACGCTTGTCCTCCGTGACAAAAGCTTTGTTGACCAATTCTTGGAAGTCAGGGAAAGTATGGGCAATTAGACTGACTTGCAGTCTAGTGTTCAGCCCCTTCAAAAAGCGACTCTGGCGAGCCTTGTCTGTGGGTACATCCTCTGCTGCATAGCGAGCTAACTGAGAAAACTTGTTGAGGTAGTCAGATACTGACATAGCTCCTTGCTTGAGAGCGCGGAACTCATCCTTCTTCAGATCAATAATACCTTCCGCTACATGGTATTGGCGAAATGCAGCAGAAAATTCTTCCCAGGTGATATCCTGTGGCGCCTCATGAGCGGCATAGAAGTTCTCCCACCATTCGCCAGCCTATGCCTCCATCCGTGAGTGGCGATGAACCTTCTCACGGCCCGTGACCGGGTGATCAGCAGCTTCCTTTCAATAACCCGAAGCTAATCACCTGCTTCTACTCGGGAGACGTGTCCAGAGAACGTTGGCGGATGGGTCCTCATAAACTCCGCAAGTTTAGATGGTCCATAGTGACCTTGAGCAGCTGGGCCCGTGTCGCTGATTGTTGTTGTTGTTGACCGTTGCTCATAGCTTGCATCTGATTCATCATAGTATTCATTAGCTGAGTCTGCGCTGCCATGAAAGCTCCAAAGTTTTGCAAGTCAATCGGGGGTGCTTGTGGCGGAATTGCTCTGCACCGTTGCTCATTGCTTCTACACGGGTGCCGTAACCACTTGCAGCAGTCTGACGAGTTTGAACCATCTAATGAAGCTCCATGGGTTAGATAAGGTAGCAAGCACAAGATGAGTTAAGAACTAAGTGGGGATAGGTTTAACCCAACAAAACACACTCAAGAAACTCCAACGAAATATTTTTACTAATTAGGGTCTTAGCATGGTCGCAACAAATGTCTAAGGGCCTTTGCAGCTCATACTCGCACACCAAAGAAACAACGACCTAAGCACACAAAACTACCGCCTAAAGGGCGACTTACTAAACTGAAACTGGCTAAGCCTGAAAAACTGGAGCCTGAAACGAACTACTCAAGAAAGCCTCCACAGCCGCGGCGATGCTCCCCGCCGGGTCAGACTCAAAGTGAGCCGGCATCTTGGCAACCGATCCCGATGTCTCGAATCGTGCAACAGAACAGGCGCTCCTTGCAACTGGATCAATTGGCTCCCTCGGCTCTACGACTTCTTTCTCGCTCAACCGACCTTCCTCCGATCTTCGATCCTCCTCGGTCTTCCTCTTCTTCATCATCCGGTCGAGAATCCTTGCAGTAGTGACCTTTTCTTCACTCACCGTAAGGCCTCATAGACATGATCCACTGTGATAGTCCTCTCCAATGATTCTCCTTGAGCGCCACCAACGGGCAAGGTGCACGATCAGAGCGTTATTTTCTTCTTCAGACGCAGTAGTGTGCCTCGCAAATCTACGGCCGCAGCTCTAGGGTGGTAACGAAGACCGTGTCTCGAAGCTCCGTGCGTAGATGTTGCGATATCGGCATGGCTAAGCGTGACGACTCCGGATGCCCTCCACCAAGTGATCTTCCTCACGGAGATGTGCGAAGGTTGGCTTGCCTTGTCGCTCCTCCCGGTGTAGATCGTCGACGATAGATCACCCCACGGCTTTGTCCATTCACGCCCAATTGTTGCCGACGCACAACGGACGATCAAAGCCTCCAAGGATCTGCAGCGACTTCCAAAGCTCGCGGCATATCCTCCTCGGCGCCACCATAGCTCGAAACGAGGCATCCGCCAAGACTGACGAAGGGAGGGTAAGATCAACTTAAAACAACGAGAAGAAAAGATTATAACAATAGTTGAGTCGAGAGAGATATGAGAAGAGTTAAGCAATTAATTAATCTTGCAAGTTAATTTTAATTTTAGAAAATAATTTGGACACTATAAAGACGGCCGATCTAACTAAGGTCAAGACCTACAACAAGATGGCTCGATACCACCTCTGTCTGGGACCCAAAATTACGATTCGGAACCCTCGTGTATAATGCGCTAGTCTAGGAAGACACAATATTAATTTAATGATTGTTTCCACAAAGACACAAAGCTAAGCAGATTATTTCACATAGCCATATGACTTAGATCACATAGCTCCCATCCCAAACATTTTATGAAAACTACCCCTCGTGTGAAATCCCCGAGCATGTCCATGACCGCGGACGCGGTTATTCGAATAGATTGATTTAACACTCTGCAGAGGTTGTACACTTTACCCACACGATACAACTAGTGTTGCAAGCACTAATCATAACAAAACAGTTCAGAAACTTCATTTTAACATTGACACTCCCAACGTGCTTACAAACCGCTATGCCAACCCAAACGAAGCGCTTTGGCATAACACACATCGTTGGACAGGGACACGGCGAACCGCCCCGTAATGCGACTACCTTGTAGTACACACCTCACCCATAGCCTAACCTACACCTGAGTAATCAATGCCAAGAATCCATAACCTACTAAGTTAGCCCGTCCATCGGCATGTGGTCGTACAGTAAGGCTCATTTCAATGGCGCACAAAGTTAAGTCCTTAATTAACCAAGGCAAGACTTCCATTCTCTAACTATGCCACAAAGATCATTATTCCCATGCATATAGCTTCCACCATATCACACAAGATTCACCACTTGCCTCGGTCTAAATCCTTACCACCCAGTTGGTTTTAGGGCAACATATTCCATACACAAAGTAATAGCACACAATACACACAGTTTTATCACATAGTTCCATAGTCACTTAGTCAGATTTAAAGCTTGCAACTCGAATGAGATGTGAGACTCGTAGTATGGCTAAGCAATTGTACTCGCATCTAACCAACCCACGTTGGTGCTACAATATTACCAACTAATAACCAATCTAGGGTGACAAGGTATTATGACATACAAGGCCAAGGTGTATTAACAAATTGGATGATAACTATGCCCAAAAGCATTTAAATACATAATTAAAGTAGAATGCAATACTTTGAAACAAAGTAATTTGAAAACTGGATTCAAGATGATCAAAGGTATGACTTGCCTTTGAAAAGGTCTAAGTACTGTTCTTGATCTTGAGGTGCTCCTTCTTCTCCAAAATTTCAAGTATCGACGTCACCAAAACTAAACAAATAAACAAAAAAATAAATAACAGAAGAAAAACAAATCCCAAAAATTAAATAAAAATCTCAGATAAATAGAGCTCAAATTTAGATGAATTTTGGAATTTGAATGGCTCAATCGGAGTTCGGATGCAAAAGTTATGGCCTCGAATTTTCAATCTAAAAGAAAACCCGATTTTGGATTTATCGAATTTTGAGATTATAATCCTTGGTCAACTCTAACCATATCCTCTGTCTCATGTTCAAACTGATTGGGTGAAGATGTACTTCAGACTTTATGATCTGTGTAGACTTCACAATGACACCGATCGTAATGATGCCAAATCTTTAAAACATGCACTACGGCAACTAAATCCAAATCTTGGGTAGGGTAATTTCGTATGCGGCCTCAATTGCGTTGACGCATAAGTTTACAGCTCTTCCTTCTTGCATCCGACGCATCTTAGTCCTTGACGCAAGCATCACAAAGAGATATCAAATCCTTGCGAATATCCGCAAAATCAACACCGAGTCGCAATCAAACGCGTCTTCAACTCTTGAAAACTTTCTTCACAGTTGGAGTCCAAGTGAACTTTTCTCCTTCTTCAACAATTGCGTAAGAGGCTTAGCAATCGATGATAATCCTTCGATGAAACAATGTAATAACCTACCATTCCCAAGAAACTACGAACTGAAAGTTACAATCTTGGGGTCGCTCCCAATGTAATCTCGTTTTAACTTTACCGGTCAATCGCTCCTCCTCCTATTGTCATCACATGACCAAGGAAATCAACCTCCTTCTTCCAAAAATCATACTTACTGAACTTGGCATACAACCGATGCTCTCTGAGTTTTTCCAAGACTATCCTTAAATGTTCGGCGTGTTCTTCCTCCGTCTTGGAGTAAACCAAAATATCATCAATGAACACGACTACAAACTTGTCCAAATATTCCATGAATACTTTATTCATCATGTTCATGAAGTATGTAGGGGCATTAGTCAAATCAAAGGACATGACTAAGAACTCATAATGTCCATACTGCTGAGAAAGCGATCTTGGTATATCCTTAGGACAAATCTTTAGTCGATGGTAACCTCGATCGCAGTCGATCTTTGAGAACACTCGCTCCTTTCATCCGATCAAATGATCATCAATGCAGGGTAGTGGGTACTTGTTCTTGATGGTAACTTCATTGAGGGAACGGTAATCAATACACATCCTCTTGCTTCCATCTTTCTTCTTGACAAACAACACTGGTGCTCCCCATGGCGACGAACTAGGTCTCACGAAACCTTTCTCAAGAAGTTGTTCTATCTCGCTCCTTCATCTCTACCAATTCATCTACCGACATCCGATAAGGCCTCTTTGAAATTGGTGATGTCCTAGCACTTGGTCGATGACAAACTCGATGTCACGATCCGTGCATTCTCGTAATTCTTCCGAAACACATCTCGGATATTCTCTCGACGATCGGTACTTCTTCTAAGGAAAGGGTCTTCGTGTCGCTTACTAACAGATGTCCATCACGAACCGAGGTGGTTAGAAATTCTACCTTGTTTCCCTTGGTATCCTCGACTGTTATGGCTCTTCGGCCACAATCTAGCATGGCTTTGTGCTTGGATGGACGGTTCTGGGTGCAACTCGGGTTCTTGGGATGGACGGTGGCGCACCGCGCCGAGCTTGGAGCGCGGTGGCTCGGTTTTGTCGCACGGATGTCTCGCGAGGTTCAGGCGACGCAAGGCTCCTAGAGGTAGCTCTGAGGACGGCTAACCCGCGGTGCAGACCACGAGGGCGGCGACGCCGATGACGGCGCAAAACGGAGAAAAGGCCGGCGAAAACCCTAAAACTCCGATTGCGGCGCGCTAGGCTCTGTTACGCAATAGGTTGAGGGGTTCTCGTGGACGCCGATGCGATTCGAGGGTGCCTTTATAGGTCCGGGCTAGGAAGGCGGCGCGGCGGAACCCTAAAAGAGTCCGAAAGGGCCTCGCGAGAAAACGGAGATTGAAACGGAATCGGGATAAGATTTTTATCCCAAAAGATGCGGAGAAGATAGAGATTGAGTTTGGTAAGGAAATCTAGAAGGTTTTGGTTAGGAAAGTCCCGTTGTCGTACGAGGCTTGGAGGTCTTTAATGGCGGACGGATGGCGGAGCTGTGCGAAGACGAAACTGACTCGGAGATGAAGACATGACGTGTGGGGCCCACACGTCAGCGACACGGAGGCGCGTGTGCACACGGACTCCAACAAGATCTGGCCTTCAAATTCAGATCGGAGGGTCCAAAAGAAAGGAATGTTCGACCACCCGATATCTCAATCGCATCCGACCGCTCAATCTTGATCGAACGCTCACAACCAAGGTAACGCTCGGTCGCCTGAAGGCATAACGCCATCGGGCCGCCCAAAGAGGATCGGACGGTGGAGGCTTAACGCGCCGCGAAGAGAGAGAAAGGGGCCACACGAGGGACCACCATCGAGGGAAGGGCTCGCGCCACGTGTGGGCCGAACAGCTGGGCCCAAAGGGTTTGGGCCGGTTTTACCAAGAGCTTTTTTGAGATTTTAATTATTTTTTCTATTTTATAAAATACCGTAAATTCAAATAAGCAACAGAAAATAGCAAATGAACCTAGAAAAATCTAGAAAATATATCTGAGCACATAGAACCCAAATAAAATAGTTTTGGCTGTTGTTCATGTTGGGATTATTCATATTAAATGTTTTTGATTGTAAAGTCCAATATTAAGCTTTTGAATTAAATTCAAATAAAACCAAATGGTGACTTTTTCTCCCTACTAACTATTCAAAAGATTTTTTAAACTCAGAAAATTGGGATGTTACACAACGTAATCCCACTTCCACTGTGCAACGGCAAAGGTCAAGAAGGCTCGCTAGACGCTAATGCTCGCCTTAACACGACAAAGATACGCCGACATGGCAACGAATCGCAATTCACGCTTCATGCGGGTCCACCGCATCTCTAACGAAGGTCTTGATACATTTTGGTGGCCCCGGATGGATGGACAAGGCGGAATCATGGGCTTCATGAGAATCAAATCCCGCAATTCCATGACCCTTGGAACCACAAGGCGTTGTCCAAACCACACAACACCATGCTCATCTTCTGAGAAGCACTTGGCTGTCCTATTCTTGATGTTTTGCTTGATTTGACTCACACCAACATCTGATTGCTATGCGGCCTTGATCTGATCCACCAAGGTTGGTTGCACAACCAAGGTAGCGAGGGAACCATGCTCAACCAAACCCAAATTGAGCCGCTGAAATTCTTCAGGAAGGGCCGGCTGCTGCTCTTGGAGCATCAAAACATTGCAATACACCTTCCGACTAAGTGCATCGGCAACGACATTGGCCTTGCCCGGATGATACTGAATACCCATATCATAATCCTTGATCAATTCCAACCATCTTCTTTGCCTGAGGTTCAGATCTGGTTGGGTGAATAGATACTTCAAGCTCTTGTGATCCGAATACACTTCACAACGGTTACCGATCAAGTAATGCCGCCAAA
This sequence comes from Ampelocalamus luodianensis, assembly GCA_036346255.1. NCBI lineage: Eukaryota > Viridiplantae > Streptophyta > Magnoliopsida > Poales > Poaceae > Ampelocalamus > Ampelocalamus luodianensis. The sequence continues at coordinate 72,308,051 of CM070620.1, read as the reverse complement.
TCTTGAGTGCATGAACCACTACAGCTAGCTCCAAGTCATGGGTAGGATAGTTGAGTTCATGAGGCCTCAACTGCCTTGATGCATAGGCCACAACCTTGCCTTCCTGCATAAGCACACAACCGAGTCCCTGACGAGAGGCATCGCAAAAGATATCGAAACTCTTGTGGACATCAAGAAGAACAAGCATTGGGGCTGAAGTCAAACGCTTCTTGAGTTCATGAAAGCTCTCATCACAAGCAGAGGACCACACAAACTTCTTGTCCTTCTTGAGCAATTCAACATCGGTTTTGCGATCTTGGAGAAGTTCGATAAAGCGACGGTAGTAGCCCGCTAAACCAAGAAAACTCCCACATCGCTGATGACTTGGCCGACCCAAGATAGCACATCGCCGACCTTGCTAGGATCCACAATACGCCTCCGCAAAGAACATGGCCCAAGAATGCCACTTCTTCAACTGTAACTCGCACTTGCCGAACTCGTGATACACCGTGCTCACGCAGCTTTCCCAATACAAGCTTCAGATGCTCAACATGCTCTTCTTCACTCTTGGAGTAGATAAGAATATCATCAATGAATACCACAACAAACTTATCCAGATACTCCATGAACACTGAGTTCATAAGATTCATGAATAAAGCAGGAGCATTGGTTAAGCCAAAAGACATGACGTGTACTCGTAAAGACCATAACGAGTAGTGAAAGCCGTCTTCGGAATGTCTTCAGTCCTGATCCAGACTTGATGATACCACAATCTCAAGTCAATCTTGGAGAATACTCGGGCTCCGGTCAGTTGGTCAAAGAGATCATCAATGCGGGGCAACGGATACTTATTCTTCACCGTCACTTCATTAAGCAGACGGTAATCAACGCACATGCGCAAGGTCTTGTCCTTCTTCTTCACAGAGATCACTTGACAACCCCAGGGAGATGAGCTAGGACGAATAAAACCTTTCGCTTGAAGCTCACCTAGTTCCTTCTTCAACTCCTCCAACTCATTGGGAGGCATCCGATACGCGCGCTCAAATTGGAGCGCAGATCGGCAAAGAACTCGATGACGAACTCTAGGTCTCGAATCGAGGCATCCTGTGCAAATCGTCGGGAAAGACATCCACTAAGTCACATCGTGGGAATATCCTCGAATTTCAAGATCGACTTTGCTTCAAGGGCACAAAGATGCGCCCTTGCAGCCTACGCAACGAAAATTCAACCTGTCACTGATGTAATGTTCTAGATCAACAAATTGGTTTAGTTGAGCATTTAATGTGCATTTGTAAAATTTTGGACTTTTTAAAAACTTTTATTCCAAAGCAAATATGTTAAAACCTAGTAATCCAATACCCTTCTTCAATTCAAAAGTCCAACTTGAATTTGGGGCAAAGCTAAAAAGGTTTGAGATGATGGGAATACCTTATTTGGATTCAACTGCCTGTCTTACTTGTTGAATTTTTCCAAAATTTTGGAGGATCATTTGGTTTCTTTTCTTTTGCATGTTATTTTTGAATTTGAATTTAAAATACAAACAAAACTTGTGAATAAAGTGCTCGAAGTATTTTTCGTAGGTTCTGTAACACTTTATAAACTCACCTTCAAAAGTTCACAATTTCTAGAAATAATTGTCTATTTTAAAACAGTTGGTCAAAGATGAAAGTTGAAAGTCAAACTTCAAGAACATGCACTTAAAATAATTTTAGGAGAAAATGTACTGCAAGAAAACCCTAGAAAATTTACAGAATAATCTTTCTATATTTTCAACCTCCTTAAAAATTTCATATTTTTCTGAGCTATTTTGCTTTGTCTAAAATTACCTAAAAACCTCAGCTTTTTTTCAGAAAACAAAATCTCTAACTCACTGCTCCTCCACTCAACCCGACCGCACCTAAAGCAACTTTGTCTCCACCGCACCACCTTACCCCTCCTCTCACTTAATTAGGGCCCCGCGCCGCCGCTTCTTCCTCCACGGCATGCCTTCGCGCCAGCCGCCGCTGGCACCGGGCACGCGCTCTGCGCTCGCTGCCTCCTCACCAAGATCACCAAACCGCCCGCGTTTTCTCGCGCGCCACTCACCCGAACGACCGCTCCGCCATGACGCCAACATCCGAACCGCATGCGCGCCATGCAATCGCTTCCAGCCGCGCCAATCGAACGCCGCCCATGCCGCCGTGATCCGGCCGACGTTGCCATCGCCGCCACCATCGAGTCCTCCGCCGCTTTCGCCTACAAAGGAGGCTCGAGCTCGCGACCTCTCTTCGCCGGCCTCTCCATCCCACCCTATCTCTTCTCCGAGCTTGAACCAAGCTCAATGCCATTTCGCCATGGCCGCGCCACCTCCAAGCTTTCCGGCTGCTCTGGCGGTCCTTGACCACCCATGCACGCGTCACAGCGTGCCTTGCACCACGTTGAGCTCAACCCCTCCATCAATTCGGAGTTTACGCCACCAAGGAGCGCGCATGGCCTTCTTCCCGCCTCGACCAAAGTCGCCACCGCGCCAATACTCCATCTCCAATGAACGCCACCCGATTCGCCCTCCCTGAGCACCTTCTAGTCTCCCTTGATCTTCCCCGATCACTCACTTACGCCCTCTTTCTCTCCAGGGACCCCTCCATGGTGACCACCCCGCGACGCCGCAGGCTCCCGTCGCCGGGCCACTCCGACCACTCTCCGTTATCGCCGAGCACCCCGGTGAGTTCCCTGAGTTCTACTCATGCCCATGCGCGCCCTAATTTCCCTCCTGCTCCATTCCACCGCCGACGCCCCTTTCCACCTCCTCGGCCGACCGCCGCTCGCCATCGCCGCGCCACCACAATGCCGCCCGTGCCACCAAGTCGCCACCCCTAGCTCCTGTAGCCTCTGGGAGACCCATTTTAGCCCTCGCCACCGCCTCGCCGCAGCTCCACCGCCGGCGACGACCACAGCCCCATTTCGGTCAGAGCCTCCCCTGTTCCTCCCTTGCGCTTCCTATGGCTGACAGTGGGGCCCACTCTCTTAAACCAAACCGTTTGCTGCTAATCAGATATGTCAATGTATTTAGGTCACCTAAATGGTTTAGCAAAAATTGAAGTTGAGTGTTGAAAGAAGTTAGTCTGAAGCACTTCATTTCTGAAATTTTTGTGTTGAATTAACAGAGAATGGTGAAAACTGGTTTTGTCAGTAGACTATTAATACTCTAACACTAGTAGTTAGAAGGATTGTGGATCTATTTAGCCATTTTATACACTTAAGCTATCAGGAAACAAACCTAATTAAAAGCAAGTATAGAATTGAAAACCTTGAAACCATCAGTGTGGCTGTGTTGTGGACTTCATCTAGCAGAAGCTCCCACTCTTGCTCAATCTCTCTGTGTCTTTTTAGGTTCCTTGATAGTAGGACTAGTTCCAGTAGTTGATGAGTCAATACTAGTCTTACTGATTGACTTACAGTTGAAGTTGCACTTTGATAAGTTGTATTGTCGGAATGTACTAGTCAGTTTGGATCATGATCTGGATAGCAATGGGTTAGTATGGCACCTTTGGAAGATCCGCAGTAGGGTCAGGCCAACATCTCCCAAGGCCATGTGTTGGGGAAACTTCATAATCTTATTGGGGATAATCTTAGTCCTCAGCAGGATTTCTTTCTTAGGAGTTCTTAGTTCTAGTAGTAGGCCATTCTAGTTAGTTTTTAACTACTCAATTGATAAGTTGTGTTTTCAGATAGTAACAATAAGTGGCTGAACTAAATCAATTAAATCAAGTGATCCGAATGTTAACTAGAGAATGGTATGATAAAGTTGATTCAAGTAACTAGAGGGTAGTGAGTGCCTTTAGTGTTTAAACTCAAGACCATTGTTGTGATTATAGGAAGTAATAACTAATTTAATCATGAGAGCTTATAAGAGGATTGTTTTTGACTGTATGATTATCGTGGAAAATAAGTGAGTTTGGAAAGAACAGTAAGAAGAAATCCTAACTAATTTTTTTTCCTAAATTCATAATCTATCTTCTGTGTTATTAATTTTTGGATACTTTTGGAATCTTGGTGTTTATTCGATGTTTCTCATTTTGTCGTTTCTTTTCGTTAGATGACGATGATTCGGGAGCGCATCCGAAGTGATCTCGAGAATGTCCAGAGTTCCAGCAAAGCAAAGGCAAGCAGATGTAACATCATTTGATCATATTGCTCCCATTACTTTTAAAGTCTAATATCTTGTTTGCAAAACCTAAATATGTAAGCTCCTTTGTGTCAAGATTAATTTTGTCGATTAGAGGTAGCTAATCCCATTGCATAGTTTTCCTAAAATTGTTCACCCCCGCCATCGCCATAGATTAATATCCTCACCGTGAATTAGAGCCGGTGAATGATTTATGGTCTTTTATTTGTCTTTACGATATGATGCTTAGCAATGCTTAGTTACCGGTAGAATTGGGCGGTTATCGACTTAGTCGATAACCTTGATCACACAAACTTACTATAACTCTATGATTTAGTGTGGATATCATGGGGATATACTCATGATCTTAGGATGATGTGACAATTGGCAATGACGTTGAAGGTTTGCGGAAACACGAAGTTTTGGCAAAGTTTAGTGTCCGCAGGTCTCAAGCGGTCCGACGCCATGGTGGCGGCCGACCGCCATGCCTCTGGTGGTTTGGCGGGCCGACCGCCAGCCGGGCGGTCCGACCGACGAAGTAGGTTCGACCGGGCGTCTCGATGAGCGGTCGGACCGCAAGTTGAGTGACATTAGAGTTTGAGGTCGGGCCAAAATAGAGTGTGTAGGCAAGTGAGGAGTTTCTTACGCACTTGGTCCCATAATTTTGGAGCCCACCAAAAGTTCTATTCGCTTTAAATTTCCGAGAGGTTATGGATTTCAAATGTTGAAATTTTGGCTAAGTCCTTGGTGGCGGTCTCGACCGTATACGTTGGCTGGTCGGGCCGGCGATGGCGGTCGACCGCCAAGGTCGGCGGTCTAACTGCTTTCACTTACGCCGTCGGCCGTGTGGTGGCGATGGTTGCCGATTAGGTCAAGTTCATGGGTTTCATGTCATATGTGTTGCATGATGCATGTTTTGACTAACGGGTCAAGTTGTGAAGAACTTGTTCCCGATTTCGATTTTCTTGTCTATTGTTGTGCAAAGTTGCTTGGTGGTCAACGACGGTCAACGGCATGAGATGATCGGACTAGGCTTGGAGAGCCGAGGTTCAAAGCGGCGACGATGCCGGTGAAGTCATTGGACTCAAGCATGGTGCAAGATGGACAAAGGTGACCGAACGGCGGTTCGGTGCGATCGTTGAATCAAGCGGCGCGGGCCTGCAAGTGCCATGGTGGTTTCGTGTGGAGCCTGATGGGAGAGACTTGCCGACATGATGAGAGCCGTTGGATCAACCTACACGTATGAGTGCGAGTGCTTCGCACAATATGAACACGACGCTTTAAAATACGTGCATGTGTCACCCATTTGTTTTGGGCCTTAACAGAGCCCATTAGGAGACTCTTTAGAAACCCTAGGCCTCCACTATAAATAGAGGAGGGAGGTGGCTGCACCCAGCCTCCCGATTTTTCGACGCTTCATTGTTTAGAAACCCTAATTTGCTTAGGAGAGGAGGAGAGGAGGTCGTGGTTCTAGAGAGTTGGATTGATTTTGTGCTCATGTATTGAGTCTTTGTCATCCATTGATGGAGTGGTCAGAAACCAATACCATATCAAATCAATCCAAAGAAAGTTTCTTCAAGATGAGGTCAATTGCTTTCTTTCTCTTTTGATGATTTGAGTCTTTCTTTGATCCGCGAGTTTTGCTTATTTTCTCGACGTGATCTAGCTTGTCGTGACGTGTGGGAATACATCTAGGATCATCAATATCATCAATCACCCACGAGCAAGTCTCAAGATCATATTTTCGTTTTGACTCGGTTTTGACCTAACTTCGCCAAACTGTAGAAGGTCGAATCTTGGCAAGAATTATCACGATCGTTGCTTGGAATAGGTTCCGACATACTTAGGTAGGTGTGTCAAATTTCACAAAGTTTGGACGCACGAATCAAAAGTTTGATCAATTTGTGTTTCGTTTGTCGCCGCTTTTCTGCTCATCGAACCGCCGTCCGACCGCTCGAGAAATCGGTTCGACCGCTTGATCGGTCGATCGCTAGACCGACCGGTCCGACCGCCCCGTGAGAGGTCGACCGCCTGTCTTCGTGTTTTGCTTTTGTGTTGATTTTACTGAGGTTTTGAGTTGATTCAATACAAGTCTTTCGCCGCGCATGATTGATTGATCTTCATAGCTTTCGAGCTATTGGAGTGAGATTCGTATTGAATTGAATTCGGAGAAAAGAGATCGTGTTCCTATTCACCCCCTCTAGTCGCCTTTTCGGTCCAACAAGTGGTATCGAGCCGTTAGTTCAATCTTGATCTTAACCGTCACCAACTTGGCGATAGATAAATACTCTTCCAAACCGCATATCTTCGATGGGCACGACTATGCTTTTGGAAGAACCGCATGCGTGTCTTTCTTGAGAGCGAACCACGAGGTATTTGGGAGGTCGCTCGAGGTCCGCTTATCTTGCTCCGAGGTTGCACGCCACTTTCAAGCTCTTTGGCTAATGACCGTAAGGCAAAGAATTTTCAGATGGTGGGCTTGGTAGATGTGAATATGACAGATTTGTAATCTCGAGATCGACATGAGATTTGGAAGACCTCAAACCTATCATGAGGGTTCTTCCCAAATCAAACAAGTGCACAAGAGGTCTATAAAAGAGAATATAACAAATTCGAGATGCGCATCGGTGAGAGCATCGATGACATTTTCACGCTTCAACACAGTTGATAAATCGATGAAGTCTGTTGGTATTGAATTTACACAATGAAAATGCCATCCATCTCCGGCTGCAATCAACACCGTGGAGTGGGAGATAAAGGCTACCGCTATTCAGAAAATGTCAACTTCTCCGATCCGACTTTGAGTCGCTCTATAGCAAGCTCAAGACTCATGAGATCCGAAGTCACCATTCTAAGAAGGGTAACATGGCTTGGTAGCGCACCGCCAAAAGAGCCTCGATGGGTCGCTTGAGTCCTCTTCGGTTTTTCACTTGCTTCTTTATCTGCAATCCAAGAAGAGGATCTTGAGAGTATTCCCGAGCTCGAGATGGCGCTTTGATTAAGAAGTTCACACGGGCCTACAACAATATGAGAAACAAAGAGAGGCGGCCCTGTGACTTGTTATGAGTGTGGAGAGCTTAATCACATCCGGCAAATTGCCCTGCCGAAAGGTAAGAGCAACCACAAGGATGAAAAGCCGCTTGAAGAAGCCTCGGGCGCAAGTCCAGTTTGATGATGCCAAGCTCAGAAGGTCGCCACCGGGTTCTTGCCGCCTGGAGATCGATCCTGAGTGATGTGGACTCCGGAGCGAGGAGGACAAGGAGGAGGAGCCCTCAAGACAAGAAGGGAAGGCCAAGGACTTCACCTGCATGTGCTTCATGGTCGACTCTGACGACATCGATGACAACAATGAGGTATCTCTTCTTATGATGTTCTCTTTGCTAGATGTGAAACCGTTTATGAGCAAATGCTAGGTCGATAAAGCTTTAAAGTTCATCATGACTAAGAATGAGGAGTTAGAGTCACAAGTAAAGAAACTCACATTAGAACTTGTGAATGCTAAGAGTCTTGAATCGATGAATGTTCATCCCGCTATGCTTTACATTCTGAATTTGCTAAACCGCACCGCTTCATGATATTGCTTTGCAACAACTTGAAAATGCTAGAACCGAGCTAATTGAAGTTAAATCGCTTCTAGTAAAAATGTTTAGAGTCTAGCAAGTTGGTTGCTTCTGATGTGGTTGAATCTAGCTCTTGCTCTGTCTGCTTAGAACGTGAACGTGAATTACATGATGTTGTAGAAGCAGCTAGAGCTAAATATGTCAAGCTTAAGGACAGTATTAATTCCGCTACTTGTGCTTCATGTGAAGTTCTTAAGCTTGAAGTTGCTCCTTATAAGAAGAGGTTTAATGCTAAAACTTGTGATTCATGTGTTAACCTTAGAAAAGAAATTGCTTACCTTAATGACACATTAGAAAGATTTTCTAAAGGTAAGAAACAGTTAAACATGATTCTTGACAAGTCAAAAACTCCCTATAAGAAGCAAGGGTTAGGATACAACTTTGCCTGGATAAATCTAATGACATTCAAATTTTGAGAAATGGCTTAGTTGAATTTGATACCCAACTTTGCAAAGATCACATTCAAATCTGCAGATTTTGCCCAACCATTTGTTCATCAAAGGTGCTTCTCCCGGTGGTACAAAGTACCATTGCACCTATTGCAAGAAGGATGGGCATTTGGTTGAGTTCTGTTGGCGTAGGTTGAAAAATGCTAAGAAAAATCTTGCTAGAATGTCATCTAATCAACCTAGAGCTTTTGTGAGACATGGTAATTTAGAAAGGAAGAAACCTGGTCTAGGATTTATTTCACATGCTAATCATGCTCATGCTCCTAGACAGATAACTCTCATGTTAGAGTAACCATTGCTCACAATGTAATTTCAAATAGAATCAAGGATAGCACTTCGCTTTGCATACTACTGCAGACGTGTGTCTCGATCTTCGGGTTCCCAAGTCATGTTTAACTAACTTGATGATTGAGACACTTCGTTCTTCAGGCCTTGATTTTCGTGGATCGCCGGAAGGAAGGACACGTGGTTCGCCGACTCGGATGTTCACGCCACATGATTTGGAGACTCAAAATGGTTCACCTCCTTCACGTGGTCGATAGGTGATGTCCTCATCACCTTTGGAGACAATACTCAAGGGCGGATTGAAGGAACAGGAACAATCGGGGTGAGCGACAATTTCATCCTAAAGGGCGTCGCTCTTGTGGACAAGCTTAGGTTTAACTTACTCTCTGTCTCACGACTTCTTGATGATGGTTATGAGACTATATTTAAGAAAAATGCTTGTCGGGTGCTTGATTCTTTGGTGAGCTCGCTTTTGAGATTTATAGAGTTGCTAGGATCTTTGGAGCTGATTTTTCCAATCTCTGTGGTTCTCTTAAATGTTTGTTTACACCTTCTTACGAGTTCGCTTTGGCACCGACGTTTGGGGCACATTGGTTTTGATCATCGACGCGAGTTAGCAACCTTGATCTCATGAGAGGTTTGCCCAAACTCAAAGCCGCAAGGATGTTTGTATGTGCGCCACAGTAGGCATGGCAAGCAAGTTGCCGTCTCACACCCTTCAAAGTGACTTTGGTCATGACCGACGGACCGGGACGATTGCTTCATATGGATACCGTTGGTCTGCTAGGTTCGTAAATTGGTGGCAAGTGGTACATTCTTGTCATAGTTGATGATTTTTGAGATACACTTGGGTGTTCTTTCTTGCTTGAAGGATGAAGCTTTTGGTCATTTTCGTGATCTTGTTCTTCGTTTGGCTTCGAATTTTCGGTGCCTTGAGAGCGATCCGCATGATGACAATGGCACGGAGTTCAAGAATGCCTCGTTTGCCTCTTTTTGTGCCGAAGCGGAATTGAGCATCGATTCTCTTCTCCACACGTCCCTCAACGAGAATGGCGTTGTGGAAAGGAAGAACAGAACCTTAGTCGAGATGGCTAGGACAATGCTAGATGAGTATAGCACACCGAGGAGGTTTTGGGCCGAAGCTATTTCTACAGCTTGCCATATTGCAAATCGTATCTACTTGAGACCTTCTTTGGGCAAGACTTCATATGAGCTTCGTTTTGGTAGAAAACCCTCTGTTTCTCATTTTCGAGTTTTTGGAGCTAAGTGTTTCATTCTCAAGACAGGAAACATAGATAAATTTGAATGAAGGACTTTTGATGGTTTATTTCTGGGTTATCCTGCACATTCGAGGGGTTTTCGGGTTTTTAATGTTGAAACTAACATTGTCCAGGAGACATGCAATGTCACTTTTGATGAGACATTTGCTCCTGTTGCTAGATTGGAAGCCATTCGCATTCTGCTTGCATTTGCTGCTTCTAAGGGCTTTAGATTATATCAGATGGATGTTAAGAGTGCCTTTTTGAATGGTTTTATAGAGGGGGAAGTGTATGTTATACAACCCCTGTGCTTTGAGAATCCCAAGCATCCGCATCATGTTTTCAAGCTATCCAAAGCCTTGTATGGTCTTAAGCAAGCCCCTAGAGCACGGTATGATAGACTTAAGACCTTTCGCTTAAGAATGATTTTGAGATGGGTAAGGTAGACAAGACCTGCTCATCCTTAGGCGTGGCAATGACTTCACGCTTGCTCAGATTTATGTAGATGATATTATCTTTGGTGGTTCTTCTCATGCTCTTGTTTCCAGCTTTTTAGAGACAATGTCCAGGAATTTGAGATGAGCATGATGGGAGAACTCAACTACTCGGGGCTTCAAATCAAGCAATACAAGGAAGGATCTTCATCCATCGACGAAGTACACCAAGGATCCGCTCAAGCGCTCGAGATGGTGATCGCAAGCGATCGCCACTCCCATGGCGACTTCGATCGCTTTGGATCCGGATGAGGAAGGAGAAGCCGTGGATCAACGCGAGTACCGCAAAGATGATCGGTTCCCTCCTCGCACTGACGGCCTCAAGACCGAACATCCACTTCACGGTGCGCCTGCGTGCGAGGTTTCAGCGTCTGCGAGGACTTCCCATCGCCAAGACGTTAGCGCATCTTGAGTATTTACACTCTACCCTCCAAGATGGCATTTGGTATTCACCGCCGTCTTCTTTGTCCATTCGAGGGTTTTCGATTCGATTTTGTGGGTGTCGGCTAGATAGGAAGAGTACCTCGGGCACTTGTCACTTCTAGGCACTTCTCTTGTCTCTTGGTCTTCTAGGAAGCGTCTTGTTGCACAATCCATCTTGAAGTCGAATATGTAGCTCCGCTAGTTGTTTGTAGTCGACTCTGTGGATGGTGTCCACTCTTAAGGATTTTGGGTTGGCGTTTGATAGTGTTCCTCTTTTCGTGATAACACTTCTGCGATTAACATTGCTAAAAACCCGTGCAACACTCTAGGACCAAGCACATAGACATTCGCTATCACTTTCTTAGAGATCATGTCGAGAAGGGTGATATTGTCTTTGCATTTCGTGGAGTCAGAGGCTCGGTTGGTGATATCCTCACCAAGCCTTTAGATCCAACTAGGTTTGCAACCTTGAGAAGTGAGTTAGGGGTAATTTATCCCTACGGTTTGGTTTGAGGGGGAGTTGGCTCTGTTCTGAACTTTTCTTGTTCATTTGAGTTTTTCTGTTTTTCTGATACCTTCTTCTAGTGGTATTTTCTTTTGATCTTTTGATCTTTTAGGCTCTTTAAGTTTTTGTGCATCTCATTGTTTCATACTGCATTCATATGAAAAACCAAAAAGATGCATTGTTATATAAGCTTTTCTGCTTGTCTTTTAAAATTGATGAAGCTTTGCTTATCACCCTTTTGAGCTTTAGTATTTCAATTCTGCTCAATGTCATGTCTAGTTCTTTGACTTGCTAGAATTATCATGCTTTCACATGTGTAGCTAAGTCTTTCTTTGAATGAGCGAACTTTAAGACAACTTGAACTAAAAACGCAATTTGTGGATGTTTTAGCTAGTTGCGCAATTAGTGCTCCTTTTGTGACATTGTCCCCGTCAAAATTGCGGTGTTAGCTCTTGAATCTAGTATTGATCATTGCTTGATCTTCTTGTTCTTTTAAGAATCTAAATCTGCTCTTGTGAAAAATGAAAAATCAAATTTAAAGATTGTCTTGTGCTTAAAATGTGCCAAACTATTCTCTCGAGACTGCATGTCATAGGCATGAACTTGGAGATAGTTTGATGATCCGAACGATCTCATGGGGATCGCTTGTCACAATTGACATGAACCTCAAGATTTGTCATACACGTAGAAGCTTAGGAAGAGTTTGTGGATGGCTCCTAGTCCGGGATCTTCTTCACTAAGATATACCTTTAATCAACTTCAATATTCATTGCAAATGAAAAACTGTTGAAAATGGGCGTTTGAGACAATTTGAGCAAAATGATTCAATTTAGGACTTGTTTGTCTCTTAATGTGGTCTTTGTTAGCTTCTTGGTCTCACATTGACATTTTGACATGGCCAGTTTCATTTTAGGATCTCTGTTGATGAACTTGCTAGATTTGAAGCTTTGCTTAGAATACTAAAATTTATTGCTTTACATTGAGCCTTCTTGCTTTAGCTTTGTTATATATGTCTTATCATGATCTTGCTAGCGCATTCAGGCTGATATGGTGTTTATGCAAAATTTGAGATGCTAGCTTGTTCTTTTGGGTAATCTCCAAAGTTTCTTGTAATCCAAAATTGAAAAATACAAAAATATGAAGCCACTCCATTGCATTTCATGCATGCTCCTTCTTATGCTTTTTCCTCATTCTGCATTTGTTATCTCTGGACGAGAGGAAGGCGTGATTCCTTGATGACTCCATTGTCAAAGGGGGAGAAGATATTTCAAGATGTGTAAAGGGGAGAGGATTTGAAAGTATTCAAAAGAGGGAGAAAATTGGAGAATTTGAAATTTTCGAAATTTGAGGATCATAGTGAGGGGAGTTTCTTATTTGCATTCTTATGGTCTTATTGCTCTTCTGAACTTGAATTGCAATTCTTGATCCTCACCATGATCAAAGGTCATTTGAACAATTGTTCTTTCATATGGACCTTAAGTGAGATTTTTGACTCGTCTTTGGAAATTGAAGCTTTCTTGCTTTCTTTGCCTTATCTCACTTGCCGATGCTATTTGAAGCCACTTGATCATTTTCATTGCTTTCTCTTGCATATGGACCAAGTTGTGCCTTTCTTGCTAAAAACGTTGAGTTTTTACTTTTCAAACCTTAAAACTTGCATTTGTGGGGAATTGCCAATGTGTTCATCAAGGGGAGATTGTGGATATCATAGGGATATGCTCATGATCTTAGGATGATGTGACAATTGGCAATGGCGTTGAAGGTTTGCGAAACACGAGTTTCGGCAAAGTTCGATGTCTGTCGGTCTCAAGCGATCGACCGCCATGGTGGCGGTCGACCGCCATGCCTCGGTGGTTTGTCTTTGGTCCGACGGCCAGCGGGGCGGTCCGACCGATTTGGTAGCGATCGACCGGCGTCGATGAGCGATCGGACCGGCAAGTTGAGTGACATTGGAGTTTGAGGTGGGCCAAAAATAGAGTGTGTAGGCAAGTGAGGAGTTTCTCGCACTTGGTCCCATAATTTTGGAGCCTCGGTCAAAAGTTCTATTCGTTTTAAATTTCCGAGAGGTTGCGGATTTGGTGTTGAAATTTTGGCTATGTCCTTTGGTGGCGGTCCGACCGGCCTTCGTTGGCGATCGGACGGCGGTGGTATGATCGAGCCCGCCAAGGTGGCGGTCTAACTGTTTTCACTTACATCGTCACCGTGTGGTGGCGATGGTTGCCGATAGGTCAAGTTCATGGGTTTCATGTCATATGTGTTGCATGATGCATGTTTTGACTAACGTGGGTCAAGTTGTGAAGAACTTGTTCCCGATTTCGATTTTCTTGTCTATTGTTGTGCGGGTTGCTTGGTGGTCAACGACGGTCAACGGCGAGGATGATCGGGACTAGGCTTGGAGAGCGAGGTTCAAAACGATCGGCGATGCGGGTGAAGTCATTGGACTCAAGTATGGTGCAAGATGGACAAAGGTGACCGAAGCAGGCGATTCGGCGCATCGTTGAATCAAGCGGCGCGGGGTCGGTGCAAGTGCCATGGTGGTTTCGGTGGGAGCCGGATGGGAGAGACTTGCCGACATGATGAGAGCCGTTGGATCAACCTACACGTGGCGGAGCAAGCGAGTGCTTCGCACAATATGAACACGGCGCTTTAAAATGCGTGCGTGTGTCACCCGTTTGTTTTGGGCCTTAACGGGAGCCCATTAGGAAGACTCTTTTAGAAACCCTAGGCCTCCACTATAAATAGAGGAGGGAGGTGGCTGCACCCAGCTCCCGATTTTTCGACGTTTCATAGTTTAGAAACCCTAATTTGCTTAGGGAGAGGAGGAGAGGTGGTTAGGGTTCTAGAGAGTTGGATTGGATTTCGTGCTCATGTATTGAGTCTTTGTCATCCATTGATGGAGTGGCTGTAAACCAATACCATATCAAATCAATCCAAAGAAAGTTTCTTCAAGATGAGGTCAATTGCTTTCTTTCTCTCTTTTTGATGATTTGAGTCTTTCTTTGATCCGCGAGTTTTGCTTAGTTTCGGACGTGATCTAGCTTGCTTGTGACGTGTGGGAATACATCTAGGATCATCAATATCATCAATCACCCACGAGCAAGTCTCAAGATCATATTTTCGTTTTGACTCGGTTTTGACCTAACCGCTCAAGCGTAGAAGGTCGAATCTTGGCAAGAATTATCACGATCGTTGCTTGGAATAGGTTCCTGACATACTTAGGTAGGTGTGTGTCAAATTTCACGAAGTTTGGACGCACGAATCAAAAGTTTGATCAATTTGCGTTTCGGTTTGTCGGGTTGTTTTCTCTGTTCATCGAACCAGCGGTCTGACCGCCCGAGAAATCGGTCTGACCGCTTGGATCGGTCTGACCGCTAGACCGACCGGTCTGACCGCCCCCGTGAGAGGTCAGACCGCCAGTGTCTTCGTGTTTTGCTTTTGTGTTGATTTTACTTCGGGGTTTTGAGTTGATTCAATACAAGTCTTCCGCTGTGCATGATTGATTGATCTTCATAGCTTTCATAGCTATTGGAGTGAGATTCGTATTGAATTGAATTCGGGAGAAAAAGAGATCGTGCTCCTATTCACCCCCCCTCTAGTCGCCTTTTCGGTCCAACATTTAGCCTTTGTGCTATGTTTAATTATGAAAACTAAAAATGAAAACAAAAATGATTTGGACTTGAGCACATTGGTATGTTGGTGTGTTTTTGGGTGTGACTGGAATGGTGCCCGAGTCAACAAGGACCGAGTTACTTGCGCCACCGTACTGAGCATTTTGCGTGCTAACCACAGTAGAGGGTATGAGACCTCTCTTGACTTAGTACTTTGGCGTGTATTGGCTCCGAGTCGCAGGGGGTCGCAGGAGGGATGGTGTTGGGAGCATGGTAGTTGTCCGAAAAGCTTTACCCTGAGTGGGTAGTTGTCTTTTCGGCTTTACCATGTAAGCGTATGGATTTTATCCATACGAGCGACTCGTAGTTAATACACAATATTGGAAATGTCTCGTAGGACTTAGCTGTGTCGGCATACCTTCGGAAGTGTGCTTTTGAGGCAAAAAGGCGGTCTGAAGTGTGGGTACATTGGTACACCCTTGCAGGGTTTTGATCTATTCGAATAGCATCGTCCTAGGTCATGGACACGCTCGGATACGCCCCGTGAGAACTAGACTACAACCTTTTAATTAAAACTTGACATGGGTGGTACGAATGGGTAATTCGTGCTATTGTTGTGATGACTATCGGGTTAGTCATCTCTAGGATGTCTTTATGTTATTACTTATTGTATCGTTGTTATTTATGCAAATAAAATTCAGATTGTTAAAACTGCCTTCAAACTATTACTTATTGCAAATAAAACTTGCTTTATGCTGAAAATAACCTTTGAGCCTTCTCCTTTGATTAAAGCCTACATGTAGTAGTAACTAGGTTTGTTACTCGTAAGTCTTGCGAGTACATTCGTGTACTCATTGTTTGCTTGTATTTGCTAATCTGGACAGCAGGTGTCGAGATCGAATCGGGTAAGGAAAGTTTGCACAGGAACGTCGATTTGCTTTGGTTTCAACCCAGCGCGGGTTATGGCAAGTCATTAGGTCTTCCTATATGGTGAATTCATGTTTTTAATTCGGTTAATTTACTGTTTTCCGCTACGTACTTGACATATTATCTTGTTATTTGGCCTTTCGGCCCTTTTGTATGAAACTGAACCTTGTTAGTTCATTATGTTGTATATTTTAAAATTTGGATAATGCAATCTCGTGTATGGAATTGATGCTTGATTTTGTAACGGAGTGTGTATACTGCATTTCTGGGAAGTATACATATCTCGAGGCTTGGTTTATTTGATTTGTGATGCTAGGGTCAATGGAAGGCTAAGCATTACAAGTTGAATAAATCGGGGTCCTCACACCTGAGGGGTTGGTGAGATAGACAATCTTCCTAGCACAATCGATTTGCCCCAATGTCGGGACAACCAATCCATGCCAAGAATCACATCCAGACTCACTGAGGTGAGTAGGATAAGATTCGCCAAGAATCCCACTCCTTCGACTTCAATAGGAACATCCTGGCACTCTTGATCAGCTCTCATTTCCGAACCCGGAGAGCGAATAAGAAAAGGAACACCCAAAGGAACAAAGTGAAGATCACTAGCAGCAGCAAACGATCTCGAAATAAAAGAATGCGAAGATCCTGAATCAAATAATACTGCAGCAGGGCGAGAATTGACAAGAAGCGTACCCAACACAACGTCGGGTGCCTCCTGTGCCTCCTCAGCCGAGATATGGTTGACTCGGCCACTTCCCACGCCCTGGGGCTTCTGGACTATCTTCTGGTCAGGTGGGTAACCACTCCCTTGACCGCGTCCTACATTAGGACGAGGGGCCGCTCCGATCCTCTTACGGCAACTGTTAGCATAGTGGCCATTTTGGTTGTAGGAGAAGCAGGTGACCTCGGCAGTTGGATTACGGAGGCCACCCTGCTGCTGGGCCACAGGTGCACGTGGCTGAAACACAACCTGCGGGGGACGAGGAACTGGCGCCGACGGCCTCGGCGGTGGTGAAGCCTGAACATGGGCCACTGGTGCTGGCCCAACACGGGGACGAGAGAGGCTGGCCTGTGCAGGCCTCTGGGCCTCCCAGCGCCTTCGCCTTGTGCTCAGCGACGATGGCCTTGTCTACCAAGGTCTGGAAGTCGGAGAAGTCAACAATAGAGAGCTTGTCTTGCAGCTCCTCAGACAAGCCCTCCATGAACTTCTCCTGCTTGGCCTCATCAGTGGCCACCTCAGCAGGAGCATACCTCGCCAAATGGTTGAACTCATGGAGGTACTCAGTCACAGATTTGCGCCCTTGCTTGAGCGCAAGAAACTCCCTCTTCTTGATCTTCATCAGGCTGGCAGGGACATGAGCCTGACGGAAAGTAGTGTGAAACTCCTCCCAAGTGACCACATGGCCAGCGGGCTGCATGGCGAGGAAGTTCTCCCACCATGAGAGTGCTGCACCCTCCGGTGGTGGGATGCAAACAGTGCCTTCAACTACTCCTGGCACTGAGCGTTGTTGAGCTTTCGCTCAACCAGACGCAGCCAATCATCCGTGTCGAGAGGGTCCTCGGACCGGGAGAAGGTGGGTGGCTGCGCGCGAAGGAACTCCGAGAGTCCCCCACGAGACTGATGTCCACCACCTCAAGATCCGGAGGCACCGAAGGGAGTGGAGGTGTTCCTCGCGATAACCTCTAGAATCCGCCTCTGATCCATACGGCTCTGCTCGATTTGAGCGAGAACCTCAGCCATGGTCGGAGGAGGCGTGTAACATCCCAAAGTGCTGTTACCAAAATAAAATAAATAAAAGTTATTGTTTTATTGGATTTTTTGAAATTTGAAAGAGTTATATTGCTTTATTTGAATATTTAAAGTTTTAAAAGGCAAAAGTAAAATTTATTTGAAGTTCTTGAAGTTTTACTTGGCTTGATTTGAAAAATAAACATTTAATTAATTTCTAGAATTTTAAAAGCTTTTTCCTAAATATTTTAAAGCCAAAATAATTTATTTGCAAAATTAAAACCCAATTATAAGTTGGAACTATTTTATTTAAGTCCAAAATAACTCTAGGAATTTCTGTGAATTTTTCTAGAATTTTTGGATCTAAATTACTATTTTTAAGAAGCTAATTTGATTTAACTCCTTTTCTGAAATTAGAAAATCAATTAAAATCCCTAAATTGGTTTTGGGCCAAATTCCCCTGGCCCAACCCATTTCCTCTGTACTTTCGGCCCACTCGGCCCGCACGCACTCACCCTCTCTCCCCATCCACCCCGATCGTCCGATTTGAATCGGACGGCTAACACACACCCACGCCACCCCGCCTTTTCCGCACCGTCGGATCAAATCCCGACAGCCCGCACTGCTTCTTCTTCCCCGCACCCCTTCTTCCTCGCGAGAGCCCGCACCGGCCGCCATTTTTGCCACACGAGAGCTCCGTCAACTCCCCAAATTTCGGCCCATTCTCCGCGCCCGCGTGCGCATTAAAATTCCCTCGTCCCGCCGCGCCTTCGCCGGCCATTTGCCCCTCCATCACACGCGAAATCACCGGATTTTGAATCGGTCACCGCCGTAACCTCCGCGCCCAATTCGCCGCCTCGGACTCTCCCGCGCCCTATAAAGGTGCACCCCAGCATCGCCTCTTCACCCTGAACCCAGCGCCACCACCCACTCTTCCTCTCCCCCTTTCTTTTGGCCGGATTTTGCAAATCTTCGCCGCCGGCTGCCACTCACTCCGCCGCCCCTAGTGCCACCACCACCGTCAATGCGTCCTCGCCACCGACACCATCGGCTTCGCCGCACCTTTGCCGACCCGGTGCTTGCGTCGCCTTCGCCGGAGCGCCGCTCGAACGCCCGCGCCGCCTCCAACACAATCTCGCCGCCGCTCGACCTCGTCGCCGACGACCTTTCCGCTGCGTTTTCTCGCAACCTCGGTGAGCATCACATTCAGCATCACCCACTCTTTCTGTTGCGACCACCCACACCCCTCGCCGTGGCGCATAGTGTCGGCGAGGCCATCACCGGAGTATCGCCGGCTCCGTGCCAACGTGGCGTGTCCAGGTCAGAGCCATGTAGGTGCCACATCAGCATAAAATCCTACGTGGATCCTACGTGGAGCCACGTCAGCACGTACACAACCAGCCCCGCAACCCCCATTCACTGTCACTGTTCCCATGCACCGAGTCCACGGTGGACTGTTGACCAACCGTGGGCCTAGTCCATTGACTTGGGCCCACATGTCAGTGAATGAATTTATTTTCCTTTAGGAAAATAATTCGGTCGGGAAAAAGGATTTTCCCTCGCTGACATCATCTTGCACAATATCTCTAATTTCCTTTAGAAAAATAATTCAGAAAATTCATGGAATTATGATTTTCATTATTTCATGTAATTTCAATCTTCCAAAGCCCATATCTTTTGCATCCGAACTCCGATTGAGTCCATTCAAATTTGTAAATTCATATAAAATTAAGATATATCCAAACAAACCAAAATTATTTAATTTGGAGTTCATTTGAATTATTATTTGAATTTTATCTAAATTTGGCTTATTTCGCGATTAGATTTCGACGACTTCGGAGAGTCAGAATTCGACGCCGTTTGAAGAACTTATAAGAGGATTGATTTTGACTGTATGATCATCGTGATTGTACAACTGGACTACCTGGAGAAAGTACTTATGAGTACTAGGTGACCTGTTAAGGAAAACAACATCACCTAAGTACTAGGTGATCTGTTAAGGAAAACAACATCACCTCATCAAGCAAGGCAAGTTATATCCTTGATCGTATTGATCCCATTATTTCAAATTATTTATATTTTGTTTTAAATTATTACTGCATGCATATGTTTATACAATTATTTTAATTCCCTGTTTTGATTGCCTAGTTATTCCAATCTTCCTTGTATAGCCAATTTGAATGTTGAACGTGAATACCTTGTCACCATTAGGAAAAATGATACTAAAATTAATCATATGCTTAGCCAATGCTTAGATCAAATCTTGTATTTGGGAAGTTTTAGCCAAATCTTTCAAATTTGATTTAGATTGGATCTGTGGTATTGTTTTACCATAGAAGGTTTATAAAATGCTTTTACTTGGAAAATAAAATAAAAATGGGTTTGGACTTGGGCGAAATGGATGATTGGTGGGTGCAGGTTTATGCACGGGCTTAATCTGGTTAAGGTTAAGGCCCAAGGTTTTATTTGGAAGACGCCCAAGTCAGTTAAGGACTGGTCTTCGAGTGTATGTTGTTATGCCTTATCGTACTACCACATGTCCTCTGTGGGCGGGACCTGGCCAACTAATTTGAAACATTTCATTGTTAGCTGTGCCATTTTGGTGTGTGGGTGTTGGTTAGACAGTATTCCCACTTGGTGCAAGAGGGGGCTTCTGGCGGACGATTAGTCAAAAGGAAGTGAAACCTTAGCGAGCATAACTACTTTGGAATGGCGCATTGTAAAGGCCTCGTGATAATCACTTAGTCGCACACCTACGGAAGTGTGTGAGCGAACAGTACAAGTTGATTATCTCTTGTGGGTAAAGTTGTACAACCTCTACAGAGTGTAAAACTATTCGAATAGCCGTGTCCACGGTTATGGACATGCTAGCAGAACTGCTCAAAGTTAGATGTTTGGTTTTGATTTCAAAAGGCTTTATCAAATGATTTTGGATTTCTATCCACTTGGGAAATTTGGGCGGTTAGTCATGTGATAGGAGGGTATCCTTCACCATTCATGAGTGAATGTTATCTGACTATAAAACCGAGAATTTATAAAACGACTTGTAGTTATAAAATATCTGCTTTGGAACTTAGTACAAGTATTTAAAGAAAAATGATGCTTTATGCAAATCAACCAAAAAGCCATCCTTTGTTACATCCATGTATGCAAGTTATTCTGTTATTTGACGGGTGTAACTTGCGAGCACGGTAGTTGTGCTCATACTTGCTTTATACAAATAAAATTTCAGAGGAGAAGGACTACGCCACCGGTGTGGATCTCGACGACTAGGCTGCTACCCGAGTCGATTGCCTGTGGCAGATCAGCTGGACTCCACTACTTCTTCTGCGTCTTCCGCTGTGTTCTTTATTGTTGGCTGTAAGCCTCCTTTGTAATAAACTCTGTTAATTAATAATAAAGTTGTGATATGAATTTGTTACCATATTTGTTTACTGTGTGAACTAGCTACTGATCATGGGACTAGTTCAGAAATGCACAGAGGATTTGGGAGAGTCACTCCCGGGTCCTGACAAAGTGGTATCAGAGCCATATCGACTGTAGGTCGTGACCTAGTTAGAATGGCCGTTAGTTTAATACTTCAAAACTTATTTTATAACAAGAAAAATAAATTATTCTCTCCTCATCTTGGTCGTCTATCTATAGCTTCCTTATAGAAACTCTTTCTCACCTAATTCTTTCTTCATCATTTTATAATGTAAATGGAGCCTCTTTCCTTGGAAATTCCTATGGATGGTCAACACGTTCTTAACCCTTACATTCAAGACCACAAGGCATGAAGCTGTCAAGGAAGCATCGTCAACCAAGACCACGAGCAGAAGATACGATGTCAGCCAACCACATAGCTTAAGTTTGCCAAGGCTCATTCTGTGTATTGAGTCGCTTCCCCAAATTAATTAAAGAGTCTCGATCGATAGAACATTGTAATGCTTTCGAGTTCTGTAACACCCCAACTCTCAATGAGCCTGGAATGCTACTGGAATTAAACTAATCTAGCACAAATTACAAAATTTCGGCAGAGTCTCCTTTGTTTAATCAGCTCTACCGAGGTTTCAACAATAAATAATGGCATTTATCAATAATAACTTCATAATCAAGTTCAATCAAACTTGCATGATAATCGAATGAATATAACCAAGACTGGCAAATCTCATGATTACAAATAATCAGATACTCAAACCAAAATAAACATCTACTCCAACAGTTTAATTATTTCTGAGATGAAACTAAGTGGCAAACGCCTTAAGATTGTGAGGTAGTGAGTGCATCCAACATATACTCCCTCCCATGCATGTCGTTCCTGCCATTTGTACCTAAAACAGATTAAAGCAAGAGTGAGCCCAAAAACTCAGCAAGTATCAACAAGGCCATAAACAAGAGTTCAATCATAGCATCGATAATCCACAATAACATTACACTAAACATAACCTTTAATCTTAAGAAATGCAACCAATGCAATGCTCCTTTTGATCTTTATCTCTTTTCGCATTTTACCGGTAATGCGGGTTATTCATTCGTCAATGAATACCCTTGCCTGTGCCCTCTGGCACAGGGACCAAGAGCCTATACACCACATGTATAGGGACCTTTGCCCATCATCTTAATGATGTGGACCTCTTTGCTCATAGCCCACATTCCACGAATGTGGGGACCTCAAGCCCGTCATTGCATGACGGGGACCTCAACTATATAAACTTGGTTATCATGTAACCAAGACTCAACATGCTCAAAACATGCATATGCACCATGACAACATCTTTCACATGTAAGAATTCAACGTGTTCACATAAACCTATAAGCATTAACAACATGCAAAAGAATTCTTCAACCATAACAAGCAGTCATCAAGATACATGGTAACTCATCTCATTAACAGGTATGCATGGCTAATACCAACAAGACACATCACAATTTCCATCATGCAAACATAAATGTGCAATAGCCTGAATACTTGCCTCAACCGGGCGAGAACGGTGGACGCGAAGAGGGTGCTGCCTGGGTTCACGCTCCCACCTGAACATAAGATAACCCCAATCTAAGACCAACATACCGAACCAAGAACATAAGAACAACACAATTGAACTCGCTAATCTCCCAAGTGTTTCCAATCTTCTAGTTTCTAGCGATCGATTTGGTATTCACTGTGGACAGTCAACTTCTAAAATACATAACTTTCTCCTCAGGAATCCAAATAAGATGATCTTAGACTTTATGAAAATTTAATTAAATTACCTAAATAAACTTAGTTGGGGAGCCCTTTTGATTCTGCCATTTACTGCCCCTAGCAAGCCAAACTATCAGACCTCAGAATTCACGTCGGGTTCTCTGGACAGTACACTAAAACCTCCATAACTTTTTCTACGAAAGTCCAAATCTTGCGTTATTTATCTCTATGAAAAGGTATAGAAATTACCCACATTTTTCGTTATACTTAGATCCCCTGATTCTCCCTTTAATTAGCAGTTTTAATCAGTTTTCTACAGACTGTCCAAAAACTGACAGATCAACAGGACAGCGATACTAGAAAATTCATAACTCCCTGACCGTTAATCGGATTTGGGTGTTCTTGGCGGCCATTGAAAGCTATGAACATAACCTCCAAAACTCTAGGAGATCAAAACTCCTAATTCGGCCTCTAACCACACGAAACTGTCCGCGCAACAATCAGGACAAAACGCAATCTAACAGCAATCGGTAACCGATCCAATAAACGAATTCATAAAACGCATCTAACACGAAAGATTCTGCGGGGAAGGGTCTTCGTTACCCCTTGGAGAACGTAGATAGATGATGGGTTACCCCCACGAAGAAAGCCTCCTCTCCACACCTCCTTCTTCCTCCTAAAGCCGAACTCCACCGGGAACTCCTTCCTTTCCTTCTCTTGGTTGGCAGCAGGGAAAAGGGGAAGTTTGGCCGGCCAGCAAGGGGGGAAAAACCGTGGAGGAGGGGCTGCTAGAGGGGTGGTTGCACAAGGGAATGATGGGGGAAGAAGGTGGTGCGGCCACCAAGGGGAGAGGGGAGGGGGAAGGGCGTGGGGAGTGGGGGAGGTGGTGGCTAGGGTTTGGGGGGAGGGAGTGGCGCCCCCCCTTTGGCCGGCCACCCCATGAGCCACATGGGCCGGGGCCCAAGCCCAGGTTTGGCTAGAACAGCGATTTCACCCTTTTTCCTGTTAAAATTACGCATTTTTCTCTAATTGGTCCTTCCCGATTTCATTTATTTCCCTCCCGAACATTTGATCTCTCCCGACCATTTGCTCATCTCACTTTCGGGGTATCACAAGTTCTTTCTTTTTGTTTGGGAGTGTTGTTTCGCTCTATCCCCTCAGTTCTTCCTCTTTGTTTCTTTCCTATCCTTTGTCTCCTTCTCTAAAACCTCTGGAATAACCAGCAGATGAAGAACACCCGTCGTTCTAAAGATGATACCAACACCAACAAGGATGTCCCTACTGAAGGCAACCAACAACTGATAGCAGAAACCCTTTGGAATGTGAATCAGTTCCTTGTCACCCAAACCCAGCTGATGCAATGATTAATGCAACAATTGAATGGCAGCAATGTCTCCACAACTCCTGTCCCTGCAGCACCTGAAGAGTGTTCCTGCGAAGAGCTATCTAAGGACAAGCCACCAGAAGTCCCTCTTAATGATGATGTGAGCCATGTCCTTTCTAAAGGCCGCCATCCATGGAAGTTTGTGCACTGTTATAGATGTGGTGGAAGAGGACATTTTGCTTATGGATGTCCCCAAAAAGGGAAGCTAGAACAAGAAATTCTTTGTGCCAGCTGCAACAACATTGGACACTATTTCATCAGGTGTTCTAGAAGGAAAGAAATCCAGTATGAAGTATGCTACTGCTGTGGCAAGAAAGGACACTTTGCCAAACAATGTCCCCTGTAGGCAAATTTGGCACCTCAAACAACCTCAGCACTGGAAGGCAAAATCAAAGAAACCGACGCACCACCTCAAACAGCAATCAATTGCTCCAACAATGAAGTTCGAGAGATCTTGAAGACATCTTTGATCCCTGCAACTCAGCATGAGTGTGTGAGTAATCAAGCTACCCCTATCCAAGCCGAGAAAGGTAGGACCAGCCCCAAGGTACTCAATCTTCAATCTCCCTGCCACCATCAAGACAGTGGTCAAAAGTGAAGATGGAAGATCAAGTACAAGACATTGCGAGGACCCCAAGACTCGTGTGATTGTTGGACCATCTCTCAAGAGTAAGACATCAAGGGGCAGTCTTCCAGAAGTTACTCTTATTGCAACAATCACCCCATCAGCAGGAAGAAAGAATAATGTGAGGATTATGTCTCAATTGCAAGAGTACCGAAGCTTGGGCTTGCCGATGCCCCAAGAAACAACCATGAAGCAGCCAACCAGCTTGTTGCCCCCAAACACCTCTATTGGAGGTCAGCCACAAAAGGACCCACCCTATGTTGCAGGCATCACATGCTTCAACTGCCATGAGGAGGGGCATTTTGCTAGAAAATGTCCAAAGAAGTATCAGGCAGCAAATCAAGTCAACTCTGAAGATCCAAGAATCAACATCATGCAAGCAAACAAGAAGCCGCAGAATTCTGGACGAGGACGTCTGTACAATGTCACAGCTCAAGTTCTGTCAGATGATGAGCAGGATGTGGACGACAACAACTTCAGCTGATAACCTTGTATCCCTAGCTTTCTTTCTAGCCTCTCCGAATCTCGGGGTCGAGATTCCTTTTAAGGGGGGTAGTTTGTAACTGTGAGGACCCCGATTTATTTGGCTTGTAATGCTTAGACTTCCATTGACCCTAGCATCACAAATCAAATAAACCAAGCCTCGAGATATGTATACTTCCCAGAAATGCAGTATACACACCCTGTTACAAAATTATGCATCAATTCCATACATCATATTATAACAATTCTACCAAAAGACATACATAATATAAAGTTATTACAAAAGATACCGACCGGCCAAATGACAACAAGTATGAAATAACAGCGGAAGCAAAAGGTGCCATAAGATGGCTTAAACCAAAAGACGACCGGTTAGCCACATAACCACAGGGCAACCGACCAGGCCGCCAAGCTAGTCGTCCCACACACTGCCACAGCACGACTCACAAAAGTGAGGCCCTTGGGGCTCACCTTCTTCCTCTGCACACAACAAGCAATGCAGTTGAGTACAAAAATGTACTCGCAAGACTTACGAGTAACAAGCCTATACATAACTACATGTGAGCTAAATTCAAAGGAAAGGGTTATATGGTTATTTGGACTCATAAAACAATTTTCATTTGCAATAATATAATAGATTGAAGGCAATTTAGCAAACCAGTTTTTAATCATTGAAATAACAGCGAGTAGCAATAAATAATCAAGTAACCACCTACAGGTGACTAACCCAAATGCCACCACAACATAGCATGAATCCCCGATTCGTACCACCCATCAAGTTTTAATTAAAATGTTGTAGTCTAGTTCTTACGGGGCGTATCCGAGCGTGTCCATAACCTAGGACGAGGCTATTCGAATAGTTCAAAACCCTACAGGGGTGTACCAATGTACCCACACTTCAGACCGCCTTTTTGCCAAGCTATTAAGCACACTTCCTTTGGTATGCCGGCACAGCTAAATCCTACGAGACATTTTCAATGAATGATGCTAATTAAGAGTCGCGACAACCTGAAAAGTAGGATACATCCGCCCATGGATCAAGCCGCTGCGGATGCTCCCCCCTTATAAAAAAATAGTTTTAACCACCTGCGACCCGTAATTAACACCTCCCAAAGTACTTAGTCAAGAGTGGTCTCATACCCTCTAGCGTGGTTAGCACGCTAAAATGCTCAGTACGGTGACGCAAATAACTCGGTCCTTAATGACCCGGGCACCATTCCAGTCTCACCCAAAATCACACCATCTTACCATTGTGCCCAAGTCCAAATCATTTTGTTTTCATTTTTAGTTTTCGCAATTTAAACATAGCACAAAGGCTGAAACATAAAGTTATAATAAGCATTTGTGTGATCAAGGTTATCGACAAGTCGATAATCGCCCATTTCTACCGATAGCTAAGCATGGCTAAGCACATCAACTCGTAAACTACTAAGTGACAAAGGTGTAACACCCCGGCTATTCGGAAGCTAAGAAGTCACCTAAATCATCTAACATACATCCATAATGCGGAAGAATTTGAATAATATCAGCTAATGATATAAAGAAATCACTATTTAATAGAACCATGGCATGACATTAGTCTGAATTCAACCAAGTGTAACGAAGGATGATCGAAGATCACAAGTAATACATAATAAATCATAATATGGAGAAGGTATCCTTCCTTCACCATTTAAATTTATTTAATACAGTTCATCACTTAACGAATGAAAGATAGAAACTAAATCATATTGTTGAACTTGATTATGGTGAATTGCAAGATTAGTGCGTGTCTACTTGTAATACCCCAAAAGTATCCGAAAGGATTATTGAGAGAGAATTAGGTTATTTAAAGAGAAGGACTATTTAGAAATTGAATTGAGGGAAGGATCAAATAGAAAATAGTTATTTAAGCAGTTAAAGAGGGGTTTCTAATGAAATTTGGACAACCTGGCCGAGGCCTTAGGCCCATTGGTATTTGGCCCAAAGGTGGGAGGAGGTGGCGGCCATAAAGGAGAAATTAGCCATAGTGGCCCATGAGAAAATCAACCACCAACAAAAGGAGGAGGGAAACCCTAGGTTTGCTACAGTAATTCCGTGCTACAGTACCACCGCCGCCACTGTAGCACGGCACTGTAGCAATCCTCTCTTCCATGGTGGTGCCCTCTCCTCCGATGCCTCTTCATTGTGGTGGCGGCCAAGAAAAAAAAGAAGAAGAAGGAAGAAGGAGAAGGGAAGAAGAGAGGGATGGGAGAGTTCGTGGCCTGCGCTGGGAGTTCTTCACGTTCGCGGTGTTTCGTCAAGGGTAATACCCGTTTCCCCCGAGTAGATGCATCTTTTGATTGTTGTAACAATGTCGGTATTTCTGTCTCCTCAGGACAGATCGCGTTAGACAGACGTTTTGATGAAGTTAAGTGCGGATTCAGTCTTGGACTTCTCCTAGAGAGTTGTAGAGGACGTCAATAGCTTTCGATGAAGTGCTAGATCGTATTATTTGGACCTCTGTAGCAAAAGTTATGAATTTATTAGTGCGACTGTCCTGCGAATCAGTCAATGTTTTGACAGGTTTTAGTAATTTGACTTGTGCGATAAGTTAAATGGGGAATTAGAGGATCGCAGTATAACGAAAGTTGTAGATAATTGTCGTATCTTTCAGGGAAGCACAAGAACATGAAATTTGGAAAAACGAGCTGAAAGTTATGATCAATTTAGTGCACTGTCCAGAGAACCTGACGTGAAAACGATGTTCTGTTATTTCGAATGTTAGGGGTAGTAGATGGCCGAAACAGGAAGGCTCACCAACTAGGTTTAGTTGGGGAATTTGATAACCTTTCAATGAAGTCCAAGAACACCTAATTTGGATCCCTGTACAAAAAGATATGAATTTTAGAACATGACTGTCCACAGAAGGGACAAAGCGACATCTAGAAATTGGGGCTGGGTTCGCGCTAAAGGAACTTTTGTGAGTCCGTGTTTACTTTTATGGTTTGAGTGGTCCTCTATTGCTGTCTTAGCATTTCTTAATTGAATGTTTAGGTGGGGGACTGGTTCCGGAGGCGGCACCCTCTTCGCGTCCTTCGTTCCCGCACGGTTGAGGCAAGTGCATCGTTTGAACCTTGTTTGTAATTGCTTGGATATGAATGCGGGTTTGATGCTTGTTAATGTCGTATGGCTGTTGATAAGTGTGCATAATCAGAATGGTGAATGTTCAAAGTATGGATATGCTTTATTCATTAATATTGTTATCGTCTTTATTCATGAATGTCGTTATTGCCTTTATTCATGAATGTTGTTATTGTCATTGGTGCTTGATGTTAAAAAGAGATGGTGCATATGCATTTTGATATCATGTTGAGGCCTGGTCTTGTGATGACCAAGCATGCACATCTTTGAGGTCCCCGTCATGAATGTGACGGGCTTGAGATCCCCACACTCGTGAAGTGTGGGCATGAGGTCCCCAATACTTGCGGAGTATTGGGCAATTGGTCCCTGTGCGTGCGCGCACAGGCATGGGTATGCAGCGACGGTTGCATACTTTGCATTACCGGTAAAATGCACAAAGAGATAAAGAAAAGGAATCCTTGAGCATTGCATTTGCATGTGGAATGATTTAGTGATGTGCTCCTGAATATGGATCTTGATGTTATGGATTGAATTATGTGTCTTTTATTTATGTACTTGCGAGTCTGTGGACTCACTCTTGCTTTCTTGTTGTTTTTAGGTACTCGGTTCAAGCGCAAAGCATGCATGGGAGGGAGTAGCGTTATGCTTTGCACGCATTAATTGTCATGAACTTTAATTCTCGACCATGCCTTAATAATTAAGCTACTGTTTAAGGATTTGACATGTTTATGTTATCGTATCGGATTATTTGTAATAATGATGAGTAGTCTAGTTGGAAGTTTGAGGATTTGTTCATCGATTAGTAAGTTCTTGAGTACTTATTGTTGATCTTGAATATTGTAGTATTTCGTTATAACTCCTTTTAACTGTTGAAACCCATGTGTTGTTAGAATTACAAAGGAGACTCTACTGAAATTTAGTAAATTATCTTAGTTTAGTTTTGTGTAAGGTTACTTTAGTAGCATTCTTGGCTCTTGTGGAGTTGGGGTGTTACGGTTGGTATCGAGGCGGTTTGAGGTCCGTGGGTAATGAAATATTAATTTTGACACACTAAGCACGATGAGGTGGGATTGGGTTTTGCATTGCATTTACGCTTCTATTGAGTTGTATTGATGATTCTGTTATGAGACGATTTGATATATCTATATTATAATGCTATTGTTATATGTGTGGGGATAACCCATGTTGAGAGGTGGAGGTAGTGGTTGTGGCTCGGGTTTACCAAGTTACACCACTATTCGTAGTAAGGGATTAGTGAAGTGGTTACCTTGGATATCTTAGTCTTGGCGTGATAGTGAGTATCTTAGAAGTTGTTCGTTTATTTGAATTTGAATTTGGTCAATTCTTGTCCGGTTGTGGTTGATGAATTTCTCTGGGTCGATGAGTTCATTGCGTGGATGGGTTTCTTTGAGAAAGATTGATATGTTTTTATTGGCTTAACTTGTCCCTTAAAGCAATTATTGTTTTCCCAACTGTTGAGTTATTCTCGGTTGGTGAACTTTGTTAATTGTCAAGATTGACCTTTGTATTAGAGTTTTGTCTTTTTTATTGGAAAACTTGACCTATTTATTCGCTTGATGTTTTTGGTTAATGAAAGTTTTCTTTTACAAGTCCTTTAGTACGTGGAGACTTTGACTCAATGTATCTCTCTTGGGTATTTTGAGTGTTGAAGATTAATAGTTCTCTTTTATGAAAGAAGATGTTAAACCCTTTAGCGATGTTTTGTCTTGGTTAAGTGAGAGGTTATAATCAAAACAATTAATGGATATGATATGTATTATCATGTTAGTCAGATGTGTGCATGATCGATCAAACTAAGATCCTTGAAAGGAAAGTTGATAGATTTGAAAGTTTTTGTAGTAATTCTTGATGAGTGTGATTAGAGTATGACTATATCTAATTGTAATCAATAGAATTGATAAGAAGTGTGGAACATTGATGAATTGAGTGATCATTAAGAGTGATACATTTGGTAAACTTATTTGGTAAATTGGATTAACTAATCTCAATGGATTAATCTAACCATTTGGGATGGTTAAGTTCAAAAGGAGTTAGATTATTGTCTATTAAAGTTTGGTGTTGAGCATCACTAAGAGATAAACTGATGGGATTTAATGGATGAACAATGTTTACGTGATGGTAGAACTATCGGATAATAGTATGTCTTTGATGGAAGGGTTTTGGAATAACCTTTTAAATTGTGTAGTCGGTTCCCTCTAAAATAAAGTGGTTGTTGTAGTGAGGTTGTAATAATTTGGTATACCCTCAATTGAGGATGAGATGATAATCTAGTATATAACAATTTGGAAAGCTTTTGAGGACTTTTAAAGGAAGGGTTGACGATAACGAATCTTGTTAAGAGCGAATTACTCTTGATGTTAGAAATACAGTCTACAAGAGATTGTGAGTGGTGATAATTCTTCTAGAGAGAAAGTAAGTTGATTGATTTTTATAATATGGATTAAATGAAATGTTTGGAGTTTTGCATTCGTGATCTTTTAGAGTTCATGAATTATGTAGTACATGAAATTAGTTGAGCAATGTGACGTGTGGGAAGGTTCTGTTTGGTTCCTAAGTGATTAATGTGGTTTGGTTCTAAGTAGTGTTGTAATCAAAGAAAATTGCTTTCTTTGTTAACAGAAAAATGTGTACCAAAAGTATTTGAGGTTGGAGTTAAGAATTGTGATCTTTAATTTTTTCTATTGTTAAAGCTTAAGAGTTTCTTGGTTTCCATAGCAGTGTTTTATTATGATTTATGGAGGTTTGAAAGTTCCTTATTGTGGGACATGTGCCCTCATTTACATACTCGTATTTTGTTTTAGGATCATTAATATTTGACTGTTTCTCTTGGTCTGGGCTCACTCCGAGGAGCAACATTTTTCTTGTACGTTGAAAACTTGTATTTGGTTGTTTCTTCCTTTTGAGAAAGGAATTAACCAACTTGTGTTGCAAAGTCTTATAAAGTGTATTATGGCGATTGGTTGGTGGTAGACAAGTATATGATGGTGGTGAAATTTTGGGAACCAAGTTATTTGAAGAGATAGATAGTGAATTGGTTTTGACCTATAATACACGGAGGGAGTTATATTTAAATGGAAGGTTTGTCGATGAAATAAAATTGATTAGTGTTACAACTAGTAGAACCTATGGCGAATTATGATCCAAAGAACATTTGTCCATGTTGGGATGTTGGGATTATCGAAAGTATGGACTCTTGATAAATTTATTAGAGTATAGCAATTGGATACTTAGTAAGATTATGTAATTGGATACTTAGTAAGATTGTGTAGAAGAGTTTTGATGGTGAAGATTAATGAGAGTAGCGGTGTGGAGAAACCTAAGTGTTGTGCTAATTAATGGGATAGCGAGGAATTGTTGAGTTATTGTCGCATGATTCGGCCTCAATGAGTAACCCTATGGGAGTTAGATTATCTCTAAGTATAACTTGGTCAAGAATTTATTTATTTATTAAGGTTGGTGATTGAGTATGTTTGAATCCTGGTCAATCAATTAGAGTATTGCGAATGGGTATATTGTAGTTGTGTAACTGAATTGGATTGGTGTGGATTAGAGGCCTAAGATTGGTGAAATAAATCGCCTTGGGGCGGTTACCTGATTAGTGAGGTATGTTGATAATAATAACTGAGGTTATTGTGAGCTGTGTGAAATTTTAGTAAACGAATTTAAGGATTTCCTATCAATTATACCAGAAACTCATGGTAGAAAACTTGGAGGTTGAATTTGGGCTTTGTATTTTTATGATAGGACCATGGAGACCCAATAGTATGTGTAGAGGTAGATGAACAGAAGCGAATTTTGAATAGTATGTTGATCTTTGATAGAATACATTGGGTAAAGTAAATGAGTATGTGTCTTGAGAACTTGAAGTTGATTATCTTTACAGAATGAGTTGATGTGGATGTGGGTGAAAAATCTCTATTGAGGCGTTGGAAACTATTTGTTAAAATAATTCCTTTGGGATAGGAGTGGACTAGAGAATATTTTTGTGGATTAGAAGAGTCTCTCTAAATAAGTATGGTTGTTCTTTCGGTTTGAGGATCATTTGGAGATTGTCGGTTAAGAGGAGGAGTTAGTGTGATAATTCGCACACCCATGAAAAAGGAAAGGATTATTTCTTAAATGAACATCGAGAAAGAATGATCCTCGAGTAGAGAAGTGCTCTATTGGTTCTTGCTTGAATTGGTTTTTTTTATATAATGGAGATCATGTACAATTTGAGTTGACTTAGGTTGATAAGGTGGTTCTGTCCAGTTCAGGAAAATAAATGAAGTAATTGATTTGGACATTCGAGCGAATTTTCTTTTGGCTTATGTGGTGTTTAGTTGCAAACTGCCGAGTTGGAAGGATGGAAGGTTTTCGTGAAGAATCTCTGATTTTGTAGGAAAGTTGGAATTGCTTTGTGAATCCTTTGTTTTCAGTTGAATCTGATTATTAAAGTTTGATAAAATAAGTTGTGTTGTACGTCCCTGCTTAATGGAGGATCTCCTTGTTCTAGTGAAGGAATCGACTAAGAGGGAACGAGAGTTCCAAATGTTTATGTGCAAGTTATGTGGTTTGGTGCCGAAGAGATAGATAGCCCAGAGTATATTTGGTTGTTCTGGAAGTTGCGGGGATTCTGGAAGATAGCAATTTGCTAGAACCGTCTCGAGTCTTGGAGCGGGGTATATAATGTTTTGGATGAACCGGTGTTGAGAGAATGCTTAAGGTATCTGGAGTGTGAGGTTTCGTAAGAGCCGTTGACCAGCGAGCATTACTGCATCTTTGAGTCATGTCTGTTGAGTGGTTCTGGTTAGGATGGTACAAGTGATGTGGCGTAACACATCAGTTGCATCAAGGTGCGGTGGTCCCATAAGTCCGAGTGGAAAAACGACTTGGGAATTGGAGTCTCGCATGCGCGAGCGATATCCAGAATTATTCACAGCAGTGCATGTAGCAATGCTAGTAAGTTTTAGCTGTGATTATACTTTGGCATAAGCATGGTCAGAATTCGAGGTCGAATTCAGTTTAAGGGGGTTAGAATGTAATACCCCAAAAGTATCCGAAAGGATTATTGAGAGAGAATTAGGTTATTTAAAGAGAAGGACTATTTAGAAATTGAATTGAGGGAAGGATCAAATAGAAAATAGTTATTTAAGCAGTTAAAGAGGGGTTTCTAGTGAAATTTGGACAACTGGCCGAGGCCTTAGGCCCATTGGTATTTGGCCCAAAGGTGGGAGGAGGTGGCCGCCATAAAGGAGAAATTAGCCATAGTGGCCCATGAGAAAATCAACCACCAACAAAAGGAGGAGGGAAACCCTAGGTTTGCTACAGTAATTCCATGCTACAGTACCACCGCCGCCACTGTAGCACGGCATCTGTAGCAATCCTCTCTTCCATGGTGGTGCCCCTCTCCTCGATGCCTCTTCATTGTGGTGGCGGCCAAGAAAAAAAGAAGAAGAAGGAAGAAGGGAGAAGGGAAGAAGAGAGGGAAGGGAGAGTTCGTGGCCTGCGCTGGGAGTTCTTCACGTTCGGCGGTGTTTCGTCAAGGGTAATACCCGTTTCCCCCGAGTAGATGCATCTTTTGATTGTTGTAGCAATGTCGGTATTTCTGTCTCCTCAGGACAGATCGCGTTAGACAGACGTTTTGATGAAGTTAAGTGCGGATTCAGTCTTGGACTTCTCCTAGAGAGTTGTAGAGGACGTCAATAGCTTTCGATGAAGTGCTAGATCGTATTATTTGGACCTCTGTAGCAAAAGTTATGAATTTATTAGTGCGACTGTCCTGCGAATCAGTCAATGTTTTGACAGGTTTTAGTAATTTGACTTGTGCGATAAGTTAAATGGGGAATTAGAGGATCGCAGTATAACGAAAGTTGTAGATAATTGTCGTATCTTTCAGGAAGCACAAGAACATGAAATTTGGACAAACGAGCTGAAAGTTATGATCAATTTAGTGCACTGTCCAGAGAACCTGACGTGAAAACGATGTTCTGTTATTTCGAATGTTAGGGGTAGTAGATGGCCGAAACAGGAAGGCTCACCAACTAGGTTTAGTTGGGAATTTGATAACCTTTCAATGAAGTCCAAGAACACCTAATTTGGATCCCTGTACAAAAGATATGAATTTTAGAACATGACTGTCCACAGAAGGGACAAAGCGACATCTAGAAATTGGGGCTGGGTTCGCGCTAAAGGAACTTTTGTGAGTCCGTGTTTACTTTTATGGTTTGAGTGGTCCTCTATTGCTGTCTTAGCATTTCTTAATTGAATGTTTAGGTGGGGGACTGGTTCCGGAGGCGGCACCCTCTTCGCGTCCTTCGTTCCCGCACGGTTGAGGCAAGTGCATCGTTTGAACCTTGTTTGTAATTGCTTGGATATGAATGCGGGTTTGATGCTTGTTAATGTCGTATGGCTGTTGATAAGTGTGCATAATCAGAATGGTGAATGTTCAAAGTATGGATATGCTTTATTCATTAATATTGTTATCGTCTTTATTCATGAATGTCGTTATTGCCTTTATTCATGAATGTTGTTATTGTCATTGGTGCTTGATGTTAAAAAGAGATGGTGCATATGCATTTTGATATCATGTTGAGGCCTGGTCTTGTGATGACCAAGCATGCACATCTTTGAGGTCCCCGTCATGAATGTGACGGGCTTGAGATCCCCACACTCGTGAAGTGTGGGCATGAGGTCCCAATACTTGCGGAGTATTGGGCAATTGGTCCCATGCGTGCGGCGCACGAGCATGGGTATGCAATGACGGTTGCATACTTTGCATTACGGTAAAATGCACAAAGAGATAAAGAAAAGGAATCCTTGAGCATTGCATTTGCATGTGGAATGATTTAGTGATGTGCTCTCGAATATGGATCTGATGTTATGGATTGAATTATGTGTCTTTTTATTTATGTACTTGCTGAGTCCGTGGACTCACTCTTGCTTTCTTGTTGTTTTTAGGTACTCGGTTCAAGCGCAGATGCATGGGAGGAGTAGCGTTATGCTTTGCACGCTGCTCGTCATGAACTTTAATTCTCGGACCATGCCTTAATAATTAAGCTCTTGTTTAAGGATTTGACATGTTTATGTTATCGTATCGGATTATTTGTAATAATGATGAGTAGTCTAGTTGGAAGTTTGAGGATTTGTTCATCGATTAGTAAGTTCTTGAGTACTTATTGTTGATCTTGAATATTGTAGTATTTCGTTATAACTCCTTTTAATCGTTGAAACCCATGTGTTGTTAGAATTACAAAGGAGACTCTACCGAAATTTAGTAAATTATCTTAGTTTAGTTTTGTGTAAGGTTACTTTAGTAGCATTCTTGGCTCTTGTGGAGTTGGGGTGTTACACTACTCCCTCCCGATAGAGCCAGCATCAATGTTCACCTAAAATAAACAAACAAAGCAAGAATGAGTCCGTGACTTAGCAAGTACAGTGAATAAATGAACATACCACAAATACGAACAAGACATCATCATTAAAGAATGCGAACATACCCCGAATGAGTGTATGGATGAATAGAATGAATGGATTTAATGAAAAGAATGGACTGCACACATGCTTATACCGGTATAGCTAGTGACACACCCGTCGGTGTTCACTTAAGCCCGTATTTATTGAAATACGGGGATCCAAAATACCGTATGAAGAACGTTTCATACGGGTGTCCAAAACTGCCCACATTGGAATGGTGGGACTTCACATGCCCATACTGGAATTGATGGGACTTTAGACTCCACTCCCGTGGACGGAACATGAACATGGATGCATTAATGAACATAAGTATTATGACTAACATCATCTGCACACATATGAAAGAACATACGCAAGGAACATAATCCTTGGAACCTCTTGTATTCTTTAATCTCCACTCCCGTGGATATTCCACTCCCGTGGACGGAACATGAATATTGAATCTTCTCTCATATCAAACAAAGCACAATACTAAACATCGAGCATCCAGTATTTACAAATCACACAAAAGTCAATGTACTTGCCTTCAGCGAAGCGCTGCGGTAGTAGGCAAAGAAGATGTCCCTAAACCCGAAGCCTCTCTGCCTACACAAGTAAGTACTTGAAATAAATACAACATACAACAGAGCGCTTCCAATAACGTTCTACAACTCCTTCCCGATAACCCACAATTAACTAGTTAGCTCTAATCTGAAAACAGACTACTCAGGCACAACCCGAAACTGGACAGCAGAACGGTAAAAATCATATCTATTGGTCTGGAACTCGGAATGAGGTGAGACCAATTTTCTATGGATTCTTAACTGACATATCTACAATACTCTAGTTGACAAGGTAACCCAATTCGGCCAATTTAATTTACTGACAGATAACTGAAACAGCAGAACAGAAACTGTCTACACAATTAAGATAGCGGTATTAAAACGATCATAACTTTTAATCTACAACTCCGAATTACGCGTTCTTTAACAATATCAAAAGCTTAGACCAAGGCCTACAATAACCTAGTTGGGTGAAAGCCCTGAATTTTCCATTAACACACTCATATTTTAAAAGACAACTTGACAATTTATTCTCGTCAGGATTCTGGACAGCAGAGACGAAAACTAACATAACTTTTGATCCGTACGTCGGAATTCAGTGTTCTTGGCGGACACCGAAAACTAAGAACAATACCTAACTAACTCTAGGAGGTCAACTCTTCGGATTCGGAATCTAAGTCATCGAAACAGTGCGCGCAACAATCTGAACAGAAACTTAAATAATCGCAGCAGGACTTCGATCCAACGAACATGGCATCAAACGCTCCTACTAAGATCCAATCAGCGAAGAGAATGAACCATTACCCTTGTAGAACCCTAGGAATACGCTGATCAAACACCCCGAAGAAGATCCCTTCTCTTCTCCTCTTTTCTCCCTATTTTCCTCTTCTTCTTCCTCCTTGCGCGCACCAAAAGGGAAATCCTCCGGGAGGTGGCAGCAATGGAGGGATCATCTTGAGAGGGGGATGTGGAGGCGCCAAGGGAGGGAGAGGGCAGGAGGTGGCGGCTGCCAAGGAAGGGGGGAGGGGGGAAAATTCGGCCAAGGGGAAAAGGAAGGGGCGGCTAGGGTTAGGGGGTGTGGGGGCGCATGGGCTTTAGGCCCAAGATGCCTTCCCCCTCTTGAGAAGGACCGGCCAGCCCACTTGGGCCACGGCCCAGGCCCAGGTTGCCGTGAAAAATCAGTAAACCCCCCTCTCTTTACAAGATCTGACAAAAAAAAGATTCCCCCGAATAAATTTAATCACTACCGATTAAATTATTTTATTCCGATGGTTGATCCTCACACTTTCGGGATATTACAAATGGTTCATCCAACGAACCCAAAATCACAGCAAGTAATCCTAGGCTCAGTAGTAGAGGATAAACATTTACCTACCGATAATGCATCTAATGGGTTAACTATCGACAATAGTTAAAACAACATAGCAATGCATACCTAGAATTTGCAAACAATATATTAGAATTTGAAATTAATAGGATCAATATGATCAAATGATGCTACATCCGCTATGCGTTCTGGAGGCGAGTCCGCTGCTGTGGATCGATTCAAGATCAATATTATCTTGGAACCTAACGCGAAAATGCGATAAAACCAATAAGAACGAAGAACACCAAATAAAATTCAACATCAAAAGTTACCCAAAACTTATGAAATTTATACAGCAGCAAGGGTATGATTTTAGATAATTTTAGGAACAAGAATCAAGTCATTTGGATTAAGTATGAAAAGTTATAGCTAAAACCATTTCTCTCACCGTTAATTCAACTAAATTAATTACAGTGTACTGTTCATGGCATAAAGTTCGGAATGATCTAAAGTCTAAAATTTTTATGGTAGGAAGGTTATGACATCCTAAGGTCAGCAAAGTTGGGTTTACCAAATTTGGATTTATAATGATTTACTTATGATTTTTCTAAGTTGTAAACCTAGCACATGTTACTTATTGAAATGAAATCATGATCAAAACCTATTTCATATTAAATTTTGCTATGAGAGATTTAACAAGATTGAGTTTGCACATTTTGGAGTTATACAGAAAAAGATATGCATTTTACAAAGTTTACTTCAATTTCTGAATATTCTAAAATGGCTGAAATCAAGATAATATTGTTTATAAAACTTTATGTTACAGAAACATGTCTAAAAGTATTTTTAGATTAAACTCTAGTTAAACATGAATTTATTCCAGCTGGAATCATTTAAAAAGGTTTTAAAACGAATTAGATATGAGTTTTCAAAGTTTAATATAATTTTTAGTTGATAAATAAAGGCTTACCGAATTATAATCAACCTTATCAAAAATAAAGCGACGTGGACGAACGTGGGCCCTTGATACGAAATCTAACGGCCCACGCGTACGGAGAATAGCGCATGCGCGCGAACCTAAAGAGGTGCACCGTTGGATCTAGATCCAACGGTCTACGTGGATTGGGACGTTCGGGGACCCGAACGACCGAATCAATCTCGACCGCAGATCAATAGATGGAGGGCTCAGGGCGCTTGTAACATCCTAATTTTAGACTTGTGTTTCAAATGTAAGAAAATGAGTAGAAATTAAAACATTTTCTTACATCATGTATTTCCTGTTTGTTCTGAACAATTCCTGTACAAGAATTATGAAAATACAAAGTCACAAGTCATTTGATCAAAAACCTTGTCTTCCAAAAACATTCATGTCAAATCATGTGATCATCCTTTGGAAATATTTTTCCTAAGTTCTTGGGATGGTATGTGACCCCTTTGAAAAATTTCACAATTTTTAGAAATTGTGTGAATATTTTTAGAAGGCAGTCAAACCCTATTCCAGAACCTTGCAGAATTTTTGGAGAAAACTTCACTGCATAAAAACCTCTGAAAATTTTGCCGGCAATTCAGGGGCACAGGCGATTTCGGCCATGCCCATGCCCTACTCCTGCACCCCATCACTTCTTTTTCGGGCTATGGCAGCTCTATGGACCTAACACCCGAAAATTTTGTTTTTGCCCAAACCCTAATCCTCTAGCTTTATAAGCTCCCCAAAACCCTCCTGGTGTTCTTTTACACCACCCCTAGCTCTTTCTTTGCTTAAGGAGCTCAAAACACCAAGAACAACAAAACCACCATTGTTGATCCGTGGAGCTCAATTGTGGATCATGAAGCTCCAGTGGTTCTTCTTCAAATATTCTTGTACCCTTTTCGACTCCTTAGTACCCTATTCATTTTTCCTAACTTAATTTTGGGCTCCATTCACAAGAATTGACCAATTTTAAGTTTGAACCATTTCACCAAAATCATCCCCTTTCTTCCCACTCAGTGAAGGGTTTCTTTTCCCAATTAATTGCTCTTAGAGCTTTCTAAGTTATAATAAAGCTATTATGATGATCCGTGTCACTCATTTTGCTCAGACATCTTTTCATATCATCTTCTTCAACTCGTGAGTTTCTCCACCGTGGTCAAACCTTCTCCGACCATCTTTGAATCTCTTATTGGCCAAGGTAGCTCCTTATTAGTCCTTAGATCTTTGTGGCACACGCTTCTTGGATTTATGCGGAGTTTTTGATCATTTTTCGCTTTCACGGTTTGTCATCATCTTTAATTTCAGCTCACGGCGTTGTAGGGTCTTTTTATTGGCGAGGTCACCACCATTGGGTCCGCAAGGCTATTGTGAACCCATTTTGGTACATTGTGGGCGCCGCCGTGGCCGGAGCCGTCGGCGACGAGCCCATCTTTGCCGCTCGATTTTTGCCGGACGGGAACTCCCTCTATGCCGTTGTCATTAGAACATCATCAATGGCCTAATCATTGTTAATCATTGGGGGTAATTAATTTGTCTAAAGCCGGCCCACTGTGTCACTGACCAGTGGGCCCAGCCACTTAAAAACCCCCGTCGACTCTAATCAACACCCTTAGGACATCAATTAATGTTAATCGTTGGTCATTAGTGTGGGCATTAAATGGCTGTCGGAATTGACTTAGTGAGTCACTGTCTTGTGGTCCCGTAGGCCTAAAACCGCAGTGACAAGGTCATTAAGACAAAGATTGGATTTAATTAATTGTTAATCATAGGTAGCAATTAATGTGTCCTAAACCATCCTTATGTGTCACTGCCAGGTGGGCCCCGGCCGCTTAAACCTCCTCAGTGCAAAATTATTAGGGCATAATTAATACTAATCATTGGATTCAGTATTTAATAGCTGTCCTAATTGGTCCCTTGTCTCATTGACATGTGGGCCCGCACATTTCAAAACCTCTCCGCACTCTTAAACTCACTGTGTTATTCACGAGCATCGTGGACCGTCGATCTCGAGATCAACGACCTAGATCTGTGGGACTTTCGGGTCCCCGAAGCGTTCAAAGCACGTGGGCCGTCCATCTTTAGATCTGCGGCTGAGATGCGTGTGCGGTTCGGGCCTCCATCTCGAGATCTACGGCTGTGGTTGATTGCGGCAATCGCGTCGCCCAACACCCAATTATTCGGTAGACCGTTGGATGTAGATCCAACGGTGGGTTTCTTTGAGATCGCGGCGTGCCTATTCCGCGCGTGGGGGTCAGATTTCGCATCTAAGGCCCATGTTCGTCCATGTCGCTTTATTTGCGATAAGCTTATTTATATTTCGGTAGGCTTTTATTTAACAACTGAAAATTGCATTAAACTTTGAAAAATCATAACTAATTCATTTTAAACCCTTTTTAGATGTTTCCAGTGAGAATAAATTCAAGATTAACTAAAGTTTAATATAAAAATGCTTTTAGACATGTTTCTGTAAAAGGAATTTTACAAATAATAATAACTTGATATCAGCCATTTTAGAATATTCCAGAATTTGCTTTAAAACTTGTAAAATACATATCTTTTCCTGTATAACTCCAAAATGTGCAAACTCAATTTTGATAATTTTCTCTGTTAGTAAATTTTAATATCAAATAGGTTTTGAGCATGGTTATATTTCTGTAAAGTAACATGTGCTAGGTTTACATCTTAGAAAAATCATAAGTAAATCATTATAACCCCAAATTTAGTAAACTCAACTTTGCTGTTCTTAGGATATCAATATCTACCTACTGTAAAAATCTTAGGTTCCAGATGATTCTAGAAATTTATGCCATGAACAGTACCAGTAATTAATTTCATTGGAATTAACAGGCTGAGGGAATTTGTGTTAGCAACAACTTTTTCATACTTAATCCAAATGACTTGATTCGTGTTCCTAAAATTATTTAAAATCATACTCTAGCTGCTGTATAAATTTCATGAGATTTGGATGATTGTTGTTGTTGAGTTTTGTTTGGTGTTCTTCGTTCTTATTGGTTTTATCGTATTTTTGCATTAGGTTCAAGAAATTATTGATTACGTGAGTGATCCTCTGCAAGAAGAAAGTGATCTACATCAAGGCAAGCAATGTAACATCATTTGATCATATTGCTCCTACTACTTTTAAATTCTAATATCTTGTTTAAAAAAACTAAGTATGCATGCTTCTTGTGTCAAGATTTATTTTGTCGATTAGAGGTAGCTAATCCCATTGCATGGTTGCCCTTAAATTGTTCATCCCCTGTCACAAAACATAAGTTATTAATATCGCTGGTGAATTAGAGCCCGATGATTTAATTATGCTCTTTTATTGTCTTTATGGTGTCATGCTTAGAATGCTTAGATAACGATAGAATTGGGCGGTTATCGACCTAGTCGATAACCTTGATCACACAAACTTATTATGACTCTATGATTTCAGCCTCTGTGCTATGATTATTTGTGAAAACGAAACCTAAAAACCAAATGATTTCGACTTGGGCACAATGGTAAGGTGGTGTGCTTTTGGGTGTGACTGGAATGGTGCCCGGGTCAATTAAAGACCGAACATCTTGTGAGTATTTGTTATCCAGGCAATTTGTGCGTGCTAACCACATTAGAGGGAAATGGGACCTCTCTTGACTTAGTACTTTGGCGTGTGTTAGCTACGAGTCGCAGGTGGGCGTGTGTGTTGTGTTGTGGTAAAATGAGGGGGTTTATGTGTGGAGCATTGTAGTTGTCCTAAGCTTTACCCTATAGGGTAGTTGACTTTCGGCTTTACAATATAAGCGTATGGGTTTCTATCCATACGAACGACTGTAGTTGATACACAATATTGGAAATGTCTCGTAGGACTTAGCCGTGCAAGCATACCTTCTAAGTGTGCTTCATCTAGTGGCAAAAAGGCGGTCTCAAGTGTGGGTATATTGGTACACCCCTGCAGGGTTCAAACTATTCGAATAGCCTCGTCCGAGGTTATGGACACGCTTGGGTAAGCTTTTCAAGAGTTAGACTACAACCTTTTTAAATTAAAACTTGACATGGGTGGTACGAATGGGTAATTAGTGCTATGGTTGTGATGGCTATTGGGTTAGTCATCTCCGGGATGTCTTTTGTTATTACTTTGTATCGTTGTTTTTATGCAATTAAATTTCAGATTGTCAAAATTGCCTTCAAATTATTATCTATTGCAAATAAAACTTGCTTTACGCTGAAAATTAACCTTGAGCCTTCTCCTTTGATTAAAGCCTGCATGTAGTAGTAACTAGGTTTGTTACCCGTAAGTCTTGCGAGTACATTTTTTGTACTCATTTGCTTTGCTTAATTGTTGCAGAGGAGGAAGGTGATCCCCAAGGGATCAACTTTGGTGAGTATTGCTGCGGTATGGACAACTAGTTTGGCGGCCCGGTCAGTTGCCTTGTGGGTTATGGCTAGCCGGTCGACTTTTGGTTAAAGTCATCTTATGGCACCCTTTTTGCTTCCGCTGTTATTTGATATTTATGTCTTTGTGCCATCGGCTCTTTTTGTAATAACTTTATGTTATGTATGTCTTTGCTAGACTTGTTATATTGTGATGTATGGAATTGATGCATGATTTTGTAACGGTGTGTATCTTTGCATTTCTGGAAGTATACATATCTCGAGGCTTGGTTTATTTGATTTGTGATGCTAGGGTCAATGGAAGACTAAGCATTACAAGTCGAATAAATCGGGGTCTCACAAAGTTGGTATCAGAGCCATACTGACGGTAGAAACCCCTAGCTTAGTCGTCCTTAGGATATTTTGAAAACTTAATTTCAAGTGTCAAATGGTTTATGAAAATTTAAGTAGGCCCTCAGATTTTACTTCTCATCTATCTTAGCTTGCTCATCTCACCTTACTCTTGATTGAATTTGAAAAATTGTTTTCCTCTCATCTTCTTCTAAAGATAGAGCTTATCGGTTAAAATTGGTTTTGGGAGAACCATGAGAGTTTAAGATGAAGTGTTGGCTGTCTTCGGAGAAGGTTAGGAGCTCCCGGAGATGAAGGATTCGGCAGGGGACTTGGAGAAGAAATCTGACAGCAAGCACCATTTCGGACAGCTAGCTTTTAATTAGTAAGTAGTGCTGAAAATGATAGGTAAATTCAACTAAAACTTGTGGGGATAAAAGAGTAACAAGTTATATGAATTAGCTAAGCATCAAACCCTTCCTTAGGGTTTTACCCGCTTTTGGCTGGTTGAACCAAGGATATTGTGCTGAAATTATCTTCCTAAAACTAATTGCTCGTTCTTCCATACGAGTTAGTCATACCGGAAGTTGACTTTGTAAGTTGAGGTCTTGTACTGATTTTGGGTTGTTTTTGAGCATTTCAGTTCATTT
Source organism: Ampelocalamus luodianensis (assembly GCA_036346255.1). NCBI lineage: Eukaryota > Viridiplantae > Streptophyta > Magnoliopsida > Poales > Poaceae > Ampelocalamus > Ampelocalamus luodianensis. The sequence continues at coordinate 72,264,220 of CM070620.1, read as the reverse complement.
CTTCGTGGGTTTTTTATTTCATTGCCTTCAGTATTTGGGTTTGTTCCTTGTCTGTCTTAGTATCTGTTCCCACCCCAACTCTCGGTTGAATTCCCTATCTTTTTGCTCATCTACCTCGTTCTTGTATGCTTTAGATGGGCAGCTGGTATTTGGTTGAGGAGACGCGTGCGGAGTACGTGGACGAGTATCCCGCACTGCTGCGAGATATGATGTGGCGCACCAACTTCACCTACCAACCAGAGTATGCCATCTACCGTCGGGACCGTGGACCTGGAATGGAAGAGTATCGATGCGTGGTCAACGTCATCGCAAGACAAGTGACCGACAGTATTCCGTACAGCTTCCGGGTTCACGCCACCTCCGAAGCCATGGCCATTCAGGAAGCTACCAGCAGGGTTATGAGTCAACTTCGTCATGACCTGACGGAATTGTCTCAACCACCCTACGACCATTTTCCACAAAGAGGTTTTGAAGTGGACGTAAACACGTTCGCTGAGATTCAGTTTGGAGAAGACCCTCAAGTGTGCCAGTTAGCGAGGTTGGTCCACATCATGGACCAAATTCATCGCTGCAATCTGTTTGAGCTGTCAGAAACTCGGCGTCGTCTCAGAGAGGCCTAGGAGTACCTCAGGATCGGGGTCAGCATGAACCGCGTTCCACGAAATGTGCTTTATGGTGCCAATGAGACCTCCCCAGCGGCTGCGGCACCACCCGGGTTTCGACTTCCGGAAGTGACGGGGCCCGTGCCTGTCTATGGACCGCGCCGCCAAGTCCGCATGACAGTAGGATTTCCTAGCAATTGGAGGCCCGATCGTCCGAAAGGTCATGTTTCTTTATTGGGACCCCCGAGGCGTCTCTTCAACCCTTTGTCCCCATTGGACACTGGATCACCTGAAGCTCATCTTCTGGACGAATTCCCTGTGAACTTCAACAAGGATGACCACATCTAGGTGTGTGGGGACTACCGTGGAAGCTGTGATGAGGACATGACCCCTATGGATACAACTATATTTGCTATGTTTACTGTTCCAAGTATAAGAGCTCGTACGCTTCACTTAAATTATCAGGTGAGCTTGTTTTTAGGAGTGTCTTTATATTATATGAACTATATGATGCTACCTAATGATGAAATATATATATGTGCAGCGCCATATCACTTTTGGTCCAAGACAAGCAAGCAGTTCGAGCTGGACCCGTTTTGGAATCCAGTTCGGCCTCCGGAATCAGCCCGACAGCACTAACTTAAAACATGCATAACTTTCACATACGGAGTCCGTTGGAGGCCCACAAGTACTTGATTGAAAGCTAATTTCATCCTCTTTCCAACGGATCTAGCCTCATATTCAAATTCTTTCTGGACTGATCGCAATCATCAAAAGAAGATGTCATATCACTTGTTTGGGCCAATCTGGGCCTTGTAATCATCTTGAATTTGACCCATCTGCGGCGGCCACTTGGGGGTGCTGTTACTGTTCACGTGAACAGTAATCCATGATATTAGTCCCACCCCCTTAGTTCTATTAGATGTGTGGCTCCTCATCCCCTATTTAAGGAGGTCGCACCCCCTCTAGTTTTCTTGGATTTTGTTTAGTTAAAAGCTAGCCTTGTTGCAACTTCGTGTATTGGCTTGTGTCGACTAGACCAACCATAATACCGCTTCAAAATCCCAACTCAATTCAATATTTCAATTCCTATTTGCAATTTCAGATTGCTTTATCTTTTTCTTACGTGCTTCTTCGGTGTATGCAGGAATCGACCTTCGTGGCCAGGTCAACCGGGTATTCGTGCACGGTTGATAACGACTTGTCAATCAGTTCAGCGATTGCGTGGTTTCGAGCCTTGCGTGTTCGTAGCCAGGATCGTGAGAGTTGAGCGACACCTACCGGACTTATCGTTCTCATCGAAAGATCGGGCCAACAATAGGACCTTCGGGTTCATCAGGTGGTATCAGAGCTATAGTTCATCGGTGAGAATTTTTTTCCTGATCCACATAACCAAAAAAAAAAAGTTTAGCTCATCGTCCAATCCAATTTGTGCCTTTGCAATTTATTCTTTTTAGTGTGCCTTGTTGAATTTTAGTTGCATCGTCGAGTCATTGTGCTGATTTCTATCTAGATTGGTTTAGTTTAGGGTTTCTTTTCGATCGTCTAGTCTGCATCGCCTCTCTGCGTGAACATCTCTAGGGTTCAACAGGGATCGCCAGCTCCATCAAGCACCGAGACCATCATGCGCGGCAGCGTGGCCAATTGAAACCAGCATACCACCGGAAAAAAATACCAGATCGGTTCATCATCGCCTCCGTTCCGACGTCAATCACATCGAGCATTGCCCTCGGGTATTTCATCCAACAGCTAACCAAACCAAGGCAGCAGACAAAAGGAAAATAGCAGATCGATTTCTAATCGGCCCGCCGCCACTGGAGCCGCTGCCGTTCGGGGTAGCCACCACCGCCGCCTGCCATCAGTGCAGCCGCCGCCGCAACAAGGAGCCCGAGCCGCTCGGCTCCTCCCGTTCTTTGGTCGAGTCGGCGCCGCGCCTCCGGCCGCGCGCCTCGCCGCTGCTCGCCGCGCACGCTGCTGCGCGCCGCCTCAAGGTCTGCTCGGAGCCGTCACCACTTGCTCGCCTCGGCCCGAGCCTCCGCGCTTGCGCGCAGCTGCGCAGCCGCCTCGGGCAAAGCCCGAGCCGCTGCTGCCTCGCGCTGGCCCGGACGCGCGCGCGACGCCGCCTACGCCGCAAGCGCCACCACCGCCGCAGATCGCGCCCGAGCCGCGCCGCCTCGCTTCGCAGGCCCCGCACGCGCCACCTCGCCACCGCGCCATCCGGCCGCCACTGGATTCATCGGCGCCGCCGCCGTCGCTTCCATCTACACGGGCCACACCGCCTCGCAGTTCGGCGGCCGCCGCGCTGCGGACCGCCCCTCGGCACCGCTCAACTATCAGCGCTGAGCCGCGCGCCGCCAAGCGCCACCGTGGGCGACCACCACTCGCCGACGCCGCCTCGCACGCCGGCCCGCGCTGCGCCCGCCGCCGCATCAAGCCTCGCCGCCACCACACCGCCCGCGCGAGTTCTTTGTCGCCGCCGCCTCGCGTGCGCGCCGCTCGGGGAGCGCGCCAAAGCCATCGCCGGGCAACGGCCACCACGTGCAAGGAGCCCTCCGTCGCACGGGAGCCAAGTCTGAGGATCAACTCCTTTTGTTTTGTTTGTGTTTCTAGTAGCTTCTTAGCTCTTCAAGGCTTAAAATAAAACAAGCAGAGAGAGACAAAAAAAAAGAAGGGAAAGAACCGAAAAAAAAGAGAAAATACAAATAAAAATAAAAAGAAGAGAAGGCTCGGTTTTGCACCATTGCTACAGTAAAAAATTCATGTTTTCACTTCCAGTGGTGTTCTGTGGTAGATAAAAAAAAGAAAGAGAAGAAAAAAAAGGAAAAGAAAGAGAAGAAAGGTAAAAAAAAAAAGAGAAGAAGAAAAACAAATTTCAGAGCGGCCACTTTTCTTGACATTTTTTTCCTTGTTCAGTTGGGCATAATTCATCCATTGCTCGCTTGCGTTGGTGGTTCCTGTTCTAGCCCGTCGTTGTTGCTACTAGTCGTTCTTGTGAGTTGCTCTAGCTAGGCTTGATTTAGACTAGGACCAGCACTTGTGACAAGTACTTTGAACTACTTTTCAACTTTGCATACTGAATTGAATAATTGCTATTCCTTTGCTACATACTAGCCTTCCGAGCTCCACTTCCTACTAACTCAGCAGGTGTCGTTCCTCGCAATCGTTGGGCTGATTGCAAGTGAGAGTATCACGAACCAGCCACCGGTTGTACCACTTCCTTGCTGCATTGGTAAGAACTTGTAAGAACTGGGTATAAGCTTGTGTGTGAGTGACTTGGTTGAGCCTTCAGAACCTAGTAGTTGATAGGGACATATACACTTGTGTTTTGTTTCCTTGTTTTCTACTAACTATGGCAGGTTCATGGAAAGATTGCAAGATTTATCCACCTCTTCTTCGAACTGTTGGACGGGAGTGCAAGATAGTGAACGAGGAAGATGCACACTTGAGACAAGTTTTTTCACCACGGGAGGTATATGATAGTGATAGTACGTCTCATAAAATTAACTTCACTAGTACCCTCTTTGTCGGGAATTATGATCCCGATGCTTATCTCACATGGGAATTAGTTGTACAACAATTATTTGCATGCCATGAATTTCCTGATCATTTACAAGTTAGGGCTATTACCCGTGAGTTTTATGATTTTGCATCTATTTGGTGGAGTGAATACTGTCGTACTAATCAGAACATACCTAGAACATGGAATCATTTGAAGAGAGCAATGAGACATAGATTTGTACCTTCATATTATTCTCGTGAATTGCTTAATAAATTGCAACGCTTAAGACAAGGTAGTAGTTTTGTAGAGGATTATTATCAAGATTTGCAAACTGCTTTGTCTCGTTGTGGTTTAGAAGAAACTGAAGATGCGAAGATAACTAGATTTCTAGGAGGATTAAACCATCAAATTTGGAATAAACTTGTTTATAAACCTCCCACTGTCACTCGTTTGTTTCGTCTTGCTTGCCAAGTTGAAAAAGAAGTGCGTGGACGACAATCCAAGACCGTTCGTGCTTTTTCGTCTACTTCCACTACACCTTCACGTGTACATGAAACAAATAAGCGCACGGTAAAACCTCCACATCAAGATCATCTTGGTTGCTTCTCCTGCTGCTGCATCTACCATGATGGTCGCCCCATCGCTGTGGGCGTTACTATGTCTCGTTGTCTTGCACCCTTGGCTCGCTCATTGTTAATTGAGTGGATAAAGAAGAGGAAGGAAAAGCTTTTAACTACTCACCAATTTCAGATCAACATCATCCGAGGCGATCCTACAAGGTAATACCAAAGGTACTGATTTAAACACTCAACTTAAGAACAATAACCATGATTTCATGCCTAGTATCATTGAGCAAAGGAAAATCAGATTGTAGTAGAAACCACCGCATCACATGAGGTGGATGAATCTAGTGCTGAGAAGGTAGAAATTAATTTTCTAGCTACAGAATCTGATATTATTGAGAATTTGCATGAATCCTGTGATAATTTGATTGATTTGCCAACTGAGTTGAGTGCACCATGTGATGAACTTGTTGATTTACCGGTTGACTTGAGTGCACCATGTGCTGAAATAATTGAATTGCATGTTGTTTTGAATGAGTCATGTGATGACTTAATCGCATACAATGATCATGTGGAATTGGTTAGACATAAAGACATTTTGACTAGAATTTGCCATCGACTCTTTATGTTACATTATGTTGGATCCTCCGTCGGGACCTGCATTACGATTCTCGAACCCTCGTGTATACTTGCACTAGTCCAGATCACGCTAGTGCACACAGGTTAACATAGGTAAATATCGATCCACACAAACGATAAATAAAGTAAACGATTAGTTTGAATAACAAATAAGGGTTTTGACCTTATGGTCGAGTTTACACTTATTAAGCCACACGTAGGCTAACAGAAATAAAGCAAGAATGAACGGAAAACTCCAAAGATAGATCCCACCAATTCACCACAGCAACCAAGCGGGATCCGCACCTTAACGCACGATCGCCTTCAACTCCTCCTCCTAGCGGCGAGACTCCTCCTCTTCTGTAGGTTTGGGCGCAAGTTTTACAACAAGCGTGAGTACACAACCGTACTCGCAAATCATACCACAGAATGCAATGTATAGATGCAGGATTATTCCAAAGGAAATGGCTTCTGTGGTTCTTTTGCATAAAGGCAACATTTGCAATTGAATACGGATAATAGATTGAAAGCATAATTCAAAACAAATAGACAATAATAATTTTAACATTTGTTTCACAAAGACACACAACTAAACAGTTTATTTCACATAGCCATATGATTGAGGTCACACAGCTCCCATCCCAAACATTTTATGAAAACTACCCCTCATGTGAAATCCCCGAGCATGTCCATGACCGCAGACGCGGCTATTCGAATAGATTAATTAACACTCTGCAGAGGTTGTACACTTTACCCACAAGATACAACTAGTGTAGCAAGCACCATCGTAACAAAACAGTTCGAAACTTCATCTCAAACATTGACATTCCCCGGTGTGCTTACAAACCGTTATACATATCACAAAGCCCATGCATAACACACACCGTTGGGCGGGGACGACGAATCCTCCCGCGATGCAACCACCAAGTAGTCACGCTCCACCCTATCACAAAGCCTAACCTACCACCGAACATCAATGCCGAGAATCCACAACTTACTAAGTTAGGCCCGTCCCATACGGGCATGTGGTCGCTGAAGGCTCGGTTCAATGGCGCACGGTTAAGTCCTTAATTGACCAAGGCAAGACTTCCAATTTCTAACTAAGTCACAAAGACCATCATTCCCATCACATAGACCACCATGTCACACAGTCTCCACCACTTGCCTCAGTCTAAATCCTTTATCACCCAGTTGGTTTTAGTGCAACACATGCCATCACGAAGTAATAACACATAGCACACAGTTTTACACAAAGTTCCATAGTCACTTAGTCATAATTAATATTTGCAACTTACATGAGATGTGAGACTCGTAGCATGGCTAAGCAATTGTACTCGCATCTAACCAACCCACGTTGGTGCTATAATAATACCAACTAATAACCAATCTAGGGTGACAAGGAATTATGACATACAAGGCCAAGGTGTGATAACAATTTGGATAATAACTATGCCCAAAGCATTTAAATAAATAACTAAAGTAGAATGCATTAATTTAACACAAAGTAATTTGAAAACTGGGTTCAAGATGATCAAAGGTATGACTTGCCTTGGAAAAGGTCTATGTACTGGTCTTGATCTTGGGGTGCTCCTTCTTCAACGAAATTCCCCAACGAATCGACGTCTACTCGCAAACGAGACCAAAAACAAACAAAACAAATAAATAACAGAGGCAAAACAAACTCCAAAAATTAAATAAAAATCTCAGATAAATAGATCTTGAATTTAGACAAATTTAGAAATTTGAATGAGCTCAATCGGAGTTAGGATGCAAAAGTTATGAGCTTTGGAAGATTGGAAATCTAAAAGAAACCCTAATTTGGATTTTCTAGAATTTCCGAATTATTTTTCTAAAGAAAAATCGGAATAATGTGCAACGCTGACGTCAGCTGAGGATGTTCGGACGGGGTGACAAACGGCCTGACAGGTGGGTCCCACTGCCGGTGACACAACTCACGGTGAGACTGGTCTCACCGAGCCTCGGCCGGGATCCGGTGGACTGCCACGTGGGCCTGAGTTGGACCAATCACAGCGCGACATGTCAGCGACGGCGGCTGGTCTGGTGCTGACTCGGGCGAACACGTGTGAGCTGACGGGCTGCTGACACGGGACGACACGCAGGCGTGGCGCCGAGGTGGCGAGCCACGTGGCTGGTCGGGGACTGGCGGTGCTCTGGACCGCCCGACAACGGCGAACGACGGCGTCTCGCCGAGGTGAGTGGTACGGGACATAGCCGTGTTATTGCGCGCATGTGGGTGCACTCACGGGTGGTCGGAGACGTCGCGACACGGCGGCGAGGTTTAGGCGGCGAGTGCTTCGATCGGGTCGGACGTGGGCTCGCGAAGCTTCGGCGAAGTGGATGGCACCGGGATATGGACCTGCAGCGTGCGCCTCAACCTCGATGACTCCACCCCAACCATCTCGACACGACCATGCCTCTCCAGCAGAACCCTCCATGACTACACCTCAACCTTCGCCGAAGCCCGCCTCATCGGTTCCGTGGAGAAGACACGAACGAACAAAAAAGTGTGCCGTATCGGTTCCGAGTCGCCTCACGGGAAGATGCGTAGCGGGCAAGTCGTTCGAGACAAATCAAAATCGAAGAACATTAAGGCGCTCGCCTCCTAACCCTAAGAAATACTCTTTCGGAAGTCCGTTGGCGACCACCATGATTAGCCTACGCTGGATTAGGTTGTCGAGTTTGCATACCGGTACTTGCACAAGACCAAAGAGAAAGGGTGCGCTGATGGAATCACCGTCGATACGGAGAGTATTTCCTCCACGAGCGCCCCTTCGTCGTGGGCTTCGACGACTTATTCGACCTATTCAACCTCAAAGCCCTCGATGCCTCACTTCTACGATCTTTGGACATCGTAAGTGTGTACAATCAAGTTCTACATTCACGTAATACCGAACATAACAACTCATTGCTTATGTATAGATACATGATTAAAAATGCCCACGATTGAAAGAACGGTGGGTTTCTCGACCACACGTGGTCTCTCGAGCAAACCATCTTGGCGAGCACGCATCCTACGCCGAGAAATACATAACGACAGGATTGCTTGCTCAAAACGACAAAGACTACATAATGGTGCCCTACAACCAGAAGTAAGTGCTTTACTACTTGCTATACAAATTTCTTTTGTACTTTATACGCAGCACGAACTTAGGTTTAATGACTCAAGCGACATACATGAGTAGGCACCACTGGATCCTTTTAGTCATTATACCAAAGAGGAACCAGGTACTATACCTTGATTCCCTAGTCAAAAAAAGCCACGACTTCACCCTTGTGCAAGGAGTACTCGACAGGTGTGCTCATTTCCTCCATACATAACTCTATTGTAGTCTTCCTTCGCTTGAAATGGCCGAGGTTAACTTTTTGGAAACATGTAGGTCATTCATCTCCTATATTGCCGAGGGAGGGCTATACAAGGGAACGAATGCCACATTTAATCACAGGACGCGATTTCCGGTACGTGCTACAACACAATAATCCTATATCATACTTCGTAATAATGCGTCTCGAACTGACTATACCTATATATGTAATTCTATTTTTGCGGTTGCCACCGGCAAAAGCGTAAGAATGTGCATTCTACGTTTGCCATCATATGCGATTCTCATGAGTGCTAAGTTGAAGGATCCGAGGTTGGTCAATCTCGTAATAATTATTTTCTAATTATAAATTTAAATATATATGCTTACTACTTTACTCTTGCTAGCTACGGGCTTGAATATAGATTTAGATTCACTCGTTCAAGAGAGATCTCGGATGTTCGAGGAAGCTCGCACCTTCATCATGACGGATATCATCCGCACGCAACGGAGAGTTTCACTACTCCAACATCTTTGAACGACCTTGAATGATTCATTAATTGTAATTCACTTTTAATAGTTGTAATTCAATTGTAACTCTAGCGACAATATTTGATACATATTCGTTTCTAATTGATTTTGAGTTATAAATGATCACTTTGAGTGTCAACGATTGATTCATCTCGTAATGTATCTATTTTTCTGCCGCTTGTTTTCAGAGGGCATGGCTAGCAATTCTCGAGGCTAAGAAAATCAAAAATAAATTAGTTAATTTGAAAGAGCTATCACGAGCAGTTCATAATTAGCACTATATGTGATATATGGATATCACAGACGGTTCATAATTATAACCGTGCGTGATATGGATATCCTGACGGTTATAATTATGAACCGTGCGTGATATCCATATATCACTGACGGTGCTAATTATGAACCGCTGCGTGATATATGGATATCACGACGGTTCAGAACTAGAACCGCTGCGTGTTGTGACGAGCACGAGCGGTTGGTAATTAGAACCGCTCGTGTTGTGACTTATCACGACGGTTTTTAACGTGCTCGTGATAACCGCCGATTATCACAGACATACAAAAACATAGACGGTTCCGAACAAATGCGTGATGACGATTCGAACCGCCTGCGTGATAACGTTTTCGTAGTAGTGTGTGGCCAGCTCCAAATCACAAGATAATCTCTTGCCTAACAATCAAATCACTAATTAATCTCAAATCACTAATCAATCTCTATCTTGCTAATTAAACACTAATTGATCTCAAATCACTAATTGATCTCTATTTTGCTAACCAAAAGAAAACCTCCAAACAATCCAAACCAACAAGATTAACTTAACATTATTGTTTGCACCATATGAACACTCAACGCCGAGCACAAACACACGCACACGTGAACACACACGTAGCACCAGAAGCCAATCAGCTAGATAAATACACACACCTATGCTTGGAAGGAACACACGTGAGCTATATATTACGTTGGAAGCTAGCAATACTCGACTAGAAGTTAGCAATACTCGACTAGAAGTAGACACACTACGCTTGTTGCCATACACAAGCACGTGAGACGAGAGCGCTCAGGAAAAACTCACGTACATCAAGAAGCACGCTAGATATTTTTGGTGCTGCATGCACGACACACGACAGCTTTTCTGTTTTTTTTTTCTATTGCTTCCGGAAAAACAAATGAACCGTATGCCACTTATAGAGATGTGGCCAGCTCCAAATCACAAGATAATGTCTTGCCTAACAACCAAATCACTAATTGATCTCAAATCATTAATCAATCTCTATCTTGCTAATTAAACACTAATTGATCTCAAATCACTAATTGGTCTCTATTTTGCTAACCAAAAGGAAACCTTCAAACAATCCAAACCAACAAGATTAACTTAACATTCTCCCCCTTAATCTTGTTGCTAGAGCAACGCCGGTTCATCGTGAGCATATGCCTCAATGAGATGCGCCTCCGCTTTCTCCTTCTTGTTGGGCTTACGACATTCTGAAGTAAAGTGTTCATAATCATTACAATTAAAACATCTTACGTTTGCCTTATCAACTCTTCGGTATCGACGGCCACCGCCATCACTAGAACTACATGAGGAGCCTTCACCTTCATGCTTCAACGATCGGGCCTCCCACTCTGCATGCGTTAGGAGCAAGTGCTCCTCGTCTCCGTTACCATTGCTGTAGCGACGCTCTCCCTCTTCCTGCGTCTTCATGCGCCTGATTAGCTCTTCGATCGACATATTTTTTATGTCGTCGAATTGCTCAATCGTGGTGACGATGGGAGAGAATTTCTTGGGCACGGTACGAAGAAACTTCTGCATGACGTAGGCCTCTTCCATCTTGTCACCTAGATCTTGTATCTTGCTGACGATTGTTGTCAACCTCATCGCGAAGTCATCGATCTGTTCGGTGTCCCTTATGCGCAAGTTTTCAAACTCGCTTTTGAGGTTGTGTACACGCGCCTCCTTGACGCGATCGGCACCGAGATGCATCGTCTTCAGGGTGTTCCAGGCCTCCTTTGCAGTCTCCTTCTCCACTAGGAGCTTCTGGCACCGTGAGAAAGATTGCCGCGAGTGCCATTTGATCTTGCCTCTCGTTCACCTCCTCATCCACGATTGCGTTCCACACGCCCTGAGCGCACATGAACACCTTCATCTTCACAGCCCAAGTCGTGTAGTTGCTCCTCGTGAGCATGGGATACGGGAGGGAGATGCTGCCCTCGCGCGCCGACGCCTTTGGCACGCTCCCATTGCCGATCTTCAGAATGCCCCGATCGACGGTGATGTTTTCTCAGCGAGCTCAGACACGACATAGATTAAGATGTACATGAACACAAGCTAGATCTGATACCAATTGTTAGCACCAGATAAACACCGCATAAGAACACTCAACGCCAACACAAAACACATGCACACGCACACGCTGTCACATAGACAAGAACCACATGCACATGTGCTGGAGGCAAGACTAGAAGATGCAATACATGCATGCGAACACCTTGGAAGCAATAGAGAAGAAAAAAATAGAAACGCTGTGCATGCAGCACCAAAAAAAATCTCTCGGCCGGCTTCCCGTCCGTTCGTTGATTCAATCCAGAGTTTAGCACATGCATGTGCTTCTCCCAGCGTCATTGCGTACGTGAGTACTTGTTTCGCTTCTTGTCTACCGCGTGCGTGTGTTGCTTCATCATCTTCCAGTACGTGTGTGCACTTCATCTTTCTTTCTTCGTGTACGTGTGATTTTTCCATCAGTGTCTACACGAGTATTGCTTCCAAGGTGTTCGCATGCGTGTGTTGCATCTTCTAGTCTTGCCTCCGGCACATGTGCATGTGTTTCTTGTCTACGTGACAGCGTGAGCGTGAGCGTGTGCGTGTGCGTGTGTTTTGTGTTGGCGTTGAGTGTTCTCGCATGGTGTTTGCCTGGTGCTAACACATGTAAATTAGCCTATTGTAACCAATCACTAGTAGTACTACGCTTCGGTAATTAACTTTGACACAGATCGATGGAAAGCCTCTGATGTATATATATATATATATATGCATGCACATTTCATGATACAATTAAACTGCATTCCAACCAAACAATTAATACATGCTTAGTACATTTTAATTTTTTTCCTACGGCCTTATGTTTTACTCCAGGGGGAAGCAGGTAGTACGTGCTGTTTTTCTTTAAGTTGATCAGCTAGCTCCAATGATCGACTAGTACTGCTCAGTGCTCACTGTTAAAACTATATAGTCTCGTGTGTGTATATATATATACCTTTAATATATCTCCAAAGAATAATTCCTTTAATTTGCAAAACAGAAATTTTAATTATTGGCACGACGTATGACATGCAGAATGAAACACCCTTACACCGAGAAAAACATATATAATCACGCCAACAAGCATCATTCACTTGCTCAAGAAACTTTGATTAATCATCAGTTGGACATATCATCCTAATAAGCAAATCAAGCATCCTGCCGGATGAGGACATAATACATATAGCAAGCTGGCTAGCTACAAGCACCAACCTAGCTGAAAGTCCGAAACATCCAAAGCGAGCTAGCAACTAAATTAATAGAGACATATATTCATTCAGGTGGCCTTCTCTCCTTGAATCAACAGCACGACCAGCGAGCTGTTAAGGCCTTGTACGTTGAGCGTACTGGGTGGAGAGTAAAAATGGAATGGGTGACCACTTGGGAAAGCATCCAGGAAGCAAACTGTAGATGTACTGTAGCTGAGGTACTGTAGATGATGATGTAGCTGTGTACTGTAGATGTAGATGATACTGTGGCTGGTTTCGCTAATTGAAATCGGGGGAGATAAACACTTTTTAATAAAAAATAATAATAATAAAGAAGATGGAAGCAAGAAATAAACAGATAGAAAATGAAGCATGTAGCTAGCTATCTATCTCACTTGATCAAGAGCAGCCGAGTCTAAGCTCAAGATCCAGACCATCATCTTCCAAATACACCCCAACCCCCAACTCGAAGTTCACCTGCAACGACGCCCTTGCCTTTGCCGCTGTCGCCGATGAGCGCTCATGATCATGGTCCTTGTTGCTTCTGTTGGGATGGTACTGTGGTGGTGGTGGATAGTTGAGGTTGGGAATAGGAGTAGCTGCTGTTGATCTAGGGTTCGGGTTTGCAGCAGCAAGAGGAGCAGGAGGAGGAGGAGGGGAGCTGTGCCTGAGCCTGGCTCTTTCCCTCCTGTGGACGTTCATGTGGCCCCCGAGGGCCTGCGCAGACCTGAACTCCCTCTTGCAGAAGCTGCAACGGTACGGCCTCGGCGGCCATGCGAAGCTGACCGCGAAGCCACAGCTGTAGCTCCATGGCTGCTGCTCTCTCGTGCTCCTGCTCTCCATAGTGTTGTGCCTTTCTGCAGTACTGCACTGAACTACTGAAGTAGCTAGCTAACTATACTAGCTGGGCCGAGAGAGACAGGCAATCAATTCAAAGGCGAGAAGGAATTGAAAGAGGTGGATATATGACAAGTCAAGTGAAGCTAAGCGAAATGGTAGTAGCTATAGTATTTGTACTAGCTAGCTATAGCTACCACGACCTGCTGGTTGTTGGCTACTTTCATGGATCAATCCACTGTTCTCTCTCTTGCTATCATCGCTTTGGACTTGACTAGCTAGCTACATGCATGACAGTCTCTCTCTCTCTCGTGAGAGAGTCCGGGCCAGCCAGGAACAGCGCTAGAAATAGTAGATCATGCATCCATGTAGCAGTTGCATTTCACTGTTTTGTGCTGGACATGTGGGGCCTGATGTGTGTATGTGACCGGGCCATTCTTCTGAGCCAGATATAGTTTCCTCGGTAATGCCATCTCTCCTTTGTCAAACGTGTGCAGTGAAAACCTTTCCTTAGATAACAAACTGCAGGCTGCTGGCCACTCCAGCATCAGCTTTACTCCTCCTCGATCTCTCAGCAGCTTGACCACGCGCAAATCTATGCATGCAATCCTGAATCCAATCCAAGCTTGTTGAGAGAGAAAAGGAGTGCAGGACTACTTGGACTGCCAAGAATTGAACATACATGAAGACCTCTCATCATCATGCATGGATCTAGTGTATACATATTCATTCATGCATATATCTTCCACTTTAATTTTTCTAGTCTTATGTAGCTGGTAGCTAGAAACCGGCATGGAAATCGGCAAACCCATGAGGCTGGCCCTGCTTCATTCTCTAATGCTATACTCGTCAAACAACTTATTTCAAAACTCACGTACGTCAAACTGGTCTCACTGCACTCACTGTGGTATGTGCATGTCGTTATGCACGTGAGAGAGATCTGCTTGCATTGGAATTGGCACTAGCAACTAGGACATATCATCAGATCACTACTTTGATGCAATGATGTCCGTGCAGGAATTCGCTCCTCTACATTGGACAACACTGTTCCCCATCTATTAACCTAATATTCCAATGGTTATTCATTAGTGGTTGCAGTACCTAACACTCATAAATCATCGTTATTTAATTTACTTTGGATGGATGCATGGAGAGAGACAGAGAGAGAGAGACAGAGATCCATAGATGCATGTCAATCGATGGTACAAGCAAGATTCTAGCAGGGCAACATCATCCATTGTAGGCAATACTAATTGACATGCAGGGCAATATCATCCGTTGTAGGCAATAACCGCAATACTAATTGACGTGCATTGGCTGGCTTTTCTTAATTACTGCAGGATCGACATGGCACCGGGGCCAAAGCGACTCCAACCCAAACCTGGCCTTGGAGTTAGGGGACAGATCCACCCAAAACAATCTAGCTAGGTTAGCTACCCATCGTTTACATGCATCTAGTTTTCAACACATGAATGAAGTACTGATGAACGGTACGCACTTGAATGTAGCTAGTTTGCTTCTGCCTTCCTCCAACACAAGTCTACATGCATTCATGCATGTGTTAAAGTTCGATCCATGCACGAACAGCGCATGCATGCAGCATGGCGATATACTTCGTCTGAAGTCTGAACTCACACTAGAACATGGTAGGGTTGCGGAGGCACTTATATACACCAGTATATGTGCCTAAACACCCGTGAATAGTTTTCTGGGGTGCTTATTGGCCATCAGGGAAAATGCTGTCGGGGAAAAGTATTCCTCGGTGTTTAGTCAACTAGGGTGTTTTCGTACGCCAACTTTGATGAAATACCAGCATATACTATGTTAGCCGAGCATCTCTCTCACACCCCTTTCCTGAAGAAAACTCACACATTATTTCCGCTCTGGACCACACGCAAGAAGATGCGTCATTTCCAGCACTTCTAGTTAGAAATTGGCCCATATGAGTGAGACCCATTTTCTATAATTCCAAAGCATTTATGGGTTAGTACCATATTGCTAAGGCAAGGTGGAGGTGACCAACATATAAGGTGAAGTCCTTGTAACTCCTTGAAACATGTAACACATGGATGAGGATGGCATGAGGAGGGCTCTGGCTAAACACACGCACGCGCACGCCTGCTGCTCGTCACAGATTTTCGCGTGAAAATCGCGTGACTTGTTACTTGCACGCACGCGACCGTGCCGTGACGTGGCGCGCCATTTGGCAGACCAAGTCCACCTTATTTTTGCTGAACCATGCATCTCTCTCTCTGTTTGAATGAGATTCAAATGTTTAAATTTGAGGCTTTATTGGGTGATGATGACAGGCAGTTACCAGTGGGTAAATGACTGGTTAAGTGTGACAGTTACCAGTGGGTAAATGGCTGGTTAAGTGTGTCAGTTACCAGTGGGTAAATGGCTGTTTAATCTGCCGATTACGACCGCATCTATATGTCCGAGACGCCCAAATGCATAGCGTGAACAAGAATAGCCTCCATTCCTTCTTCCTTCTAATCGTCTGTTGTATCGCTGCTGCGTGCGATTTGCCGACTCTTCTTCTCGGCGTGCACCGTGAAGAAGGGAAGCGGTATCTCCGAACCGTTGCTGCCGTGAAGACCTGCACGGGGGCGGCAATAAGGTTTCTGGGCAGCGCATCTGCGCGACCGCTTGCTGCACTGCGACATCTACGTTTCTGCACTGCATCAAGTGCGCATCGCCTCGACTCTTCATCGGACCCATCCGTAAGTCTCTTGTGTGATTGATAGACTTGTTTACATCCGGTTTTCATATATTGTGAAGTACAATGAGTTATGCGCTATCGATCATTTTTTATGCATCATTAGTCTTTTGCAATATTTACCTTCTAATAAAATCTGGAATTAAAATATTGCCTCATTTCCAACATTCCGAAACCTTATTGTAAACTTTGTTGCAACACAACTATGGTCGAGCTTCTCATGCTATGAAACCCGAGAGGTTTCTCGTCGAAATTTCGTAGATGGCGGATCACGACCAAGTTTCGCTCATGTCTTTGGGCTGTGGTGGGTAATCCACCCACGATCCGTTCTGATTGACCAAGATATGCGATTCGATAATCGCGAACAACACCGCTCTTGGCTGCCTTCCACCATTACGCGATCGGTTCTATGATGTGTACATCGACTATAAGTCCGCCATAGAGTTGTGGGATGCACTAGAGCACAAATATGCGAGGCAGAGGCGGTCGTTGGCTCTACATGTGTGAGCAATTCTTCGACTTTACCATGGATGAGGCTAAGTCCATAGTTGGACAAGCTCATGATCTCCGGCTATTGGTTGGTGAGATTGTGCATCCAGGGCGTGTGTTGCCTCCTAAGTTTGTGGTCGGGCATTGTCGCCAAACTTCTGTTTCTTGGCGGTATTTTGCCACTAGCTTGAAACACAAGAGGAAGAGATTTTCTTGAAGATCTCATTGCTGCCCTCGATGTGGAAGAAAAGGCAAGAGCAAAGATGCACCTAGTACTTACGGTCGAACAATGCAAATTTCATAGAGAAAAGATCATTGCAAAGAAATACAAATCCAACAAAACGAACAAGACAACTAGCTTTAAGAAGAAAACTGAGAAAAAGGATATGAAGAACATCACCTGCTTTGTGTGTGGGAAAAACGGTCATATGGCGTAAGACTGTCATTTCCGCAGAAAAAGAGAAAGCTTGGACCTAAAACAATCGATTGTATTTTTCTAGGATATGCTCATAATAGCATGGCCTATAAATTTTTAGTAGTTAAATCAGAAATTCCTGAGATTATTGCTAACACAATAATGGAGTCTAGAGATGCTTCATTCTTTGAGGATTATTTTCCTATGAGAACAAAGAAAGGTACTTCACAAACCGAGAATGTTCAAATTGAAAATATTGAAAGTGAGAATAATCAAACTTCTGAACTTCCCACCATCTCTGAACCAATATGTGATATCCCTGAGGAGGATAACAATCTAGTCACAGAAGCTCTTCGTAGGAGCAAGAGACAAAGGGTTGAGAAAACCTTTGGTGATGACTTTATTGTATACCTCGTGGATGATGTGCCAAAGACCCTTTCAGAGGCTTATGCATCTTCTGATGCTGAGTATTGGAAAGAAGCAGTCCGTAGCGAGATGGACTCTATCATGGCTAATGGGACTTGGGAGATCACTGATCGTCCTATCGGGTGCAAACCTGTAGGATGTAAGTGGATCTTTAAAAAGAAACTAAGGCCTGATGGTACTATTGAGAAGTACAAGGCAAGACTTGTGGCCAAGGGTTACACCCAGAAAGAGGAGAAGATTTCTTTGATACCTATTCTCCTGTCATGGACTAACCACCATCGAGTGCTCCTTGCGTTAGCATCTTCTTATGGTCTACATGTTCATCAAATGGATGTAAAGACAGCTTTTCTTAATGGAGAGTTGGAGGAAGAAATCTATATGGATCAACTTTGATGGTTTTGTGATTTACGGACAGAAAATAAGGTATGTAGATTATTGAAATCCTTATATGGTCTAAAGCAAGCACCTAAACAATGGCACGAGAAATTTGATAAAACTTTAACATCTGCTGGTTTTGTTGTGAATGAAGCTGATAAATGTCTATACTATCGTTATGGTGGGGTCAAGGAGTGATCTTGTGCCTATATGTAGATGACATACTTATATTTGGAACAAACACACTGTAATTGACGAGGTCAAATCTTTTTATCTCGATGCTTTGATATGAAAGACTTAGGAGAGCGGATGTTATTCGAATATTAAATTAATCAAGAACGAGGATGGCATCACTTTGAGTCAATCCCATTATCTGCCGAGAAAATCTTAAGCCGTTTTGGCTATGAGAATTGTAAAATTTCTCCAACGCCTATGATGCAAGCATTAAGCTTGAAAGAATCAAGGGTTAGGAAAAGATCAATTAAGATTTTCACAAATTATTGGATCACTTATGTATCTATCTGGTGCCACAAGACTGATGTGAGGACCGGAATATTTAACTAGTAACACTTAACCTCCAAATGGTTCTAGCATTACTAATTAAACATTCTAAGCCTCGATGGGCATATGTTTCCCAGAATTGCAACATATGCACATCATCACAAATACACATCACTTCCATACAACATACAACGCTAAGTCAACAACGACATACATAAAGTAAAGTTATTACAAAAGAGAGCCGACTGCCAAATATAACAATATACAAGAATGACAATGAAGCAAAATGTGCCATAAGATGGCTAGAACAAAAGTCGACCAGGTTAGCCACACACCCACAAGGCAACCGGCCGGGCCGCCAAGCTAGTCGCCCATAAACTACCACAACACGCTTCATAAAGTGAGGCCCCTCGGGCTCACCTCCTTCCTCTGCATCAAAACAATTAAGCATAGCATCCGAGCACAAAGATTGTCTTTGTACCATAAGGCGGCGTGTGGAATAGCGGACCTATTCATAACTACATGTAAGCTTGTTTAGGTGGAGGTTGTATGTCTCATTTTGCATGAAGCCAACTTTATTTGCAATAATGTAATACATTTAAAAGCAAGTTTGCAAATCTGTTTTTAATGTTGAAATAACAGATAATAAAGATACATACAAGTAACACACGGAAGTGACTATCCCAATAGCCACCACAACATAGCACGAATCCCGATTCGTACCACCCATCAAGTTTTAATTTAAAAGGTTGTAGTCTAACTCTTGAAAGACCTCCCCAAGCGTGTCCATAACCTAGGACGAGGCTATTCGAATAGTTTTAACCTGCGGGGTGTACCAATGTACCCACACCCGGATCGCCTTTAAGCCAAAGCACACTTCCGTAGGTATGCCGGCACGGCTAAGTCCTCTGAGACGCTTTCCAATATTGTGTATGAACTACGAGCCGCTCGTATGGGTAGAAACACCATACGCTTACATTGCAAGCGAAAGACAACAAATCCCATCCCGGGTGAAGTCTTTGGACACTACAATGCTCCCAACACCATCCCTCCTGCGACCTCCTGCGACCGGAGCCAATACACGCCAAAGTACTAAGTCAAGAGAGGTCCCATACCCTCTAGTGTGGTTAGCACGCTAAAATGCTTGGTTTAGTGTAACAAGATGTTCGGTCCTTGGTGACTTAGGCACCAATCCGATCACACGAGAATCACACCAACATACCATTGTGCCCAAGTCTAAATCATTTTGCCTTTAGTTTTAGTTTTCACAAGTAGACATGGCACAAGGTGGAAATCATAAATCATAATAAGTTTTGTGTGATCAAGGTTATCGACAAGTCGATAACCGCCCATTTCTACCGAAGCTAAGCATGGCTAAGCAATTAATTCGCAACTACTAAGTGACAAGAGCCCATCCACGAACTCTAAATCACAGCAAGTAACCTAGGCTCATGGTAGTAGAGGATAATCATTTGCTAAGGAAATGCATCTACTAGGCCAACTATTAAAACAAAGTAGCAATGCATACATAGAATTTGTAATCAACATAAATACTTAAAATCTGGGATTAACATGATCAAACTGCTTGCCTTCTTGCTGCTGCTCAATTGGTGCGGAGGATCGTTCTCGGGATTACCGCAAATGTCGAATCCTAAGCGAAAGTCAAAAGAACCAAGAACAACCAATAAGGCGAACCACAAATAAACAAAAGAGCAAGCAAAACTTAACCAAATGCGACGAAATTTACACATAAGGTAGAATACGAATATACCTAGACATAGAAACTGGAAAAACCTAATTTGGATTTGTGGTGCAAAAGATATTGCCTAAACATACAATTTCGGCCATAATTAACACTGTAGCAAAAATATTTTCTAGAAAGATTTTGAAGCTGAAATTTTTATGGTAGCTACCTACTGGTATTGAAATAACCCATATAAAATTTCAGGTCATTTGGAGTTAAAGTGATTTAGTTATGATTTTCTAAGATGCAAAATTGGCATAATGCACTTTCAGGGAGCATAAATATGTTCAAAGCTAATTTTACAGTGAAGTATACCAACAGAGGGTTCTCTAGAATTTATCATATATATTTTGCATTTACAGAGAATTACTGGTGCATTTTATAAGTCTCCCAGAATTTTCTAAATGCTGAAAATAGGTACTAAATCATTAACCAAGGTTTTCTGCTACAATCTTGGACCTACCATCATTTTTATATTAACATTGGGTTAATAACAAATTTATCAAAGTTGGAATTATTCATTTTGGACATACACAGAGCAAGATATGCATTTTCTAAAGTTTTATTCATTTTCTGAATATTCAAAATGGCAAATCAAGTTATTCCTAGTTATGCAATTTTACACACTGAGAACATGCTCAAATCCATTTTTATAATAAACTAAAGTGATAACATAATTTATTACAGTTGGAATTAACCAAAAGCGATTAAAATGAATTAGTTATGAGTTTCTAAAGTTTTACATCATTTTGATTGTTAAACAATTACTTACGAAATACAGAACAACCCTAATAACAGAAAATGGCGTGGACCATTCTCCACCCTTGATCGAAAATCCCACGGCTCACGCGCGGAAGGAAATGCGCACGCGCGCGAAGTCACTAGAAGCCCACCGTTGGATCAAGATCCAGCGGCTCACGCAGTGTATGCAGCCGACGATGCGGTTGCCTCGGTGAACCACCACCGCGAGATCTAAGGATGAACGGCTCGAATCCATATCTAACGGAAGGTCCGGTGCACTCATGATCTCACCGCAGATCACGAGATGGACGGCCGGAGATGATGAGGGGGCCGGATGGTCCGAATGCATACAAGATCTAGGCCGTTGATCAAGGGATCGACGGTGACTATCGATTGAAGTTCAAAGGGATCTTGACGTCGGGGCACGCATGCCGGTGACTCACGAGTCACGATCGCAACGATTTAACCCACGTGCACAGTGCTGGGCCACAAGTCGGCGACTAAGCGAGGCGGTTAAGACCAAATTAATGATTCTAATGATTGACATTAAATGGACTCTAATGCTCACGAGATTTGATTTTAATCCCTCGGCCCACAAGTCACGACCGGAGAAGGTTTCCGCGAGATTAAGTGCCGACATTTTTATTAATCAATGATTAAGCATTAATGATGCCGAGCGATGCGGGTTTGAACCGAGATTGATTCAAGGAGATTGGGCCCACGGTCGGTGGCTCAATAATAATGATTAAGACACACCAATGACTAATGATTGGTAATTAATGTGTCCTAATGATCGACGAAACGGGAGCTTCTCGGTGACTAAACCCGAGTGGCCTTCGGTGGGCTGGTCGCCGGCGATCGCAGCGGCGGCGCCACAAACTATCAAAATGGGTTCGCAATAGTGTTGCGGACCCAACGATGGTGACCTCGCCGCGGTGGAGGTTCGGAACGCCACGAGCCGGAAACAAAGATGAAGGCCGACCACGGCAAAACACGAAAATAGCAAAATGCTGCTGCGGTCAAGGAAGCGAGTGCCATGACTTCTAGGGACTACATAGGAGCTACCTTAACCGAGAGGAGCTCCAAAGATGGCCGGGGAAGACTTGAACACGATGAAGTCCACCGGAGCCGAAGAAGATGAAGTGGGAAAGGAGGTTCTGAGCAAAATGAGTGGAACCAAATCATTACCACAGCTTCATTATAGCTCAAAGAGGCTCCAAAAGCAGGTAATTGCAAAAAGAATCACTTACCGGAGCTGGAGAAGAAAGGGGGTGAAACCAACCGAAAATCTCCAAACTTAAAATTGAGTGATTCCTGTGAATGCAACCCAAAATCAAGTTAGGGGAAATATAAAGGAGGTTGAGGAGTTCAAAAGGGTGCAAGAAATGTTGAGGATGAACCACTGGACACCAAGGCCGCCATTGGAGCTCTACGGCCAACAATGGTGTTTTGAGGGTGAGAGGTGTTCTTGAGCTCAAACACGAGAGAATAGCTAGGCGTGGTGCAAAAGAACACGGGAGGACCTAGGGAGCCAATTTATAGAAAGGGGATTAGGGTTTTGAGCAAGAACATGAGCCCATGGTGAGCTCGGTTCATGGCGCGTTGTAGACCACGAAATGATGGGAGCAAGTGAGCATGGTGACAATGGAGGAGAAAGCCTGTGCGCATTAAATGCATTGCAGAGAGACGTTGACAAAAGCAACGTGGAGGTGACACATCAACGCCGCCCCGTGCCCTCTCGCTCTCTGCCATTGCGCCGTGCGCTCAAGAAGCAGAGGAGGAAGAAGAACGTAAAGACGAACGGTGACCGTCGGATCGAAAATGGGCGGTCACGATTAAACAAGTTCGCCGGACAATCCGATTGCTTTCAAGGATGCGGACGGTTGGATTGAGATCCAACGGTCCCAAATGATTAACGCAACCGGAGGTCCGAATGCTCACATGAACGTGGGCGAGCGATTTGAATCCAACTACCGATATCGCACGCCGCGTTTAAAGAGTGGCTCGATGCGTTTAGTTGATCGACGAATCAAATGGCTCGAGCCCAGTCCGACTCGAACCCGAGTAATGATAGAAACCTAGTTTGACTTTGAAATAAAAACAGGACTTGAGAGATTTATTTGAGGTAGCAAAATAACTCCAAAAATTCTGAAATTTTTACAGGAGCTTGCTAACTCAAATATCAATCTTGTGTAAAATTTTCAGAGGTTTTTATACTTTGAATAAATCTCCAAAAATTCTGCAAGGCTCTGTTTTAAGGTTTGACTAAGACTCAAACAGTTTGATCGCCTCTAAAAATATTCAAACAATTTCTAAAAATTGTGAAATTTTTCAGAGGGTCACATACCACCACAGAGACTTAGGAAAATATATCCAGAGGATGATCATAAGATTTGACAAGATTGTTTTTGGAAGAACAAGATTTGGATCAAAAGGACTTGTGACAATGTAATTCCATATTCCTTTGAACAAGAATTGGTTGGCACAACAGAAATACATGATGTAAGAAAAGTTTTAATTTCTACTATTTTCTTACATTTGAAACACAAGCCCAAAATTTGGGATGTTACAATTCTCCCCCCCTTACAAGAATCTCGACCCGAGATTCCGTCTACTCGGAGAAGAAAGAAGGAAAATCTGCACGAAGGCGATCTTCTCGCTCCCAAGTTGCTTCATCTTGAGAATGGTTTGCCCATCGAGCCTTAAGGAACTTGATGACACGGTTCCTTGTTCTCCGCTCGATTCTCAAGAATGCGAGCAGGATGCTCGCGGTAGGTCAAATTCTCCTGCACATCGAGAGTTTCCAACGGAGTTTCCTCAGTTGGGACACGGAGGCACTTCTTCAGGTGTGAAACATGGAACACATCATGCACCCCCTCAAGTGCACTGGCGGCTCCAATCTATATGCAATCGCTCCAACTCTCGACGATACGATAAGGCCCAACATATCGAGGAGCCAACTTGCCCTTGATGCCAAAACGCGATGGCCCTTCAAGGGTGAGACTTTGAGATACACAAAGTCATTGGGCTCAAAGCTCAACTCACGGCGACGACGACCGCATAGCTCTTTTTGTCCGAGGTGGGCGTGCGCAGATGCTCGCGAATCAATCGAACTCGACTTTCGGCCTCATTGATCGACCGGCCGAAATCGCCGCCACCGCTCTCGACAGTTCAACGGGTTCGCACTTTCTCCCATACAAAGCCTCAAATGGTGCCATGCCAAGATCGGCACGAAAGCTATTGTTGTAGGAGAACTCAAACAAATGGTAGGCATTTCTCCACTTCTTCCCATAGGAAAGAACACAAGCACGAGCATATCTTCCAACACTTGGTTGACTCGCCCCGTCCGCCATCGATCCCGAGGATGAAAGGCGATGCGAAGTGAAGGCGGGTTCCCATAGCCTCTTGCGGACTATGCCAAACCGAGAGGTGAAAAGTGCACCACGATCGAAATAATCGTCTTGAGATACCGTGAAGACTCACAATCCTCGAGACATAAAGTTCGGCCAAAGGCCCCACACGGCCGAAGTCTTTACAGGAAGGAAATGTGCCACTTTAGTCAACCTGTCGATCACAACCCAAATAGCATCATTCCCTTTGGACGAGCGGGGCAATCCGGTGATGAAGTCCATGCCAACGGAATCCCACTTCCATCCTGGCACTGGCAAGGGCTGAAGAAGACCTGCTGGACGCTGATGCTCGGCCTTCACGCGACAGCACACGTCGCACTCGGCAACGAACCTAGCAATCTCGCGCTTCATTCGGGTCCACCAGAATCTCTGACGAAGATCCTGATACATCTTGGTAGCCCCGGGGTGAATAGACAAAGGAGAATCATGGGCTTCGCGGAGAATCAAATCCCGCAATTCCATGACCTTAGGGACCACAAGACGCTGTCCGAACCACACAACGCCATGCTCGTCCTCCGAAAAGCACTTGGCTATCCCATCCTTGATGTTCTGCTTGATTTGGCGCACACCAACATCTGTCTGCTGTGCCGCCTTGATTTGGTCCACCAAGGTCTGGAAGTCGGGGAAGTCCACAATAGAGAGCTTGTCCTGAAGCTCCTCAGACAAACCCTCCACGAACTTCTCCTGCTTGGCCTCATCAGTGGCCACCTCGGCGAGCGCACTCGCCAAATGGTTGAACTCATGGAGGTACTCATCATGCACTGCTACTGCTTTGGCGCAAGGAACTCCTTCTTCTTGACTTCATCGGTAGGCGGGGACATGGGCCCGACGGAAAGCTAGGGAAACCTCCCACGAGACCACGTGTCCCGCAGGCTGCATGGCGAGGAAATTCTCCCACCATGAGAGTGCCGCACCCTCCAGCTGATGAGATGCGAAAAGTGCCCGCTCCTGCTCCTGACACTGAGCAACGTTGAGCTTCCGCTCAACCGCACGCAGCCGATCGTCTGCCCAAGGATCTCGGACGGAGAAGGTGGGAG
The DNA here is from genome assembly GCA_036346255.1 of Ampelocalamus luodianensis. Classification (NCBI taxonomy): domain Eukaryota; kingdom Viridiplantae; phylum Streptophyta; class Magnoliopsida; order Poales; family Poaceae; genus Ampelocalamus; species Ampelocalamus luodianensis. The sequence continues at coordinate 72,238,886 of CM070620.1, read as the reverse complement.
GCTGCGACGGAGGAACTCCGCAAGTCCCCACGAGCACAGTGACCACCTCCGCATCCAGAGGCACCAGAGGGAGTAGAGGTGTTCTGGCGATGACCTCCAAAGACCTGCGGTCCTCCGAACGATTGCGTTCGATTTGCATGAGGACTTCCGCCATGGTCGGAGGAGGGGGAAGCTCCTCATCGGGACTACCCGGCTGATTCCGGCCGCTACGTGTCCCACCAGCCATCCTGATTCACTAAGATAAGTTAGCTACAAGCCCGAGATAAAAAGCAAGGCATCCCGAACTCAATAAAAAAAAACTCAAGAATAACCACCAAGAGTACAAGACCAAAAATCAACAAATCAACTCCCCGAAACGACTAACCCGTATGGAGGAACGAGTAATCGTTTGAGAAGACCCAAAATTTCAGCACTAAATTCTAGCTCCAAACAGTCCAAAGATCAAGGTATAACCACCTAATAGAGTATAGGCATTAGCTAATCTCATATCACTTCTTACCCTTTCATTCCCACAAGTTTTAGTTGAATTATCCTCTCATTATCTACCTTCTTTAGAACCTTTGAGCTTGCTGTCCGGAAATTGATGCTTGCTGTCCAGATTTTGCATCCAAGCTCCTAGTCGAAATTCTCCATTCCAGAAGCTTCAAAACCTTGTAGAAGGGCAGCCAACACTTCAATTTGCCAAACTCATTGGTTCCCAAAACCCAAATTAAACGATAAGGACTATTCTTTGGAAGAAGATGAGAGGAAAACAATTTTCAAAACTCAAACTAGAACAAGATGAGAGAAGAAAACTAAGATAGGTAAGGAGTAAAATCGATAACTTACTTAGCTTTCATAAACCATTTGACTCTTGAAAATAGGTTTTGAGAACATCCTACAAAGCGACCAAGCTAGGGGTTTCTCACGGTCGATGGCTCGATACCAACTTTGTGAGGACCCGAATATTTAACTAGTAACACTTAACCTCCAAATGGTTCTAGCATTACTAATTAAACATTCTAAGCCTCGATGGGCATATGTTTCCAGCACTGCAACATATGCACATCATCACAAAATTACACATCACTTCCATACAACATACAACGCTAAGTCAACAACGACATACATAAAGTAAAGTTATTACAAAAGAGAGCCGACCGCCAAATATAACAATATACAAGAATGACAAATGGAAGCAAAATGTGCCATAAGATGGCTAGAACAAAAGTCGACCGGTTAGCCACACACCCACAAGGCAACCGACAAGCCGCCAAGCTAGTCGCCCGCAAACTACCACAACACAGCCGCAAAAAGTGAGGCCCCTCGAGCTCACCTCCTTCCTCTGCATCAAAACAATTAAGCATAGCATCCGAGCACAAAGATTGTCTTTGTACCCAAGATCGACGTGTGGAATAGCAGACCTATTCATAACTACATGCAAGCTTGTTTAGGTGGAGGTTGTATGTCTCATTTTGCATGAAGCCAACTTTATTTGCAATAATGTAATACATTTAAAAGCAAGTTTGCAAATCTGTTTTTAATGTTGAAATAACAATAATAAAGATACATACAAGTAACCACTGGAAGTGACTATCCCAATAGCCACCACAACATAGCACGAATCCCGATTCGTACTCACCCATCAAGTTTTAATTTAAAAGGTTGTAGTCTAACTCTTGAAAGACCTCCCCAAGCGTGTCCATAACCTAGGACGAGGCTATTCGAATAGTTTTAACCCTGCAGGGTGTACCAATGTACCCACACCTGCATCGCCTTTAAGCCAAAGCACACTTAGTAGGTATGCCGGCACGGCTAAGTCCCACGAGACGCTTTCCAATATTGTGTATGAACTACGAGCCGCTCGTATGGGTAGAAACACCATACGCTTACATTGCAAGCCGAAAGACAACAAATCCCATCCGGGTGAAGTCTTTCGGACACTACAATGCTCCCAACACCATCCCTCCTGCGACCTCCCGCGACCGTGAGCCAATACACGCCAAAGTACTAAGTCAAGAGAGGTCCCATACCCTCTAGTGTGGTTAGCACGCTAAAATGCTTGGTTTAGTGTAACAAGATGTTCGGTCCTTGGTGACTTAGGCACCAATCCAGCCACACCCGAGAATCACACCAACATACCATTGTGCCCAAGTCTAAATCATTTTGCCTTTAGTTTTAGTTTTCACAAGTAGACATGGCACAAGGTGGAAATCATAAATCATAATAAGTTTTGTGTGATCAAGGTTATCGACAAGTCGATAACCGCCCATTTCTACCGAAGCTAAGCATGGCTAAGCAATTAATTCGCAACTACTAAGTGACAAGAGCCCATCCACGAACTCTAAATCACAGCAAGTAACCTAGGCTCATGGTAGTAGAGGATAATCATTTGCTAAGGAAATGCATCTACTAGGCCAACTATTAAAACAAAGTAGCAATGCATACATAGAATTTGTAATCAACATAAATACTTAAAATACTGGGATTAACATGATCAAACTGCTTGCCTTCTTGCTGCTGCTCAATTGGTTGCGGAGGATCGTTCTCGGGATTACCGCAAATGTCGAATCCTAAGCGAAAGTCAAAAAGAACCAAGAACAACCAATAAGACGAACCACAAATAAACAAAAGAGCAAGCAAAACTTAACCAAATGCGATTGAAATTTACACATAAGGTAGAATACGAATATACCTAGACATAGAAACTGGAAAAACCTAATTTGGATTTGTGGTGCAAAAGATATTGCCTAAACATACAATTTCGGCCATAATTAACACTGTAGCAAAAATATTTTCTAGAAAGATTTTGAAGCTGAAATTTTTATGGTAGCTACCTACTGGTATTGAAATAACCCATATAAAATTTCAGGTCATTTGGAGTTAAAGTGATTTAGTTATGATTTTTCTAAGATGCAAAATTGGCATAATGCACTTTCCAGGAGCATAAATATGTTCAAAGCTAATTTTACAGTGAAGTATACCAACAGAGGGGTTCTCTAGAATTTATCATATATATTTTGCATTTACAGAGAATTACTGGTGCATTTTATAAGTCTCCCAGAATTTTCTAAATGCTGAAAATAGGTACTAAATCATTAACCAAGGTTTTCACTACAATCTTGGACCTACCATCATTTTTATATTAACATTGGGTTAATAACAAATTTATCAAAGTTGGAATTATTCATTTTGGACATACACAGAGCAAGATATGCATTTTCTAAAGTTTTATTCATTTTACGAATATTCAAAATGATGTAAATCAAGTTATTCCTAGTTATGCAATTTTACACACAGAACATGCTCAAATCCATTTTTATAATAAACTAAAGTGATAACATAATTTATTACAGTTGGAATTAACCAAAAGCGATTAAAATGAATTAGTTATGAGTTTCTAAAGTTTTACATCATTTTCGGTTGTTAAACAATTACTTACCAAATACGAACAACCCTAATAATGAGAAAATGACGTGGACCATTCTCCACCCTTGATCGAAAATCCTCACGGCTCACACGCGCGAGAACAGCCGCACGCCGCGCAAAAGTCACTAGAAGCCCACCGTTGGATCAAGATCCAACGGCTCACACGAGTGTATGCAACCGACGACGCGGTTGCCTCGGTGGAACCACGCACCGCAGATCTAAGGATGAACGGCTCAGAATCCATATCTAACCGGAAGGTCCGATTGCACTCATGATCTCAGCCGCAGATCACGAGATGGACGGTCCAGGATGATGAGGGGAACCGGATGGTCCGAATGCATACAAGATCTAGGCCGTTGATCAAGGGATCGACGGTGACTATCGATTGAAGTTCAAAAGGGATGCTGACACGTGGGGCACGCATGTCGGTGACTACGAGTCACGACCGCAACGATTTAACCCACGTGCACAGTGCACTGGGCCCACAAGTCAGCGACTAAGCAGGGCGGTTAAGACCAAATTAATGATTCTAATGATTGACATTAAATGGACTCTAATGACTGCTGAGATTTGATTTTAATCCCTCGGGCCCACAAGTCAGCGACCCAGAGAAGGTTTCCGACAGGATTAAGTGCCGACATTTTTATTAATCAATGATTAAGCATTAATGATGCCGAATAAATGCGGGTTTGAACCGAGATTGATTCAAGGAGATTGGGCCCACGGTCGCTGGCTCAATAATAATGATTAAGACACAATTAATGACTAATGATTGGTAATTAATGTGTCCTAATGATCCGACGAAACGGAGCTTCTCGGTGACTAAACCGAGTGGCTTGCTGGCCGGGTCGCGACGGCGATCTTGGCGGCGGCGCCACAAACTATCAAAATGGGTTCGCAATAGTGTTGCGGACCAACGGTGGTGACCTCGCCGCGTGGAGGTTCGAACGCCATGGAGCCTGAAACAAAGATGAAGGCCGACACGCAAGCAAAACACGAAAATAGCAAAATGCTCTGCTGCACCCAAGGAAGCGAGTGCCATGACTTCTAGGGACTACATAGGAGCTACCTTAACCGAGAGGAGCTCCAAAGATGGCGGGAAGACTTGAACACGATGAAGTCCACCTGAGCGAAGAAGATGAAGTGGGAAAGGAGGTTTCGAGCAAAATGAGTGGAACCAAATCATTACCACACTTCATTATAGCTCAAAGAGGCTCCAAAAGGTAATTGCAAAAGAATCACTTACCTGAGTTGGAGAAGAAAGGGGGTGAAACTAAGCGAAAATCTCCAAACTTAAAATTGAGTGATTCTGTGAATGCAACCCAAAATCAAGTTAGGGAAATATAAAGGAGGTTGAGGAGTTCAAAAGGGTGCAAGAAATGTTGAGGATGAACCACTGGACACCAAGGCCGCCATTGGAGCTCTGGCCAACAATGGTGTTTTGAGGGTGAGGGGTGTTCTTGAGCTCAAACAGAGAGAATAGCTAGGCGTGGTGCAAAAGAACACTGTGAGGACCTAGGGAGCCAATTTATAGAAAGGGGATTAGGGTTTTCGAGCAAGAACATGAGCCCATGGTGAGCTCGGTTCATGGCGCGTTGTAGACCACGAAATGATGGGAGCAAGTGAGCATGGTGACAATGGAGGAGAAAGCATGCGCATTAAATGCATTGAGAGACGTTGACAAAAGCAACGTGGAGGTGACACATCAACGCCGCCTGCGTTCTCTCGCTCTCGCCATTGCGCGCGCGGCGCTCAAGAAGCAGAGGAGGAAGAAGAATGTAAAGACGAACGGTGACCGTCGGATCGAAAATGGACGGTCACGATTAAACAAGTTCGCCGGACACCGATTGCTTTAAGGATCTCGGACGGTTGGATTGAGATCCAACGGTCCCAAATGATTAACGCAACCGAGGGTCCGAATGCTCACATGAACGTGGGCGAGCGATTTGAATCCAACTACCGATATCGCACGCGTTTTAAAGAGTGGCTCGGTGCGCTTAGTTGATCGACCGATCAAATGGCTCGAGCCTAGTCCGACTCGAACCCGAGTAACGAGTAAAACCTAGTTTGACTTTGAAATAAAAACAGGACTTGAGAGATTTATTTGAGGTAGCAAAATAACTCCAAAATTCTGAAATTTTACAGGAGCTTGCTAACTCAAATATCAATCTTGTGTAAAATTTTCAGAGGTTTTTATACTTTGAATAAATCTCCAAAAATTCTGCAAGGCTCTGTTTTAAGGTTTGACTAAGACTCAAACAGTTTGATCGCTTCTAAAAATATTCAAACAATTTCTAAAAATTGTGAAATTTTTCAGAGGGGTCACATACCACCACAGAGACTTAGGAAAAATATATCCAGAGGATGATCATAAGATTTGACAAGATTGTTTTGGAAGAACAAGATTTGGATCAAAAGGACTTGTGACAATGTAATTCCATATTCCTTTGAACAAGAATTGGTTGGCACAACAGAAATACATGATGTAAGAAAAAGTTTTAATTTCTACTCATTTTCTTACATTTGAAACACAAGCCCAAAATTTGGGATGTTACACTGACATATCATTTGTCGTGAGCAAATTAAGTCGGTTTACTTCTAACCTGTGAGATGATCACTGGGAGGCACTTGAGAGAGTGTTGCGCTATTTGAGAGGCACAACCTCATACGAATTCACTATACTAGGCATCCTTCCGTATTAGAAGGATATAGTGATTCAAATTGGATCTCGATGAGATGAGATCAAAGCTACAAGTGGTTATGTCTTTACACCAGCAGTGAGTCAGGTTTCATGGAGGTCGTAAAAGCAGACTATATTGACGAGGTCAACTATGGAAGCGTAACTTGTAGCACTGACACGCCATCGTTAAATGAATGGCTTAGAGAGCTTATGTTGGACTTGCCACTAGTTGCGAAACCAATACCAAAGCAATCCTAATGTCTTGTGATAATCAAACAAGATTGATTAAGGTTACAAGTACTAAGGATAACATGAAGTCCTCCGGACATGTGAAGCGAGGCTTAAATCACGTAAAATTGAGGAACTCCGAGTGATTATCGTGAATTATATACGCACCGAGAAAATCGCGCACTTTCACAAAGGCTAGTACTAAGGCGATTTCCGTTGCGTCTATGGACATGGGAATGAGGCCCATTGGAGTTACAACTCAACAAGAACCCATACCTTTGATCGGAGATCCCGTGACTTAGGCAATGGGAAAACAAGTTCATGTTGTAACAAGAGAGTATATATTCATTGAATCCATGTCCTAATAGACAAATTACTTCTCGATCAGTATGGAAGGATGGCATAAAACCTTAATATATTATGTTATCCAAATGAGGAAAAGGTATTAGTGCGCAGGATACCTAGAAAGAATATACCTACTTGAGCCCAAGCGTGAGGTTGCGGTTCACGAGAATAGGCATTCTCTAGAAAGCTCATGAGAAGATAAGGAGCATGACCAAATAACGCTCCGCTTAGGCGCGGTTCTTGACACTTAGTATCGCTTGAGATTTCAAGTGAAATCTAATCACAAAAAGTGTGAATTCAAGGCATGGTCCATTCATCACCGTGAGAAGATGAATCTTGTCATTCTAGGTGTAAGTTCAACCGTGCACGGACTTACACTAAAAGACGGTATATTAACAAGATTTCAAAGACAATATCTTTGATATCCTTTTTGCTTCTTGCTTTGGAATTGGTGGGGGATTGTTAGAAATTGGCCCATATGAGTGAGGCCTATTTTCTATAATTCCAAAGCATTTATGGGTTAGTACCATATTGCTAAGGCAAGGTGCGGGTGACCAACATATAAGGTGGAGTCCTTGCCACTCCTTGAAACATGTAACACATGGATGAGGATGGCATGAGGAGGGCTCTGGCTAAACACACACACGCACGCACGCCGCTGTCACAGATTTTCGCGTGAAAAATCGCGTGACTTGTGGCTTACGACGCGCCGATCGCCGCGGACGTGGCGCGCCATTTGGCGCACCAAGTCCACCTTATTTTGCTGAACCATGCATCTCTCTCTCTGCTTGAATGAGATTCAAATGTTTAAATTTGAGGCTTTATTGGGTGATGATGACAGCGCTACCGTGGGTAAATGATCGGTTATGTGACGATTACGGTGGGTAAATGGTCAGTTAAATGTGTCGATTACAGTGGGTAAATGGTCGTTTAACTGCCGCGATTACGATCTATATATGTCCGGAGACGTCCAAAGCATATAGCGTGAACAAGAATAGCCTCCATTCCTTCTTCCTTCCAATCGTGTCGTTGTATCGCGCCGTCGAACCTGTCGACTCTTCTTCTCGGCGTGCACCGTGAAGAAGGGAAGCGGTATTCCGAACCGCTGTCGCCGTGAAGACCGCACGGGGCGACAATAAGGTTTCGGCATTGCATTCGCGACCGCTTTTGTCGATCGCGACATCTACGTTTACGCATCGCATCAAGTCCGCGCCGCTTCTCGCTCTTCATCGGACCCATCCGTAAGCTCTTGTGTGATTGATAGACTTGTTTACATCCCGGTTTTCATATATTGTGAAGTACAATGAGTTGTCTGCTATCGCATCGCTTTATGCATCATTAGTCTTTTGCAATATTTGCCTTCTAATAAAATCTGGAATTAAAATATTGCCCTCATTTCCAACATTCCGTAAAACCTTATTGTAAACTTTGTTGCAACACAACTATGGTCGAGCTTCGATGCTATGAAACCCGAGAGGTTTTCGTCGGTTCCGTAGATGGCGCATCAGAGCCAAGTTCGCTTATGTCTTTGGGCCGTGGTGGGTAATCCACCCACAGATCCGCTTCTGATTGACCAAGATATGCGCTCGATAATGCGAACAACATCGCTCTCTGCCGCCTTCCGACCATTCTGCGCATCGGCTCTATGATGTACATGGACTATAAGTCCGCCACGAGTTGTGGGATGCACTAGAGCACAAATATGCAGAGGCAGAGGGTGTCGTTGGCTCTACATGTGTGAGCAATTCTTCGACTTTACCATGGATGAGGCTAAGTCCATAGTTGGACAAGCTCATGATCTCCAAATATTGGTTGGTGAGATTGCGCATCTCGGCCGTGTGTTGCCTCCTAAGTTTGTGGTCTGCGGGCATTGTCGCCAAACTTCCTGCTTTCTTGGCGGGATTTTGCCACTAGCTTGAAACACAAGAGGGAAGAGATTTGCTGAAGATCTCATTGTCGCCTCGATGTGGAAGAAAAGGAAAGAGCAAAAGATGCACCTAGTACTCGGGTCGAACAATGCAAATTTCATAGAGAAAAGATCATTGCAAAGAAGTACAAATCCAACAAAACGAACAAGACAACTAGCTTTAAGAAGAAAATCGAAAAAGGATATGAAGAACATCACCGCTTTGTGTGTGGGAAAACGGTCATATGGCGAAGACTGCCATTTCGCAAAAGAGATGGTGAACGACCAAAGAAGAAGGTCATCAACGTGATCATAGGCTAGGCCTCGACTTCGTGGAGGGTATATTAATTCTCCTGTTCTTTTTCAGCATGTCAATCCACCGATTGGTGGGTTGATATCGTGCTAATGTTCACGTATGTTCGATATTTCCTTGTTTTCTTCTTACGTGCGGCGGGGGCTTCCTCCGCCCTAATGGGAAACGGGTCGCATGCTTCGCTCTTGGTGTTGGTACGTAGAACTGAAGCTTACTTCAGGAAGATTGTCCACTTGAAGAACGTAAAGATGCTCCTACAATAAACAAGAACCTCGTTAGTGGTTCTGTTCTATGTAGGGACGGTTATAAGCTAGTCTTTGAGTCAAATAAAATTGTAATGTCTAAGTTCGGGAATTTTGTTGGTAAAGGCTATGAGAGTGGAGGCTTGTTCCGCCTAAGTACTTTAGAGTCTTGTTACAATCAATGTTGCAACCGGTTTAAATAAATGTGAGGCAAATATTTGGCATTCTCATTTCTGTCATATTGGTTTTGACAAGATTGCTAGAATGTCCAGATTAGATTTAATTCCAAAATGTGAAATTGTGAAAGGATCAAAGTGCTACCATGTGTGCAAGCAAAGCACCTCTCGCAAACCCTTTAAGGGATTAGAGGACTAAAAGAACTTGGCACCATTAGATCTTGTTCATTCAGATTTGTGTGAAATGAATGGATTGTTGACAAAAGGAGGCAAAAGATATTTTTAACTTTTATTGATGATGCAACACGCCATCGCTATGTGTATTTGCTAAAAACTAAGGATGAAGCTTTAAACTACTTTAAGACTTATAAGGTCGAGGTTGAGAACCAACTAGAGAAGAAAATAAAAGACTAAGGTCCGATCGTGGAGGAGAGTACATCTCTCATGAATTTTCTCAATTCTGTTATGAGCATGGAATAGTCCATGAATTTACACCACCATATTCACCCCAATCAAATGGGGTAGCTGAGAGGAAAAATCGCACACTAATGGACTTGGTTAATGCCATGTTAGAGAGTGCTGGTATGCCTAAGACATGGTGGGGGGAAGCTATATTGACAGCAACTTTCGTCCTAAACAGAGTAATCACTAAAAAGAGTGATATTACTCCATATGAGGGATGGAAGGGGAGAAAACCCAATGTCAATTTTCTGCGAACATGGAGGTGTTTGGCCAATGTCAATATACCATTGCAGAAAAAGAGAAAGCTTGGACCTAAAACGATCGATTGTATTTTTCTAGGATATGCTCATAATAGCACGGCCTATAGATTTTTAGTAGTTAAATCAGAAATTCCTGAGATTATTGCTAACACAATAATGGAGTCTAGAGATGCTTCATTCTTTGAGGATTATTTTCCTATGAGAAAGAAGTGTACTTCACAAACCGAGAATGTTCAAATTGAAAATATTGAAAGTGAGAATAATCAAACTTCTGAACTTCCCACCATCTCTGAACCAATATGTGATATCCCGAGGAGGATAACAATCTAGTCACGTAAGCTCTTCAGTAGGAGCAAGAGACAAAGGGTTGAGAAAACCTTTGGTGATGACTTTATTGTATACCTCGTGGATGATGTGCCAAAGACCCTTTCAGAGGCTTATGCATCTTCGATGCCGAGTATTGGAAAGAAGCATCCAGAGCGAGATGGACTCTATCATGGCTAATGGGACTTGGGAGATCACCGATCATCCTATCGGTGCAAACCTCGTAGGATGTAAGTGGATCTTTAAAAGAAACTAAGGCCGATAGTACTATTGAGAAGTACAAGGCAAGACTTGTGGCCAAGGGTTACACCCGTAAAGAGGAGAAGATTTCTTTGATACCTATTCTCCTGTCGCTGACTAACCACCATCGAGTGCTCCTTGCGTTAGCATCTTCTTATGGTCTACATGTCCATCAAATGGATGTAAAGACAGCTTTTCTTAATGAAGAGTTGGAGGAAGAAATCTATATGGATCAACCTGATGGTTTTGTGATTTGACTGGAGAAAATAAGGTATGTAGATTATTGAAATCCTTATATGGTCTAAAGCAAGCACCTAAACAATGGCACGAGAAATTTGATAAAACTTTAACATCTCACTGGTTTTGTTGTGAATGAAGTCGATAAATGTCTATACTATCGTTATCGTGGGGTCAAGGAGTGATCTTGTGCCTATATGTAGATGACATACTTATATTTGGAACAAACAACACAGAATTGACGAGGTCAAATCTTTTTATCTCGATGCTTTGATATGAAAGACTTGGGGAGGCGATGTTATTCAATATTAAATTAATCAAGAACGAGGATGGGATCACTTTGAGTCAATCCCATTATGTCGAGAAAATCTTAAGCCGCTTTGGCTATGAGAATTGTAAAATTTCTCCAACGCCTATGATGCAAGCATTAAGCTTCAAAGAATCAAGGGTTAGGAAAAGATCAATTAAGATTTTCACAAATTATTGGATCACTTATGTATCTATCTCGTGCCACAAGACTCGACATATCATTTGTCTGTGAGCAAATTAAGTCGGTTACTTCTAACCCGTGAGATGATCACGGGAGGCACTTGAGAGAGTGTTGCGCTATTTGAGAGGCACAACCTCATACGGAATTCACTATATGGGCATCCTTCAGATTAGAAGGATATAGTGATTCAAATTGATCTCGATGCATGAGATCAAAGCTACAAGTGGTTATGTCTTTACACTAGCAGAGTCGCAGCTTCATGGAGGTCGTGTAAATGCACTATATTGACGAGGTCAACTATGGAAGCGTAACTTGTAGTACTAGACACGACCATCGTGAATTTGAATGGCTTAGAGAGCTTATGTTGGACTTGCCACTAGTTGCGAAACCAATACCAAAGAATCCTAATGTCTTGTGATAATCAAACAAAGATTGATTAAGGTTACAAGTACTAAGGATAACATGAAGTCCTCCGCATATGTGAAGCGAGGCTTAAATCATGTAAAATTGAGGAACTCCGAGTGATTATCGTGAATTATATACGACCGAGAAAATCGCGCACCCTTTCACAAAGGGGCTAGCACTGAAGGCGATTTCCGTTGCGTCTATGGACATGGGAATGAGGCCCATTGGAGTTACAACTCAACAAAGAACCCATACCTTTTGATCGGAGATCCCGTGACTTAGGCAATAGGAAAAACAAGTTCATGTTGTAACAAGAGAGTATATATTCATTGAATCCATGTCCTAATAGACAAATTACTCGATTGTATGGAAGGATGGCATAAAACCTTAATATATTCTCGTTGTCCAAATGAGGAAAAGGTATTAGCTGCAGATACCTAGAAAGAATATACCTACTTGAGCCCAACTGTTAGGTCGCAGATTCACGAGAATAGGGCATTCTCTAGAAAGCTCATGAGCAGATAAGGAGCATTACCAAATAACGCTCCGTTTAGGCGCAGTTCTTTGACACTTAGTATCGCTTGAGATTTCAAGTGAAATCTAATCACAAAAGTCTGTGAATTCAAGGCATGGTCCATTCATCACCGTGAGAAGATGAATCTTGTCATTCTAGGTGTAAGTTCAACCCGTGCGGACTTACACTAAAAGATCGGTATATTAACAAGATTTCAAAGACAATATCTTTGATATCCTTTTTGCTTCTTGCTTTGGAATTGGTGGGGATTGTTAGAAATTGGCCCATATGAGTGAGGCCCATTTTCTATAATTCCAAAGCATTTATGGGTTAGTACCATATTGCTAAGGCAAGGTGCAGTGACCAACAAATAAGGTGGAGTCCTTGCCACTCCTTGAAACATGTAACACATGGATGAGGATGGCATGAGGAGGGCTCGGCTAAACACACACACGCACGCACGCCGCGCTGTCACAGATTTTCGCGTGAAAAATCGCGTGACTTGTGACTTATGACGCGATCGCGCGCGTGACGTGGCGCGCCATTTAGCGTACCAAGTCCACCTTATTTTTGCGAACCATGCATCTCTCTCTCTCTCTCTGCTTAAATGAGATTCAAATGTTTAAATTTGAGGCTTTATTGGGTGATGATGACAGTGATTACGATGGGTAAATGATCGTTAAGTGTGACGATTACGATGGGTAAATGGTTGGTTAAGTGTGTCGATTACCAGTGGGTAAATGGCTGTTAATCTGCCGCGATGCAGATCTATATATGTCCGGAGACATCCAAAGGCATAGCGTGAACAAGAATAGCCTCCATTCCTTCTTCCTTCTAATGCGGTCGTTGTATCTGCGCCGTCGAACCTTGTCGACTCTTCTTCTCGGCGTGCAATCGTGAAGAAGGGAAGCGGTATCTCCAAACCGTTGTTGCCGTGAAGACCGCACGGGGCGGCAATAAGGTTCTGGGCAGCGATCTGCGCGATCGCTGTCGCACCGCGACATCTACGTTTCGCGATCGCATCAAGTCTCGCGCTTCCTCGCTCTTCATCGACCCATCCGTAAGTCTACTTGTGTGATTGATAGACTTGTTTACATCCCGGTTTTCATATATTGTGAAGTACAATGAGTTGTCCGCTATCGCGATCGTTTTATGCATCATTAGTCTTTTGCAATATTTGCCTTCTAATAAAATCTGGAATTAAAATATTGCCCTCATTTCCAACACTTCTATTATTCAATTCCAAACCCGGCCCCTCCCTTTTCTATTCATGTCAAGTGCTACTTATACAGAGAGCCACACCGGCTAACTATCATGCACGTCCATAACAAACTAACAACTCCTCAACTAACCAACTAACTACGACCACACCTCCAGAACATTTGGTGTTCTTCGTTCTTATTGGTTTTATCGCCTTTTCGCGTTAGGTTCCAAGGATAATATTGGTATTGAATCGATCCATGCAACGGACCCTACCATCCAGCAAGGCAAGTAGTGTAACATCATTTGATCATGTTGTTCCTATTATTTTCAAATTCTAATATATTGTTTACAAATTCTATGTATGCATTGCTATGTTGTTTTAACTATTGTTGATAATTAACCCAGTAGATGCATTATCGTGAGGCAAATGTTTATCCTTTACTATCGAGCCTAGGTTTATGTTCTTTGTGATTTTGGGTTCGTTGGATGGACCCTTATCACTTAGTAGTTTACGAGTTTGTTGCTTAGCCATGCTTAGCTATCGGTAGAAATGGGCGGTTATCGACTTGTCGATAACTTTGATCACACAAACTTATTATAATATCTATATTTCAGCTTTGTGCTATGTTTAAATTGCAAAACTAAAACTGAAAACAAAACAATTTGGACTTGGGCACACTGGTAAGATGGTGTGGTTTTTGGGTGTGACTGGAATGGTGCCCTAGTCATTTAAGGACCGAGTTACTTGCGCCACCATTCTGAGCATTCTTGCGTGCTAACCACACTAGAGGGAATGAGACCTCTATTGACTTAGTACTTTGGCGTGTGTTAGCTACGAGTCGCAGGTGGGCGTGTGTGTGTTGTGTTGTGGTAAAATGAGGGGGTTTATGTGTGGAGCATTGTAGTTGTCCGAAAGCTTTACCCCTACAGGGTAGTTGACTTTCGGCTTTACAATGTAAGCGTATGGACTTCGGTCCATACGAGCGACTCGTAGATGATACACAATATTGGAAATGTCTCGTAGGACTTAGCTGTGCCGGCATACTTTTGGAAGTGTGCTAATCATGTGGCTTAAAGCGTCCAAGTGTGGTACATTGGTACACCCTGCAGGTTTTGAACTATTCGAATAGCCTCGTCCTAGGTTATGGACACGCTCAGAAATGCCCCGTGAGAACTAGACTACAACATTTTAATTAAAATTTGATGGGTGGTATGAATCAGGGATTCATGCTATGTGTGCTGGCTATTGGGTTAGTCACTTCTAGGTGGTTACTTGTTACTTATTGTTACTCGCTGTTATTTCAATGCTTAAAAACTGATTTGTTAAATTGCCTTCAATCTATTACATTATTGTAAATGAAAATTGCTTTATGCGTCTAAACAACCATATAACCATTTCCTTTGAATTCAGCTCTCGTGTAGCTATGTATAGGCTTGTTACTCATAAGTCTTGCGACTACATTATTGTACTCATCTGCATTGCTTGTTATGTGCAGAGGAAGAAGGTGAGCCCGAAGGGCCTCACTTTTGTGAGTTGTGCTGTGGTAGTGTATGGGGCGATTAGCTTGGCGGCCCGGTTGGTTGCCCTGTGGTGTTATGTGGTTAACCGGTTGACTTTTGGTTTAAGCCATCTTATGGCACCTCTTGCTTCCGCTGATACTTAATACTTATGTCATTTGGTCGGTTGGCTGTTCTGTAATAACTTCTTATTATGTATGTCTTTTGCTAGACTTGTTATAATATGATGTGTGGAATTGATGCATACCTTTGTAAAGATGTATGTGTGCTGCATTTTCTGGGAAGCACATGTCCATCGAGGCATGGGTTATTTTGTTTGTGATACTAGAGCCAGTGGAAGGTTAAGTATTACAAGCTTAATAAACCGGGGTCTCACATGGATCCTTTAGTTGCATAATCTGTAGGTAAATGATATTCCTCTACTACCTAAGCCTAGGTTATCTGCTGTGATTAGAGTTCGTTGGATGATCTCTTATCACTTAGTAGATACGAGTTAAATTTCTTTGCCACGCTTAGCTATCAGTAGTATTGGGCGATCATCGACTTAGTCGATGATCTTGATCACACAAATCTTATTATTACTCCATTATGTCCAGCACTTGGTGCTTTGTTAATTTTGTAAAGTCAAAAACTGAAAATAAAAATTGTTTCATGACTTGGGTACAATGGATGTTGGTGTGATCTGTTGGGTGTGATTGGAATGGTGCCTAAGTCCCCAATGACTGAGTTACTTGTGTCACTAAGCCAAGCACTTATTGTGTGCTAACCACACGAGAGGGATATGGGACCTCTCTTGACTAAGTACTTTAGGAGGTGTTAATTCGGGGTCGCAGGTGGTTAAAACTGTTTTTATAAGGGGAAGAGCACCTGCAGTTGTTGCGGCTGGGCTAGTGCACCCTACCCTTCGGGTTGTCGCGACTCTTAATTAGCATCATTCATTAGAAATGCCTCGTAGGACTTAGCCGTGTCGGCATACCTAAGGTAGTGTGCTTCATCATGTGGCAAAAAGGCGGTCTGGTGTGTGGGTACATTGGTACACCCCTGCAGGGTTAAAACTATTCGAATAGCCTCGTCCTAGGTTATGGACATTGCTTGGTAAGGTCGTGCAAGAACTAGACTATAACCTTTTAAAAACTTAAAACTTGACATGGGTGGTATGAATGGGTAATTCATACTATTGTTGTGGTGACTATTGGGTTAGTCACTTCCAGGATGTTGTTTTTATCTATCTATTGTTATTATGTTGTTTTTGCTGTTATTTAAATAATAAAAATAGATTGTAAACTTGCTTTTAAATGTACTACATTATTGCAAATAAAGTTGGCTTTGTGCTGAAAATGAAACATACAGCCTCCACTCAAATAAGCTTGCATGTAGCATATGTATAGGTCTGTTACTCTACACGTCAGTCTTGCGAGTACATTATTGTACTCATTTGCTTTGCTTAATGTTATTTGTTGCAGAGGAAGAAGGTGAGCCCCAAGGGCCTCACTTTTGTGAGATGTGCTGTGGCAGTATTTGGGACGACTAGCTTGGCGGTCCGGTTGGTTGCTTTGTGGGTTAAGGCACACTAATTGGCTTTTGTTATGGCCATCTTATGGCACTTTTGCTTCCGCTGTTTACTTAGTTATTTATATGACATTTGACCGGTCGGCCCCTCTTTTGTAATAACTCTATATTATGTATGTCTTTTGGTTTGTGGTTGTGCTTCGGTTCTATGTGATTGAATGGAATTGATGCGTAATTTTGTAAAGGGGTATGTGTACTGCATTATTGGGAAGTACATGTATCTCGAGGCTTGGATTATTTGATTTGTAATGCTAGGACCAAGTGGATGGTTAAGCATTACAAGCCGAATAAACCGGGGTCCTCACACAAAGCTTTGCCATGACCTGACCTGCCCGCTAAGGTTTCGCCGTCCTGAAAAGGAAACCCGGCCCCCTCTTGCGCCATGCGAATCAGCACACACCACCATTACAGAAACAGGTCACAATATTGCTAATTATTCAGCCAAGACCACCCCCAAAAAGTGATCTAGTGGTTGCACTCAAAGGCCCAGATCAACAGAACACAAAGTTAAGTCCTTAAAGCTGCTCAGGCAAGACTTCCACAGCCCCAAAGTGCAAAGCACCCACTACTCACTCCCTGCCTTCTTGCCCGAGCACAAAACCATTTTTGGGTGATTAACCCTGCCAAAAGACCACCCAGCCTTGGCATAACTCAAATAATAAAAGTGGCCTCACACCACAGTCAACACAACAATGGCATCTCACCAAGGTTGCTTAACAGTGGCACCAACCACAGGTTCCATAGCTCAATTAGTCAAGATTAATAATGGAAAGAAGCATGATTCACAACACCCACGGTTCTAGAGCAATGCTAAATATAAACCTACGGACCCATGTTGGCAATAGCAAGCAGTACCAACTAAAATACCTAAACTTAGGATTGCAAGGTGATCATGATAACATGTTGAATACAAGTTACAAGGGAAGCATAATATCAAATGGGAAGAATAGCTACTGCCCAAACATTTTTTATAAAACTAGCTATGCATGATAAAGTAAAACCAAAATATATTTGGAAAGTTTGGTTCAACATGATCAAAGGGGTCTGTGACTTGCCTTCGTCAAGCAGTGGTGAACCTTCGGTTGATGTTGTCGGATCCAAGAACTCCTCAACCTCGGAATCTACACGTTCACAAAGAAACACAATAAGCAAACAGCTAAACAAAAAGAACTACAAAGGAGACTAAGAGAAACTAAACCAACTCAGGAAAACTGTGAGGACCCAGAATATTTAACTAGTAACACTTAACCTCCAATTGGTTCTAGCATTACTAATTAAACATTCTAAGCCTCGATGGACATATGCTTCCCAGAATTGCAGCATATGCACATCATCACAAAATCAAACATCATTTCCATACCACATACATCACTAAGTTCAACAACGACATACAGGAGTAAAGTTATTACAAAAGAGCCGACCGGCCAAATAGAACAATATACAAGAATGACAGCAGAAGCAAAAGCGCCATAAGATGGCTAGAACAAAAGTCGACCGGTTAGCCACACCACCACAGGGCAACCGACCGGGCCGCCCAGCTAGACGCCTCTCAGACTATCACAGCACAACTCACAGAAGTGAGGCCCCTCAAGCTCATCTTCTTCCTCTGCAACAAATACATTTAAGCAAGATAACTGAGTACACAAAGGTACTCGCAAGACTGACGTGTGGAATAGCAGACCTATTCATAAACTACATGCAAGCTTATTTAGGTGGAGGTTGTATGTCTCATTTTGAACAAAGCCAACTTTATTTGCAATAATATAATACATTTGAAAGCAAGTTTGCAAATCTATTTTGTTGTCAACATAAAAGCGTAATAAAGATACATACAAGTAATCACCTGGAAGTGACTATCCCAATAGCCACCACAACATAGCACGAATCCCCGATTCGTACCACCCATCAAGTTTTAATTAAAAGGTTGTAGTCTAACTCTTGAAAGCTTACCCAAGCGTGTCCATAACCTAGGACGAGGCTATTCGAATAGTTTTAACCTGCGCAGGTGTACCAATGTACCCACACTTGCATCGCCTTAAAGCCACGAAGCACACTTCCGAAGGTATGCCGGCACGGCTAAGTCCTACGAGACGCTTTCCAATATTGTGCATTGACTACGAGCCGCTCGTATGGATCGGAAATCCATACGCTTACATTGCAAGCCGAAAGACAACCAGCCATCCCGGGGGAAGCCTTTCGGACACTACAATGCTCCCATCACCATCCCTCCTGCGACTCCCTGCGACCCGAAGCCAATACACGCTAAAGTACTAAGTCAAGAGAGGTCCCATACCCTCTAGTGTGGTTAGCACGCACAAATTGTCTGGATAACAGGTACTCACAAGATGTTCGGTCCTTAATTGACTCTGCACCATTCCAGTCACACCAAAATCACACCATCTTACCATTGTGCCCAAGTCTAAATCATTTTTGTTTTCAGTTTTAGTTTTCATAAATAGACATGGCACAAGGTGAAAATCATAAATCATAATAAGTTTTATGTGATCAAGGTTATCGACAAGTCGATAACCGCCCATTTCTACCGGAAACTAAGCATGGCTAAGCAATTAATTCGCAAACTACTAAGTGACAAGAGCTCATCCACGAACTCTAAATCACAGCAATAACCTAGGCTCACGGTAGTAGAGGATAATCATTTGTCTTAAGGAAATGCATCTACTAGGTCAACTAACGACAATAGTTTAACACAAACTAGCAATGCATACATAGAATTTGTAAAAAACATAAATACTTAAAATACTGGGATTAACATGATCAAACTGCTTGCCTTGCTGGATTTGTTCTTGCTGCAGAGGGGAGTGCTCAGGTTCAAAGTTTTCTTCGGAACCTAACGCGAAAAGACGATAAAAACCAATAAGAACGAAGAACACCAAAATGAACTCAACAGCAAAGAACATCCAAATCCAATGAAATTTCTACAGCAGCTAGAGGTTGATTTTTGGCAATTTTAGAAATAAGAATCACTTCAGTTGGACATAGCATGAAAAAGTTATGGCTAATCTAAGTTCTCTCAGCCTCAAAAATCATAATTAAATTAATTTCGGTTACTGTTCATGACGAAAATTTCTATAATGATCTAGAAGCTGAAATTTTTATGGTAGGTAGATAAGGTCATCCTAACAACAGCAAAACTGAGTTTGCACAAATTGGAGTTGAAATGAAATAGTTATGATTTTTCTAAGTTCTAAAACTAGCATATCTTACTTTTCTGGAACATAAATAAGGACAAGGCCTAGTTCATATTAAAGCATGTCTACAGATAAATTTTACCAAGTTGAGTTTGCTCAGTTTGCAATTACAGAGAGAAAGTTATGTATTTTACAAATTTTCAATGAATTTCTAGATAACCATTTTCACTAAACAAGATCATGCTGATTAAATCATTTTCTGCTACATAACAGTGCCTAAATTCATTCTCAGATTAAAGTTCATACTATAACAGAGCTATAGCAACTGGAATCATTCAAAAAGGAGTTAAAATGACAAAGTTATGCACTTTTGAAATTCGAAACATTAAAAGACTTAGAAAATTTGAGCTCTCGGGAGGTCCAAACGAACTGAAAGAAAAAGGAGAGGTCGTGGGCCGTTAGATCAAGATCTGACGGCTATGAGCCTCGAAGCACAGCGCACACAAGACCTCCTCCCGCACTGGGGAGGTCTAAAGGTCAACGATTGAACAGATGAGATCTCAACGGCTTAGATCTTCCCTAGGAGGTCCTGAACGGTTGAGATCTACCCGGGGAGGTCCTGGACGGCTAAGATCAAGCGAGGGAGGTCCTATGCGACAGAGCTTTAACAGGAGGAGATCTGGACGGCTCAGATCAGGCCTAGGGAGGTCCTGAACGGTTAGGATTGAGCCTAAGAGGTCCTGAGCGGGGGTTGTCTTTGTAAAAGACCAGGGTTGGTTTTATACAATGAGGACCCCGAGGGTGGTCTAGGGGTGGTCTTTGCAAAATGACCAAGGGGAGGTCTTTTTGCAAAGAGGACCCCGAGGAGGTCTGTTTGCGCAGGAGTGGTCCTAGCGGCTCAGATTGAATCTCAAGAGGTCATGGACGGCTAGGATCTAACCAGGGAAGGTCCTAGCGCGTGAGATTTTTCACAGAGCCAGATCCAACGGCTAAGAGCTAATCCTAGGAGGTCTTTAACGGCGGAGATTACTCTAGGAGGTCTGGGGACTTAGAAATTTACACAGAAAACCCTCTACGGTACAGATATGACTTGGGGGTGGTCTTAAACGGCTAAGATTCAACGAGGGGGAGGTCCAGAGGCTTATGTTTTTCGGAAAGGAGCCAAAGGCTCGGATCTAAATCTGGGGAGGTCTCGGGCGGTCAGGATGAACTCGAGGAGGTCCTATGACCTGACAAAAACGCGACAAGGGACAGGCGACCGTAGTTCATTCGCCGGCACGTCGCCGACGACCAGGACCACGGCGGCGGGAACCAAAGCCACCAAAACGAAGCTAATAGTATGGCGAACCTATCGGAGGTGCTCTCGACGGCGGCGACGGCCTTGAACGCCGGCGAGCCGGAGCGAGGCGGAGGACAGGTTTTCGGCAAAATCCGAAAATGGTGAAATCGAGCGTTACGAGCTAAGCTAATTATACCTTGGGCTCTACGGGAAAAAGGTGAACTCACCCGAGTGTAGGGAAGGTCCAGAGCAGCCCGGAGGAGCGCTGGCGGCGGAGCAGATCACCGGAGTCGAGGAAGAAAGGAGGTGCTCCTCTACGAATCAGATCTCCCGCAGTCGGTCAACCCCGTGAGAGGCAAACCGAGAGATTAGGGAGAGTCCTAGGTGACCAGAGAGGACCGGAGGAAGAGAAAGGAACCAATGGAACCACTGAGCTCCCAGCCACCATGAGCTTCCCGACAACAATGGTGGACTTGGGAATCTCAGGAGTTTTGAGCTCCACACCCGGGGGGTGAGCTGGGAGGGTGGCTGAGAGTGGAAGGGGGGTTCAGAAGAGGACCTCGGAGGAGTGCTCATGTAGCTCGGAGGCCAACTGAGCACGAGGACAAAGGTTTAATGGCGACGGGATAAGAGGGGGGGTTGCTGCACGAGAAAACGAAGCAAGGAGGCAGGGCAAAGTCAGAGCAAAGCTGACACAGTTGACAACAGGGGGCTCCGTGCCGTTGCAGGGCCCCACGAGGTGATCTGGAGTTCGCCACCACCCCACGCCACAGCCGCGCGCGTGAGGAGGAAGAAGAACGGCGCGAGCCTCAGGAGGTCGTGAGCCCCACGATTTCAATCCGACGGCCCAGCACCTGCGCGCCCGAGACCGAGCGTGGCGCTGGCCGAACTTGGCTCAACCGAGCCGGTTGGCTGGGTCGGACTCTGGTCTGACTCGAGCCCGAGTCTGACTCAGCCCCAAGTTTGGGTTTCAAACTGATCTGAAGTTTGAGGATTTATTTGAGGTAGCAAAATCACTCCAAAAATTATGAAATTTTTACAGGAGCTTGCTAACTGAGTTATTGACCCTACGTAAATTTTGCAGAAGTTTTGGTGCTATACATTTTCCTCCAAAAATTGCACAAGGTGCTGGTCCAATGTTTGACCAGAAATTAGTTGGGTTTGACCGACCTCAAAAAATATTCAAACAATTTCTAAAAATTGTGAGACTTTTCATAGGGGTCACATACCAACCCAAGACTTAGGAAAAATATTTCCAGAAGATGATCATAAGATTTGACTTGAATGTTTTTGGAAGACAGGGTTTTTGGATAAAAGGACTTGTGACTTTGTATTTCCATATTTCTTGTACAAGGATTGTTGAGTACATGCAGGGAATACATAATGTAAGAAAAAGTTTTAATTTCTACACATTTTCTTACATTTGAAACACAAGCCCCAAAGTTGGGATGTTACAAAAACCAGGAAAAACAAGAAGCCCAACACAACTCTGGGGAGCTCCTAGGGAGGACTTGAGCACGGAGGAGCCAGGCAGAGGGAGCTAAAAAATCAGAAATGAGCAAAAGGTGCTGAAGGGAGGCCTGCCCAGGATATTTATAGCCAGAGCTGGAGGGAAAAGCAATGAGAGGGGCTCAGCAACGTGTCAATGATCGGTGTACAAAAGGACAAGGATTTGACAAGGCATTGCCATAAAAAGGAGGAGACAAGGTACCTTAGATGTGACCACATTTAATGTGATGCAACACATATTAAATGTGCACAGACTTTTGAGGCGTAGGAACTAAGGAAAAAGGGCTGGGGCTACCAAGTGGGGTCGGTCAAACTCGGTGAATGCATCAGTCACAGGGGCAGTCTCACCCGCAAGGGTGGTCTTTGTAAAAAGACCACAGGTCTTTACCACGAAGTGGTCTCAACCCGCAAAGGTGGTCTTTACAAAAAAGACCACGGGGGAGGTTGAAAGAAAAGGGGAACCCAAAAGAGAGGTCCTGACGATTAGATCTCCAAAAATGAAGGTTCAACGGTCAAGATCAAAAGCAAGGGGAGGTCCTGACGGTTAGATCTCCAAAAGGGGAGGTCCTACGGTCAAGATCAAAAGCAAGGGGAGCTCCTAACGGTTAGATCTCCAAAAAGGGAGGTCTGACGGTCAAGATCAAAAGCAAGGGGAGGTCTGACGGTCAAGATCAAAAGCAAGGAGAGGTCCTGACGGTTAGATCTCCAAAAGAGGAGGTCCTACGGTCAAGATCAAAAGCAAGGGGAGGTCCTGACGGTTAGATCTCCAAAAGGGGAGGTCCGACGGTCAAGATCAAAAGTAAGGGGAGGTCCTTCGGTCAAGATCAAAAGCCAAGAGAGGTCCTAGCGGTTAGATCTCCAAAAGGGGAGGTTCTACAGTCAAGATCAAAAGCAAGGGGAGGTCCTGACGGTTAGATTTCCAAAAGGGGAGGTCCTTCAGTCAAGATCAAAAGCCAAGAGAGGTCCTGACGGTTAGATCTCTAAATGGGGAGGTCCTACGGTCATGATCAAAATCAAGGGGAGGTCCTGATGGTTAGATCTCCAAAAGGGGAGGTCCGACGGTCAAGATCAAAAGCAAGGGGAGGTCCTGACGGTTATATCTCTAAAAGGGGAGGTCCTTCGGTCAAGATCAAAAGCCAGGGGAGGTCCTGACGATTAGATCTCCAAAAGGGGAGGTCCTACGGTCAAGATCAAAAGCAAGGGGAGGTCCTGACGATTAGATCTCCAAAAAGGGAGGTCCGACGGTCAAGATCAAAAGCAAGGGGAGGTCCTGACGGTTAGATCTCCAAAAGGGGAGGTCCGACGCTCAAGATCAAAAGCAAGGGGAGGTCCTAAAGGTTAGATATCCAAAAGGGGAGGTCCTTTGGTCAAAATCAAAAGCCAGAGGAGGTCCTGACGGTTAGATTTCCAAAAGGGGATGTGAGCGATAGCGAGATAAGGCACGGAGGAACAGGGGCGGTTGGATTACGATCAAGCAGGCCGAAACAAACAGGCCGTTCGTGCTATCCGAAGTTGCAACTCGATCCCAGCCGTTCAACTGGATCGGGTGGTTCAAAAAGAAGGGGAACGTTTGGAGGTCCGAGCGTTCCAGCAAATCCGGAACGCTGATCTGAAAACGGGCTGTTGAGAACGATAGGGACGTTCGGGCTTAACCGAACATGCCAACAAGATCAAGCCACCCAACATGAATTAGGCGGTTCACAAGCGGTGAAAGTCAAGATCGAGTGGGAGGTTCGATCGGGCACGAGGGAGGTCCAAAAAGGAAAGTTCAATGGAGGTCCAAGAGAGGGGGAGAGCAACCCGAATTTGAGTTTCAGATAACAAATACATTTGAAACACGAACCTGAGCTGGAACCTTTAAATAAGGTCCAAAGCAAAGAAGGTCTGAACCTTTAAACCCAAACAAAGGGAGATCCAAAGGCATAGAGGAGGTCCAGAATCGAAGGTAAAATTAAACAGAGAGGGAGGTTTAAACCTCAAATGGAATCAAACCAGCAGAGAGGAGGTCTAGAGGAGTACAACTAAACCAAAGGCACTCAAGGCGACAAAGAAGAAAGAAATAAAGCCAGAACACTAAAAAGCTTCAAAAGGACAGGAGCACAAACCGAAAAGGATTTGGTTAAAGTTTGGTTTAGGTCATGTTAAGTCCCAGATTTCCAAAATATCCATTTAAGCTTGAACAACTTAGCAAATCAAATGGTTCTCTTTTGGGGTAACTAGAAACTGCAAGAACTTTTAAGGCAAACGGGACGTTACATAAGCACAGGGACCAAGGGTAATCTGAGTCATGTCGGCGTCGAAGAAAAGTGGCAACGCTAGCACTGGAACGACAGCAAGGGCACAAACCAAAGTAGGGTGCAACATTAAGCGGCACAAAGCGATCCTAGGGCTTCAGGGAACTCACTGGTGTGGATAATGGCGGTAGAAAGGCACGGTGTTGGCCGGGTGACGAGTGGTGTTCGTGATAGGGCTCACGGCGGCAGCCTCCTCGGTGACAGATGGTTGAAATGCGTTGAAGAATACCAAGACTTACCGGAGAGGTGGCAACGTCGATGGACGATGGTGGAAGCCAGAGACGAGGAAGAAGGTGGCGTCCGTGCATTCTTGTGAAGAAGATCCAAAGGTGAGTGAGGTAAACGATGCGGGGGATGTGGAACACCTCGTGATGCGAACAATTTGGGGAAAAGCTCACTGGGTTGGCCGGAACACGAGGCGGAGGTGGCGACAGGGGTGGGCACGGCGTGCCTTCGAGCTTGATTCAAGCTTGGGGAGGAAGAAGACAGAGTGGAGGTGTTGTAGGAGGCAAGAGGGAGCTTGAGGCACGACTTTAATAGAGAAGAGGATGATGAGAAAGCGGCAACGAAGTGCATTTTGGCCCAATTTCTCACGAGTGCACTGGTGCAAACTGGCCAGCGAGGCTGACGCAACGATGGAACGACCTCGCGGCGGCGTTGCACTCGAGGATTGCTGCAGCTAGAGGCTCTCGAGTGCCTCCCTGTCACGTATTTATGCGGAGAGAGCTATCGGGAGGTGGCCGAGAGAGGAAGAAGAGAAACAGTC
The DNA here is from genome assembly GCA_036346255.1 of Ampelocalamus luodianensis. NCBI lineage: Eukaryota > Viridiplantae > Streptophyta > Magnoliopsida > Poales > Poaceae > Ampelocalamus > Ampelocalamus luodianensis. The sequence continues at coordinate 72,213,369 of CM070620.1, read as the reverse complement.
ACTGGGGCTGACATGTGGGGTCGGGCCCACCTATCGACGAGAGCAAGGCATTGTTGGGTTGGTGCTACTTGTTGAGCCGCGAAGCCGGCTGGGCTGCAGAGAGGGGGAAGCGGGTGGCAACAGGCCAACTTGGCTGTTGGGCCCTGCGGAGAGGGAGAGGACTGGAGGGGGTTGGGCCGTGGTGGGATTTCAACCCGAGGGGAGAGAGAGAAGAAAAAGGAGATTTGATTTTGTTTTGAGATTTCATGGTTGAATTTAAATTTGAAATTCAAATCCTTAGGAGGTTTGTGATAGAGGCGGGGTTCCCAATCTTTCGATGAGATTGATAACTATCGATTTTTATGGAGGTGACTCTCGCGATCCGACTACAACCGTACGACAACGCTTGTGTCTTAGCAATCGTTGAACCAACTCGCGACGTTATTGATCGTGTTGGACGCGCGATCAACCTGAACACGAGGTTCAATTCCTACGAGCAATCGAAGAACTAGCAAGAATAAAATATAGGCAATCTGATATTGTAAATAGGAATTGTATTATAGATGGTATTGAAAAACAAATGTGGGATCCCGAAGGCTGTCTTGACAAGTGGTCGTCCGACACAACTGAAGAACAGAAGTTTGCACAATAGCTAAACATAAACTCAACGAAATCCGAGTTCTAGCCAGGGGGACGGCGGCTCCTATATGGGAAGACGACCAGGGGTGGCGGCCAGGGAAGTGGACGCACGCCCCTAGGGTTACAAGGCCAATGGGCCCAAGAGGAGGTGTCGCAGAACCCTTTTTGACTCAGGCAAAAAAAACGTGGATTGTTTTGTTTATTGTGGCCGGCTCGATTGGAATTTGAAGCTGAGGTTGGATCCATTGGAAAGTAGACTTGATAATCTTTCAATGAAGTCCAAGAACGTCCCAAACGGAGTCCGTATGAAGAAGTTACGGCCGTTTGAACTTAGTGCTGTCGCAGTAGTCCGAACTCGAATCCAGAACGAGCCCAACTCGAACTCTTGCTTGGCTCGGACCCAAAGTGACGTGATGACCTCCATTATGCCTCCTATGTTTGTCTATGACTCTATATACCTCTCCTTGGTCCTTTCCCATGTTCCTAAGCACAATTAAATCACTTGCATTAGGTAGCGATCTATTCTCAGTAATATATAAACCTATGAACGAATTCACCTGATGATTAAGTTAGCGAGCACGAGCTCAAGTAATTGGTCCTTGTAACATTGGTTGTGGATCAGTTGTGTGTGTAGACGCGGTTGTATCAAGTTAGGGATGTCCTCATCAGTTTAGCACACTTTTTAGCTTGTAGATCTTTATAAATTTAATTTCAAGCAAGGAAAACTGATTTATATTTTTGAATCGCGTGACAGCTTTTGGAATTTCTCAAAATGCAACAAATTGAATCATTGCCTTTCATGCAAGTTTCAAATTTTTGAAAACTGAGTTGTTACAAGCTATAAACGCATCAACCAGGCTACACTATGCACTATACACTATGCACTATGGGAAAGTTTTTGCCACATTGCCACACCATCAAATTAATGGCAACCATTTGAGGACCACATAATACTTAAGGCATGTATACCAGTAGAGATGACTCATGTCTATATACCCATCTATGTCATCTAGAGACAAACGTAAAGACAACTTTTACAATGGGTTGTCTCTTAATTTTGTTTTGATGGGACCACCCCCCTCCCCCAACACACACAATCTTTTAATTATTGCATAAAACAAAGTGTTTGTTATAGATAATAGCTCACTCAATGGTGTTTTGTGTTGTCTATATGTCTGTCTTTTCACGAAGAGACAACTACACTCTCTCCTCCTCACTCCACCATGTCAGCAAAAATCTTACGTGGCAAAGATTATATACAGCTAAAAATCTTACATGACAAAGATTATAAACAACTAACACCACACTATTGTACACGCCCCTATCTACTGACCATTAAACACTTCCTAAGTTAGGTTGGGCTCAAGCCAAGTTAGGACTGGACAGGGTTTGGCAAGGCTTGGATTGGGCGTGTACCAAACTAGGCTGAGATTTTCTACTCTGTAGCGTCTCTATCTTGGATTTTCGGTGACGCAAAGGAGAGTGGTGGAGGGTTGATAATTGCGCCGTCTCTGCTTAAGCACAAGAACTAAAAATGCATTGTAGTATAGGCTCACTATAACATGTTCACCCTGCTATGTTCAGGAGACGCCACACTTCCATGTAAGGTCGATTTGACGAAAGGCAATGATACAATTTTAAGCGAAAAGTCAACATACCAATCAAGATCACAGTGAAGAACGAATAAGTTCTGTAGAATGCGTTGGACAATTCAACTAATTTGTTTATTTCTCGCTACAAGCCATCCATATAAGTATATAACAAGGCAATGGATATGCCAGAGATCACCTTATTTTCACAAGCACATCAGGATATAGGATCCAACAGAAAACTCTGAACCATACGACAAGGCAATGGATATGCCAGAGATCACCTTATTTCACAAGCACATCAGGATATATATTATTGCAAATTGCAAAATCCTCTTAAAAAACACAAATTGCAGTTCATTCTGCTGGAAGACTGGAATAACCAAAATTCATGGGGTAAGGCAGTCTAAAAGATAACTCCACCCCACTTCTGTAGCATTAATGTATATGTCAGCAAAGTGTGCTCCAGGTAAATGAAATATTGAAGGTAATGTTGTTACGTTCTCATCATTGTAGAGAAATCAAGGAAAATAAATTTTATTATCATGTCAGGAACTGATCAATATATTGACCACAGTTAGATCACACATTGTTGTTGTCTGATTGTCTCACAACATCAAACAGGTCTACAGAGGGCATTAAAGTATGAAGCACAACAGGTCAAGGCCCCGTCCAGAATCACCTGGTTCAGAGTCTTGCAAGCCAGTGAAGCCTGTCCTGTCTTTGCCAGAAGCAGTTTAGAGAGCTCTTGCAGTATGAATTGTCATGTTGTCCTCTCACATAAAGTCGTCTTCAAGTTCTTGCAAGGTCTTGCTACCAGATGCGAACTGCTTGTTGGAAGTCATCTTTTCTTGGACCATCAGGCCCTTGTAGCTCCTGGTTTCAGCCTGCTTCTCCTTCTCAAGCCTCTCCATCTCTTCCTTGCGTTTCTGAAATAAAACGAGGAAAATAATCCATTCAATGTCAATGTCACAAGTTCGTCAATTTTATCAGGTGGTAAAAACATGCCATTCCATCCATCCAGTGCCCAACAACACAATACAGAGCAACAGATTTATGACAACTGGTTCTCTGTGCAAGTGAGCATAAGTATATACAAGGATCAAAGAACCGTTACCGGGCAAAATCCCGCTCGGGGCCCAATAACGGTTCCCGGCCGGTAACCGGAAAAACCGGAAAAAAACCGGGCATAATTCATCAAATGAAAATTGAATTCAAATTTGTCCCAGCCGGTAACCGGGTAAAACCGGAAAAAAACCAAAAAAACAAAGAAAATTGGTAATTAGCAATTTTAGATTTTACCATGGCTTGAAATGTTACTATAGTAAAATCGGAGAGTTAACATTTCATATCATGGTAAAATCAAAAAGTTAGCATACTTAGCTCATACAATATGTAATCTAGCACAAAAAATGCTTAAATCAACTTAGGAGGTGTATTATGACAAAAAAAATCCAAAATTAAATTTGAAATTTCCCGGCCGGTTACTGTTCACCAAGACCCCGGCCGGGAATTTTTTCCCTGAGTATATATATGCTATCTCTAGTATTAGCTACAAAAATAAAAGCTTAGAACTGATTAGCCTGATACTACTCGACAAAGAAGATGAGATGCTGAGTTGCTGCGGCATAGGATGAGAAATAGCTTACCTTATCTCTAAGCTGCATCTTTCTTTCTGCTTTTTCAGCAGCACTTACAGCTTCTCTTTCAGCTGCAGCAAATGACATCAAGCTGTAAATACAGTATGTAACAACAACTAACAAAAGAAACACAGAAAGGAACAAGATAACAAAATCAATGTGCGCATGAATACAAAATGGATCAAATCTAGGCACGACCACCATATTGATCACGCCTTCTGTTCTTAGTCCTGAGTTCCAACAAATACCAACAAAAATTGGGTGATGTTTCGATGGTGCTCCGCCCATGATGGGGATCTCTATTTTTAAGTTCTGGTGACTATAGTTTCTTTTTTACCAGTCTGAGTTGCAACCTTTAGCAATCATAATGGTCTAGCCTACAATGACACAAAAAATGACTCCACACCACTTCCTCATTCCCCTTGACGCCTCCTCCAGAACTATAAGGTGCAAAACAAATACTATCTTTAGAAAAGTCTAAAATGAAAAAGAAGTTTAAAAAAACATGTCATCAAGCATGAGCATAACAATTTCTTCTTGAGAAAAGTGATATACCTTTCAAGTCAGGCTTCCGCTCCACCTTTGTCTTATTCAACCGGTTCACAACCTCATTGATCCGCTTTTCTACTTTAACAATCCGAACCTGCAAACATGTCCGTCAATTAGAGACACATTTAGAAACTTAGAATGATCAAACCACTTCGGTTCAAATATTCCCATGAAAAAAAAAACTTGAGCAAACAACAGAAGCAAGTGCATAAACACAAGTCAGAAGACAAACCACTCAAATTTTCAACACGCTAGGACTTACAGAAAGAACTCACAATAAAAAAATAAAAAATAAAAACTATCGAAAGTTAGTCTAAGGATTGCATAGTCATTACAAAAGACGTGCCACAAGTATACCGATGCAAAGTCAGAAAAAAAGAACAAATAATATAATCAGTTTTACAAAGTATAAGTATGCAAGTGAAAATAACATCAAAGTTTCTGAAAATAAACTCTTCCTGAAATGAATTTATGTAAATATTAAAGACCAATTCTGTCCTAAAATACTGGAAACCTGTTAGGGACTAGTCACAACTCACAACATGCATATTCCGTACAGATTATTACATAAAGTTCAAGATAGTAGCTTATCAGTAGCAGGGAACCATATCAGAGTAATGCCTGATGAACTTACATACTAGACAAACTTTATATAACAAACGAACTTTTAAATTTTAAATATAAGCTTTCTCATAAGTATACGATGTATACCAAACTATATGCATAGAATGCTGCACAAAAATAGTTAACAAGGAGAAATAAAAAAGGGAAATAAAGTCTTCTCACCAATTTAGGGTTGTGAAAACCAACTTGACCCACATCCATGGATGGGGTCTTCTTCAGATTGTACCATGGTGTATAAACCACATCAATGTTATTCACCTTATTACCTATAACCAAAAGAGAACCATTACACGTGTCTGACTAAGATGAAACCAGGAAAGGCAAAACAACAAATTCATGTCAGATATAATACTTCTTCCTCAAGTAATTTGTCCAACCTTGAATGGAATTGGCTTTAACAAGCTGGGCACAATCTTCCAGCACACCTTCACTTATGTCATCCATTGTCTGACCTTTATTCAATCTCAAATATACATGTGCAGAGGACATCTTATCTACATGGAACCTGTGTTCAACACAAAGCAGGACAAGATGGTTCCATGTGTCTTCAAGAACTTTAAAAGAAGATCCAATGAGCAAATCACATCTAAAGTATATTTCACATTAACCAAAAATTCAATTTTGTATGTAGCAAAGATGAAATATGAAATGAAGAAAGGAAGGCATGGAGATTATATTAAATGAGACAGGCTAACATGAATATCATATTACTTATGTTAGGCACTTGAGACGCCTAAACAAAACTACACATGCAATCGGTCCCACCATTTCCAGAACTAACTATGTTTGCACTTTGCAGTTAAACAAAACTTCAAATTTCAATAGTTTAAATGGCTCAAAAAGCAAATTGGTTAAAAACGTTCAAATAGCAAAATAATATACTGAAGATTCATAATTCGTACTACCAAACTTGAGCATTTAGGAATGAGAGACTTGCAAAACATCATTATTATATGCCAATAAATCCAACATCAAGATCTAACTAAGCATGCTACTTCACAACAAAAGGTTGTACCATCAAACACCCACCAATGAAGAAGACAAAATAGAACAAAATTACAAAAAAAAAAAAAAAAACATAAGACTATCAAACCAACAAAAACAAGCATTTACCTATTATTCAAAGTAATAGTTATAAACCTGCATTATCTCATGGTTTACACAAGGCAGTCACCAGTAGTTCAAAACACAGAAAGCAGACTATTTCTGCACCCAACAGTACATTCATTACTACTGAATCTAAGCACACAAGTTTATCTATGGATGAATCAGATAGTCACTTGTATTTACACCAAAATGAAACAAAGTTGGAGCAATTTTAATACCAAGAACACAACAAAATCCAAGGGAGAATGTACTCAGATTTTCATGGTCTGAAACCCAACAAGAACCCATAGTACTGTACACGTAAGTGCAGTGCAGAGTATCTTCATTATGATTAGCATGCACGACATCCACAAAATACACCAATTACACGAAACTTACAGATGGATTATGACCACACGGTCGCCAAAGTTCTTCACTGTGACATCATCCACAGGTCACAATTAACCAAACTATGCAGAAAAAAAGGGCAAGAATTTCTGCAGGAATCAAGCATGTTTACTCTATAACAGTCCAAATTACCGGTCAATCAAGCTATGTATGAGTTCTTGAATCAAGACTAAATTAAAACAGACAAATGAATCAAGATCTTCTCTCCAAAACAAGGAAACAGTTGCTAACTAAAAGCAAAATTTCAAGAACTGACTGAACCAAATAAATTTCTATCTGGCCGCCATTCATACACACGCGACTTATCCATTAAGAAAGCAACCTTTGCAAACCAGCGAACTCCTCTACAAAAGCTCAAATTACTATTACTCACGCGAGCTCCCATCAATTCTTGCGTCAGGATAGCATCGATTCGAGACTCACAGAGCTAGCTCAAAAAATTCTGCACAAGAAAAGAAAAAAATCTCGGTGGAAGAAAGAGGAGGCGGTTACCAGATGTCCTCGGGGAAGCCATACTTAATGAGGTCCTCGTTCTCGTGCTTGTCGAGCCCCATGAAGATGGTGTAGTCGCCGGCCTCGGGCCGCGCCTTGAAGTAGAACACCATCCCGAGTGAGTCGCTCGCCGGCCGGCTGCCCGAAGGGATAGGAAAAGGGCGCGGGGTTCCGCGGTTCGGATGGCGGAATTGGGCGATTGGGGAGTGGGAATTGGGGTTCGGAGGCGGGGGAGTTGGGATTCTGGCGAGAGGAATCGGGGAGATTTTTAGGGTTTCGTGTGCGTGGAGGAGGGCGCGGTAGGAGGGGAGCGGCGCAGGGAGGAGATGGAGGCGGGGGCGGCGAAGCGACACGAGGAGGGGACGCCTTGGGGAGTAGGATGGAAATGGCGTGGGGCAGCGGCGGGGGAAAGCAGGAGCGGAGGAGGGGAGAGAGAGAGAGGAGACGGCGGGGATGGGAGGAGGCGAAGGGGCGAGGAAGCCGCGTCGGGTGAGAGGACGCGATCCCCACCCAGCTAGGGCGACCATCTCCTCACCTAACCAGCCATTCATTCTTGATCGGACGGGCAAAACAAATTACACTCAAGTGCACAAACTTTTGCTTTTCACAGTTTGGCGCACACAAGCCCATTTTAGGCTTGAATTGTCCGTCTTGCCCCTCTCCTTCTTCCTCCTCTTTTCTGCTTGCCTTTGGCCATGCTTGCAAGGGAGGCAATGGAGGGAGGTGTGCGAAGAATCTAGAGTCACTATTATAAGTTAATATAGTATTTTAGTGATTAATGATAAATTTATTTGTGAGACTAACACTTTCATTGTTATACCTATTGTTTAGTCCCAGTTGGATATAAAGGTTAAAATCAAAGAGGTATGCATTCGATATCATACTCCTATATCTTGTTGTATTCTCCGGATCCAAAATATAAATTGAACTCCACCAAAAGGTTAAGTTGGATATATGCATATGTTTCTTTAACACATTCGTGTATGCACACATTTAGGGGGAGTTCACTTTATGTTTTGTGGTTTCATTAGTATTGATCCATATTCATTTTTTTCATATATATTTGGGATCTCTACTTTGAAACATATTCTTGAGTATATAAAACTTGTAGTTCATATATACTCATATGTCTTTACATTCAATTATTTGTAGTCGTGATGGTTGTCATCAATTACCAAAGAGAGAAATATTGAAATATCTTATCCCACCATTATGAGTTAATGGTATATTGTATTAATTAATAACAATCATATTGTGGAACTAACATTTTCTATGAGTTAAATGAATAGGTTATATTCTAGGGTAATGAATGCAACATCCCAATTCTTGGCTTGTGTTTCAAATATAAGAAAATGTGTAGAAATTAAAAACTTTTCTTACATCTTGTTGTTAGTTGAATGTTCTGAGAATTCTTGTAAAGAAATTATGGAAATTCAAAATCACAAGCCTCTTTTGACCTAAGTCTTGAATCTTTGAAAACTTTTTCTAGATAGTCTTGTGGTCATCCTCTAAAAATATTTTTCCTTGGTTATAGGGATGTTTTGTGACTCCTCTGAAAAATTTTACAATTTTTAGAAATTGTTTAAATATTCTAAGAAGCTAGTCAAATCAGTTTGACTCCTAGTCAAACCCTAGATCAGTACCTTAAGAAAATTTTGGAGAAAAATGCCCTGCATAAAAACCTCTGAAAATTTTATACAAGGTCAATCCTGGAGTTGAGCACCTCTTGTAAAAATTTTAGAATTTTTGGAGTTATGTAGCTCCATTTATAAATTCCCCAAGATTTCAGCCTTTAGTTCAAACCCTAAGTCAAAGTCCTGTTATGTTGGAGTCGGACTCGAGCCGAAACCACCGTCTTGGTTGCACCCAACCGCGTGCGCTCGAACCAGCCTGTTCAAAACGCTTTCGTTTTGGACCGTTGGATCTTGATCGTACCGCCCTCGTTTGCCGGAACTTTCGGACCTCTGAGTCCCGCGTTTCATTTCCGTCGTTAGATCTTAATCTAACTACTGTGGGCGTCCCCTTTTTGCGCTAGGTCGTTTTGAGCAAAGCGACCGAGCCAGGCTTGAGTTCGTGGTCGAACCCAATCAACTAATTGCACTCGAGCTCGCTCCAAAGTGGCGTGTTCATTTGGGCCGTTGATTTCCTTTTCAACGCTCTAGATCTAAATGAATGTTCGGACCTCCCTATCGTCCAATTCAATCTGAGCCATCCATTTTCGATCAAACCGCTGAGATTACTTTGAACTTTCGGACCGCCCGAAAGTTTCTTTCAATCGTGGCCATCCAATTACTTTGAACTTTTAGACCGCCCAAAAGTTTCTTTCAATCGTGGCTGTCCATTTCTAATCCAACTGTCCAGATCTTTTGACTCAACTTAACCTAACCCCTTCGTTTCTTTTGACATAATCCCTTTGTTTCTTTCGCTAACATGTGGGCCCCAAGGTCCTGGTCACCTTCTTCTTCCTCGCGTGCGTGTGACAGAACAAGGCATGGGAGGAGGGGCAGTGCTTTGTCAACCCCAGTACGTCACTCTCAACGGCTCTTAGCCCTCGTTTTCTTCACCATTTGTGCTTTCGCCTTCAAAGTCATGGTCGCAACTGCTCCCATCGCCTCCATTTTGTCCTAGACAAGCTTTAGGCCATGTCTGCCATTAAGGCTCGTCTTTGCTCACCTTTGACCTTAGGCTATTTGTAAAGCCTTAAAGCTCCTCTTTGCGTTCCTTTACAGCACCCCTTAGCTTCCTCTCTGCTCAAGTGAGCTCCCAAACCAGAAAAACCTCAAATCGCCATTGTCAACCGTGGAGCTCTGTTGGTGACTTTGGTGCTCCAGTGGTTCCTTCTCCCTTCTTTTTGTATCTCTGTGTGCCCCTTAGCACCTTAATCACTTCCCCTAACTCAATTTTGGATTTCATTCACAGGAATCCTCAAATTTTGAGTTTGGATCTTTTAGGCCGAATTCATCCCCTTCTTCCCTAACTCCGGTAAGTGGCTTCATTTGTCAATTGTTTACTCATGGACCTTCTGTGGGGCCCTACTGAAGCTCTCCTAACCACCCGGTGGTCTTCTTTTTGCTCAGGCCATGTTCCCGTCGCTTTCTTCCTCAGCTTCGGTGAGCTCCTCCATCGTTCGAACTCCTCCGTCCATCTTTGAAGCTCTCCTGTGCTAAGGTAGCTTCTTGTTAGTGTAATAACCCAAAGTCCAATTAGACAGTATTTTAGTCAGGAGAGGGAATTTACTCGAAAATTTCAGTTTTGGGGTGAATCTTTGGAACTTGGGCCTCCTACTGTGCTTTGGCGACTTGAGGGCCGACCGGTGGGCGGGAAGGGGAAAATGCCCAAGATGGGCCAGCCCAACCAGCCCACCTCCCTCCCTCAAACCCTAGCTCAAACCCCCCTTTTCCCTTCCCTAACCCTAGCAGCCACCAAACTTTTTCCCCTGGTCCAACCTGCTAGCCGCCACCCTCCCTTGCTTCCCTCTTGCGCCTCCACCACCCCTTCCTCTCCCAAACCGAAATCCCTACTCCCCCACTCCATCCATGGCTGCCTTTGAAGCTCCTTGCTGCTGCTGCCAGCCTTTGAGGGGAGGAAGCTGACCATTTCGGCCAAGGGAAGGAGAGGAAGAGGGGAGAAGATGGGAGGAAGGAGGAGAAGAGTTGTGGGGGGAAACCAGCAAGTTCTTGAGGATCTTCAAGGGGTAATGAGTGGTTTCTTTGCTGGTTAGATTATTTTAGTTGCTTAAGTCTTGCTTTGATTAGGGTTCTTCAGCCTGCTATGTCAGATGCAGTTTTTCTGTCCTTTCTTGTGTGTCTGTTTGGTGGTGGATCCATTCCGAATATAAGGATCTAATCTCCTAGAGAGTTGTAGGTTATGTTTTCAGATTTCAATGGGTTACAATTTCACTAATTTCCGATTTACGGTTTAAGAATTATGGTCTTTTTCATTGCTGCTATCAAGGAATCTATCAAAGCGTAGCAGATATATGAACTATTAGATTTCAATCTGTTAAGAGCCGATTCTGAGCTGTCCACCAAAACGAATAGCGTAGCACTTTATCTTAGCTTTCGAGATTGGTAAAGAACACTTTTTTTTATTCTCAGGCTTCACCACCGCCGAGGCCATCAGCGCCAGTTCCTCGTTCCCCGCAGGCCGTGTTTCAGCCACGTGCACTTGCGGCTCTGCAAGGTGGCCTCTACAACCCGGCTGCCGAGGTCATTTGCTTCCACTGCCACAACAAGGGCCACTATGCAAATAGTTGCCCTAAGAAGACTAGAGCAGACCCTCGTCCAAATGGAGGACTCGGGCAAGGAAGCGGTCATCCCCCTGACCAGAAGACTATCCAGAAGACCGAGGGCATGGGAAGTGGCTGAGTCAACCACATCTCGGCCGAGAAGGCGCAGGAGGCACCCGACGTTGTGTTGGGTACGCTTCTTGCCAACTCTCGCCCTGCTGCGGCTTTGTTCAATTCAGGAGCTTCACATTCCTTTATTTCAAAGTCTTTTGCTACTGCTAATGAGCTTCACTTTGTTCCTTTGGGTGTTCCTTTGATTATTCGCTCTCCGGGTTCGGAAATGAGAGTTGATCGAGAATACCGGGATGTCCCCATTGAAGTCGAAGGAGTGGGATTCTTGGCGAATCTTATCCTACTCAACTCAGCGAGTTTGGATGTGATTCTTGGCATAGATTGGTTGTCCCAACATTTGGGACAAATCGATTATGCTAGGAAGGTCGTCTACCTCACAAGTTCCTCGGGCGAATAGGTTGGGTTTCGCGCATGTTGCAAGGGTCGCAGATTCGCGCACTTGAAGCGAAGCCACTTTGAGATTTAGGATGTCCCAATAGTGTGTGATTTTCTTGATGTTTTTCCCAAAGATTTGCCTAGGATGCCTCCAATTTGAGACCTAGAGTTTGTCATCGAGTTCTGCCCGATACCACCCCGATTTGAAGAGGTCGCATCAATGCCTCCTAATGAGTTGGAGGTGTTAAAGAAGTAGCTTGGTGAGCTTCAAGATAAGGGTTTCATCCGTCCTAGCTCATCTCCTTGGGGTTGTCCAGTGATCTTTGTGAAGAAGAAGGACAAGACCTTGCGCATGTGCGTTGACTACCGTCCGCTTAATGAAGTGACGGTGAAGAACAAGTACCCTTTGCCCCGCATCGATGATCTCTTTGACCAGTTGACCGGAGCTCGGGTATTCTCCAAGATTGATTTGAGATTGGGGTATCATCAGGTTAGGATCAGATCTGAAGATATTCCGAAGACGGCCTTCGCTACTCGTTATGGCCTTTACGAGTATACCGTCATGTCTTTTGGCTTAACCAATTCTTCTGCCCTATTCATGAACCTTATAAACTCGGTATTCATGGAGTAGCTGGATAAGTTTGTCGTGGTCTTCATCGATGATATTCTGGTCTACTCCAAGAATGATGAAGAACATGTTGAGCATCTGAAGCTTGTGTTGGGAAAGCTGCGTGAGCACTAGTTGTATGCAAAGTTTAGCAAGTGCGTGTTCTGGTTGAAGGAAGTGACATTCTTGGGCCATGTTCTTTCAGTGGGAGGCGTAGCCGTGGATCCTAGCAAGGTCAGCGATGTACTCTCTTGGGGTTAGCCCAAGTCGGTCACCGATGTGCGGAGTTTTCTCGGTTTGGCAGGATACTACCGTCGCTTTATCAAGAACTTCTCCAAGATCGCGAAGCCGATGACTAAATTGCTCAAGAAGGACAAGAAGTTTGTGTGGTCCGCTGCTTGTGATGAAAGTTTTCAGGAACTCAAGAAGCGTTTGATTTCAACCCCAGTTCTTGTTCTTCCCGATGTCCACAAGAGCTTCGATATCTTTTGCTATGCCTCTCGTCAGGGACTCGGTTGTGTTCTTATGCAGGAAGGCAAGGTTGTGGCCTATACATCAAGACAGCTGAGGCCTCATGAGCTCAATTATCCAACCCATGACTTGGAACTAGCTGTTGTGGTTCATGTACTTAAGATTTGGCGACATTACCTGATCGGAACCGTTGTGAAGTGTATTCGGATCACAAGAGCTTGAAGTATTTGTTCACCCAACTAGATCGAACCTCCGCAAAGAAGATGGTTGTAATTGATAAAAACTATGACATGGGCATCCGGCACCATCCGGGCAAGGACAATGTTATTGCCGATGCACTTAGTCGCAAGGTATATTGCAATACCTTGTTGCTCTAGGAGCGCAACCCGCCCTTCATGAAGAATTTCAGCGGCTCAATTTGGAGGTGGCTGAGCACGTTTCCCTCGCTACCTTGGTTGTGCAACTAACCTTGGTGGATCAAATCAAGGCCGCGTAGCAATCGGATGTTGGTGTGGACCAAATCAAGCAGAACATCAAGAACGGGACAGCTAAGTGCTTCTCAGAAGATGAGCATGGTGTTGTGTGGTTTGGACAGCACTTGGTGGTTCCAAAGTTCATGGAATTGCGGGATCTGATTCTCCATGAAGCCCATGATTCCCCTTGTCCATTCATCTCGGGGCCACAAAGATGTATCAGGACCTTCGTTAGAGATTTTGGTGGACCCGAATGAAGCATAAGATCGCAAAGTTCGTTGCCGAGTGCGACGTGTGTGGTCGTGTTAAGGCCGAGCATCAGTGTTCAGCAGGTCTTCTTCAGCCTTTGCCAGTGCCTGAGTAAAAGTGGGATTTCGTTGCCATGGATTTCATCACCGGTCTTCCCATACTTCTTCAGGGAAGGATGCTATCTGGGTTGTCATTGATCGGTTGACAAAGGTAGCACATTTTCTGCCTGTACAGACCAACCTCAGTGTAAGTCTGTTGGCGGATCTCTACATTTCTCGCATTGTGTGCTTGCATGATGTGCCAAAGACGATCGTTTCTGATCGCGGTGCGCTCTTCACCGCCCGTTTCTGGAAGAGCTTACAGGCGGTGATGGGGACTCGCCTTTCTTTCAGCACATCCTATCATCCTCAAACTGATGGCTAGATGGAGAGGATCAACCAAGTTTTGAAAGACATACTCCGTGCTTGTGTTCTTTCCTATGGGAAGAAGTGCGAAAAGTGCCTACCGTTTGCCGAATTCTCCTACAACAACAGTTTCCAAGCCAATCTCGGCATGGCACCTCTTGAGGTCTTGTATAGGAGAAAGTGCAGAACCCTGTTGAACTGGTCAGAGACTGGTGAGAGGCAATTCTTCGGCCTATATTCGATCAATGAGGCCGAAAGTTAAGTTCAGCTTATTCACGAGCGTTTGCGCACGGCCCAGTCCAAGCAAAAGAGCTATGCGGACCGTCATTGTCGTGAGTTGAGCTTTGAGCCCAATGACTTTGTTTATCTGAAAGTCCTTTGAAGGGCCATCAGCATTTCGGCGTCAAGGGCAAGTTAGCTCCTCGATATGTTGGGCCCTATTGCATTATCAAGAAAGTGGAGGCTGTTGCCTACAAGTTGGATTTGCCAGCTGCACTTGAGGGGGTACATGATGTGTTCCATGTGTCCTATTTGAAGAAGTGTCTCCGTATTCCAACCGAGGAAACTCTGTTGGAAAATCTCGATGTGCAAGAAGATTTGACCTACCACGAGCATCCTGTTCGTATTCTTGAAGAATCTGAACGAAGAACAAGGAATCATGCCATCAAGTTCCTTAAAGTTCAGTGGTCGAATCATTCCGAGGATGAAGTAACTTGGGAGCGGGAAGATCGTCTTCGTGCAGACTACTCGTCTTTCTTCTACGAGTAAACGGAATCTTAGGACAAGATTCTTGTAAGGGGAGAGATTTGTAACATCCCAAGTCTTGGCTTATGTTTCAAATGTAAGAAAATGTGTAGAAATTAAAACTTTTCTTACATCTTGCTGTTGTATGGAGTTTTCGAAAATTCTTGTAAAGGAATTGTGGAAATTCAAAAGCACAAGTCATTTTAACCAAGTCTTGACCCTCCATTTCTAAATCCTTATCAAACCTTATGATCATTCCTTGGAAATATTTTCCTAAGTTCTAGGGTTGATGTGTGACCCCTCTAAAAAATTTCACAATTTTTAGAAATTGTTTGAATATTTTGAGAGGTCAGTCAAATCAGTGTGACTTTGAGTCAAACCCTAGCTCTGAACCTTGTAGAAATTCTGGAGGAAAATGCACTACATGAAAACCTCTAAAAATTTTATACAAGGTCAATATCAAAGTTAGCAAACTCCTGTAAAAATTTCAAAAATTTTGGAGTTAGTTTACTACCTCAAACAATTCCTCAAATCTTCTGACTCTATTTAAAGCCCTAATCCAAACCACTATTGGACTCGAGTCAGACCCGAGCCTGACCACCCGTCTCGGTCGAGCCAAGTCACTTAACTATACCGGGCGCAGTCGTTTGGGCGCGTGTGTGAGCCGTTGGATTTTGATCCAACGCCTCAGACCTCCCGTGCCGTTTTGGACCTCCGGAGGTCTCGTGAAATCCCAGCCGTTCGTCTCTGATCCTACGATCACGACCTCCCCGACCTCCTCCTCTGTTCTTCTTCTTCCTCCTCGCGCCGTACCAACGTGCACCATGGCAGGGAAGGTGAGGTGCAGGTTTGGTCACTTCGTGGGGCCCGTCAACAGCTCTGAGCCCCTCGTTTTCAACCTTGTCAGTGTTTAGCTATGACCTTCACCTGCTCCCCTCCTCCTTTTCGCTCTTGGCATAAGCTTTCGGTCTCATCGCCATTAAACCTCATCCTCGTGCAACCGTTGACCCTCGAGCTATTTGAGGACCTCCGAGCCCCTCCCTTAGTTTCCCTTTAGTTCCTCTCTGTCGCCCTAGCTTCCTCTCTGTGTGCTTGTGCGCAAATCACCGAGAGCCTCTTTTCTGCCATTTTTCGATCGCGCGAGCTCCTCGTCGCCGACGGTGCTCTAGTGGTCCCCTGGCTTTTCTTTTCGCGTTGCCTGGACCACCTCGTCATCTTGGGCGAGTCCACTAACTTAATTTTGGGTTGCCTTCGCAGGAGCAACCTAAATTTGAGTTTTGGGTCTTTGCGGCCGAAATCCTTCACTTCTTCCCCAACTCCGGTAAGTGCCTTCTCTGGTCAATTGCTTGCTCATGGACCTCCTGTGAGTCCTAGTGGAGCTCTTTTGACACTCAGTGGCTTTCCTTTTTGCTCAGGCCGCACCATACTAGTTTCTTCCTCAGTTCCGGCGCTGGTCTCTACCGCCAGGACTCCTCCGACCTCCTTCGGACCTCCTCTGTGCCCAGGTACCTTCATGATAGTCCCGTAGTGCTCGAGCACCTACTGATTTAAATCGTTGCAGAGCTTTTCGCCATTTTCGGTTTTAGCCGTACTTGCTCCTCCGCCTCTCTCTGGCTCGCCGGCGTTTTAGGCCAGCTCCGCCGTTGAGAGTACCCTCAAAGTGTTCGCAATTTTATTGCGAAAGTTTTGCCACTTTTGGTTTGCGCCGTCGTGACCGGAGTCGCCGACGGCGAGCCGGCGAGCAAAGTGCGAGTGTAACATCCCAACTTTGGACTTGTGTTTCAAATGTAAGAAAATCAGTAGAAATTAAAAAAATTTCTTACATCATGTATTTCCTGTATGCTTTGAACCTCTGTGTAAGAAGTTATGGAAATACAATGTCACAAGTCTATTTGATCCAAACTTTGATATTCCAAAAACAATCTTGTCAGATTTTGTGATCATCTTTGGGAAATATTTTTCCTTGGTTTCTGCGATGGTATGTGACCCCTCTGAAAAATTTCACAATTTTTAGAAATTTTTTTGAATATTTTTAGAGGCAGTCAAACCTGTTTGACTCTCAGTCAAACCTCAAAGCAGAGCCTTGCAGAATTTTTGGAGATTTATTCACAGCATAGAAACCTCTGAAAATTTTACACAAGGTTGATATCTGAGTTAGCAAGCTCCTGTAAAAATTTTATAATTTTTGGAGTCAATTTGCTACCTCAAATAAATCCTCCAAAGTCTCTGTTGAATTTAGAAGTCAAACCTAGTCTCACGTGCTTGAGTTCGAAGTCGGACTCGGGCTCGGGCCAATTGACTTCGGTCCACCAACTAATCGCACCGAGCCTCTCTTTAAAAACGCTGCCTAATCTCGCCCGTTGATTTCGATCGCGCGCGTCGCGCGCTGTAAACATTCGGACCTTCCGCTGCATGTGCGAATGTCGACCGCTTGATCTCCATCCAACCGCTCGCATCCTCCGACACATTCGGACCCTCCGGCTGTTAGTTTGAATCGAGCCGTTGGATTAAAATCCAACGCCGCTTGTCCTCTGTTGTAAATCGCGTCGCGACGTGGGGCAACCGGAGCCGCTCATTTCTAATCCTAGGCTCGTGATCTTTCGTTGTGTTTTAAAGCTCGAGGCGTGGCGCTATCTCAGCCGTCCGATTTGAATCGTAGGGCTCTGGATCGCCGAGCCTTTTCCTCTGGTCATCTTCAACCTCTGGCCGTGCGAGCACAGTGTAGGAGATGGCAGTGTCTTGTCATGCTTCCTATAGTCGCCCTAGCCGACGTTTAGGGGTATGGGAGACACTCTGAGCTGTGCCATACCCTAATGCACGCCTACCACCCTTTTTCCTTGTCGGCCGCACCTTGTGCTGTGTGCTTTGCCGCCCGAAAGGCTTGTGGTGCAAACCCTAATGCCTCCAAGGCCTTATAAGCACTCTCAATACTTCCTGGTATTTCTTTAGACCACCATCAAGCTCCATTCATAGTATTGAAGCTTAACACCTCAAGCATGGCAAGTCGCCATTGTTGGCCCGTGGAGTTCCTCTGGTGTTCTTGGTGTTCCAGTGGTTCTCCTTCATGTTTCTTTGCCCTATCCTTGTCTCTTTACTATCTTGAACATTTCCCCTCACTTAATTTTGGATTTGATTCTCAGGAATTGTCCAATTTGGGGTTTGTTCAAATTCGGCCGAAAGTGGTCATCTTCTTCCTCAGCTCAGGTGAGTGCTCCATTTCCTAATTACTTGCTCATAAAGCTTCTGTGGACCATAATGAAGCTATATTGATGCTTTGGAATCACTCGTTTGGCTCGTGGTGTCTTTTCGATCTTTCTTCTCCAAGTCCGTGAGCTTCCACCGTGGACAAGCATCTCCGCCATCTTTGAAGCTTCCTCCATCAAGGTAGCTTCTTATTAGTCCTTAGAGGCTCGCACTCGCTTCTTTGGACCGCAATGAGCTTTCGCTATTTTCGCTCTTAGCGAGAAAAGCTCCCATTTTCATTTTCCTCCGGGCGGCGTTCTAGTCCTCACCGGCGAGAATGCCATCATTAGGTTCGTAGTGCTATTGCGATTCCATTTTGTTCTTGTTTGCGCCGCGCGCCGTTGTCGCCGCGACGAGCCGTTGAAGTCGCCGGTATTTTGCCGTGCAGACTCCTGTTTGCCATTTGATTAGGACATATTAATTGAAGTGAAAGCTAATCATTGGTTAATTAATTGTGTCTTAATCTATGTCGCTGAGCCAACGACCGATGGGCCCAACATCCTTAAATCACCCTGCTCAACTCGCTACTGTTCGACATCATTAATGCTTAATCATTGATTAATTAATGTGTCGGCATTAATCGTATCGGAAATCACCTTTGGTCGCTGACTTGTGGGCCCGAGGGGTTAAAATCTAAATCCAGAAGTCGTTAGTGTCTCTCTTAGGTCCGCTTAATGATAATCATTAGAAGCATTAATTCGCCCTAAACCGCCACTCTTAGTCGTTGACATGTGGGCCCGATGCAGCTTTGTGCACGTGGGTTAAACGTTCGCGGTTGTGACTCGAAGTCACTGTAACATCCCAATTTTCTGAGCTTGAAAATCTTTTAAATAGTTAGTAGGAAGAAAATTCACCATTTGAATTTTATTTGAATTTAATTTCAAAAGCTTAATATTGACTTTACAATCAAAACATTTAATGTGAATAATCCCAACATGAACATTAACCAAAACTATTTTATTTGGGTTCTATGTGCTCAGAAATATTTCTAGATTTTTCTAGAATTTTTCTTGAGTTCATTTGCTATTTTCTATTGCCTATTTGAATTTCTGGTATTTTCTAAAATAGAAAAGCTATTAAAATCTCAGAAAAGCCTCTCGGGCCGAATCTCTCCTCCGCCCTGCTTCTTCGCTCATGACCCGACTCATGTGAAGCCCACTCTTGCGCGCGCCGCTCTCGGTCTTCTTGGCGTGTGGGCGTGACGTCAGTCGTCGTCTTCCTCGCGCCGTCGTCTTCCTCCCGAACGCCCGCGCCGTCCGCCATGTTTCCGAGCTCCAAGCCCCGTACGACAACGCAACCTTTCCAACTAAAGCCCTTCTAGAAAACGTGCCAAATTCTATCCCTAACCTCTCCGCACCCGTTTCTGTTAAAATCATATCTCGAATCAAATCTTATCCCCGGATTTCTGAAATCGTTTTCGTGTTCTTATCGGACTCGATTTAGGGATTCCTTATCCCGGGCACCCCAGCCCCTATAAATAGCCCCTGAGGATGGCCAGCACCTCTGCAACCCAGAGCCGCCACCCTCATCCTCGCCCGAGCCCTAGCGTCGCCGCGATTGGAGTTCTAGGGTTTTCAACCGCAAGGACTCCGACGAGCTCTTCCGCCGCCGGTGCCGCCCCGAGCTCGCCGATCGCACCACCAAGATCGCACGAGCATAATCAATCTCCCGGTGCTATCCGCCACGGAGCCACGAGCCCACGTCCGACCGGGTTCAAGCACTCCGCCGCCTAAACCTCGCCGCCGGCTGTCACTGACGTCTCCGACCACCCGTGAGTGCACCCACATGTGCACAATAACCTGGGCTACGTCCCGGTACCACTCACCTCCGGCGAGACGCCGCCGTTCGCCGTTGTCGGGCGGTCCAGAGCACCGCCAGTCTCCGACCAGCCACGTGGCTCGCCACCTCAGCGGTCGTGCCTGCGTGTCGTCCCGTGTCGGCGAGCCCGTCACCACACGAAGTTCGCCGAAGTCAAGAAACCGGCCGCCGCCGCTGACGTGTCGCGCTGTGATTGGTCCAACTCAAGCCCACGTGGCGATCCACGGATCTCACTCGAGGCTCTGTGAGACCCAGCCTACCATGAGTCAGTGTCACCGGCTGTGGGACCCACCTGTAAGGCCATCAGTCACCCCGTCCGAACGTCTCCGATGACGTCAGCGTTGCGCATTATTCCGATTTTTCTTCAGAAAAATAATTCGGAAATTCCAGAAAATCCAAATTAGGGTTTCTTTTAGATTTCCAATCTTCCAAAGCTCATAACTTTTGCATCCTAACTCCGATTGAGCCCATTCAAATTTCTAAATTTGTCTAAATTCAAGCTCTATTTATCTGAGATTTTTATTTAATTGTTGGAGTTTGTTTTGCCCCTGTTATTTATTTGTTTTGTTTGTTTTTGTTTCGCTTTGAGTAGACGCGATTCGTTGGGAATTTTGTGGAAGACGGAGCACCCCAAGATCAAGACCAGTACATAGACCTTTCCAAGGCAAGTCATACCTTTGATCATCTTGAACCCAGTTTTCAAATTACTTTGTGTTAAATTATTGCATTCTACTTTAATTATTTATTTAAATGCTTTGGGCATAGTTATTATCCAAATTGTTATCACACCTTGGCCTTGTATGTCATAATTCCTTGTCACCCTAGATTGGTTACTAGTTGGTATTATTATAGCACCAACGTGGGTTGGTTAGATGCGAGTACAATTGCTTAGCCATGCTACGAGTCTCACATCTCATGAAAGTTTCAAATATGAACTATGACTAAGTGACTATGGAACTTTGTGTAAAACTGTGTGCTATGTGTTATTACTTCGTGATGGCATGTGTTGCACTAAAACCAACTGGGTGGTAAAGGATTTAGACTGAGGCAAGTGGTGGAGACTGTGTGACATGGTGGTCTATGTGATGGGAATGATGGTCTTTGTGACTTAGTTAGAACATGGAAGTCTTGCCTTGGTCAATTAAGGACTTAACTTTGTGCGCCATTGAACTGAGCTCATCATGACGACCACATGCCCGGTATGGGACGGGCCTAACTTAGTAAGTTATGGATTCTCGCATTGATGTTCGGTGGTAGGTTAGGCTTTGTGATAGGGTGGAGGTGTGACTACTTGGTGGTTGCATCGCGGGAGGATTCGTCGTCCCTGTCCAACGGTGTGTGTTATGCATGGGCTTTGTGATATGTATAACGGTTTGTAAGCACACTGGGAATGTCAATGTTTGAGATGAAGTTTCCGAACTATTTTGTTACGACTGGTGCTTGCTACACTAGTTGTATCTTGTGGGTAAAGTGTACAACCTCTGCAGAGTGTTAATCAATCTATTCGAATAGCCGCGTCCGCGGTCATGGACATGCTCGGGGATTTCACACGAGGGGTAGTTTTCATAAAATGTGGGAATGGGAGCTGTGTGATCTCAATCATATGGCTATGTGAAATAATGCTTAGCGTGTGTCTTTGTGGAAACAATCATAAATTAATATTGTCTATTTGTTTTGAATTATGCTTTCAATCTATTATTGTATTCAATTGCAAATGTTGCTTTTATGAAAAGAACCACGTAAGCCTTTTATTTGGAATAAGCTCGCATCTATACATTGCATTCTCGTGGTATGATTTGCAGTACGGTTGTGTACTCACGCTTGTTGTAAAACTTGCGCCCAAACCTACGTAAGAGGAGGAGTCTACGCCGCTTTTGAGGAGGAGTTCGCCAAGGCCGATCGTGCGTTAAGGTCCGATCCCAATCGGTTGCTGTGGTGAATTGGTGGGATCTACGTTGGAGTTTTCCGCTCGCCGCCGCTTTATTTCTGTTAGCTCGCGTGGCTTAATAAGTGTAAACTCGACCTTAAGGTCAAAACCCTTATTTGTTATTCAAATTAATCGCTTACTTTATTTATCGCTTGTGTGGATCGATATTTACTGTGTTAACCCCTGTGTGCACTAGCGTGATCCCGACTAGTGCAAGATATACAGAGGGTTCCGAATCGCACTCAGGTCCCGACAGAGGTGGTATCAAAGCCATACTGACTGTAGGTCTTGACCTTAGATAGATTGGCCGTCTTTAGAGTGTCCAAATTATTTTCTAAAGCAAAAATTAACTTGCAAAGTTAATTGATTGCTTAACTCTTCTTATGTCTCTCTCTCACCTCAACTTTTGCTATAATCTCTTCTCTCCCCGCTGTTTTAAAGTTGCTCTTACCCTGTTCGTCTGTCTTGACAGATGCCTCGCCTTCAGAGCTATGGTGGCGCCTTTGGAGGTTATCTTCGCCGAGCTTTGGAAGTCATTGCGAGGTTCTGGAGGTTTTGATCGTCCGCTGTACGTCGGCAACAGCTGGATAGTGAATGGACAAAACCGTGGAGTGATCTGTCGCCTGACGATCTACGCTAGGAGGAACGATAAGGCAAGCCAACCTTCGCACGTCTCGGTGAGGAAGATCACTTGGCTGGAAGGTATCCAGGAGTCGTCGCGCTTGGCCATGCTGCGTATCTGCAACATCTACGCCCGGGAGCTTCAGGACACCGTCTTCCGTTACCACCCAGTAGCCGCACCGTGGACTTGCCAAAGACGCTACCCGTCCACAGAAGGAGAGAGCAACGCTACAGTCGTGCACCTCGCACAGTTTGTGGTCGCCCAGGAGGAAGCTTTGGAGAGGACCATCACGGAGTTGGATTATGTCTATGAAGCCTTGCAGAGAGCTGAAGAGAAGGTCGCCACTCTGCAAGAGATCCTCTACGACCAAGTCCCCGAAGAAGAAGAAGACCCCGAGGAGGATTCTGAAGAAGATCCGGAGGAAGGCCCGGTTGAGCCCGAAGAAGATGCAGAGCTGAGGCAGCGGAGCGGCCGCTGCACCGAACGCCTGCTCTCGCTGCACTTCAAGGCATTAGGATCGGTTGCCAAGATGCCGGCCACTTCCGAGTCTCATGCGTCGCCGAGCGCCGCCATGGTTGTGGAGGCTTTCGAGTAGTTAGTCTTAGTTCCAGCCAGCTTAGCCGCTTTGGTTTTGTGAGTCGCCCTTTAGGCGGTAGTTTGGTGTGCTTAGGTCGTTGTTTCTTTTGTGTGCGAGTATGAGCTGCAAAGGCCCTTAGGCATTTGTTGCACCATACTAAGACCCTAAGTAATAAAGGTATTTCATTGGAGTTTCTTGAGTCGTGTTTTGTTGGGTTTAACCTACCCCGCTAGTTCTCAACTTATCTTGTGCTTGATACCTTATCTAACCTAAGGAGCTTCACGGATGGTTCAAACTCGTCGATCGCCGCTAGTGGTTCCTGCACCCAAAGACCGAGAAGCAATGAGCAACCACCGCAGGAGCGCTCCGCCACAAGCACCCCAATTGACTTGCGTAACTTTGGAGCTTTCATGGCAAGCATGCATCACCTTATGAATACCATGATGACTCGGATGCAAGCTATGCACAACCGAACAACAACAACAATCAACAAGATGGAGCCCACCGCTCATGGTCACCATGGACCATCCAAACTTGCAGAATTTATGAGGACTCGCCCACCAACCTTTCTCGACACGCCTCCGGTGGGAAGCGCATGATTGGCTCGAGTTATTGAAAGAAAGTCGCGATCACTCGCGCGCCGATCGTGAAAAGGTTCAGTATGCCACTCACCGATGGAAGGCACCGCCGCTTTGAATGGTGGAGAACTACGTGCGCCCATGAGACGCCACAGATATCACATGGGAGGAATTTTTCGCCGATTCGCCAAAGATCACGCACGAAGGCATTATCGATATGAAGAAGGATGAGTTTCGCGCTCTCAAGCAAGGAGCTATGTCGGTGTCGACTACCTCAACAAGTTTTCTCACTAGCTCGCTATGCAATGGAAGATGTAGCCACGGACAAGGCTCGCAGAGTCGCTTTTGAAGGGACTAAACACGGACTACAAGTCGCTTTGATCGCCCATACTTTTCCCGATTTTCAAGAGTCGGTCAACAAAGCCTTTGTTTTGGAGGACAAACGCAAGGAACCGGAGGATAACCAGAACGCCGGATGGCTCAAAGAAGGGAACCATCAATCACGCGAGAGGGCAAGAACAAGTGCAAAGACAGTTCAATGTGTTTCCACCCCAAACTTCGCTTGAGCACTCGCACCAACTTCAACACCCGCCACCGCCGTAACTTTCGCAACCCCGCACTGCCAACCCCAATTCGTGAAGCAACCAGCAGAGCGCACCAAAGGTCTCGTTACGCTCGCCGCCGCCTAGGACATTTTGCCAATCGGTGTCCGCAAAGGGGACAATCACCCGAAGACGCTTCAACCTTGGAGCTACGCCATCCAAGACACCAAGCACCGTGCATCAACCAAGGAGCTTCACAAGTTGCTTGGTCAAGCGGGAGGAGCACCACGACCGTGATCGAGGCCGTGTCAACCATGTCACCGAAGGAGCCCAGAATCACCGGACGTCAGATCGGGTAAGTTTCGTTAACTCGATTACTGCATCGCTTTGTTTGATTACGGAGCTTCACATTCGCTTGTTTCGGAATGTTTGCAACCAAAAATAAATTGGAAGTTATGCAACTTAAGCAAACTCGTAGTCGAATACCGAGCGAGCTAAGTACTAGAGTGGGATGTTTAGGAGCTAAGTTACTCATAGCCGAGTTGAGTGTAACATCCCAAATTTACGAGCTTAAAAATCTTTTAAATAGTTAGTAGGAGAAATTCACCATTTGGATTTATTTGAATTTAATTTCAAAAGCTTAATATTGACTTTACAAGCAAAACATTTAATGTGAATAATCCCAACATGAACAATAGCCAAAACTATTTTATTTGGGTTCTATGTGCTCAGATATATTTTCTAGATTTTTCTAGAATTTTTCTCGAGTTCATTTGCTATTTTCTATTGCTTATTTGATTTTCTCGTATTTTCTAAAATGAAAACCTATCTAAAATCTCAGAACCTCTCGCCGAATCCTCCCGCCCAACCACTTTTCCCGCACGCGCAGCCCGCTATGCCCACCGCGCGAGGCCTCGCCGCGCGCTGCGTCGCCTCTGTTACCGACATGTGGCCCCCCCTGCGTCGCCCACCTCCGCTCGTCTTCCTCCTCGCGCGAGCCCCTCTGCCGCCATTGCCGAAGCCGAGCTTCGTCCGACAATGGGATATCTTCAACGAACCCCTTCTAGAAAACGTGCTAAATCCTATCTCCTTTTCCCCGCACGCTTTGCCGATAAAAATCTTATCCCGAATCATATTCAAAATCCGCTTTTCCTTAAGTGTTCATCTCGACTCTTTTAGGTTTTTTCCGCCGCCGCCTCCTCGCACCCTCTCGACCCTCTATAAAGCCCCCGAGGTTCGCCTCTCTCCCCGCATCAGAAACCCCCAAACCCCAGGACCCGAGAGCCCATGCGCCGCCGCCGTTCCAGATTTTCGGTTTTTCACCTTCATCTTCTCCGACGAGCTTCTCGCCGCAACTGTGAGCCGCGAACCCTCCGACCACACCACCACCTTCGCAAGCCCGTGAGCTACCTCCTGGTGGCACTCACTCGCCGGATCTCACGAGCGCCGTCCGACAACACCTGTACTCTCTCGCCGCCTCAAGCTCGCGCCACGCCACCTCGATGCACCCCGACCACCCGAGTTGGTCCTTTAGGTGCGCATAGCCTCGCCTACGCCCGGTGCCACTCGCCGCCGACGAGCCGCCGCTGTTGTTGTCGCGCGCTACGCGCTCGGTCACCGCCGACTGACGCGTGGCAGCGCAGAGCGAGCCACCTCATCGCCAGTCGGTAGTCGCATCTGCGTGTCACCCACGTGGTAGCCACGCGGTACACACGTGGCCGCCCACCGTTCCAGAGTTCGAGGCTCTGTGAGACTTAGTCTACCGTGAGCGAGCCACCGGCTGTGGGACCCACTGTCCGATCAACAAATACCCCGTCGAACGCCCTCGCGACGTCACCATGCGCAATAAATCTGATTTTCCTTTAGGAAAATAATTCAGTAAATTCATAAAATCTGATTTTCAGCATTTTATGTAATTTCAATCTTCCAAAGCTCGTAACTTTTGCATCCTAACTCCGATTGAGCCCATTCAAATTTCTAAATTTGTCTAAATTCGAGATCTACCTAATTATTATTTTTATTTAATTTTTGGAGTTTGTTTTGCCTCTGTTATTTATTTGTTTTGGTTGTTTCGCTTCGTTTGTGCGTTGACGTCGATTCTTCGGGGGTTTTCGTCGAAGAAGGCTTCAACCAAGTTCAAGACCAGTACATAGACCTATTCCAAGGCAAGTCATATCTTTGATCATATTGAATCCCAGTTTTCCCAAATTACATTGTGTTAAATTATTGCATTTACTTTAATTATGTATTTAAATGCTTTTGGGCTAGTTATTGATCCCACTTGTTATGTTCACCTTGCCTACTTGTATACCTTCATCTTTGTCACCCTAGATTGGTTTATTACTTAGTTGGTATTAGCATATTGCCAACATGGTGGGTTAGAACGACTAGAATTGCTTAGCCATGCTACGAGTCATCATCTCATGTGAGTGCAATTATGAAATTGACTAAGTGACTATGGAACTGTGATAAAACTGTGTGTCTTTGTGTGCTATTACTCGTGATGGCATGTGTTGCACTAAACCAACTGGGTGGTAAAAGATTTAGACTAAGGCAAGTGGTGGATACTGTGTGAACCGGTGGCTTTGTGATTGGGTTTTATCTGTGTGGTTTAGTTAGAAAAACTGGAAGTCTTGCCTTGGTCAATTAAGGACTTAACTTTGTGCGCCATTGAACTGAAGCTATCAGCACGACCGCATGTCCGTGACAGCCTAACTTAGTAGGTTACGGAGTTTTAACATTGGGGTTCGTGGATAGGTTAAGCTTTGTGATATGGGATGTGTGAATAAGAACGTCAATGTTGAGACGGTTGCCGAACTGTTTTGTTACGATTAGTGCTAGCTACACTAGTTGTATCGTGTGGGTAAAGTGTACAAACCTCTCGCAGAGTGTTAATCAATCTATTCGAATAGCCGCGCCCCTCGGCCATGGACAACGCCGATTTCACATAAGGGGTAGTGTTCATAAAATGTGGGTTTGGGAGCTGTGTGATCTCAATCATATGGCTGTGTGAATAAATCAGTTTAGCTGTGTGTCTTTGTGGAAACAACTGTTAAATTATTATTGCTTATTTGTTTTAACTTGTGCTTTCAATCTATTATTTGTATTAAATTGCAAATGTTGCATTTCTGCAAAATAACCACAGAAGCCATTCCTTTGGAATAAGCCTGCATCTATATATTGCATTCTGTGGTATGATTTGTGAGTACGGTTGTGTACTCACGCTTGTTGTAAAACTTGCGCCCAAACCTACTGTATGGAGGAGTCTTCACCGCTGAGGAGGAGTTTGTGGAAGAAGGTTGATCGCTAGGTCATCGATCGATCGGTTGCTCGTGGTGTCTTTGATTGAGTTTGCCAAAGTTTATTTCGTTCACGCAGATTTCTTTAGTGTTAGCCTGCGTGGCTTAATAAGTTGTAACCCGACTTTAAGGTCAAAACTCTAAGTTGTTACTCAAACTATTCGCTTATGTTATATTTTGCTTGTGTGGATTGATATTCACCTATGTTACACTGTGTGCACTAGCGTGATCCTGGACTAGTGCGTAATACACAGAGGGTCACTGCATTTTGGGTCCCGACAGAGGTGGTATCGAGCCATACCGATGTGAGGTCTTGACCTTAGTTAGATTAGCCGCCTTTAGAGTGTCCAAACTATTTTCTAAAGGAAAATTAATTTGTAAAGTTAATCAAATGCTTAACTCTCCTCATATCTCTCTTGCCTCAACTTTTGCTATAACCTTTTCTTTCCCATTGCTTTAAAGTTGCTCTTACCTACCAATCTGTCTTGACAGATGCCTCGCCTGCACCTATGGTGAGCGTTGTGGAGGATACGCCACGAACTTTGGAAGCTTCGCAGTACTTGGAGGTTTTGATCGTCCGCTGTACCGAGGAAACAACGGATGGTGGATGGACATAAGCGGGCACGATTTTTCGCTGACGATACGCCAGATGAACACCAAGGCAAGCTACCATCGAACATCTCCGTCGGGAGGATCACTTGGAATGAAGGAATACAGAATCATCGCGCCGCCATGCATCGGATCCGCCACATCTACATGCGCGAGTTGCAAGGAACCGTCTTCCGCTACCACCCCAGAGCACCGCCGTGGAGCTACTCGCACACTATCCATCCACGGAGGAGAAGAAAATGCCACGATGGTACACCTCGCCCAGCACGTCGTCGCCAAGAGGAATCCATGGAGATGATGGTCACGATCTAGACGGTGCCTACAAGAGTCCGCACTAAGCTAAAGAGAAGATCGCCATCCCGAAGAGATATCGACGCCCACCACCAAGTGCGTACCAAGAAGTGGAAGAAGAACATGAAGAATCAAGAAGATCCGAGGAAGTGGAGCGTAATCAGAGGAGCCTGTCGCGCCATCGACGCTGTTCTGTTGCACCGAGCCCGGCATCGAGGATCAGCCATAAGATGCCAAAGACAGTTCAAGGTCTACAGCAGTGTGAGCACGGCCGTGGTTGTGGAGGTTACCTCGGCGATCGAGTTCGCTAAGGCCTAGGTTCGCAGCTGAGGCTTAGTGTGTTAAGCGCGTCGCCTAAGCCTAGTTGTGTCACCCTTTAGGCGTTAGATTGTGTGCTTAGGTTCGCTATTTTCTTTGAGTGTGTGTATGAGCCGCAAGGCCCTTAGGCATCCGTTGCAAGCCATACTAAGTTCTTAAGTAATAAAGTTGCTTTTGTTCTCTCGCTTGTTGTTGGGTTTAACCAATCCCCGCTTAGTTCTTAACTCACCCTATGCTTGCTACCTTATCTAACCCTTGAGCTTCGCGGATGGTCACAACTCGCGCACGATTGCAAGTGGTTCTGTACCCCAACATCGAGGAAATGAGCAACCACCACGGAGCAGGTTCCACCACAAGCACCCCAATTGACTTGCAAAACTTTGAGCTTTCATGGCAAAGACTGGACTCGGTGATGAATACCATGATGACTCGGATGCAAGCCATGCACAACCGTAACAACAACCACAACAATCACCAAGACGGAGCCCACCGCTCATGGTCACCATGGACCATCCAAACTTGCGAATTCATGAGGACTCGCCCACCAACATTTTTCGACATGTCTCACCCGTGGAAGCCGATGATTGGCCGGGTGATTGAAAGGAAGTCGCGATCACTCAATGCAACGATCATGAAAGTTCTCTATGCCTCTCACCGCTGGAGGGCATCGCAGCAGAATGGTGGGAGAACTCGCGCCGCTCATGAGGCACCACGAATATCACTTGGGAGGAATTCTCACAAGATTCCGCCAATACCACGCACCGTAAGGAATTATTGAACTAAAGAAAGATGAATTTCGTGCCTCAAGCAAGGAAGCTTGTCGTTGTCGACTATCTCAACAAGTTCTCGCAACTTGCTCGCTATGTCGCAGAAGATGTTGCAATGCATAAGGCTCGCCAGAGTCGTCAAGGGATCAACACCGACTCGTGTCAATCTCCTTGCACATACCTTCCCCGACTTCCAAGAACCGATCAATAAAGCTTTAGTCATGGAGGATAAGCGCAAGGAACGGAAGACAATCGCAAACGCAGGATGATCCAAACAGGAGGCCAGCAATTCCAACAGAGCAAGGAAGTGCCACCGCAGCTTCAACCGGTTTCTCCACGTAACTCGCGTAACACTGCACCAACCTCAAGACTCGCCGGTTGCTCGTAACACTCGCACCCAAAGACCGACCAACGCTAATCCAAAGAAGCCAACAAGTCGCAAGAGCCTGTGGTGTGCTACACTTGCCGCCAACGTGCCACTACGCAAATCGGTGTCCACGATGGAACGATCACCCATTCGTTTCAACCTTGAGCTACACCAAATAAGACACCAAAGACCGGTCACCAACAGGAACTTTCCAAGCCCTCAACCAGCCGGGAGGAGGGACGCATCCGTGGTCCGAGGCCGTGTCAACCACGCCACCCTAGAAGGAGCACACAGAAGCACCGCACGTCGATGGGTAAGTTCCGGTTAATTCAAGACCGCATCGATTCGCTTTGATTCGAGCTTCGTGATTCTTTTGTGTCCAAGTTTTTGCAACTAAGAATAAGTTGGAGGCTATACAACTTAATCATACTCTATTAGTTCAATCGCCTGGAGCAGAGCTAAGCTCTAGAGTGGGTTGTTTAGGAGCTAAGTTACTCATAGCTGGAGTTGAGTTTCTAGCCAACCTAATTGTTCTAGACACCCAAACCCTAGATGTCATTCTTGGCATGGATTGGCTATCCAAGCACAAAGCTGTGCTGGATTGTGGCCGAAGAGCCGTAACGGTTGAGAGTACTGATGGAAGGAAAGTGGAGTTTCTAGCCACATTAGTTCGTGAAGGACACTTGCTAGTAAACAATCTGAGGACCATTGCATTGGAGGATGTACCAATAGTGAGAGAATACCCAGATGTGTTTCCAGAAGAGTTACCCGGAATGCCACCAGATCGTGACATCGAGTTCGTCATCGATCTAGTGCCAGGGACAGCGCCAATTTCTAAGCGACCTTATCGAATGCCAGCTGACGAGCTAGCAGAAATGAAGAAGCAGATTGAAGAACTTCTCGAGAAAGGTTTCGTAAGACCAAATTCGTCACCATGGGGAGCACCAGTCTTGTTTGTCAAGAAGAAAGACGGAAGCATGAGGATGTGTATCGACTACCGTTCTCTCAACGAGGTCACTATCAAGAATAAGTATCCATTGCCCAGATAGACGATCCGTTTGACCGCATGAAGGGAGCCGAGTGTTCTCAAAGATCGACTTGCGATCGGGCTACCATCGATTGAAGATCTACCCTAGGATATACCAAAGATCGCTTTCAACGCTGTATGGACATTATGAGTTCTTGGTCATGTCATTTGGGTGATAAATGCACCACTTACTTCATGAACATGATGAACAAAGTCTTCATGGAATACGGACAAGTTTGTAGTGGTGTTCATTGACGATATTTCGTTTATTCCAAATCGAGGAGGAACACGCAGAACACCCGAGGTTAATTTTGGAGAAACTCGTGAGCATCGCTTATATGCCAAGTTCGGTAAGTGTGACTTTTGGAAGAAGGAGGTGGATTTCTGGCCATGTGATGACCGCCGATGGAGTAGCATTGACCGGGAAAAGTAAAGGCGGTGTTACAGGACCACCAAGACTCAGAACCCGATTCGCAGCTTGGGGATGGCGAGTTATTACCGCGCTTTATCGAAGGATTCTCATCGATTGCTAAGCCTCTTACGCAATTGTTGAAGAAGGAGAAGAAGTTCACTTGGACTCCACCGTGAGGAAAGTTTTCAAGAGTTAAAGAAGCGCTTGACCTCGGCCCGATGTTGATTTTGCCGATATTCGCAAGGATTTCGATATCTATTGTGATGCTTCAGCGTCAAGGATTAGGATGTGTCCCGATGCAGAAGGAAGAGTCACGCTATGCGCCAAGACAATTGAGACCTCACGAGGAGAATTACCCTACTCATGATCCGAATTAGCCGTGAGTGCATGCTTTAAAGATTTGGCGCCATTACCTCACTCCAGAATCACGTGAAGTCTACATGCATCATAAAAGTCCAAGTACATCTTTACCGAATGATCTCGAATATGAGACAGAAGATGGTTGGAATTGATTAAGGATTATAATCTTGGAATCCACTACCATCCCGGAAAAGCCAATGTAGTTGCAGATGCTCTAAGTCGTAAGAGTTACTGTAATGCCTTGAAAGTAAAGGAAGATTTCCCAGAACTTTATGAAGAATTTCAGAAGCTAAAGCTAGAAGTTGTGTCCGAAGGATTTGTAGCCAATTTAGAGGTACAATCTACCCTGGAGAAGCAGATTCGTGAAGCACAACCGAAAGATCCCGTGTTGTCGGAAATCAAGATCAAAATGGCAGAAGGGAAGTTCAAGGATTTCACCAGGGATGATCAAGATACACACTGGATTAATGGTCGTATCTGTGTACCAGATATCGATGGTCTAAGACAGTTAATCTTAAAGGAAGCCCATGATTCAAAGTATTCGATTCACCCTGGAAGTACCAAGATGTACCAGGATGTTAAGAATAAATTTTGTGGCCAAATTTGAAACGAAGTCGCAGAGTTCGTTGCCTTGTGCGACACCGCCGAAAATAAAGCGAACACGAGAGACCAGCGGGTTTGGTGCAACCGTGAAGATTCCGAATGGAAGTGGGAAGAGATCGAATGGATTTCATCACGGTCTACCCAAGACCCAATCAGTTACGATTCGATCGGGTAATAGTCGATCGTCTAACCAAGGTCGCCCATTTTCGCCATCAAAACCACATACTCGGAGATCGCCATGGAGTTGTACATGGCCGAATTGTCGGGCTTGCATGGAGTGCCCAAGAAAATAGTGTCGATCGAGGATCTCGCCACCTCTCGCTTTTGGCGAGTTTGCATGAAGCATTGGTACCCATCTGAATTTCAAGACGCATATCATCCATGCATGATGGACAGATCGAAAGAGTCAATCAAATATTGAGGATATGCCGAGCTTGCGCCTAGCGAATGCTACCGATGGGATAAAAGTTTGCCGATGCGAGTTCTCGCATACAACAACAGCTTATCAAGCTACCGCAAATGTCGCCATTTGAAGCTTTGTATGGCCGTGCTGCCAACCCCGTTAAATTGGTCGAGCGGTGAACGCACGTTGTTCGCCCGTATATCATTCAAGCGTAAGAGCAAGTGGCTATGATCGAGAAAGATTGAAGATAGCCTACCAAGGCGTAAGAGTACGCCGATAATCGCCGCCGAGATCTCGCCGAGCCGTAAGATTTTGTCTATCTTCGAGTGACCCCGCCGAGGTGTCAAAAGGTTTCATGCCAAAGGAAGCTTGCCTCAGGTATGTTGGTCCGCTCAAGATTCTCGAACGCCGTGTTGAGGTTGCTTACACACCGAGCTACCGCAATGTTAGTAGGAGTGCATGATGTCTTTCATGTCTCGCATTGAAGAAGTGTCTTCGCAGCCAAGAGCAAGCCCTGTTAGAATCAATTGTTTTGAAGGAGGATCTTACCTATAAAGAGCGACTGTCAAGATTTTGGATGTCGCGAGCGCCTCACCGAAGCAAGACTGCTCATTTTGCAAGGTCCAAAGGAGCAACCACTCGAAGGAGAAGCGGCGTGGGAACGTGAAGAAGAGCTCAAAGCCGAGTTCCCCAACCTTTTCTCTAGCTAGCCTGAATCTCGGGGTCGAGATTCCTTTAAGGGGGGAGGTTTGTAACATCCCAAATTTCTGAGCTTAAAAATCTTTTAAATAGTTAGTAGGGAGAAATTCACCATTTGGATTTATTTGAATTTAATTTCAAAAGCTTAATATTGACTTACAAGCAAAAACATTTAATGTGAATAATCCCAACATGAATAATAGCCAAAACTATTTTATTTGGGTTCTATGTGCTCGATATATTTTCTAGATTTTTCTAGAATTTTTCCGAGTTCATTTGCTATTTTCTATTGCTTATTTGATTTTCTCGGTATTTTCTAAAATGAAAACCTATCTAAAATCTCAGAACCCTCTAGGCCGAATCCTCCGCCCAACCGCTTTCCATCGCGCAGCCCGGCTATGCCCGGAGCCGCGAGGCCTCGCCGCCATACGCCACTCCTGCCGTGACATGTGGGCCCCGCCCCTGCGTCGTCCACCTCCGCTCGTCTTCCTCCTCGCACGAGCCGCCTCTGTCGCCATTGCTGGAAGCTGGAGCTTCGTCCGACAATGGGATATCTTCAACAGAACCCCTTCTAGAAAACGTGCTAAATCCTATCTCCTTTTCCCCCGCACGTTTTGCCGATAAAAATCTTATCCCGAATCATATTCAAAATCCGGCTTTTCCTTAAGTGTTCATCTCGGACTCTTTTAGGGTTTTTTCCCGCCGCCGCCTCCTCGCACCCTCCCGACCCTCTATAAAAGCCCCCCGAGGTTCGCCTCTCCCCGTGATCCCGAAACCCCAAACCCGGACCCAGAGCCCTGCACTGCGCTGTTCTCGATTTTCGGTTTTCACCTTCATCCTCTCCGACGAGCTTCGCCGCAACCGCAGCCGCGTAACCTCGGACCACACCACCACCTTCGCAAGCCCGTGAG
The DNA here is from genome assembly GCA_036346255.1 of Ampelocalamus luodianensis. Lineage (NCBI taxonomy): Eukaryota > Viridiplantae > Streptophyta > Magnoliopsida > Poales > Poaceae > Ampelocalamus > Ampelocalamus luodianensis. Next base: position 72,179,307 of record CM070620.1, on the reverse strand, counting down.
CTACCTCCCGTGGCACTCACTGCGGGATCTCGCCGAGCCTTCGTCCGACAACACCGCATTCTCCGCGCCTCAAGCTCGCTGGCCGGCCGCCTCGTGCACCCCGACCACCCGAGTTGGTCCTTAGGTGTGCAATAGCCTCGCCACGCCGCGGTGCCACTCGCCGACGAGGAGTCGCCGCCATTGTTGTCGCCGCCACCGCGCTCGGTCACCGACTGACGTGGCAACCGCGAGCGTGCCACCCATCGCCAGACGTAGCGCATCTGCAGTGTCACCTACACGTGGCGCCCACGCGGTACACACGTGGGCCGCCCACCGTTCCAGAGTTCGAGGCTCTGTGAGACTTAGTCTACCGTGAGTCGAAGCCACCGGCAGTGGGACCCACTGCCGATCATCATCACCCCGTCCGAACGTCCTCACGACGTCACCATAATAAATCTGATTTTCCTTTAGGAAAATAATTCAAGAAATTCATAAAATCTGATTTTCAAGATTTTATGTAATTTCAATCTTCCAAAGCTCATAACTTTTGCATCCTAACTCCGATTGAGCCCATTCAAATTTCTAAATTTGTCTAAATTCGAGATCTACCTAATTATTATTTTTATTTAATTTTTGGAGTTTGTTTTGCCTCTGTTATTTATTTGTTTTGGTTGTTTCGCTTCGTTTGTGCATAGACGTCGATTCTTCGGGGGTTTTCGTCGAAGAAGGCTTCAACCAAGTTCAAGACCAGTACATAGACCTATTCCAAGGCAAGTCATATCTTTGATCATATTGAATCCCAGTTTTCCCAAATTACATTGTGTTAAATTATTGCATTTACTTTAATTATGTATTTAAATGCTTTTGGGCTAGTTATTGATCCCACTTGTTATGTTCACCTTGCCTACTTGTATACCTTCATCTTTGTCACCCTAGATTGGTTTATTACTTAGTTGGTATTAGCATATTGCCAACATGGTGGGTTAGAACGACTAGAATTGCTTAGCCATGCTACGAGTCATCATCTCATGTGAGTGCAATTATGAAATTGACTAAGTGACTATGGAACTGTGTGATAAAGCGTGTGTCTTTGTGTGCTATTACTCGTGATGGCATGTGTTGCACTAAACCAACTGGGTGGTAAAAGATTTAGACTAAGGCAAGTGGTGGATACTTGTGTGAACCGTGGCTTTGTGATTGGGTTTTATCTCTGTGGTTTAGTTAGAAAACTGAAGTCTTGCCTTGGTCAATTAAGGACTTAACTTTGTGCGCCATTGAATCTGAGCTATCTTGCACTGACCGCATGTCCGTGACAGCCTAACTTAGTAGGTTACTGGAGTTTCAACATTGGGGTTCGTGGATAGGTTAAGCTTTGTGATATGGGATGCGTGTGAATAAGAACGCCAATGTTGAGACGAAGTTGCCGAACTGTTTTGTTACGATTAGTGCTAGCTACACTAGTTGTATCGTGTGGGTAAAGTGTACAAACCTCTGCAGAGTGTTAATCAATCTATTCGAATAGCCGCGTCCTCGGTCATGGACAACGCTCGGGGATTTCACATAAGGGGTAGTGTTCATAAAATGTGGGTTTGGGAGCTGTGTGATCTCAATCATATGGCTGTGTGAATAAATCAGTTTAGCTGTGTGTCTTTGTGGAAACAACTGTTAAATTATTATTGCTTATTTGTTTTAACTTGTGCTTTCAATCTATTATTTGTATTAAATTGCAAATGTTGCATTTCTGCAAAATAACCACAGAAGCCATTCCTTTGGAATAAGCCTGCATCTATATATTGCATTCTGTGGTATGATTTGTGAGTACGGTTGTGTACTCACGCTTGTTGTAAAACTGCGCCCAAACCTCTGTATGGAGGAGTCTTCACTGCTTTCGAGGAGGAGTTTGTGGAAGAAGGTTGATCGCTAGGTCATCGATCCGATCGGTTACTGTGGTGTTTGATTGGAGTTTGCCAAAGTTTATTTCGCTTCTGCAAGATTTCTTTAGTGTTAGCTCGCGTGGCTTAATAAGTTGTAACTCGACTTTAAGGTCAAAACTCTAAGTTGTTACTCAAACTATTCGTTTATGTTATATTTCGCTTGTGTGGATTGATATTCACCTATGTTACCGCTGTGTGCACTAGCGTGATCCTGGACTAGTGCAGAATACACAGAGGGTCCAGAATTGCATTTTTGGGTCCCGACATTGAGTTTCTAGCCAACCTAATTGTCCTAGATATCCAAACCCTAGATGTCATTCTTGGCATGGATTGGTTATCCAAGCACAAAGCTGTGCTAGATTGTGGCCGAAGAGCCGTAACAGTCGAGGATGCCAAAGGAAACAAGGTAGAGTTTCTAGCCACCTCAGTTCGTGATGGGCATTTGCTAGTAAACAGTTTGAAGACCCTTTCCTTAGAAGAAGTACCAGTGGTCAGTGAATATCCAGATGTGTTTCCGGAGGAATTACCAGGAATGCCACCGGATCGTGACATTGAGTTTGTCATCGACCTAGTGCCAGGGACAACACCAATTTCAAAGAGACCTTATCGAATGCCAGCCGATGAATTGGTAGAGATGAAGAAGCAGATAGAAGAACTTCTTGAGAAAGGTTTCGTGAGACCTAGTTCGTCGCCATGGGGAGCACCAGTGTTGTTTGTCAAGAAGAATGATGGAATTATGAGGATGTGTATTGATTACCGTTCCCTCAACGAAGTTACCATCAAGAACAAGTACCCACTACCCCGGATAGATGATCTGTTTGATCAGATGAAAGGAGCCGGATTATTCTCAAAGATCGACCTGCGATCAGGTTACCACCAGCTAAAGATTTTTCCTAAGGATATACCGAAGACCGCGTTCTCAACACGATATGGACACTATGAGTTCTTAGTAATGTCTTTTGGTCTGACTAATGCCCCTGCCTATTTCATGAACATGATGAATAAAGTATTCATGGAATATTTGGACAAGTTCGTAGTTGTGTTCATTGATGATATTCTGGTGTACTCCAAGTCGGAGGAAGAACACACAACATTTAAGGATAATATTGGAAAAACTCAGAGAGCATCAGTTGTATGCCAAGTTCAATAAGTGTGATTTTGGAAGAAAGAAGTTGATTTCCTTGGTCATGTGATGACAATGAGGAGTAGCTTGATTGACCCCTAAAGTTAAAGCAGATGTTACATTGGGAGCAGCCCAAGACCGTGACTCGATTCGCTTTCTTGGGAATGGCGTGTTATTACCGCCGCTTTATCGAAGGATTCTCATCGATTGCTAAGCCCTTACACAATTGTTGAAGAAGGAGAAAAGTTCACTTGACTCCAGCCTGTGAGGAAAGTTTTCAAGAGTTGAAGAAACGATTGACTTCAGCCCCAGTGCTGACTCTGCCAGATATTCGCAAGGATTTCGATATCTATTGTGATGCTTCGTGTCAAGGGTTAGGATGCGCCCCGATGCAAGAAGGAAGAGCTCACGCTTATGCGCCAAGACAATTGAGACCTCACGAGGAGAATTACCCTACCATGATCCGGAATTAGCCGAGTGCATGCTTTAAAGATTTAGCGACATTACCTCATCGGTAATCGTGAAGTCTATACGCATCATAAGAGCCTAAAGTACATCTTCACCCAATCGATTTGAATATGAGAGAGAAGATGGTTAGAACCGATCAAGGATTATAATCTTGGAATCCACTACCATCCCGGAAAAGCCAACGAGTTGCGCACGCCTAAGTCGTAAGAGCATACCGTAAGGCCTTGAAGTAAAGGAAAGTTGCCTAACTTTATAAAGAATTTCAAAAGATAAAGCTAGAAGTTGTGTCCAAGGATTTGTAGCCAATTTGGAGGTACAAACTACCACGAGAAGCAAATTCGTGAAGCACAACCAAAGGATCTCGTGTTGTCGACATCAAGGTCAAATGGCGTAAGGGAAATTCAAAGATTTCACCAAGGATGATCAAGACATACTGATTAATGGTCGATTCGGTACGGATATCGATGGTCTAAGACGCTTAATCTTAAAGGAAGCCCATGACTCAGTATTCGATACACCCGGAAGTACCAAGATGTACCGTGATGTCAAGACTAAATTTTGGTGGCCAAATTGAAACGAAGTCGCAGAGTTCGCTGCCTTGTGCGACACCGCCGAAAGTAAAGGCGAACACCGAGACCAAAGAGTTTGGTGCAACCGCCAAGATTCCGTAATGGAAGTGGGAAGAGATCGAATGGATTTTATCACCGGTTTACCCAAGACTCAATCGGGTTACGATTCGATCCGTAATAGTCGATCGTCTAACCAAGGTCGCCATTTTCTCGCCACCAAAACCACATACTCGTGAGATCGCCATGGAGTTGTACATGGCCGTAATTGTCGGTTGCATGGAGTGCCCAAGAAAATAGTGTCGATCGAGGATCTCAGTTCACCTCTCTTTTGGCAAAGTTTGCATGAAGCATTGGGTACCCATCTCGAATTTCGCATCGCATATCATCCACGCATGATGGATGATCGAAAGAGTCAATCAAATATTGAGGATATGCCGAGAGCTTGCGCCTAGCTAATGCTACCCGATGGGATAAAAGTTTGCCGATGCGAGTTCTCGCACAACAACAATTATCAAGCTAGTCCGCAGATGTCACCATTTGAAGCCTTGTATGGTCGTGCTCGCCAACCCGTTGAATTGGTCGTAAACAATTGAACGATCGTTGTTCGCCCGACATCATTCAAGAAGCAGAAGAGCAAGTGGCTACGATCAGAGAAAGATTGAAGATAGCTCAGTCCAGGCAGAAGAGCTATGGTGATAATCGTCGCCGTGATCTCAGCTTTGAACCCGAGGATTTCGTTTATCTTCGAGTGACCCCGCTCAGAGGTGTCAAAAGGTTTCATACCAAAGGGAAGCTTGCCCCTAGGTATGTTGGCCCGTTCAAGATTCTAGAACGCCGTGGAGAAGTTGCTTATCAGTTGGAGCTACCGCAGTCGTTAGCAGGAGTGCATGATGTCTTTCATGTCTCACAATTGAAGAAGTGTCTTCGCAGCCGTAAGAGCAAGCCCTCCGAATCAATTGATCTAAAGGAGGATCTTACCTACAAGGAGCAACAATAAGATTTTGGATGTCGCAGAGCGCTCACCGTAAGCAAGACTGCTCGTTTTGCAAGGTTGGTGGAGCAACCACTGTATGAGAAGCAACGTGGGAACGTGAAGAAGAGCCGAAAGCCGAGTTTCCTAGCCTTTTCTCTAGCTAGCCTGAATCTCGGGGTCGAGATTCCTTTAAGGGGGAGGTTTGTAACATCCCAATTTTCTGAGCTTGAAAATCTTTTAAATAGTTAGTAGGAAGAAAATTCACCATTTGAATTTAATTTCAAAAGCTTAATATTGGACTTTACAATCAAAAACATTTAATGTGAATAATCCCAACATGAACATTAACCAAAACTATTTTATTTGGGTTCTATATGCTCAGATATATTTTCTAGATTTTTCTAGAATTTTTCTGAGTTCATTTGCTATTTTCTATTGCCTATTTGAATTTCTGGTATTTTCTAAAATAGAAAAGCTATTAAAATCTCGTAAAGCCTCTCGGCCGAATCTCTCTCCTCCGCCCGCTTCCCTTCGCCATGCAGCCCCGCTGGCCCGACTTGGCTGCGCGCCGCCTCGGTCTTCGCGGCGTGTGGGCCCGACGTCGTCGCCGCTTTCTCGCGCCGTCGTCTTCCTCCCGAACGCCCGCGCCGTCCGCCATGTTTCCGAGCCCAAGCCCTGCACGACAACGCAACCTTTCCAACTAAAGCCCTTCTAGAAAACGTGCCAAATTCTATCCCTAACCTCTCCGCACTGCTTCGTTAAAATCATATCTCGAATCAAATCTTATCCCGGATGACAAATCGTTCGTGTTCTTCTGACTCGATTTAGGATTCTTATCCCGCACCCAGCCCCTATAAATAGCCCCGAGGATCGCCAAAGACTCCGCAACCCGTAGCCGCCACCTCATCCTCGCCAACCCTAGCGTCGCGCGATTGGAGTTCTAGGGTTTTCAACCGCAAGGACTCGACGAGCTCTTCGCGCCGCCGGTCAGCCGCCCCGAGCTCGCCGATCGCACCACCAAAGATCGCACGAGCATAAGCAATCTCCCGTGCTATCCGCCACGAGCCCACGAGCCCACGTCCGACGATTCAAGCCCTCGCCGCTAAACCTCGCCGCCGGCCGTCACCGACGCTCCGACCACCCGTGAGTGCACCCACATGTGCGCATAACCGGGCTACGCCCGGTACCACTCACCTTCGGCGAGACGCCGCCGTTCGCCGTTGTCGGGCGGTCGAGTAGCACCGCCGCCCCGACCACGTGGCTCGCCACCTCGGCCGGCCGTGCTGCGTGTCGCCCCGCGTTCGGCCTCGCCACCACACGAAGTTCGCCAAGTCAAGACCGACCACCGCCGCCGCCGACGTGTCGCTACCGTGATTGGTCCAACTCAAGCCCACGTGGCGATCCACCGATCCTCGGCCCGAGGCTCAGAGACCCAGCCACCGTGAGCCGTGTCACCGGCTGTGGGACCCACTGCCGAGCCGTCATCACCCCGTCCGAACGCCTCCGATGACGCTGGCATGCGCATTATTCCGATTTTTCTTTAGAAAATAATTCGAAATTCCGTAAAATCCAAATTAGGGTTTCTTTTAGATTTCCAATCTTCCAAAGCTCATAACTTTTGCATCCTAACTCCGATTGAGCCCATTCAAATTTCTAAATTTGTCTAAATTCAAGCTCTATTTATCTAAGATTTTTATTTAATTTTTGGAGTTTGTTTTGCCCCTGTTATTTATTTGTTTTGTTTGTTTTTGTTTCATTTGCGAGTAGACGTCGATTCGTCGGGGAATTTTGTGGAAGACGGAGCACCCCAAGATCAAGACCAGTACATAGACCTTTTCCAAGGCAAGTCATACCTTTGATCATCTTGAACCCAGTTTTGAAATTACTTTGTGTTAAATTATTGCATTCTACTTTAATTATTTATTTAAATGCTTTGGGCATAGTTATTATCCAAATTGTTATCACACCTTGGCCTTGTATGTCATAATTCTTTGTCACCCTAGATTGGTTACTAGTTGGTATTATTATAGCACCAACGTGGGTTGGTTAGATGCGAGTACAATTGCTTAGCCATGCTACGAGTCTCACATCTCATGAAAGTTTCAAATATGAACTATGACTAAGTGACTATGGAACTTTGTGTAAAACTGTGTGCTATGCGTTCGGACCCTCCGGATGCCTTGATCATTCTCGACCGTCGGATCTTGCGATCAACGACTGACATCTTGTATGCAATCGGACTCTCCGACCGTTGGTGCGCTCGACCGCCCATCCGCAGATCCGCGGCCGATTGGCCCAAGCAACCGCACCGCCGGCTGCATACACTCGTGCGCTGTTGGATCGTGATCCGACGGTGGGCTCGACAGGTTTTCGCGCGTGCGCTGCGTTGTGCGCGTGAGCCGAGGATTTTAGATCAAGGGTGGATAAGTGTCCACGCCTTATTCTTTTGTTTAAGTTTGTCTGCTTTTTGGTAAGTATTTATTTAACAACGAAAATGATATAAAACTTTAGAAACTCATAACTAATTCACTTTAACTGCTTTTTAGATAATTCCAACTGTAATAAATTGTGTTATCACTTAAGTTTATTATAAAAATGGATTTAAGCATATTCCAGTAGAAGAAAATTGTATAACTAGAACTAACTAGATTTCTGTCACTTTGAATATTCCAGAAATGGATTTAACCTTGTAAAATGCATATTTTTTTCTGTATAAATCCAATTTGTGCAAAATCAATTTTGTTAAATTCACCTGTTAGTATACTTTCTTGTGGAATAAGATTTGAGCATGTTCATAATTCTATAAAATGACTTGCATTAGATTTACAACTTAGAAAAATCATAAGTAAATATGTATAACTCCAAATTTAGTAAATTCAACTTTGCTGTTATTAGGATGTTATAATCTACCTGCTGTAAAAATTTCAGACCTTAGATCATTCTAGAAAATTTCTCCATGAACAGTGCTAACTATTAATTAGGTTGATGTAAGGCTGAGAAAGAGCATTTTGTCCATATCTTTTGCATGCTTAGTCCAAATTGTATGATTCTTGTTAATATCTCTATCTGAAATCATTCCCTAGCTGTTGTGTAAATTTCATTAGTTTTGGATGTATTTTGCTGTTGGAGTTTTATTTGGTGTTCTTCGTTCTTATTTGCTTATCGCCTTTTTGCGTTAGGTTCCGAAGATAATTTTATTGCTGATATTGAGCCACCGCAACGGATCCTCGCACTCCAACAAGGCAAGCAGATGTAGCATCATTTGATCATATTGTTCCTACTATTTTCAAATTCTAATATGTTGTTTGCAAATTTTATGTATGCATTGCTATGTTGTTTTAAACTATTGTCGATAGTTGGCCCAGTAGTTGCATTATCAGTAGGAAATGTGGATTCCTCTACTACTGAGCCTAGGATTACTTGCTGTGGTTTTGGGTTCGCTGGATGAACCCTTATCACTTAGTAGTTTACGTGTCATTATGCTTAGCCATGCTTAGCTATCGGTAGAAATGGGCGGTTATCGACTTGTCGATAACCTTGATCACACAAACTGTTATAATATGTATATTTCAGCCTTGTGCTTTGTCTAAATTGCAAAACTAAAACTGAAAATGAAAACAATTTAGACTTGGGCACAATGGTAAGATGGTGTGATCTTTTGGTGTGGTTGGAATGGTGCCCGGGTCAATTAAGGACCGAGCTACTTGTTACACCGAACCAAGCATCTGTGCGTGCTAACCACACTAGGGGATATGGGACCTCTCTTAGCCGAGTACTTTGGGTGTGTTAATTAATGAGTCGCGTGGTGGGTTGCATATTTGATTATATGCAACATGGACACGCTTGTGGGGAGAGGAACACCGCCGAGGCCGGTGTGTCTCGCTCCACGTATGGGTCCTTGTGATCCATATTTCGTCGGCAGATCACTAAGGATTAACCCCATACGTATGCCTCTTGATTAGCATATTCCATTGGAAAGGGTTCGTAGGACTTAGTCGTGTAGGCATACCAAAGGAAGTGTGTTTAATAGCTTGGCAAAAGGCGGTCTCAAGTGTGGGTACATTGGTACACCCCTGCAGGGATCAAAACTATTCGAATAGCCTCGTCCTAGGTTATGGACACGCTTGGGGAAGTCTTCCAAGAGTTAGACTCCAACATTTTAAAATAAAAATTGATGGGTGGTATGAATCGTGATTCATGCTATGTTGTGGTGGCTTTGGGGATGTCACTTCTAGGTGGATACTTGATACTTATGTTTACTCATTTGTTATTTAAATGCTTAAAAACAGATTTCAAAACTCATTGCTCAACCTATTACATTATTGCAAATGAAACTTGCTTTATGCGTCCAAAGAACCATATAACCACATTCCTTTGAATACAGCTTTCATGTAGCTATGTATAGGCTTGTTACTCGTAAGTCTTGCGAGTACATTTTTGTACTCACCTGCACTTCAGCCAGGCAAGAAGATGTAGCATTCATTTGATCATATTGTTCCTACTATTTTCAAATTCTAATATATTGTTTGCAAATTCTATGTATGCATTGCTATGTTGTTTTAAACTATTGTCTGTAGTTGGCCTACTAGATGCATTATCGAGGAAATGTTCATTCCTCTACCACAAGCCTAGGTTACTTGTCGTGATTTTGGGTTCGCTGGATGGACCCTTGTCACTTAGTAGTTTACGTGTCTTTATGCTTAGCCATGCTTAGTTATCGGTAGAAATGGGCAGTTATCGACTCGTCGATAACTTTGATCACACAAGCTATTACTATGTGTATATTTCAGCCTTGTGCTTTGTCTAAATTGCAAAACTAAAACTGAAAATGAAAACAATTTAGACTTGGGCACAATGGTAAGATGTTGTGATCTTTTGGGTGTGAATGGAATGGTGCCCGGTCAATTAAGGACCGAACTACTTGTGAGTATCTCATATCCGAGCATTACAAAGGCGTGCTAACCACACTAGAGGGATATGAGACCTCTCTTAGCCGAGTACTTTGGGTGTGTTAATTAATGAGTCGCGTGGTGGGTTGCATATTTGATTATATGCAACATGGACACGCTTGTAGGAGGGGAACACCGCCGAGGCCGGTGTATCTTGCTCCACGATGGGTCCTTGTGATCCATATTTCGTCGGCAGATCACTAAGGATTAACCCCATACGTGCGCCTCTTGATTAGCATATTCCATTGGAAAGGGTTCAGAGGGCTTAGCCGTGTTCAAGCATACCAAAGGAAGTGTGCTTAATAGCTTGGCAAAAGGCGGTCCAAGTGTGGGTACATTGGTACACCCCGCAGGATTAAAACTATTCGAATAGCCTCGCCCTAGGTTATGGACACGCTTGGATAAGCTTTTCAAGAGTTAGACTACAACCTTTTTAAAATTAAAACTTGTTGGGTTGTATGAATCAGGGATTCATGCTATGTTGTGGTGGCTTTTGGGGAAGTCACTTCTAGGTGGATACTTGTACTTATGATTACTCGTTATTTAAATGCTTAAAAACATATTTTACAAATCATTGCTCAACTTATTACAATATTGCAAATGAAACTTGCTTTATGCGCCCAAAGAACCATATAACCACATTCCTTTGAATACGACTTTCATGTAGCTATGTATAGGCTTGCTACTCGTAAGTCTTGCGAGTACATTTTTGTACTCACCGCACCGCTTGTGTTGTGCAGAGGATGATAGTGAGTCCGATGGACCTCACTTTTGTGAGTTGTGCTTTGTGGCGCTTTAGGGGCGATTAGCTTGGCGCCCTGTCGGTTGCCCCGTGGTGTTATGTGGCTAACCGGTCGTCTTTTGGTTTAAGCCATCTTATGGCAACTTTTGCTTCCATTGTTACTTATTTGATCCTTATGTTATTTGGCCATTTACTGCTCAGAATAACTTATATTATGTATGTCTTTGGTAGACTTGTTATATTCTGTTGTATAGAAATGATGCATGCTTTGATTTGATGTATGTGTGCTGCTTGTTCTGGGAGGCACATGTTCATCGAGACGCGGATTATTCTATTTGTGATACTAGAACCAGTGGAAGGTTAAGTATTACAAGTTTAATAAACCGGGGTCTCACAGAGTTTGGTATCAGAGCCATACTGACCGTAGAAACCCCTAGCTTGGTCGTCCCTAGTATATTTTGAAAACTTACTTTCCTTATATCACGTGCTTTCCTGAAAATCTTAAGTAAGTTTTCAGATTTTACTCCTCACCTATCTTAGCTTGCTTATCTCACCTTGTTCTGAACTGAATTTGAAAGCTGAGTTTTCCTCTCATCTTCCTTCAAAAGATAGTGTTGTTTAGTAGATTGGTTTTGGGGTAAATCATGAGAGTTATAAAATAAAAGTGTTGGTGCCTTGAGAAGATTAGGAGCTACTGAAGCTACAACTTTCGCCGTAAGCTTGAAAAGAAAATCTGACAACAAGCAAGAGATTTAAACAGCTAGCATTTAATTAGTAGAAGGTGCTGAAATGAGAGGTTAAGTCAACTAAAATTTGTGGGAATACACTGTAAGAAGTGATATGAGATAGCTAAGTGTCTAACCCTTCTTTAGTAAATTTCTCACCTTGTTTCTTAGTTGTTTTCAACAACAGTTAATACCTCAAATTGCCTTCCGAAAATTGATTACTCGTTCTTCCATACGAGCTAGTCATAGCAGGAAGATGGATTTTATCTTTGCAATCTTGCTGCAGCTTTGTGTTGTTACTTGAGCTTTTAAAGTTAGTTTTGTAGAGTGGTCATTGTTTTCTTTGTCTCTGTTAGGAGTTGTGTTTAGCCTATTTTTGTGGAACAGATGGCAAGAACCACTGTCATGTGATCACCGTTGGTTCGATGAGGAGCTTCCCTCCTCCGACCATGGCCGAGGTTCGCTCGACGGCGGAATCGCATGGACCGCACCGGATCGAGGTCATCGCAGGAACACCTCCACTCCGCCGGTGCCGGGATCCGGAGGTGGTGGCCACCGGCCTCGTGGTGGGCTTGCGGAGTTTCTCCGCACGTAGCCACCTACTTTCTCTCGCCCGAGGACCCTTTGGACGCGGATGATTGGTCGCGCCTTGTTGAGCGAAGCTCAACATCGCCGCTGCCGTGAGCAGAGCGGGCACTCTTTGCATCCCATCACCTTGAAGGTGCAGACTCTTGGTGGGAGAACTTTCGCCATGCGCCCGCAGCCACGTTGTGTTGTGGGATGAGTTTCGACCGCTTCCGTCGGGCCCACATTCCCGATGGCCCGATGAAGCTCAAGAAGAAGGAGTTTCTTGCGCTAAGCAGCGCAAGTCTCAGATCGGAGTATCTTTACGAGTTTAATCACTTGGCTCGTTATGCTCAGGGTAAGGTGGCCTTTGATGAGGCTAAACAGGAGAAGTTCATGGATGGCTTGTCCGAGGAGCCGCAGACAAGCTATCTATAGTGGACTTTGTTGACTTCGTGCCTTGGTTGACAAGGCCATCGCCGCCGAGCACAAGGCGAAGGCGCTGGTGAGTCCCGCAAGCGCAAGTGGGTGGCCCACCGGTCCATGACAGCGGCCTCACTCGTCCCGTGTAGGCCCGCACGTGGGCTCGTGCTTTGGCTTCACCACCGCCGAGGCCGTTGGTGCCGTTGCTCGCCCCTCGCAGCCGTGAGCCAACCACGCAGCACTGCGACCAAAGAAGAAAGTTGCGCCCGCAACCCGGCCGCCGATGTTACCGCCGCCGCAACAAGAAGGGCCACTACGCTAGCGATTGCCCTCGAGAGGATCGGAGCGCCCTCATCCTAATGGAGGACACGGCGGGGAATGGTCACACACCGACGTAAGGTGATCCGAAGACCCGAGTGTCGGAGTGGTCGAGTCAACCACATCTCTACCGAGGAGGCTCGGGAGGCACCCGACGTTGTGTTGGGTACGCCTTGTTAGTTATCGCCCCGCCGCAGTATTGTTTGACTCGAGCATCACATTCCTTTATTTCGAGATCATTTGTTGCTGATTGTGACCTTCACTTTGTTCCTTTGGTGATTCCTTTGCTTATTCGCTCTCGGGAGCGGAAATGAGGGCGGATCAAGAATGCGGGCGTTCCCATTAATATTGAAGGAGTGGAATTCTTGGCTAATCTCATCTTACTTGATTCGGCGCACTGGATGTGATTCTTGGCATGGATTGGTTGTCCCAACACTTGGGGCAAATCGATTGTGCCGGGAAGATGGTGTTCTCACTAGTCCTCAGCGAGCAAGTTGGGATTTCACGCACTTGCAGGGGCCACATCTTTGTGCCCTTGAAGCTAAGCCACCATGGAGATTCAGGATGTGCCCACACCGTGACTTTGTGGATGTCTTCCCCAAGATTTGCTCGGTATGCCTCCAGCTCGAGACTTGAGTTTGTCATTGAGTTGCTACCCTGATCGCTCCAATTTCTAAGGCGCCGTACCGAATGCCTCCTAATGAATTGGAGGAGCTGAAGAAGCAGTTGGGTGAGCTTCAAGCAAAAGGTTTCATCCGTCCTAGCTCATCTCCTTGGGGTTGTCCAATTATTTTTGTAAAGAAGAAGGACAAGACCCTGCGTATGTGTGTCGATTACCGTCCACTTAATGAAGTGACGGTGAAGAACAAGTATCCTTTGCCTCGGATTGATGATCTCTTTGACCAGTTGACTGGAGCTTGTGTGTTCTCCAAGATTGACTTGAGGTTGGGGTATCATCAAGTCGGATCGGTCAAGATATTCAAGACGCTTTCACTACTCGTTATGGCCTTTACGAGTACACCGTCATGTCTTTCGGCTTGACCAATGCTCCAGCTTTGTTCATGAATCTTATGAACTCGGTGTTCATGGAGTATTTGGATAAGTTTGTTGTGGTTTTCATTGATGACATTCTTATCTACTCCAAGAGTGAAGAGGAGCATGCTGAGCACCTGCAGATTGTGTTGGGCAAGCTTTGTGAGCATCAGCTGTATGCCAAGTTCAGCAAGTGCGAATTCTGGTTGAAGGAAGTGGCATTCTTGGGCCATGTTCTTTCAGCAGGTGGTGTAGCAGTGGATCCTAGCAAGGTCAGCGATGTTCTATCTTGGGGGCAGCCCAAATCAGTCACTGATGTGAGGAGTTTCCTTGGTTTAGCGGGCTACTACCGCCGCTTTATCGAGAACTTCTCCAAGATTGCAAAGCCCATGACCGAATTGCTCAAGAAAGAAAAGAAATTCGTGTGGTCTTCTGCTTGTGATTTGAGTTTTCAAGAACTCAAAAGGCGGTTGACTTCAGCTCCAGTGTTTGTTCTCCCTGATGTGCATAAGAGCTTTGATATCTTTTGTGATGCCTCTCGGCAGGGACTCGATTGTGTTCGTATGCAAGAAGGCAAGGTAGTGGCCTATGCATCAAGGCAGTTGAGGCCTCATGAACTCAACTATCCTACCCATGATTTGAAGTTAGCTGCAGTGGTTCATGCACTCAAGATTTGGCGGCATTACCTTATTGGTAACCGCTGTGAGGTGTATTCTGATCACAAGAGTTTGAAATATTTGTTCACCCAGCCAGATCTGAACCTCAGGCAAAGGAGATGGTTGGAATTGATCAAGGATTATGATATGGGCATTCCGTATCACCCGGGCAAGGCCAATGTTGTTGCCGATGCACTCGGTCGCAAGGTGTATTGCAATACCTTGTTACTTCAAGAGCAACAACCTACCCTTCTTGAAGAATTTCAGCGGCTTAATTTGGGTTTGGTTGAGCATGGTTCTCTTGCTACCCTGGTTGTGCAACCAACTTTGGTGGATCAAATCAAGGCTGCCCAACAGACAGATGTTGGGGTGATCCAAATCAAGCGGAACATCAAGAATGGGACAGCTAAGTGTTTTTTCTGAGGATGAGCATGATGTTGTGTGGTTTGGACAGCGCCTTGTGGTTCCGAAGGTCATGGAATTGCGGGATTTGATTCTCCGCGAGGCCCATGACTCTCCTTTGTCTATCCATCCTGGAGCTACCAAGATGTACCAGGACCTTCGACAGAGATTCTGGTGGACTCGCATGAAGCGCGAGATTGCCAGGTTCGTTGCTGAGTGCGACGTGTGTTGTCGTGTCAAGGCTGAACATCAGCGCCAAAGAGCTCGCTCACACCTTTACCGGCACCGAGTGGAAGTGGGATTCGCTTGTATGGATTTCATCACCGGTTGCCCGCCACCCAAAGGGAACGATGCCATTTGGGTCGTGATTGATAGGCTGACTAAAGTGGCACATTTTCTTCCCGTTAAGACCCAGCTCCGTTTGAAACCCTTGGCCGAGCTTTATGTCTCGAGGATCGTGAGTTTGCATGGTGTGCCACGAACGATTGTGTCAGATCGTGGTTCTCTTTCCACCTCTCGCTTTTGGCATAGTCTGCAAGAGGCGATGGGTACACATCTTTCTTTCAGTTCAGCTTATCATCCTCAGACTGATGGTCAGACGGAGAGAGTTAACCAAGTGTTGGAAGATATGCTCCGTGCCTGTGTTCTTTCCTATGGGAAGAAGTGGGAGAAGTGCTTGCCCTTTGCAGAGTTCTCCTACAACAACAGTTTCCAAGCTAGTCTTGGTATGGCACCGTTTGAGGCTTTGTATGGGAGGAGATGTAGGACCCCATTGAACTGGTCAGAGATTGGTGAGTGTCAGTTCTTTGGGCCAGATTCCATCAATGAGGCCGAAAGTTAGGTTCAGCTGATTCGTGAGCATTTACGCGTGGCCCAGTCCAGGCAAAAGAGCTATGCGGATCGTCGTCGTCGAGAGTTGAGCTTTGAGCCCAATGATTTTGTTTACCTCAAGGTCTCACCCTTGAAGGGCCATCAGCGTTTTGGCATCAAGGGCAAGTTAGCTCCTCGATATGTTGGGCCTTATCGCATCATCGAGAGGATTGGGGCTGTGGCATACAGATTGGAGTTGCCAGCTTCACTTGAGGGTGTGCACGACGTGTTTCATGTGTCACACTTGAAGAAGTGCCTCCGCGTTCCAATTGAGGAAACTCCGTTGGAAAATCTCGATGTGCAGGAAAATTGGACCTATCATGAGCATCCTGTTCGTATTCTCGAAGAATCTGAACGAAGGACAAGGAACCGTGTCATCAAGTTCCTTAAAGTTCAGTGGTCAAACCATTCTGAAAATGAGGCAACTTGGGAGCGCGAAGATCGTCTTCGTGCAGATTACCCATCTTTCTTCTCCGAGTAAACTAATCTCTGGCTAGATTCTTGTAAAGGGGAGGTTTTGTAACATCCCAACTTTGGACTTGTGTTTCAAATGTAAGAAAATCAGTAGAAATTAAAACTTTTTCTTACAACATGTATTTCCTGTATGCTTTGAACCTCTGTGTAAGAAGTTATGGAAATACAATGTCACAAGTCTATTTGATCCAAACTTTGATATTCCAAAAACAATCTTGTCAGATTTTGTGATCATCTTTGGGAAATATTTTTCCTAGGTTTATGCGATGGTATGTGACCCCTCTGAAAAATTTCACAATTTTTAGAAATTGTTTGAATATTTTTAGAGGCAGTCAAACCTGTTTGACTCTCAGTCAAACCTCAAAGCAGAGTCTTGCAGAATTTTTGGAGATTTATTCACAGCAAAGAAACCTCTTAAAATTTTACACAAGGTTGATATCTGAGTTAGCAAGCTCCTGTAAAAATTTCATAATTTTTGGAGTCAATTTGCTACCTCAAATAAATCCTCCAAAGTCTCATGAATTTAGAAGTCAAACCTAGTCTCACTGTGTGCTTGGTTCGAGTCGACTGGGCTCGGGCAATTGACTCGGTCCATCAACTAATCGCACCGAGCCTCTCTTTAAAAACGCTGCCTAATCTCGCCCGTTGATTTGATCGCGCGCCCGCGCGTGTGTAAACATTCGGACCTTCCGGTTGCATGTGTGAATGTAGACCGTTTGATCTCCATCCAACCGCTCAGATCCTCCGACACATTCGGACCCTCCGGTTGTTAGTTTGAATCGGAGCCGTTGGATTAAAATCCAACGCTCGCTTGTACTCTGTTGTAAATCGCGTTCGCGACGTGGGGCAATCTGAGCCGTTCATTTCTAATCCTAGGGCTCGTGATCTTTTCGTTGTGTTTTAAAGCTCAGAGGCGTGGCGCTATCTCAGCCGTCCGATTTGAATCGTAGGGCTCTGGATCATCGAGCCTTTTCCTCTGGTCATCTTCAACCTCCGGCCGTGCGAGCACAGTGTAGGAGATGGCAGTGTCTTGTCATGCTTCCTACAGTCGCCCTAGCCGACGTTTAGGGTTATGGGAGACACTCTGAGCTGTGCCATACCCTAATGCACGCCTACCACCCTTTTTCCTTGTCGGCCGCACCTTGTGCTCTGTGCTTTGCCGCCCGAAAGGCTTGTGGTGCAAACCCTAATGCCTCCAAGGTCTTCTAAGCACTCTCAATACTTCCTGGTATTTCTTTAGACCACCATCAAGCTCCATTCACAGTATTGAAGCTTAACACCTCAAGAATGGCAAGTCGCCATTGTTGACCCGTGGAGCACCTCTGGTGTTCTTGGTGTTCCAGTGGTTCTCCTTCATGTTTCTTTGCCCTATCCTTGTCTCTTTACTATCTTGAACATTTCCCCTCACTTAATTTTAGATTTGATTCTCAGGAATTGTCCAATTTGGGGTTTGTTCAAATTCGGCCGAAAGTGGTCATCTTCTTCCTCAGCTCAGGTGAGTGCTCCATTTCCTAATTACTTGCTCATAAAGCTTCTGTGGACTATAATGAAGCTATATTGATGCTTTGGAATCACTCGTTTGGCTCAGGGTGTCTTTTTCGATCTTTCTTCTCCAAGTCCGGCGAGCTTCCACCGTGGACAAGCATCTCCGGCCATCTTTGAACCTTCCCTTCATCAAGGTAGCTTCTTATTAGTCCTTAGAGGCTCTGGCACCCGCTTTTTTGGACTGCAGCTGAGCTTTTTGCTATTTTCGCTCTTAGCAGTAAAAGCTCCCATTTTCATTTTCCGGTGGCGGCGTTCTAGTCCTCACCACCGCGAGAATGCCACCATTAGATTCGTAGTGCTATTGCGATTCCATTTTGTTCTTGTTGGCGCGCGCACGCAAGTGTCGCCGCGACGCAGCCGTTGAAGTCGCTGGTATTTTGCCGCAGACTCGCTGGCCATTTGATTAGGACATATTAATTGAAGTGAAAGCTAATCATTGGTTAATTAATTGTGTCTTAATCTATGTCGTTGAGCCACTGACCAGTGGGCCCAACATCCTTAAATCACCCTCTGGCTCAACTCCGCGCTGTTCCGACATCATTAATGCTTAATCATTGATTAATTAATGTGTCGGCATTAATCGATGTCGGAAATCACCTTTGGGTCGCTGACTTGTGGGCCCGAGGGGTTAAAATCTAAATCTAGAAGTCGTTAGTGTCTCTCTTAGGTCTGTTTAATGATAATCATTAGAAGCATTAATTCTGTCCTAAACCGCCACTCTTAGTCGTTGACATGTGGGCCCAGTGCACTGTGCACGTGGGTTAAACATTCGCGGTTGTGACTCGAAGTCACTGACATGCGGTCCCACGTGTCAGCATCTCTCTTTTGAACTTCGATCTTTAGCCACCGTTCGTTTTTAGATCTGCGCCCGCATCTTTGTATGCTCGGACCTCCGATGCCTTGATCATTCTCGACCGCCGATCTTGCGATCAACGGTGGGATCTTGTATGCAATATGACTCTCCGACCGTTAGTGCGCTCGACCGCCCATCCGCAGATCTGCGGTGGGATTGGCCCAAGCAACCGCACCGTCCGGCTGCATACACTCGTGTGCGCAGCTGGATCGTGATCCGACGGTGGCTCGATTAGGTTCGCGCGCTGCGCGCTGCTTTTTTAGCGCGTGAGCCGTAGGATTTTAGATCAAGGGTGGATAAGTGTCCACGCCTTATTCTTTTGTTTAAGTTTGTCTGCTTTTTGTAAGTATTTATTTAACAATCAAAATGATATAAAAACTTTAGAAACTCATAACTAATTCACTTTAATCGCTTTTAGATAATTCCAATTGTAATAAATTGTGTTATCACTTAAGTTTATTATAAAATGGATTTAAGCATATTCCAAGAGCGTAAAATTGTATAACTAGAACTAACTTGATTTCTGTCACTTTGAATATTCCAGAAATTGATTTAACCTTGTAAAATGCATATCTTTTTCTGTATAAATCCAATTTGTGCAAAATCAATTTTGTTAAATTCACCTGTTAGTATACTTTCTTGTGGAATAAGATTTGAGCATGTTCATAATTCTATAAAATGACTTGCATTACATTTACAACTTAGAAAAATCATAAGTAAATATGTATAACTCCAAATTTAGTAAATTCAACTTTTTGTTATTAGGATGTTATAATCTACTGTAAAAATTTCAGACCTTAGATCATTCTAGAAAATTTCGCCATGAACAGTGCTAATTATTAATTAGGTTGATGTAAGGCTGAGAAAGAGCATTTTGTCCATATCTTTTGCATGCTTAGTCCAAATTGTATGATTCTTGTTCCTATCTCTATCTGAAATCATTCCCTAGCTGTTGTGTAAATTTCATTAGTTTTGGATGTATTTTGCTGTTGGAGTTTTATTTGGTGTTCTTCGTTTTTATTTGCTTATCGCCTTTTTGCGTTAGGTTCCGAAGATAATTTTATTGCTGATATTGAGCCACCGCAGCTGATCCTCGCACTCCAAAGAAGGCAAGCGTGATGTAGCATCATTTGATCATATTGTTCCTACTATTTTCAAATTCTAATATGTTGTTTGCAAATTCTATGTATGCATTGCTATGTTGTTTTAAACTATTGTCGATAGTTGGCCAAGTAGTTGCATTATCAGTAGGAAATGTGGATTCCTCTACTACTGAGCCTAGGATTACTTGCTGTGGTTTTGGGTTCGCTGGATGAACCCTTATCACTTAGTAGTTTACGTGTCATTATGCTTAGCCATGCTTACCTATCGGTAGAAATGGGCGGTTATCGACTTGTCGATAACCTTGATCACACAAACTGTTATAATATGTATATTTCAGCCTTGTGCTTTGTCTAAATTGCAAAACTAAAACTGAAAATGAAAACAATTTAGACTTGGGCACAATGGTAAGATGGTGTGATCTTTTGGTGTGGTTGGAATGGTGCCCGGGTCAATTAAGGACCGAGCTACTTGTTACACCGAACCAAGCATCTGTGCGTGCTAACCACACTAGGGGATATGGGACCTCTTAGCCGAGTACTTTGGGTGTGTTAATTAATGAGTCGCGTGGTGGGTTGCATATTTGATTATATGCAACATGGACACGTTTGTGGGAGAGGAACACCGCCGAGGGTGGTGTGTCTGCTCCACGTATGGGTCCTTGTGATCCATATTTCGTCGGCAGATCACTAAGGATTAACCCCATACGTATGCCTCTTGATTAGCATATTCCATTGGAAAGGGTTCGTAGGACTTAGCCGTGCCGGCATACCAAAGGAAGTGTGCTTAATAGCTTGGCAAAAAGGCGGTCTGAAGTGTGGGTACATTGGTACACCCCTGCAGGGATCAAAACTATTCGAATAGCCTCGTCCTAGGTTATGGACACGCTTGGGGAAGTCTTCCAAGAGTTAGACTCCAACATTTTAAAATAAAAATTGATGGGTGGTATGAATCAGGGATTCATGCTATGTTGTGGTGGCTTTGGGGGAAGTCACTTCTAGGTGGATACTTGATACTTATGTTTACTCGCTGTTATTTAAATGCTTAAAAACAGATTTCACAAACTGCTGTTCAACCTATTACATTATTGCAAATGAAACTTGCTTTATGCGTCCAAAGAACCATATAACCACATTCCTTTGAATACAGCTTTCATGTAACTATGTATAGGCTTGTTACTCGTAAGTCTTGCGAGTACATTTTTGTACTCACCTGCATTGCTTGTATTGTGCAGAGGAAGATAGTGAGTCCGATGGACCTCACTTTTGTGAGTTGTGCTGTGGCAATTTAGGGGCGATTAGCTTGGCGGCCCGGTCGGTTGCCCTGTGGTGTTATGTGGCTAACCGGTCGTCTTTTGGTTTAAGCCATCTTATGGCAAGTTTTGCTTCCGCTGTTACTTATTTGATCCTTATGTTATTTGGCCGGTCGGCTGTTCTGTAATAACTTATATTATGTATGTCTTTTGGAAGACTTGTTATATTCTGTTGTATGGAAATGATGCATGCTTTGATTTGATGTATGTATGCTGTTTGTTCTGGGAGGCACATGTTCATCGAGACGCGGATTATTCTATTTGTGATACTAGAACCAGTGGAAGGTTAAGTATTACAAGTTTAATAAACCGGGGTCTCACAGCGAGGTCATGTCCTGTTGTCCTAAGTTTGACAAGTTCCAGGACCTCTTAGGCTTTATCGTAGCCGTTAAGACCTCCTTGGGTTAGATCTTAACCGTAGGATCTCTCTCTGTCTAAACCTTAGTTGTCAGGACCTCTTAGGTGTGAGATCCTAGCCGTTAAGGACCTCTTCGGATTTAATCTTGACCGTTAGGATCACTCTCTGTGTTTTCGCAAAAGACCACTCGTGGTCATTTTTGCGAAAACCACCCTCAGGGTCCTCTTCGCAAAAAGACCTCCCTGTGGTCATTTTTGCAAAAACCACCCTCGGGACCACCCTCAGGATCCTCTTTGCAAATGACCACCCCTTGGTCTTTTGTAAAGAAAACCTCAGGACCTCCCTCCCCGTAGATCTAAACCTCTAGGACCACCCCCGGGTAGATCTTGACGTTCAAGACCTCCCCTCTTTTAGACCTGATCATTAAGGACCTCCCCATGGGAATCTGTAACATCCCAAAGTTCTGTTACCAAAATAAAATTAATAAAGTTATTCTTTTATTGGATTTTTCGAGTTTCATTAATGTTTTTTTTTTGGTTTTCTTAAATCTATAAGATTCTAAAAGTCAAAAATAAAATTTATTGAGTTTTATGAGTTTTTATTGGATTTAAAGTGAAAAATAAAATTTCATGTAATTTCTATAATTTTCTGCAATTCTAAAAGCTTTTTCCTAAATATTTTAAAGCCAAAATAATTTATTTGCAAAAACTATTACCAATTATAAGTTGGAACTATTTTATTTAAGTCCAAAATAACTCTAGTAATTTCTGTGAAGTTTTCTAGAATTTTGGATTTTATTTGCTATATTCTAAAGTCCTTTTTGATTTTTCTAATATCTAGCAATTAAAAATGAATTGCTGTCCGCAAATAAAAACCAAATTTGTGTTGAAAATATTTTATTTAAGCTCAAAATACCCTATTTAACTACTCTGAAAATTCATTGAATTTTTAGACCTATATTACTATTTTTCAAGTTTAAAATCAATTTTTAGCAATATAAAAATAATTACTGTGTAATAATAAAATTATTATTATTATTAATAATATTTTATTTGAATTCAGAATGTTGTATTTAATATCTGTAATTTATTTCGGATTTTTCGGAATTAATTTGCTATTTTTCCGGAATTAATTGGTGTCTTTCCGAATTTTCAAAAGGAATATTTCTTGGATATTCCTGGGAATATTCCGTCTGCTACAGTAACTCCGGCGAAGGCGTAAATTCCGTCCATAACTTCGGCGAGCAATTCCCGCCAAACCGTTACTCCTTTGCCCCTATAAATTGAACCGTAGCTTCTCCACCCTATTCCCCACATCCCTCTCGCTCAGATTTGCCAAAATCCTCCCGGAGACCCCTCTGCTAGCCCTTCTTCTCCAACTCCGGCGACAACTCCGGCGAGCCCGATCTCCTCATCCGTAGCTCCGTTGTTCGCCAAATTTTACCGGTGAGTTCCTCTCGAGATTCTCTACATTTCTATTCAAGCCGAATTTTGATTATCATGTTGGTTCACCGTGGCCACAAAAGTACCGACGGTCTTCTTCTCCAACTCCGGCGACAACTCCGGCGAGCCCGATCTCCTCATCCGTTGCTCCGTTGTGCACCAAATTTGACCGGTGAGTTCCTATTGAGATTCGCCACATTTCTATTCAAGTGGAATTTTGATTTACTTAATTGTTCATCACCGGCCACATCTTCTTCCCTAAGTCCGATGAGAACTTCGTCGAGCCCGATCTCTTCATCCGTTGGGTAATTATCGAATCCTTTACCTACATGTTCCTTTCAATATTATCTACCTTTCTATTCAAACAAAATTTTGAATTTCGCAATAATTCATCAACGCCATGTCACAACCACCTCCGCCTACTAAGCGTGGCACCACGCGTGTCTTATACACGCAAGACTATTCTCTCGCCGGTCCACCGTGAACCAAACCCATTTTCGTGGACCGGGCCCACATGTCATCGACTCAACCATTTTTCTTTACAAAATAAATTCGATGAAAATTCATTTTCCACCGCAGACATCACGCCAACACAATAAAGGATTTCCTTGAAAAATAATTCCTTAAATTCAAATTCGAATTTCATCTTTTCTTGTGATAATCAACCTTCCGTGTTCATTCTCCTTCATACGAACTCCGATTCCGTCGATTCAACTTCCTAAATTCATATAAAGTCGATACATTCCTCCCAGTATTTATCTTGGATTTTATTTGGATTTTATTTGAGTGTTATTTGAATTTAGCTCGTTTTGCGTATAGATTTGATTTGACTTGGACGACCGGATTCGGCGCCGTTTAAGAACAACGAGTAATCAAGCAAGGCAAGTTATACCCTTGATCATATCGATCCTATTATTTTAAATTTATTTAATTCTGTGTTTAAATTACTATTGCATGCATAATTTTTATCCAATTATTTTAATCCCCTGTTTAAATCCTTAGTTATTTCAATTCCTTGTGTATAGCCAATTTGAATGTTGATTATCATTTCCTTGTCACCATTAGAATATTGAAAATAATTAAATGCTTAGCCAATGCTTAGATCAAATCTTGTATTTGGGGAGTTTTTGGCCAAATATTTCAAATTTGAATTAAATTGGATCTATGGTAATGTTTTACCATAAAAGGTTTATAAAATGCCTTTACCTGGAAAATAAAATGAAGATGGGTTTGGACTTGGGCATAATGGATGTTTGGTGGGTGCATGTTCATGCACGGGCTCAATCGGGTATGGTTGAGGCCCATGGGTTTTGTTGGAAAGTTGCTCAAGCCGATTAAGGACCAGGTCTTGGTGTATGATGCTATGCTATACCGTACCACCACATGTCCTCGTATGGGAGTAGGACTCGCCGACTAATTTGCAAAGTTCCATCGCGGTCGATCCAACTGCTTCGATGGGTTGTCTTTCATGACTATGTTGTCCCATCCGCTCAAGAGGGGCCCGAACAGGAGGTTTTCATTCCAAAGGGGTGGCGAAACCTTAGAGAGGAAGATCTGGAAGGATGGCGCATTGTAAAGGCCTTGACACATGCTCTAGACCGCTTACTAAGGTAGTGAGCGGTGGTATCGACGGATGCCGAACAAAGCGAGAAGTCGTGTCTTGTGGGTAAAGTCGCACAACCTCTGCAGAGTGTAAAACTATTCGAATAGCGTGTCCACGGTCATGGACATGCTAGCGTAATCGCTCAAAGTTAGACTTTGGTTTTGTTTGAAAAGACTTCTTCCAAAATGGTTTATCCAAATGGGAATTTAAGGTGAAGCCTTGTGATAGGAGGGTATCCTTCACCATTCATGTGTGAATGTTATCGACTATAAACCGATAATTTATAAAATGATTTGTAGTTATAAAGCATCTGCTTTTGAACTTAGTACAAGTATTTAAAGGAAATACTGCTTTATGCAAATAAACCAATAAGCCTTTCTATTGTTACATCCATATATGCATGTCATTCATTACTTTGGGTGTAACTTGCGAGCACACGTAGTTGTGCTCATACTTGCTTTATGCAAACAAATTTCAGAGAGAAGGACTTTGCTACCGTGTGGATCTCGACGACTAGGCCGCTACCCCAGTCGATTGCCTGTGGCAGATTGCTGGACTCTACTACTTCTTCGTCTTCCGCTGTGTTCTTTATTGTTGGCCTGTAAGCATCTTTTGTAATAAACTCTGTTGATTATTAATAAAGTTGTGATATGAATTTGTTACCATATTTGTTTACTGTGTGAACTAGCGACTGATCATGGGACTAGTTCAGAAATGCACAGAGGATCTGGGATGGTAATCCCGGGTTCTGACAGAATCTTAACCATCCAGGACCTCCTCTGGTAGATCTTGGCCGTCTAGAACCTCCCCTCTTTTAGATCTTGTCGCCCAGGACCTCATCTGAGTAAATCTTGACCATCCAGGATCTCCCCTTAGAGATCTGAGCCATTCAGGACCTCCCCTTGTAGATCTTTAACCTTAGGACTTCCTCTGCAGCTTTGGACCGTTAGATCTAGATCCAACGGTCTAGACCTCCTCAACGCGTTCGGAGTTCTAACATTCCAATCTCTTTTTGCCGTTCAATTCTAGATTTGCGGCTCTGATGGCGTGAACGTTCGGATCTCCGACCGGAACTCCCGCTGTGAGTTGCCCATCTTTAGATCAGCAGCCCACGTTAGTTGGATCGTTCGGACCGCCGGCCACCTTCCCCGCTGTGGACCGTTGGATCTAATCCAATGGTTGGTGGTGGGTGGCGTTGTGCGCGTTGTGTTCGACACTCGCGTTTGGGCCGTTCGATTCACAATCGACAGCCCACGTTTGTCCACGTCTTTTCCATTTAGTTAAGTTTGATTGAATTCCGCTAAGCTTTCATTTGTCAACTGAAAAAGGTATTAAACTTCAAAATTTCATAACTAATTCATTTTAGCTCTATTTTAGATTATTCCAATTGTGTTAAATTTCTGTTTAACTAAACTTTAATATAAAAATGTGTGTAGACACTGTTCTATACTAGAAAATGGTATAGGTTGAATTAACTTGCTTTAGTATCAATTATTGTTCTAGAAATTCATTTAAAACTTGAAAAATGCATAAGTAATTCTCTGTAGTTCCAAATTGAGCAAACTAAAATTTGTTAAATCCCTCTGATAATGTACTTTAATATAACATAGGTTTTGTTCATGTCTTTCCCTCTGAAAAATGATATGCTCTAGTTTCACAACTTAGAAAAATCATAAGTAATTCAATTTAATTCCAAATAAAGTAAATCCAATTTTGCTGTTCTTAGAATACCATGTTCTACCTACCATAAAAATTTCAGGTTCTAAAACTTTCTGGAAAATTGTATTATGAACAGTAACAGAAAACTATTTAATTTGAATTTTCTAGCTGAAAGAAATTGTTTAGACTATAACTTTTGTATACTTAGTCCAAATTGAATAATTCTTATTGCTAAATTCATTTAAAATCATGACCTTGCCGCTGTACAAATTTCATGAAATTTGGATGAGTTTGATTTTTGAGTCTTTTTCAGTGTTCTTCGTTCTTATTGGATTTTCGCGCTCTTGCGTTAGGTTTCGAAGAATTTGTTGAATTTGAGAGCGGTCGTCTATAGCAAGAGGACTACCAGCAAGGCAAGCAGATATAGCATCATTTGATCATATTGCTCCTATTATTTTTAAAGTCTAATATGTTGTTTGCAAATTCTAGTATGCATTGCTATCTTGTGTTAAACTATTGTCAATTAGTTGACCCATTAGATGCATAATCTGTAGGTAAATGTTTATCCTCTACTACTGAGCCTAGGATTATCTTGGTGTGATTTAGGGTTCATTGGATGGACCCTTGTCACTTAGTAGTTATGAGTTAATGTTGCTTAGTCATGCTTAGCTATCGGTAGAATTGGGCGGTTGTCGACTTAGTCGATAAGCTTGATCACACAAAAACTTATTATGACTTTATTTTCAGCACCTTGTGCTATGCTTAATTGGAAAAACTAAAACTGAAAACAAAATGATTTAGACTTAGGCATAATGGTAAGATGGTGTGCTTTTGGGTGTGAATGGTTGGTGCCCGAGTCAACAAAGACCGAACATCTTGTGTCACACTATCCAAGCATTTTTGCGTGCTAACCACACTAGAGGGTGTGGGACCTCTCTTGACTTAGTACTTTGGCGTGTGTTAGCTCCTAGTCGCAGGAGGTTGTAGGAGGGAAGATGTTGGGAGCATTGTAGTTGTTCGAAAGCTTTACCCCTGGTGGGTAGTTGACTTTCGGCTTTACAATGTAGCATATTGGTTTCTATCCATACTAATGGCTTGTAGTTAATACACAATATTGAAAATGTCTCGTAGGACTTAGCCGTGCTGGTATACCTTTGGAAGTGTGCTTAATCTAGTGGAAAAAGGCGGTCTGAAGTATGGGTACATTGGTACACCCCTGTAGGGTTTTGAACTATTCGAATAGCCTCGTCCTAGGTTATGGACACGCTTGGTTAGGTTTTGCAAGAGTTAGACTATAACCTTTTCACTAAAACTTGATTGGGTGGTACGAATTTGAGATTCGTGCTATGTTGTGGTTGCTATTGGATTAGTCACCTTTAGGTTGTTATTTATGTTACTTATTGTTCCTTCGCTGTTATTTCAATGATTAAAAATAGATTTGACAAATTGCCTTCAATCTATTACATTATTGCAAATGAAAATTACTTTATGCGTCCAATTAACCATATAACCATCTCCTTTGTTTCAGCTTACATGTAGCTATGTATAGGCTTGTTACTTGTAAGTCTTGCGGGTACATTTTTGTACTCAACTGCATTGCTTTGTTGTTGTAGAGGAGGAAGTGGATCCCCAAGGGATCGACTTCTGTGAGTTGGGGATCCACTTCTGTGAGTTTTGCTACGACGGGTGCGACTAGCTTGGCGGCCTGGTCGGTTGCCTTGTGGGTTATGGCTAACCGGTTGGTTTTGTTTATAGCCATCTTATGGCGTTTTTGCTTCCGCTGTTTTATGTCACTCTTATGTCATTTGGCCGGTCGGCTCTTTTGTAATAACTCCATATATTGTATATCCTTTGCTAGACTTGGTATTGTATGATGTATGGAAATGATGCATGATTTTATAAAGATGTATGTGTGCTGCAATTTTGGGAAGCACATATCCATCGAGGCTTAGAATATTTGATTGGTAATACTAGAACTATTTGGAGGTTAAGTATTGCGAGTTAAATACCCCGGGTCCTCACATTCTCTTTGATGCTTCCATGGCAGGAGAGTGGAACGAGGAGAACTAGTTCGACTTGGCCGACTACGCAGACGTCGACATGGATGCCGGTTTCGATTACAAGCCGAGTATCGAATCATCCGATGGTATTGCCGCCTTTGGAGATCTTCTATTAGATCTTGGAGACCACACCACCGGCAGAGTTGAGGAGGGATCCTTATCCCCCACAACAGTACGCCCAGCTGAGGGACTAGCTTCCTCAGGGGGCAAGGGTCAACACGACCACAAACAGGGTTGCCCCAAGACATACTCACAACACGACGAAAGTTTTTCTTCCGAGTGTTCGAGTCCCCTTAAGGCAGTACGACCTGGCGAGACAAGTTCTGGAAGCTATCATTCCAGAGCTTCATCGGCACCTGATGGTCCTTTCTCTTCGGCTAATCCCGCAGAGGAGGGGATCAAACACGCTTTCCCTGCAAGTTCAACCATCCTATCGCAGGACACACCTGTGGACGGAGACGGTTATAACCCGGAGTTCCCCTTCCTGGAGGGGTTTGCTCCAAGTCGCCAGATAGTGTCTCTCGACTACTCCTCAAGCGAGGAGGCCTCGAGCGCAAGTGAAGGTCATCAACTGGAGGTCTTCGTCATTCCCTCTAATAAGAATCATTCTCCCAGAAGCAGAATTGACGATGCTCCCCGATGGGCACACACTACGTCCCCTCGTGGCGATGGCAAGAGCACCGCCATTGATGAACGAGGTGAACACCCTGATGAACGTGCGGAAAATCCTTAACATTCTCGCACTCCACTGAAACCAACTCAAGGGTCTAATATGGGTGATCCTGAGACAACTCGACAGAGAAAAATAGTGGCTCAGAAAAATCTCCCTAGGCGCGCTTATTATCAATCAGTGGAAGCTCAGGAGCTCCAGCACATCAATGACTTGCTGGAGAATCCAACTCAAGAGCTCGCTCGAGCACCAGGCTATGATCTCTTTGCCGAAGAGATCGCACGGATGCTTTGGAACATGATGGCAAAACTCAAGCGTCCTCGTCGACATCATTCCGGAAGTCGTAGCAGTACGACTCCATCTTCCGCCAGTCGTTCGACAACTCGTCGCATGGAGATTGACACGATTATCGATCATGTCGCTCTCTTGACTTGAGGAAGGCTCTTCGAACATCTGGAGATCGACAAGCTCCTAGGAGAGGTGATCTTTCACCACTCCAGGGTCAAAATCTAAAGGCGCAGACGGAATACGAGGAGTATTTCTCTCGTAAGACTGAGGCCTACTATAGGTCTAGTCCACCCGTGACTGGGTATCGTCGAGTAAGATCACCTGGTGATGTTAACCCTTCTTTCCTGCAAAGAAGGTGCCAAGAAGTTATCACTGGATGTCGAGCGTTTTCACCCGATCTCCGAGCAGTTCTCGCCACCTCGATTCCGACTAGCGAACATGGAGAAATTCGATGGAACCCAAAATCCCATTGAATTCCTCTAGATCTACACAACAGCTATCCGAGCAATAGGAGGAGGAGAGCATGTAATGGCGAATTACCTTCCGACTGTGCTTGAAGGGCCTGCTCGATCATGGCTATTGAACCAGCCATTCGAGTCATCTACTCGTGGCAACACCTTTGCGACCTTCTGCTGGTGAACTTCCAAGGCACCTACAACCGCCCTGAAAAGGAGGATGACTTGCACCGGATGAGACAGAACGATCATGAGACTCTGCGTCAATTCATCAGGCGCTTTAGTCAGGTTCGTAATTCCATTCCGAGGTTTCTGACTCGTCTGTTATCAGGGCTTTCAAGCAGGGAGTCTGCAGCAGAAGGATAACGAAGGACATCACTTTGAATCCTCCTGCCACTATCGCCGAACTCTTTGAGATGGCAGATAGATATGCGACTACCGCTGAAGCAGTCGAGTGGAACAACACTATTGACCGTGAGGACAACATCCCTCAAAAGG
This sequence comes from Ampelocalamus luodianensis, assembly GCA_036346255.1. Taxonomy (NCBI): domain Eukaryota; kingdom Viridiplantae; phylum Streptophyta; class Magnoliopsida; order Poales; family Poaceae; genus Ampelocalamus; species Ampelocalamus luodianensis. Next base: position 72,149,262 of record CM070620.1, on the reverse strand, counting down.
CAGGCGAAAGTGGTAAGAAGAAGGACAAAAAGGCTAAGAAATTCAAAAACAAGGCTAAAAGACATAAATCTCCAGCCACTGGTTCTAAGGAGGTCTTAGCCGTAAGCGACAAGGAGCTGCGTAACTCCAAACAAAGTTCTGACCGAGGCAAAGGTAAGCGCCCCAATCATAAGAATGACAAACCCAGGTAGTGTCCTTTCTACAAAAAAGAAGGGCATAACCTTCACAACTACCGAGTTTTTCTACGAAAACTCGAAGACTATTACTCTAGCAAAGGGCCACTTCCTACTCTTGAACAGGTAGATCAAACAAGTGAACGAAAGAAGTCGGATGATGATGAGGAGATGCCATTATAGGATCCATAACACACAATCGATCACATCTATAGAGGATCATCAGCATATGAGTCAAGGCGACAGCTTAAGGCTGCCGAGCGCGAGGTAAACTCAATCGACTCTCCTCTTGTCAATAAGATGTCGAAGTGGTCAAAAGTCACCATCTCTTTTGAGAAGGGTGACTACCCGATCCCTTCGACTAGACTAGGTCGATTTCCAATTGTGGTCGAACCCACCATCAACAATTGTCGGGTAAATCGAGTATTGGTTGATGGTGGTAGCTCATTAAACATATTGTTTACGAGTACCCTAGATGAGATGCAGGTTCCTAGGACAAAGGTAAGGCCAGTACGATACTCTTTTCATGAAATCGTACCGGGTTCTTTGGCCAAACCAATTGGCTAAGTTTCTCTTCCTTTAACATTTGGTTCACTAAGTAATTTCAGGACAGAGAAGATCTCTTTTGACGTGGTCGACTTCGATACGGCATATAACTCTATACTCGGACGACCAACTTTAGCAAAATTCTTAATAGCTACTGACTATGGGTATCAATGTCTTAAGATGCCAGGTCCCAAAGGAGTAATCAATATTTATTGTGACAAGAAGATGGTACATTCCTGCGACCGTCGGTCCCTCGAGAAGGTTGGACAAATACCATCTCGAGATGAAAGTCAGCCTTCGACTAGCAAGTCGAAGCCTAAAGCTGCACCAAAGCCGAACGGCCAAGTCAAGGAGGTTCCTCTGGATGCGGAGGAGCCCTCGAAGACTGTTCACATCGGGGATTCTTCCGACCCCAAATAGGAAGACGCCCTCATCACTTTCCTCCGAGAAAACGCAGATGTCTTCACGTGGCAAGCATCCGACATGCCCGGAGTCCCTAGGGAAGTGATCGAGCATAGGCTAGCTTTATGGCCTGACAAAGTACCCGTAAAACAAAAGTTACGAAGATTTGCCCCTAATCGACGAGATGCTATTAGATAGAATTGGACAAGCTGCTTAAGGCAGGTTTTATAAGAGAAGTCAATCACCCAGAGTGGTTGGCCAACCCTGTAATGGTTAGGAAGTCAAACGGCAAATGGTGTATGTGCGTAGACTTCACTGATCTTAATAAAGCTTGTCTAAAAGATGATTTCCCTTTACCTCGTATCAATCAGTTGGTTGATTCTACTGTTGGTTGTGAAATATTAAGTTTTCTAGATGCATACTCTGGTTACCATCAGATCAATATGTGTCAAAAGATGAAGAAAAGACCGCGTTTATTACACCATTTGGAATATTTTGCTATTTTAAAATACCATTTGGTTTAAAGAATACTAGAGCTTCTTTTCAGCATTTGATGCAAACAACTTTTTCACCTCAACTGGGTCGAAATTTGGAAGCCTATGTTGATGATTTAGTCCTAAAAAGCAGCAAACAACTTAATCATATCACAGACCTGCCAGAAACATTCGACAACCTCAGAAAGCACCGCTTCAAACTCAATCCTGAGAAGTGTGTGTTCAGAGTCTCTTTAGAAAAATTGTTTGGATTCTTAGTCTTTGCACGAGGAATCGAAGAAAATCCTGAAACGATAAAGGCCATTATGCAAATGCGCCCCCCGACCACGAAAAAAGAAGTTCAAAGACTCAGGATGCATGGCGGCTTTAAGTCGTTTCATCGCACGTTTGGGAGAAAAAATGACTACCTTTCTTCAAACTTCTAAGGAAGCACGAGGGTTTTGAGTGGTCAAAAGAGGCTAACGCAGCCTTTGAGGATGTTAAGAGGTATCTTACAAGTGCCTAAGGGTGAGTGTAGTACTGGTCATAGAACGTAAAAACATACAACGACCAGTTCACTACGTTAGTGAAGTTTTACACGGGCCTAAGGAGTGTTACCCTCAAGTCCAAAAACTTCTATATGCCCTCCTCATGTCTTCGAGGAAACCGCAACATTATTTTTAGGCGCACAAACTAGCTGTGTCGTCTGAGTGTCCCTTGGGAGCGATCCTCCAGAATAGGGAAACAGCGGGACGCATGGCTAAATGGCCAGTCGAACTTGGGGAGTTCAACATCCATTTTGTGTCCTAAACGACCATTAAATCCCAGATCTTGGCAGACTTTGTCGCCGAATAGACAAATCCTAAACCTGTTCAAGATCCCCAGTACTATTCCCATGACCAGTGGATGATGTACTTTGACGGGTCACTTACTATAAGTGGCTCGGGGCTGGGGTGGTCCTAGAATCTCCTACCGGAGAGATCTTAAAGTATGCCATACAATTAAATTTTCAGGCCACTAACAACGTGGCAAAATACAAAGGTTTGCTAGCTGGCATACGAGCCACGAAAGCGCTCTCGATTTGCCGACTACTCGTGAGAGGAGACTCTCAACTAGTCGTGAATTAAGTCAAAAAAGAGTTCCAGTGCTCTAATCCGATAATGTCTCGGTACTTATCGGAAGTCCAAAAGCTTGAAAAGTATTTTCTTGGTTTTGAGGTACAATTTATCCCTCGAAAGGATAATTTCCTCATAGACCAACTTGCTCGTATAGCTTCTTCCCGATCTATAGTACCAAAAGGAGTCTTCTTGGAGCAACTCTAGAAGCCGTCCCTGGTCGAAGAACTAGAGACACCTCCTATTGAGACAACTTCTCTAGAATACGAGGATACCTGGATGACTCCCATCTACGAGTATCTTCAGACAGGTTCCGTACCTGACGATGATTTCGAGGCAGATCGATTATTCCGAAAGGCCAAAATGTATACTTAGGTCAAGGAGTTCTTTATAAAAGAGGAACTCAAGGGGTGCTCATGTGATGCATTCCGCATAGAGAAGGATTAAAACTCCTTCACGACATACACAGAGGCATCTATGAGACTCATGCTTCCTACAGAACGCTGGTCGGTAAGGCTTTTCGACAAGGTTTCTATTAGCCAACAACCCTTTACGATGCCAAGGAGCTAGATAAAAAGTGTGTACAATGCCAGTTTCATAGCAGGCAAATACACCAACCGGCTCAGGCATTACAAACAATCCCTATATCTTGGCCTTTTGTGACCTGGGGTCTCGATATCCTAGGACCGTTACTCAGAGCTCCAGGCGGATACGACTTCCTTTTTGTGGCTATTGATACATTCACAAAGTAGATTGAAGCCGAACCTATGACTAGGATAACAACGGAAGCAACAAAAAGGTTCATGATGAGATGCGTGATAACTCAATTTGGGATACCTCATCGGATAATCACAGATAATGCAATGGGGTGATCGAAAGAGCGAACGACGAAATAATGCAGGGAATTAAAACTCGAGTCTTTGACCAGTTTGTCAAGCGCTCGGGGGCTTGGGTACAAGAATTACCCTCAGTATTATGGGCAATTCGTACGACTGCTAGTCGGGCTACAGGTGAAATACCTTTCTTTCTAGTCTTTGGTGTCGAAGCCATGCTCCCGCTAGAACTAAAGATCAGGTCGGCACGAGTCGAAAATTTTTGACGACTCCGCCCAAGGACAACTTCGAGCAGAAGACATCAACCTGCTCGAAGAGAAGAGAAACAAGGCTTTAATCCGTTCAGTAGTCTACCAACAAGCCCTGCATAGATACTACGATCGTTTGGTACGACTAGCAATGGAGGACGGCCGAGTTCTCTCAAATTCTTGGAACATCGACCAGTTACGCAAATTTTATGTGTAACAAACCTCCACGACAATAAAGTATTAGGTTCTTTCTATCTTTATTGTCTTCCTTTGAGTAGTGCTTTTCTAATCTTTCGACCATATTTTATATGCTCAATTTTTCTTTACACTGGTCGAAGAAAGGACACAACAACTAGTCGAAGTCTTTCCTCTCTGCACGTGGTCCTGCCCATAAGAAGGAACTTCCTAGTATTGCCTTGTTCCTAACTTTTGCTGCTAATACAAAGGCTTTGGGCTCAGAAAATATGGTCGAAGGATTTTAAGCCAACTCTTATCACCTTAGTTTATTTCTTTATTTTGAAAAATACTCTAAGAAGAGTGCACTTTTGAGATTTATTCGACTGCTTTTCATAAACTTGGTCGGTTTTAACTGGTCGGAGGAAGAAACACACCTAGTCGAAGCTTCTCCTCTTTGCACATGGTCCTGCCCACTAGAAGGAACTTCCTAGTGTCATCCTGTTTCCTACTTTTGTTACCAGGACAAACTTATCGAGTACACTGAGAAAGGTCGAAAGAATTTTTAAAGGTCCTCTAGATGTTTGTTTCACTCAAGTTACCGTTCTTGATTTGATTAATCTGGTCAGAGATGGTAACATAACCTAGTCGAAGTCTTTCCTTTCTGCACGTGGTCCTACCCACTAGAAGGAACTTCCTAATGTCGATTCGTTTCTATTCTTTCGACTAGTGCAAGATAATCGAGATCGAAAACTATAAGTCGAGCAAACCTCTCTGTTTTAAGAAACCTTTTTTCACTATTTACTTAGTTTCTTCAAATAAACTAAGCAAATATCGGGGGCTAGGATAAAGTTATAAACATGACTTCAATTATTAGTCTTGGTTTCTTTTTCCGTCCATTATCTTATGAGTTACTAACCACTCTACGAGATGATTTGCAGAAAAAAAGGAAGAAGAAAGGAAGGATTACAGATATCTGGTCTAATTATCTTTTATGTTCATTATCTTATGAGTTACTAACTACTCTACGAGATGATTTGAAGGAAAAAAAAGAAGGATAACATATTTATACATCAACAAAAGGCTTGTCTTTACAGATTCTTATTACAGACTACTCTAACGAAGGAGATCCTATTTGCATCTCCTCCGCGACCTTCTCGCCTACCAACTGCATGTCCTCAATCAACCGCTCTGCTTCGTCTTCAGTGCAGTCGAAGTCGGCTTCAATTGATTGAGTGTTAAGGTTAGGGTCACGGGCTTTAAGTTTTGCTAAGACATAGCTTACAACCCCTTTGACCGCTTTCTTTATCGAGTTGGTCTGGTTGGTCTTCAGAGTAGTTACCAACTCTTGCAAAGTACCGACTTGCTCCCCAATGGTACTCGTGTGGACGACTATCGTGTCTTCATGAAGGGTGACCTTCTCAGCATGTAGCCCACCGAGTACAATGTTCAAGAGTGAGATGTCGTCTTGAAGATTGACCTTCACCGACTTCATCTCCTCCTGGGTACAAGTCGAAGCCTCATGGAGTCGTTTTATTTTGACCAATCGCTTTGAAAGGAGTGAGGTTGGTTAGATAAAATGTCTCTAGGAGATGAAAAAATAATTTAATAGCAGGTAAAAGATTACTTACCCACTAACTGAGAATCTAATCTCTCAATTTCTTGATCTTTGTCCTTGGCGATGCGAGGGATTTCATGAATGACCAAGGACTTTTCTTTTACTTCGGTCTGAAGAGTCCCCACATCGGTTTGAAGAGCCCTTATTTCAGCTTCTTGTTCTAAAAAAAGAAGAGAACGAGAAGTTAGGAAGGTAAAGATCAATTTCACAAGCAGTCGTAACTTCAAGGGCGTATTGTTTATTTTTTCCTGCAACTGTTGGGTTGTAGAGTTGGCCTCCTGAAGCTTCTTCAGAAGGCTATATACTTCATTCCTTAACTTTTTCGCCTCGACTTTTTCGTAGTCGAGCGAATCAGTTAGGGTCTTTTCGTCACTCTTGAACCTGAAAATGTTAAGAGTAGACATGAACACAGAGGCAAGTGGTTCTAAGTTATTCTACAACCATCCTCATAGTCGTAAGTCTTTCTGCGACTACCATATGATCGTAAGTTCTTCTACGATCACTACTGGACGTAAGTTTTTCTACGACCGGTACCAAGTCGTAAGGTTTTCTACGACAATCCCCATGAGTACTGTACGAGTAGTCGAAACATAAAAACGCTTATGAGCATCAGTGACTCACCACCTCTCTGCTTGTTCGCAGAGTACTGCTTTCTCTTGTCGTAGCTGAACAAGTTGATGGTTGTACTCGCAAACCGTGGCAATTTGTGTAACATCCCAATCTTGGGCTTGTGTTTCAAATGTAAGAAAATCAGTAGAAATTAAAACTTTTTCTTACATCATGTATTTCCTGTTGTGCCAAACAATTCTTGTACAAGGGATTATGGAAATACATTGTCACAAGTCTAGTTGATCCAAATCTTGATATTCCAAAAACAATCTTGTCAAATCTTATGATCATCCTCTGGAAATATTTTTCCTAAGTCTCTGTGATGGTATGTGACCCCTCTGAAAAATTTCACAATTTTTAGAAATTGTTTGAATATTTTTAGAGGCAGTCAAACCTGTTTGACTCTCAGTCAAACATTAAAACAGAGCCTTGCAGAATTTTTGGAGATTTATTCGCAGGATAAAAACCTCTGAAAATTTTACACAAGGTAAATATCTGAGTTAGCAAGCTCCTGTAAAAATTTCATAATTTTTGGAGTTAATTTGCTACCCCAAATAAATCCTTCAAAGTCTCTGTTCTAATTACAAAGTCAAACCTGGTTTTACTGTTACTTGGGTTCGAGTCAGACTCGGGCTCGAGCCAATTGTTTCGGTCCAGTCAACTAACTGCACCGAGCCTCTCTTTAAAACGCGCGTTGGATCTCAACCGTTGGATCTAAATCGCGCGGCCCGCGCGCGTGTAAACCTTCGGACCTTCCGGTTGCTTGAGTGAATATCAACCGCTAGATCTCCATCCAACCGCCCGGATCCTTCGCAACCTTCGGACCCTCCGGTTGTTGGTTTGAATCGAGCCGTTGGATTAAGATCCAACGCGCGTGTTCCTTCGTTGTAAATTGAGTTTGCGGCGTGGAGCAATCTGAGCCGTCCATTTCTAATCCTAGGGCTCGGAACCTTTCGTTGTGTTTAAAGCCCGAGGCGTGGCGCTATCTCACCGTCCGTGTCTCATCCAACGGTGAGAATCACCGAGCCTTTTACCTGGTCATCTTCTACCTCGTGATGCGAGCACAGAGGGAAGTAATGGCGGTGTCATTTCTTGCTCCCTAAAGTCACCCTAGTCGACGTTTAGGGTATGGAGGTACTCGAGCCAGGCCATGCCCTAATGCACGTCTACACCTCTTTTTCCTTGTCGGCCGCACCTTGTGCTTTGTGTTTTGCCGCCCGAAAGAAGTGTGGTGCAAACCCTAATGCTTTCATGGCTTTATAAACACTCTCAATACCTCCTGGCATTTCTTTAGACCACCATCAAGCTTCATTCTCAGTATTGGAGCTTAACATCTCAAAAATGGCAAATCGCCATTGTTGACCCGTGGAGCTCCATTGGTGTTCTTGGTGTTCCAGTGGTCCTCCTTCACATTTCTTTGCCCTAACCGTATCTATTTACTTCCTTGAACATTTCCCCTCACTTAATTTTGGATTTGATTCTCAGGAATTGTCCAATTTGGGGTTTGTTCAAATTCGGCCGAAATTGGTCATCTTCTTCCTCAGCTCAGGTGAGTGCTCCATTTTCTAATTACTTGCTCATGTGGCTTCTGTGGACCTTAATGAAGCTATTTTGATGCTTTGGTATCACTCATTTGGCTCAGGGGGTCATTTTCAAACCTTCTTCTCTAAGTCCGGCGAGCTTCCTCTGTGATCAAGCAACTCCGGCCATCTTTGAAGCTTCGTCCACGAGGTAGCTTCTTATTAGTCCATAGAAGCTTTGGCACCGCTTCCTTGGACCGCAATGAGCTTTCGCTACTTTCATGTTTAGCAAGAAAGCTCCCATTTTCGTTTTCCGGCTAGCCGGCGTTCTAGTCCCTCACCGCTGGCGAGAATGCCACCATTGGGTTCGCAGTGCTATTGCGATTCCATTTTGGGTCTTGCTCGCGCGCTGCGCGATGTCGCCGGCGATTTGCCGTTGAAATCACTCGGGTTTTGCCCGCACAGGAGCTCCCGGTTTCGTCACTTAATTAGGACACGTTAATTACCAATCATTAGTTAATTAATGGTGTCTTAATTGTTGTCGTTGAGCCAGCGACGATGGGCCCAACATCAAGTAAATCACCCTGCGGTGCAACCCCGCACTGCCCGGCGTCATTAATGCTTAATCATTGCTTAATTAATGTGTCGGCATTTAATCCCTGTCCGAAATCACCTCTGGGTCGCTGACTTGTGGGCCCGAGGGGTTAAAATCAAATTTCAGCAGTCATTAGTGTTTACTTAATGTTAATCATTAATGACATTAATTTGGTCTTAACCGCCACTCTTAGTCGTTGACATGTGGGCGATTGCACGCTGTGCGTGGGTTAATCGCCGCGATCGTGACCTAAGTCAGCGACATGCGCCCCACGTGTCAACATCTCCTTCGAATCGCGATCAATATCTACCGTTCATTTTTAGATCTGCGCCACGATCTTTGTGTGCGTTCGGACCCTCCGGATGCCTTGATCGTTCTCGACCGTCGATCTTTCGATCAACGGCTGAGATCGTGTATGCAACCGCACCGTCCGAATGCCTACACTCATGTGCGCCGTTGGATCTTGATCCAATGGTGGGCTCGTTCGATTCGCGCGCGCTGCTTTGTTTTTAGCGTGGCGTGAGCCGTATGATTTTAGATCAAGGGTTGGGAGTTGTCCACGTCTTATTCTTTTATTGGAGTTTGTCTGTATTTCGGTAAGTATTTGTTTAACAACTGAAAATGATATAAAAACTTTAGAAACTCATAACTAATTCATTTTAACTGCTTTTTAGATAATTCCAACGGTAATAAATTATGTTGTCACTTTAGTTTATTATAAAAATGGAATTAAGCATGTTGCAGTAGCAGAAAATTGTGTAGCTAGAAATAACTTGATTTCTGTCATTTTGAATATTCCAAAAATAGTTTTAATCTTGAAAAATGCATATCTTTTCTCGTATAAATCCAAATTGTGCAAAATCAATTTTGTTAAATTAAATCTGTTAGTATACTTTCATATAAAATAGGATTTGAGCATGTTCATAGTTCTGTAAAATGGCTTGCATTAGATTTACAACTTAGAAAAATCATAAGTAAATGTGTATAACTCCAAATTTAGTAAACCCAACTTTGCTGTTAGTAGGATGTCATAATCTACCTGCTATAAAAACTTCAGACCCTAGATCATTCTAGAAAATTTCGCCATGAACAGTGCTAATTATTAATTAGGTTGTTATAAGGCTGAGAAAGAGTATTCTGTCCATATCTTTTGCATACTTAGTCCTAATTGCATAATTCTTGTTCCTATCATTGTCTTAGATCATTCCCTAGCTGTAGTGTAAATTTTATTAGATTTGGATGTGTTTTGCTGTTGGGATTTATTTGGTGTTCTTCGTTCTTATTTGCTTATCGCCTTTCCGCGTTAGGTTCCGAAGATAATTTTATTGCTGATATTGAGCCACAGCAGCCATCAGATCCTGCACTTCACGAGCAGCGGATGTAGCATTCATTTGATCATATTGTTCCTACTATTTTCAAATTCTAATATATTGTTTGCAAATTCTATGTATGCATTGCTATGTTGTTTTAAACTATTGTCGGTAGTTGGCCTACTAGATGCATTATCAGTAGGAAATGTTCATTCCTCTACCACTGAAGCCTAGGTTACTTGCTGTGATTTTGGGTTCGCTGGATGGACCCTTGTCACTTAGTAGTTTACGTGTCTTTATGCTTAGCCATGCTTAGTTATCGGTAGAAATGGGCAGTTATCGACTCGTCGATAACTTTGATCACACAAACTATTACTATGTGTATATTTCAGCCTTGTGCTTTGTCTAAATTGCAAAACTAAAACTGAAAATGAAAACAATTTAGACTTGGGCACAATGGTAAGATGGTGTGATCTTTTGGGTGTGAATGGAATGGTGCCGGGTCAATTAAGGACCGAACTACTTGTGAGTATCATTATCAGAGCATTACGGTGCGTGCTAACCACACTAGAGGGATATGGGACCTCTCTTAGCCGAGTACTTTGGGTGTGTTAATTAATGAGTCGCGTGGTGGGTTGCATATTTGATTATATGCAACATGGACACGTTGTAGGAGGAACACCGCCGAGGCGGTGTATCTTGCTCCACGTATGGGTCCTTGTGATCCATATTTAGTCGGCAGATCACTAAGGATTAACCCCATACGTGCGTCTCTTGATTAGCATATTCCATTGGAAAGGGTTCGTAGGGCTTAGCCGTGCCGGCATACCAAAGGAAGTGTGCTTAATAGCTTGGCAAAAAGGCGGTCTGAAGTGTGGGTACATTGGTACACCCCTGCAGGGATTAAAACTATTCGAATAGCCTCGTCCTAGGTTATGGACACGCTTGGATAAGCTTTTCAAGAGTTAGACTACAACCTTTTTAAAATTAAAACTTGTTGGGTGGTATGAATCAGGGATTCATGCTATGTTGTGGTGGCTTTTGGGGAAGTCACTTCTAGGTGGATACTTGTACTTATGATTACTCGCTGTTATTTAAATGCTTAAAAACAGATTTTACAAACCTCTTTGTTCAACTTATTACAATATTGCAAATGAAACTTGCTTTATGCGCCCAAAGAACCATATAACCACATTCCTTTGAATACGACTTTCATGTAGCTATGTATAGGCTTGCTACTCGTAAGTCTTGCGAGTACATTTTGTACTCACCGCCTTGCTTGTGTTGTGCAGAGGATGATAGTGAGTCCGATGGACCTCACTTTTGTGAGTTGTCTTTGTGGCGATTTCACAGGCGATTAGCTTGGCGGCCCGGTCGGTTGCCCTGTGGTGTTATGTGGCTAACCGGTCGTCTTTTGGTTTAAGCCATCTTATGGCAACTTTGCTTCATTATTACTTTTGGTACTTATGTCATTTGGCGGTCGTTTGTGTTGTAATAACTTATATTATGTATGTCTTTTGGTAGACTTGTTATAATCTGTTGTATGGAATTGATGCATGCTTGGATATGATGTATGTGTGCTGCTTGTTCTGGGAGGCACATATTCATCGAGACGCGGGTTATTCTATTTGTGATACTAGAACCAGAGGAAGGTTAAGTATTACAAGTTTAATAAACCGGGTCCCCTGAGCTTGGTATCGAGCCGATCGACCGTAGAAACCCCTAGCTTGGTCGTCCCTAGTATATTTTGAAAACTTACTTTCCAAATGTCAGTGCTTTCCTGAAAATCTTAAGTAAGTTCTCAGATTTTACTTTTTATCTATCTTAGCTTGCTTACCTCACCTTATTCTGAACTGAATTTGAAAGCTGAGTTTTCCTCTCATCTTCCTTCAAATGATAGTTGTTTATCGAGTAGATTGGTTTTGGGTACATCATGAGAGTTATAAAATGAAAGTGTGAGGACCCGGAATATTTAACTAGTAACACTTAACCTCCAATTGGTTCTAGCATTACTAATTAAACATTCTAAGCCTCGATGGGCATATGTTTCCCAGAATTGCAACATATGTACATCATCACAAAATTACACATCATTTCCATACAACATACATCACTAAGTTCAACCACAACATACATAAAGTAAAGTTATTACAAAAGGGAGCCGACCGGCCAAATAGAACAATAAACAAGAATGACAGCGGAAGCAAAAGCGCCATAAGATGGCTAGAACAAAAGTCGACCGGTTAGCCACACACCCACAAGGCAACCGACCGGGCCGCTAAGCTAGTCGCCTGCTAAGCTACCACAACACGACTCACAAAAGTGAGGCCTCGAGCTCACCTTCTTCCTCTGCAATGAACAATTAAGCATAGCATCCGAGTACAAAGATTGTCTTTGTACCGCAAGATCGACGTGTGGAATAGCGACCTATTCATAAACTACATGCAAGCTTATTTAGGTGGAGGTTGTATGTCTCATTTTGCATGAAGCCAACTTTATTTGCAATAATGTAATACATTTTAAAAGCAAGTTTGCAAACTGTTTTGTTATCAAAGTAACAGATGAAGTAAAGATATATACAAGTAACCACTGGAAGTGACTATCCCAATAGCCACCACAACATAGCACTAATCCCCGATTCGTACTCACCCATCAAGTTTTAATTTAAAAGGTTGTAGTCTAACTCTTGAAAGACCTTGCCAAGCGTGTCCATAACCTAGACGAGGCTATTCGAATAGTTTTAACCTCGCAGGGTGTACCAATGTACCCACACTTGATCGCCTTCACGCCACAAGCACACTACTGAAGGTATGCCGCACGGCTAAGTCCTACGAGACATTTCCAATCTTGTGTATTAACTACGAGCCGCTCATATGGATAGAAACCCATATGCTTACATTGCAAGTCGAAGACAACAAATCCCATCACGGGTGAAGTCTTTCGACACTACAATGCTCCCAACACCATCCTCCCGCGACTCCCGCGACTGAGCCAATACACGCCAAAGTACTAAGTCAAGAGAGGTCCCATACCCTCTAATGTGGTTAGCACGCTAAAATGCTTGGTTTAGTGTAACAAGATGTTCGGTCCTTGTTGACCGGGCACCATTCCATCACACCCAAGAATCACACCATCATACCATTGTGCCCAAGTCTAAATCTTTTGTTTTCAGTTTTAGTTTTCATAAGTAGACATAGCACAAGGTGGAAATCATAATCATAATAAGTTTGATGTGATCAAGGTTATCGACAAGTCGATAACCGCCATTTCTACCGAAACTAAGCATGGCTAAGCAATTAATTCGCAACTACTAAGTGACAAGAGCCCATCCATGAACTCTAAATCACGACAAGTAACCTAGGCTCATGGTAGTAGAGGATAATCATTTGCTAAGGAAATGCATCTACTAGGCCAACTATTAACACAAAGTAGCAATGCATACATAGAATTTGTAATCAACATAAATACTTAAAATACTGGGATTAACATGATCAAACTGCTTGCCTTCTTGCTGTTGCTCAAACTGTTGTGGAGGGTCGTTCTCGGGATTACCGCAAATGTCGAATCCTAAGCGCAAAGGCAAAAAGAACCAAGAACAACCAATAAGACGAGCCGCACTTAAACAAACGAGCAAACAAAAATTATCCAAATGCTACAAAATTTACACATAAGGCAGAATATGAATATACCTAGACATAGAAACTGGAAAAACCTAATTTGGATTTGTGGTGCAAAAGATATTACCTAAAAGCCCATTTTCGGCCATAATTAGCACTGTAGCAAAAACATTTTCTAGAAAGATTTTGAAGCTGAAATTTTTATGGTAGCTACCTACTGGTATAGAGGTAACCCATATAAAATTTCAGGTCATTTGGAGTTAAAATGATTTAGTTATGATTTTTCTAAGATGCAAAACTAGCATAATGCACTTTCCAGAAATATAAACATGTGCAAAACCTATTTCACATTATAGAATGATAACAGAGGGATTTCCTAACATCAAATTTCTATTTTTAGGATTTACAGGGAATTACTGGTGTCTATTACATCATTAAATGAATTTTTAAGTGCTGCTAATAAGGTTAAATCTTCTAACATATTTTTCTCAAATGATTTAGGCCTTCCACCATTTTTAGATTAAAGTTTAGTTAATAACAAATTTATCAAAGTTAAAATCATACAATTATCGATATACTGAAAAGATATGCATTTTCCAAGTTTTGATACAATTCTAGAATATATAAAAATAGCAGAAAAAAAAGTTATAAAAGACTACAGAATTTTCTACTACAGAAGCAAAGCTAAAAGCATTTTTATATTAAACTTTAGTGAAATACAAATTTATTGCAGTTGGTTTCATGTAAAAAGGATTTATCTTGAATTAGTTATGAATTTCTAAAGTTCTGATACAATTTTCAGTTGATAAATAAATACTTACAGAAATATAAACCAACCCAACCGAAAATAAACGACGTGGACGCTCGGCAACCCTTGATCTAACATCCTACGGCTCACGCGCGCCGAAAACAGCGCACGCGCGCCAAACCTAATCGGAGCCCACCGTTGGATCACGATCCAACGGCTCACGAAGGTGTATGCATCCGGACGGTGCGGTTGCTTGGGCCAATCCCAGCCGCAGATCTGCAGATGGACGGTCCAGAGCGCACCAACGGTCGGAAGGTCCGATTGCACACACGATCTCAGCCGTTGATCTCAAGATCGACGGTCGAGAATGATCAAGGCATCCGGAGGGTCCGAATGCACTCACGATCTGGGCCGCAGATCTAAAAACGAACGGTAGATATTAACCGCAGTTCAAAGGAAGATGCTGACATGTGGGACCGCATGTCAGTGACTTCGAGTCACCCTGTATTGGTTTAACCCACGTGCACGCGGCATGGCCCACTTGTCGATCGAGAGTGGTGGTTAGGACAGATTAATGCTTCTAATGATTACCATTAACTAGGTACTAATGAATCCTGGAATTTGATTTTAACCCCTCGGGCCCACAAGTCAGCGACCCAGAGGAGATTTCCGACAGGATTAAATGCCGACATTTTTATTAATCAATGATTAAACATTAATGATGTCGAACAAATGCGGATTGAACCGAGAGTGATTTAAGGATATTGGGCCCACAGGTCAGTGGCTCAACAACAACGATTAAGACATAATTAATAACTAATGATTAGTAATTAATGTGTCCTAATTAGGTGACGAAAACCGGAGCTCTGTGCCGGCAAAACCCGAGTGAGTTCAACGGCAAATCGCCGCGACACGACAAGCCGCGGCGCCAACAAGACCCAAAATGGATTCGCAATAACGATGCGAACCTAATGGTAGCATTTCCGCCGCGAGGACTAGAACGCCGCCAGCCGGAAAACGAAAATGGGAGCTACTACTAAACATGAAAATCGCGATGAGCTCCATCGCGAGCCTAGGGTGCGGTGCGAGCTTCTAGGACTAATAAGAAGCTACCTTAGTGACAAGAAGCTTCGAGGATGGCCGAGATGCTTGATCACTGAAAGCTCACGGACACGAAGAAGAAAGGTTGAAAACGACACCCTGAGCCAAATGAGTGATACCAAAGCATCAAAATAGCTTCATAATGATTCACAGAAGCTACATGAGCAAGCAATTGGAAAATGGAGCACTTACCGAAATGAGGAAGAAGATGACCAATTAGCCGAATTTGAACAAACCCCAAATTGGACAATTCCTGAGAATCAAATCCAAAATCAAGTGAGGGGAAATGTTCAAGGAAGTAAATAGATAAGGTTAGGGCAAAGAAACGTGAAGGAGGACCACTGGAACACCAAGAACACCAATGGAGCTTCACGGTCAACAATGGCGGTTTGCCATTTTGAGGTGTTAAGCTCCAATATTGAGAATGGGGCTTGATGGTGGTCTAAAGACATACCAGAGGCATTGAGTGTGCTTATAAGGCCAAGAAAGTGTTAGGTTTGCACCACACTTCTTTCAAGCGGCAAAACACAAAGCACCACGCATCCGACAAGGAAAAGAGGTGTAGACGTGCATGAGGGCATGGCCTAGCTCAATGTACCGCCCATACCCCTAAACGTCGGCTAGGTGGCTTTAGGAGCAAGAAATGACACCGCCATTACCCTCTACATGCTGCTCGCACGCCGGAGGTAGAAGACGACCAGCGAAAAGGTTCGGTGACTCACGGCCGCTGGATGAGACACGAACGGCCGAGATAGCGCCACGCCTACGGGCTTTAAAACACAACGGAGATATTGCGAACCCCACGATTAGAAATGAACGGCTCGAGATAGCTCCACGCTGCAAACTCAAATTACAACGAAGAAGTACGCGAGCGTTGGATCTTAATCCAACGGATCGATTCAAAAATGCAACCGAGGGTCCGAAAGTTTGGCAAGATCTCGACGGCTGGATGGAGATCCAACGGTTGACATTCGGACTTGCAACCGGAAGGTCCGAATGATACACGCGCGGCGCGTGCGATTTAGATCTAATGGTTGAGATCCACGCGGCGTTTTAAAGAGTCGCTCGTGCATTTAGTTGATCGACCGAAGTCGATCGCCCGAGCCCGAGTCCGACTCGAACCCGAGTAACAAGAAACCCGCTTGACTTTGAAATAAAAAGAGAGACTTCGAAAGATTTATTTGAGGTAGCAAACTAACTCCAAAAATTATGAAATTTTTACAGGAGCTTGCTAACTCAGATATCAACCTTGTGTAAAATTTTCAGAGGTTTTTATATTGTGAATAAATCTCCAAAAATTCTGCAAGGCTCTGTTTTAATGTTTGACTAAGAGTCAAACAGTTTGATCGCCTCTAAAATATTCAAACAATTTCTAAAAATTGTGAAATTTTTTCAGAGGGGTCATGCACCATCACAGAGACTTAGGAAAATATTTCCAGAGGATGATCATAAGATTTGACAAGATTGTTTTTGGAATAGCAAGATTTGGATCAACAAGACTTGTGACAATGTAATTCCATAATTCCTTGAACAAGAATTGATTGGCACAACAGGAAATACATGATGTAAGAAAAAGTTTTAATTTCTACTCATTTTTTTACATTTGAAACACAAGCCCAAAATTTGGGATGTTACAACTCTCCCCTTACAAGAATCTCGACCAGAGATTCCGCTTACTCTGAGAAGAAAGAAGGAAAATCTGCACGGCGATCTTTCGCTCCCAAGTTGCTTCATCTTCTAATGGTTTGACCACTGAACCTTAAGGAACTTGATGGCACGGTTCCTTGTTCTCCGCTCGCATTCTCAAGAATACGAACAGATGCTCGCAGAGGTCAAATCCTCCCGCACATCGAGAGTTTCCAACAGAGTTTCCTCGGTCGGGACACGGAGGCACTTCTTCGTGTGTGAAACATGGAACACATCATGCACACCTCAAGTGTAGCCGGTAGCTCCAATCAGATGCAATCGCCCAACTCTCGATGATGCGATAAGGCCCAACATATCGAGGAGCCAACTTGCCCTTGATGCCAAAACGCCGATGGCCCTTCAAGGGTGAGACTTTGAGATACACAAAGTCATTGGGCTCAAAGCTCAACTCACGGCGACGACGACCGCATAGCTCTTTGTCCGGATCGGGCGGCGCAGATGCTCGCGGATCAATCAACTCGCTTCGGCCTCATTGATCGAATCGGGCCGAAAAATCGCCACTCACCGCCTCTCACCAGTTCAATGGGGTTCGCATCTCCTCCCATACAAAGCCTCAAATGGTGCCATGCCAAGATCGCTCGAAAGTCGTGGTTGTAGGAGAACTCCGCAAATGGTAGGCATTTCTCCCACTTCTTCCCATAGGAAAGAACACAAGCACGAGCATATCTTCCAACACTTGGTTGACTCGCTCCGCTTGGCCATCACCGAGGATGAAAGGTCAGATGAAATGAAGCGGGTCCCCATAGCCTCTGCGCACTATGCCAAAACCGCGAGGTGAAAAGTGCACCACGATCGTAAATAATCGACTTTGCACACCGTGAAGACTCACAATCCTCGAGACATAAAGTTCGCCAAAGGCCCCACACGGCCGAAGTCTTGACAGAAGGAAATGTGCCACTTTAGTCAACCCGTCGATCACGACCCAAATAGCATCATTCCTTTGGACGAGCGGGCAATTCGTGATGAAGTCCATGCCAACGAATCCCACTTCCACTGCACGGCAAGGGTGAAGAAGACTCGCTGACGCCGATGCTCGCCTTCACACGACAAAGACACGCCGCACTCGCAAGAACGAACTTGGCAATCTCACGCTCATTCGGGTCCACTGTAACCTCGACGAAGGTCCCGATACATCTTGGTAGCCCGGGTGAATAGACAAAGGAGAATCATGGGCTTCGCGGAGAATCAAATTCCGCAATTCCATGACCTTAGGAACCACAAGACGCTACCCAAACCACACAACACCATGCTCGTCCTCCGAAAAGCACTTGGCTATCCCATCCTTGATGTTCTCGCTGATTTGGTTCACACCAACATCCGCTCATCGTGCCGCCTTGATTTGGTCCATCAAGGTTGGTTGCACAACCAATGTAGCAAGAGAACCGCGTTCGATCAAACCCAAATTGAGGCGCTGGAATTCTGAATGAGGGTAGGCCGCTCTTGGAGCATCAACATGTTACAATACACCTTCCGATCGAGTGCATCAAGAATGACATTGGCCTTGCCTTGATGGTACCGAATACCCATGTCATAGTCCTGATCAATTCCAACCATCTTCTTTGCCTGAGGTTCAGATCTGGCTGGGTGAACAAGTACTTCAAGCTCTTGTGGTCAGAATACACCTCACAACGGTTACCAATCAGATAATGCCGCCAAATCTTGAGTGCATGGACCACAGCAACTAACTCCAAGTCATGAGTAGGATAGTTGAGTTCATGAGGCCTCAATTGCCGCGATGCATAGGCCACAACCTTGCCTTCCTGCATAAGAACACAACCAAGACTCGACGAGAAGCATCACAATAGACATCAAAACTCTTGTGAATATCGGGAGAACAAGCACGGGCTGAGGTCAACCGCGCCTTGAGTTCCCGAAAACTCACATCACAAGCAATGACCACTCAAACTTCTTGTCTTTCTTGAGTAGTTCACCATAGGCTTCGCAATCTTGGAGAAATTTCGATAAAGCGCGATAGTAGCCACCAAACCAAGAAAACTCCGCACATCGGTGACCGACTTGGGTCGACCCCAAGATAGCACGTCACCGACCTTGCTAGGATCCACAACCACACCTCCCGCCGAAAGAACATGGCCCAAGAATGCCACTTCCTTCAACGAACTCGCACTTGTCGAATTTGGCATACGGTGGTGCTCACGCAGCTTGCCCAATACAAGCTTAAGATGCTCAAGATGCTCTTCTTCACTCTTGGAGTAGATAAGGATATCATCGATGAATACCACCACAAACCTATCCAAATACTCCATGAATACCGAAGTTCATAAGATTCATGAACAAAGCAGAGCATTAGTCAAACCAAAAGACATGACGGTGTACTCGTAAAGGCCATAACGAGTAGCAAAGGCCGCCTTAGGAATATCCTCGCCCCGATCGACTTGATGATAGCCCGCCTCAAGTCAATCTTGAGAAGACTCGTTCTCGGCCAAGCGATCGAAAAGATCGTCAATACGGGCAAAGGATACTTGTTCTTTACCACACCTCATTAAGCGGACGGTAATCAACACATGCGCAAGGTCTTGTCCTTCTTCTTCACAAAGATAACCTGACAACCCCAAGGAGATGAGCTAGGACGGATAAAACCCTTCTCTGCAGCTCACCCATTGCTTCTTCACTCCTCCAACTCATTAGGAGGCATGCGATACGGCCTCTTAGAAATAGGGCGATACGGGCAAAGAACTCTATCACAAACTCGAGATCTCGAACAGAGGCAAAGCCAGCAAATCTTTAGGAAAGACATCCGCGAAGTCACACACAAGGGGGACGTCGTGAATCTCCACATCGGCTTTGCTTCAAGGACATAAAGATGGGGCTCGCAATCGTGGCGAAACCCAACCTGTTCACTCAAGGATTGGTGAGGTAGACAATCTTCCCGCACAATCGATTTGCCCCAAGTGTTGGGACAACCAATCCATGCCAAGAATCACATCCAAGCGCCGAAGTCGAAAGCAGATAAGACTCGCCAAGAATCCCACTCCTTCGATGTGGATAGGAACATCCCAAGATACTTGGTCGGCTCTCATTTCCGAACCCGAGAGCGAATGAGCAGTGGAACCCTCAAAGGGACACTGTGAAGTCCACAATCAACAAAGAAACGACCTCGAAATAAAAGAGTGTGAGGCCCCGAATCAAACAAAATCAGTAGCGGATGCAAATTAACAAGGAGCGCACCCAACACCACGCCGGCGCCCTGTGCCTCCTCACCGAGATATGGTTGAATCGGCGCTCCCCAAGCCCGGTCTTCGGTCGTGGGTGACCACTCCCGCCCGCGTCCTCCATTAGGACGAGGCCGCTCGAGCTTTATTAGGACAACTACTCGCGAGTGGCCCTTGTTGTGGCAAGAGAAGCGTGTGACGCCGGCGCGGGGTTGCGGGAACACCTGCTGCCGGGTCGCAGTGCACGCGATCGAGTCACGACTCGCGGAGGACGGAGCTGGTGCCGAAGCCTCGGCGGTGGTGAAGCCAAAGAACGAGCCACCGGTGCAGCCCAACTCGGGACGAACGAGGCTCGCTGCGCGGACGGCTGGGCCTCCCACTTGCGCTATGGGACCGCCGCGCTCACCTTATGCTCGCGACGATGGCCTTGTCCACCAAGGTCCGGAAGTCGGGGAAGTCCACAATAGAGAGCTTGTCCCAAGCTCCTCGCACAAACCTCCATGAACTTCTCCTGCTTGGCCTCATCAGTGGCCACCTCAGCAGGAGCATACCTTGCCAAATGGTTGAACTCATGGAGGTACTCGTCACGATTTGCGCCTGCTTGAGCGCAAGGAACTCCTTCTTCTTGACTTCATCAGCCGGCAGGACATGGGCCCGACGGAAAGTCGATCGAACTCTTCCCACGAGACCACGTGTCCCGCAGCCGCATGGCGAGGAAGTTCTCCCACCATGAGTGTGCCGCACCTCCACCGATGGGATGCGAAAGCGCCGCCCTCTGCCGGCATCGAGCAACGTTGAGCTTCCGCTCAACGAGACGCAGCCAGATCGTCTGCGCCCAAGGGATCTCTGACCGAGAAGCGTGAGGTCGAGCACGGAGGAACTCCGCAAGTCCCCACGAGGTGACCACCTCCGGATCCGAGGCACCGAGGGAGTGGAGGTGTTCTCGCGATAACCTCCAACACCCTACGGTCCTCCGAACGACATGCTCGATCCGCATGAGGACTTCCGCCATGGTCGGAGGAGGGGAAGCTCCTCATCGGGACTACCGGTGATTCCTACCGCCACGTGTCCCACCACCATCCCGATTCACTAAGATAAGTTAGCTACAAGCCCGAGATAAAAGAAAGCAAAGAAATCCAAACTCAAGAAAAGGGCTAAGGAATAACCACCAAGAGCACAGACCAAAATCACCAAATCGACTTTCAAACGACTAACCCGTATGGAAGAACGAGTAATCGTCGAGAAAACCCAAAATTTTCAGAACTAAATTCTAGCTCAAAACAGTCCAAAAACCAAGGTATAACCACCTATTAGAGTATAGGCATTAGCTAATCTCATATCACTTCTTACCCTTTCATTCCCACAAGTTTTAGTTGGATTAGCCTCTCATTTTCAGCACTATATTCTAATTACAAGCTAGCTGTCGAGAATATGCACTTGCTGTCCAGAATTTCTCCTTCAATCCCTTGGCCGAAATTTGAAGTTCCAGGGGCTCCTATTCCTTACTCCAAACAGCCAAGACTCAATTTAAGGCTCTTATGGTGCTCCCAAAACCAAGTTAATCGATTAAACAACTATCTTTGAAAAGAAGATGAGAGGGGAAAAAGTTTTCCAAATCTAACCAAGAACAAGGTGAGATGAGCAAGCTAAGATAGGTAAGGAGTAAAATTAGAGAACTTACTTAAGTTTTCATAAACTATTTGAAAGTAAGTTTTCAAATATCCTAAAGTACCAAGCTAGGGGTTTTACTGGTCAAGATGGCTCGATACCAACTTTGTGAGGACCGGAATATTTAACTAGTAACACTTAACCTCCAATTGGTTCTAGCATTACTAATTAAACATTCTAAGCCTCGATGGGCATATGTTTCCTGAATTGCAACATATGCACATCATCACAAAATTACACATCATTTCCATACAACATACATCACTAAGTTCAACCACAACATACATAAAGTAAAGTTATTACAAAAGGAGCCGACGGCCAAATAGAACAATAAACAAGAATGACAATGAAGCAAAAGCGCCATAAGATGGCTAGAACAAAAGTCGACCGGTTAGCCACACACCCACAGGCAACCGACGGGCCGCCAAGCTAGTCGCCCGCAAGCTACCACAACACACTCACAAAAGTGAGGCCCCTCAGCTCACCTTCTTCCTCCGCAATGTAACAATTAAGCATAGCATCCGAGTACAAAGATTGTCTTTGTACCCGCAAGATCGACGTGTGGAATAGCGCACCTATTCATAAACTACATGCAAGCTTATTTAGATGGAGGTTGTATGTCTCATTTTGCATGAAGCCAACTTTATTTGCAATAATGTAATACATTTTAAAAGCAAGTTTGCAAATCTGCTTTGTTATCAAAGTAATGTAAGTAAAGATATATACAAGTAACCACTGGAAGTGACTATCCCAATAGCCACCACAACATAGCACTAATCCCGATTCGCACTCACCCATCAAGTTTTAATTTAAAAGGTTGTAGTCTAACTCTTGAAAGACCTTGCCAAGCGTGTCCATAACCTAGGACGAGGCTATTCGAATAGTTTTAACCTCGCAGGTGTACCAATGTACCCACACTTCGCATCGCCTTCACGCCACAAGCACACTATCAAGGTATGCTCGCACACGCTAAGTCCTACGAGACATTTCCAATCTTGTGTATTAACTACGAGCCGCTCATATGGATAGAAACCCATATGCTTACATTGCAAGTCTAAAGACAACAAATCCCATCACGGGTGAAGTCTTTCTGACACTACAATGCTCCCAACACCATCCCTCCCGCGACTCCGCGACTCGGAGCCAATACACGCCAAAGTACTAAGTCAAGAGAGGTCCCATACCCTCTAATGTGGTTAGCACGCTAAAATGCTTGGTTTAGTGTAACAAGATGTTCGGTCCTTGTTGACCCGGGCACCATTCCAGTCACACCCAAGAATCACACCATCATACCATTGTGCCCAAGTCTAAATCTTTTGTTTTTCGCTTTAGTTTTCATAAGTAGACATAGCACAAGGTGGAAATCATAATCATAATAAGTTTGATGTGATCAAGGTTATCGACAAGTCGATAACCGCCCATTTCTACCGAAACTAAGCATGGCTAAGCAATTAATTCGCAACTACTAAGTGACAAGAGCCCATCCATGAACTCTAAATCACAGCAAGTAACCTAGGCTCATGGTAGTAGAGGATAATCATTTGCTAAGGAAATGCATCTACTAGGCCAACTATTAACACAAAGTAGCAATGCATACATAGAATTTGTAATCAACATAAATACTTAAAATACTGGGATTAACATGATCAAACTGCTTGCCTTCTTGCTGTTGCTCAAACTGTTGTGGAGGGTCGTTCTCGGGATTACCGCAAATGTCGAATCCTAAGCGCAAAGGCAAAAAGAACCAAGAACAACCAATAAGACGAGCCGCACTTAAACAAACGAGCAAACAAAAATTATCCAAATGCTACAAAATTTACACATAAGGCAGAATATGAATATACCTAGACATAGAAACTGGAAAAACCTAATTTGGATTTGTGGTGCAAAAGATATTACCTAAAAGCCCATTTTCGGCCATAATTAGCACTGTAGCAAAAACATTTTCTAGAAAGATTTTGAAGCTGAAATTTTTATGGTAGCTACCTACTGGTATAGAGGTAACCCATATAAAATTTCAGGTCATTTGGAGTTAAATTGATTTAGTTATGATTTTTCTAAGATGCAAAACTAGCATAATGCACTTTCCAGAAATATAAACATGTGCAAAACCTATTTCACATTATAGAATGATAACAGAGGGATTTCCTAACATCAAATTTCTATTTTTAGGATTTACAGGAATTATGGTGTCTATTACATCATTAAATGAATTTTTAAGTGCTGCTAATAAGGTTAAATCTACTAACATATTTTTCTGGTGCTGATTTAGGCCTTCCACCATTTTTAGATTAAAGTTTAGTTAATAACAAATTTATCAAAGTTAAAATCATACAATAATCGATATACGTAAAAGATATGCATTTTCCAAGTTTTGATACAATTCTAGAATATATAAAAATAGCGAAAACAAGTTATAAAAGACTACGAATTTTCTACTACGAAGCAAAGCTAAAAGCATTTTTATATTAAACTTTAGTGAAATACAAATTTATTGCATTGGTTTCATGTAAAAAGGATTTATCTTGAATTAGTTATGAATTTCTAAAGTTACGATACAATTTTCATTGATAAATAAATACTTACGTAAATATAAACCAACCCAACCGAAAATAAACGACGTGGACGCCGGCAACCCTTGATCTAACATCCCACGCTCACGCGCGTAAAACAAAGCGACGCGCGCCAAACCTAATCGGAGCTCACCGTTGGATCACGATCCAACGGCCACGAAGTGTATGCATCCGGACGGTGCGGTTGCTTGGGCCAATCCCAGCCGCAGATCTGCAGATGGACGGTCCAGAGCGCACCAACGGTCGGAAGGTCCGATTGCACACACGATCTCAGCCGTTGATCTCAAGATCGACGGTTGAGAATGATCAAGGCATCCGGAGGGTCCGAATGCACTCACGATCAAGGCCGCAGATCTAAAAACGAACGGTAGATATCAACCGCAGTTCAAAGGAAGATGCTGACATGTGGGACCGCATGTCAGTGACTTCGAGTCACCCACGCGCTGGTTTAACCCACGTGCACAGTGCACTGGGCCCACTTGTCAGCGACTGAGAGTGGTGGTTAGGACAGGATTAATGCTTCTAATGATTACCATTAACTAGGTACTAATGAATCCTGGAATTTGATTTTAACCCCTCGGGCCCACAAGTCAGCGACCCAGAGGAGATTTCCGACAGGATTAAATGCCGACATTTTTATTAATCAATGATTAAGCATTAATGATGTCGGAACAGTGCGGGATTGAACCAGAGAGTGATTTAAGCATATTGGGCCCACAGGTCAGTGGCTCAACAACAACGATTAAGACATAATTAATAACTAATGATTAGCAATTAATGTATCCTAATTAGGTGACGAAAACGGGAGCTTTGTGCCGGCAAAACCCGAGTGAGTTCAACGGCAAATCGCCGGCGACACTGGCCGCGGCGGCGCCGAACAAGACCCAAAATGGATTCGCAATAACAAGAACGAACCTAATGGTAGCATTCTCGCCGCGCGAGGACTAGAACGCTGCCAGCCGAAAAACGAAAATGGGAGCTTACTGCTAAACATGAAAATCGCGATGAGCTCCACTGCGAGCCTAGGGTGCGGGTGCCAGAGCTTCTAAGGACTAATAAGAAGCTACCTTAGTGACAAGAAGCTTCGAGGATGGCCGGAGATGCTTGATCACGGTGAAAGCTCGCCGGACACGAAGAAGAAAGGTTGAAAACGACACCCTGAGCCAAATGAGTGATACCAAAGCATCAAAATAGCTTCATAATGATTCACAGAAGCTACATGAGCAAGCAATTGGAAAATGGAGCACTTACAGTGAGGAAGAAGATGACCAATTGGCCGAATTTGAACAAACCCCAAATTGGACAATTCCGAGAATCAAATCCAAAATCAAGTGAGGGAAATGTTCAAGGAAGTAAATAGATAAGGTTAGGGCAAAGAAACGTGAAGGAGGACCACGAACACTAAGAACACCAATGGAGCTTCACGGTCAACAATGGCGGTTTGCCATTTTGAGGTGTTAAGCTCCAATATTGAGAATGGGGCTTGATGGTGGTCTAAAGACATACCAGAGGCATTGAGTGTGCTTATAAGGCCAAGAAAGTGTTAGGTTTGCACCACACTTCTTTGGGCGGCAAAACACAAAGCACCACGCACTACCGACAAGGAAAAGAGGTGTAGACGTGCATTAGGGCATGGCCTAGCTCAATGTACCGCCCATACCCCTAAACGTCGGCTAGGTGGCTTTAGGAGCAAGAAATGACACCGCCATTACCCCTACAAAGTGCTCGCATCACGGCGGAGGTAGAAGACGACCAAATAAAAAGGTTCGGTGACTCACGGCCGTTGGATGAGACACGAACGGCTGAGATAGCGCCACGCCTACGGGCTTTAAAACACAACGGAGATATTGCGAACCCTACGATTAGAAATGAACGGCTCAGATAGCTCCACGTTGCAAACTCAAATTACAACGAAGGGGTACGCGAGCGTTGGATCTTAATCCAACGGCTCTGATTCAAAAATGCAACCGGAGGGTCCGAAAGTTTCGGCGCATCTCGACGGTTGGATGGAGATCCAACGGTTGACATTCAGACTTGCAACCGGAAGGTCCGAAATGATACACGCGCGCGAGCCGTGCGATTTAGATCTAATGGTTGAGATCCACCGCGCGTTTTAAAGAGTGGATCGGTGCATTTAGTTGACTGGACCGAGTCGACTGGCCC
Source organism: Ampelocalamus luodianensis (assembly GCA_036346255.1). Taxonomy (NCBI): domain Eukaryota; kingdom Viridiplantae; phylum Streptophyta; class Magnoliopsida; order Poales; family Poaceae; genus Ampelocalamus; species Ampelocalamus luodianensis. Next base: position 72,122,899 of record CM070620.1, on the reverse strand, counting down.
GAGCCCGAGTCTGACTCGAACCCGAGTAATAGTAAAACCCAGTTTGACTTTGAAATAAAAACAGAGACTTCGAAAGATTTATTTGAGGTAGCAAACTAACTCCAAAAATTATGAAATTTTTACAGGAGCTTGCTAACTCAGATATCAACCTTGTGTAAAATTTTCAGAGGTTTTTATATTGTGAATAAATCTCCAAAAATTCTGCAAGGCTCTGTTTTAATGTTTGACTAAGAGTCAAACAAGTTTGACTGCCTCTAAAAATATTCAAACAATTTCTAAAAATTGTGAAATTTTTTCAGAGGGGTCACAGACCATCACAGAGACTTAGGAAAAATATTTCCAGAGGATGATCATAAGATTTGACAAGATTGTTTTTGGAATAGCAAGATTTGGATCAACAAGACTTGTGACAATGTAATTCCATAATTCCTTGAACAAGAATTGATTGGCACAACAGGAAATACATGATGTAAGAAAAAGTTTTAATTTCTACTCATTTTCTTACATTTGAAACACAAGCCCAAAATTTGGGATGTTACAGAAAGTGTTGGCTGTCTTGAGAAGGTTAGGAGCTGCTGAAGCTACAAATTTCGGCCAGAGGTGTGAAAAAGAAAATCTGGACAGCAAGCTGAAAATTCTGGACAGCTAGCGTTTAGGTGGAAAGAGTGCTGAAAATGAGAGGTTAATTCCACTAAAATTTGTGGGAATGAAAGGGTAAGAAGTGATATGAGTTAGCTTAGTGTCTAACCCTCCTTTAGTATGATTTCCACCCTGTTTCCTAGCTGTTTCGAACAGAAGTTGAGATTCTGAAAATTTCCTTCCTGAAAAATTGATTACTCGTTTTTCCATACGAGTTAGTCATAATAGGAAGATGGTTGTTATCTTTATGATCTTGCTGTAATTTTATGTTGTTACTTGAGCTTTTAAAGGTTGTTTTGTTTAGTGGTTAGTTGTTTTCTTTGTCTCCTGTTCCGGAGTTGTGTTTAACCTATTTTTATGGAACAGGATGACAAGAACCACCCGCAACAATACCGGTGGTTTCGATGAGGAGCTTCTCCTCCGACCATGGTCGAGGTTCGGCTCGGATCGAGCGGAATCGCATGGACCGCACCGGATATTGGAGGTCATTGCGAGAACACCTCCGCTCCCGCCGCGCCAGATGCGGAGGTGGTGGCCACCGCCGCGTGGTGGGCTTGCGGAGTTCCTCCGCACGCAGCCGCCCACTTTCTCTCGATCCGAGGATCCACTCGACGCGGATGATTGGCTGCGTCTTGTTGAGCGAAGCTCAATATCGCCGATGCCGAGCAGAGCGGGCACTCTTGCATCCCATCGCCTGAGGTGCAGACTCTCTTGGTGGGAGAACTTTCTTGCCATGCAGCCCGCAGCCACGTTGTCTCGTGGGATGAGTTTCGACCGCTTTCCGTCGGGCCAACATACCCGATGGCTGATGAAGCTCAAGAAGAAGGAGTTTCTTGCGCTAGCGGGCGCAAGTGCGTCTCTGAGTATCTTTACGAGTTTAACCACTTGGCTCGTTATGCTCGGGAGAGGTGGCCTCGATGAGGCTAAACAGAGAAGTTCATGGATGGTTTGTCCGAGGAGCTACAGGACAAGCTATCTATAGTGGACTTTGTTGACTTCGTGCCTTGGTTGACAAGGCCATCGCCGCCGAGCACAAGGCGAAGGCTGGGTGAGTCCCATAAGCGCAAGTGGGAGGCCCATCGGTCGCACAGCCGCCTCACTGCCCCCGTGTTGGGCCCGCACGAGGCTCGTGCTTTGGCTTTACCACCGCCGAGGCCGTCGGCGCCCGCCGCCGTCCCCGCAGCCGTGTTTCACCCACGCACTGCGACCAAAGAAGAAAGTTGCGCCCGCAACCCACCGGCCGATGTTACTCGCTTGCTCGCAACAAGAAGGGCCACTATGCTAGCGCTGCCCTCGAGGATCGAGCAGCCCCTCGTCCTAATGGAGGACGCGGAATGGTCACACACCGACGTAAGGTGATCCGAAGACTCGGGTGTCGGGAGTGGTCGAGTCAACCACATCTCGGCCGAGGAGGCTCGTGGAGGCACCGACGTTGTGTTGGGTACGTTCCTTGTTAGTTATCGCCCTGCTGCAGTCTTGTTTGACTCGAGCTTCACATTCCTTTATTTCGAGATCATTTGTCGATCGTGACCTTCACTTTGTTCCTTTGGGGATTCCTTTGCTTATTCGCTCTCGGGAGCGGAAATGAGAGTCGATCAAGAATGTCGGGCGCCCCTATTAATATTGAAGGAGTGGAGTTCTTGGCGAATCTCATCTTACTTGACTCGCGCGTCTGGATGTGATTCTTGGTATGGATTGGTTGTCCCGACACTTGGGGCAAATCGATTGTGCTAGGAAGATGGTTTTCTCACTAGTCCTCAAAGTAGCAAATTGGGATTTCACCGCGGTGCGGGGCCACACATTTGTGCCCTGAAGCTAAGCCACCATGGAGATTCAGGATGTGCCCACACCGTGACTTTGTGGATGTCTTCCCGAAGATTTGCTCGGTATGCCTCCGATTCGAGACTTGGAGTTTCGATTGAGTTGCTGCCGTGCATCGCCCGATTTCTAAGGCGCTGCATCGAATGCCTCCTAATGAGTTGGAGGAGTCAAGAAGCGATTGGGTGAGCTTCAAGCAAAGGCTTCATCCATCCTAGCTCATCTCCTTGGGGTTGTCCAGGTTATTTTTGTGAAGAAGAAGGACAAGACCTGCAGATGTGTGTTGATTACCGTCCGCTTAATGAAGTGACGGTGAAAAACAAATATCCTTTGCCTCGTATTGATGATCTCTTTGACCATTGGATGGGCTTGTGTGTTCTCCAAGATTGACTTGAGATTGGGGTACCATCAAGTCCGGATCAGGGCTGAGGATATTCCAAAGACGGCATTCACTACTCGTTATGGCCTTTACGAGTACACCGTCATGTCTTTCGGTTTGACCAATGCTCCAGCTTTGTTCATGAATCTTATGAACTCGGTGTTCATGGAGTATTTGGATAAGTTTGTTGTGGTTTTCATCGATGACATTCTTATCTACTCCAAGAGTGAAGAAGAGCATGCTGAGCATCTGCAGATTGTATTGGGAAAGCTGCGTGAGCATCAGCTGTATGCTAAGTTCAGCAAGTGCGAGTTCTGGTTGAAGGAAGTGGCATTCTTGGGCCATGTTCTTTCAAAGCAGTGGTGTCATGAGAGATCCTAGCAAGGTCAGCGATGTTCTATCTTGGGGGCAGCCCAAGTCAGTCACCGATGTGAGGAGTTTCCTTGGTTTAGCGGGCTACTACCGCCGCTTTATCGAGAACTTCTCCAAAATTGCTAAGCCCATGACCGAATTGCTTAAGAAAGAAAAGAAATTCGTGTGGTCATCTGCTTGTGATTTGAGTTTTCAAGAACTCAAAAGGCGATTGACGTCAGCACCAGTGCTTGTTCTCCCTGATGTGCATAAGAGCTTTGATATTTATTGTGATGCCTCTCGGCAGGGACTTGGTTGTGTTCTTATGCAAGAAGGCAAGGTTGTGGCCTATGAATCAAGGCAGTTGAGGCCTCATGAACTCAATTATCCTACCCATGATTTGGAGTTAGCGGCAGTGGTTCATGCGCTCAAGATTTGGCGGCATTACCTTATTGGTAACCGTTGTGAGGTGTATTCTGATCACAAGAGCTTGAAATATTTGTTCACCCAGCCAGATCTGAACCTCAGGCAGAGGAGATAGTTGGAATTGATCAAGGATTATGATATGGGCATTCAGTATCACCCGGACAAGGCCAATGTTGTTGCTGATGCACTCAGTCGCAAGGTGTATTGCAATACCTTGTCACTTCAAGAGCAACAACCTACCCTTCTTGAAGAGTTTCAGCGGCTTAATTTGGGATTGATTGAGCATGGTTCTCTTGCTACCTTGGTTGTGCAACCGACTTTGGTGGAGCAAATCAAGGCTGCCAATGAGAGAGATGTTGGTGTGATCCAAATCAAGCGTAACATCAAGAATGGGACAATAAGTGTTTTTACGAGGATGAGCACGGTGTTGTGTGGTTTGGACAAGGCTTGGTGGTTCAGAAGGTCATGGAATTGCGGATTTGATTCTCCGCGAGGCCCATGACTCCCTTTGTCTATCCATCCTGGAGCTACCAAGATGTATCAAGATCTTCGACAGAGATTCGTGGACTCGCATGAAGCGCGAGATCACCGTGTTCGCGTCGAGCGCGACGCGTGTTGTCGTGTCAAGGCCGAACATCGCCCACAGCCTTCTTCACCTTTGCCGCATCCGAGTGGAAGTGGGATTCCGTTGGTATGGATTTCATCACCGGTGCGCCTGCATTCTTCCGGGAAGGATGCTATCCGGGTTGTCATTGATCGATTGACGAAGGTAGCACATTTTCTCGCCGAGCGCACCAATCTCGCAGTTAGTCGGTGGCGGATCTCTATGTGTCTCGCATTGTATGTTTGCATGGTGTGCCACGAACGATTGTGTCAGATCGTGGTTCTCTTTTCACTTCTCGCTTTTGGCATAATCTGCAAAAGGCGATGGGTACACGTCTTTCTTTCAGTTCAGCTTATCATCCTCAAACTGATGGAGAGAGTCAACCAGGTGTTGGAAGATATGCTCCGTGTCTGTGTTCTTTCCTATGGGAAGAAGTAGGAGAAGTGCTTGTCGTTTGCAGAGTTCTCCTACAACAACAGTTTCCAAGCTAGTCTTGGCATGGCACCATTTGAGGCTTTGTATGGGAGGAGATGTAGAACTCCTTTGAACTGGTCAGAAACTGGGGAGCGTCAGTTCTTCGGGCCAGATTCCATCAATGAGGCCGAAAGTCAGGTCCAGCTGATTCGTGAGCATTTGCGCGTGGCCCAGTCCAGGCAAAAGAGCTATGCGGATCGTCGTCGTCGGGAGTTGAGCTTTGAGCCCAATGACTTTGTTTATCTCAAGGTCTCACCCTTGAAAGCCATCAGCGTTTTGGCATCAAGGGCAAGTTAGCTCCTCGATATGTTGGGCCTTATCGCATCATCGAGAGGATTGAGCCGTTGCATACTGATTGGAGTTGCGGCTTCACTTGAGGGTGTGCACGACGTGTTCCATGTGTCACACTTAAAGAAGTGCCTCCGTGTTCCGCTTGAGGAAACTCCGTTGGAAAATCTCGATGTGCAAGAAAATTTGACCTATCATGAGCATCCTGCTCAGTATTCTCAAGAATCGAACGAAGGACAAGGAACCGTGTCATCAAGTTCCTTAAGGTTGATGGTCAAACCATTACGAAGATGAGGCAACTTGGGAGCGCGAGGATCGTCTTCGTGCAGATTACCCATCCTTCTTCTCCGAGTAAATGTAATCTGGGCCGATTCTTGTAAGGGGGAGGTTTTGTAACATCCCAATCTTGGGCTTGTGTTTCAAATGTAAGAAAATCAGTAGAAATTAAAACTTTTTCTTACATCATGTATTTCCTGTTGTGCCAAACAATTCTTGTACAAGGGATTATGGAAATACATTATCACAAGTCTAGTTGATCAGAATCTTGATATTCCAAAAACAATCTTGTCAAATCTTATGATCATCCTCTGGAAATATTTTTCCTAAGTCTCTGTGATGGTATGTGACCCTCTGAAAAATTTCACAATTTTTAGAAATTGTTTGAATATTTTTAGAAGCGATCAAACCTGTTTGACTCTCACCAAACATTAAAACAGAGCCTTGCAAAATTTTTGGAGATTTATTCGCAGGATAAAAACCTCTGAAAATTTTACACAAGGTTAATATCCGAGTTAGCAAGCTCCCGTAAAGTTCATAATTTTTGGAGTTAATTTGCTACCCCAAATAAATCCTTCAAAGTCTCTGTTCTAATTACAAAGTCAAACCTGGTTTTACTGTTACTTGGGTTCGAGTCAGACTCGGGCTCGAGCCAATTGTTTCGGTCCAGTCAACTAACTGCACCGAGCCTCTCTTTAAAACGCGCGTTGGATCTCAACCGTTGGATCTAAATCGCGCGGCCCGCGCGCGTGTAAACCTTCGGACCTTCCGGTTGCTTGAGTGAATATCAACCGCTAGATCTCCATCCAACCGCCCGGATCCTTCGCAACCTTCGGACCCTCCGGTTGTTGGTTTGAATCAGAGCCGTTGGATTAAGATCCAACGCCCGCGTGTTCCTTCGTTGTAAATTGAGTTTGCGACGTGGAGCAATCTGAGCCGTCCATTTCTAATCCTAGGGCTCGGAACCTTTTCGTTGTGTTTTAAAGCCCGGAGGCGTGGCGCTATCTCAGCCGTCCGTGTCTCATCCAACGGCTGATAATCACCGAGCCTTTTGCGTTGGTCATCTTCTACCTCCGGCCGTGCGAGCACAGTAGGGAAGTAATGGCAGTGTCATTTCTTGCTCCCTAAAGTCACCCTAGTCGACGTTTAGGGTATGGGAGGTACTCGAGCCGTGCCATGCCCTAATGCACGTCTACACCTCTTTTTCCTTGTCACGCACCTTGTGCTTTGTGTTTGCCGCTTGAAAGAAGTGTGGTGCAAACCCTAATGCTTTCATGGCTTTATAAACACTCTCAATACCTCCTGGCATTTCTTTAGACCACCATCAAGCTTCATTCTCAGTATAGGAGCTTAACACCTCAAAAATGGCAAATCGCCATTGTTGACCCGTGGAGCTCCATTGGTGTTCTTGGTGTTCCAGTGGTCCTCCTTCACATTTCTTTGCCCTAACCGTATCTATTTACTTCCTTGAACATTTCCCTCACTTAATTTTGGATTTGATTCTCAGGAATTGTCCAATTTGGGGTTTGTTCAAATTCGGCCGAAATTGGTCATCTTCTTCCTCAGCTCAGGTGAGTGCTCCATTTTCTAATTACTTGCTCATGTGGCTTCTGTGGACCTTAATGAAGCTATTTTGATGCTTTGGTATCACTCATTTGGCTCAGGGGGTCATTTTCAAACCTTCTTCTCCAAGTCCGGCGAGCTTCCTCTGTGATCAAGCAACTCGCCATCTTTGAAGCTTCTCGCCCCGAGGTAGCTTCTTATTAGTCCTAGAAGCTTTGGCACCCGCTTCCTTGGACCGCAATGAGCTTTCGCTACTTTCATGTTTAGCATAAAAGCTCCCATTTTCGTTTCGGCTAGCGGCGTTCTAGTCCCTCACCGCCGGCGAGAATGCCACCATTGGGTTAGCAGTGCTATTGCGATTCCATTTTGGGTCTTGCTCGGCGCCGCCGCGGCCAGTGTCGCCGGCGATTTGCCGTTGAAATCACTCGGGTTTTGCCGGCACAGGAGCTCCCGTTTTCGTCACTTAATTAGGACACGTTAATTACCAATCATTAGTTAATTAATGGTGTCTTAATTGTTGTCGTTGAGCCACTGACCAGTGGGCCCAACATCCGTAAATCACCCTCTGGTGCAACCCCGCACCGTTCCGACGTCATTAATGCTTAATCATTGCTTAATTAATGTGTCGGCATTTAATCCCTGTCGGAAATCACCTCTGGGTCGCTGACTTGTGGGCCCGAGGGGTTAAAATCAAATTTCAGCAGTCATTAGTGTTTACTTAATGTTAATCATTAATGACATTAATTTGGTCTTAACCGCCACTCTTAGTCGTTGACATGTGGGCCCAGTGCACTGTGCACATGGGTTAATCGCTCGCAGTCGTGACCCTAAGTCACTGACATGCAGTCCCACGTGTCAGCATCTCCCTTCGAACTGCGATCAATATCTACCGCTCATTTTTAGATCTGCGGCCCGATCTTTGTGTGCGCTCGACCCTCCGGATGCCTTGATCGTTTCGACCGCCGATCTTTCGATCAACGGCTGAGATCGTGTATGCAACCGCACCGTCCGAATGCCTACACTCGTGTGCGCCGTTGGATCTTGATCCAACGGTGGGCTCCGTTTCGATTCGGCGCGCGTGCGCTGTTTTTGGCGCGCGTGAGCCGTATGATTTTAGATCAAGGGTTGGGAGTTGTCCACGTCTTATTCTTTTATTGGAGTTTGTCTGTATTTCGGTAAGTATTTGTTTAACAACTGAAAATGATATAAAAACTTTAGAAACTCATAACTAATTCATTTTAACTGCTTTTTAGATAATTCCAACGGTAATAAATTATGTTGTCACTTTAGTTTATTATAAAAATGGAATAAAGCATGTTGCAGTAGCAGAAAATTGTGTAGCTAGAAATAACTTGATTTCTGTCATTTTGAATATTCCAGAAATAGTTTTAATCTTGAAAAATGCATATCTTTTTCTGTATAAATCCAAATTGTGCAAAATCAATTTTGTTAAATTCGTCTGTTAGTATACTTTCATATAAAATAGGATTTGAGCATGTTCATAGTTCTGTAAAATGGCTTGCATTAGATTTACAACTTAGAAAAATCATAAGTAAATGTGTATAACTCCAAATTTAGTAAACCCAACTTTGCTGTTAGTAGGATGTCATAATCTACCTGCTATAAAAACTTCAGACCCTAGATCATTCTAGAAAATTTCGCCATGAACAGTGCTAATTATTAATTAGGTTGTTATAAGGCTGAGAAAGAGTATTCTGTCCATATCTTTTGCATACTTAGTCCTAATTGCATAATTCTTGTTCCTATCATTGTCTTAGATCATTCCCTAGCTGTAGTGTAAATTTTATTAGATTTGGATGTGTTTTCTTTGTTGGGATTTATTTGGTGTTCTTCGTTCTTATTTGCTTATCGCCTTTCGCGTTAGGTTCCAAGATAATTTTATTGTCGATATTGAGCCACAAGACCATCGATCCTGCACTTCACCAGCAAGCGGATGTAGCATTCATTTGATCATATTGTTCCTACTATTTTCAAATTCTAATATATTGTTTGCAAATTCTATGTATGCATTGCTATGTTGTTTTAAACTATTGTCGGTAGTTGGCCTACTAGATGCATTATCGTAGGAAATGTTCATTCCTCTACCTGAAGCCTAGGTTACTTGCTGTGATTTTGGGTTCGCTGGATGGACCCTTGTCACTTAGTAGTTTACGTGTCTTTATGCTTAGCCATGCTTAGTTATCGGTAGAAATGGGCAGTTATCGACTCGTCGATAACTTTGATCACACAAACTATTACTATGTGTATATTTCAGCCTTGTGCTTTGTCTAAATTGCAAAACTAAAACTGAAAATGAAAACAATTTAGACTTGGGCACAATGGTAAGATGGTGTGATCTTTTGGGTGTGAATGGAATGGTGCCCGGGTCAATTAAGGACCGAACTACTTGTGAGTATCTGTTATCCGAGCATTATAGTGCGTGCTAACCACACTAGAGGGATATGGGACCTCTCTTAGCCGAGTACTTTGGGCTGTGTTAATTAATGAGTCGCGCGGTGGGTTGCATATTTGATTATATGCAACATGGACACGCTTGTAGGGGGGAACACCCGCGAGGCCGGTGTATCTTGCTCCACGTATGGGTCCTTGTGATCCATATTTCGTCGGCAGATCACTAAGGATTAACCCCCATACGTGCGTCTCTTGATTAGCATATTCCATTGGAAAGGGTTCGTAGGGCTTAGCCGTGTCGGCATACCAAAGGAAGTGTGCTTAATAGCTTGGCAAAAGGCGGTCCAAGTGTGGGTACATTGGTACACCTACGAGTGGATTAAAACTATTCGAATAACCTCGTCCTAGGTTATGGACACGCTTGGATAAGCTTTTCAAGAGTTAGACTACAACCTTTTTAAAATTAAAACTTGTTGGGTGGTATGAATCATGGATTCATGCTATGTTGTGGTGGCTTTTGGGGAAGTCACTTCTAGGTGGATACTTGTACTTATGATTACTCGCTGTTATTTAAATGCTTAAAAACAGATTTTACAAACTGCTGTTCAACTTATTAAAATATTGCAAATGAAACTTGCTTTATGCGTCCAAAGAACTATATAACCACATTCCTTTGAATACGACTTTCATGTAGCTATGTATAGGCTTGCTACTCGTAAGTCTTGCGAGTACATTTTTGTACTCACCGCACTTGCTTGTGTTGTGCAGAGGATGATAGTGAGTCCGATGGACCTCACTTTTGTGAGTTGTCTTTGTGGCGGTTCACAGGCGATTAGCTTGGCGGCCCGGTCGGTTGCCCTGTGGTGTTATGTGGCTAACCTTGCGTCTTTTGGTTTAAGCCATCTTATGGCAACTTTGCTTCATTGTTACTTTTGGTACTTATGTTATTTGGCCGGTCGGCTGTGTTGTAATAACTTATATTATGTATGTCTTTTGGTAGACTTGTTATAATCTGTTGTATGGAATTGATGCATGCTTGGATATGATGTATGTGTGCTGCTTGTTCTGGGAGGCACATATTCATCGAGACGCGGGTTATTCTATTTGTGATACTAGAACCAGAGGAAGGTTAAGTATTACAAGTTTAATAAACCGGGGTCTCACAATTTGTTCCAAAGCTTTCTATAAAAAAAGAAAGACAATGCAAAGCGAGAATAAAACCATACTTATAGGTATCGTTAGATACTTACGTTCATGCTCGTCCGAGCGAACATGGAGACTATCCTTGTCGGATCTTTCAGCCCATCCATCTCCTCGACACGTTTCCACCAAACCCTTTCGAGACGTTCATCATCGAAAATTTCCCCACAGTCGGGAATGCTACTGGGATGAGGGACTCAGTCACGAGATCTGAAGGCGGAAGATCCTACGATGGAAGCAGGGCCAAAGAAATCAGAGCAAAAGTTAAAGTACTCCTCTTCTTCTGATTCAGTGATGGCAGCACCGCCTTAAGGACCGGGAGGCACATCCTCAACAACCTCCTTACCAGCGTGGTGGTCGGAGCTCTCACCACCACTTTCTCCTGGCGTCTTCTTCATGGCCTTCACTGTCTCCGCCTCCATCCCTACGACTGCATCAATGATCGTAGCAACTCCAGTAGAGAAAGCTTCTTCCACCGCGGAAATAGTGGCTGACACTCCAACCACTACCGTTGTTGCTCCTTCATTTATTGAAGAAGTAGCAGCGGGCTTCTCAATAGAAGCATCCTCGAGGGCTGAAGGAGTTGGGCTAAGATCACAAAACAGAGAGCAAGTTAACTCGTGGAAAACAAAGGGTAAATGTTATTCTTATACTCTTTTTTTACATACCTCTACGTCCTGGACCTAACCAGAACTTTGAAGCAACTTTCCCAACGGAAGATTTCTTCGACTTCTTCTCGACTACTTTTGGTCGAGATTCAATCAGGGGAACACAAGTCACCGCCTCGTGACCCCCTGACTCCCCGAGTGGCCGAGATCTGTCTCGACCACTTCAAGAGCACTACTCTCCTCGACCTCAGGTTCTACTGGAGCAACAGTTTCCATAACAAAAGACATGAAGCTTTTCCAGTTCTCTTTTTCTAGCTGCTTTACAAAGCCACGAGAAGCAGAAACTGCGAAAGTTTTGTGTCATAATAGAAGCGTACCTTGGCGTTGGGGGCTTTGTGCTTAAGGGCTATGACGACTTTATTCGCTTCTTTCCTTCTCTGCACTACCATGCGGCGGGTTCTTGAAGGGACGGCGGGACTTGAACTCGCTCCACCCTTGTCGGCGACCCTCACAAGTCAATGTATTTTGGTTGGAGGAGATTTTGCTTGCTCCGTTTGCGCCGCTGCCCCAACGACCACCAATGCGGCCTCTGCATCGTCTTAGCGATCTTCTATGCCTACTTTCTATTAAAATCTAAAAAAAGAGAACATTACTAGAGTGGTCATAACTTTTTCTATGATCACTCGTTGGTCATAAGTTCTTCTACGACTAGCCCACAGTCGTAAGTTTCTTCTACGACGAATCCTCCAGTCGTAAGTCCTTTTACGACTATAAAAGCCTAAAGATGAAGTCAATTTCCGATTACCTTTAGGCGCTCCACCTTTTCCTCTGTGGTCAAAACCGTAAGAATTTGGGGAGCCACTACATTTGATAGACTTTTCTCACAGATGAGTTTGACACGGGCGTCAATCTCCGCATGTGAAAGATCTATGCAAACAGATAGCATAGTCAACAGACCAGATCAGAACTAACCAAAACCAGAGTCAAAAGTAAGAATTTCACTTACCCTCCTTGTAGTCCCTAGTCGAGTCTGTTGTCCCCGAGTACCTCCACATGGGAGGAACTCGTTTCTTCAGGGGACTAATGTGGCGCGTGATGAAGTCCTTCACCACGTGCCCTCCGGTGAGTCCCCCCACCTTCAAGTCTTTGATAGCTTGAATATAGGGGGCGACCCGGTCAAGATCCCTGAGAGTTGAATCCCAGGAAGAAATCCTCTCAGCAGCATTTCCAGCAAATGAAAGGCTGTCTTCCTCGGTGACCTCAAAGTAGAACCACTTCTTCTTCCACCCCGCCACGAAGACCGGGTGAACATCTGAATGTACTCCTTCGACTTCCCGTCATGGAGCTTCAGACCGCAACTCCCAGCAATTCCGACTTGTTGAGGCATCCCGTAGTAATATTGGAAAAGCTCGAGGTCCGCCGGAATCCCTAGGTATGCCTCACAAAGGTACACGAATACACTTAACATTGTGATGGAACTAGGATCAAGGTTCACTAATTCCACCCCAAAGTGCTTGAGTACGAGTGAGAGAAAAGGGTGAGCAGGCAATCGAAGGCCACACTCACAGTACACCTAGAAGATAGGGATTTGCTTAGTCTCCCCCGACGGCCAGTGTTGTCCAACCGCCGAAATCCACTTCACGAGTACCTTCTCAGGAATCTTCTCGACAGCAACCAAAGCATTCATCTTCGTCGTGTCCATCTCCGATTCGGCCCACTCAGAGACGGTCCTGGCCATTTTTCTCATGAAAAGGAGATTTGGATTTGGAAAAGCTTCAAGAAAGTGCACAATTTTTGCTAGCGGCGAAGAAGGTGAGAACTTGATGAACAATCAAGGTGAATTAGGGAAATGTAAGAACCCTAAAGTCACCCCTATGGTTAGTTTTTATAACCGCGCGCTTGAAATGAAACGCCGTGGAAACTCAACGGTTCCCACCGTTTCGGGAATTGCTCTAATGGGCAGATTCTCTTAAATCTGCCTGTTCGAGAAAACCGAGACTATTTTCACACCTCAAGCGAAATTACCTTCTTAGCCAAGTATATTTCTGGTCAAACGAAATACCAATCGAAAAGGTTTCTACTTCCGATCATCGTGCTATGATCACTTTATAGTCGTAAGATTTTCTACGACTACCTCGTAGTCGTGAGATTTTCAACAAACTTCCTCGACCAAGTATATTTCTGGTCAAATGAAACACGTGTTGAAAAGTTTTTCATTCGACCTTTACCCTACAACCACCTAGTGGTTGTCAGAACATCTATGACTCCTTTCCCAAGTAAGTTATTTTCACTTGAAGTTAGGGGCCTGGATGACGAGGATCTAATAATCCTCATTTTACTATTTATCTGTAATTAGTATTATGGGTAAATATGACATCACACGGCTATTAAGTATACCCCTTATAGTCGTAAGGGAGAAGCCAATTAGGCGGTCGTAAGTTCTTCTATGACCACCCCCATAGTCGTAAGTCCTTATACGACTATCATATAATCGTAAGTTCTCCTACGATTACCTCTGGTCGTAAGTCCTTCTACGACCAATACCCAGTCTTAAGCTTTTCTACAACTACCCCCTGGTCGTAAGTCCTTCTACGACCAGCTCTGTCACGACTTCTTCACAGTTAACTGGGTCCACTTGCTTGTAGGCCCAATTAATTACGAGATCTGAGCAGTCAATATACGCAGTTATTCTCTAGAATAACTGCAGTAACGTACCATTATCTTTGATTGGTAATGACTACCTCTGCACATACTATAAAAAGACTTCATTCAGAGATAAATGGAGGGAGGGAGAGGCAATCAGTAGTAGTATAAGCTCAAGTCTTTCCACTGATTATAACCAGGATACCCAATACAATACACACAAGAGTAGGGTTGTTATTCTCTCTAGAGAAGACCTGAACCTTTATAAAAATCCCCGTGTCTTTTCTGTCTGTGTGATCAATTGTGGAGACCCCCTGAATCAAATAATCTTTACGTAAGATCGGTTCTAAAACACCGACAGTGTGAAAACCGGATTGCTAGTATAGGTTCTGTACTATTAAGAGGGGTATTGACTAGTAGTTTGAGTGTGTCATATGTTGATAGCCCTTAGTGCTTGCTCTTGCTCTCTTTAACATATTGCCGATATTTGTGAATGTGTTTTGCAAATAGTTGTGACTCATGTATAATCCTTGTAGAATGTGTCCTTAGTTTGTGAAGGTGTTTTGCAAACGGTTTAAGTCCATGAACCAAATTCCTTGTAGCATGATTCTAAAAGTTGGCAAATGTGTTTTGCAACTTATTGAGAATCATGCTTTCATACCTTATTTACATCATGCATCAATTAGCAAATGTATTTTGCAAAATTAAGTTGAACCGATATTGAAAATCTGTTTTTCCTGTCTATGGAAGTCTGACCGCAGCCTAACGGCGGTCTGACCAGCCCCTATTGGGTGAGACTGGGCTAAGTGTCTGTTCAATGGTCTAGGCGGTCTAACCGCCAAGTTTGACCAGTCTGATCAGTGGGCAACTGGTCTGACCAGCCCCACAGCCAGTCACCCCGGTTTGCTTTTTCCAAAGGGGTGTTTTTCCCCCTTTGCTTGACTCCTCTGTGGAGCGGTCTGACCGCCCCCCCCTTGCGGTCTGACCTACCTTGTTTCGGTCTAACCGTCCCATGTGAGGGTGGTCAATCCGGTTGAGTATCCAACGGCTAGTTTTTATAGCCATTGGAGTTAGAGCAGTCTGACCGGCCATTGGTTGGCGATCAGACGGGAATCCCCATTTTTCTACAGATTCTCCTCCAACGGCTAGTTTTCTTATGTGGGTGTAAAAATACCCCTTGTGGCCGGTCGTGGGAGAGGGTTGGTGTTATTTTCATTCCTATTGAGCAAAGAGCAAGCCATCTCCTCTCTTTTGTGCATGTGTTGCACTTAGTGAGCTTAGAGAGCAAAATCCTAGTGCATGAGTTGCATTAGGTGTTGGATTTAGTATCCATTGAGCTTAGACACTTGATTCATTCAAGTGAGCGTCATCGACTTGTTACTCTTGGTATTTGCCGACACCTAGACAGCTTAGAGGAGATGCGCCGGTGATCTTCTCAAATAAGGTTGTGAGAAAACCCGGGCGGTTATGAGTGGTTTGGTGCTCGCCATCTCTAGAGTGGAGGAAGAGTAACCTCGAGTGGATTCGAGGAGTAGTATGAATTTGTGGAGCAGGTCCAATTCATTTGGGCTTACCTCAACGTGGACTAGAGGAAACCGGCAAGTTTTCGATCACCACAGGAAAAAGTTCAAGTGTTCTTATTGTTTGCTTTCTCGAGTTTTACTTTCTTGTAATTTACTTTTATAGAATTAAATGGCTTGCTTATCTCATTAGGATTGCAATCATTGTTTTAGCCTTAGCTTGTTGTTGAACTTAGTCAAGACTAGTTGATTTATGTTTTAATTGAGTAAAATTGAATTGATTTACAATTCCGCATAAAACTCGGTTTTAGCCCAAAAAAAATATCAAAACCACCTATTCACCCCACTCTAGTCGGTCTCCTCAATCTTACATCGCCATGACCTCATGTAGTGGTGGGTCGTCCACGACCCTTACACAACGAACCCTCGTCCAAGTGGAGTACTACTCAATGTACTCCTTGTACATCCCAAGGTCACAGGGAGCATTCTCCTGGACCACATCCTTCGAGGTGTGGAGGCAGCGCTCAACCCAAGGGGCCAACCTGTCAGCCCAAGAAGTCCTACCAAGCACTCCCTTCCTAGTGTACTTGTGGAAGGCAAAACGATAAATTTGTAGGTACGTAAGACAAAGGCTACAATATAAATAAAATGTGAAATTACCCATGGATGTTCGATGGCAACAGCTGCCCCTACGGCACCAGGACCTCCTATTGTAGACCGAACTAGTGCATCACCTGGCGTATGTGTTACTCCTCCACAAAGATGTCGTGCACCAAGTTCCTCTGTGTGTACCAGTACCTGTAGTTTCCCGTCCACAAGCTCAATAGGCCTCTGGGTGCGCACGCATACAAGTTCTTAGGAGTGTACGGCAACCTATTAGCAATTTAAAAGTCTAAGTCAATACTCTAAATTTTGGCAGAATCTCCTTTAATAGTTATCCATACAAGGGATTCTAACATTTAACAATAACAGAAACAATTATACCAAACATCGAACTTAAATCATAATCATATAAACTTTCATGAAAACACTAGTCGACTCTATTATAAAGTAACAGGTGCATAAAGTCATAACCAAATAATACCATATTAACAGATTGCTCAATTATTAAATCCTATTTCAAAATTTAGCATTCAAGGAATTATTCGTGGTGGAGTGCATCAATCCTTATTACCAGCCCTTCCCATGCATGTCGTCTGTGTAAAAGGTACCTAAAAGATAAACAAAACAACAAGCGTGAGTCCATGACTCAGCAAAGTACAAATAAGACAATAATCCAAAATTCACCTTTCCCACAATCAACGATTCACAATATTTCGTATCATTCAGCTCATGTGCTCATGCAATGCAAATGCCATAAATGCACATTTTCTTTACTCTTTGCATTTACTAGTAATACAGAGTATGCATCCGTCGATGCATACCCATGCCTGTGCATTCTAGCACAGGGACCATAAGCCCACACTCCATGAGTGTGGGGACCTCATGCCTGTCTAATGCATGACGGGGACCTCAAAAATCAATAATTGGCCACCACGTAGCCAAAGTCTCAAGGATAATGACATGAAGCATATGAGTCTATTCATTTATTCGTCATGAGAATGTAATGACCAGCAGCGAAAATCATGAATAAGAACATAATCATAATACAAGCATTCATGAACATTCTTTTAATTTTTCTACCTACTAATTGCACCTGCCTCAACCGTGTGAAGCTTGATGATGCGAAGAGGGTGCTACCCCTGGATTCAAACCACCACCTGAATATTTTAATAACCATACTAATAGGACATTTCTAAGCATACGATATTGTTCGAAATAAATTATATAATTATCTACTCTCCTTAGCACAACCTAAATATCACTTCCCAAGAACATTGATCTGTCCCAAACGGGACAATCCTCTTCTAAAAATCGTAACTTTTCTTTTGTTTACCCAAAAATGGTGTTCTTTGATTCTCTGTAAAGCTTACTAAATTACCCACATTAAACTAGTTGGCGAGATTCCCATATTCTGTCATTCACTATCTCTACTAAACAGATTATTAAAACTGCCAGAACCTGGCAGATGTTCTGGACAGTAGAACTAAAATATTCATAACTTTTAGTACAATTATCCAAAAATTATGTCCTTTAGCTCTCTGAAAACCTTACCAAAACACCTACAAATTCATGTTGGTGAGATCCTCTAATTATTTCGTTAACTAATTTTTATCAACCAACTAATATGACCTGCCAGAATCCTGACAGAACATCTGGACAGCAGAACTAAAATATTCATAACTCATGATCTGTTCATCTAAACGACTTGATCCAAGACTCTATTGAAAGATAAAGACATTACCCACAAATCTCTAGGAGATGTACATATAAAATTTCATAGTTAACAACCCTAAAACTACAGATCACTGCAGATTGCCAAAACTCGATCTATTACCCGATATCGCCAAATCACAAAACTAAAAGATTAAGCGAATGGAAACTGATATTTACCCTTGAAGAACACGCTGAAAGTTGCAAGATCAACCAGGAGATCCCCATCCCTTCTCTTCTCCCTTCTCCCCCTTCCTTCTTCTTGGCGACCACTACCAATGGGGATCTTTCCCCTTCTTCTACTTAGCCGACAGCAAAGGAGGGCTTCTTGGCCGGCAGCAAGGAGGCACACCAGGCGGAGGAGGCGCAACAAAAGTGTTGGACAGGGAGGGAGGAGGCGCAGGGAGGGGAAGAAGTGGCGGCCAGGGGGGAGGAGGCGCCCAAGGGTTTCCCCCCTTATAATGCTGGCTGCCCCCTTCCCCCTTTGGGCCAAATTGTTGTGGACCGAGAGCCCACAGCCCAGGTTGTCTAAATTAAGCAAACCCCCCCCTGAAACCTCTCTTAAATCCATTCTCTCTAATTGGTTCTCCCTAAAGTCTTTCTTCTCACTTAAATAATTGGGGTATTAAAGTAGTCTTGGTAGGACACATGCATAGTGATCAGAGTGAAGGTGATTTGTGGAACAGAACAACAAAAACTTAGCACATGCAATTAAATTACATAACAAAAATACTAAAGGTTCAAAAAACCTACCCGTCGGTGACACCACACTGTGCCCATGGTTGGCCAGTCCACATCGGCAGTGGCAGTGTACATGGCGTCGGTGTAGGCTCCTAGGTCTAGCTATGGTCGTCCGATCTAGAAATGCTCGAATGATCACAACTGAAGAAATAGCGAGCATCCCGAGAGGATGGAGCTGTCCTAAACCCGATGGCACATATTGCACAAGGCATGGTACGTCGTGCACAGCAATGTCGGGCCCTAGGCGTACGAATGGATCGCCTCCACCTCCCGGTCTACCAGCTCCCATGCATAGCGGATCATGTGTTTGTCGATGCTGTCGCCGTGGGACCCTAGGAACATGACCTACCTAAACAGCCATAGCAAGTAGGCCTCGAAGTGTGTCCTCACTGTGTCCTCGGGTGCGTTTTGTGCCATACGCTCTGGCTACAAGAAGATAGAGACACATCACTAAGTTAAACAAAGCAATTGAAGCGAAAACACAAGAGTTATAAATACTTATGTAGAACTGGCAGATCCACTTCAGCGTCGCCCCGTGCATATTGTTGAATTCCCTATGGCTGATGTTGGGCGACAGTACCCCCTAAAACCTCGCGAGGATGTCTGTGCACCATGTGTCCGGGACGTCGTACGCCGCCAAGGGGAAGCTCGCGCAGGGCAACCCAGTTAGGAAGCCCACATCCTAAAGCGTCGGTGCCATCTCCCTGTACGGAAGGTGGAACGTGTGTATCTCCGATATCTACTGGTCAACCAGCGCCCGTATGACCACCGCCCACGAAGTCTTGGTTGTCCTCCCACGTCACCTCCACCATCCTCACTAGTGGAAGGAGGTCTGCCGCTCTCAAACTGTGTCGAAAGCATTAAGAACATACGTGAGTCCACCCACACAAGTCAGACTGCAATTGAGTACCCCGATTTATTTAGCTTGTAATACTTAGCCTTCCATTGGCTCTAGCATCACAAACAAAATACACCGTGTCTCGATGGACATGCGCTTCCCAGAATTGCAGCATATATACATCTTTACAAAATCATGCATCAATTCTATACATCACATAATAACAAGTCTAGCAAAAGACATACATAATATAGAGTTATTACAAAAGAGGGGCCGACCGGCCAAATGACATCAAAGTATCAATAACAGCGGAAGCAAAAGTGCCACAAGATGGCTATAAACAAAAGCCAATTAGTGTGCCTTAACCCACAAGGCAACCAACTGGACCGCCAAGCTAGTCGTCCCAAATACTGCCACAGCACAACTCACAAAAGTGAGGCCCTTGGGGCTCACCCTCTTCCTCTGCACACAACAAGCAATGCAGGTGAGTACACTAATGTACTCGCAAGACTTACGAGTAACAAGCCTATGTATATCTACATGTGAGCTGAAAGCAAAGGAAATTGTTATATGGTTAATTGGACGCATAAAGCAATTTTCATTTGCAATAATGTAATAGATTGAAGGCAATTGGTAAAATATGTTTTTAAGCATTGAAATAACAGCGAGTAATAATAAACAACAAGTAACCACCTAGAGGTGACTAACCCAAAAGCCACCACCACATAGCACGAATCCCCGATTCGTACCACCCATTAAGTTTTAATTAAAAGTTGTAGTCTAACTCTTGAAAGACTTCCCCAAGTGTGTCCATAACCTAGGACGAGGCTATTCGAATAGATCAAAACCCTGCAGGGGTGTACCAATGTACCCACACTTCAGACCGCCTTTGAGCCACAATAAGCACACTTCCGAATGTATGCCGGCACGACTAAGTCCTACGAGACATTTCTAATATTATGTGTTAACTATGAGCCGCTCGTATGGCTAGAAAACCATACGCTTACATTGTAAAGGAGAAAAGACAACTACCCACTCGGGGTAAAGCTTTTCGGACAACTACAATGCTCCCAAACACCATCCCTCCTGCGACTCCATACGACTCGGAGCCAACACACGCCAAAGTACTAAGTCAAGAGAGGTCCCATACCCTCTAGTGTGGTTAGCACGCAAGAATGCTTGGTTTAGTGTAATAAGATGTTCGGTCCTTGTTGACTCAGGCACCATTCCAGTCACACCCAAAATCACACCAACATACCAATGTGCCCAAGTCCAAATCATTTTGCTTTCATTTTTAGTTTTCACAATTAAACATAGCTCAAAGCTGAAACATAAAGTCATAATAAGCATTTGTGTGATCAAGGTCATCGACTAAGTCGACAGCCGCCTATTTCTACCGATAGCTAAGCATGACTAAGCAGTTTAACTCGTACTACTAAGTGACAAGGGCTCATCCACAAACCCAAAATCACAGGAAGGTAGTCCTAGGCTCAGTAGTAGAGGATAAACATTTTCCTACAGATTATGCATCAAATAGGTCAACTAATCGACAATAGTTTAAAACAAGATAGCAATGCATACGTAGAATTTGCAAACAACATATCAGAATTTGAAAATAATAGGAACAACATGATCAAATGAATGCTACATCTGCTTGCCTTGCTGGAGGTCAGAGTCTGGCTACTGAGGATCAGATTCAAGATCAATAATATTTTCGGAACCTAACGCAAAAATGCGATAAAACCAATAAGAGCGAAGAACACCAAACATGACTCAATAGAAAAAGCCATCCAAATCTCATGAAATTTATACAGCAGCAAGGTTATGATTTTAAATGAATTTAGGAACAAGAATCAAGTCATTTGGACTAAGCATGCAAAAGTTATAGCTAAAACAAATTCTCTCAGCCTGGAAATTCAACTAAATTAATTACTGGTACTATTTATGGCATAAATTTCTAGAATGACCTAGAACCTGAAATTTTTATGGTAGGTAGATAATGACATCCTAATAACAGCAAAGTTGAGTTTACCCAATTTGGAGTTAAAATTAATTACTTATGATTTTTCTAAGTTGTAAAACTAGCATATATCATTTTTCAGAAATAAAGCTATGATCAAAACCTATTTCATATTAAAGTATGCTAACAGAGGAATTTTACAAACTTGAGTATGCTAAGATTGGAGTTATACAGAAAACGTTATGCATTTTACAAGTTTCAATTTAATTTTGGAATATTTAATAATAGCTGAAACAAGTTAATATTGTTTATAAAATTTTCTGGTACAGAACCAAGTCTAAATGCATTTTTAGATTAAACTTTAGTGAAACATGAATTTAACGCAGTTGGAACCATCAAAAAAGGATTTAAACCGAATTAGTTATGAGTTTTTAAAGTTTAATATAATTTTCAGCTGACAAATAAAGGCTTACCGAAATAAAACCAAACTTATCAAAAAGAAAACGACGTGGACAAATGTGGGCCGTAGATCGGGAATCCAACGGCCCACGCGCTCTGCAACACAACGCAGGCGCGCGAGGAGGCCCACGGGATCCACTGTTGGATCAAGATCCAAAGGTCCACGTGGATCGGGGCATTCGGAGGTCCGAACGTATCCACCATCTACAGCCGCAGATCTAGAGATGGAGGGCTCGGAGCGCAAACACATTCGGAAGTCCGAATGCACTCACGATCTGAGCCGCAAATCGTGAGATGGACGGCCCCAAGTGATTTGGACGTTCGGGGTCCGATTGTTCCCCTAGATCTGGGCCGCTCATCTCAAGATCGACGGTCCAGGGTCAATCGAGTGTTGCGCACTCACGCACATGCGTTTTGAGTGCACAAAGGGGTTTAGTGGGCGTGGGCCCACATGGTAGTGACTCAAAAATTCATTTTAAGACAACCATTTATTGTTAAACATTGATTACTAATGATTAACAGTAATGATGTCCTAACGAGGTTGCACAGTGCCAGCGGTGCTTAAGTGGCTGGGCCCACTTGGCACTGACACATTAAGCTTTTTAGGATAGCAATTAACCACTGACAATGATTAGAAATTAATGACCCCAGATTTTGTCCTAAAGGCCACGCTACAGCGGTTTTAAGCCTACGGGCCCACTTGTAAGTGACAGCCACGCACAATCAAGGACTGTCATTAATTTCTAATCAATCATTACCAATGATTAATAATGATTAGCCATTAATGAGAGGATTTTTGTCCAAAATGACAACGGGACAGTGTGTTCTCGTCCGACAAAGAACAGAGCGCAAGGAGAAGCTCGTCGGCGGCGGCTCCGGCCACCGCGATGGCAACTAAAGGCAAAAATGGGTTTGCAATAACTTTGCACACCCTAAGTAGGTAACCTCGACGACGGTGGCGGCCTAAAACGCCTGCGAGCTGGAGATAACGATGGAGACAAAGAACGTCCGAAAAACGAAAATAGCTAAAAGCTCTGCATTGTCCAAAGAAGCGGGTGCCACAGCATCTAAGGACTAATAAGAAGCTACCTTAGCTAAGAAGAGCTTCAAAGATGGCCGCAGAAGCTCTGACAGCGGAGAAGCCCGCCGGAGTTGGGGAAGAAGATGACGAAAACCCGACCTGAGCAAAATGAACACCACTGGGTGGTCAAAATAGCTTTATTATAGCTCAGAGAACCTCCAAGAGCAATTAATTGAGAAAAGAAGCCCTTACCAGAGCTGGAGAAGAAAATGGATTATTTCGGCCGAAAAGATTCAAACTTAAAATTGAGTGATTCCTGTGAATGAAATCCAAAATCAAGTTAGGGGAAATGATTAGGAGGTTAAGGAGCTCGAATTGGTATAATAAGAATCGAAGAAGAACCACTGGAGCGCCGAAGTCACCAACAGAGCTCCACGACCGAAAATGGTGGTTTTGGTGTTTTCGGTGTTTTGAGCTCCACAAGCAATGGGGAGCTAAGGGGTGCTGCAAAGGAGCTCAAAGAGGGGTTTAGGGAGCTTCATATAGATGGAGAACTAGAGTTTGGCCAAAAATGAGATCCCCGGGTGAGCTTGGTCCATAGCGCCGCCATGGTTCGTAAAAGAAATAATGGGGGCAGGAGTAGGGCATGATCGTGGCCGAAAGCGAGCTTGCGCGCAATAAAGGCTCCGACCAGAGCGACGTTGACAAGGGAGCACGACATGATCGAGCCATACTGCTCCCTGTACAACGCACGGCGCGAGGAAGAAGAAGAGCATAAAAGGCTAGGGTGGTCGTGGCAGTTAGATTTTAATCGGACGAATCAGATTGCCCCAGAGCTCCTGAGGTTCAAAAGAGTAGGGGATGTCATGAGCTTTGGATTTTAATCCAACGGCTCAACACACGCGCCCGAGTGCAGCTAAAGGGGACTTGGTACGACCGAGTCAAGATGGTTGGGTCTGACTCGAGCCCAAGTCAGACTCAACCCTTAGGTTTGAAATTTGAGTTTTGAATTGAGCTGGACTTTGGGGATTTATTTGAGGTAGGAAAACAACTCCAAAAATTCTGAAATTTTTACAGGAGCTTGCTAACTTAGATATTGACCTTTTATTAAAATTTCAGAGGTTTTTATGCTATACATCGTTCTCCAAAAATTCTGAAAGATGCTGGGTTAGGGTTTGACTGAAAGTCAAACATGTTTGATTGTCCTCCAAAAATATTCAAAAAATTTCTAAAAATTGTGAAATTTTCCAAAGGGGTCACACACCAACCCTAGAACTTGGGGAAAATGTTTCCAGGAGATGATCACAAGATTTGACAAGAATGTTTTTGAAAGGTCAAGATTTGGATCAAAATACTTGTGACTTTGCATTCCCATATTCCTTTTACAAGAACTGTTTAGAGCATACAAGAAATACATGATGTAAGAAAAAAAATTAATTTCTACTCATTTTCTTACATTTGAAACACAAGCCAAAACTTGGGATGTTACAAATCTCCCCCCATACAAGAATCTCGTCCCGAGATTCTGTTTACTCGGAGAAGAAAAATGGGTAGTCCGCACGAAGACGATCTTCCCGCTCCCAAGTTGCCTCATCCTTGGAATGATTCGACCACTGAACCTTAAGGAACTTGATGACACGGTTTCTTGTCATTCGTTCAGATTCTTCAAGAATACGAACAGGATGCTCGCGGTAGGTCAAATCTCCTTGCACATCGAGACTTTCCAACGGAGTTTCCTCGGCTGGAACAATGAGGCACTTCTTCAAATGGGACACATGGAACACATTATGCACCCCCTCAAGTGTAGCTGGCAACTCCAACCTGTATGCAACAACTCCCACTCTCTCGATGATACGATAAGGCCCAACATAACGAGGAGCCAACTTGCCCTTGATGCCAAAACGCTGATGGCCCTTCAAAGGCGAGATTTTGAGGTACACAAAGTCATTGGGCTCAAAGCTCAACTCTCGGCGACGACGATCCGCATAGCTCTTTTGCCTGGACTGGGACACGCGCAAATACTCGCGAATCAACTGAACCTGGCTTTCGGCCTCGTTGATTGAGTCTGGGCCGAAGAACTGCCTCTCACCAATTTCTGACCAGTTCAGTGGAGTTCTGCACCTTCTCCCATACAAGGCCTCAAAAGGTATCATACCAAGACTGGCTTGGAAACTATTGTTGTGGGAGAATTCAGCAAATGGCAGGCACTTCTCCCACTTCTTCCCATAGGAAAGAACACAAGCACGGAGCATATCTTCCAAGACTTGGTTGACTCGCTCCGTCTAACTATCAGTTTGAGGATGAAAGGTTGTACTGAAAGTAAGACGAGTCCCCATAGTCTCCTGCAGACTATGCCAAAACCGAGAGGTAAAGAGCGCACCACGATCAGAAACAATCATCTTTGGCACACCATGAAGGCTCACGATCCTCGAAACATAGAGCTTGGCCAGGGGTCCCACACAGAGTTGAGTCTTGACAGGAAGAAAATGTGCCACTTTAGTCAGCCTATCAATCACGACCAAAATGGCATCATTCCCTTTGGACGAGCGAGGCAGGCCGGTGATGAAATCCATGCCCACGGAATCCCACTTCCACTCAGGCACTGGCAAAGGCTAAAGAAGACCTGCTAGACGCTGATGCTCAGCCTTAACACGACAGCGACACGTCGCACTCGGCAACGAACTTGGCAATCTTGTGAGGACCCCGGTTTATTCGGCTTGTACTGTTTAACCATCCACTTGGTCCTAACAGTACAAATCAACTAAACCAAGCCTCGAGATATGTATACTTCCTGCACTGCAGTATACACACCCGTTACAAAATCATGCATCAATTCCATTCATACACATAGAGCCAAGCAAAGCAACAATCGAAAGACATAGATAATATAAAGAGAGTTATTACAAAGAGAGGCCGACTGCCAAATAACACATAAGTAACTAATTTAAACAATGAAGCAAAGGGCCATAAGATGGCTATAAACAAAAGCCAATCGGTGTGCCTTTACCCACAAGGCAACCAACCGGACCGCCAAGCTAATCGTCCCAAACAGCGCCATAACACACTCACAAAAGTGAGGCCCTTGGGGCTCACCTTCTTTCTCTGCAACAATTAATATTAAGCAAAGCGGATGAGTACAAAACTTGTTTTGTACTGCAAGACCGACGTGTGAGTTAACGAACTATAATTAACTACATGCAAGCTTTATTTAAGTGGAGGAGGCTCGACTTATTTTCATAAAGCAAGTTTTCATTTGCAATAAGGTAATAGATTCAAAGCAAGTTTGCAATTAACTTTTATTGTTCAAATAAAGAGAGACAATTATAACAATAGATAGATGACAACACCAACCTAGAAGTGACTAACCCATAGTCACCACAACAATAGCATGAAGTACCCTTCATACCACCTATGTCAAGTTTAAGTTTTTAAAAGGTTGTAGTCTAGTTCTTGCGGAAATAACCAAGCGTGTCCATAACCTAGGACGAGGCTATTCGAATAGTTTTAACCTGCGGGGTGTACCAATGTACCCACACGATAGACCGCCTTTCCACCACCACGGTTAGCACACTTCCTTTGGTATGCAGGCATGGCTAAGTCTAACAAGACGCTTTCCAATGGGCGATGCTAATTAAGAGCCGCAACCCACGGAGAAAGACACATTAGCGACCTAACCGGTCCGCTAATGCTCCCTCCAACACCACAACACACACACACAGGAACACACCCACCGACCAGCTCATAATTAACACCTTCCAAAGTACTTAGTCAAGAGAGGTTCCATATCCCCCTCGTGTGGTTAGCACGCAATAATTGCTTGGATCAATGGCACAAGTAACTCGGTCCTTAGGGACTTAGGCACCATTCCAATCACACCCAACAGATCACCCAACATTCCATTGTGCCCAAGCCAAGATATAATTTTTGTTTTCAGTTTTTGATTTGCAAAATGGTAAAACACAAGGGTTGGACATAATGGAATAATAATAGCATTTGTGTGATCAAGATCACCGACTAAGTCGATGATCGCCCAATACTACCGATACTAGGCATGGCTAAGCAATATTTATTCAAAATCTACTAAGTGACAAGAGCTCATCCAACGAACTCTAATCACAGCAAATAACCTAGGCTCAGGTAGTAGAGGATAAACATTTACCTACAGATTATGCAACTAGAGGATTAACTAATCGGTTTAACAACAAAATAGCAATGCATACATAGAAGTTAAACAAAATATTAGACTTTAAAAGTAGTGGGATCAAATGGGAAATGATCAAAGCGCTTGCTCGCTTGTTGTTGCTCAAATCAAGTGCGGAGGATCGTGTGAGGACCCGGTTTATTAAACTTGTTTGTTTAACCATCCACTTGGTTCTAACAGTACAAATCAAATAAACCAAGCCTCGAGATATGTATACTTCCCGAGTGCAGTATACACACCCGTTACAAAATCATGCATCAATTCCATTCATACACATAGAGCAAGCAAAAGCAACAAGCGAAAGACATAGATAATATAAAGAGAGTTATTACAAAGAGAGGCCGACTGCCAAAAGTCATACAAATAAGTAAATACACAATGAAGCAAAATGGCCATAAGTTGGCGATAAACAAAAGCCAATCGGTGTGCCTTTACCCACAAGGCAACCAACCGGACCGCCAAGCTAATCGTCCCAAGCAGCGCATAACACGACTCACAAAAGTGAGGCCCTTGGGGCTCACCTTCTTCCTCTGCAACAATTAATATTAAGCAAAGCGGATGAGTACAAAACTTGTTTTTGTACTCGCATGATCGACGTGTGAGATAACGTAACTATAATTAACTACATGCAAGTTTTATTTAAGTGGATGAGGCTCGGACTTATTTTCAAGATAAAGCAAGTTTTCATTTGCAATAAGGTAATAGATTCAAAGCAAGTTTGCAATTAACTTTTATTGTTCAAATAAAGAGAGGCAATAATAACAATAGATAGAGAACAACACCAACCTAGAAGTGACTAACCCATAGCCACCACAACAATAGCATGAAGTACCCCTTCATACCACCCATGTCAAGTTTAAGTTTTTAAAAGGTTGTAGTCTAGTTCTTGCACGACCTTACCAAGCATGTCCATAACCTAGGACGAGGCTATTCGAATAGTTTTAAACCTGCAGGGTGTACCAATGTACCCACACGATAGACCGCCTTTCCACCACCACGGTTAGCACACTTCCTTTGGTATGCGGGCATGGCTAAGTCTAACAAGACGCTTTCCAATGGACGATGCTAATTAAGAGCCGCAACCCACGGAGAAAGACACATTAGACAGCCTAACCGGCTGCTAATGCTCCTCCAACAACACACACACACAAGAACACACCCACCGACCAGCTCATAATTAACACCTTCCAAAGTCTTGAGTCAAGAGAGGTTCCATATCCCCTCGTGTGGTTAGCACGCAATAAGCGCTGGCTTAGTGACACAAGTAACTCGGTCCTTGGGGACTTAGGCACCATTCCAACACACCCAACAGATCACATCAACATACCATTGTGCCCAAGTCAAGATATAGTTTTGTTTTCAGTTTTGATTTGTAAATCAATAAAACACAAGGGTTGGACATAATGGAGTAGTATAAGTAGTTGTGTGATCAAGATCACCGACTAAGTCGATGATCGCCCAATACTACCGATAACTAGGCATGGCTAAGCAATATTCATACGTAATCTACTAAGTGATAAGAGTTCATCCATCGAACTCTAACCACAGCAAATAACCTAGGCTCAGGTAGTAGAGGATAACCATTCACCTACAGATTATGCAACTAGAGGTCTAACTAATCAATTTAACAACAAAATAGCAATGCATACATAGAAGTTAAACAAAATATTAGACTTTAAAAGTAATGGGATCAATGGAAATGATCAAACTGCTTTTCGCTTGTTGTGGCTCAAATTGTTGCGGAGGGTCGTTCTCGGGTTACCGCAAATATCGAATCCTAAGCGAAAGAGCGAAAACAACCAATAAGACGAGCAACGCTTAAATGAAAGAGAAAGCAAAATTATCCAAATGCGATTGAAAATTATACACAAGGTATAATAGGAATATACCTAGACATAGGAACTGGAAAAACCTAATTTGGATTTGTGGTGCAAAGATATTCTCTAAAAACCTATTTTCGGCCATAATTAGCACTGTAGCAAAAACATTTTCTAGAAAGATTTGAAGCTGAAATTTTTATGGTGGCTTCCTACTGGTATAGTGATAACCCATATAAAATTTCAGGTCATTTGGAGTTATAATGAAAGAGTTATGATTTGTCTAAATTGTTTAGGTATTAAACAAAAATATGATCCTTATGATTTCTAAAAACAGTAAAATTTGTGAAACCAATTTTCCTAGCAAATAAACTATCAGGGGAAGTTAATCCAATTGGATTCATACAAAAATGATCTATAGATTAAAAGTTATGCATTTTCCAAGTTTGCTAAAAGTTCTGAAAAACAGTATTATGTTCACCTGTTTACTATTTTTGAAAATGGTTCTCCAGGTTTGATTATGGTCTACAATTATTTTTATATTTAAGTTCAAGTTATAAGGAAGCTAACAAAATTGGAATCATCTAATTTGGAGCTAAGATGACAAAGATATGAAAATGACAAGACCCTAATGTGATACTGATTTCTGGACTTAGCACTTTCGGGACTTCACTAACACCCAGAGACGTGGGCGAATGAGAGCCGTCGATCTCAGATCCAACGGACGACATTGAACCAGACCAAACACTCCTCACGCGCGCGGAACAGAGGGCCGACGTGGAGGCTCGTGGTCGTTGATCTGCGGATCCAACGGCCGAAGACCACCCACGTCGCTCCGCGAACGTTGTCGCCCGACAACGCGGCCGAAGGCTTCGCCGACAACGCCGGCGACCAAAGGCGCGTGGCGCGAGTGAATGCCGAGAATGGGTGCGCACAGCATTGCGCACCCTCCGTACCACCCACACCGGCGGTGGTGGACGAGCGGCGCGGTAAAAATGACAACGACGACAACAAAGCAAATAGCTCGCGGCGGACCATTCAAGCGGTGCACGAGCATCTAGGGGCTACCGAGGAGCTACCGACCGACGCGAGGTGCAGAGGCGGTCGAGCGACTCGGCGACGAAGCTCGCGACGGACCGAGGAAGATGACGCGAGGAAGACGGCCTGGGCAAAACCAACCATGCCGCGTCATCACGATGGGTTCTAGAGAGCACAGAGAAGCTCCCTGAGAAAGGAATTAGAAAAAGGAGCACTCACCGGCGCTGGAGACGAAGAAGGATGCCCGCGGCCGATTTGGGGGAAATCCAAAATCCCGGCGCTCCCGTTGAAGCAACCTGAAATGGAGTGGGGGTTAAGCACCACCGAGGTGAGAGGAAGGTGCAGGAGCAAGAAGGGAGCCAAAGAACCACTGGAGCACCGTCGGCGATAGGGGCTCCAAGCTCGGCAATGGCGGAAATGGGCGCTGGGGTGGTATGGGCTCGCTCGTGCTTAGTGAGTGCAAGAGGGAGCTGCGGGGAGAGGAAAGGAAGTCGAAGGGGGTGACCCGGGAGCTTAAGTAGGCCTGAGAAGCAAGAAAGCGCCGTTGCTCCGCCTCGGGTTCCCGCTGCCGCTGCGGTCGCCGTGAGCGACGGGAGCAGGTGAGACGACGACTAAACGGGGCGGTGGAGTGACGGGCATTTAATGCGCCTGCAGAGAGCCATTGGCGGCGCGGAGGTGGCAGACCGCGCGCACCACGCTCGGCTCCGCCATGGCGCTTGGCGCGCGAGCGAGAGGAGGACGACGATGGCGGCCGTCCGATTCGCATCCAACGGCGCTGTGCGATCGAGTCAAACGGCCGCGCTGTCGTCCACCGCTCGATGGACATCCAACGGTCGAAATGTAAGGCAACCGGAGTTGTCCGAATGCCTACACGAATGAGAGCCGTCCGATGGAGATCTAACGGCTGATGACGCGCGCGCCCGCTCGACCGCGCCGGGTGCGATTAGTTGGCTCGGTCGAGTCAAGTGACTCGAGCCCGAGCCTGACTCGAGTCCAATGAACAGTACAAACCAGTTAGGGTTTGATTTTAAACCTGAAACTTTGGGGATTTAATTGAGGCATCAAATCAACTCCAAAATTTATGAAATTTTAACTGGAGCTTTCTTACCTTGGGGTTAACCTTCCATAAAATTTCCAGAGGGTTTTGTGCACTGGAATTTTCTCAAGAAATTCCAGAAGGTTAAAACAGAGGTTTGACCAAGGTTTGACTTGCCTCTAAAATATTTCAAATAATTTCCAAAAATTATGAAATAATTCAGAGGTGTTACCAAGCCACCCTAGAACCAGGGAAAATTATTTCCAAGGGTTTGACAAAAGATTTGACCAAGGAGGTTGTTGACTTGATAAATGAGGCCTTTGATTTTTAATTTTCCAAAATTCTTTTACAAGAATTTCAGAAAAGTTTCAAAAGTAAAAGGATGAAGGAAAAGTTTTAATTTACCCTCATTTTATTACATTTGAAACACAAGCCAAAATGGGGATGTTACAGATCGTTCTCGGGGTTACCGCAAATGTCGAAGCCTAAGCGAAAAGCAAAAAGAAGCAATAACAACCAATAAGACGAGCAACACTTAAACAAAAGAGCAAGCAAAAATTATCCAAATGCGATGAAGTTTATACACAAGGTAAAATAGGAATAAACCTAGACATAGAAACTGGAAAAACCTAATTTGGATTTGTGGTGCAAAAGATATTCCCTAAAAACCTATTTTCGGCCATAATTAGGTACTGTAGCAAAAATATTTTCTAGAAAGATTTTGAATCTGAAACTTTTATGGTAGCTACCTACTGGTATAGTGATAAGCCATATGAAATTTCAGGTCATTTGGAGTCATATTAAAAGAGTTATGATTTTTCAAGTCATGAAAATGAATAGAATTAAATTGCATGTGAAACCTTGTTAAAAACAGTAACAATGCTTAAAACCAATTTTATCATTTAGTACTTTATTAGAGGAAGCTAACAAAATTGGTTTCACTAAAAATTGATTTCCAGAGAATTAGTTATGCAATTTACAAGTTAATTGCAAATTTTAGAATAATAAGTAGAATCTATTTCTAAACAAATTTTAAAATCTGTTTTCTGGAGCCAAACTAAACTCCTATTCATTTTTAGATTAAAGTACAGCTCAAACTAAAGCTAACAAAATTTGAATCAACCGATTTGGGTTTAAAATGAATTAGTTACGCATTTTTGAAGTTTAATATCTTTTTCAGTTTGCAAATAAAGCTTTCGGGAAACTCATAAAGGCTATTACGACGTGGCTGAATATGGACCGTCGATCCTGGATCGGACGGCCCACGCGCACGGCGCGCACAGCATACACACAAAGCGCCCACCGAGGCTCACCGTTGGATCAAGATCCAACGGTCCAAATGATGAGGGCATTCGGACCGAACGAATGCCTTCGCAATCCCAGCCGTTGATCTTCGATCCAACGACCCAGATTGAACCACGCCGAAACACTCCTCACGCGCGCAGAACATGGGGCCGAAGTGGAGGTTCCAGGGTCGTTGATCTCTGGATCCAACGGCCGAAGACCAGCCACGTCGCTCCCGCAGCGTTGTCGTCCGACAACATGGCCGAAGGCTTCACCGGCAAAACACCGGCGACCAAAGGCACGACGACGCGAGTGAATGCCAGGAATGGGTGCGCAATAGCGTTGCGCGCCCTCCGCACCACCCACACCGGTGGTGGACGAGCGGCGGCGCACGGCGGCGGCGGCGGCAAAGATGACGACGACGATAAGCGGAAAAGAGCTCGCGATCGGTCCATTCAAGCGGTGCTGAGCATCTAGGGACTACGAGGAGCTACCGACGGACGCGGAGTGCAGAGGCGGTCGGAGTAGCTCCGCGACGAAGCTCGCGACGGCAACAATAGCGCAACGAGGAAGCCGTCCCGACAACTAGAGAGCGACCGCATCATCAAAATAGGTCCCACGTGCCACCGATGCTCCAGAGAAAGGAATTCGGGAGATGGACTCACCAAGACCGAGACGAGAGAGGCGCCGCGGCGATTTGGGAAATCAAAAACCCGGTGCTCCGTTGAAACCACACAAAAGAGCGGTTGTTAAGCACCACCGAGGTGAGGGAAGCAACAGAGCAAGGAGGAGCCAGGAACCACCGAGCACGGCCTTCACCGAGAAGCTCGCGGGCAACAATGGCGGAGAGAAAAGCAGGCGTTTGGAAGCTCCACGAATGCGGTGGGTGCAAGGAGAGGCTCACAGTGCGTAAAGGAAGGCGGGGAGGAAGATGGGAGCTTAAGTAGGCGAGGAAGCGAGAGCAACGGCGGCAAGCCTCGGATGTCCACGCCGCCACGGCCGCCACGAGTGACGGAGCAGTGGCGATGGACTTTGGGGCGACTGGCGGCGCGCATTTAATGCACCTGCCGTTGGCGTCGAGGTGAGTGGACGCGACGCTACTACCCACGAGCCTCTCGCCATGGCGCGAGCGAGCGCGAAGCGGCGGTGGCGGCGAGCGAGGAGGACGACAAGGGTGGCCGCCCGATCTTGATCCAACGGCGGACAAGAGAACGCGTCACCACCTCGTTGGCCGAACAGGGACCGCGCGATGGAGATCCGACGCACACAAGCGAGCCACGTCGACGGGTCCAAACCAGAGCTGGTACAGTTAGGTGGTTGGACCCAGCCAACTCACTCGAGCCCGATGAGCACGTGCCAACCCAGATTAGGTTTGATTTTTGAACTGAAACTTTGGGGATTTAATTGAGGCATCAAATCAACTCCAAAATTTATGAAATTTTAACTGGAGCTTGCTTACCTTGGGGTTTACCTCCCATAAAATTTCCAGATGTTTTTGTGCACTGAATTTTTCTCAAGAAATTCCAGAAGGCTATTTCAAAGGTTTGACCAAGGTTTGACTTGCCTCTAAAGTATTTCAAATAATTTCCAAAAATTATGAAATAATTCAGATGGGTCACAAGGCAACCTTAGAACCTAGGGAAAATTATTACCAAGGGTTGACACAAGATTTGACCAAGGAGGTTGTTGACTTTAGATAATTGAGGGTTTTGATTTTGAATTTCCCAAAATTCTTTTACAAGAATTTTCAGAAAAGTTCAAAAGCACAAGGATGTAGGAAAAGTTTTAATTTACCCTCAATTTCTTACATTTGAAACACAAGCCAAAATGGGGATGTTACAAATCTCGCGCTTCATTCGGGTCCACCAGAATCTCTGACGAAGATCTTGGTACATTTTGGTGGCCCCGGGATGGATAGACAAGGGGGAATCATGGGCTTCGCGGAGAATCAAGTCCCGCAATTCTATGACCTTTGGGACCACAAGACACTGCCCAAACCACACAACACCATGCTCATCTTCTGAAAAGCACTTGGCTGTCTCATCCTTGATGTTTTGCTTAATTTGACTCACACCAACATCTGATTGCTGCGCAACCTTAATTTGATCCCCCAAGGTTGGTTGCACAATCAAAGTAGCAAGATAACCGTGCTCAACCAAACCCAAATTGAGCCGCTGAAATTCTTCAAGAAGGGCGGGCTGCTGCTCTTGGAGCATCAAAGTATTGCAATACACCTTCTGACTAAGTGCATCGGCAACAACATTGGCCTTGCCCGGATGATATTGAATGCCCATGTCATAATCTTTGATCAATTCCAACCATCTTCTTTGCTTGAGGTTTAGATCTGGCTGGGTGAACAAATGCTTCAAGCTCTTGTGATCAGAATACACCTTACAACGGTTACCGATCAGGTAATGCCGCCAAATCTTGAGTGCATGAACCACTGCAGCCTAACTCCAAGTCATGGGTAGGATAGTTGAGTTCATGAGACTTCAACTGCCTTGATGCATAGGCCACTACCTTGCCTTTCTGCATAAGAACACAACCAAGCCCCTAACGTGACGCATCACAAAAGATATCAAAGCCCTTGTGGATATCAGGAAGAACAAGTACTGGGGCTGAAGTCAAACGCTTCTTGAGTTCTCGAAAAATCTCATCACAAGCAGAGGACCACACAAACCTCTTGTCCTTCTTGAGCAACTCAGTTATCGGCTTCGCAATCTTGGAGAAATTCTCGATAAAGCGACGGTAGTAACTCGCCAAACCAAGAAAACTCCGCACATCGGTGACTGACTTTGTGGGGACCCCGGGTTATCTCCGTAAGACCGAGACTAAGCATGGTCTTAAGGACATAACTCTGGATCTCCGGTAAATGGATTCCAACTTAACTCAATCTAAATGAGAGGCTTGACTGAAAACTAGAGCCCCGACGATCATGCACGCCGCTCCTCTGCGAGCACTACATGATTGTCGGTTCTCCAACAAGTCAAGCACTACACTTAGTGAGTTAAATAGGAAGCCATGATCAGCGAGTATGACTTATATTGGCTCCCAAGATCAGCGACCAATATACTCATACTCTCATACAACGTTGATCACATCCATACAACACTCATACATAAATAGTACAAACGGCATACATCAAAGTTCCAAGTTTACAACTAATACAAGTGGCCGACCGGCCAAATTAACAAGTTCATAAAGTAGCAGCGGAAACAAGTAAATAAACCAAAATGCCAGCAGTGGTATGCCCCATAACCCATCGGTAACCGACTGGGGTTAAAAGGTAGCACTACTCATCAGTGTCGCCTAAATCGGCACTGACAAGCTCATCGGGCTCGATATCTTCCTCACCTGTAAGAGCCAGCAAACATCTGGCTGAGTACAAAAGAGTACTCGCAAGTCTTACACAAAATAAAAATTAGTTATGCATAAGGCTGTTCCAAGGGATGGCTCATATTGGCTTAGTTTTGCAGAAGAGACGCAACAAGGTACAACCTACACATACTAGTTTTTCAAGTGCCATTTCAAAATCAGATTTGAAGTAGAAGTAAAGCATGTGAACAAGTAATGAATTAAATAACAAATAAATCATACAAATAGCAAAGTGGCTATCCACTTTGATACAACAACAAGCATGAACATCCCATTCATGACAATACCAAGTTATAACCACAATTTAAATTTCAAGTCTAACAATAGTAACTCCTGAACTCAAGCGGTTGTCTATAACCGTGGACACGGCTATTCGAATAGATTTATACCCTGCAGGGGTGTACTACTTTACCCACACGACTTGATTAGCCCGTAAGCCTCCAGATGCCTTCGAATATAGCATACTTCCTATGATATGTCGGCCGGGTAAATCAAGATATGGTCGTTTTTAGCAAGAAAATCCATTGGACTAAGTCCCTCAACCTAGGGCTCCTAGGAAACACAAGACGTTAACGTCTCCATCCTATCGACCCAAAAGGAAAACATGGGATTTCTCGGTCTCATGCCCTTACAATTTCACCACCGTGGGACTCAACACAACAAACCTTCCCCGTACTTAACCATACGGCTCCCAACCCGCGTGTGGTAGCACGAATGTACTTGAATCAACGACGTTACCAAAGTTCGGTCCTTAATTGTCTAGACAAGTTAAACCACATACCCAATCTCGTGCACGAAGGCACCATCACTAGCCATCACTTGTCTGGACCAAAAGCTCATTTAAAATGACAAAATATAACTCATAAAACATATACGAAGATCTGAAACAACGGTATAAAATGACAGTTGTGTTTATCCCATAATTGTCAGGTTATTCTTGACAATCAGACTACCGTTTCTAGACTTGCATGGCTAAGCAAAACCCGAACAATATAATTTCACACATCCTATCATAAACATTTCAGTACTGGAATAATTCATGGATAGCCACAATGACAAGATAATAGGATGTGTCTAACTATTCATCACAAAAATAGCGACATTATCAAAGTAGCATGCAAGCAATTATCATTGCACTAACTTAACAAAAACTGGGATCAAATATGATGCAAAAGAAAGTTCAAATGATGCTTGCTTTGCTGGTAGAGTAATTGTTCACTCTCGGTGGTGTAGGAGTCAATATCAAAAGGCTCGGAATCTATATAAGCACAATACCAAATAAACATCGAGAAATACTCAAAAATTCAAGTACTCAAAAATGCATGATTTTTCTACAATAGCTAAGTCATGATTTTAGATGATTTTTTGTGAAAGAATTATTTCATTTTGATTTAGTATATGAAAGTTATGGTGGTTTGAATTTCAGATTTCAATACGCCTTCATTCATGTAATTTAATTATGAGATGAAAATTTGTAGAGCAGTGGTGAGTACATGGATTACATGGATAAATAGGAAATATTATTGTAAGTTCAAAACAGTTGAGTTTGCTTCAATTGGAGTTTTCATGATTTAGTTATTGATTTCTAAAGTTATCAGCATTAATAGTGTAAAAATAATGCCTTTTAGGATCATTTTCATCAAACTATAGTTTCTGTGACAGAGGTAAGTTTGAAACCACTTTCATAATTAAGTTCATTTGAAATAGAAATTATCAAAATTGATTTCACTGTTTTTGGAGTTTCCAAAAATTACTTATGAATTTTTAAAATTATGAGCCTTTTTCTATTGTAAAAATAATAGTGTTAATGGGTCAATTTCCAAAATACTACTCTCTGCTGCAGCCACAAGGTTGAAACAAATTTTAACATAAAGTTCATTAAAAATAAAAATTATCAGAAGTGGTTTCACTCATTTTGGAGTTAAAATGATTTAGTTGTGTATTTTAGAAGTTACGACCAATTTTCAGTGTGCAAATTAATAGATTTCGAATTTCCTAACGCATTTCATACTTTTCTCATCAAGCCACGCACTAGCCGCACAAACTGACAAAAGGGTCCCGGTCGTGGTTGACTCGTCCACCTTGACCCATTTCGGTAAAACAAGTAAAGCGTACTTCATGAAAGATGCTTTCCAAATATGAAAACGTACTTTTGATTTTTCAACTACAATATTACGTTTTACTTAACAGAAAGCGTAAACTCTAAACTTACGCAACTACTTAACAGGTCGTATGTCCCACTTGTCAAAGACTCAAGATTTACAAACCAATTCCTAATCATGTTCTTTTAGCGGTGGGACCTACATGTCATAAGGACAATAAAAACCTCAGTTAACACTTAAACAAGGTCATTAACTTTAAACGCTCGCTGCTGGGCGTTGCGGACGAACAACATGTACCGCGTCGGCCTTGCTTGCCGACACGGCGGCATGGTGGCCTCACTACCGCATGAACTAAGGGCCAGGATGGGACTGCAATAGCCCGACGGTCCAAGCGGTGGCCGGAAATTGGCCGGTGATGAACCACAGCGGCGGCGCGGCAAGAACAGGCGGCGGTGCAGATACGGCAAAAACAGCTACGCCGATTTGAACACGCGTTAAGCAAAAGAACGCATGCTTATGATCCTAGGGTACATGAGGAAACTACCTGAGTTGAAAGGAGGACTAGAGAATCACAGGAGCTCGCCGGCGGCGTGTAACCGAAAAGCGGCAAGGAGAGGCCCACGATGTCACGACAACCTGAGCAAGGAAACCAACAATGGGTGGTCGGAATAGATAGGGTAGGTACATAAGATACTCAAACTAAAAGGAACCGAGAAATGGCTCACCCGGCCGGAGATGGAGACGAAAGGGGCAAAGTCAGCCGGAAAATGTAAAACTTCAAAATCCGACAACCCTGTTAAGCCATTGGTGCAAAAAGATGAGGGGTTTTCAATATCACGTTAAGGTGCACGAGATGACACGAAAGATTTGGTTTAATACCTCCCGGAGTCGAGAGTGACAAGGGAAACTCCTCGGGTGCGCGCCCTGGACACGGCAGAGAGC
Source organism: Ampelocalamus luodianensis (assembly GCA_036346255.1). NCBI lineage: Eukaryota > Viridiplantae > Streptophyta > Magnoliopsida > Poales > Poaceae > Ampelocalamus > Ampelocalamus luodianensis. The sequence goes on along the minus strand of CM070620.1, from coordinate 72,084,571 downwards.
TCGACAATGGGCTGGACGCTACAAGCAACATGAGGAGTTCGTATTAGCAAAATGGGTAAGGCGTTGAACAAGGAAAAGAATGGTATCACCCGGTGGGAGCTTACCTGCGTAGAGAGCCAAAACGAGCTTCCCTCTCCTCGGTCAACAGAGGAGAAGTGAGGAAGAAGGAGGGGGTGCGAGGGGTGTTATGCCCGGATGTTGACGGAGATGGAGGCGACGTTACGCGGGGAACGCTCCGGAGTGGCCAATGGCAGCGGCGGATTGACGGCGTCGAGGGGCGTCAACTGAGCGTGTCGGGGTGACATGTGTAGGGAAACAGGTAGGCTACACTAGCGCAAATTAAAAAATTCTACCCGTAAACCAAGATCACTGCAGTTATAGATCACAGTCTTACCACTAGACGCGCAGGTGCGGAAGTTGATGCAGCGTGTCGGGGCAGTGTAGTCGTACTAAGTTGATGCAGTACGTCGGGGCAGAGTAGTCGTACTACTTCCTCATCCTCGTCGTGGCGTCCCACGCATGATCCTTTCTTGCGGTTCGTCCCAACGCCACGATGCGGCGCCTTCAAAGGTATCCACACGCACGGAGGAAGCAACGACGCCGGACTACTAGATCCGCGCGAGCGACTAGGGCGTGGGAGGGTGGCGGCCGTGGTTTGGGATGTCACGAAAAACTCAACCCTTAACAAGGCGCCCGCCCTCCTTTTATAGACGTCCTTATAATGGGCTTCTACGAATAGAGGCCCATTAGGACTCAATGCCACCTAATTCGGATCCAATCCGAATTAGGCTTCACCTTAAGTGTGTGACCCTATAGGTTCACGTATGTTTAGACATGACGCAAGTACACATACTTGGTCAATAGTTGGTAGCGACCTCTAGCAAGACGTGCCAACTCCTAAACGCACGTAAAGATCATATCGGACGAACCATCACAACGTTATGTACATGCCAATCCCTTTGCCTCACGATATTCGGTCGAGCCCAAGTGACCACTCTTTCTCGATCCGTGATCCGAATCCCTTACTAGGTTAACTCTTAACCTTAAGTAGCATGACCATGCATTTCGGATCCGATCACTCGAGGGCCAGAGATATCTCTCGGTAGAGAGGGCAAATCCCATCTCGACCGACCATGCCTCACAAAGATGCTTCATGACAAACCCGAAAGCTACCTTTATAACTACCGATTCTGAGTAGCGTTTGATAGCCCCTAAGTAGGTCTATTCACATCTCAAGTACATGCGACAATCTCGTGTCTAAGGACAAGGCGTACACATTGTGTAGAGAGAACCATAAGTATAAAATCTATGTCTCATGTTGGGTCGGTCCAACCCCATGTTCTAAACATGTGTCCACATTGTTGGTTTGACATCTCCATGTCTATGACCTGTGAAACATGGTCATCAACCGATACATGTGCTAATCCATCATTCACGTGTGTCCTCACATGAACTCCGACTAGGGACAACTTTAGAATAACCATACAAGTAAAGAGTTTCACAAACAAGTCACATACTTGTTAATCAACACAAAGGCAATATTCAAGGAACATTTATTAAATCATGGATACAACGAAATATCATCATCAAAATGATTGCCTCTAGGGCATATCTCCAACAACATGGCCGCGTGGCGCGTGTGTTCTGAGCCCGCAGCGGGAGGTTGGAGATGAGCGTGACAGCGCAGGCCCACGGTGTCAGCGGCTCATCGCGCGCGAGCGGATGGGGCTTAAGTGACTCGGTGCACACCGTTGGATCTCGGATGGACGGCTTAGATTGGAGAGAGGCGATCGCAACGGGCCGAAGGGGTACGTGACCTGGACCGTTGATCCTAGATCCGATGGTCAACATGCGAAGGTGCATTTAGGCGGTCGGGCTGAGTCAGTTCGCCTGGGTCGGGCTCGAGCCCAAGGAAACAGTACCGGTCAGTTAGGGTTTAGGATTTTGACTCAGATTTAAATGGTTTTTCCTACTTTGACCAGGGTGCTAAAAATAGAAATAAAATTCCTAAAATCATGAAATAATTCCTGGGGGTTCCTGGGATAACCTAGTGTCCATAAAAATTATTTAACCCTACTTTTCATGATATAAAGTGTATAATTTAAATTCAAACATAATGTTGGTCTTTAAATTGTGTTTGAATTTTCATAGGGTTCAAACCAATCCCAAAAATTTGGGAAAAATTATGTTAATTCATGATAATTAATATAGTGTGTGAATAAATTATTTCCAAAGGAACTTTAGTAGCATTTTTTAGTTTTTAGTTTGGGGTTCAAATTAAAGTGTATGTTTCATATGTATTTTGAGATTTTCCAAGTACAATATTTAAATAAAAAGTTTCAAAACATGATGCATGCTAATGACATGCATAATAAACCTCTTTGTTAATTTGGGGATGTGACAGACCTGGGCTGACCCCAGGATAGCACATCACTGACCTTGCTAGGATCCACAGCTACACCTCTTGCCGAAAGAACATGGCCTAAGAATGCCACTTCCTTCAACCAAAACTCGCACTTGCTGAACTTCGCATACAGCTGGTGCTCACACAGCTTTCCCAATACAAGCTTCAGATGCTCAGCATGCTCTTCTTCACTCTTGGAGTAGATAAGAATATTATCAATAAATACCACCACAAACTTATCCAAATACTCCATGAATACTAAGTTCATAAGATTCATGAATAAAGCAGGAGCATTGGTTAAGCCAAAAGACACGACGGTGTACTCGTAAACACCATAACGAGTAGTGAAAGTCGTCTTCGGAATATCTTCCGCCCTGATCCTGACTTGATGATACCCCAACCTCAAGTCAATCTTGGAGAATACTCGGGCTCCAGTCAACTGGTCAAAGAGATCATCAATGCGGGGCAAAGGATACTTGTTCTTCACCGTCACCTCATTAAGCGGACGGTAATCAACACACATACGCAAGGTCTTGTCCTTCTTCTTCACAAAGATCACAGGACAACCCCAAGGAGATGAGATAGGACGGATAAAACCCTTCGCTTGAAGCTCACCTAGTTGCTTCTTCAACTCCTCCAACCCATTAGGAGGCATCCGATACGACGCCTTTGAAATTGGAGCGGTACCGGGCAGCAACTCAATGACGAACTCCAGGTCTAGAACCGGGGGCATCACAGGCAAATCTTCAGGAAAAACATCCACAAAATCACACACTGTGGGAACATCCTGAATCTCCAAGGCTGGCTTCGCTTCAAGTGCACAAAGATGTGGCCCTTGCAGCTGCGGTGAAAACCCAACCTATTCGCTTGAGGGGTTGGTGAGGTAGACAATCTTCTTGGCACAATCGATTTGCCCCAAGTGTTGGGACAACCAATCCATGCCAAGAATCACATCCAGACACGATGAGTTGAGTAGGATGAGGTTCGCCAAGAATCCCACTCCTTCGACTTTAATAGGAACATCCCGGCACCCTTGATCAGCTCTCATTTCCCAACCCGGAGAGCGAATAAGCAAAGGTGCCACCAAAGGAGCAAAGTGAAGATCACTAGCAGCAGCAAAAGATCTCAAAATAAAAGAATGTGAGGCTCCTAAATCAAATAATACTGCAGTAGGGCGAGAATTGACAAGAAGCATACCCAACACAATGGCAGGTGCCTCCTGTGCCTCCTCGGCCGAGATATGGTTGACTCGGCCACTTCCCACGCCCTGGGTCTTCTGGACTACCTTCTGGTCAGGTGGGTGACCACTTCCTTGCCCCCGTCCTCTATTAGGATGAGGGGCCGCTCCAGTCCTCTTAGGGAAACTATTAGCATAGTGGCCCTTCTGGTTGCAGGAGAAGCAGGTGACCTCGGCAGCCGGATTGTGGAGGCCACCCTACTGCTGGGCCGCAGGTGCACGTGACTGAATCACGGCCTACGGGGGACGGGGAGCTGGTGCCGACAGCCTAGGCGACGGTGAAGCAGAGAACGTGCCCCCAGTGCAGCCCAACACGGGACGGAGAGGCTAGCTCAGTGCGGCATCGCCGGGCCTCCCACTTGCGCTTGCGGGACTCGCCCAGCGCCTTCGCCTTGTGCTCGGCGACGATGGCCTTGTCCACCAAGGTCTGGAAGTCAGCAAAGTCCACAATATAGAGCTTGTCCTGCAGCTCCTCAGACAAACCCTCCATAAACTTCTCCTGCTTGGCCTCATCAGTGGCCACCTCAACAGGAGCATACCTCGCCAAATGGTTGAACTCATGGAGGTACTCAGTCATAGATTTGCGCCCCTACCGAGCGCAAGGAACTCCTTCTTCTTCAGCTTCATAAGGCCGGCGGGGACGTGGGCCCATCGGAAGGCAATGTGAAACTCCTCCCAAGCGACCACATGGCTAGCGAGCTGCATGGCAAGGAAGTTCTCCCACCAAGAGAGTGCTGCACCCTCAAGCTGGTGGGATGCGAAAAGTGCCTTCTCCTTCTCCTGGCACTGAGCGATGTTGAGCTTTCGCTAAACCAGACATAGCCAATCATCCGCATCAAGAGGGTCCTTGGACCGGGAGAAGGTGGGTGGCCGCGTACGGGGGAACTCCGAAAGTCCCCCATGAGACTGATGTCCACCACCTCCAGATCCCGAGGCACCAGAGGGAGTGGAGGTGTTCCTCGCGATAACCTCTAGGATCCGCGTCTGATCCATGCGGTTCCACTCGATCTGAGCAAGAACCTCTAGCCATGGTCGGAGGAGGCGGGAGCTCCTCATCATGACCCACTGGCTGACCGCTGCGTGTTCTTCCAGCCATCCTGTTCCACAAAGTAAGTCAGCAACAACTCTGGGACAGAAGGCAAGGAAAAACAATTAACATCTCTACCAAATGAACTCCAAAAGCTTAAAAACCAGCATAAAATCAATGTAAGATCTCAATTTACAAAATCAACTCCCTGGTATGACTAACTCGTATGGAAGAATGAGCAATCAGTTTTAGGAAGGCAATTTCAGAACATAACCCTTGGTTCAACCCAGCTAAAAAGCAAGGTAAGACCACGTAAAGAAAGGTTAGACACTTAGCTAACTCATATCACATCTTACCCTTTTATTCTCACAAGTTTTAGTTGAATTAATCTCTCATTTTCAATTCTATATACTATTAATAGCTAGCTGTCCAGAATATCCTACTTGCTGTCCAGATTTTGCCTCTACTCTCCTAGCCAAAATCCTTACTTCCAGAAACTCCTAACCTTCCCCAAAAGACAGCCAATACTCCCATTTAACTCTCATGGTTCTCCCAAAACCAATTTAACCGATAAACAACTATCTTTTGAAAGAAGGTGAGGGGAAAATCAGCATTTCAAAACTTAACAAGACAAGGTAAGGTGGGCAAGCTAAGATAGGTAAGGAATAAAATTTGAGAGATGACTTAAGATTTTCATAAATCATTTGATGTTTAGAAGCTAAGTTTTCAAAATATCCTAAAGACGACCAAGCTAGGGGTTTCTACGGTCAGTATGGCTCTGATACCAACTTTGTGAGACCCCGGTTTATTTAGCTTGTAATACTTAGCCTTCCATTGGCTCTAGCATCACAAACAAAATACACTGTGTCTCGATGGACATGTGCTTCCCATAATTGCAGCACATATACATATTTACAAAATCATGCATCAATTCCATACATCACATAATAACAAGTCTAGCAAAAGACATACATAATATATAGTTATTACAAAGAGGGGCCGACCGGCCAAATGACATCAAAGTATCAATAACAGCGAAAGCAAAAGTGACACAAGATGGCTATAAACAAAAGCCAATTAGTGTGCCTTAACCCACAAGGCAACCAACCGGACCGCCAAGCTAGTCGTCCCAAACACTGCCATAACACAACTCACAAAAGTGAGGCCCTTGGGGCTCACCCTCTACCTCTGCACACAACAAGCAATGCTCCCAAACACCATCCCTCCTGCGACTCCCTACGACTCGGAGCCAACACACGCCAAAGTACTAAGTCAAGAGAGGTCCCATACCGTCTAGTGTGGTTAGTACGCAAGAATGCTTGGTTTAGTGTAACAAGACGTTCGGTCCTGGTTGACTCGGGCACCATTCCAGTCACACCCAAAATCACACCAACATACCAATGTGCCCAAGTCCAAATCATTTTGCTTTCATTTTTAGTTTTCACAATTAAACATAGCTCAAAGCTGAAACATAAAGTCATAATAAGCATTTGTGTGATCAAGGTCATCGACTAAGTCGACAACCGCCCATTTCTACCGATAGCTAAGCATGACTAAGCAGTTTAACTCGTACTACTAAGTGATAAGGGCTCATCCACGAACCCAAAATCACAGCAAGATAGTCCTAGGCTCAGTAGTAGAGGATAAACATTTTCCTACATATTATGGGTCAACTAATCGACAATAGTTTAAAACAAGATAGCGATGCATACGTAGAATTTGTAAACAACATATTAGAATTTGAAAATAATAGGAACTGTGAGGACCCGGAATATTTAACTAGTAACACATAACCTCCAAATGGTTCTAGTATTACTAATTAAACATTCTAAGCCTCGATGGACATATGCTTCCCAGAATTGCAGCATATGCACATCATCACAAAATTACACATCAATTCCATACAACATACAACACTAAGTTCAACAACGACATACATAACGTAAAGTTATTACAAAAGAGCCGACCGGCCAAATATAACAATAAACAAGAATGACAGCGGAAGCAAAAGGTGCCATAAGATGGCTAGAACAAAAGTCGACCGGTTAGCCATACACCCACAAGGAAACCGACCGGCCGCCTGACTAGACGCCTCTCAAAGCTACACAAAGACAACTCACAGAAGTGAGGCCCCTCGAGCTCACCTTCTTTCTCTGCAACAAATACATTTAAGCAAGATAACTGAGTACACAAAGGTACTCGCAAGACTGACGTGTGGAATAGCAGACCTATTCATAAACTACATGCAAGCTTATTTAGGTGGAGGTTGTATGTTTCATTTCGCACAAAGCCAACTTTATTTGCAATAATGTAATACATTTAAAAGCAAGTTTGCAAATCTATTTTGTTGTCAACATAAAAGCGTAATAAAGATACATACAAGTAACCACCTGGAAGTGACTATCCCAATAGCCACCACAACATAGCACGAATCCCCGATTCGTACCACCCATCAAATTTTAATTAAAAGGTTGTAGTCTAACTCTTGAAAGACCTTGCCAAGCGTGTCCATAACCTAGGACGAGGCTATTCGAATAGTTTTAACCCTGCAGTGGTGTACCAATGTACCCACACTTGCATCGCCTTTAAGCCACAAAGCACACTTAGAAGGTATGCCACACGACTAAGTCCTAAGAGACATTTCCAATCTTGTGCATTAACTACGAGCGCTCGTATGGATAAAAATCCATACGCTTACATTGTCACCAAAGACAACCCACCGTTACTGGGAAGCCTTTGGACTCTACAATGCTCCCAAAGACCATCCCTCCTGCGACCCCTGCGACCCGCGCCTAATACACGCCAAAGTACTAAGTCAAGAGAAGTCCCATACCCTCTAGTGTGGTTAGCACGCTAAAATGCTTGGTTTAGTGTAACAAGATGTTCGGTCCTTGTTGACTCGGGCACCATTCCAGTCACACCCAGAAGCACACCAACATACCACTGTGCCCAAGTCTAAATCATTTTGTTTTCAGGTTTTAGTTTTCACAAGTAGACATGGCACAAGGCTGAAATCATAATCATAATAAGTTTTATGTGATCAAGGCTATCGACAAGTCGATAACCGTCCATTTCTACCAGAAGCTAAGCATGGCTAAGCAATTAATTCGCAAACTACTAAGTGACAAGAGCTCATCCACGAACCCTAAATCACAGCAATAACCTAGGCTCACGGTAGTAGAGGATAATCATTTGTCTAAGGAAATGCATCTACTAGGCCAACTATCGACAATAGTTAAAACAAGATAGCAATGCATACATAGAAGTTGTAAACAACATAAATACTTAAAATACTGGGATTAACATGATCAAACTGCTTGCCTTGCTGGATTTGTTCTTGCTGCAGAGGGGAGTGCTCAGGTTCAATAAATTCTTCGGAACCTAAAGAGAAAAGGCGATAAAAACCGATAAGAACGAAGAACACCAAAAGAAACTCAACAGCAAAGAACATCCAAATCTATTGAAATTTTTACAGCAGCTAGGGGTTGATTTTAGACAATTTTAGAAACAAGAATTACTTCATTTGGACTTAGTATGAAAAAGTTATGGCTAATCTAAGTTCTCTCAGCCTGAAAATCATAATTAAATTAATTTCGGTTACTGTTCATGGCAAAAATTTCTATAATGATCCAGAAGCTGAAATTTTTATGGTAGGTAGATAAGGTCATCCTAACAACAGCAAAACTGAGTTTGCACAAATAGGAGTTGAAATTAAATAGTTATGATTTTTCTAAGCTCTAAAACTAGTAGATCATTAATTTCGGTGGCAAGGGTCATATGAAGACCTATTCTATATTACAGTACATTCCTAGTAGGTTTTAACAAAACTTAGTTTGCTCAGTTTGGAATTACAGAGAAAAAGTTATGCATTTTACAAATTTCCAATGAATTTCTAGACTATCATTTTTACTAAACAAGATCATGTATTTTAAATTATTTTCTGCTACATAACAGTGCCTAAATTCATTCTTAGATTAAAGTTCATACTATAACAGAGCTACAGCAACTGGAATCATTCAAAAAGGAGTTAAAATGACAAAGTTATGCACTTTTGAAATTTGAAACATAAAAAGACTTAGAACATTTGAGCTCTTGGGAGGTCCAAACGAACTGAACGAAAAGGAGAGGTCGTGGGCCGTTAGATCAAGATCTGACGGCTACGGGCCTCGAAGCACAGCGCACACAAGACCTCTTCCCGCACAGGGGAGGTCTGGACCGTTGAGATCAGATCCAACGGCCACGACCAGTGCATGCACAGCGCACGCAAAGAAGGTCCTTGCGCCTATCAGAGGTTGTGACCGTCAGATCAAGATCTGGCGGTCCCGAGCACTAGGGGAGGTCTAAAAGTCAACGATTGAACAGACGAGATCTTAACGGCTCAGATCTCCCCTGGGAGGTCCTGAGCGGTCGAGATCTACCCAGGGAGGTCCTAGACGGCTAAGATCAAGCGAGGGAGGTCCTTAACGGTCAAGATCTCACGGGGGAGGTCCTGAACGGTTGGGATTTAACCGAGGAGGTCATGGATGGTCAAGATCTACTCGGGGAGGTCCTAAGCGGTAGTGATTCAACGGGAGGAGATCTGGACGGCTCAGATCAGGCCTAGGGAGGTCCTGAACGGTCAGGATTGAGCCTAAGAGGTCGGAGCGGGGTTGTCTTTGTAGAAGACCAGGGGTGTCTTTTTGCAAAGACGACCTCGTGGGTGGTCCTGAGGTGGTCTTTGCAAAAATGATCAAGGAAGGTCTTTTTGCAAAGATGACCCCGAGGGTGGTCTTTGAAAAATGACCAAGGGAGGTCTTTTGCGCACGGGAAAATATCTAAACGGCTAGGATTTAACCAGGGTGGTCCTAGACGGTTAGGATCAACCCAAGGGGAGGTCCTGGCACTAAGAGTTTTCGCAGACCAGGATCTAACGGCTTAGAGCTAATCCTAGGAGGTCTTTAACGGCCGAGATTAACTCCAGGAGGTCCGGAGACTTAAGGTTTTCGCGAGAAAGGTTCTACCGCACAGATCTAACTCGGGTGCTCTTAACGGCTGAGATCAAACGATGGGGAGGTCCTGAGTCTAGAGTTTTCCCAGAAATGAATCTAAAGCCTAGATCTAACCCCAAGGAAGTCATCGACGGCCAAGAACAACCCGAGGAGGTCCGAGCATTTGTCGAAAATCCGACAAAGTACAGAGCACCGCGCTGAGATCGCCGGCACGTCACCGACGACCAAGACCACGGCGACGGGGACAAAGGCCACCAAAACGAAGCTAATCCTATTGCAAACCTATCAGAGGCATTCTCGACGGCGGAGTTGGCTTAGAACGCCGGCGAGCCGGAGAGGAGCGGAGGGTGGTTTTCGGCAGAATCCGAAAACAGCAAAAAGCTCCACCCCGAGGTAACCTAGAGAGTCCTTAAGCACTAAAGGAACAAAGAGAACTCACCAGGACACCGAGGAGGTTTAGAGGAGGTCGGAGAAGAGCAATCGGCGGAGCAGTTTGCCGGAGGCGGAGAAGACGATGCCGACAAGGTGCTCGGGGCGAAGTTGGAGACGATGAAATCCCCTTTTTGCCGCCAAGATTCCAAACTTGAAATTAAGGAGTTCCTGTGAAGGGAAACCAAAATCAAGTTAGGGGAATTGATCGGAGGCACGAGGGCTCCAAGGAATAAGGAAATATTCGGTTAGAACCACTGGAGCACCCAATCACCGAAGGAGCTCACAAGGCATCAATGGCGGAAAGAGCGCTCGCGGTGGTTGGACTCAACCACAGCACAAACGAGCTGGGGTGATCAGGAGTGGAAGGGAAAAATCAAAGGAGGGACCTGGGGCTTTTGAAACTAGCGAGCACAAAACAAAGAAAGGGGACCCCACGGTGAGTCGGGTAGCTCGGCGTGCTAAAACTAGGGCCAATGAAGTAGGGCAGCGCGAGCACGGCTTGCCGAAAGCTCTGACGCGCCACACTGACCTGACAGGTAGGCGTTGACGAGGGCGGCAAGATTTGACAGAGCCACGCCGCGCACTGTTGATGCGCACGGCGCGAGGAAGAAGAAGACCAGTGAGAGTCTAGGGTGATGGTGAGCGTCCGATATGAATCCAACGGCTCAGAAAACACACACCCACAGCGGTTTGGCTCGACCGAGCCCGAAGGCTGGGTCTGACTCGGGTCTAACTCGAGCCCGAGTCTGCCTCAGACCACCTTCGATTTTAGGGATTAAAAATGAGCTGAACCTTAGGGAATTGTTTGAGCTAGCAAAACAACTTCAAAAATTCTGAAATTTTTACAGGAGTTTGCCAGCTAAAGGATTGACCTTGCATAAAATTTTCAGAGGTTTTGGTGCTGTGGATTTTCCTCCAAAAATTTAACAAGGTGCTGGTTCACAGATTGACCATATTTTAATTTGGGTTGACTTGCCTCCAACCTCATTCAAACAATTTCTAAAAATTGTGAAATTTTTTTCAGAGGGGTTACACAGCAACTCAGGAATTTAGGAAAATTATTTCCAGGAGATTAACCCAAGATGGAACAAGAATATTTTTGAAGGATCAAGATTTGAATAAACAGACTTGTGACTTTGTATTTCCATATCTCTTGTACAATACTTGTTTAGTACACATAGGAAATACATGATGTAAGAAAAAGTTTTAATTTCTACTCATTTTCTTACATTTGAAACACAAGCCCAAAATTGGGATGTTACAACTCTCCTCTTACAAGAATCTCGACCGAGATTACATTTACTCGGAGAAGAAGGAAGGAAAATCTGCGTGAAGGCGATCTTCTCGCTCCCAAGTTGCCTCATCTTGAGTGGTTTGACCATGAACCTTAAGGAACTTGATGACACGGTTCCTTGTTATCCGCTCGCATTCTCAAGAATACGAGCAGGCGCCGCGGAGGTCAAATTCTCTTGCACATCGAGAACCTCCAACGGGGTTTCCTCAGTTGGGACACGGAGGCACTTCTTCAGGTGTGACACATGGAACACATCATGTGCACCCTCAAGTGCAGCTGGTAGCTCCAATCTGTATACAACAGCCCCAACTCTCTCGACAATGCGATAAGGCCCAACATATCGAGGAGCCAACTTGCCCTTGATGCCAAAACGCTGATGGCCCCTCAAGGGTGAGACTTTGAGATACACAAAGTCATTGGGCTCAAAGCTCAACTCGCGGCGACGACGATCTGCATAATTCTTACGCTCGATCGGGCGTGCGCAGATACTCGCGAATCAACTGGACCTGACTTTCGGCCTCATTGATCGAATCTGGGCCGAAGAACTGCCGCTCACCAGTCTCTGACCAGTTCAATGGGGTCCTGCATCTCCTCCCCTACAAAGCCTCAAATGGTGCCATGCCAAGACTGGCCTGATAGCTGTTGTTGTAGGAGAACTCAGCAAATGGTAGGCACTTCTCCCACTTCTTCCCATAGGAAAGAACACAAGCACAGAGCATATCTTCCAACACTTGGTTGACTCGCTCCGTCTGGCCATCAGTTTGAGGATGAAAGGCTGTACTGAAGTGAAGGCGGGTCCTCGTAGCCTCTTGCAGACTATGCCAAAACCGAGAGGTAAACAGTGCACCATGATCGGAAATAATCGTCTTCGGTACACCGTGAAGACTAACAATCCTCGAGACATAAAGTTCGGCCAAAGACCCCACACGAAGCTGAGTCTTGACGGGAAGGAAATGTGCCACTTTAGTCAACCCGTCGATCACGACCCAAATAGCATCATTCCTTTGGACGAGCGGGCAAACCGGTGATGAAATCCATGCCCACAGAATCCCACTTCCACTCGTGCACGGCAAAGGTTGAAGAAGGCTCGCTGACGCCGATGCTCGGCCTTCACACGACAAAGACACGCCGCACTCTGCAACGAACTTAGCAATCTCGCGCTTCATTCGGGTCCACTGATCTCTCGACGAAGATCCCGATACATCTTGGTAGCCCGGGTGGATAGACAAAGGAGAATCATGGGCTTCGCAAGAATAAAATCCCGCAATTCCATGACCTTAGGAACCACAAGACGCTGCCCAAACCACACAACGCCATGCTCATCCACTGAGAAGCACTTGGCTGTCCCATCCTTGATGTTACGCTTGATTTGGCTCACACCAACATCCGTCTCACTGTGTCGCTTGATTTGATCCACCAAGGTTGGTTGCACAACCAAGGTAGCAAGAGAACCGAGCTCACCAAACCCAAATTAAGGCGCCAAACTCGAAGTGAGGGTAGGCTGCTGCTCTTGGAGCATTAACATGTTGCAATACACCTTCCAACTGAGTGCATCCGCAACGACATTGGCCTTGCCCGGATGATACTGAATGTCCATATCATAATCTTTGATCAACTCCAACCATCTTCTTTGCCTGAGGTTTAGATCTGGCTGGGTGAACAAGTACTTCAAGCTCTTGTGGTCAGAATACACCTCACAACGGTTACCAATCAGATAATGCCGCCAAATCTTGAGTGCATGAACCACAGCAGCTAACTCCAAGTCATGAGTAGGATAGTTGAGTTCATGAGGCCTCAACTGCCTTGATGCATAGGCCACTACCTTGCCTTCCTGCATAAGGACACAACCAAGACCCTGACGAGAAGCATCACAATAGATATCAAAACTCTTGTGAATATCAGGGAGAACAAGCACTGGGGCTGAGGTCAACCGCTGCTTGAGTTCCTGAAAACTCACATCACAAGCAGTGGACCACTCAAACTTTTTGTCTTTCTTGAGCAGTTCAGCCATAGGCTTCGCAATCTTGGAGAAATTCTCGATAAAGCGGCGATAGTAGCCAGCCAAACCAAGAAAACTCCGCACATCGGTGACCGACTTGGGCTGACCCCAAGATAGCACATCACTGACCTTGCTAGGATCCACAGCCACACCTCCTGCTAAAAGAACATGGCCCAAGAATGCCACTTCCTTCAACCGTAACTCACACTTGCCGAATTTGGCATACGGTGGTGCTCATGCAGACTTGCCCAACACAAGCTTAAGATGCTCAGCATGCTCTTCCTCGCTCTTGGAGTAGATAAGGATATCATCGATGAATACCACCACGAACCTATCCAAATACTCCATGAATATCGAATTCATAAGGTTCATGAATAAAGCAGGAGCATTGGTCAAACCAAACGACATGACGGTGTACTCGTAAAGACCATAACGAGTAGCAAAGGCCGTCTTCAGAATATCCTCGGCCCTGATCCTAACTTGATGATAGCCCAATCTCAAGTCAATCTTGGAGAACACCTGGGCTCCGGACAACTGATCAAAAAGGTCATCAATACGGGGCAAGGGATACTTGTTCTTTACCGTCACTTCATTAAGCGGACGGTAATCAACACACATGCGCAAGGTATTGTCCTTCTTCTTCACAAAGATAACTGGACAGCCCCAAGAAGATGAGCTAGGACGGATAAAACCCTTCTCTTGCAGCTCACCTAGTTGCTTCTTCAGCTCCTCTAACTCATTAGGAGGCATGCGGTACGGCCTTGTTGAAATAGGGGCCGTACCGGGCAGCAACTCTATTACGAACTCCTGTGTCTCGAACGGAGGCATCCGGGCAAGTCTTCAGGAAAGACATCCGCGAAGTCACACACAGTGGGGACATCACGAATCTCCAATGCTGGCTTTGCTTCAAGGGCATAAAGATGGGGCTCTCGCAACTGCGGCGAAAACCCAACCTGCTCACCTGAAGGACTGGTGAGGAAGACAATCTTCCTGGCACAATCGATTTGCCCCAAGTGTTGGGACAACCAATCCATGCCAAGAATCACATCCAGGCGCGCTGAGTCGAGTAGGATGAGATTCACCAAGAATCCCACTCCTTCAATGTGGATAGGAACGTCCCGGCATACTTGGTCAGCTCTCATTTCCGAACCCGGAGAGCGAATAAGTAGTGGAATCCCCAAAGGAACATAGTGAAGTCCACAATCAACAGCAAACGACCTCGAAATAAAAGAATGCGAGGCTCCAGAGTCAAATAATACTGCAGCAGGACGTAAATTAACAAGAAGTGTACCCAACACAACGTCGGGCGCCTCCTGTGCCTCCTCACCGAGATGTGGTTGACTCGGCCGCTCCCCAAGCCCGGGGTCTTCTGGTCAGGTGAATGACCACTCCCTTGCTCGCGTCCTCCATTAGGACGAGGGGCCGCTCCAGTCTTCTTAGGGCAACTACTCGCATAGTGGCCCTTGTTGTGCCGAGAGAAGCGGTGACGCCGGCGGTGGGTTGCGGGAGCAACTCGCTTCTTTGATCGCAGCGCATGCGATCAATCACGGCCTGCGGAGGACGTGGAGCTGGTGCCGAAGGCCTCGGCGGTGGTGAAGCCAAAGAACGGGCCTCGTGCGAGCCCAACTCGGGACTAACGAGGCCGGCTGCGTGCATCATTGGGCCTCCCACTTGCGCGGGACTCGCCCGCGCTCGCCTTGTGCTCGGCGACGATGGCCTTGTCCACCAAGGTGCGGAAGTCGGGAAATCCACAACAGAGAGCTTGTCCCAAGCTCCTCGACAAGCCCTCCATAAACTTCTCCCGCTGGCCTCATCGGTGGCCACCTCGGCAGAGCATACCGCAAGATGATTGAACTCATGGAGGTACTCGATCACGCACTTGCGCCTCGCTTGAGCGCAAGGAACTCCTTCTTCTTGACTTCATCGGGCCGGCGGGAACATGGGCCCGACGGAAAGTCGATCGAACTCCTCCACGAGACCACGTGTCCGCGGCCGCATGGCGAGGAAGTTCTCCCACCATGAGAGTGCCGCACCCTCCACCGATGGGATGCGAAAAGCCCGCTCCCGCTCTCGGCATCGAGCAACGCTGAGCTTCGCTCAACCGACGCGCAGCCGATCGTCTGCGCCCAAGGGATCCTGACCGAGAAGGTAGGAGGTTGAGTGCGAAGGAACTCCGCAAGTCCCCCACGAGACTGATGGCCACCTCCTCCGGATCCAGAGGCACCAGAGGGAGTGGAGGTGTTCCTCGCGATAACCTCCAACACCCTGCGGTCCTCCGAACGATTGCGTTCGATCTGCATGAGGACTTCCGCCATGGTCGGAGGAAGGGGAAGCTCCTCATCGGGACTACCTGGCTGGTTCCGACCACTACAAGTCCCACCAGCCATCCTGTTTCACTAAGACAAGTTAGCTACAAGCCCGAGATCAAAAGGCAAAGAAATCCAAACTCAATTACAATGACCAAAGAACAACCATAAGAAGGCATAAGACCATAAGTCACCAAATTAACTTCCCGAAACGACTAACTCGTATGGAAAGGACGAGTAATCGTTTGCGAAGACCAAAATTTCAGAACTCAATCCTAGCTCTAAACAGCCCAAAAACCAAGGTATATCCACCTGATAGAGTATAGGCATTTAGCTAATTTCATATCACTTCTTACCCTTTTATTCCCTCAAGTTTTAGGTTAATTAACCTTTCATTATCAGCACTAAAGACTAATTACAAGCTAGCTACTAATCCTGCCCCTTGGCCGAAATTTGAGGCTGCAGGAGCTCCTAATCTTCACTCCAACCAGCCAACACTTGAATTTACAACACTCATGGCTCTCCCAAAACCAAACTTAATCGACAAATAGCTAGCTTTTGAAAGGAAAAGAGGAACACTTTTCCAAAACTTGATCAAGAGTAAGGTGAGATGAGCAAGCTAAGACAGGTAAGGAGTAAAATCAGAGAACTTACTTAAGTTTTTGTAAGCCTTTTGAAAGTAAGTTTTCAAAATATCCTAGAGGCGACCAAGTTAGGGGTTTCTACGGTCAGTATAGCTCTGATACCAACTTTGTGAGGACCTGGAATATTTAACTAGTAACACTTAACCTCCAAATGGTTCTAGTATTACTAATTAAACATTCTAAGCCTCGATGGACATATGCTTCCTCCACTGCAAGATATGCACATCATCACAAAATTACACATCAATTCCATACAGCATACAACACTAAGTTCAACAACGACATACATAACGTAAAGTTATTACAAAAGAGCCGACCGGCCAAATATAACAATAAACAAGAATGACAGCGAAAGCAAAAGGTGCCATAAGATGGCTAGAACAAAAGGCGATCGGTTAGCCATACACCCACAAGGCAACCGACCGGGCCGCCCAGCTAGACGCCTCTCAGCTACCACAGCACAACTCACAGAAGTGAGGCCCCCTCGAGCTCACCTTCTTTCTCTGCAACAAATACATTTAAGCAAGATAACTGAGTACACAAAGGTACTCGCAAGACTGACGTGTGGAATAGCAGACCTATTCATAAACTACATGCAAGCTTATTTAGGTGGAGGTTGTATGTTTCATTTCGCACAAAGCCAACTTTATTTGCAATAATGTAATACATTTAAAAGCAAGTTTGCAAATCTATTTTGTTGTCAACATAAAAGCGTAATAAAGATACATACAAGTAACCAACGGAAGTGACTATCCCAATAGCCACCACAACATAGCACTAATCCCGATTCGCACCACCCATCAAATTTTAATTAAAAGGTTGTAGTCTAACTCTTGAAAGACCTTGCCAAGCGTGTCCATAACCTAGACGAGGCTATTCGAATAGTTTTAACCTGCAGGTGTACCAATGTACCCACACTCGCATCGCCTTTAAGCCACAAAGCACACTTCCAAGGTATGCCGCACGGCTAAGTCCTACGAGACATTTCCAATCTTGTGCATTAACTACGAGCCGCTCGTATGGATAAAAATCCATACGCTTACATTGCCAGCCGAAAGACAACCCACCGTTACGGGGGGGAAGCCTTTCGGACTCTACAATGCTCCCAGCACCATCCCTCCTGCGATCCCCTGCGACCCGCAGCTAATACATGCCAAAGTACTAAGTCAAAAGAAGTCTCATACCCTCTAGTGTGGTTAGCACGCTAAAATGCTTGGTTTAGTGTAACAAGATGTTCGGTCCTTGTTGACTCGGGCACCATTCCAGTCACACCCAGAAGCACACCAACATACCACTGTGCCCAAGTCTAAATCATTTTGTTTTCAAGTTTTAGTTTTCACAAGTAGACATGGCACAAGGCTGAAATCATAATCATAATAAGTTTTATGTGATCAAGGCTGTCGACAAGTCGATAACCGCCCATTTCTACCGGAAGCTAAGCATAGCTAAGCAATTAATTCGCAAACTACTAAGTGACAAGAGCTCATCCACGAACCCTAAATCACAGCAATAACCTAGGCTCACGGTAGTAGAGGATAATCATTTGTCTAAGGAAATGCATCTACTAGGCCAACTATCGACAATAGTTAAAACAAGATAGCAATGCATACATAGAAGTTGTGTGGGGACCCCGGTAATTATCTCCATAAGACCGAGATTAGACAAGGTATTAGGGACATAATTACGGGTCTCCGGTAAATGAATTTCAATTTAACTCTATCCAAGTGAGAGGCTTAGCCGAATACTGGAGCCTCAACGATCATGCGCACTGCTCCCTTGCGAGCGTTACATGATTGTCGATTCTCCCTCGATTCGAAGCACTACCCTTGGTGAGTTAAATGGGAATTCATCAACAACGAGTATGACATATATTGGCTCCCAAGATCAATGACCAATATACTCATACCCTCATCCAACGTTGATTACATCCATACAACGCATACAACAAGGAGTAAAAGACATACTGCATAATAGTTAAGGTCTACAGTTTATTACAAACGGCCGACCGGCCAAATTTAAAGCAGAGTATCAAGTAGCAGCGGAATTAAATAGATAAAGCAAAAGTCCAGCAGTGGTATGCCCATCACCCACCGCAACCGATGGGAGTTAAATGGTAGCACACTACTCATTAGTGTCGCCAAGTCAACACTAGCGAGATCATCATAATCATAACCTTCCTCACTGAAAAGGCCACAAACATCCGGTGAGTACAAGTGTACTGCAAGTCTTACACAAATAAAAATAGGTATGCATAAGGGTCATTCAAAGGATGGCTCATATTGGTTTAGTTTTGCGAAAGAGACGCAACAATTAACATCCTACACATACTAGTTTTTCATGTGCCCATTTAAAATCAGATTTGAAGTAGAAGTAAAACATGTACTAAAACATTTCAGTAATAAACAATTGAATCATACAAAGACCAAAGTGGCAGCCCACTTTGATGTACTAAACACATGAACCCGTTCATGACGAATACCAAGTTCAACCACAATTTTAATTAAAAGTCTAACAATAGTAACTCCCGAACTCAAGCGGTTGTCCATAACCGTGGACACGGCTATTCGAATACATTGATACCCTGCAGGGGTGTACTACTTTACCCACACGACTTGATTAGCCCGTAAGCCTCCAAAGGCCTCTGAAATAGCACACTTCCTATGGTATGCCGTGGGTAAATCAAGATACCGTCATTTTCAAAGAAGATGACCCTATTGGGCTAAGTCCCCTGTGAGATGGTTCCTTGCCTAGTACAAGCGTCGATAGCACTTGCTAGGGGCTCACAAGTTATATTGGAAATACTGATGCAATCAAAACAAAAGAATTGGTGCTCCCTTGCACACTATAAAGGATTACATCGGCTCCTCAAAGAACATAGGATTTCACGGTCGCTATGTCCCTTACACCACCAAGGACTTAACACAATAAACCCCCCCCCCTACTTAACCATACGGCTCCCAACCCGCGTGTGGCAGCACGAGTGTACTTGAATTAACGACGTTACCAAAGTTCGGTCCTCAATTGTCCAGACAAGTCCTTCCACATACCCAATTCTCGTGCACAAAGACACCATCACTAACCAACACTTGTCCGAACCAAATCTCATTTTAAAAATGACAAAATTTGACTCATAAAACAGCTACAAAGATCTGAAGTGTAAATCATAAAGTGAGAGTTGTGTGTATCCCAAAACCATCGGGTTATTCCCGACGATCGAACTACCGTGTCTAGACTTGCATGGCTAAGCAATTCTATCACCCATAATTCACACATCCTATCTTAAGCATATAGGAGTTGGCATAATTCAAGATTAACCTCAAGCATAGGACATAACTAAACTACACATCACAAAAATATATTGACATAATTAAAATAGCATGCAAGCAATTATCATTGCACTATCTTAACCAAAACTGGGATCAAATATGATGCAAAAGAAAGTTCAAATGATGCTTGCCTTGCTGGTACAGTAGCTACTCACTCTCGGTAGCGTAAGTGTCGATATCAATATGCTCGGGATCTATATAATTATAACATCAAATAAATACCGAGAAAACAACACAAAAACCAAAATGCTCAAAAATGCATGATTTTTCTACAGTAGTTAGGTCATGATTTTAAATGATTTTTGGTGAAAGAATTATTTCACTTTGATTTAGCATGTGAAAGTTATAATGGTTTGAATTTCAGATTTCAATAAGTCGTCATTATATAATTTAATTATGAAGTGAAATTTTGGTAAAATAGTGGCGAGTACGTGGATCACATAGATAAATAGGCAATATTATTATAAGTCAAAAACAGTTGAGTTTGTCCTTTTTGGAGTTTTTATGATTTAGTTATTGATTTTCAAAGTTATCAGCCTTTTATAGCATAAAAATAATGGAGTTAAGGAGTATATTCTCCCAGTAACAGTTTCTGTGACAGGGGTAAGGTGGAGACCATATTTATAATTAAGTTCACTGAAAATGAAAATTATCAAAAGTGGTCTCACTGTTTTTGGAGTTTCGAATACTTACTTATGTATTTTTAAAGATTTCAGTCCATTTTCCTATTGTAGAGATAATGATTTTAATGAACAAATTTCCAACTAAAGCCCTCTGCTATAGAGACATGTATGAAACTAATTTTGATAGGAAGTCCATTAAGAATGTAAATTTCCAGAAGTGGTTTCATGTGATTTGGAGTTAAAATGATTTAGTTATGCATTTTAGAAGTTATACATATTTTTCAGTGTGTAAGAAAAGGGTTTCTCGGATTTTACAAACATTAGCTACTTTTCTCACCGAGTGCGGCGCTAGCGATCATCGACTGTAGGGCCCGCCGTCGCGCCCATCGCTAAGCGCGCGCACGTGTGCGTCCTAGGGCGACGATTGCGAGCCGTTGGATCAAGATCCAACGGTCCATATTCGAGGCGCAATAGGACGGTCCGAATGTCTCACAAATCCAGGCCGTTCCTTTCGCATCTGACGGTCCAGATTAAATCCAGTTCATTTGATTTTTCTTAGCACGTGTTTAATGCCCTGGGTCCACACGTCAGTGGACTGGCTCATGGAACTGGTCCACGCGCGCACGCGCTTGGTGCACGGGGTTTATGGCCCGTGCCCACACGCCGCTGTCGTGGCTTTAAAATCGCAGGCTTTGGATTTCGTGCAAGGTCCCACTTGTGTTTACACATTAGGACGGCTAAGACAAAGTGTTTAAAAGCTAATGATTGGGTTAACGCGCAAATGATTAAGCTACGATGCTCGCCCTAATACGGCACGGCAAAATGCCACCGCCCGCTGTGCGGCGGCTCGCCGGCGCTTACGCGCCGCGGCGGAGCTTGCAGTGATTGCGTTAAGCTTCGCAACAGCCTGCGCGCAGCCTAGTGGTCATGGTCTCAGTGCTTGAGGTGACCGGTGCCGGCGGCTAGCCGGAGGCTAAGTGGAGCAAGATCACGGCCAAAGTACCAATAGGAAAAAGGAGCTCTGTGGTAACCATTCAAGCGGGTGCTTATGCTATCTAAGGGCCTAGGGAAGTTACCCGCAGCTAGGAGAGGGCTTGGGGAGGTTCGGAGCGGCAGGAGACTCGTCGGAGCAGAAGAAGATGATGGCGGGCAACACGGCTTCACGCGGAGAGGTAGCCCTGAGCAAAACCAGCTTAAATGAGTGGTCGGGGTAGCTCAAGGACCATATGAGAATGCTTCAGGAGCAAAGAATTTAAGAATGGCTTACCAAAGTGAAGTGGGAGATGAAAGGGTGTTTTACGGCTGAAAATGGTCAAGTCTTCAATTCACCGAGATCCTGTCGTGAATCCAAGAAATTGATTGAGGGGTTTAGATCAGTGGCCTAAGGCATGTAAGATGACGCGGTGGGTTGAGGACCATACCTCCTGGAAGTGAGAAATGGCACGAGGATGTCTTCGAGAGCGCGCTCTGGAACAACCGAGGGCACGAAGGTGAACCCGAGGCTACAAGCAAGAACAAGAGCTGAGCTTAGCAAAATGGAGAGGGGTCGAACATGGAGTCGAGGATACCATGTGGTGGAAGCTACAGCGTGGAGCTTGCACTAGCTTCCCTTCCTCACCACCGAGAGGAAGAGTGAGTGCATTCTAGGGTTACGAGGGTCTTATGCATGGGAGATAACGGAGCGAGGCGGTGTTAGGCGAGGAACACACCGGAGTGGTGGATCGAGGCGGTGGATTCACTGAGTAAGAATCTCCCAACGGCCGCAGAAGCCCACCGCGTGGAGCACGGCTCTGCGCGAGGTTGAAGAGAGGTCTGACAAGGCGGGCCCACCATGTCAGCGACTCAGGAGTGACGGGGGTGCGGTGTGACTCGGGCCTTTTGATTAAAAACGGACGGCCAGGATCTAAAGGGGACGCTAGTTGATTTAGCCGAGTCCTCGCCTGGTCGGACTCGAGTCCGAGTCGAAGTCCGCTCGGTCGGTTGAACAAGACTAGGGTTTGGTGATTGAATTTCTTTTGATTCTAGTTTGACCGGTGCTTTATAAATAGAAATAAATTTCATAAAATCATGAATTAATTTGTGGGGGTTCCTGGGATAATATAGTTCCCATAAAAATTATAAAACCCTACTGTTCATAATATAGTTTGTGATATTTAAATTCAAACATATTGTATGTCTATAAATGTTGTTTGAATTTTAATGAGGTTCAAACTAGTCCCAAAAATTTTGGAAAAATTATATTAATTCATGATAATTAGTGTAGTATTTAAATAAATTGATTTCAGATGATGATCACAACTTTTTACCACTGATTTGAATTAAAAATTGAATTTTGATGTGTATGTTTACCCCAAATTAGATTTTCCAAGTACAATATATTATGAAATGATTTGAATTTGATAATGCAGGTTAGTGAAATACATATTAATCCAATTTAATTAGTTGGGGCTGTGACAAGTTGTAAACAACATAAATACTTAAAATACTGGGATTAACATAATCAAACTGCTTGCCTTGCTGGATTTGTTCTTGCTGCAGAGGGGAGTGCTCAGGTTCAATAAATTCTTTGAACCTAACGAAAAGGCGATAAAACCGATAAGAACGAAGAACACAAAAGGAACTCAACAAGAAAGAACATCCAAATCTATTGAAATTTTTACAGCAGCTAGGGGTTGATTTTAGACAATTTTAGAAACAAGAATTACTTCATTTGGACTTAGTATGAAAAAGTTATTGCTAATCTAAGTTCTCTCACTTGAAAATCATAATTAAATTAATTTCGACATCGTTCATGGCGAAAATTTCTATAATGATCAGAAGCTGAAATTTTTATGGTAGGTAGATAAGGTCATCCTAACAACAGCAAAACTGAGTTTGCACAAATAGGAGTTGAAATTAAATAGTTATGATTTTTCTAAGCTCTAAAACTAGTAGATCATTAATTTCGGTGGCAAGGATCATATGAAGACCTATTCTATATTACAGTACATTCCTAGTAGGTTTTAACAAAACTTAGTTTGCTCAGTTTGGAATTACAGAGAAAAAGTTATGCATTTTACAAATTTCCAATGAATTTCTAGACTATCATTTTTACTAAACAAGATCATGTATTTTAAATCATTTTCTGCTACATAACAGTGCCTAAATTCATTCTTAGATTAAAGTTCATACTATAACAGAGCTACAGCAACTGGAATCATTCAAAAAGGAGTTAAAATGACAAAGTTATGCACTTTTGAAATTTGAAACATAAAAAGACTTAGAACATTTGAGCTCTCGGGAGGTCCAAACGAACTAAACGAAAATGAGAGGTCGTGGGCCGTTAGATCAAGATCTGACGGCTACGGGCCTCAAAGCACAGCACACACAAGACCTCCTCCTGCACAGGGGAGGTCTGGACCATTGAGATCAGATCCAACGGCCACGACCAGTGCATGCACAGCGCACGCAAAGGAGGTCCTTGCGCCTAACAGAGGTTGTGACCGTCAGATCAAGATCTGGCGGTCCCGAGCACTAGGGGAGGTCTAAAAGTCAACGATTGAACAGACGAGATCATAACGGCTCAGATCTCCCCAGGGAGGTCCTGAGCGGTCGAGATCTACCCGGGGAGGTCCTGGACGGCTAAGATCAAGCGAGGGAGGTCCTTAACGGTCAAGATCTCACGGGGGAGGTCCTGAACGATTGGGATTTAACCGAGGAGGTCATGGATGGTCAAGATCTACTCGGGGAGGTCCTAAGCGGTAGTGATTCAACGGGAGGAGATCTGGACGGCTCAGATCAGGCCTAGGGAGGTCCTGAACGGTCAGGATTGAGCCTAAGAGGTCGGAGCGGGGTTGTCTTTGTAAAAGACGAGGGGTGTCTTTTTGCAAAGACGACCCGTGGTGGTCTGAGGTGGTCTTTGCAAAATGACCAAGGAAGGTCTTTTGCAAAGACGACCCGAGGGTGGTCTTTGAAAAATGACCAAGGGAGGTCTTTTACGCACGGGAAAAGATCTAAACGGCTAGGATTTAACCAGGGTGGTCCTAGACGGTTAGGATCAACCCAAGGGGAGGTCCTCGCACTAAGAGTTTTCGCAGACCAGGATCTAACGGCTTAGAGCTAATCCTAGGAGGTCTTTAACGGCCGAGATTAACTCCAGGAGGTCCGGAGACTTAAGGTTTTCACGAGAAAGGTTCTACCGCACAGATCTAACTCGGGTGCTCTTAACGGCTGAGATCAAACGATGGGGAGGTCCTGAGACTAGTGTTTTCCCAGAAATGAATATAAGCCTAGATCTAACCCCGAGGAAGTCATCGACGGCCAAGAACAACCCGAGGAGGTCCGAGGACTTGTCGAAAATCCGACAAAGTACAGAGCACCGCGCTGAGATCGCCGGCACGTCACCGACGACCAAGACCACGGCGGCGGGGACCAAGGCCACCAAAACGAAGCTAATCCTATTGCGAACCTATCGGAGGCATTCTCGACGGCGAGGCGGCTTAGAACGCCGGAGAGGAGCGGAGGGTGGTTTTCGGCAGAATCCGAAAACAGCAAAAAGCTCCACCCCGAGGTAACCTAGAGAGTCCTTAAGCACTAAAGGAACAAAGAGAACTCACCAGGACACCGAGGAGGTTTAGAGGAGGTCGGAGAAGAGCTATCGGCGGAGTAGTTTGCCGGAGGCGGAGAAGACGATGCCGACAAGGTGCTCGGGTCAAAGTTGGAGACGATGAAATCCCCTTTTTGCCGCCAAGATTCCAAACTTGAAATTAAGGAGTTCCTGTGAAGGGAAACCAAAATCAAGTTAGGGGAATCGATCGGAGGCACGAGGGCTCCAAGGAATAAGGAAATATTCGGATTAGAACCACTGGAGCACCCAATCACCGAAGGAGCTCACAAGGCATCAATGGCGGAAAGAGCGCTCGCGGTGGGTGGACTCAACCACAGCACAAACGAGCTGGGGTGATCAGGAGTGGAAGGGAAAAATCAGAGGAGGGACCTGGGGCTTTTGAAACTAGCGAGCACAAAACAAAGAAAGGGGGCCCCCACGGTGAGCTGCGGGTAGCTCGACCGTGCTAAAACTAGGGCCAATGAAGTAGGGCAGCACGGAGCACGGCTTTGCCGAAAGCTCTGACGCGCCACACTGACCTGACAGGTAGGCGTTGACGAGGGCGGCAAGATTTGACAGAGCCACGCCGCGCACTGTTGATGCGCACGGCGCGAGGAAGAAGAAGACCAGTGAGAGGCTAGGGTGATGGTGAGCGTCCGACATGAATCCAACGGCTCAGAAAACACACACCCACAGCGGTTTGGCTCGACCGAGCCCGAAGGCTGGGTCTGACTCGGGTCTAACTCGAGCCCGAGTCTGCCTCAGACCACCTTCGATTTTAGGGATTAAAAATGAGCTGAACCTTAGGGAATTGTTTGAGCTAGCAAAACAACTTCAAAAGTTCTGAAATTTTTACAGGAGTTTGCCAGCTAAAGGATTGACCTTGCATAAAATTTTCAGAGGTTTTGGTGCTGTGGATTTTCCTCCAAAAATTTAACAAGGTGCAGGTTCACAGATTGACCATATTTTAATTTGGGTTGACTTGCCTCCAACCTCATTCAAACAATTTCTAAAAATTGTGAAATTTTTTTCAGAGGGGTTACACAGCAACTCAGGAATTTAGGAAAATTATTTCCAGGAGATTAACCCAAGATGGAACAAGAATGTTTTTGAAGGATCAAGATTTGAATAAACAGACTTGTGACTTTGTATTTCCATATCTCTTGTACAATACTTGTTTAGTACACATAGGAAATACATGATGTAAGAAAAAGTTTTAATTTCTACTCATTTTCTTACATTTGAAACACAAGCCCAAAATTGGGATGTTACAACTCTCCCCCCTTACAAGAATCTCGACCCGAGATTCTGTTTACTCGGAGAAGAAGGAAGGAAAATCTGCGCGAAGGCGATCTTCTCGCTCCCAAGTTGCCTCATCTTCAGAGTGGTTTGACCACTGAACCTTAAGGAACTTGATGACACGGTTCCTTGTTATCCGTTCAGATTCCTCAAGAATACGAACAGGGCGCTCGCGGTAGGTCAAATTCTCTTGCACATCGAGAACCTCCAACGGGGTTTCCTCAGTTGGGACACGGAGGCACTTCTTCAGGTGTGACACATGGAACACATCATGCGCACCCTCAAGTGCAGCTGGTAGCTCCAATCTGTATACAACAGCCCCAACTCTCTCGACAATGCGATAAGGCCCAACATATCGAGGAGCCAACTTGCCCTTGATGCCAAAACGCTGATGGCCCCTCAAGGGTGAGACTTTGAGATACACAAAGTCATTGGGCTCAAAGCTCAACTCGCGGCGACGACGATCTGCATAATTCTTCTGCCTGGACTGGGCCGTGCGCAGATACTCGCGAATCAACTGGACCTGACTTTCGGCCTCATTGATCGAATCTGGGCCGAAGAACTGCCGCTCACCAGTCTCTGACCAGTTCAATGGGGTCCTGCATCTCCTCCCCTACAAAGCCTCAAATGGTGCCATGCCAAGATCGGCTCGATAGCTGTTGTTGTAGGAGAACTCAGCAAATGGTAGGCACTTCTCCCACTTCTTCCCATAGGAAAGAACACAAGCACAGAGCATATCTTCCAACACTTGGTTGACTCGCTCCGTCTGGCCATCAGTTTGAGGATGAAAGGCTGTACTGAAGTGAAGGCGGGTCCTCATAGCCTCTTGCAGACTATGCCAAAACCGAGAGGTAAACAGCGCACCATGATCGGAAATAATCGTCTTCGGTACACCGTGAAGACTCACAATCCTCGAGACATAAAGTTCGGCCAAAGACCCCACACGAAGCTGAGTCTTGACGGGAAGGAAATGTGCCACTTTAGTCAACCTGTCGATCACGACCCAAATAGCATCATTCCCTTTGGACGAGCGGGGCAAACCAGTGATGAAATCCATGCCCACAGAATCCCACTTCCACTCGTGCATCGCGGCAAAGGTCGAAGAAGGCTCGCTGACGCTGATGCTCGGCCTTCACACGACAGCACACGTCGCACTCTGCAACGAACTTAGCAATCTCGCGCTTCATTCGGGTCCACCAGAATCTCTGACGAAGATCCTGATACATCTTGGTAGCCCCGGGGTGGATAGACAAAGGAGAATCATGGGCTTCGCGGAGAATAAAATCCCGCAATTCCATGACCT
Source organism: Ampelocalamus luodianensis (assembly GCA_036346255.1). Lineage (NCBI taxonomy): Eukaryota > Viridiplantae > Streptophyta > Magnoliopsida > Poales > Poaceae > Ampelocalamus > Ampelocalamus luodianensis. The sequence continues at coordinate 72,057,104 of CM070620.1, read as the reverse complement.
TAGGAACCACAAGACGCTGCCCAAACCACACAATGCCATGCTCATCCACTGAGAAGCACTTGGCTGTCCCATCCTTGATGTTCTGCTTGATTTGGCTCACACCAACATCTGTCTGCTGTGCCGCCTTGATTTGATCCACCAAGGTTGGTTGCACAACCAAGGTAGCAAGAGAACCGAGCTCGACCAAACCCAAATTAAGGCGCTGAAACTCAGAAGTGAGGGTAGGCTGCTGCTCTTGGAGCATTAACATGTTGCAATACACCTTCCAACTGAGTGCATCCGCAATGACATTGGCCTTGCCCGGATGATACTGAATGCCCATATCATAATCTTTGATCAACTCCAACCATCTTCTTTGCCTGAGGTTTAGATCTGGCTGGGTGAACAAGTACTTCAAACTCTTGTGGTCAGAATACACCTCACAACGGTTACCAATCAGATAATGCCGCCAAATCTTGAGTGCATGAACCACTGCAGCTAACTCCAAGTCATGAGTAGGATAGTTGAGTTCATGAGGCCTCAATCGCCTTGATGCATAGGCCACTACCTTGCCTTCTGCATAAGGACACAACCAAGACCCCGACGAGAAGCATCACAATAGATATCAAAACTCTTGTGAATATCGGGAGAACAAGCACTGGGCTGAGGTCAACCGCCGCTTGAGTTCTGAAAACTCACATCACAAGCAAATGGACCACTCAAACTTTTGTCTTTCTTGAGCGATTCGGTCATAGGCCGCAATCTTGGAGAAATTCTCGATAAAGCGGCGATAGTAGCTACCAAACCAAGAAAACTCCGCACATCGGTGACCGACTTGGTGACCCCAAGATAGCACATCACCGACCTTGCTAGGATCCACACCACACCTCTGCTGAAAGAACATGGCCCAAGAATGCCACTTCCTTCAACCAGAACTCACACTTGCTGAATTTGGCATACAGCTGGTGCTCGCGCAGCTTGCCCAACACAAGCTTAAGATGCTCAGCATGCTCTTCCTCGCTCTTGGAGTAGATAAGGATATCATCGATGAATACCACCACGAACCTATCCAAATACTCCATGAATATCGAATTCATAAGGTTCATGAATAAAGCAGGAGCATTGGTCAAACCAAACGACATGACGGTGTACTCGTAAAGACCATAACGAGTAGCAAAGGCCGTCTTCGGAATATCCTCGGCCCTGATCCTGACTTGATGATAGCCCAATCTCAAGTCAATCTTGGAGAACACCTGGGCTCCGGACAACTGATCAAAAAGGTCATCAATACGGGGCAAGGGATACTTGTTCTTTACCGTCACTTCATTAAGCGGACGGTAATCAACACACATGCGCAAGGTATTGTCCTTCTTATTCACAAAGATAACTGGACAGCCCCAAGAAGATGAGCTAGGACGGATAAAACCCTTCTCTTGCAGCTCACCTAGTTGCTTCTTCAGCTCCTCTAACTCATTAGGAGGCATGCGGTACGGCCTTGTTGAAATAGGGGCGGTACCGGGCAGCAACTCTATTACGAACTCCAGGTCTCGAACGGGAGGCATCCCGGGCAAGTCTTCAGGAAAGACATCCGCGAAGTCACACACAGTGGGGACATCACGAATCTCCAATGCTGGCTTTGCTTCAAGGGCATAAAGATGGGGCTCTCGCAATTGCGGCGAAAACCCAACCTGCTCACCTGAAGGACTGGTGAGGAAGACAATCTTCCTGGCACAATCGATTTGCCCCAAGTGTTGGGACAACCAATCCATGCCAAGAATCACATCCAGGCGCGCTGAGTCGAGTAGGATGAGATTCACCAAGAATCCCACTCCTTCAATGTGGATAGGAACGTCCCGGCATACTTGGTCAGCTCTCATTTCCGAACCCGGAGAGCGAATAAGTAGTGGAATCCCCAAAGGAACATAGTGAAGTCCACAATCAACAGCAAACGACCTCGAAATAAAAGAATGCGAGGCTCCAAAGTCAAATAATACTGCAGCAGGACGTAAATTAACAAGAAGCGTACCCAACACAACGTCGGCGCCTCCTGTGCCTCCTCAACCGAGATGTGGTTGACTCGCCGCTCCCAAGCCCGGGTCTTCGGTCGTGAATGACCACTCCCTTGCCCGCGTCCTCCATTAGGACGAGGGCGCTCGATCTTCTTAGGCAACTACTCGCATAGTGGCCCTTGTTGTGCCGAGAAGCGGTGACGCCGGCGGTGGGTTGCGGGAGCAACTCTTCTTTGGATCGCAGCGCATGCGATCAATCACGGCTCGCGGAGGACGTGGAGTCGTGCGAAGGCCTCGACGGTGGTGAAGCCAAAGAACGGGCCCCTGGTGCAGGCCCAACTCGGGGACGAACGAGGCCGGCCTGTGCAGACCGCTGGGCCTCCCACTTGCGCTTGCGGGACTCGCCCAGCGCTCTCGCCTTGTGCTCGGCGACGATGGCCTTGTCCACCAAGGTCTGGAAGTCGGGGAAATCCACAATAGAGAGCTTGTCCTGAAGCTCCTCAGACAAGCCCTCCATAAACTTCTCCTGCTTGGCCTCATCAGTGGCCACCTCAGCAGGAGCATACCTCGCAAGATGATTGAACTCATGGAGGTACTCAATCACAGACTTGCGCCCCTGTTTGAGCGCAAGGAACTCCTTCTTCTTCAGCTTCATCAGGCCGGCGGGAACATGGGCCCGACGGAAAGCTGACCGGAACTCCTCCCACGAGACCACGTGTCCAGCGGGCTGCATGGCGAGGAAGTTCTCCCACCATGAGAGTGCCGCACCCTCCAGCTGATGGGATGCGAAAAGTGCTCGCTCCTGCTCACGGCATCGAGCAACGTTGAGCTTCCGCTCAACCGACGCAGCGCCGATCGTCGTGTCCAAGGGATCCTCGGACGGAGAAGGTAGGAGGTCGAGTGCAAAGGAACTCCGCAAGTCCCCACGAGGCGATGGCCACCTCCTCCGGATCCGAGGCACCGAGGGAGTGGAGGTGTTCCTCGCGATAACCTCCAACACCCTGCGGTCCTCCGAACGATTGCGTTCGATCTGCATGAGGACTTCCGCCATGGTCGGAGGAAGGGGAAGCTCCTCATCGGGACTACCTGGCTGGTTCCGACCACTACGAGTCCCACCAGCCATCCTGTTTCACTAAGACAAGTTAGCTACAAGCCCGAGATCAAAAGGCAAAGAAATCCAAACTCAATTACAATGACCAAAGAACAACCATAAGAAGGCATAAGACCATAAGTCACCAAATTAACTTCCCGAAACGACTAACTCGTATGGAAAGGACGAGTAATCGTTTGCGAAGACCAAAATTTCAGAACTCAATCCTAGCTCTAAACAGCCCAAAAACCAAGGTATATCCACCTGATAGAGTATAGGCATTTAGCTAATTTCATATCACTTCTTACCCTTTTATTCCCTCAAGTTTTAGTTGAATTAACCTTTCATTATCAGCACTAAAGACTAATTACAAGCTAGCTACTAATCCCGCCCTTGGCCGAAATTTGAGGTCACAGAGCTCTAATCTTCACTCCAACCACCAACACTTGAATTTACAACACTCATGGCTCTCCCAAACCAAACTTAATCGACAAATAGCTAGCTTTTGAAAGGAAAAGAGGAACACTTTTCCAAAACTTGATCAAGAGTAAGGTGAGATGAGCAAGCTAAGACAGGTAAGGAGTAAAATCAGAGAACTTACTTAAGTTTTTGTAAGCCTTTTGAAAGTAAGTTTTCAAAATATCCTAGAGGCGACCAAGTTAGGGGTTTCTACGGTCAGTATGGCTCTGATACCAACTTTGTGAGGACCTGGAATATTTAACTAGTAACACTTAACCTCCAAATGGTTCTAGTATTACTAATTAAACATTCTAAGCCTCGATGGACATATGCTTCCCAGAATTGCAGCATATGCACATCATCACAAAATTACACATCAATTCCATACAGCATACAACACTAAGTTCAACAACGACATACATAACGTAAAGTTATTACAAAAGAGCCGACCGGCCAAATATAACAATAAACAAGAATGACAGCGAAAGCAAAAGGTGCCATAAGATGGCTAGAACAAAAGTCGACCGGTTAGCCATACACCCACAAGGCAACCGACCGGGCCGCCTGACTAGACGCCTCAAAGCTACACAAAGACAACTCACGAAGTGAGGCCCTCGAGCTCACCTTCTTTCTCTGCAACAAATACATTTAAGCAAGATAACTGAGTACACAAAGGTACTCGCAAGACTGACGTGTGGAATAGCAGACCTATTCATAAACTACATGCAAGCTTATTTAGGTGGAGGTTGTATGTTTCATTTCGCACAAAGCCAACTTTATTTGCAATAATGTAATACATTTAAAAGCAAGTTTGCAAATCTATTTTGTTGTCAACATAAAAGCGTAATAAAGATACATACAAGTAACCAACTGGAAGTGACTATCCCAATAGCCACCACAACATAGCACGAATCCCCGATTCGTACCACCCATCAAATTTTAATTAAAAGGTTGTAGTCTAACTCTTGAAAGACCTTGCCAAGCGTGTCCATAACCTAGGACGAGGCTATTCGAATAGTTTTAACCTGCAGGTGTACCAATGTACCCACACTTCAGACCGCCTTTAAGCCACAAAGCACACTTCCGAAGGTATGCCGGCACGGCTAAGTCCTACGAGACATTTCCAATCTTGTGCATTAACTACGAGCCGCTCGTATGGATAAAAATCCATACGCTTACATTGCCAGCCGAAAGACAACCCACCGTTACGGGGGGAAGCCTTTCGGACTCTACAATGCTCCCAGCACCATCCCTCCTGCGACCCCCTGCGACCCGCAGCTAATACACGCCAAAGTACTAAGTCAAGAGAAGTCCCATACCCTCTAGTGTGGTTAGCACGCTAAAATGCTTGGTTTAGTGTAACAAGATGTTCGGTCCTTGTTGACTCGGGCACCATTCCAGTCACACCCAGAAGCACACCAACATACCATTGTGCCCAAGTCTAAATCATTTTGTTTTCAAGTTTTAGTTTTCACAAGTAGACATGGCACAAGGCTGAAATCATAATCATAATAAGTTTTATGTGATCAAGGCTGTCGACAAGTCGATAACCGCCCATTTCTACCGGAAGCTAAGCATGGCTAAGCAATTAATTCGCAAACTACTAAGTGACAAGAGCTCATCCACGAACCCTAAATCACAGCAATAACCTAGGCTCACAGTAGTAGAGCATAATCATTTGTCTAAGGAAATGCATCTACTAGGCCAACTATCGACAATAGTTAAAACAAGATAGCAATGCATACATAGAAGTTGTAAACAATATAAATACTTAAAATACTGGGATTAACATGATCAAACTGCTTGCCTTGCTGGATTTGTTCTTGCTGCAGAGGGGAGTGCTCAGGTTCAATAAATTCTTCGGAACCTAACGAGAAAAGGCGATAAAAACCGATAAGAACGAAGAACACCAAAAGGAACTCAACAGCAAAGAACATCCAAATCTATTGAAATTTTTACAACAGCTAGGGGTTGATTTTAGACAATTTTAGAAACAAGAATTACTTCATTTGGACTTAGTATGAAAAAGTTATGGCTAATCTAAGTTCTCTCATTTGAAAATCATAATTAAATTAATTTTGGTTCTGTTCATGGCGAAAATTTCTATAATGATCCAGAAGTTGAAATTTTTATGGTAGGTAGATAAGGTCATCCTAACAACAGCAAAACTGAGTTTGCACAAATAGGAGTTGAAATTAAATAGTTATGATTTTTCTAAGCTCTAAAACTAGTAGATCATTAATTTCGGTGGCAAGGATCATATGAAGACCTATTCTATATTACAGTACATTCCTAGTAGGTTTTAACAAAACTTAGTTTTCTCAGTTTGGAATTACAGAGAAAAAGTTATGCATTTTACAAATTTCCAATGAATTTCTATACTATCATTTTTACTAAACAAGATCATGTATTTTAAATCATTTTCTGCTACATAACAGTGCCTAAATTCATTCTTAGATTAAAGTTCATACTATAACAGAGCTACAGCAACTGGAATCATTAAAAAAGGAGTTCAAATGACAAAGTTATGCACTTTTGAAATTTGAAACATAAAAAGACTTAGAACATTTGAACTCTCGGGAGGTCCAAACGAACTGAACGAAAAGGAGAGGTCGTGGGCCGTTAGATCAAGATCTGACGGCTACGGGCCTCGAAGCACAGCGCACACAAGACCTCCTCCCGCACATGGGAGGTCTGGACTGTTGAGATCAGATCCAACGGCCACGACCAGTGCATGCACAACGCACGCAAAGGAGGTCCTTGCGCCTAACAGAGGTCGTGACCGTCAGATCAAGATCTGGCGGTCCCGAGCACTAGGGGAGGTCTAAAAGTCAACGATTGAACAGACGAGATCTTAACGGCTCAGATCTCCCCAGGGAGGTCCTGAGCGGTCGAGATCTACCCGGGGAGGTCCTGGACGGCTAAGATCAAGCGAGGGAGGTCCTTAACGGTCAAGATCTCACGGGGGAGGTCCTGAACGGTTGAGATTTAACCGAGGAGGTCATGGATGGTCAAGATCTACTCGGGGAGGTCCTAAGCGGTAGTGATTCAACGGGAGGAGATCTGGACGGCTCAGATCAGGCCTAGGGAGGTCCTGAACGGTTAGGATTGAGCCTAAGAGGTCGGAGCGGGGTTGTCTTTGTGAAAGACCAGGGGTGTCTTTTTGCAAAGACGACCCCGTGGGTGGTCCTGAGGTGGTCTTTGCAAAAATGACCAAGGAAGGTCTTTTTGCAAAGACGACCCCGAGGGTGGTCTTTGAAAAATGACCAAGGGAGGTCTTTTGCGCACGGGAAAAGATCTAAACGGCTAGGATTTAACCAGGGTGGTCCTAGACGGTTAGGATCAACCCAAGGGGAGGTCCTCGCACTAAGAGTTTTCGCAGACCAGGATCTAACGGCTTAGAGCTAATCCTAGGAGGTCTTTAACGGCCGAGATTAACTCCAGGAGGTTCGGAGACTTAAGGTTTTCGCGAGAAAGGTTCTACCGCACAGATCTAACTCGGGTGCTCTTAACGGCTGAGATCAAACGATGGGGAGGTCCTGAGACTAGAGTTTTCCCAGAAATGAATCTAAAGCCTAGATCTAACCCCGGGGAAGTCATCGACGGCCAAGAACAACCCGAGAAGGTCCGAGGACTTGTCGAAAATCCGACAAAGTACAGAGCACCGCGCTGAGATCGCCGGCACGTCGCCGATGACCAAGACCACGGCGGCGGGGACCAAGGCCACCAAAACGAAGCTAATCCTATTGCGAACCTATCGGAGGCATTCTCGACGGCGGAGCTGGCTTAGAACGCCAGCGAGCGGGAGAGGAGCGGAGGGTGGTTTTTGGCAGAATCCGAAAACAACAAAAAGCTCCACCCCGAGCTAACCTAGCGAGTCCTTAAGCACTAAAGGAACAAAGAGAACTCACCAGGACACCGAAGAGGTTTAGAGGAGGTCGGAGAAGAGCTATCGGCGGAGCAGTTTGCCGGAGGCGGAGAAGACGATGCCGACAAGGTGCTCGGGGCAAAGTTGGAGACGATGAAATCCCCTTTTTGCCACCAAGATTCCAAACTTGAAATTAAGGAGTTCCTGTGAAGGGAAACCAAAATCAAGTTAGGGGAATCGATCGGAGGCACGAGGGCTCCAAGGAATAAGGAAATATTCGGATTAGAACCACTGGAGCACCCAATCACCGAAGGAGCTCACAAGGCATCAATGGCGGAAAGAGCGCTCGCGGTGGTTGGACTCAACCATAGCACAAACGAGCTGGGGTGATCAGGAGTGGAAGGGAAAAATCAGAGGAGGGACGTGGGGCTTTTGAAACTAGCGAGCACAAAACAAAGAAAGGGGGCCCCCACGGTGAGCTGCGGTGAGCTCGACCGTGCTAAAACTAGGGCCAATGAAGTAGGGCAGCGCGGAGCACGGCTTTGCCGAAAGCTCTGACGCGCCACACTGACCCGACTGGTAGGCGTTGACGAGGGCGAGAAGATTTGACAGAGCCACGCCGCGCACTGTTGATGCGCACGGCGCGAGGAAGAAGAAGACCAGTGAGAGGCTAGGGTGATTGTGAGCGTGCGATATGAATCCAACGGCTCAGAAAACACACACCCACAGTGGTTTGGCTCGACCGAGCCCGAAGGCTGGGTCTGACTCGGGTCTAACTCGAGCCCGAGTCTGCCTCAGACCACCTTCGATTTTAGGGATTAAAAATGAGCTGAACCTTAGGGAATTGTTTGAGCTAGCAAAACAACTTCAAAAATTCTGAAATTTTTACAGGAGTTTGCCAGCTAAAGGATTGACCTTGCATAAAATTTTCAGAGGTTTTGGTGGTGTGGATTTTCCTCCAAAAATTTAACAAGGTGCTGGTTCACAGATTGACCAGATTTTAAATTGGGTTGACTTGCCTCCAACCTCATTCAAACAATTTCTAAAAATTGTAAAAAAAATTTCAGAGGGGTTACACAGCAACTCAGGAATTTAGGAAAATTATTTCCAGGAGATTAACCCAAGATGGAACAAGAATGTTTTTGAAGGATCAAGATTTGAATAAACAGACTTGTGACTTTGTATTTCCATATCTCTTGTACAATACTTGTTCAATACACATAGGAAATACATGATGTAAGAAAAAGTTTTAATTTCTACTCATTTTATTACATTTGAAACACAAGCCCAAAATTGGGATGTTACAGGAACAACATGATCAAATGAATGCTACATCTGCTTGCCTTGCTGGAGGTCAGAGTCTGGCTGCTGAGGATCAGATTCAAGATCAATAATATCTTGGAACCTAACGCAAAAAATACGATAAAACCAATAAGAGTGAAGAACACCAAACAAGACTTAATAGCAAAAGCCATCCAAATCTCATGAAATTTATACAGCAGCAAGGTTATGATTTTAAATGAATTTAGGAACAAGAATCAAGTCATTTGGACTAAGCATGCAAAAGTTATAGCTAAAACAAATTCTCTGAGCCTGGAAATTCAACTAAATTAATTACTGGTACTGTTCATGGCATGAATTTCTAGAATGACCTAGAACCTGAAATTTTTATGGTAGGTAGATAATGACATCATAAGAACAGTAAAGTTGAGTTTACCCAATTTGGAGTTAAAATGAATTACTTATGATTTTTCTAAGTTGTAAAACTAGCACATATCATTTTTCAGAAATAAAACCATGATCAAAACCTATTTCATATTAAAGTATGCTAACATAGGAATTTTACAAGCTTTAGTTTGCTCAGATTGAGTTATCTGAGAAAAAGTTATGCATTTTACAAGTTTCAATTTAATTCTCGAATATTCAATAATGGTGAAACAAGTTAATATTGTTTATAAAATTTTCTGGTACAGAACCAAGTCTAAATGCATTTTTAGATTAAACTTTAGTGAAACATGAATTTAACACAGTTGGTGTAACATCCCAAATTTTGGCTTGTGTTTCAAATGTAAGAAATTGAGGGTAAATTAAAACTTTTCCTTCATCCTCTTACTCTTGAAACTTTTTCAAATTGTAAAGGAATTTTGGGAAATTCAAAATCAAAAGCCTCATTTATCAAGTCAACAACCTCCTTGGTGAAATCTGGTTTCAAACCCTTGGAAATAATTTTCCTTGGTTCTAGGGTTGCTTGGTAACACCTCTGAATTATTTCATAATTTTTGGAAATTATTTGAAATATTTTAGAGCCAAGTCAAACCTTGGTCAAACCTCTGTTTTAACCTTCTGAATTTCTTGAGAAAATTCCAAAGACACAAAACCTCTAGAAATTTTATGGAAGGTTAACCCCAAGGTAAGCAAGCTCCGTTAAAAATTTCATAAATTTTGGAGTTGATTTGATGCCTCAATTAAATCCCCAAAGTTTCAGTTTAAAACCAAACCCTAATCGGTTGGTACTGCTCATTGACTCGAGTGGGGCTGGGCTCGAGTCACTTAACTCGACCGAGCCAACTAATCGCACCCGCGCGGCCGCGAGCGTGGCGTCATCACCGTTAGATCTCCATCGGACGGCTCTCATTCGTAAGCATTGGACGGTCGGTTGCCCCGATTTTGGCCGTTGGATCCTCGATCCAACCATCGCGGATCGCATGTCGGTTCGCGTTAGCCGTTTTCAAATCGGCGATCGCATCGTGGCCGTCTGATTCTAATCCGACGGTCAGCATCGAGTGGGTTGGGCTTGACCGCGTTAGCTGTTGGGTCCGAGCCGCTTCTGTTCTCTCTCGCTGACTGGTGGGCCCGACGTAGCGCTGGTCATCTTCCTCCTCGCGCGCGTGCGTGCCTGTACGCCATGGCAGTGAGAGAGAGGGGGTGCCTTGTCACCTCCTTGAGCCCTTTAAACGGCTCCCTCTGCAGCGCATTAATTGCCCGTCGTGCGGCCGCCCCCGAAGTCGTCGAACTTACTGCCGCTGTCGCCCGAGCGACGCAAGACACCTGCTGTGGACCGAGGACCATCCATGAGCATGTGCGCGCTCTCTTCGTCCCTCGGCTACTTAAGCCCTCAAGACCTTGATAGCTTTCTTTACACCCCTTGAGCTCCAGCGTGCACTCTCTTTGCTTGCTTGAGCCCAAATCTCCGTAACCCTTTCGCCGCCATTGTTGAGTCGGGAGCTCCTCGGTGCAAACCGTGCTCCATGGCGTTTCTTCCTCTCTTTTCGTTTGGTGTGCCTCTCACCTCACGGAACAAAACCCTAACTTAATTGTAGTTGCTTTTCACAGAGCAGCTCAATTTTGGGAATTGTTCTTTCTACCGTGAGCACCCCTTCTTCCTCCTCGCTGAAGGAGCTCCTTTTCTAATTCCTTGCTCTTGTGGCATCTCTCCGAGCTGTTGGGAAGATGTTGTGATGACCGGTCCCCCATTTTGCTCGGTAGCCGTCTCCACTTTTTCTTCTTGGTCTGCCGCGCTCTTCGTCACGAGTCGCCCGACCCCTCAAGACCTCCCTACCCTCGGTACCCTTCTAGTAGCCCCTAGAAGCTTTGGCACTCATGAAATGGTTCGTTCGCGAGCTTTTGGTCATTATGCCTTTCGCCGCTTTGGACGTCGCCGCTCATCGTCGGCCAGCCGTTCGGGACACCGCCGATGGTGTGGGTGGTCCCGATGGGTGCGCAATGCTATTGCGGTTCCATTTGGCACTTAGCTCCCGCCGCCGTGCCTTGGGTCGCGGCGACAAGCGGAGGGTGCCCTCGGTTTTGTTGTCGGACGAAACGGCGGTCCGTAATATCGTTCTGGACACGAGAATGGCGTTCATTAATGATAATCATTGTTAATCATGGGTTAGTAATCATTAGTCGTCCTAAACCCACCTCCTCGCCGCTGCATGCATGCCCGCACATTTTAATCACCCCGCGCGCTAAACCACGTAGGCGTGGCCCACTGATCGCCGACACATGGGCCCGCCATTTTCAAACCCCCCACGCGCGCGCGTGCGTTAAACCCGACATGTGACTTAGAGTCGCGACGGTGGGCCCCTATTGTCGGTAGCCACTGTTCAAATCATAAACGCCCAATCAACCTCACCGCTCGATATTGGATCGTGGCGGGATCGTGGAGCAATTGATCGTCCGAAGGCTCCTCAATCCCAACCCTTCATCGCTTGATCAACGGTCCCAGTTGTGCGAGCAATTGGATCGTTCAAGGTCACAATGATCGGATCATTGGAATCAAATCCAACGGTGCTTGCTGCGCGCATGTTGAGTCGGCCGTCTTGCGTGGGCCGTTCGATCCAGGGTCGACGGTCCATAATCAACCACGTCTTTTCTTTCGGTTAAGGGATATAAATTCCTCGGTGAGCTTTATCTTTCTACTGGAAAATGTTGTTAAAACTTTAGAAATTCATATCTTTTTCATTACAGATCCTTTTTGGGTGATTTCAGTAGTGTTAATTTTCTTTTAGGCTAGAGATTAATCTAGAAATGTTTCCAGGCCCTGTTAAGAACCAGAAATGTTGTGAATCGATTTTAGCCTTTCCAGCCTCTATTAAATATTCCAAAAATGTTATAAAAACTTAGAAAATCCATAACTTGTTCTCTGTAAGTCCAAATAGAGCGAACTAAATTTTGTTAATTTCATTTAGGGATGAACTTTAGTGAAGGACCAGTTTGCTAGTGGTCTTTGCTACTGATATAAATGATGTCCTAGTTTTAGAACTTAGAAAAATCATAACTAATTCGTTATAACTTCAAATGACCTGAAATTTTATATGGGTTATCACCACACCAGTAGGTAGCCACCCTAAAAATTTCAGCTCCAAAGTCTTTCTAGGAAATATTTTTGCTACTGATTGCTAATTATGGTAGAAAATAGGTTTTAGGGATATCTTTTGCACCACAAATCCAAATTAGGTTTTTCAGTTTCTATGTCTAGGTATATTAGTATTTTACCTTGTGTATAAATTTCGTCACATTTGGATAATTTTGCTTGCTCTTTCGTTTAAGTGTTGCTCGTCTTATTGGTTGTTTTCGCTCTTTCGCTTAGGCTTTGACATTTGCGGTAACCAGAACGACCCTCGCAACAAATTGAGCAAACAAGCGAAGCAAGCATTTGATCATTTCCCATTGATCCCATTACTTTTAAAAGTCTAATATTTTGTTTAACTTCTATGTATGCATTGCTAATTTGTTGTTAAATTGATTAGTTAATCCTCTAGTTGCATAATCTGTAGGTAAATGATTATCCTCTACTACACGAGCCTAGGTTATTTCTTTGTGATTAGAGTTCGTTGGATGAGCTCTTGTCACTTAGTAGATTCGAATAAATATTGCTTAGCCATGCCTAGTATCGGTAGTATTGGGCGATCATCGACTTAGTCGGTGATCTTGATCACACAACTACTTATACTACTCCATTATGTCCAACCCTTGTGTTTTATTGATTTACAAATCAAAAAATTGAAAACAAAACTATATCTTGACTTGGGCACAATGGTATGTTGATGTGATCTGTTGGGTGTGTGGAATGGTGCCTAAGTCCCCAAGGACCGAGTTACTTGTGTCACTAAGCCAAGCTCTTATTGCGTGCTAACCACACGAGGGGGATATGGAACCTCTCTTGACTAAGTACTTTGGAAGGTGTTAATTATGAGCTGGTCGGTGGGTGTGTTCTGTGTGTGTGTTTTGGAGGAGCATTAGCGAGCGGTTAGGGTGTCTAATGTGTCCTTCTCCGTGGGTTGCGGCTCTTAATTAGCATCGTCCATTGGAAAGCGTCTTGTTAGACTTAGCCATGCCCGCATACCAAAGGAAGTGTGCTAACCGTGGTCGTGGAAAGGCGGTCTATCGTGTGGGTACATTGGTACACCCCTGCAGGTTAAAACTATTCGAATAGCCTCGTCTAGGTTATGGACATGCTTGGTAAGGTCGCAAGAACTAGACTACAACCTTTTAAAAACTTAAACTTGACATGGGTGGTATGAAGGGGTACTTCATGCTATTGTTGTGGTGACTATGGGTTAGTCACTTCTAGGTTGGTGTTGTTCTATATCTATTGTTATTATTGTCTCTCTTTTATTTGAACAATAAAAGTTAATTGCAAACTTGCTTTGAATCTATTACCTTATTGCAAATGGAAACTTGCTTTATCTTTGAAAATAAGTCGAGCCTCATCCACTTAAATAAAGATTGCATGTAGTTAATTATAGTTCGTTATCTCACACGTCGGTCTTGCAGTACAAAAACAAGTTTTGTACTCATCCGCTGCTTAATATTAATTGTTGCAGAGGAAGAAGGTGAGCCCCAAGGGCCTCACTTTGTGAGTTGTGTTGCGGCGCGTCTGGGACGATTAGCTTGGCGGTCCGGTTGGTTGCCTTGTGGGTTAAGGCACACCGATTGGCTTTTGTTTATCGCCATCTTATGGCCATTTTGCTTCATTGTGTATTTACTTATTTGTATGACTTTTGGCAGTCGGCCTCTCTTTTGTAATAACTCTCTTTATATTATCTATGTCTTTCGCTTGTTGCTTTACTTGGCTCTATGTGTATGGATGGAATTGATGCATGATTTTGTAACGGGTGTGTATACTGCAGTGCAGGAAGTATACATATCTCGAGGCTTGGTTTATTTGATTTGTCTTTGTTAGGACCAAGTGGATGGTTAAACAGTACAAGCCGAATAAACCGGGGTCCTCACAAAGTTGGTATCAGAGCCATTCCGACCGTAGTAACCCAAGCTTGGTCGTCCTTAGGGTATTTTGAAAACCTTATTTTTAAAGAGTCAAATGAGTTGTGAAAGCTTAAGTAAATTCTCAGATTTTATTCCTTACCTATCTTAGCTTTCTATCTCATCTTGCTCTAATTTGAGTTTTAAAAGTTGTTCTCCCTTCCTTCTCTCAAAAGATAGTCATTATCGTTTAAATTGGGTTTTGGGAACCAATGAGTTTGGCAAATTGAAGTGTTAGCTGCCCTCTATAAGGTTTTGAAGCTTAGAGGTTGAAGATTTCGCTAGGAGGCTTGGATGCAAAATCGGACAGCGATCATTCGGTTTCCGGATAGCAAGCTCAAAGGTTCTAAATAGGGTAGAAAATGAGAGGATAATCAACTAAGACTTGTGGGAATAAAAGGGTAAGATGTGATACTAGTTAGCTAAGTACCTAACGCTATTTTTGCCGCCTCAACCTTGCTCTTGAGTAGTGTTAGCCTTGAGGTAGTGTGCTGAAATTTTATCTTCTCACACTATTACTCGTTCATTCAATACGGGTTAATGGCATTGAGAAGTTGAGTTTGTTTTGGAGTTTCCTTGCTGTTTTGGAGCTTCTTTGGAAACATTTAAAGTTTGTATACTTGCTGTTTTTGGCTTTCGGTTAGGGTGATATCTCCTTCCCCTAATCGTTAGCTTTTCGCTATCATCAACTTATAGTATCAGTGTTTTGGTTTCTAACCTAAATTTCTTGAACCAGGATGGCTGGAGGTACTCGTAGCGGTCGTGGTCAGCAGCCTGGTTTGGATGAGGAGCTCCCGCCTCCTCCGACCATGGCTGAGGTCCTTCTGCAGATCGAGCGCAACCGCTCGAGAGGGCGGAGGGTCTGCTGGATGTTATTGCGCGCAACACCTCCGCCTCGACCGGTGCCTCGGGATCCGGCGGGGAGCGACATCGCCTCGTGGGGTTTGGCCGAGTTTCTTCGCACTCACCCCACATTCTCCGTGTCGGAGGACCCATTGGACTTGAATGACCTGCTGCGTCGAGTTGAGCGTAGCTCGACGTTGCTCGTGCTCGACCAGACAGACACTCTTTGCCTCCCATCGCCTTCGGGGCGGCACTCTCACGGTGGGAGAACTGCTGGCCATGCGGCCCACGCCACACCGTCTCTTGGGATGAGTTCGGACGGCGTTCGTCGAGCTCATATCCCGCCGCTTGATGAAGCGAAGAAGAAGGAGTTTCTCGCGCTCAAGCAAGGGCGTAAGTCGGTGATGGAGTACATGCACGAGTTCAACCACTTGGCTCGTTATGCTCCATCCGAGGTGGCCACCGATGAGGCCAGCAGAGAAGTTCATGGAGGGTTTGTCCGAGGAGCCGCAAGACGGGCTCTCCATTGTGGACTTTGTCGACTTTCGGACCTTGGTGGACAAGGCCATTGTTCTTGAGCACAAGGCGAAGGCGCCGGGCGAGTCCCATAGCGCAAGTGGGAGGCCCAACGACCGCGCAGCCGCCTCTCCCGTCCTCGTGTCGGGCCTGCCCAGGCCCGCTGCGTGGCTTCACTACCACCGAGGCCGCCGGCACCGGCTCCTCGCCTCCGCAGCCGTGCCCGATCCACGTGCGCTGCGAACCAGCAGGTGGCCCCGCAATCCGGCCGGGGTCACTTGCTGTGCAACCGAAGGGCATTATGCCAATACTTGCCCTAACAGAGCGAGCCCTCGTCCTAATGGAGGACGCGGGCGGGAGGTGGTCCTCCCGTGATCGAAGGTTGTCCCCGCTACCCAAGGCGTGGGTAGTGGCGCGTCAACCTCATCTCCGCGAGGAGGCACAGAGGCACCCGATGTCGTGTTGGGTACCCTTTCGGTTAACTCTTTCCCTGCTCTGATTTGTTTGATTCAGCGCATCTCATTCGTTTGTTTCGAGTCTTTTTGTCATGTGGGAGGTCTTCTTTACTCCATTGTTGGTCCCGCTGCTCATTCGCTCTCCTGGTTGGAGTTGAGAGTGAGTCCGAGTGTAGGGATGTCCTGTTAAGATAGAAGGGTAGGATTCTTGGCAAACCTTATCCTCCTTCGATCGGCGAGCTTAGATGTAATCCTAGGCATGGATTGGTTGTCTCAAAGACATGGGACAAATTGATTGTGCTAGGAGACTCATCTACCTCACTAGTCCTTCCGCGGCGGGTTCGCCGCCGAAGGCTGCAGGTCCGCATCTCTTCGCGCTCGGCGAAGCGACTCTAGATATTAGTGAGGTCCCGGTGGTATGTGACCGTTGATGTCTTCCCGACGACCTTCGGGGATGCCACCAGTTCAAGACCTAGAGTTTGTCATTGAGTTGGTTCCTGCATCGCCCGATTTCAAAGAGGCCACCGAATGGACCCAATCGAGTTGGTGGAGTTGAAGAAGCACCGGGTGAGCTTCAAGAGAAGGGTTTCATCCGCCCTAGCTCATCTCCTTGGGGATGCTCGGCAATCTTTGTCCCGAAAAGGACAAGGCGCTGCGCATGTGCGTTGATTACCGTCCGATTAATGAAGTAACGGTAAAGAACAAGTACCCTTTGCCCCGATCGGCGACCTCTTCGATCAATTAACTGGAGCTCGAGTTTTCTCAAGATTGACTCGAGTGGGATATCACAAAGTTGGATTCGACGAGGATATTCCAAAGACGGCTTTTTCTACTCGTTATGGCTTGTACGAGTATACCGTCATGTCATTCGGCTTAACCAATGCTCCGGCCTTGTTCATGAACCTCATGAATTCGGTATTCATGGAGTATTTGGATAGGTTCGTTGTGGTCTTCATCGATGATATCCTTATCTACTCCAAGAGCGATGAGGAACACACCGAGCATTTGAAGCTTGTGTTGGGCAAGCTTCGCGAGCACAAGCTGTATGCGAAGTTCAGCAAGTGCGCGTTCTGGTTGAAGGAAGTAGCCTTCTTAGGCCATATTCTTTCGGCAGGAGGCGTAGCGTGGATCCTAGCAAGATCGACGTGCTTTCTCGAGTCACCACCGGCCACCGGTTCGGAGTTTTCTTGGTTTAGCGGGATACTATCGCCGCTTTATCGAGAACTTTTCCAAGATAGCGAAGCCGATGACGGAGTTGCTCAAGAAGGACAAGAAGTTCTCGTGGTCCGCTGATTGCGAGGAAAGTTTCCAAGAACTTAAGAAGCGATTGACCACCGCTCCCGTTCTTGTTCTCCCCGATGTCCGTCGAAGCTTTGATATCTTTTGCGACGCTTCTCGTCGAGGCCTCGGTTGTGTACTTATGCAAGAAGGCAAGGTAGTGGCCTATGCATCAAGGCAATTGAGACCTCATGAACTCAACTATCCTACCCATGACTTGGAGTTGGCCGCTGTGATTCATGCACTTAAGATTCGCGACATTACCTAATCGGTGTCGTTGTGAAGTGTATTCGGATCACAAAAGCTTAAAGTATTTGTTCACCCAACCAGATCTGAACCTCGAGGCAAAGGAGATGGTTGAGCTGATCAAGGACTATGACATGGGTATTCACTACCATCAGGGCAAGGCCAATGTCGTTGCGGATGCGCTTAGTCGCAGCGCATTGCAATGCATTGTTACTCAAGAGCCTCACCCCTTCCGAGGAGTTCAGCGTCTCAACTTGGGTTTGGTTGAGCATGGTTCCTCGCCGCCTTGGTTGTCTGACCAACCTTGGTGGA
This sequence comes from Ampelocalamus luodianensis, assembly GCA_036346255.1. NCBI lineage: Eukaryota > Viridiplantae > Streptophyta > Magnoliopsida > Poales > Poaceae > Ampelocalamus > Ampelocalamus luodianensis. The sequence goes on along the minus strand of CM070620.1, from coordinate 72,039,284 downwards.
TCGGATCAAGTGCGCTCGTGATCGGATGTTGGGGTGAACCGCATTAAGGAAAATGTCAAGAATGGAACGACCAAGTGCTTCTCCGTAGATGAGCTTGGTGTCATGAGGTTCGGCAACGCCCGTGGTTCCAAAGGACATGGAGTTGCGGAGTTGATCCTCATGAAGCCCACGATTCCGTTATCCATTCATCCGGGGCCACGAAGATGTATCATGATCTCCGGCGAGAGATTTTGGTGGACCCGAATGAAGAGAGATCGCAAGGTTCGTTCTTCGAGTGCGGCGTGTGCCGTCGTGTCAAGGCCGAGCATCGCCCCGTCTGTTGGGTGCTACTGCCCTTACCAATTCCGGAGTGGAAGTGGGATTCGGCGGGATGGACTTTATCACCGGTCTACCCGGTCTCCAAAGAAGAATGATGCCATCCGGTGGTCATCGATCGATTGACTAAAGTGGCTCATTTTCTTCCTGTCAAGACTGACCTTCGAGTAGGTCTTCTGGCGGATCTCTACATAGCTCGCATCGTGAGTTTGCATGGTGTGCCAAAGACGATTGTGTCGGATCGTGGTTATTTGTTCACCAGCGATTTTGGCATAGCCGCAAGAGGCTATGGGAACTCGCCTTTCTTTCAGCTCAGCATTTCACCCCCAAACAGATGGTCAGACCGAGAGGGTCAACCAAGTTTTGGAAGACATGCTGCGAGCTTGTGTCCTTTCCTATGGGAAGCATTGGGAGAAGTGCTTGCCATTCGCGAGTTTTCTTACAACAACGGTTTCTGCCGTCTCGGCATGGCACCATTCGAGGCCTTATACGGGAGAAAGTGCATGACCCTGTTGAACCGGTGCGAGACCGTGAGAGACCTTTCTTTGGCCGGACTCGATTACGAGGCCGAGGGTCAAGTCCACTCATTCGTGATCGCCACGCGCGGCTCAATCCGAGCAAAAGAGCTATGCGGATCGCCGCCGTCGTGAGTTGAGCTTTGAGCCCAATGACCGTTTATCTCAAGGTTTCTCCTCCGAAGGGTCACCGCGTTTTGGTGTCAAGGGCAAATTGGCTCCTCGATATGTCGGTCCATACCAGTGTTATCGAGAAGAAGGAGCTGTTGCCTACAAGTTGGAGTTACTCTTTGCACTTGCGGGGTACATGATGTATTCCATGTGTCCCGGCTAAAGAAGTGCCTCAGTGTTCCAAGCGAGAAACTCGTTGGAAACTCTTGATGTTCGTGAAGATTTGACCTATCGCGGCGCCACATTCGCATACTCGAGGAGGTCGAGCGAAGAACAAGGAACAAGACCATCAAGTTCCTTAAAGTTCAAAGTGGTCGAACCATTAGAGGATGAGGCTACTTGGGAGCGAGAAGATCGTCTCCGTGCGCACTACCCTCTTTCTTTTCGAGTAAACCAAATCTCGGGACGAGATTTTTGTAAGGGGAGATTTGTAACATCCCAAATTTTGGCTTGTGTTTCAAATGTAAGAAATTGAGGGTAAATTAAAACTTTTCCTTCATCCTCTTACTCTTGAAACTTTTAGAAATCGTGTAAAGGAATTTTGGGAAATTCAAAATCAAAAGCCTCATTTATCAAGTCAACAACCTCCTTGGTGAAATCTGGTTTCAAACCCTTGAAATAATTTTCCTTGGTTGTAGGGTTGTTAGTAACACCTCTGAATTATTTCATAATTTTGGAAATTATTTGAAATATTTTAGAGGCAAGTCAAACCTTAGTCAAACCTCTGCTTTAACCTTCGAATTTCTTGAGAAAATTCCATTACACAAAACCTCTGGAAATTTTATGGAAGGTTAACCCCAAGGTAAGCAAGCTCCAGTTAAAAATTTCATAAATTTTGGAGTTGATTTGATGCCTCAATTAAATCCCCAAAGTTTCAGTTTAAAACCAAACCCTAACGGTTGGTACTGTTCATTGGACTCAGTCGCTCGGGCTCGAGTCACTTGACTCGGCCGAGCCAACTAATCGCACCGCGCGGTCGGCGAGCCAGCGCGTCATCGGCGTTAGATCTCCATCGGACGGCTCTCATTCGTGTAAGCATTCGGACAGGTCGGTTGCCCCCCGATTTTCAGCCGTTGGATCCTGATCCAACCATCGCGGATCGATCGTTTCGCGTTAGCCGTTTTCAAACCGGCGATCGCATCGTGGCCGTCTGATTCTAATCCGACGGTCGACGATCAGTGGGTTGGGCTTGACCGCGTTAGCTGTTGGGTCCTAGCCGCCGTTCTCGCCGATGGTGGGCGACGAGCGGCGGTCATCTTCCTCCTTGCGCGCGTGCGTGCCTGTACGCCATGGCAGTGAGAGAGAGGGCGTGCCTTGTCACCTCCTTGAGCCCTTTAAACGGCTCCCTCTGCAGCGCATTAATTGCCCGTCGTGCGGCCGCCCCCGAAGTCGTCGAACTTACGCTCCGTCGCTCGGCGACGCAGACACTCTGTGGACCGAGGACCATCCATGAGCATGTGCGCGCTGCTCTCTTCGTCCCCTCGGCTACTTAAGCCCCTCAAGACCTTCGGTAGCTTTCTTTACACCCCCTTGAGCTCCAGCGTGCACTCTCTTTGCTTGCTTGAGCCCAAATCTCGAGAACCCTTCTACGCCATTGTTGAGTGGGAGCTCCTCGGTGCAAACCAGTGCTCCATGGCGTTTCTTCCTCTCTTTCGTTTCATGTGTGCCTCTCACCTCCTGGAACAAAAACCCTAACTTAATTGTAGTTGCTTTTCACGGGAGCACTCAATTTTGGGAATTGTTCTTTCGCCGTGAACACCCCTTCTTCCTCCTCGCCAGGTAAGGAGCTCCTTTTCTAATTCCTTGCTCTTGTGGCATCTACGAGCTGTTGGGAAGATGTTGTGATGACCGGTCTCCCCATTTTGCTCAGCCGTCGTCTCCACTTTTTCTTCTTGGTCTGCGTGGCGCGCTTCGTCGTCGCGAGCTGCTCCGACCCCTCAAGCACCTCCCCTACCCTCGGTACCCTTCTAGTAGGCCCTAGAAGCTTTGGCACTCCGAAATGGTTCGTTGTCGAGCTTTTGGTCATTATGCCTTTCGGCCGCTTTGGTCGCCGCCGCTCATCGTCGGCTAGCCGCTGGTGGGACACCGCCGATGGTGTGGTGGTCCCGATGGGTGCGCAATGCTATTGCGGTTCCATTTGGCACTTAGCTCCCGCCGCGCGTGCCTTGGGTCGCCGGCGACAAGCCGGAGGTGCCTCGGTTTTGTTGTCGGACCAGCGGCGGTGCCGTAATATCGTTCGGACACGATAATGGCGTTCATTAATGATAATCATTGTTAATCATGGGTTAGTAATCATTAGCCGTCCTAAACCCACCTCCTCGCCGCTGCATGTGGGCGCACATTTTAATCACCCCCGCGCTAAACCACGTGTGCGTGGCCCACGGTCACGACACGTGCCCGCCATTTTCAAACCCTCCACATGCGCGTGCGTTAAACCCGACATGTGACTTAGAGTCGTGACGGTGGGCCCCTATTGTCGAGAGCCTGTTCAAATCATAAACGCCCAATCAACCTCACCGTTCGATATTGGATCGTGGCGGGATCATGGGAGCAATTGGACTGTCCGAAGGCTCCCTCAATCCCAGCCCTTCATCGCTTGATCAACGGTCCAGGTTGTGCGAGCAATTGGACTGTCCGAAGGTCACAATGATCTGGATCGTTGGAATCAAATCCAACGGCGCTGCGCGTGCGCATGTTGAGTCGGCCGCGCTGCGTGGGCCGTTCGATCCAGGGTCGACGGTCCATAATCAACCACGTCTTTTCTTTCGGTTAAGGGATATAAATTCCTCTGTGAGCTTTATCTTTCTCTTGGAAAATGTTGTTAAAACTTTAGAAATTCATATCTTTTCATTACTGAGATCCTTTTTGGGTGATTTGGTAGTGTTAATTTTCTTTTAGGCTAGAGATTAATCTAGAAATGTTTCGAGCCCCGTTAAGAACCGAAATGTTGTGAATCGATTTTAGCCTTTCCAGCCTCTATTAAATATTCCAAAAATGTTATAAAAACTTAGAAAATCCATAACTTGTTCTCTGTAAGTCCAAATAGAGCGAACTAAATTTTGTTAATTTCATTTAGGGATGAACTTTAGTGAAGGACCAGTTTGCTAGTGGTCTTTGCTACTGATATAAATGATGTCCTAGTTTTAGAACTTAGAAAAATCATAACTAATTCGTTATAACTTCAAATGACCTGAAATTTTATATGGGTTATCACCACACCAGTAGGTAGCCACCCTAAAAATTTCAGCTCCAAAGTCTTTCTAGGAAATATTTTTGCTACAGTGCTAATTATGGCCGAAAATAGGTTTTTAGGGGATATCTTTTGCACCACAAATCCAAATTAGGTTTTTCCAGTTTCTATGTCTAGGTATATTAGTATTTTACCTTGTGTATAAATTTCGTCACATTTGGATAATTTTTGCTTGCTCTTTCGTTTAAGTGTTGCTCGTCTTATTGGTTGTTTTCGCTCTTTCGCTTAGGCTTCGACATTTGCGGTAACCCCGAGAACGACCCTCGCAACAAATTGAGCAACGACAAGCGGCAAGCGATTTGATCATTTCCATTGATCCCATTACTTTTAAAAGTCTAATATTTTGTTTAACTTCTATGTATGCATTGCTAATTTGTTGTTAAATTGATTAGTTAATCCTCTAGTTGCATAATCTGTAGGTAAATGATTATCCTCTACTACCTGAGCCTAGGTTATTTCTTTGTGATTAGAGTTCGTTGGATGAGCTCTTGTCACTTAGTAGATTCGAATAAATATTGCTTAGCCATGCCTAGTATCGGTAGTATTGGGCGATCATCGACTTAGTCGGTGATCTTGATCACACAACTACTTATACTACTCCATTATGTCCAACCCTTGTGTTTTATTGATTTACAAATCAAAAAATTGAAAACAAAACTATATCTTGACTTGGGCACAATGGTATGTTGATGTGATCTGTTGGGTGTGTGGAATGGTGCCTAAGTCCCCAAGGACCGAAGTTACTTGTGTCACTAAGCCAAGCGCTTATTGCGTGCTAACCACACGAGGGGATATGGAACCTCTCTTGACTAAGTACTTTGGAAGGTGTTAATTATGAGCTGGTCGGTGGGTGTGTTCTGTGTGTGTGTTTTGGAGGAGCATTAGCGAGCAGTTAGGTTTGTCTAATGTGTCCTTCTCCCGTGGGTTGCGGCTCTTAATTAGCATCGTCCATTGGAAAGCGTCTTGTTAGACTTAGCCATGCCTGCATACCAAAGGAAGTGTGCTAACCGTGGCTGGTGGAAAGGCGGTCTATCGTGTGGGTACATTGGTACACCCTGCAGGTTAAAACTATTCGAATAGCCTCGCCCTAGGTTATGGACATGCTTGGTAAGGTCGTGCAAGAACTAGACTACAACCTTTTAAAAACTTAAACTTGACATGGGTGGTATGAAGGGGTACTTCATGCTATTGTTGTGGTGACTATGGGTTAGTCACTTCTAGGTTGGTGTTGTTCTCTATCTATTGTTATTATTGTCTCTCTTTATTTGAACAATAAAAGTTAATTGCAAACTTGCTTTGAATCTATTACCTTATTGCAAATGGAAACTTGCTTTATCTTTGAAAATAAGTCGAGCCTCATCCACTTAAATAAAGATTGCATGTAGTTAATTATAGTTCTGTTATCTCACACGTCGGTCTTGCAGTACAAAAACAAGTTTTGTACTCATCCGCTTGCTTAATATTAATTGTTGCGAGAGGAAGAAGGTGAGCCCCAAGGGCCTCACTTTTGTGAGTTGTGTTGCGGCGCTGCAGGGACGATTAGCTTGGCGGTCCGGTTGGTTGCCTTGTGGGTTAAGGCACACCGATTGGCTTTTGTTTATCGCCATCTTATGGCCATTTTTGCTTCATTGTGTATTTACTTATTTGTATGACTTTTGGCCAGTCGGCCTCTCTTTTGTAATAACTCTCTTTATATTATCTATGTCTTTGATTGTTGCTTTTACTGCTCTATGTGTATGGATGGAATTGATGCATGATTTTGTAACGGGTGTGTATACTGCAGTGCAGGAAGTATACATATCTCGAGGCTTGGTTTATTTGATTTGTACTGTTAGGACCAAGTGGATGGTTAAACAGTACAAGCCGAATAAACCGGGGTCCTCACAGTTGGAACCATCTAAAAAGGATTTAAAACGAATTAGTTATGAGTTTTTAAAGTTTAATATAATTTTCGGTTGACAAATAAAGGCTTACCCAAATAAAATCAAACTCATCAAAAAGAAAATGACGTGGACGAATGTGGGCCATAGATCGGGAATACAACGGCCCACGCGCTCCGCAACACAACGCACGCGCGCGAGGAGGCCCACAGGACCCACCGTTGGATCAAGATCCAACGGTCCACGTGGATCGGGGCATTCTGAGGTTCGATCGTATCCACCATCTACAGCCGCAGATCTAGAGATGGAGGGCTCGGAGCACAAACACATTCGGAAGTCCGAATGCACTCACGATCTGAGCCGTAGATCGTGAGATGGATGGCCCCAAGTGATTTGGACGTTCAGGGGTCCAATTGTTCTGCCAGATCTGGGTCGTTGATCTCAAGATCGACGGTCCAGTGTCAATCGAGTGTTGCGCACTCACGCACATGCGTTTTGAGTGCACAGAGGGGTTTAGTGGGCGTGGGCCCACATGGCAGTGACTCAAAAAGTTATTTTAGGACAGCCATTTATTGCTAAACATTGATTACTAATGATTAACAGTAATAATGTCCTAACGAGGTTGCACAGTGCCAGCGGTGCTTAAGTGGCTGGGCCCACTTGGCAATGACATATTAAGCTTTTTAGGACAGCAATTAACCACCGACAATGATTAGTAATTAATGACCCCAGATTTTGTCCTAAAGGCCACGCTACAGCGGTTTTAAGCCTACGGGCCCACTTGTAAGTGACAACCACGCACAATCAAGGACTGTCATTAATTTATAATCAATCATTACCAATGATTAACAATTATTAGCCATTAATGAGAGGATTTTTGTCCTAAATGACAACGGGACAGTGCGTTCTCGTCCGACAAAGAACAGAGCGCAAGGAGAAGCTCGTCGCCGGCGGCTCCGACCACCGCGACGGCAACTAAAGGCCAAAATGGGTTTGCAATAACTTTGCGCACCCGAAGTAGGTAACCTCGACGGCGGTGGCGGCCTAAAACGTCGGCGAGCTGGAGATAACGATGGTGACAAAGAACGGCCGAAAAACGAAAACAGCTAAAAGCTCCGCATTGTCCAAACAAGCGGGTGCCACAACATTTAAGGATTAATAAGAAGCTACCTTAGCCAAGAAGAGCTTCAAAGATGGCCGGAGAAGCTCTAACAGCGGAGAAGCCCACCGGAGTTGGGGAAGAAGATGACGAAAACCCGACCTGAGCAAAATGAACACCACTGGGTGGTCAAAATAGCTTTATTATACTCAGAGAAGCTCCAAGAGCAATTAATTGAGAAAAGAAGCCCTTACCGGAGCTAGAGAAGAAAAGGGATGATTTCAGCCGAAAAGATTCAAACTTAAAATTGAGTGATTCCTGTTAATGAAACCCAAAATCAAGTTAGGGCAAATGATTAGGAGGTTAAGGAGCAAAATCAAGTTAGGGCAAATGATTAGGAGGTTAAGGAGCTCGAAATGGTACAAGAAGAATCGAAGAAGAACCACTGGAGCGCCGAAGTCACCAACAGAGCTCCACGACCGAAAATGGTGGTTTTGGTGTTTTTGGTGTTTTGAGCTCCACAAGCAATGGGGAGCTAAGGGGTGCTGCAAAGGAGCTCAAAGAGGGGTTTAGGGAGCTTCATATAGATGGAGAACTAGGGTTTGGCCAAAAACGAGATCCTCGGGTGAGCTTGGTCCATAGCGCTGCCATGGTCCGAAAAAGAAATGATGGGGGCAGGAGTAGGGCATGACCGCGGCCGAAAGCGAGCTTGCGCGCAATAAAGGCTCCGACCAGAGCGACGTTGATGAGGGAGCACGACATGATCGAGCCATAATGCTCCCTGTACAGCGCACGGCGCGAGGAAGAAGAATAGCATAAAAGGCTAGGGTGGTCGTGGCAGTTAGATTTTAATCGGACGATTGAGATTGCCCTAGAGCTCCTGAGGTTCAAAAGAGTAGGGGAGGTCGTGAGCGTTGGATTTTAATCCAACGGCTCAACACACGCGCCCGAGTGCGGCTAAAGGGGACTTGGTGCAACCGAGTCAAGATGGTTGGGTCTGACTCGAGCCCGAGTCAGACTCAACCCTTAGGTTTGAAATTTGAGTTTTGAATTGAGCTAGACTTTGGGGATTTATTTGAGGTAGCAAAACAACACCAAAAATTCTAAAATTTTTACAGGAGTTTGCTAACTTAGATATTGACCTTGTATAAGAGTTTCAGAGGTTTTTATGTAATACATCTTTCTCCAAAAATTCTGCAAGGTGCTGGGCTAGGGTTTGACTGTCCTCCAAAAATATTCAAACAATTTCTAAAAATTGTGAAATTTTTCAGAGGGGTCACACACCAACACTAGAACTTAGGGGAAAAAAATTTCACGACATGATCACAAGATTTGACAAGAATGTTTTTGAAATGTCAAGATTTGGATCAAAAGACTTGTGACTTTGCATTCCCATATTCCTTTTACAAGAATTGTTTAAAACATACAGTAAATACATGATGTAAGAAAAAGTTTTAATTTCTACTCGTTTTCTTACATTTGAAACACAAGCCAAAACTTGGGATGTTACAACCACATTGTGCCCATGGTTGGCCGGTCCACATCGGCAGTGGCAGTATACATGGCGTCGGTGTAGGCTCCTAGGTCTAGCTATGGTCGTCCGATCTGGAAATACTCGAATGACCACAACTGAAGAAATAGCGAGCATCCCGAGAGGATGGAGCTGTCCTAAACCCGATGGCACATGTTGCACAAGGCATGGTACGTTGTGCACAGCAACGTCGGGCCCTAGGCATACGAATGGATCGCCTCCACCTCCCGGTCTACCAGCTCCCATGCATAGCGGATCATGTGTTTGTCGACGCTATCGCTGTGGGACCCTAGAAACATGACCTACCTAAACAGCCATAGCAAGTAGGCCTCGAAGTGTGTCCTCACTGTGTCCTTGAATTCCCTATGGCTGACGTTGGGCGACAGCACCCCCTAAAACCTCGCAAGGATGTCCGTGCACTATGTGTCCGGGACGTCGTACGCCGCCAAGGGGAAGCTCGTGCAAGGCAACCCAGTTAGGAAGCCCACGTCCTAAAGCGTCGGTGCCATCTCCCTGTACGGAAGGTGGAACGTGTGTATCTCCGACATCCACCGGTCAACCAGCGCCGGTATGACCACCGCCCACGAAGTCTTGGTCGTCCTCCCACGTCACCTCCACCATCCTCACTAGTGGAAGGAGGTATGCCGCTCTCAAACTGTGTCGAAAGCATTAAGAACATACGTGAGTCCACCCACACAAGTCAGATTGCAATTGAGTACACGAAGGTCACAACTACACGTACCTTGGAACCCAACATAGGTCCACCCTCCATACCCTCATGGGAGTGCGCAGCCGCAACACGCTAAGGTTAATGGGCCCCTCGCCCTCCTAGGGGAGGATGTACTGAGGTGGCAACAATGACTCACGTCAACGGCCGGGTCAAGCAACTCGTACTGGCACTATGCAGCGTCTCCTAGGGCCGCCATACCTGAAAATTCGGTGCATAGATTGTAAATACTACAAAACATAAAAAAAGTAATAAGAAACAACATATCTGATTAAATCAATTATTGCACTAAAAAAATTTATTGCACGATTAGCGACATATCCAAAACTGATCTACACACAACTATATAGACTACTACATGACATAGCAATACATTCCATCTAAAAGTATGTAATTAACTCAATAATTGCACAAACAATATTTTAATTAAGCTCTACATAGCCTATTTAGCTACTCTGAAATTTTTATAGGTATCTTGCAATTTTTCTTATTTAAAAAGTGTCTTTAGCATTTAAAAAATATTTATCGTGTACAAATGGAAACCAAAATTAAGTTGAGAATATTTTATTTCAGCTCTACATAGCCTATTTAGTTACTCTAGAGTTTTTTTATAGAATTTTTAAAGGTATCTTGCTGTTTTCTTTGTTTAAAAAGTGTCTTCAGTATTTAAAAAATATTTACCGTGTACAAATTGAAATAAAATTAAGTTGATAATTTTTTTAATTAAGCTCTACATGCCTTATTTAGCTATTTTTGAATTTTATATATAATTTTTACAGGTATCTTGCTATTTTTCTTGTTTAAAAAGTGTCTTTGGCATTTATAAAATATTTACTGTGTACAAATGAAAACCAAAATTAAGTTGACAATATTTTAATTCAACTCTACATATCCTATTTAGCTACTTTGGAATTTTTATAGAATTTTTAGAAGCATCTTGCTATTTTTCTAGTTTAAAAAGCATTTTTGGCATTAACAAAAATAGTTACCTTGTACAAATAGAAACCAAATTTAAATTTATAATATTTTAATTAAGGTTCACATACCCTATTTAGCTAGTCTAGAATTTTTATATGTATCTTGCGACTTTCCTTGTTTAAAAAGTATTTTGGGCATTAACAAATTTTTTACTGTGTAAAAATGAAAACTTACAAAGTTTTAGTAGTGAAAGTTGGTATTTTGCAGATTTAATCTAAATCATTCGAGTACTGCACCATAAATAATGTCTATACGATAAACTAAACTATACATAACTAAAATGATATACTACATCAAACTACAATATAACTAAAATTATCTAATCCATTGAATTCTATGTCGCTAGTTTTATTTGCTAACCTAACCTACCAAGGTTTCAAATTTATATACAAAGTTGCAAGAGCATTTACCTAGAAAGTGTGTGACTGGATCTGCTTCTCTCTCTCTCTCTCCTCTCCCGGTACAAACCGGCAGCACTTCGCTAGGTCACTTTTCCCCCTCTCCTCCTCTCTTCTCCCCCTCTTCTCTTTTTCTCGGAATTAAAATGACTTTTTGGCTGATTTTGGGGTTTTATATAGCCTGGCTTCTTTCGTCAGTTGGAGTGATGACAGGAAGCCTGTCGCCAGTTGAAATGGCGATATGAGCCTATTTTTGTTTTAAAAATCGACTATCTTTTTGTAATTATTTATTAAAATAATATTATTTAAAAAATGATAAAAGAGGAGTGTCACGCCTAATTTGGGGCAAAGTCTTAAGGGCACGTACAATAGTATAGACAACTGCTGTCTATAGTACCCGTATATGTTATTATGTTATTTATAGATAGCGCTAAAGACAACTCCTACAATGGGTTGTCTTTTTACATGTTTATAGACAGTTTCTCTATATACAATATATTTTATTTCTTATGTTACAGTCAACTACTATATGAGATATGGACCAATTCTCTATGCCTCCTCTCTTATCCACATCATTTGATATCATATGTGACAAGACTTACAGACAGTTAACGTCATACTATTGTACATACTCTAAGTAAATGATTTCATGAGAGTTCTTTTTAACGTGTCTAGGGAGCAACCTTGTCAAACAAGCGAGTAGATATGGATTGCTCTTCCTCGAATAATATAGTTGCTTATCTACTTAAAATAATATGTATCAACTAGTATGGATTATTTTATAAACGTTTCAACAATGGCTAAGATATCTTCTCAGACATTTCAGTTATGTGAAAAATACTATGAACATTTTTTATTCATATAACCAAAGGAGAATAATAAATTCATAGTTCCAGAAAAAGTTGAACTTAAGATTTCATAAAAATGTTTAAACTTTGTTATAGTGATAAAAATATTCTCTTACATACCATATTATTGTTGTAACTGGTACGTAGTTCACTTGTTAGAATGTTATTACGAGAACTTGGAGCGCTCTCTTTACATGACATATTGTTGTTGTAACTGGTACGTAGTTCACTTGTCAGTGTGCTATTACGAGAACTTGGAGTGTTGCTATTGTCAGAAATTGGTCTCCTGGTAATTTGGGATGCTGCATCAGTGTTCTGAATATTTGGCAGGCGTACATACGTATATACATAAGTACATACATGCATACATACATACATACATAGAACATCACTCACCATTCATGCACACACAGAACCAAAACATCAGAAATTCAGATGGTAAATACATTAGAAATTCAAGTGACATGTTAGTGCATTTTGTGAGTATTTGACAAAGTTCTGTTGGACTTAATCTTGACAAGATTAGTGGTGATTGATTTGATTAGGATTGACTGAGTGATTTGATTAAGATTGATTAGATTAGATATTTCCTTCGTGGTGGTTTCCTTCCTTGAGCATTGACTCACAGTGTATGTATTCTTTCCTTTGTGTTTAAATAGAGACGACAAGAAGCCAGGAAATGACGTGAGAAAGTTTTACACATCCCAAATACCTGTGTCCATCTGTGTTCTTCTTCTTCCTTAGATATGTGTGAGTTCTCTCCAGATGTTGGGCCAACATTTGGTATCAGAGCCTCAAGATCTAGGAGCGTTGGGCAAGGTCGGCATGGTGTGATGCTGACGGTGATTGCCACGGCGGTGCGAAACCGTTGTGAGGATTCGGCGTGAAGCCGAAGGTGGTGGTGTGAAGCCATCGTTGCTAGGGGAGCCGGTGTGAAGCCAACAAGCACGCCTCGGTGTGAACCCAAGTGGTAGCGGTGTGATGCCGCTGCAAGGAGGCGAGGTGCGAGGAGAAGCCGTGCGGCGCGGCCGGGCAGCCCGTGGCTCAGTCGAGCGACGGTGGCTCTCGGCGACTGCGGCGCTACGCCTTGGGCGCAGGCGGCGCGGAGGTGGCCTCAGGTGCGCACTGAGCTGCAATGCACACGGTGCAACGCGTGCGGCCTGTAGCGACATGGTAGCCGGTGGGGGGCGTACGGGCTCGCTGTGGTGGACACGTGCGAGAGCTGCGCGTCTGGCGCGACGGCGGGAATGCGCACAAGGCACCGGGATGGCGCGAGCGCAGCAGAAAATACATGGCGCGCGAGTGCGCCGCCGGCGACAGCGCGCGGCTGCGCGGCGCGGCGGCGGCTCCCGGCGGTGCAACGGTGGCTCGCGCCTAGGGCATGGGCGGCATGGCTCCGAGTGCAGCAGCAGCGTCGGTGTGATTGCCACGGCGAAGAGCGATGAACAGTGGTGCAAAGCCGCCATGAGGAGCTAGAGTTGGCATGAGGCCGACAAACGGAGATGACACAGTAGGAGTGTTACATGTGTCATTTATTTCTTTGTGCACGTGGGAGGTGTGTCCAAGTTCTCATGTGTGTAAGCTCTAGTGAGAGTCTCCGTCGCCGTCGAGTTGTGTCACCGGCGAAGGACAATTGGAGCTGAGATCGAGGTTAGGATCGCCAGCAAGTTGTGTCCCTGGCTGAAATAGGTAGCGGTGATATGTTGAGTCCATCATCGCAAGAAGAGTCACGTTGTTGAATGCCAAGTCGTCAAGGTCAGAGTTGTCGGCAAGTCGTGTCACCGGCGGCAAGAGATGGCTGCGAAAGGAGAAAGAGAAGGAAAATGCGTCCCTCCAGTACCCTCTGTTCATAGGCAGCAACTGTGTGGCGTGGTCAGCAAGATGTTGCGGGCGATCCACAACGGTGAGTCGGCTTGTCAAGATTATGGGGGAAATTATTGAATTTAATCTTGACAAAATTAGTGGTGATCGATTTGATTAGGATTAGCTGGGTGATTTGATTAGGATTGATTAGATTCTGGTGGTTTCCTTCCTGGAGTATTGACTCACGGTGCATGTATTATTTCCTTTGTGTTTAAATAGAGACGACAAGAAACCAAAAAATAATATGAGAAAGTTTTGCACGTCCCAAATACCAGTTTCGATCTATGTTCTTCTTCTTCCTTAGATATGTGTGAATTCTCTCCGGATGTTGGGCCAACAAGTTCCATTCTACTATCATATGACCATTGCAACTACTTTCATATGACCATCGCAACCAGCAAAAACATGCAAACTACAACTGCATTTCTTGCTTTTGAACATTCGATTTCTGCCAAAACACCGACCAATTCATGCTTCTGAACATTCAATTCACGCACATTACCAGCCATTTCTTGCTTCTGCGCATTTATTTCCTTCACAACCTCAATCATCTGATGCTTCATCTCCTTGTTAATCGAACTGGACATCTGCATAGTTCACACGGATAGGTCAGATTGGGCAGAATCGGTGGCGGAGAATAGCGACAGAAGCAGTACGTTCTCCATGGCAGATGAGGAGGCGGAGAAAATTGGAGCAGCGTCAGCAGATGGAACGGCAGTGGATCTAGAGAACAAGATGGCGAGGGGTGGATGCGGCGGTGGAGAAAGGGGTAGCAGCGGCGGCGGACGGACAGATGAAACGACGACGGAGGGGACAGGGATGGGTGTGAGTGGAATTGGGTTTGATCGAGCTGTGTAGGAGTAAGCAGTGCACACCGGCAATTTGGTCCATACAAAATACGGGTTGGAATACGAGGGCTGTATTCGGTGGAAATGGGCTTAAATCCTGCGTATCTCTAAACAAGCTCACTCTACGGTAACATATTTTGAGGGAGTAACTAAGCAGTGGCATATCTCTGAATTGGGTGGTATCTATCAAAATTTCCCTATTTTCCATGTTGGACTCTTACATGTCTAATGTCTGCACATAATCTTGAATCAGTGTGTACGGTCAAAGTTTAGGCATATTTCGAATTCTTGGCACAGGTTCTATGACATGGATGTATTTAAACTGTTAAATGGAAAACTAGGTCTTGTATGCATCTTGTTTTACTGAAACCTCCATGTCACAGTGACCCATTACTCAGCTTGATATTGTACCTCACGGACGCGCTATCGCCCGCAATATATACTAGTAAATGCACAATACCAGGAACTTTACTAAGCTAAATATAAAATAGTAAAAGGTCCATTTGACCCCTCAACTATTGCGAAAAATCCCCTTTCTAATTATTTCTTCGTGGCGGAGCTCTGACGTGGCTTCTCGCTTGCTGCGGCAAGGAAGCTGGATGGTGGCGTCGGGGTGACGCAGGAGCTAGCGCCAAAGATGCACAAAAGAGTAGGAGATGGGAGAGGACCGAGTCGTTGCTCGGGTAGTTAGTCACGCTGCCACGCGTGCAGCCCGGCTGGCTTCCAAACGCAGACGCCTCACTTTTTCGGTGTTTATTTTTTAGTACATATATACGTGAGTGTGTTTAGTAGTTAGAGTGTGTATTCGTGCTACATGAGGTCTTAGTCCCCGCTCTTTAGATTAGATGTGTGTTTAGAACACACTCACGTGTGGGTATACGTGCGTGAGTGCGTCCTACGTGTACTTTAAAAAATAGAGAGCCAGAGCTACTGGGAAAGAGGAGGAATAAGAGGAAGAGAAGGGTTGACGGATGGTCTCCCCATATTTTTATTTATTTGCTTGTCGATTAGGTCATATACAATGGGTTTATATCAGTTGTCTATAGTTTCTGCTATATAGGATTTAAGCTAATGTAGATAAAAGAGAATAAAGATAGAGAAATATGATATCTACAATTCTGTAGCCGACTGTATCACCAGAACTAAGGATGTTATCTAACCATATTTCTTAGAGCGTGTACAATAATATAGATGATCACTGTCTGTAATACTCTCTATGTCATCTATAGACAAAATTAAAGACAATTCATACAATGAGTTGTCTTTAAGTTATGAATATATGACCCACAGCTATGCATGCACAACATAGTTACAATAACTAAAGCGATGTCTATAAATGCATTATAGGCATCATTGCATGCGCATGACTTTATTCTCTCTCCTTGTTATCTCTTATACACATCATTAAAAATCTTATGTGGCAAACATTATGGACCGTTGATGTCATCTCACTGTACATGCCCTCAGGCCTATATAAGCATTGAAAGATTGTGTGATCTATAAAGGCAAGTAAAAAGACAATCCATTGTATGGACTAACTTTAGTGCTGTCTACAGTGGGACATAGAAAGTTGCTATAGACAGTAACTGTATATACCATTGTACATACCTTTCGGCTAGCTGGCTGCCACGTGAGGTTAAAACTAGCTTACATGTCAAAATCCCTACCACATTTGGGTGATGTTAGAAAAAAAACCATTTTATATGGGATTCAAGGGGCTAATTTGTCTGATATAGGTTGTTAAGGGACGTCAAGACGTACCTGTCGCAAGCGATGTGTCGATGGTGACTTCGTCATTTCTTCGTCAAGCTCCGTTCGTCTAGTCTTCAGTAGGCGTCGTGTGTGAGTGCGTGCGTGTAGTGATATGCGTGTATATGAATATCTATGTGTTGTACTGAGTGATTCGGAAAAAAAAAAACGACGTCAGTATCCGAGTTTAACCGATTTTAAAGTCGAGGGTTGTTTTTTTGACTCTGAGTTGAGGTATCAAATGGACCTGCTTCATACAAACAGAAGTGACAAGTGTCTTTTGCAGGGAGAACGACAACAGCACAGAAAAAGCCCGGACCAGAGAGGGGGCCCCACGGTTCAGTGACGCTACAATCTCAAGCCGCTTAAGCTGAGAAGAGCATCTTTGCTAAGGTAGCTAAATTATCTTTTTTTTTTGAGAGGCCAAGGTAGCTAAGCTCGTTGTGAATGATTGATTGCCATGTGTGGGACGACCAGATCCTAGCTGCTTACAATCCCCAATTCCATCGCTGTCCCCTCGATATCATAATACTCTTCGCTGCCGTCCTCCGTCGCGCGCGCCGCCGCCTCCGCCTCCCCGTCGTGCCGTCCTCCTCCTCCAGCTCCTGCCCCACTGGCCGGCGCCGTCCTCGCGCGCCCCCACCTCGCTGCCGCGGGTGCCCTCCTCCGCCTCCTCCTACCCTGTTGGAGTGGAGATCCATCCGGCTTTCGGTTGATTTCGTTTCTTGGTAAGCTCTATCTAGCTTGGATTGACTTCACTTTTCCACTGTAGTCTAA
The DNA here is from genome assembly GCA_036346255.1 of Ampelocalamus luodianensis. Taxonomy (NCBI): domain Eukaryota; kingdom Viridiplantae; phylum Streptophyta; class Magnoliopsida; order Poales; family Poaceae; genus Ampelocalamus; species Ampelocalamus luodianensis. The sequence goes on along the minus strand of CM070620.1, from coordinate 72,022,335 downwards.
TTTGTTCCGTTCTGTGATTGTGAGCGACCAAATTCAAATCTTCCCTGTGAGATTCCATCCAATTCGTGCAAACGCTTTCGTTGATTGCTGAGGGAAGATAGAGAATTAATAATGTAGTGGCTTCATTTCTTGAAATGTTCCCATAGTTATGGTCTTACTCAGTTACTTGGGGGGCTCCATCTCTATGCATCACAACCAGCTTAGATAGTAATCCACTCTTCTCAATTATTTCAACTTTTGGGGGAGCTCCTTCACTCATGTTTGAACCATCTTCCGCTACTTAAGAAGCTCTGATTTGTTGTTCGTCTATATCCTTGTGGATCGACAGCTACAGCCTAACAGTTTCTTCAGCACTGCTTTAAAGGAAGATTCACAGCTCCCATGGCAAAGCCTGCCAATGGCATTGGCCGTAGGTATGTTCGATACCAAAGCTACATCTTCTTCTCGAGCAGTTCTTTCTCCATTTTTAGCACTGGCTGCTAGATTATGTGCTGCCCAATAACAATAATAAGCTTTTTTGCGGTTCTCGTAATCACACATTATAATTTTATTGTGAATATTCGTCAGCAGCAGCACGCCAAGATCAAATGAGGGCATGAGGCTCATATTTTCAGCAGTTGTTGGTGTCATGCTGGGCTACTTGTTTGGGGTTTCCTTCCCTACAGTAAACATAACCAAGGTAAAGTGGATCATTTGCTTCTCTTGTTTTCTTCTGTCATGTAACTTTGTTCAGAGGACAATCTTAACTGATTGCATTTCACAGCTTCACTTCCCTTCCAGTATCATCTCCTACATTGAAGATAGAAATTCTGGCATCACAACCCAGACATTGTTGAACCATGCGTGGGCGTCTGCAAATAGTCACAAAAAGAACAGTTCTGATTCAAACTCTGATGAAATTCCTAAGGTACTTGCCAAAGTAATACTTTATACTTTCTAAGGTTGTTGTATCAGTTCTGTGACTTAGGCCCTGTTCTAGTTAGATCTGATATGTTGTTATTTTGTAGTCCATGCCCGTTGGATCTGTTTTATTGCTCCCGCGTTTCTTGTGCATAATGCGTAAAATTTAGGCTCTAAGATTCTGTCAAGGCTGTAAATCTAGGGTGTTCTGTTCATGTTAGAACAATATGATGCATTTTATGAAAGTGTGATAGTTGATTGTTGTCCTTTACTAATTAACTGAATAATAGTTGGTTGGTTCTCATAGATTACAACTTCTTTTCATTTCTATAATTTTTTTAGTTTTTTAATTCTGCTCAATTCTTTGAGCAGATTTATGTTCCCACAAACCCTAAAGGTGCTGAAAGACTTCCACCAGGCATTGTTGTGTCTGAAACAGATCTTTATCTCCGAAGATTATGGGGTGACCCTAGTGAGGTTGGTGGTTGTTTCTGTTGTAACTTTGCTCAATGATGCCTCGAATTGGAGGTTTTTATAGCCTCTTGCTTCTGTGATCTACAACCTGAAACATATGGTCATATCATCAGGACCTTACTAGTCAGCCGAGGTACCTTGTTACTTTTACAGTTGGAATCACACAAAAGGCAAATATTGATGCAGCGGTAAAAAAGGTAACTGGTTGAGACTGACACCTTAAATGCTTAAACTGGGTGCATTGAGCAAATAGGTTCTGAAACTGATGTACAATTAATCATGCATCCCAGTGAACTAATAGTTACTCTATTCAAATATGAATGCACATTTATTGCTTCCAAATTTATATTTTTTTTGTATAGTTCTCAGATAAGTTCACAATTATGTTGTTCCATTATGATGGTCGGACTACTGAATGGGATGAATTTGAGTGGTCTAAAAAAGCCATCCATGTGAGTGCCATAAAGCAGACTAAGTGGTAGGTTATTGTTGTTATTCTTCTGTGTTTTTGCAATACCCTAGTCTCTTGAATATTTGACCAGAAAATCTTAATAATGTACTTCTCTTGTTTACCTAAGGTGGTATGCAAAACGTTTTTTGCATCCTGATGTCGTTGCCCGATATGACTACATATTCATCTGGGATGAGGATCTAGGTGTTGAACATTTCAATGCAGAGGCGTAAGCATTACACACTTGTTTCATTTGTCTGTTCACCTGGTGTTCCTCTTGAGTGAGATAGTCCCAATGCTATTCTTTTAGGTACATTGAGCTTGTTAGGAAGCATGGGCTGGAGATCTCTCAGCCTGGTTTAGAACCTGATAGAGGACTAACATGGCAAATGACTAAACGGAGAGGCGATCAAGAAGTTCACAAGTGAGATGCTGAATCCATATTTTTCTTCAATGCTTAATCATCACCCACGAATATTAGTTTCTTGAGTGATATTTTTCTTTATACAGAGTGACCGAGGAGAGGCCAGGCTGGTGTACTGATACCCATCTGCCACCATGTGCAGCGTAGGGCCCAAATTTTGTTGTGTATTTAATTTTCTTTGTCAAAATATCTGCCTTCACGTTCAATTTGAAATGCAGATTTGTTGAAATTATGGCAACCGTATTCTCTAGGGATGCATGGCGCTGTGTATGGCATATGATTCAGGTGGAGTGACATTACATGCTCATCGATTAGTTTTGTTTAGAGTGGTATGCTAACACACTGTTTTCTGCAGAATGACTTAGTCCATGGATGGGGTCTCGATTTTGCTCTAAGGAAATGTGTGGAGGTATTCTCTGCAGGACCGTATCTCAGAATTTGGGGGCCCTGTGCTAAACTTAAAGTTAGGCACTGCAGTTTACAAAAGACAATTACCAAATCAAAAAATATTTCATTTAAAATTTGACCATAAATTAGCTCTGGTTCTCTCTCTCTTTTTCTTCTTACGCTTTTATAACTAGATTCACCTCCAGAATTTAGAAGACATGGCTGAAAACTAGAATAACACCCAAATGCACAAATACAAGAAAGAACAACAATAGTAGACATTAAAAATTTAGTAACAAAACTAAGTTCCAGGCTTCTAGTTTGGCAATGCCAAGTGGCTATGAAATGAGTCTACAAAACTAGTTGCTGCGGTGTATATAGCCCCGTATACATACAAAATTACGAATTAGTTGAGTTTACAAAGAAACACACAATAAACAGATGAGCATGGAGTGGGTTCATTCATATGAATAGTGGTTGTGCGGTAGCAAAAGGGGAAGGAAGAGAACATATAGAGGTTGGGATAGTGGTAGACATCACTAGGAAGTTCTTAGGAAAAAGGAATAGAACAACTTGCTTAAATCTATCTCATACCAAGATCAACTATAGAGCATTTTTTTTTAGATACTAACAACTAGTAATTGAACATTAGATAAAAATTGGGGGCCCTGTGCAGTTGAGCACTTCGCTCATGCCCCTGGTATGGGCCTGATTCTCTGTCACTATCAATTAGACATTGTTCTCATCTGAAGTGACTTATTACCACAGAAGGCTGCTGCAGACTATATGGGGGTGATTTTATTTTCGGGGTGTGGCTGGTTGTGGGCCATGCAAGGGGGTAGGGGTAGGGGTGGCTAGGGTGGATGGAGAGATGTAGAGGAAACAGAGGTACTTGTGTTTATGTTTTCTTTATAAGTAGTGCTGAACCCAGACTTGTATTACAGGGGGAACGGACATTTAGCATACATCATACTAAAATTAGTACATGATGGCACCAAAGTTAGAATATAATGTATATATTTGAAAATTTTCATAAAGCTCCAGTTCCAACTAACTAAGGTCCAGTGTAGAACGTGGGAATTTTCCCAGATTTGTGCAGGAATCGAATTGTTTACTGTGAAATTCATGCGTTGCAAAAGAGGCCTAAACATGCAATATACATACAACGTTGAACCATAACAGTGAAGTAGAAGTACTAAATAAATGAAGCATTTGTGCGTCTCCAAAGCATATCTCAACCATTTTAGCACTCAAATACAAATATAGCAAAACGTCTCTGTTAGCCGATGCACATAGGAGTACACTACGGCAGTTTGCTGGCGATTATCCGGAGCAGCCTCTGGGTCCGCCCCTGTTTGTAGGTAGTGGGAAACTACAGTTCATGGATTCCAAATAGCATCTAGAGAACTTCACAGCACCCTATTCTTTGGCTATTCCACAGGATTAACCCCACCTCTTTTTAGCAGGCTAGCAGAATCAGCAATTATATCGAGTACCAATTTCATATCTTTTTTGCACTTTACATGTTATTCCAAGTCATTCATGTTTTACTGAGCTAGAATTGTTTTACTTGACGTTAAATTAAATAGCCTGCTCATGAGAAGATTGGAGTTGTTGATGCTCAATGGATTGTTCATCAAGCTGTTCCATCACTTGGAAACCAGGTCTAGCCACTAGCCAACTTATTCATTGCACCTCATTTTGTACAATAAAACTGCGTTGCCTGATCCTGTAACATTTATACTTCGCAGGGAAACTCAGCAAATGGAAGAGCACCATGGGAAGGGGTAAGCCAATACTTACTGACCTTATGTAATCTGGGCTTTTCTTAGTGTGAATTTTTCGAACGCATGAATTCCGAGCTGCATACTTCATTATAAGTCCATCATTCGCTACATTGCCATATGGATCTGCTCTTACTGTTTTACTTGGCTGTGTGCCGCAGGTAAGAGCACGCTGTAGAAAAGAATGGGGAATATTTCAGACAAGGTTGGCTGATGCTGAGAAGGCATATTACTTATCACAAGGGATCACACCCCCCAATTCGACGGTAGTTTAGATGAATACGGGCACGCTCATTTGTCATGTTAAGGCAGGCGCCTCCATAGAGCTGCAGTTCCACGGCCAGATTTGTACATGGGACCTCCCAAGAATCACCACTGTTAATCTGAGCTTTGCTCCACTCGGCTTTAATCTCATTTTTTAGATAGTGAGACTAGCTGTGTGATGTAAGTAGGCGATGATGTAATAGGGATTGTGAGGTCGAGCACTTTCGTTGATAATCATTTGTGTATTATTGACCTGATGCAATGTTGAAATTGATATTCCTTCTTGTTTCAATATGCAAATTTGACTTGTGTTTTTGTTTCTAAAAAAAATCTCTGGCTCCCATAAGGTCATAACTAGTAAAACCGTTTGAAAATTCTCTGTTCCTTCACAGCCAGATGTTCCAACAATCCAGGATTCACACGTTGAAGATTTATTTCCCTGATGTTCTAGGAGATGGCAAAGTGAGAATGGGCCAACAATCACTCTCACCAAATTATCTTTTGACTTGTTCAATTCAGAGTCGAAATAAAAGCGGATACGTTAAAGTTTCTTCTGAATTAATTTTTTGACAGTGGACGCCGCATACACTAGGACTCGAAATTTCAACCTCCTCAAAAAGAGGGTACCTTGTGCGTGACTTCAAGCCCAATAATTTCCACATCTAAGCACAATAATTCCAAGAATACGTTAAATTATACAAATGGACACTTGGAACAGGGATAAAAAGACCGGCCGAATGAAAATATGAAATTTCCCGGAGATAGGCCGGGAGTTGGGAACCGACCGGGCATTTTTTAAAATCTGATTTCAGTTTGAAAGTTCTCTTGGTTTTCTTTTCCTTAAAACATGGTGTTTGTTTCATCGTTTATAAGCATTAGCATCACAAAAATTGAAATACACAAAACAAGAAGGAAACGACCGACACAGTACCTCCCAGCTCTAATCAAGAGGACCGGTAATCGCTCGGTTCCCACCGTTTTTTAATCCTTGACTTGGAAGCCATGAGTTCCAGTGCACGAACTATTCAACCCGATAAAAACTTACCTGGTTATTGTCGTGAATATCGCTTGCATTCAATATGAGGCCAATGGACCAGTATATATACACAAAGTATAGGTGATGAATATGCAAATAACCCCTCATAACAATGGGGATAATACATTATACATATATCTCTAACACTCCCCCCTCAAACTCATAGTGGATCAACAACACTGAGTTTGGAGAGGTAGAAGCCGTGTTGTGCTCGAGTCTGGGTCTTCGTGAAGAAATCCGCTAGCTGAAACTCTGAAGGCACATACTGAAGAGTAATCACCTGATTATGCACACAAGACCTCATGAAGGAAGCATCAACACCAATATGCTTGGTGAGCTCATGCTTCACAGGATCACGGACAATACTGATAGCACCTGTACTGTCTGACAAGAGATGAATCAGCATAGTGACAGAAACACCAAAATCCTCAAGTAACCACCGTAGCTAAGTAATCTCTGCTGTCAAGAGAGCCATAGCTCGCAACCTGGCCTCTGCACTCGAACGGGATACTGCAGTCTATTTCTTCGTCTTCCAGGTAATGAAAGAACCACCAAGAAAAACAAAGTAAGCAGAGATAGACCGACGATCAGAGGGATCACTGGCCCAAGTAGCATCCGAATAAGCCTAAAGCTGTAACGAGCTGGAGCGTGGAAAGAAGAGACGGCGAGAGATAGTCCTACGAAGGTATCATAGAGCTCGAAGAAAGTGACTGTAGTGGACCTAAGTGGGAGCAGAGACAAATTGACTTAGAATGTGGACTGGATAAGTGATATCTAGACGAGTAACAGTAAGGTAGACAAGACTCCCAACAAGATGACGATAGCGAGTCGGATTAGAAAGAGGCTCTCTATTAGAGGGTCGAAGGTGAATGTTGAGCTCCATAGGAGTCTCAACAGTACGCTGATCAGTGAGGGAGGTGCGATCAAGAAGATCCTGAATATACTTCTCTTGGGACATAAAGAAACCATCTAGAGTAGAAGTAACCTCAATTCCAAGGAAGTAACGAAGAGTACCAAGATTCGAAATAAGGAACTGCTCACTAAGACGAGCCTTGACAAACGCAATGTACTCATAATCATCTCCGGTAATGATCATATCATCAACATACAGAAGAAGAAGAGTCCGACCATGAGACGAAGTGTGGACAAAGAGCGCAGGATCATGATCACTAGTTGAAAAGCCAGCAGCAGTGACCACAGAGGAGAAGCGCTCAAACCAAGCAAGAGGGGCTTGCTTAAGGCCATAGAGAGAGCGACGAAGGCGACAGACCATGCCCTCAGGAACAGAATACCCAGGTGGCGGATGCATGTAGACCTCCTCACGCAACTCGCCATTAAGAAAAGTATTCTTGACATCAAGCCGAAAGCAGACCGATGGCAATGACGCCACCGAAAGAAGAGTACGGACAGTGATCATGTGGGCCACAGGAGCAAAAGTCTCGTCGTAGTCACGACCATGCTCCTGCTGGAAGCCACAAGCAACAAGACGCGCCTTATAGAGCTCAAGAGAGCCATCAGAGCGAGTCTTAATCTTATAGACCCACTTACACGTGATGGGACGAGAGTGAGATGGAAACGGAACAAGATCCCAAGTACCAGTACGCTCGAGGGTAGCAATCTCCTCGGCCATGGCATGCTGCCACTCAGGGTGAGTAACAGCATCCCGGTAGGAGATAGGCTCACGAGGAGCTACACCAGCAAAACCAAAACGGACAGGGGGGCGAATCGAGTAGCGATCGCGGAGAGCGTAGCGAGGAGAAGATGACCCATCAGGGGAAGATGGAGCATCAGAAGAAGATAGAGCATCAGGAGAAGATGGCTCATCTGGAATATCCTCAGTACAGGGTCGACGAGTGTAGAAGAGAGGGTAAGAAGGGGCTGTAGTGGGAGGAGCCTGAGGAGCCGCAGGAGGCGAAGCAGGAGGCGACAACGGTGGAGAGGCCACATGAGGAATATATGGAGACTCAGGGGAATGGGTGGACGAAGGCAAGATAGATATAGGTGTATCTGGAAAAGTCAAAAAGGACAGAGACTCCACAGAGGAAGCCGAAGGAGAGGCAGGACGTGGGTAGAAGGGATGCGACTCGTCGAAAGTCACATCCCGAGAAACCCGCATCCGTCGACCAACATGATCCCAGTACCGATAGCCCTTATGCTCGGCACTATATCCCAGAAAGACACACTCAATAGATTGAGCAGTTAGTTTGGTGCGTTCTCGAGGGGCGAGGAGAACGTAGCAAACATAGCCAAACAGACGAAGGACAGAGTAGTTAGAAAGAAGACCACAGAGACGCTTAGCAGGGATCGCACCCTGAAGAGCAGAAGAGAGCTGGAGGTTGACGAGATAGGTGGCAGTGGAAATAGCCTCAGCCCAAAAGTGAGATGGAATAGAGGCAGCAATCATCAGTGCATGAGGCGTCTCAAGGAGGTGACGATGCTTGCGCTCAGCGACACCATTCTGAGCATGAGCACCAGGACAAGAGAACTGAGCGAGAGTGCCTTGCTCAGCAAGGAAGCTGCGTAGATAACGAGAGAGGTACTCGCCAGCAGAGTCAGCACGAAAGACACGAATAGGGGTGAAGAACTATGTGTGGACCATAGTGGCAAATTGTTTATAGATAGACAAGGCCTCACTACGAGAAGACATGAAATATATCCAAGTGTGGCGAGAGAAATCATCTATAAATATGATATAATATCGATGACCCCCTTTCGAAACGAATGGAGCCGGACCCCAAACATATGAATGAACAAGATCAAAAGGACGCTGAGACACTGACTCACTGTGATGATAAGGAAGCTGAATCTGTTTACCTAACTTACAGCCCTGACAATATAAAGACACGTCTCCTGAGACAGACCCCAGAAGACCACGACGAACTAAAAATGACAGACGAGATCCACACAGATGACCAAGACGGTGATGCCACTACTGGAAAGAGCTGGTAGACGGAGTGGCAGAAGCTGAGAGACTGGCGGCGATGGTGGTAGCAGAAGGAAGGTGAAGCCAGTCAAGCTCCCAGAGATGCTGTGAGTCAAGGAGCCGAGAGCCAGAACCAACCAGAGCTCCCGTGTGGCGATCCTAAACACAACAAGAGTTAGAGTCGAGAATGACCCGACAACCAAGGTCAGTAATCTGCTTAGCAGAAAGAAGCTGCATGGTAAGACGAGGAACATAAGCAACAGAGGGAACATGAAAAGATGAGTTGCTAAGAGGTCCTCGACCAGAGACAGAAAGAGATGTACCATCAGCAGTAAGAACACTGACAGAGTGGAAGAATCAGGAGGTGTAATGAAAGATAGAGTGGAAGAATCAGGAGTCATGTGAAAAGATGCTCCAGAATCAAGAATCCACGGGGAGGTACTTGACTGTGTAGGAGGTGGTTTCTCAGTGCCCGAAGAGTCAGTAGCAGAACCCGCAGAACCTGTTGAGGGAGAACCTGAAGCAGCAAGCAGGCATCGAAGTCTGGCTATCTCCTGCTCAGTGAGAGAAACTGCTGAAGGAGTCGATGCAGACGTCGATGTAGAAGCACCAGTGCTAGTGTTAGTAGAAGAACAGCGTGAGAGATGCCGCTGCTTCTTATAGCACTGGGACTCAATGTGGCCGACCTTATTGCAGTAGGAGCAGTGAGGACGACCATCGCCAGATAGAGGGCGGACACCACCACCAGTGGCAGCCGCTGGAGGAGACAGTGTGCTGAAGCGTGGATCAATCGGTGTAGCAGGTGGGCGAGCGACGAGCACGGAGGGGAGTGGTATCAGACCAGCACCACTCAGGCGAGTCTCCTCCGCGCGTATCTCGGTAAGAGCCTCCAGGAGAGTGACACGAGGGTGGCGTGCAAGGAGCTGGGCACGCCGCTGCTCGAACTCAGGATGAAAGTGAGTAAGGAACTCATAGACCCGCTGAAACTCCAGGTCAGCATGTACAGCCAGGCAGCACGGACAGGAGTGACAGCCAGCAGTTTGGAGAGAGTCCAGTTGATGCCAGACAGCAGAGCTTTGAGCGTAAAAAGCGTCAACAGTAGCATCACCCTGCTAAAGAGAGTGCTCCTGGTGGACCATGGACAGGTACAGGGCATCACCAGAGGGCTCGTAGCGTTGACGAAGATGAGTCAACATCTGAAAAGCCGAAGGGAGTCCTACAACCTCAGAAGAAAACTGAGGCTGGATACTGGCGATGAATACAGCAGCAGCCCGAGCATCGTCATCGTACCACTGAGTGTGGACGGTCAGTCGATCCTTGTAGGAATCCAGAGCCTCCTGGTAGGCAGAGGCAGCCTCATCATCAGCAAGGCTAGCGGCCTGAACAGCAGCCTTGTCAGTTGTCGGGGGCAGTGCAACAGGCGTAGGCTCTGTCGGAGGAATAAGGCAAGGCGGGCAGGTGACATCGCCAGAGAGGACACCCTAGAGACGAAGGTCACGCATGTGGATGCGCATGTGAGACACGAGGTTGGTGTAATTAACACCATCGAAGATCACCGGATAGCGAGGGAGGGAAACAGTGCCCATTGGTCGGCGACGCTGGACGGCGCGGCGGTTAGAACAACGTAAAGTTTTTTTTGTCTTCTTTTTTTCCCTTTCTTCGAGCCAATTAAAAATCGGCTAACAGGCTGCAGCCCACAACACGCGCACTCGCGCCGCGCGCCTGTGGGAACTAGGGTTCCCCAGCAGCGATCGCGCGGCGAGGCGATGGAGTGGCGGCGGCGGCGGTGGAAGTAGCGGCGGCGGCGATCGGCAAAGACGCGGCAACGGCGGCGGCGGCGGCGGCGGCGCCGAGCTCGTTGTGGAACGGCGGAGGCGGCAGCAACCCCAGCTGCCCAAGTCCGAGACAGAGACGCCGAGCGGCAAGACGATCCGGCGGCGGCGAGAATCGGGCCGGAGAGCGGCGGCGGCAGCGGGCGGCCCGACGAGGCCTAGATGATCTGGCCGAGTGGCGGCGCTGGTCGCCGGCGAAAGGCGGAGAGGGCGACGGTGGCGCGGGCGGCTCGACGAGGCCCCAGATGACGGCGGTGGTGCGTCTGGAGACCGGAGGCGGCGCGGCAGCCGAGGATCCGATCGAGAGTCGTCAAAGATGACGACAAGAGGCGACGCCGTCGGATCCGAGAGGCGGCGGCGGGGTGACAAGTGAAGCGACGGGAAAACGAAAACCCTAGGTATGCTCTGATACCATGTTGTGAATATCGCTTGTATTCAATATGAGGCCAATAGACCAGTATATATACACAAAGTATATGTGATGAATATGCAAATAACCTTTCATAACAATGGGGAATAATACATTATACATATATCTCTAATAGTTATTTCTTTCAAAAGTTCTAGGTTGGTGTTAAGTGGGTGTAGGAGTTATTCATTTTGACCATCCTTGCTCACAAATACTCATTAATTGGCTTGTATTACACACAATGCACGATTTTATACTACAAACCGAGCCGGAAGACCATCGCTTTACTGGCATTGAATTGACCGAGATGTCCCAATCAATCAAAGCCGTTAATTTGGCACTATTTCTCAGTAAGCCTCTACATCAAGATTTTCTTGCAGCTACTGCTAAAGTCTAGCCAATAATTAGAACGTTAATTTAACCTTCAAGCTTGAGCCAAATCCTCTCTCTGTATGCACCAGGTCCAAGATGTACACCTGACCGTTTCCGTGGTTCCATGAATACTTATTTCCGCCGCGTTGGGTCACACAAGCACATCTTCATCACGCCATGAATGCATACCTGAAAAACTGAGCTTGGCTGACTGACTGCGCAACAAGGCTTCAACCTTCAGTTCATGTTCATACTTCATATACACCAGTATACCTGAAAAGTATAAACTGTGGAGAGCGTTGATTATTTGTTACTACTTGCAGTGATCGTCAAAGACAGTACAGATATGTCTGAAACCAAATACATGTCCTCCTTGTGTCTGCTCCTCCTCTTCTATGGCCTTCACCTTGCAGCCTCCGTCGTTTCTGCCGCCGGCGACGACCAGTTTCTCTACTCGGGCTTCGTGGGCGCGAACCTCACTCTATACGGCATGGCCAAGATCACGCCGGACGGCCTCCTCAAGCTGACCAACGGCACGGTCCAGCAGAAAGGCCAGGCGTTCCACCCGACGCCGCTGCGCCTCCGCAGGTCGCCCAACGGCACGGAGAAGGCGGTGAGGTCCTTCTCGTCGTCCTTCGTGTTCGGCATCCTCACAGCCGCCACCCCCGGCCTGGGCGGACACGGCATCTCCCTCGTCGTCGTCCGCGACACGAACCTCTCCGGGCTGCCCAGCCAACACATGGGCTTCCTCAACAGCAGCAGCAACAACAACCCGAGCAGCCGCCTGTTCGCTGTGGAGCTCGACACCATCCAGAACCTCGAGTTCGAGGACATCGACAACAACCACGTCGGCATCGACATCAACAGCCTCACGTCTCGCGACGTTTGCCGCGCCGGCTACATCGACGACCAGAGCGGTCAGTTCCACGACCTGACCCTAATTAGCGGCAACGCCATGCAGGTGTGGGTGGACTATGACGGCGATACCACACAGATCAACGTGACGCTGGCTCCCCTTGGAACGAAGAAGCCGATGAGGCCGCTGATCTCGGCAAGGCACGATCTCTCGACGGTGATAACTGACCAATCGTACATCGGCTTCTCGTCGTCGACGGGCACACTGAGCACGCACCACTATGTGCTCGGCTGGAGCTTTGGCGTGGACAGGCCTGCTCCGGCCATCGACATGGCCAAACTTCCCAAGTTACCTTACAGAAGCTCAAAGTCTCAGTTCAAGACCATGGTGATAGCTCTACCAATAGCCTCCGTGGTGCTTGTGCTCTTCGTGGTTGCTTGTGTTATACTCATGCGGCGGCGGTACAGGTATGCTGAATTGCGCGAAGATTGGGAGGTTGAGTTCGGGCCGCATCGGATCTCCTACAAGGATTTGTTTCAGGCGACTGAAAGGTTCAAGAACAAGAACTTGCTCGGTGTAGGAGGGTTTGGGAGGGTGTACAAGGGAACACTACCGACCTCTAATATGGAGGTTGCAGTGAAGAGGGTGTCGCATGAATCGAGGCAGGGAATGAAGGAGTTTGTTGCTGAGGTTGTTAGCATTGGCCGCCTTCGGCACCGAAACATCGTACAGCTGCTTGGCTACTGCCGACTTAAAGATGAACTTCTTTTGGTCTACGACTACATGCCAAATGGTAGTCTCGACAAGTACCTGTACGGCCACGACGACAAGCCTACTCTGAATTGGGCTCAGAGGTTTCAAATTATCAAGGGCATTGCATCCGGCTTGCTCTATCTTCACGAGGAGTGGGAGCAAATTGTCGTCCATCGAGATGTCAAGGCAAGCAATGTGCTCCTTGACAACGAGATGAATGCACGGTTAGGTGACTTTGGCCTTGCAAAGCTGTATAACCATGGCGCCGAGCTACAGACCACGGTTGTGGCTGGTACCTTAGGTTATCTAGCCCCCGAGCTATCTCGAACTGGCAAGGCATCCCCTCTAACCGATGTGTTCGCCTTCGGCACATTCCTTCTTGAGGTCACCAGTGGGCGGAGGCCTGTCGAGCAAAACCTGGAAGGCAACAGGCTCATGTTGGTTGACTGGATATTTGAGCATTGGCGCAGGGACTCACTCACTGAGGTAGTGGATCCAAGACTTGAAGGCAACTATAATGTTGATGAGGCAAGTTTAACGCTGAAGCTAGGGCTCTTATGCTCGCACCCATTGCCTAATGTAAGGCCAAGCATGAGACAAGTCATGCAGTACCTCGACGGCCACATGCCACTTCCAATGTTGAAGCCAACACAGATGAGCTTCAGCATGTTATCCATGACGCAGAGCCAAGGGTTCGACTCATATGCCATGTCCAGCTCGTCAACGATGAGGAGCATAGGCACAATAAGCAATTTCTCAAGCGGGAGATGACATGCATCGAACATTGTACATTTGTTGGGAACCACGGATCAAATCTTGGATGTCTAGCTTTACGAACATGTGAGTGTGCCCTGACCTCCGAAATTAATTATAGGGGTGCGCTAGTAGACAGTGTTGTAATCCTAGGGTGAAATTAATTATAGGGGTGCGCTAGTGGACAGTGTTGTAATCCTAGGGAAAGAAGTCATTTGTGTAAATGTGTTGTATTTCATTGCAAATTGATCTTAGCTGAAGTCTCTCAGCTCAACACACACTTCACTTGTATCTCTACTACTTAAAAATACGAGTTGGTGACGGTCCGTCCTCCCACCTTCTTCTGCATCCGCCCGATCGGGGATCAACCAACGGCTCGGATCTTCCACGCGGCCAACAACTGCTTGCGCTCACGATCGCATCCCACTCGGCCACTCCACCCCCTCCCTTTCCTCTCTCTCCCTCACTGTCCCACCGCGCCGCCCGCGCTCCCTCTGTCGCACACTCGCATCGCCCTCCCTCCCTCTCGTTTCTCTTACCGCCGCCGGAGCCAGCCTTTCACCGGGCGCCTCGCCCCAGTGGTCACCACCACGCCGCCCTTGCTCGCCGCCGGATTCCTCTGTCCCGACGTGGCTCCACGGCCTCCCGCGCCCCCCGGAGTACAACCCCACGGAGTCGGAGTTCGCCGACCCCCATGACGGATGGTCACCTCTCCCTCGGCGGCCGCGTTGGCAACGTGAGTCCCCCTCCTCTTCCACCCACGTTGAGTTCGTTTCGCGGCTCTTCGTGTCGATCGATTTGTTGTTTCGTTAGGGTTTCAGCGAGGGTGACGATGTCGCTGCGGTACAGCCGCTACAAGGTGGCGGTGGACGTGGAGGAGGGCCACCGCTGACGCGAGGATAACATGGTGGAGATCCGCAAGAGCTGCCATGAGAAGAGTCTGCTGAAGTTCCAGCCTTGCCGATGCCGCCGCGCCGCGCGCCGGATCCGGTCATCCAGGAGGTCGGGAAGCGCGGGCACCCCTTCTCCGGAACCCATATATGCCATCCCCTTCTTCGGAACTCAGGGCGGGCATCGGCGATGCCCTAGTGGCGTTGCTGTCTTCTCCACGGCCACCGGCGATCCTCGCCACCACCTCCACACCTCCGTCGACCACCGACCACCAGGCTATGCGAAGGTAACCTCCTCCGCCGACCACTCTCCCTCTCCGTTGAGCTTGCGCGGCGGTCTCGATCGATCCAGATTACCTGCTCCATTTTTGGGGGTAGGGGATTTGTGAGGTCTTGGATTATTTCTTGAGCTTTCTTGGCGCTAAAAGGCGTTGCCTTGGCCATGTAGTAAGCTTGGCTTTTGATGCATCTCTCGATGGTGCTTGCATACCCCTAGGATTGTGGTTTTGGATGGTGTTCGCTGCTTCTTGAGAGCGGTATCAAGGGTTGATCAGCTTGCCTTGCGCTGATTTAGGCTTAATCTTGTATATGTGCCTCCTATTGGCTCTCAAAGGGGATCTGGGCTGCAGATTTTGTGCTTGTTCAAGTCTCCTAGGCGCATCCCTAGCATGATTGTATTGTGCATTTGTGTAAACACATGGTTGTGTTCTTCCATCTTGTGCCTGATCGAGTTGTTGCTTTGAATCTCTTGATCGGTCCGTGCAAATGCAATGAAAGACTTGACGGGAACATTCTACTAGCTGCTATCCTGTATTGTTCAGTTTGTTTTGACTCATTGTCTATCTATTTTGATGCTTGATCTTTGGAGGAATGGTGAGACGCAGACAAATTCCAGAAAGTGAGAGATTACTGAAGTGGTCAGGAAATCTCATGGGAAAGAGGGGAATGAAATGATTGGGAGAATTCTAGAACAAGGAATTGCTTATGATGAAGACTATGGTTATACCATTTGCTATGGTTATTCAAGCAAAAAAAGTTGGCGCAATAATTGGCCACAAAGGAGAGGGGGTCAGAAGACTGTGAGGAAACAAAATCCTGCGTCTGAGTAATAGGTGGTCATCATGCTACGGCAGAGCGAGCTGTAAGTTGTTCGTTGAGTGGTTATCTTATTACTACTTTAGTATTTTTGTGATCACCCTAAGGATTTATCCTTGTTCATTGGAGAACACATTTCTATATTCCTTGTTTTTGTCTGGAATCTGTTAGTATTTCTTTTACTTGAATCTGTTGAAATATTGTTGAAAAACCAGCATCGGTTTCTGTCTTTCATGTGGTTAGTTACATTTCTTTGTCTTCCGTTGCAACTAAAACTATTGGGCTTCTTTGGTAGAAAGATCAGCTATACCGAAATGTGTCATGTTTTCACTAAATTTGTGGCCCCATCAAACTTGGCTAACACTGTCAAGTAGTACTCCACATGAGGTGTATAAGCATTTACAATATCCTGGTTGCAGATAATGTATTTTTTCAGCATGGTTTGTCAATCCTCTAATAAGGTGGCACTCTACCAGGGAATTGGCTACCAAAAATCGGTGGTTCTTGACTTTTTATGCTTGTTGTTCCATTATGTAGAGATAAATTGTGCATCTCAATGTCTAGCTTTTATGGTGATGAAATATAAGCATCTTGCTTGTTGTGTCTTTACACCATGTATTATTAACTTTGTTTCTCTTAGTGTCTATCAAATTGTTTTAGCTGTGATGGGCCATCGTTCATGAAAAGAAGGGCATGATTTATGATTTAGTTCAACAGACAATACAATTTTCCTAAAACACTCTTTTCATATATTTTTCATTGAAAGGTAATCATATTTTCAAAGGAACAACCTGATAAGCCGATACCTCCAGCCATTTATGCACTACTAAGAGTATATCAGTTCACAATTAATGATGATGGTTTAGACATGGGATCGATTGTATGGTTGTGACACGATTCTTACACCAAGTGAGCAGTGACAAGCCTTATTGGTGAGCAGGGTTCAATGATAAATTCTATCAAGGAAGCTTCTAAAACCAACCTCTAAGATCTGTTTTCCACAACAGCTGGTTCCTTCATTGATATCAATGATTGTCATAAATATACATGTGGCTCTTTATAGAGACTACTAGCAATCTGTCAATAAGCAACAGGAATTTCAGCTTACTTACGCACAAGTTTCTCAATTTGCTTGGTAACTCTATTGCAGTAAAACTCAAATTCTGAATTGATCTATTCAGGGACTTGTTGGACCAGAATGAGGTAGAGATGCTCATCCTTTTCTCCAATTAGCTTGATCTGTGTAATTCGAGGAGACATGACCTAGGTAATTTTGCCTTTATATTTGGGTTTAAGCTTTTCATCCCAGAAGTTTTCAGATTAAGATGCGACGAATTGTTGCTTTGCTTGAGCAAAATATATTCCTTCTGTAGATTGAAACACTAAACCCCATTTAACTGAAATTATTTGATGACACTACGAGAATTTTGTATGAAATTGATGTTGTACATAAATAAACTGTGGGAGTGCTTTACTACTTGTGCAGGGAATGGCCGTCATTGCGCTGCTAAGGCATTTTGGGCGTCCTTGCTGGTGAGAGAGATAGTTTCTCCTCCTGTAGATATGGTATTCCCTGAAACTTATGAACTACTACTCGGTAAGAGTTTGTGCTTGTTGGTTTAATTTCTTTTTGTGTGCTAATCGTCAACTCCGCTTGTGTGCTGTGTAGTTGGGAGTTGGCCTCTGTGTTGAGTGATACGAAGAAGAGAGTTGATTCAGCCGGCGTCAAACTAATTGCAGTCGGTGTTGGCACACCAGATAAAGCCGGTATTCTTGCTGAGCGTGTATGTAGTATGCTTCAATTTATACCTTATCTCTTACCCTCTTAACACACACGTCGTGAACTGTTCTAACTTATCCCTCTTATCTGACGACTTGCTAGAAAAAATCAATCAATCATGCATATATGTTTTCTCCAGAAATTTTCATGCCTAAGTAACTTTGTCTAAAATATGTTTAATGTAGTTGCCCTTTCTATTGGATTGCCTCAATGCAGGTCCTGAACGCAAGGTACTAATTTGCGTGCTCACACATTAATGAACCTATTGGATATTGCTATATTGTATGCTAAAGAGTAACTATTTGCACATGATATTATGATTGAACTTTTAAGTGTACTGCTTTCTTTCACATTGTATCTGTTGAACTTGTAAGCATCTCCTTGTCATTTTATTGTCTGGATTGTACCAACAGGATCTATCCCATAAAAATGTGCAGTTACTATTTTGGAGAAAATATTGTTGAAAATTATTTTTGTTGTGGCCAGTCATAGAAATGTTAATTCATAAGATGCAAGTATTATTTGTGGCAGTTTATTCACAAGTGGAAGGCCTTCTATAGTTACAGAACATGGTATCTATCTTCTAATTGTAAAAATGTGCAATAATAAGTTGTTCCATAAGTAAGGATTGCATTAGTGGCATAGCACCGTTTCTTAATTTGCATTCAGGTGGCAAAATTTCAGAACAATTAACATTTGTTTGGCTAAGCCAAGAGATATGAGAGTAAGTGTATTCTGTCGATTCTGTGGTTTGTAATGCGTGTATATATTTTGCAATAATAGTCCGGTTGATTCTGTAATCCTCATGAGATGTTCTACTTCATTGCCAGTAGTGATTACCTAATGTCTCAGCAACATATTCTGATCTTGGTGAATGGTGAATACACAAGAACGTCCTCCCCTTCGCCTGCGCCACCGCCCCCGCCCCCGGTTAGCTCCTCTCACGCTCTCTTCCTCCCTCTCTTTTGTTTTGGTTCCAGGCTCCCCCTCCTGGGAAGCTATCTCCTGATAGAGATGGCACTTCCGACCCTGATGCAGATAAGAAGGGATTGGATTCTGAGATGGACATGGAGCATTAGATGTTTCACCAATTCTTTTGATTGGCCTCATCAGCTGGAGCATTGGATGTTTGATACTGATTGATCTTTTTTATTCATCTTTTGGTTCAATTTTGTCTTTGGATTCGGAAGGTTTGATTACTTGGTCACTGATTCACTTATTGTCATCTGTAGATGCAATTTTCTTGTGTCTGAGGGCATAAAGGGATACTGAGCTAAGATATGAATTCATCTATTTTTACGATAGATTGATTACATTGTTGGAATGGTGAGTGAGTCACTTGTTCGAAATAAAAGGATTGCTCTTTGGGATGATTTGATCACATGATAGAATATCTTGATCGTTTGATAAACTACTGTTGACTCCTAACATGCAATTTTCTTAGCAATTTGTAGGAGCTATAGTTTGGTTGACTGAAACATTTTCTTGTAGTTTGTTAACAATGTGTACATTTCATATCTATGGTTTATAGCTATGATAATTCTTCTTTAGTTAGTTACTAACTGCTCATTTGAGTATTATTTTTATTGTACTTAAAAAAAAAATATTGTACAAACTTCCAATGCCCTATTCCAAATGTTCTTGTTGAGATGCACTAATAAACAACCTTTAATGTAGACGGTGTGCCAACTCCAAAGCCTGTTCAACTTGATGGACCTGCTGCTAGATCGTCAAAGCGCAACAGGAAGAATCGATGCAGGGGATCCGCCGGCGTCCACAGGGAAAATGGGCGGTGAAATCCGAGATCCTAGCAAGGGTGTCCGTGTTTGGCTTGGAACATACAACACTGCTGAGGAGGCAGCTAGCAGCATATGATGCTAAAGCCTGAAAAATCCGTGGCAAGAAAGCCAAGTCCAATTTTTCTGATGAAGTGTCGATCGCTCGTAAGTCCACCACGAAGCCAAGCGCTGTCAAGTCGGCAAAGCCATCACCTACAAAGACACGTGGACGATGAAGCTTTCAATCATGTGAACAATGCAGACAATGATTTGTTCGCAATGTTTGCCTTCAGTGACAAGAAGATTCCTGCAAAGCCTGTTGAGAGTGTTGGTTTGCTCCCTCTGATGAAACCTCTTGTGCTTGTTGAGCTATTTGAGATGAACGTGCTCTCTGATCAGAGCAGCAACACGTTTGGCTCTTCTGACTTTGGGTGGAGCGATGAGGCCATGACCCCAGATTACACTTCTGTCTTCGTTCCAAACGCTGTCATGCTAGCATATGGTGAGCCTCCTTACCTGCAAGGTGGAGCACCAGAGGAATAATTATGGTGCAATTGTGCCTTCTCAGAGAAATGGCACGCCTAATCTCACACAAGACGTGTCTGGTTTTGATCCTGAGATGAAGTATATGCCTTCATTGCCTTATGTTGAGAGCAGCTCAGATGGATCAATGGGCGAGTCTTACGCAAAATGATGTTACTCAAGATGGGGCAAGCAATGGGGGTCAACTTATAGGATGTTTTCTTTGTATTCATGTATGACAAGAAACGAGATCAACTACTAAATGTGTGCATATATGTTTTTCTTGATATGTGCATAAGAGAAAGTTAATATTCATTGTACGATTTGGGTCACGTAAGATTATAGGTATCATCCTCTTTTGAGACTCCGTTGCAACGCACGGGCAACTTACTAGTACTTGTGTATATGTGGTGCATTTGTTTGTAAAACTGCGAAAAGTTTATATTCTTGGTTGAATTTGGGCGCAAATCGTTTGAAGTGAATGAAGAACTTTCGCAGCAATGCACCCACTGCCGCACCAGTACGTGCACCACCACCTACAACAATCGAGATTCCCACGTAATATTTGTTCTTAATGAAGTGGTACTATTGTTGCACAGTTGTACTCCCTCCGCTTCAGAAATATATGGCGTTAACTAGTAGGGTGCCCGTGCGTTGTAACGAAACCTTAAACTTCACACAAATAATAATTCGCTTCAACCAATCAAAAGATATAGTGATACATATATCTACAAGCATCACATTAGTGCAACATCATTGCACAAGCACAACATATCAAAAACATTCTCAATGCACAACATATCACTGAACAACGCCAAGGAATTTAGTACATCACAAAACTGTAGTTTTAAATTCCACATGCGAACCTATTTTGGTCGATATAACTCTTAACTTCAAAAGTAAAATTCCAAGGTTCAAAATTCTGTTTTGGGCTATATCCCCTTTTCCCAGGATGAGCTGATCGCTTAAATTAAAATACAGTAGATCCTATACAAAATTGCCAAAGAAATGCCTATCAAAACAGTTTATGCCCCATGTCCCTCTCTTACCAGTATCTAGATAGCAGAAATTGAAAAAACATTGAGTGTCCCATAAAAGATGAACTAACCCTTCGATCAACAAATTTCCAAAATATGTGTATCAATCTTTAAATAGGAGTTGTAATTTGTTAGTAGTTAAACTGACCGTTTCCTT
This sequence comes from Ampelocalamus luodianensis, assembly GCA_036346255.1. Taxonomy (NCBI): domain Eukaryota; kingdom Viridiplantae; phylum Streptophyta; class Magnoliopsida; order Poales; family Poaceae; genus Ampelocalamus; species Ampelocalamus luodianensis. Next base: position 72,001,458 of record CM070620.1, on the reverse strand, counting down.
TCCAGAAGCATCAACATTGTTGTCTCCTCCAGCATCCGAAGAATCTTGGAGCAATGATGTAACAACTTCGCTATACTCATTTAAAGGAGTGCCCTGACGTAACTGAATAAACACCGGTTTTAACTTTTTGGAAGATATACCTATTACCTTCTCTGCAAGTCCAAAAGATTCTAGAAGAGTTTTCTAGAAAGACAGATTGAAAAAGTTTAGTGAAGATGATAAGAACTATATTGCTAATGCGAACAATTTAGTCCAAAAAATTATGTAATAACAGTTTAGTCCAAAAGATTCTCTAATAACTGTATGCATTCCCCCACATTCACTTTAATTATTGGATAGTCTAAATTGTACGAATTTGGAGATGTCTACAAATCTTTAAACATAAAACTTCAGCCAAAAGAAGATGTAAAAAAATATGTGTACCTCCTCTGCAGCTCAGCCACCTAATGTCATGCATGTCATATAAAAAAGCTGCTCTTTTGTCATCAAAAGATTTTCATTTGGGATGTACTGTGCAAAGCCTAAAGCATCTGTTCCACGGGGAAATAATTAATTGTAACTTTCAAAAGAGGTTCTGCATGCTCTAAAAACCATCCCAGCAACAGCATGACCAGATTCATGGTAAGCAACTGTGCGGCGCTCTAGTTTGCTAATGACCTGCATTGGATTGACATGCTCAGTGGACAGAGTCAATAAATGAGGGAAGTAGGGAACATATAACTAATACATGTAGAAACAAATTACACCATAAAAAAGAAGACTCCCAAGTTACTTAATTGCAATCCAAGGTGTATTACTGGAATTAGAGATTTGATATGTGATTATTATGACACAAAACTTTAAAGTGAATAAATAGTGATAGCTAGGGCACTCCCATAGGAAAGTGTACTACAGATAATCCGTATTTGTTCAAAACTGCAACATTTGTGAATTAATAGATCTAAAAATTCAGAACATTCTTTTGCATGAACTTAACAAGTACTCCCTCCATTTCATTTTTATAAGGCCTATTGGTTTCAATGGAGGTGCTATAGTAATTTCGTTTCCTGGTTTACTTTCTCAATCCTAGAACTTTCATAATCATTATACCCAATCAAAATAAGCCATATAAAAAGAAAGCATTATTTTTGCTCACATGAAAGCATCATACACATTGCCTGAGTAGTGCGTAATAAATAAGGTAATATCAGCTTTAGTTGGTTGCATGTATCAAGTTTGCAAGAGTAGATTATTAACAAATTGGCACATGGTCACATTACCTTATTTTTCTTCTCCAAACCACCAATAATCCTATCAATCGCGGACACAAAATGCTGCATTGTAATATGAGTTTCCTCGCTTCTTGCAACAATCAAAGCAGCTTCATTACAAACATTAGCAATGTCAGCTCCAACAAACCCAGGTGTCAAAGTAGCTAGCCTTTGCAAATAAAATGATTGGTCACTGTCCAATTTAAGCTTTTTAAGATATATACGGAATATCTGATCACAACCCTTTATATCTAGCTTGTCAATCATTATCTGGTGATCAAATCTTCCAGGCCTTAGCAACGCCTTATCCAGGATGTCAGGTCTATTTGTACCAGCAAGAACAACAGCACCATAAGTCATACCGAATCCATCCATCTCTACAAGTAGCTCGTTAAAAGTACTTTCACGTTCATCATTTGCACCAGAACAATTGCATCCATGTCATCAATAAATATAATACTGGGTGCACACTGCCGAGCTTCTTGAAATAAGTTCCGTACTGGATGGACCAATACCGACAAACAGTATATTGCAATGTACATACACAAAGAAGCACTACGAAGGATGGAGGAATGCATTAGGATGGAGAAGCGAGGGACCTGAGAGGAATGCGATGGAGGAGTTGCAGGACTGGGAGACGAGGGCAAGGTGGACCACCCCCTTGTGCCACACCACCCGTATCACGTCCCCCTTCTGCACAGCCCAAGCAAAATTCCCCTAAAATTCAAGCTCAGATCACACAAATTTCCCACAATTCAAACATCCCCCGAGCAAAACTAAACACAAAAGTAGCACAAAACAAGCAAGGCCTCACCAGATCGGCGCCTGCGGCCACCTCTTCCTCCTCAGAGCCAAAAACTCCCCACGAATTCGCAAGCTTCAGCACCAAACGGAACAGATGCCCCTATGTCCCGCAACCACCCTCCCCGAGCTCGAAGACAGCAAGATCACGTAGCCCAGACTGAGCCCTGCAGTCCAATGCGACGGCGGGGAGGAGGCACCCTCACACGGCGAGAGGGTGGTGGGAGAAAAAATGGAGAAAGGTACAACACCTACCTGACCCTAGAGAGACGCGCAACAACAAAGAACGGCGACGATGGGCCCCTCCGCCGCGCCCCATTCCGCCTCCTCCCGCTCCACCTTCGATGGGCTCGCGGAGTTCGCCTCCCACGATTACGCGATCAATAAAGCACTTTTGCGACCAATCCACCTACGTACGTGGTCTTTCGTACCCAGAAGCCTGCATCTTTTGGATCACAAAGTTCATAGATCAAACCCAAATGAAAGGGAAGGAGGGAAACAGAGATCGGATTGGGACGGAAGACTTTACCCAATGGGGAGGTTGTCGATGAAGGTGATGAGCATCTTGACTCTTGAGTGTGGCATGGATGTCCCCGCTCAGCCTGCGCTCCATCTCAGACACCATGGCGTCCGAGTTGCTCTGCGGCAGCGCCGTCGGCGTCGCCAGCCTCTGCTCCACCTCCTCTATCACCACTGCCACCCTCCTCTTCATATTCGCCTCCGCGGCCTCCACCAGCTCCGTCGCCGCGCCAGCACCGCGGTGGCGGTTCGCAGATGAGGGTTGGGCTTACTTGGTGTGAAGAAGGGCATTGAGGGTGGTGGCGATTCGCAGGCAGAACGGGGTAGCTGAATTGCGGCGGCGGTGTAATGGGTGTGAGGGGAATTGAATAGTGAGGACGGGGAATCACGAGGTAGGAGAGCTGAGTCGTGGGCATTGTGGCGGTTTCGGCGATGTGGGCGAGGCCAGGCGGTTTTTCGCCGGGGGGAGCATCGAGGAGTGGGGAGACCGGGAGGGTGGGACGATCGGGGTAAACTTCGAATTATAGTGGTTAAGATTTAATGATATTATTAAATTAATTATTTAAAATATTTTTGTAATATAATAATTTTATATTGTTATATGAACATATTTATATAAAAAATAATTATCAAAGTTACATGTTAAAGACCATGTCGATATCCAAAATGTAATATATTCTTGAACAGAGAGTACTTCTCAACTAAATTGATGCTAAACTCTCAAATTAATTGAAAAAGTTTCCATTATTGCAGGTTGGATTTGGACCATATGGTAACATTCTGCTCACCGGTACGTCAATTATACTGGACGTGTGAAATGACCCAGATTTTTAATCGTTGTTTTAAATGATGATTATGCGGAAAATCATCATTAATTAATCGGTTAACTATCCTCGTAGAATTTAGAGTCATCAAAGAAAATTTTACAATAATCACAAGATTCCAACTTATACAAACCAATAAATAAGTGTAATGCGTATAATACAACAATGTTCCACTGTACCACAAATGTTGTTAGTTAATTTCACCGCACCATGTTTCTTTTACAATCATGTTTTGTTTCCGCTTATATCTGGAGCGTTTTTCTTTGGTCAATAGCTAGCAGCGATTGCGGAAGTCGTGGGTGGCACGGGCTTTCCGGATCGTGGAGTCGTTCTGAGAAAGAATCGGGCCATCACTTGCATGTAACTAACTCTATGTAATCAGCTATGAATAAGAGATGAAAACTGAAAAAGCTGAGCTTGTTGCACGCGGCACAAGGATCCTCTTCTCTGGAGTGCTATCTCTCTCTCTCTCTCTCTATATATATATATATATATATATATATATACTACTTAAAAATACGAGTTGGTGACGGTCCGTTCTCTCTCAACGGTGGAGATTCCCTCAATGGCACTCTTGACATCCGTTGGATCGACGTGTGATAGCCTAGGTCTATCGCAGGGACACGAACCGCCACCACGCCCACGCCCACGTGACCCCCCTCCCTCTCCTCTCCCCACTCTCGAGCAACTTCTCCCCACCCACGCCGCCCTCCTCTCCCACCCGAGCAGCCCGGTCCCTCCACGAGCGCTCTCGTCCTCCTATCGCCTACGATGCTGCTGCGCCAACCCGATCTCCCATCTCCTCCCATTGAAACCGTCTTCGTCAATCGTCTTCCGCCTACTCGTCCTCGGCCTCGGTGGCACCCGCCAAGCCCACCGCGTCGTCGTCATCCGTGGGCGCTGGCGGATCGAGGGCCGCGCATGTACCTGCCGCGGGACTTCGGGAGGAGGTGGCGGCTCGGCGGCGCAGTTCCGGACAACGTCCGTGGCCGCTGGCGATGAAGCCTCGCGGGCGACGGCGCCGCCTTCGCGCGCGCTCCTCTCGGACGACCACGCCGGCGCCATCATCCCCATCCTCAACGTCGAGGAGCTCGCCGCATCGTCGCCCGTGCCGCTCTGCGACTGCTGCCGCTGCGCTAATGAGTATGCTCACCTCCCTCTGTGGCTTCGCTCGTGTGTTTGGGCATGGCGCTTGCAAAGTCTCCAGGTGCTGTACCGTTCCTCACCTTCCTCCCCTCTTCCCCGCTTGAGAATGACTGGAATGGCTATGCCTCCATCACGCTTCCCGCGCCGGCCGTCGCCTTCGTATCCAATCACCCCGACTCCGCATTGAATCGCATGGCTCTCACCTGGAACACCCCGCCGGGGCAGTTGCTGTTGTTGTCTGCGACACACCCACCTGGCTTCCAGATGGCGATGGCGATGCGACGCGCGTCGGCGCTCGGCGCGCCACATCCTCGTCGCCTCCACTTTCTCTTACTCCCGCGTCGTCCCCTGCCGCCACGTGCACTGCCTCCCCTCCCGTCACCTACGCTCCTCCTCACCTCCTTCATATCTCAGTCGGTCGTGGTTTTCGTTTAAGTTTTTTGGGGTGCGCAGATGAGCGTGGACGTAGGCACGGCTATGGAGAAGATCCGGGCGGCGGGGCTGCTTAGGACGGGCGGGCTTATCGGCGGCAAGTGGGTCGACGCCTACGACGACAAGACCATTGAGGTACCCCTCCCTCCTTCTCACGTCTCGGGCGTGTGCTCCGGTTGCTTCCGAATGCGTGCGCGTGTGGTTGCTCTCTCATGTGGCAGCTTGACGGGAGTTTCCAACTTTGGGACGAAACTCACTGTAGTGTGTTTCCCATGCTTGTGGATTGGCGTGGTGCGGAGAGTGTTTAATTTGTGGGGAATTAGGTATTATATTGTGCTCCGTGGTATGGGAGGTACGGGAGTTTGAGTTTTGGGGGTGAATTTTTTTTTAGTTCATTCCGTTGGAGTGTGGTTTGGTTGGTGAATTTGTTAGTCGTTTGTATAGGTTGTGAACATATTGTGTGTTTGCCCATTGGGCCATTCCGACAAGTAGTTTGTATGTGATACTGTGAGACTCTTCGGTAAAGTGTATTAAAGAAACTCTACTTGGTTGCAGCATGTTTATCTCTGTGAGGTTTTACACCGCACGCTAGGCGACTTTAATTGGGGAAACACAAAAGTTGGGTTGTAGCATCGATTGTTGCCAGGTTGAAGAACCAGTGTTATGCGTTAAGATGGGAAAGTTATATGAGGATCACGGATGCTAAAAACAACACCATTACGCTTTTGTGCAACATCTGTGGGCTCTTAATATGGTGCTCAGCTTGTTGATCCCTTCCTGGGGCTTTGGTGCCATTAAAATCTTGCTTTTGCCTTGATAAGGGTTAGAGCTATGGGAGTTGATCTGAATTCTTTAGTAGGACTGTAGCCATGATGCTACTGTAATAGTCATGAAAATAGTGTTGAAACTTAGCTGGTCTTGCGCATTTTGAGTTTGATGCTTAGGTTACTTTTATCAATTGTACTGGATAGTATAGAAAATCCATGACATAGAAAATCCATGACATGCTCCTACTGGAATAACTTTATTCACTGTTCCATATCTTTGTTTTATGTCAATGTTAATTGTTGATAATTGTTACATTGTTTTTTTCTTGTAGGTGCAAAATCCAGCAACTGGCGAGGTCCTTGCAAATGTGGCTTGTATGGGCAGCAAAGAAACATCCGATGCAATAACTTCTGCTCACAATACATTCTATTGTATGTCAAATATATTAGTGCATCCAATTTTTATGCTTGAATACTGGGTCGTAAGATGCTTCATAGGTGTCATAGTCAAACTGTTTTAATAAGCCACTAAGCCCAGATTCTTAATCTGTGTGAATTAAATTGCTTCTATGTCTGGAGAAGATAATGTTTGGACTAGATGATATGAATTGAATGAACCTTTTGTTGTTTCAGTTCTGGTTTCTGCTATTGTCATTTAACCTATTTTTCCATACATGTTCTTTCCGTATTGTCCTTTTATGATAACCCTTCAAGGTTGTTTGGGCCTGTTCATTGCAGACTATTCAATCTTTTTAGAAGTCACTATGTTATGTTACATCTTACTTCTGATTAACAAATGTGATTTTAAGCAAGAATGATGACGACATTGCTGCAGTAGATGAAGGAGAAGACAACCACTCGTGCTTCTATAAGATTCTTGCTAATCAGTTTGTTAGAGCACCTGAAAGTGGGAGGCGTATACTTGAGTTGATAGTGCAACTCTAGAGCCAGTCCTTCGCATGATCGCATCCAACATATTTGCACTTCTTTTCCACATATAAAAGAAAGGACAGCAGCTTCCTAAATTATTATTATGCTTAATCAACTATTATTAGGTCAACATGGAAATGACTAAGTGATATGTCACTAATCATTCCTACTAATCCTCTACTGCCTTGATTCACTAATCACCTAACTATCTATGCATCTGACTATATGAGACATAGCACTAAGTATGCATCTGGCAATTGTACACCTTGATCTGTGACCCTATAGTATCACTAGTTAGCTACTATTAGATGGCCCTATTGTCATGCACCACACTTCTTAACATAAGAGAATGAGTTTGTAAAAATAATTTCAGATTTTCTCCTAACCTCCTCCTTCTCTCTGCCCATTCATTTCATAAAAAGGGCTTTACTGCTTAGTCCACTACTCTCCTCCCCAATTCTCTTATTCCTAACTGTTTTCAGATTAAGATGCTATTGTTTGATAATTACCAATTTACTAATTGAATTAAGACAAACTCTATCTACTGCCTTATCCAGATCATTGGCCCAAAAGCAAAACTTATGGTTTCCAGCTTACACAAAGACCTCACTGTTTGTTTTGGAGAAACATACTAATGCTTACTTTTCAGTTGATTTGCCTCTGTTAGTTTAAGGTTCAAAGCTCAATTTGTAACAATAACACTTCTAAGTACTTGTATTTTAGAATGGACACCAGTTCACTAACATGAGCAAAGATTCATCAGAAAAGGTGGATTGATCTCTGTTAGTTTTGAAAGTTCACATCTGCATTGGTTATTTTCAGTCTTGGATGCTGCTTGTCAAGTGATGGCCAATTGGCTAATTGAATCATTAACATCTCTAATTACTGAATTACCAATGCTGATATTCTTTTTGACAAATTTGATTACTTTCAGTCTACTGCTCATACAACCTACAAGAGCAATATTTTTCAGAAAACCTGTTTCTATAACTACAACAGGACATCTTTTGAAATTGAGATTCTATCATACACATTGTCTTACAGAAATCACTTATCCAATTATTAATTTGGTTTGATTAATCTAGCAGTTAGTCACAAGATTTAATAGCAATTGTGTTTAACTGATGTTACTAGTGACTCTACTTCTCAGTGAGACAGAGATGAACACAAGTGAGCACAGAGGGTAGAATAGGGGTCCTGCCGGTGGTTTGGAGCAGCATTCACCGTCGGCGAGGGAATGGTGGTGGGGCAAAAGTGAACCCAAAAATGGGTTGCCCGAGGTCTACTGGAGCTAGGGGAGGCGGCAGCGAGGCTTGAGTTGCCCTGTGGCGGTGCAGCTAGGGCGAGCGGCGGCCGGCCATGGAGGTGAAACACGGCTGCGGTGCCAGAGAGGGAGGGGAGGAAAATGAGGGAAGCATGGGCATGAGTGTGCTATGGGGAACTCACCGGCGTGCTTGGTAAAAGTGGAAAGTGGCCGAGGTGGTCCGACGACGGTGACCTAGGGCGGCGCGGGGCAGCTCTCGACAGCGGCGACCTGGGAAGGGATAGGGCACAAGTGAGTGATAGTATTAGGTAGAGGGAGGCCCAAGGGTGCTCCCGTGAAGAAGAATTGAGATGGGAGTCAACGGAGAAGAAGGGGCAGTGGAAAGGGCGGTGGTGGCCGTGGTCGGGGAAGAAAGTGGCTACGCGGCGCTCCGGTGGCTCAAGCTCCAAATCGACGAAGGGGTTTTGATGGTGTGGTGATGGAACGCCGTGTGACGCGGCTGCGGGTGGTCGGAGCTAGCCGGAGTGGCTGGGACAGCGACGAGCGGGTCAGCGATGGTACTGGAGCTCAGATGGAGCCCAGAGGAAGAGGGGGATGAAGAGGGAAGGGACGGAAGATGAAGCCGGACTCTGGGAAGCAGCTGCGTGGCCCTGGCGAGCTGGGTTAGCGCAAGGAGGGGCGTGCGCGTGTCCCGGCGATGGCACGGCCGAAGCAGCTGTGTGGCCACCATGCGGCGTTCGGCCGAGCACCTGCGTGGCTTGGGCACCGCCCTGGAGAAGAAGGCGCTGGCAATCGGGTCCCACAGGTAAGAGACAGTGAGGTGTGGTGCGGTCGGCTCGACGCGGCGAGAGGGTTCGGTCCAGTCAAGTCAATAGGGGCTCGGTCGCTACAGTGACAATTGGTTTGGTTTGAGCCCGAGAGTTGACCTGATTTTAATTTAAAACCTCTAGTTTGACTCGGGTGTTAAATATAGCAAATAAATTTGTAAAATTCTAAAAATTTTCTTAGAAGATACTGGGATACTAAATAACCCATATAAATTTTATAAACACACTTTTCATGACTTAATTGATTTATTTAAAATTCTTTTTAGATGCCATTTATGAATTGAACATGGATTTTTATCCATGTCGAGATGAGTTCTAAAAATTTGAAAACAATCATATTAATTCATGAAAACTACTCTAGTATTTAAATAAATTATTAACCATAGGTATTCATAAGCATTATTTTTTTTCTTTTAAATTTGGATTTCAACTTATAGTTTTTCTTTTGGATTTTATTTTTTCCAATGCAACAATTTATGCTTATGCTCCAAAATGACATGAATGCTCATGAAATACTTGTAATTACCATATTTTCAAAAATGAGGCTGTGACAATGCTCATATTTAAATGTTTAGATTTGCTCTCAGATGTCAAGTTGCACAAGGTTTAATCTTAGCCTTCATAACAATTGTGTCAAAATACAATCTCAGATTTAATATGACAATTACTCTAAAAATAAATTAGACCTTGAGCTCAAATAAAACCTTGCTAGTCTAATTAGTCACTTTATGCAAATTATCAATTCTAAATTCACTGGACAACATGTAATTGATTCCAGCACTCAAGACATCAATTAACCGACAATGTTAAATGGAAGCCGAAAAGGATCATAGTGAACAGAAAATAGATCAATAATCATAGTGAACCGAAATTGAACAAAGATCACAATTAACAGACAAGTATGTTGGTCACACTAAAAGGACAACAAGTAATCTATAAGCTCAAGACAAATTTATAACAAATTATCGTATTCAATCTCACATTGACATCAATTCATCATCGAGCATTCAATCAAGCCCACAACATTACTAAATCAAGTCTCCCAGTACAAGTCAAAATTACATAATGTAAAATCAACAAGCACATCACACTTTAGTATAGTAATGCAGAAAATAAAACCGGTAATACTCACGATACGGATGACACTCAAAGCCATCGAGAAGTAAACCGAGCAAGGCACGCTGAAAGGCGCTAACTCTGAAAACTAATTGTCCCGTTGTGTCGCGTTTGAACGGACAAGGTTGTCGAATATACAATACCATTTCGCAATCCAGGACACACCAAATTGCAAAGTCGAGGTATAGAGGATGCTGCACAAGAACCAACCGAAGTGCACCGGCTAAAAGCACCCGAGAACACCAAGCACCAAAGCCAAGTTATTCTCTCCCAAATCGATCCTGACCCGGCCGGATCCAATACTCAAAACAACAATCCCAAAATTTTCCTCACTGCAACCACGATAGAGAGATGGCGCAAGGAACCGAACGGGGAGTTGTGAGGACCCCAATTTATTTGGCTTGTAATGCTTAACCAACCACCTGGTCCTAGCATCACAAATCAAATAAATTGATCCTCGAGATATGTATACTTCCGAAAGCAAGATACACACCTGTTACAAAATTAGACATCAACTCCATTCCAAACATAGAGTCCAAACACCACACTACCAAACGGAAGATAAACAAATAGTAGAGTTATTATGCATAAAGGCCGATGTGCCATAAGATACACAAATAAACAAGACGAGCAGTGAAGCAAAAGTGTCATAAGATGGCTATAAACAAAGCCAATCGCGTGCCTCCAACCCACAAGGCATCCGACGGACCGCCAAGTCTAGTCGTCCACTAAACGACAACTGACTCACGTAAGTGAGGCCCTTGGGGCTCACCTTCTTCCTCGCAACAAAACATTAAGCAAAGCACTGAGTACAAAGATTGTCTTTGTACCCGCAAGACTGACGTGTGAACTACTGCACTGCTCATATGCTACATGCGAGCTTGTTTGGTGGAGGCCATATGTTTCATTTGCATAAAGCCAATTTTCATTTGCAATAATATAATACAGCTTAGAAGGCAAGTTTGCAATTCGTTTTTAATGCTGAAATAACAGAAGGATATTAATAACAAAGAGTAAAGGTAACCAACCTAGAAGTGACTATCCCAATAGTCACCACAACAATAGCACGAATCCCCATTCGTACCACCCATCAAGTTTTAATTTAAATTGTTGTAGTCTAGTTCTTACGGCGTCCGAGCGTGTCCATAACCTAGACGAGGCTATTCGAATAGTTTTAACCTCGCAGGTGTACCAATGTACCCACACTTCGCATCGCTTTAAGCCAAAGCACACTTCCGAAGGTATCTTTGCACGGCTAAGTCCTACGAGACTTTTCCAATATTGTGTATTAACTACGAGCCGCTCGTATGGATAGAAATCCATACGCTTACATGGTAAAGCCGAAAAGGCAACTACCCACTCAGGATAAAGCTTTTCGGACAACTACCATGCTCCCACCTCCGTCCCTCCTGCGACCTCCTGCGACCCGGAGCCAATACACGCCAAAGTACTAGGTCAAGAGAGGTCTCATATACTCTAGTGTGGTTAGCACGCAAAATGCTCAGTACGGTGGCGCAAGTAACTCGGTCCTTAACTGACTCGGGCACCTTTCCAGTCACACCCAACAGATCACACCAGTCTTACCATTGTGCCCAAGTCTAAATCATTTTTGTTTTCATTTTTAATTTTGCAATTAAATATAGCAGAAATGCTGAAACATAAAGTTATAGAAAATTTTGTGTGATCAAGGTTACCGACTAAAGTCGATAACCGCCCAGTTCTACCGATAGCTAAGCATGTCTAAGCAAATTGACCCGGACCTACTAAGTGACAAGAGATCATCCAACATTTCTAATCACAAAGAAATAACCTAGGCTCGGTAGTAGAGGAATATCATTTGCCTACTGATTATGCATCTAAAGGATTATCTAACCAATTTAACACAAATTAAGCGTTGCATACATACAGTTGAAACAAAATATTAGACTTTAAAATCTGGGATTAACATGATCAAAGCGCTTTGTTCTGGTCATTGTTGCTCGAATGCTCAACATTGCAGAGGATCGCTCTCGTGGTTACGCAAATGTCGAATCTAACGATTGAACAAATAACAACGAATAAGAACGAATAACACGGCAAAACTCAACATTCCAATACAAACACAAATTCATACACGAAACTAGACCATCACAAAGGAAATCACAAAATAGCAAACTACAGAGATGCTTCAAATTAGACATGTTTTCAAGTGATTGATCTACCCACTCACTTATTTACCAAGTTAACCACAAAATCAATCCTCTTATATGTTTTACCCTTTCTACAGACTTTGATGGTGATTGTGTGCACATCTATTAACTAAGCATCAAATTAACACATTTAAACAACTAGTTACTCTAAACAACCAACATTAGTGATAAGGTCACCAAAACCTACAAGAAACTATTGAAACACTAACCAGTTAATTAGCCAACTATTAGATGCTAACCATTTTTTTTATTTGGGTTGGGCTTTAATAAAATTCAGCTACTAACACACCTAAGCATCACACCCACATATTTAAGGTTATCACAATTCAGCATGCTACTACTCCAAATCTTACTGCACTGATAAATCAAAAGTACAGAGACAAACAACATGATCATCTAACTATCCCTTTGATCAATCATGACAACAAGAGCTTTGAAACTTAAAGATACTAACTAAACGATTTCATGCTAACCACTACAACGAAAGGAGTCATCCAGACTAAACAAGAATCCAAAGCATGAGCATGAAACTAGAATCTAGTTACTGACAACAGAAACGACAACAGGAGACAATTGCAGAGAACAACACCAAAATACTTTCAAACTCCCATTACCAATTTTGATCATGCAATGAGAGTGAACTAATGAACAATCATAAGCATGATTAGCGCTAACTACAAAGCTTATGGAGGTGGGCCCCACTGTCAGCGACAACAGGAGCTCAAGGAAGAACAGGAGGCTCGGCCGATCGGGAAGCGGTGGTGATCGCCGCGGTGGAGTGGTGGCGCGGCGAAGGTGAGCTCAAAAATGGGTCACCAGAGTGAATGGAAACTAGGGTGGCGAGTGGTGTGGCTTGAGTCTGCAGAAGCGCGCGACGACGGCAAGCGGCCGGCCGTGGAGGTGATAAGGCGACAGCGCCATATAGGAATATGATGAAAACTAGCGCGCATGAGCCTCGTGGAGGCTCCAGAACTCACCGGAATGACGCGGAGCTCAAGAGGCTGCCGGAGATGGCCGGCGGCGAGAACTGCGGCGGCGATCAAGGGGCCATCGAGGAGGAACAACTTTGAGCAAAAATAGGGAAAGAGAGATGGAGATAGCTCGGTGAGTGCACTAGATGGTGCTAGCGCGAGCAATTACCCTAGGAACTAACTCACGGAGATGAGGCGGAGATCCAACCTTGGTAGAAGAAGAGGGACACCTAAATTCAACGGCCCCTGCGAGTGAAACTCAAAATTAGTGAGGGGAAAACATGATAGGGATGCGGAACACGATATGACGCGAAAAGGAGAAGATGAGCTTCACTGGTTGTGGTGTTGACACGGCGATGGCGGCGCGATCGTGCACTGAGCTCGAGCACTACTATGATTTGAGCTCGAAGGAGCAATGGGTGACAGGATTGCTTAATGGTGTCTAAAGAAGGAAGAGAGAGCTTTAGGTGAGCTTAAGTAGGGACGAGGGCGGAGAAACAAGAGGCGGAGCTTCGGCACCGAGACGCAAGGAAGAAAAAGCGGTGAGGCAGAGAGGTAGATGTGAGGCGATTAATGCCGCACGTGGTATGGGCTAGCGGCGGATGATGCGCCGAGGTGAAGCGCGAGGAAAGCGAGAATGGACGACGAGGCGAGGTGGCACGCATGCATGCCGCCGGCGCTCGGCTCTCGGCGAGAGGTAGGTGACGACGACAAATGGGGCCCGCGTCGGCGGCAGCGAGCAAAGCGGCGCGAACGAGTCAAGTGCGGCGTGAGCAGTTGGTCCGACTCGATCAAGAGAATGTCGCCACTGGATCTCAAATGGGCGGTCGAGATCTCTGTATGCATTCGGACCGGCCGATTGCATACGCGCCGTGGATCGTTCGATTTGCATCGGACGATCGACAATGATCTGGAGCGAGGCGGTGCAGCTAGTTGACGCGACCGAGTCAAGTGGTGCGGTCGGGCTCGAGCCCGAGTTGGGTTGGGCTCGAGAGCAGTGTTTTAATTCGATTTAAAAGGCCGAGAGGATTGGGAATTTTTAGGGGTAGCTCCTGAGCTCCAAAATTCCCGAAATTTTATGGTAGCTACAAGGGACAGAGAACAATATTGCATAAATTTTCCAGAACTTTTATGCACTGCATTGTTCTGCAAAAATTTCACAAGCTGTACTGACCTAGGGTTTGACCAGAAATTCAAACTAGTTTGACTTGGCCATTTGAAATAGCAAATAAAATCTAAAAATTGTGAAATAATTCAGGAGGTAAATAGGATGATCAAGATGATAGGAAAAATAATTTCAGAGGATGATCACAAGTTTGAAAGCTAAGAATTTCTTGACAACAATTTCCAATCACAAGAATTAAATTCTAAAAATTGGAAATTGCTAGGAAAAATGTAGAAACTCTCAAATGATTTCATGAGGCATCAAAAGTTTTTATTTCTCCTCATAATTTACATTTGAAATACAAACCTAAGTTAGGGCTGTTACAAATCCCCCTTACAGAATCTCACCAGAGATTACGATCAACTGGGAGAAGAAGGATGGGTAATCGCTCGGAGGCGATCTTCCCGCTCCCAAGTGGCTTCATCCTCGGAGTGGTTCGACCACTCGAACTTTAAGGAACTTGATCACACGGTTCCTTGTTACTGCGTTCGACTTCTTCGAGGATACGAATGGCGCTCACGATAAGATAGATCTTCCCGCACATCAATATTTTCCAAAGGCGTCTCCTCAATTGGAACACGAAGGCACTTTTTCAATTGTGACACATGGAAAACATCATGCACCCCTCAAGTGTAGTGACAACTCTAACTTGTGTTAACAGCCCCACTTTATCGATGACGCGATATGGTCCAACATACCGAGGAGCCAACTTGCCCTTGACACCAAGCGGCGATGTCCCTTCAAAGGTGAGACTTTGAGATACACAAAGTCATTGGGCTGAAACTCAACTCACGGCGGCGTCGACCGCATAGCTCTTACGCTCGGGTGAGCTACGCGCAAGTGCTCACGAATCAAGCGCACTTGACTTTCGGCCTCATTGATGGAATTCGGACCAAAGAACCGCTTTCACGGTTTCGACCGGTTCAACGGTGTTCGCGCGCCGTCCATACAAGGCCTCAAATGGTGCCATACCGAGACTAGCACTCGAAGTCGTTGTTGTAGGAGAACTCGCAAGCGGTAGGCACTTCTCCCAATTCTTTCCATAGGAAAGAACACAAGCACGAGCATGTCTTCAAGCACCGATTGACGCGCTCCATCGACCATCGATCCCGAGGATGATGAGGTCGAGTGAGCGAAAGACGGTCCCCATGGCTTCCTGCAGACTATGCCAAAACCGAGAGGTGAGCAGAGAACCACGATCGACACAATTGTTCGTGGCACACCATGCAGACTCACAATGCGGGATATGTAAAGATCCGCTAACTGATTCACATCAATCTTCGATCGCACTGGAAGGAAATGAGCCACCTTCGTCAATCGATCGATGATAACCCATAATGCATCCTTCCCTGCAGGAGTGCGGGGTAGACCAGTGATGAAGTCCATGCCTACAGAATCCCACTTCCATTCAGTGCGGCAAAGGTGAAGGAGACTGTTTGACGCTGATGCTCGGCCTTGACGCGACAACATATGTCACATCTGGCCACGAACCTGGCAATCTCGCGCTTCATGCGAGTCCACCAGAATCTCTGACGCAGATCTTGGTACATTTTAGTGGCCCCGGGATGGATGGACAAAGGCGAATCATGGGCCTCTGAAGAATCAAATCCGCAACTTTGGGACCTTTGGGACCACAAGACGCCGCCCAAACCATACAACACCGTGCTCATCTTACGTGAAACACTTGGTGATCCATTCACGATGTTTCGCTTGATTTTACCCACACCATCATCGATTGTCGTCTGCCTTGATTTGATCCACCAAGGTCGGTTGCACAACCAAGGCGACAAGGGAACCATGCTCAACCAAACCCAAGTTGAGTGCTGAAAGTGCAAGAAGTGCAAAGTTCTTTGCTCTTGGATCATCAAAGTATTGCAATACACCTTTCGGCTAAGTGCATCAAGAACTACATTGGCCTTGCCGGTGATCACGAATACCCATGTCATAATCTTTGATCAATTCTAGCCATCTCCTCTGCTGAGGTTCAGATCTGGTGAGTGAACAAGTATTTCAAACTCTTGTGGTGGAATACACCTCACAGTGATTACCGATCGATAATGCCGCCAAATCTTGAGTGCATGAACCACAGCGAACAAGCTCTAGATCATGGGTGGGATAGTTGAGCTCATGAGGTCTCAATCGCACTCGATGCATAGGCAAGCGCCTTGCCTTCCGCATAAGAACACATCCAAGTCCGACGAGAGGCATCGCAATAAATATCGAAGCTCTTGTGGATATCCGGAAGAGTAAGGGCTGAGTGAAGTCAATCATTGTTTGGCTGCGAAAGCTCTCATCACAAGCAGAGGACCACACAAACTTCTTGTCCTTCTTGAGCAATTCGGTCATCGGCTTTGCGATCTTGAGAAGTTCTCGATAAAGCGGTAGTAGCCCGCTAAACCAAGAAAACTCCGCACATCGCTGGTGACTTGGTGACCCCAAGATAGAACGTCGCCGACCTTCTTTGGGATCCACAAATATGCCTCAGTGAAAGAACATGGCCCAAGAATGCCACTTCCTTCAACCGAACTCACATTTCTTTGAACTTTGCATATAGCCGATGCTCCGCAATTTGCCCAAAACAATCTTCGATGCTCAAGATGCTCGCTCGATCTTGGAATAGATAAGAATATCATCAATAAAGACCACCACAAATTTATCCAAAACTCCATGAATACTGAATTCATTAAGTTCATGAACAAAGCCGGAGCATTGGTTAAACCGGAAGACATGACGGTGTACTCGCATGACCCATAACGAGTAGTGAAAGCCGTCTTGAATATCCTCGATATGATCTCGACTGATGATACCCCATTCTCAAATCAATCTTTGAGAACACTGGCTCCAGTCAAGCGATCGAGCAGATCATCGATGCGAGGCGAGGGTATTTGTTCTTCACCGTCACCTCATTGAGAGGGCGGTAGTCAACACACATGCGCAAAGTATTGTCCTTCTTCTTCACAAAGAGCACCGGACAACCCCAAGGAGATGAGCTAGGACGGATGAAACCCTTTGCTTGAAGCTCACCTAATTGCTTCTTCAATTCCTCCAATTCATTGGGAGGCATCCGATCTGGCGCTTCGAGATAGGGGCGAGACGCAGGGCGGCAACTTCGATGACAAACTCGGATCTCGAACGGAGGCATCGGGTAAATCATCGGAAAAACATCCTCAAAGTCGATACTATGGGAACATCCGAATTGTAAGGTCAAGCCGCCTCTAATGCACATAGATGTGGCCCCTGTAGGCGCGAAAATCCGACCGCCGCTTTGAAGGGCTAGTGAGATAGACAATCTTCAGCACAATCGATTTGCCCCAAGTGTTGGGACAACCAATCCATGCCAAGAATCACATCGGACTCATTGAATCGAAAGCGAATAAGATTTGCCAAAAATCCCACTCCTTTGACTATGATAGGAACATCCCGACACTGTAAATCGGCTCTCATTTCCGACCCCGGAGAGCGGATGAGCAAAGTAATCCCCAAAGGAACACAGTGAAGACCACTAGCCGCAGCAAATGTTCTTGAAATAAAAGAATGCGATGCTCCAGAATCAAATAATTCTGCAGCAGGACGAGAATTAACAAGAAGTGTACCCATCACGACATCTGGCGCCTCTTGAGCCTCCTCAGCTGAAAGGTGGTTGACTCGACCTGCGCCCCTGGGTCTTCGATAATCTTACTCGTGGTGGGTGACCACTCGCCGCGTGTCCTCCATTAGGACGAGGGCTCTACCGCAACACTCGAGGCAAGCGTTGGCGTAGTGGCCCTTGTTGTGGCGGCGAAACAAGTAACCTCGGCCGCCGGATTGCGGAGGCCGCTCTGTCTTGGATCGCAGCGCACGTGGCTCAAACACGGCTGCGGTGGACGAGAGCTGGTGCGGATGGCCTCGGCGCGGTGGAGCAAAAGAACGGGCCCTGGTGCTAGCCCACCAGGACGAGTGAGGTGGTGTGAGTAGGCGATGGGCCTCCCATTTGCGCTGCGGGACTCGCTTGACGCTTTGCCTTATGCTTTCGGCAACAATGGCCTTATCTACCAAGGCACGAAAGTCGAGAAGTCTACAATAGATAGCTTGTCCGCAACTCCTCGGACAAGCCATCCATAAACTTCTCCCGCTTAGCCTCATCCGAGGCCACCTCCTCGAGCATAACGAGCCAAATGATTAAACTCGTGCAGGTACTCGTCACGCACTTGCGCCCTTGTTTGAGCGCGAAACTCCTTCTTCTTGACTTCATCAGCCATCGGGGATGTGGGCCCGACGAAAAGTCGATTCAATTCCTCCCACGCGACCACATGGCTGCGCGGTGCATGGCGAGATAGTTCTCCCACCAGAGAGTGCCGCGCCCTCAAGGTGGTGGGACGCGAAGAGTGTCTTATCCGTGCGACGACACTCGAGCTATGTTGAGTTTTCGCTCAACCATGCGCGCACCAATCATCCGCATCGAGAGGGTCCTCGGAGGGGAGAAAGTCGGCGTTGCGTGCGGGCTTCGGCAAGTCCCCCGCGAGTCTGGTGTCCGCCACCACCGGCAGGAGTGGAGGTATTCCTAGCAATAACCTCCAAGATGCGCGTCTGATCCATGCGGTTTCGCTCGATCTGGGCGAGAACCTAGTCATGGTCTGAGGAGGAAGCTCCTCATCATGACCACTGGCCGATCGCCACGCGTTCTCCGGCCATCCTGTTTCACTAAGACAAGTTAACAATAGCGGAAAACACGAAGTCGACAACCCACTACAAATAACTTACTAACAGCACAAAACAAACACAAGACTTTTAAGTTACAAAACCAATTGACAAAAATCAGACACTTAGCAAACTCATACATATCTTACCCTTATGCCCCCCACAAATTTTAATTAAACTAATTCTCTATGGTCCTCCCAAAGACTGATTCTACCGGTAGTAACTATCTTTTGAAAGGAAAGAGAGAAACCAAGTTTTAAACTGAAATTAGAGTAAGATGAGAGTAGAAGGCTAGGATAGATAAGGAGTAAAATCGAGACCTGCCTAAGTTTTCATAAACCCTTTTATATTTTGCAAATAAGCCTTTCCAAAATATCCTAAGGACGACTATGCTTGGGTTGCTACGGTCGTAATGGCTCGATACCAACTTTGTGAGGACCCCAATTTATTTGGCTTGTAATGCTTAACCAACCACCTGGTCCTAGCATCACAAATCAAATAAATTGATCCTCGAGATATGTATACTTCCCAGAAAGCAGTATACACACCCCGTTACAAAATTAGACATCAACTCCATTCCAAACATAGAGTCCAAACACCACACTACCAAACGGAAGATAAACAAATAGTAGAGTTATTACGGACAAAGGTCGATGTGCCATAAGATACACAAATAAACAAGACGGACAGCGGAAGCAAAAGTGCCATAAGATGGCTATAAACAAAGCCAATCAGCGTGCCTCCAACCCACAAGGCATCTGACCGGACTGCCAAGTCTAGTCGTCCACGAAACGGCAACACAAACTCAAGTGAGGCCCTTGGGGCTCACATTCTTCCTCTGCAACAAAACATTAAGCAAAGCACCCGAGTACAAAGATTGTCTTTGTACCGCAAGATCGACGTGTGAACTAGCGGACTGTTCATATGCTACATGCAGGCTTGTTTGGTGGAGGCCATATGTTTCATTTGCATAAATCCAATTTTCATTTGCAATAATATAATACGGTTAGAAGGCAAGTTTGCAATTGTTTTTAATCTTTGAAATAACGAGAAGGATATTAATAACAAAAGAGTAAAGGTAACCAACCTAGAAGTGACTATCCCAATAGTCACCACAACAATAGCACGTAATCCGCATTCGTACCACCCATCAAGTTTTAATTTAAATTGTTGTAGTCTAGTTCTTACAGGGCGATCCGCGTGTCCATAACCTAGGACGAGGCTATTCGAATAGTTTTAACCTGCAGGGGTGTACCAATGTACCACACTTGCATCGCCTTTAAGTCAAAGCACACTTAGAAGGTATTCGTACGGCTAAGTCCTACGAGACTTTTTCCAATATTGTGTATTAACTACGAGCCGCTCGTATGGATAGAAATTCATACGCTTACATGGTAAAGCCAAAAGGCAACTACCCACTCAGATAAAGCTTTTGGACAACTACCATGCTCCCACCTCCATCCTCCTGCGACCTCCTGCGACCGAGCCAATACACGCCAAAGTACTAGGTCAAGAGAGGTCCATATACTCTAGTGTGGTTAGCACGCAAAATGCTCGAAGACGGCATGGCAAGTAACTCGGTCCTTAAGCGACTCGGGCACCTTTCGAGTCACACCCAACAGATCACACCAGTCTTACCATTGTGCCCAAGTCTAAATCATTTTGTTTTCATTTTTAATTTTGCAATTAAATATAGCGTAAATGTGAAACATAAAGTTATAGAAAATTTTGTGTGATCAAGGTTACCGACTAAAGTCGATAACCGCCTGATTCTACCGATAGCTAAGCATGTCTAAGCAAATTGACCGGACCTACTAAGTGACAAGAGATCATCCAATGATTTCTAATCACGACAAATAACCTAGGCTCGGTAGTAGAGGAATATCATTTGCCTCACTGATTATGCATCTAAAGGATTATCTAACCAATTTAACACAAATTAAGCGTTGCATACATACGGTTGAAACAAAATATTAGACTTTAAAATATGGGATTAACATGATCAAGCCGCTTGTTCATTTCCGTTGCTCGTAATGCTCAACCTTTGCGAGAGGATCGCTCTCGGGGTTACGCAAATGTCGAATCCTAACGATTGAACAAATAACAACGAATAAGAACGAATAACACCGCAAAACTCAACATTCCAATACAAACACAAATTCATACACGTAAACTAGACCATCACAAAAGGAAATCACAAAATAGCAGCTCTGAGATGCTTCAAATTAGACATGTTTTCAAGTGATTGATCTACCCACTCACTTATTTACCAAGTTAACCACAAAATCAATCCTCTTATATGTTTTACCCTTTCTACAGACTTTGATGGTGATTGTGTGCACATCTATTAACTAAGCATCAAATTAACACATTTAAACAACTAGTTACTCTAAACAACCAACATTAGTGATAAGGTCACCAAAACCTACAAGAAACTATTGAAACACTAACCGCTTAATTAGCCAACTATTAGATGCTAACCATTTTTTTTATTTGGGTTGGGCTTTAATAAAATTCAGCTACTAACACACCTAAGCATCACACCCACATATTTAAGGTTATCACAATTCAGCATGCTACTACTCCAAATCTTACTGCACTGATAAATCAAAAGTACAGAGACAAACAACATGATCATCTAACTATCCCTTTGATCAATCATGACAACAAGAGCTTTGAAACTTAAAGATACTAACTAAACGATTTCATGCTAACCACTACAACGAAAGGGAGTCATCCAGCACTAAACAAGAATCCAAAGCATGAGCATGAAACTAGAATCTAGTTACTGACAACAGAAACGACAACATGAGACAATTGCAGAGAACAACACCAAAATACTTTCAAACTCCCATTACCAATTTTGATCATGCAATGAGAGTGAACTAATGAACAATCATAAGCATGATTAGCAGCTAACTACAAAGCTTAAGGGAGGTGGGCCCCACTGTCAACAGCAACAGGGAGCTCAAGGAAGAACAGGGGAGGCTCTGGCCGATCAGGAGCGGTGGTGATCGCCGGCGGTGGAGTGGTGGCGCGGCGAAGGTGAGCTCAAAAATGGGTCACCCAGAGTGAATGGAAACTAGGGGTGGCAGTGGTGTGGCTTGAGCTGCACCGAGGCGGCGCGACGACAGCTCGCGGCGGCCGGCCGTGGAGGTGATAAGGGGCGACGGCGCCATATAGGAATATGATGAAAACTAGCGCGCGCATGAGCCTCAGGGAGGCTCCAGGAACTCACCGGAATGACGCGGAGCTCAAGAGGTCACGGAGATGGCGGCGGCGAGAACTGCGGCGGCGATCAAGGGCCATCGAGGAGGAGCTTTGAGCAAAAATAGGGAAAGAGAGATGGAGATAGCTCGGTGAGTGCACTAGATGGTGCTAGCGCGAGCAATTACCCTAGGAACTAACTCACCGGAGATGAGGACGGAGATCCAACTTTCGGCGAAGAAGAGGGACACCTAAATTCAACGGCCCTGCTGAGTGAAACTCAAAATTAGGCGAGGGGAAAACATGATAGGGATCCGGAACACGATATGACGCGAAAAGGAGAAGATGAGCTTCATTTGGTTGTGGTGTTGACACGGCGGTGGCGGCATGATGCGTGCACCGCAGCTCGAGCACTACTATGATTTGAGCTCGGAAGGAGCAATGGGTGACAGGGATTGCTTAATGGTGTCTAAAGAAGGAAGAGAGCTTTAGGTGAGCTTAAGTAGGGACGAGCGGAGAAACAAGAGGCGAGCTTCGCACCAGACGCAAGGAAGAAAAAGCGGTGAGGCGAGAGAGGTAGATGACGGCGATTAATGCCGCACTGGGGTATGGGCTAGCGGCGGATGATGCGCCGAGGTGAAGCGAGAGAAACCGAGAATGGACGACGAGGCGAGGTGGCACGCATGCATGCCGCCGCCGCACTCACTCTCGGCGAGGTAGGTGGACGACGACAAATGGGGCCCTTTGTCGGCGGCAAGAGCAAGAAAGCGACGCGAACGAGTCAAGTCGCGGCGTGAGCAGTTGGTCCGACTCGATCAAGAGAATGTCGACCGGCCGGATCCGAAATGGACGGTCGAGATCTCGTATGCATTCGGACGGCCGATTGCATACGCCGACGTGGATCGTTCGATTTGCATCGGACGGTCGACAATGATCTGGAGCGGCGGTGCAGCTAGTTGACGCGACCGAGTCAAGTGGTGCGGGTCGGGCTCGAGCCCGAGTTGGGTTGGGCTCGAGGAAGCAGTGTTTAATTCGATTTAAAAGGATGAGAGGATTGGGAATTTTTTAGGGAGCTCCTGAGCTCCAAAATTCCCGAAATTTTATGGTAGCTACAAGGGACAGAGAACAATATTGCATAAATTTTCCAGAACTTTTATGCACTGCATTGTTTTGCAAAATTTCACAAGTTGCTGACCTAGGGTTTGACCAGAAATTCAAACTAGTTTGACTTGGCCATTTGAAATAGCAAATAAAATCTAAAAATTGTGAAATAATTCAGGAGGTAAATAGGATGATCAAGATGATAGGAAAAATAATTTCAGAGGATGATCACAAGTTTGAAAGCTAAGAATTTCTTGACAACAATTTCCAATCACAAGAATTAAATTCTAAAAATTGAAATTGCTAGGAAAATTGTAGAAACTCTCAAATGATTTCATGAGGCATCAAAAGTTTTTATTTCTCCTCATAATTTACATTTGAAATACAAACCCTAAGTTAGGGCTGTTACAGGAGTTCTCAAGGAGGACGGGCTGGACCTCACTGCTGTCAGCGCCAAGACGAGCACAGCAGCGTAGCAGTCCCAAAGACCCAAAACCAAAGCCCAATCGGAGGAGAAGAAGAAGCAATCAAAAAGAGAAAGACTCACTAATTTTTCCAAGAGAGAGAAATAGGAGAAGCCGACCACTTTTGAAGAGGAGGGGAAGAAGGAGGCCGGGCTGCCGCCACCAGTCGCAGGAGCCAAGCCGCACGCCTCACTCGGTAGGGTTGGAGACAATGTCTCCAACCTTATCCTTCCCCTTATCTCAATGACAGGTGGGCCCCATAACTTTTTTCTTTTCTATTTCTTCTTTTTTAAAATGAGAAATTACCAAATAGCCCTAAAAGTCCAACAGTTCCTACAAATTTATCAATTTGATAAAAAAAAAATGCTTAAAGTCTTGTTTAATATACAATTGTTCCATGATGGGTACCTTGCGGGTTTTAACCTAATACCTAGCAACAAGGACTACGACTCTGCACAGACAAAGGAGGACTTCGCCTTGGTCCAATGCCTTGGTGTGAAAATTTTTGCCCAAGTTATATTCTGTACTGGCAGGCTTGCCCTTTTTCCTCTCGGGTTGGGACATTATGGTCATATCCCTGTATCTAGCTCATGAGTATTTAAGAAAGTATACCCTTATCTTCCTTTGATCACGACCTCACGATTATACTCAAGTAGGACGATTCCTGATGCCATATAGGTATCAAATTCATTAAGAGTTATTGCTCAACTTCTCATACAGAAAGAGCACTACAACTAATGGGACCCTTAGATGTGTTCTCTTAATTCCATACAGTTTGTTGTCCTAGAGCCTAGTTCACAGAATCTCTAATCTACTAGGATAGGTTACCACTAATATGAGCCATTACAAGGGTATGAGCCCCATTCCCTTTAACGCTGCAAAGCTGGTCTTTCATGCCAATCCTTTGGTGAAAGGATCTACCAAGTTCCTTTTAGACTGGATGTATGCCACAGAAATAACACCCGTCTCTCTGGCATACTTTACCAACTTAAGTCGCCTCTTTATATGTTTTGAGGACTTCATATTATCCTTCCTACTCTTTGGCTTAACCAAAATGGTTGGTTATCGTAGTAGGTTAGTATAGCTGGAATTGGCTTTTCCAGCACTGGTAGGTCAGAAAGGAGTTCTCTAATCCATTCTGCCTCTATAGTCGCTGAGTCAAGTGCTACCAACTCAACCTCCATGGTGGACCGTGTAAGGATAGTCTGTTTAGAACACTTCCACGAAACAGCCCAACCTACTAGACTGAAAACATAGCCACTCGTAGCCTTTATGTCATCCGACTCACTGATCTAGTTAGAATCACTTAATCCTTCCAAGACTATCGGATGGCTAGAATAATGTATTCCCAAGTTTGAGGTCCCCTTCAGGTACCTAAGTATCCTCTCTAGTGCTATCCAATGATTATCTCCTAGATTGGTCGTATAACGACTCAATCTGCTTATAGCATATGAGATATCCGGTCCCGTTGTACTAGTTAGATACATTAAGGATCTAATTATTTGAGAATATTTAAGCTGGTCTTTTCCATGTCTAGTGTTTTTATGTAGCTTAACATTTGGATCATAGGGTGTGGCTACTGACTTACAGTCCATGAACCCAAATATGGTTATGACGTTGTCCACATAATGGGATTGTGAAAGAATAATCCCATTCCCACCCTTTATCAGCTTGGTGTTCAAGATAACATCAGCTTCACCCAAGTCTTTTATATCAAAATTCTAGAAGAGGAAAGACTTTGTTTTATTGATTGCATCCATGTTGGTCCCAAAAAGCAATATGTCATCCACGTAAAGACACAGAATAACACCTTCACCTCCACTAAACCGATAGTAGACATATTTATCGACTTCATTTGCACAAAAGCCGACTGAGATCATAGTACTATCAAACTTCTCATACCATTGCTTGGGAGCATGCTTTAGGCCATACAAGGATTTAATCAATCGACATACTTTATTCTCTTGCCCTTCAATTACAAAACCATCTAGCTATTGCATATAAATCTCCTCATCCAACTCTCCATTGAGGAAATCATTCTTTACATCCATTTGATGTACTTGGAGTTTGTATACAGCAGCTAGTGCTAAAAGCACCTGAATTCCACTAAACGGCCATTGTACTGTTCTACAGTACCATTAGGTCTACACTTTCTTTTAAAGATCCATTTGTAGCCTACAGACTTGTATCCAAATGGGAGGTCTTTAACCTCCCATGTTCCGTTAGCTATGATGGAATCCATCTCGCTACAGACTACCTCCTTCCAGTAATCCACATCTGGGGATGCGTATGCCTCTGAAAGGGTTCGTGGTTCATCATCCACGATATAGGTAATATAGTCATCGCCAAGAGACTTTTTAGTCCTCTACCTCTTACTCCTCAACTCCAACTCTGGAGCGGTGTTATCCACACTAGGAAGAATAGAGTGTTCATCTGAACCATCAGGGTCAATGACTTCATTTGGTCTCATAGAGAACACATGTTCAAAGAATGTCGTATCACGAGATTCTATCATTAAATTTGTAGCGATATCACTCACCTCAGATTTGACCACTAGAAATCTATAAGCCGTGCTATTTTTAGCATACCCTAGAAAGGCACAATCAGTAGTCTCAAGACCAAGCTTTCTTTTCTTCGGCAACGGCACATGCACTTTTGCAAAGTATCCCCAAGTTCGAAGAAATGATAAGTTAGGTTTTCTCCCCTTCCATTCCATCCTTCATAAGGTGTTTCATGTTGATTGCAGGCGGAACCCTATTAGGGACATAGTTAGCTATGAGAACTGCTTCACCCCACCAATAGCCTGACATACCTAAACTTTGTAGCATGGCATTAACTAAATCACAAAGAATTCGGTTCTTCTTTTCGGCTATTCCATTTGATTAGGGTGAATATGGTGGAGTAATTTTATGAATTATTGCACTTCACAGAATTGAGAGAATTCATTTGAGACGTATCACCACCTCAGTCAGACCTTAACAGTTTGATTTTCTTTTCTAGTTGATTTTTCACTTCGGCTTTAAAGATTTTGAAGTGTTCTAGTGCTTCATCTTTCAACTTAAGTAAGTAAATGTAGCAATACTTAGTCGCATCATCTATGAGAGTTAGAAAGTATTGTTTGCAACCTTTAGTTAATATTTCATTCATCTCACAAAGATCATAATGGATTAGCTCAAGTGGAGAGGTGTTTCGCCCTTCAATGCTGTGAAAAGGTTTTCGGGGTTGCTTAGTTTGCACACACACTTAACACTTTGAACCCTTCTCATAATTATAGCTTAGAATTAAACTCATTTTGCTTAACCACACAATGGTTTCAAAGTTAACATGACATAAATGAAAATGCCAAACATCATGAATTTCATTGCAATAGGAAACATTAAAAATATTTACATTATTGAAATCAAGAATAGATAAGTGGAACATGCCTCTGCTATCATAGCCTTTGCCCACAAAATTACCAAATTTGGTCAACATGACCTTATTGGACTCAAACACAAGCTTTATTCCTTGCCTACAGAGCATAGACCCACTCGTCAGATTGTGAGTCATTGCAGGCACGTACAACATGTCTTTGAGGATGAGTGTTTTGCCTGAAGCAGACTTCAAGCAAACCTATCCAATCCCATATACTATAGCGGTAGCTCCGTTCCCCATCAGGATGGATCCACCATCTTCACCCTGAAATGAAGAGAAACAAGATTGATCAGCACATATATGTCTAGTAGCACCTGTATCAACCCACCAATCAATAGGTAGACTTGCCATAAAGGCGTGAGGTACATACCCTTCTGAACTGGAACTAGCTAGTGCAACATTCACTTCAGCCTTATGGCCTTTATGTTGACTAGAAGAATGACCCTTGCCTTTACTATTGCGGCAATGGTTGGCTTTATGACGAACCACTCCACAAACAAAGCAGACAATTTCCTCCTTCTTCATTTTCTTTCCTTGTACCTTTCCTGTACCGTCATCGGCTATTGCACGCTCTTTGATATTAATAGCAGCTGACAGCTCATTGAAAGTCAAACGCTCATTTATATGTCTACAAGCAGTCACAAAGTCACGCCACGAGGGCAGTAACTTAGCCAGAATGACATTCACTTGAAACTTCTCTAGTAGGATGCAGTCGTACTGATTTAAGTCACATACATGGAGTTGTAGCTCATAGAGCTACTCCATCATCAACTGCCCCTCAACCATCGTAAAGTTCAAGTAGGTAGCAGTTATGAATTACTCATTCCCATTATCCCCTTCGGAATACTCATCAAGTTCATTCCAGAGTTGCTTAGCATCCTTAAAGTTAACGTACACGTCGAACAGCCGGTTGGATAGGATGGCTAACAAACGAGCTAAGACTGAATTGTTCACATCCTCCCACTACGTCAAAGCAACGGTTTCTAATGGGAACATTGAGGATTTGAAATGACCCAAAAAAGTTCGAGGTCAGTCAGCCATAGTTTTTTTTTAGCCTGTCAACGTTTAAAGTTTGCACCATCAAATACTTTCGGCTTAAAGACATCAGATGAGGAAGTCGTTTCTTCATTTATTGGTTTTCTGAATTGTGGTAAAATTAGCAGTTTCAGCAAATATTGATAAATAATTCCAACAACAGTTTTCATAATAAAAGCATATTTCCGGCAACATTTAAATGACCAAAATAACATAAAATCATGTATTAGCTTCATGTCATTTAAACAGGATAATATGCCCAAAAGATAGGACTCAAAAATATACAAAATTAGCATAATGCTCAGATTTAAATATTTAGATTTGCTCTCAGATGTCGAGTTGCACAAGAAATAATCTTGGCCTTCACAACACTCGTGTCAAAATTCAACACAACACTTGTGTCAAAATTCAATCTCAGATTTAATACAACAATTACTCTAAAAATAAATTAAGCCTTGAGCTCAAATAAAATCATGTTAGTCTAATTAGTCACTTATGCAAATTATCAATTCTAAATTCACTGGACAGCATGTAATTGATTCTAGCACTCAAGACATTAATTAATCTGCAATGTTAAACAGAAGCCGAAAAGGATCACGGTGAACAGAAAATAGATCAATAATCACAGTGAACCGAAATTGAACGAAGATCATAGTTAACAGACAAGTATGTTGGTCACACTAAAAGGACATCAAGTAATCTATAAGCTCAAGACTAATTTATATCAAATTGTCTTATTCAATCTCACATTGACATCAATTCATCATCGAGCATTCAATCAAGCCTACAACATTACTAAACCAAGTCTCCCAGTACTAGTCAAAATTACATAATGTAAAATCAACAAGTACAACACACTTTAGTATAGTAATGCAGAAAATAAAACCAGTAATACTCACGATGCGGATGGCACTCAAAGCCACCCAGAAGTAAATCGAGCAAGGCACGCCGAAAGACACTGACTCATAAAACTAATTGCTCCGCTATGCTGTGTTTGAACGGACAAGGTTGTCGAAGATACAATGCCAATTCGCAATTCGAGACATACCAAATTGCAAAGTCGAGGTACAGGGGATGCCGCACAAGAACCAACCAAAGTGCACAGACCAAAAACACCCGAGAACACCAAGCACCAAAGCCAAGTTCTTCTCTCCCAAATTGATCCTGAGCCGACCAGATCCAATCGTCAAAAGCACAATCCCCAAATTTTCCTCTCTGCTACCTCAACATAGAGATGGTGCAAGGAACCGAAAGGGGAGTGCTTAAGGAGGAAGGGATGGACCTCACTGCCATCAGTGCTGAGATGAACACAACGGTGCAGTAGTCCCAAAGACCCAAAACCAAAGCCCAATCGGAGGGGGAGAAGAAGAAGCAATCAAACGGAGAAAGGCTCACAGATTTTTCTGAGAGAGAGAAAGAAGAGAAGCCGGCCACTTTTGAAGAGGAGGGGAAGAAGTAGGCTGGGCTACCACCGCCAATGGCCAGCGCCCAATCCGCTTCGACCGCCCGCCCGAGTCACACGTGCCACCGTAGTTGCAGGAGCCAATCCGCATGCCTCACTCGGTAGGCTTGGAGACAATGTCTCCAACCATATCCTTCCCCTTATCTCAATGACAGGTGGGCCCCACAACTTCTTTTCTTTTCTTTTCTTTTTCTTCTTTTCTCAAAATGAGAAATTACCAAATAGCCCTAAAAAAATCCAACAGTTACTGTTCCACATCTTGTCATGGTGAGTGAAGACGAAGCTTCACCAATTAGTTTCCGTGATAGGATTGTAGAAGAATTATCAAGGATGATGATGGACGCCTTCCTGCATGTACCAAAATGCAAGCTTGGAAGGCATTAGTTCTATAACATGGACTGTTCAAATCCATTAACATACCCTGTTCTCTCAGAAGTTCGATCAATATTGGTGTTTGGTCAAAGGGTTCTAGTTGACATGCCACCCTAGGAACGAGAAAAAAGGTTGACTTTTTTAAACATTGGTATGACCTCTAAAATGTCTCCAAAATATAGCTTTGACTATTAGTTTCTATGTAATATGTTAGAAAAAAAAAAGTAACGCTGTGAAAGTATTTTGAGGTAAATTTAATTGTATCATTTTCACACGAACAAACTGAATATTCAAAAAACGTTATTGGTAAAAGTTAACATAGTCTGACAGCAAGGTTCTAGGATGTTTTTTTAGTTACTATATTCTTTGTGACCATATTTGTTCATATGCACGCCTTAATTGTTTTTAAGGTTACGAGGTAGATGGACACGCGTTCACACCACATGCATACACACGTGAGTGTAGAGAAACCTATGTAGTCGAACTTCCTTCGACTACACGTAAAACTCCCCTGTGTAGTCGAACCTCCTTCGACTACGTAGTTGAGACTCCTTTCGACCACTCGTGTAGACTTCCGACCAGGTAGTTGAAGCCTTCTTCCGACCAGGTCCAATCGAAAGTGATGAATAGTACTCGAAGCAAATAGTACTTGAAACGAGAAAACACATGATTGGTTTCAGGAGCAACTACTCTTTTTTGTTTTTCTATTTCTTTTCTCAACTCACGACTTACAAATTACAAAACTTCCATGGCCTTATAAAGGCTATAGACTTGGACACCTACTTGGACTCAATACAACTCGGTCTCATTCTAGTAAAGATAACTATGAAACTAACTTTACAAGCTTAGTCTCATACGGCAGGACTTTTCATATCCATACCCGGTGATGTGAGTATGGCCCGATCTTCCAAAAGGTATTGATATGTCGATTGTGGAGAACACGACGTTGATGATCCAAAGGCTCCGACCAGAACGGATCGAACCCCTCGCAATCACTACACCACCGCTCCGTTGGTTATCAACCGTGCCGAACGAGGTTGACCTCGCCAAGAAGGCTATCTCCTACAAGCGAATCGAGAACACAAGCAAGAGAGTAGAAGATGCAATCTGAAATTGTATTGCGAATAATAATGAAGTTCACAGAGTGGGGTTCCTCAAACCGAACAAACGGCGAAACTGCTAAGTGGCAGAAAAATCTAAGAAAAACCCGAATTGGACTAAAGGGTGACGGCTCCTATATGAGGAGGGCGACTAGGAGGTGGAAACCCTAGGTGGGGTACTGTTCACGTGGTCATGTTACTGTTCATGTGAATAGTAATAGGCCCCCGGGGGTGGCTGTTCCACATATGGACCATACGGGCCAAGTCAGCACATAGGACTCGGATACAAGCCTTGTAGGCTAAAGAAAAGGTGACGCAGCACCAAGTAAAGGGTGGCCGAAGCTCTTTGAGTTGGAGGCCACAAATTCGTCATCTCCTTTGGCCATTGTTATTGCCTTCTCCTTCCTTGATACATATCATCAACTCCTTGCTGTCCGTCCTAGATTCCTAAGCACAAGCAAATCATCTCCATTAGGCAGCATCATAGAGTTCTTAAGTGATACACTCAGCCCTAGAAACAAATTTACCTGATAATTTAGTCGACGAGCATGTGCCTGTGAGGACCCGAAATATTTAACTAGTAACACTTAACCTCCAATTGGTTCTAGCGTTACTAATTAAACATTCTAAGCCTCGATGGACATATGCTTCCCAGAATTGCAGCATATGCACATCATCACAAAATTACACATCATTTCCATACAACATACAACACTAAGTTCAATAACGACATACATAAAGTAAAGTTATTACAAAAGAGCCGACCGGCCAAATAGAGCAATAAACAAGAAAGACAGCGGAAGCAAAAGGTGCCCTAAGATGGCTAGAACAAAAGTCGACCGGTTAGCCACACAACCCACAAGGAAACCGACCGGGCCGCCAAGCTAGTCGCCCCGCAAGCTACCACAACACAGCTCACAAAAGTGAGGCCCATCGAGCTCACCCTCTTCCTCTGCAACAAATACATTTAAGCAAGATAACTGAGTACACAAAGGTACTCGCAAGACTGACGTGTGGAATAGCAGACCTATTCATAAACTACATGCAAGCTTATTTAGGTGGAGGTTGTATGTCTTATTTTGCACAAAGCCAACTTTATTTGCAATAATGTAATACATTTGGAAGCAAGTTTGCAAATAAATTTTAAAGTTGAAGGTAACAGCGAAAATAAGGATAAATACAAGTAACCACCTAGAAGTGACTATCCCTATAGTCACCACAGCATAGCACGAATCCCAGATTCGTACCACCCATCAAGTTTTAATTAAAAGGTTGTAGTCTAACTCTTGAAAGCTTACCCAAGCGTGTCCATAACCTAGGACGAGGCTATTCGAATAGTTTTAACCTGCAGGTGTACCAATGTACCCACACTTGCATCGCCTTTAAGCCACAAAGCACACTTCCGAAGGTATGCCGGCACGGCTAAGTCCTACGAGACGTTTTCCAACATTGTGTATTAACCACGAGCCGCTCGTATGGATCGAAACCCATACGCTTACATTGCAAGCCGAAAGACAACCACCCGTTACGGGGGGGAAGCCTTTTGGACACTACAATGCTCCCACCTCCATCCCTCCCGCGACTCCCTGCGACCCGAAGCCAATACACTCCAAAGTACTAAGTCAAGAGAGGTCCCATACCCTCTAGTGTGGTTAGCACGCACAAATTGCTCGGATAACAGGTACTCCCAAGATGTTCGGTCCTTAATTGACTCGGGCACCATTCCAGTCACACCCGAAAATCACACCATCTTACCATTGTGCCCAAGTCTAAATCCTTTTGTTTTTCAGTTTTAGTTTTCATAAGTAGACAAGGCACAAGGTGGAAATCATAATCATAATAATAAGTTTTATGTGATCAAGGTTATCGACAAGTCGATAACCGCCCATTTCTACCGAAGCTAAGCATGGCTAAGCAATTAATTCGCAAACTACTAAGTGACAAGAGCTCATCCACGAACTCTAAATCACAGCAATAACCTAGGCTCACAGTAGTAAAGGATAATCATTTGTCTAAGGAAATGCATCTACTAGGCCAACTATCGACAATAGTTAAAACAAGATAGCAATGCATACATAGAAGTTGTAAACAACATAAATACTTAAAATACTGGGATTAACATGATCAAACTGCTTGCCTTGCTGGATTTGTTCTTGCTGCAGAGGGGAGTGCTCAGGTTCAATAAATTCTTCGGAACCTAACGCGAAAAGGCGATAAAAACCGATAAGAACGAAGAACACCAAAAGGAACTCAACAGCAAAGAACATCCAAATCCAATGAAATTTCTACAGCAGCTAGAGGTTGATTTTATACAATTTTAGAAACAAGAATCACTTCATTTGGACTTAGTATGAAAAAGTTATGGCCAAATTAAATTCTCTCAGCCTGAAAAATCCTAATTAAATTAATTAGAGTTACTGTTCATGGCGAAAATTTCTAGAATGATCTGGAACTTGAAATTTTTATGGTAGGTAGATATGGTTATCCTAACAACAGCAAAACTAAGTTTGCACAAATTGGAGTTATAATGAATTAGTTATGATTTTTCTAAGTTCTAAAACTAGCATATATCATTTCTCAGGAACATAAATAAAGACAAAGCCTAGTTCATATTAAAGCCTGCCTACAGATAAATTTTACCAAGTTGAGTTTGCTCAGTTTGCAATTACAGAGAGAAAGTTATGTATTTTACAAGTTTTCAATGAATTTCTAAACAACCATTTCATATTAAACAAGTTCTTGCAGTTCCTATCATTTTCTACTATATAACAGTGCCCAAATTCATTCTCAGATTAAAGTTCGTACTACAACAGAGCTACAGCAACTGGAATCATTCAAAAAGGAATTGAAATGCCAAAGTTATGCACTTTTGAAATTTGAAACCTTAAAAGACTTAGAAAATTTGAGCTCTCGGGAGGTCCAACTGATCCGAACGAAAAAGGAGAGGTCGTGGGCCGTTGATCTTGCATCCCAGGGCCACAGACCTCGAAGCACAGCGCACAAAAGACCTCCTCCCGCACTGGGGAGGTCTGGACCGTTGAGATCTGATCCAACGGCCACGACCAGTGCATGCACAATAAGACGCAAAGGAGGTCCTAGCGCTGCGAGGTCGTGGCCGTCGGATCGAGATCCGCGGTCCCGAGCACTAGGGAGGTCCTAAGGGTAAACCTACGGAGGAGGTGCGGACGGCTAAGATCTCACGGAGGAGGTCTTCAACGGTCTAGATCTCCAGAGGGAGGTCTTTAACGGACACGATCAAGTGAGGGAGGTCCTAAGGCTTTAAATCTGAGGAAGGAGGTCTAGCCCGTT
Organism: Ampelocalamus luodianensis; assembly: GCA_036346255.1. Classification (NCBI taxonomy): domain Eukaryota; kingdom Viridiplantae; phylum Streptophyta; class Magnoliopsida; order Poales; family Poaceae; genus Ampelocalamus; species Ampelocalamus luodianensis. The sequence continues at coordinate 71,967,116 of CM070620.1, read as the reverse complement.
AGATCTAAATCTAACGGTTTAGACCAGAGGTGTAACACCCCAGCTCCACATGAGCCTAGAATGCTACAAGAATTAAACTAACTAGAACATTCTATAAATTTTTCGACAGAACTTCCTATGTATGAACAACAAAACCGAGGTATCAACAGATGATCATAGCATTTATTATTATTTCTATAATCCAAGTCTTTCATGCATATAAAATAATCGTTCGATTGTAAACAATTAACATCATTCTCATAACCATGAATAATCCAACAACCAACATCATAAAACATCCATAGATAGTCTCCACACAGTTATTTATTCCTAAGTGAAACCAAATAGCAATTGCATAAATGTTGTGAGGTAGTGCGTGCTTTCCAATGCCTACTCCCTCCCATGCATGACGTTCTTGCCAGAAGTACCTATAGCAAGACAAAGCAAGGGTGAGCCATACGACTCAGCAAGTATCAACAAGGTTGCAACATTCATATAGATATAACATCTAAAAACAACTTTATTCAACACCATTAAGACATTTCAAATATTTAAATGATGATAATGCTATGCACTCTTTGATCTTTATCTCGTTTCGCATTTTAGGTGAATGCGGGTATTCATCCGTCAATGAATACCCATGCATGCTTCTCCGCACGGGGACCAAGAGCCTATACATCACATGTATAGGGACCTTTGCCCGTCATCACAATGACGGGACCTCAGATCCATTGCCCACATTCCATGAATGCGGGGACCTCAAGCTTTGTCATTACATATGACAGGGACCTCAACATTGTACTCTTGGTCACCACGTGACCAAGTCTCAAAATGCTCCAACATGCATAAGAACTACAACATCATATTTTCAATATCATAACTCAATATGTAGTCAGGGTATGTAAACAGTAGCATCATGAAGGAACCTTAAACATAACTCGCAAGCATCAACACAACTAAAATCATCTCCACAACACATTCACATGGCAATGATGAACAATACACCACTCAATCATGACATGCAACCAAGACTACACATAAACCCGAATACTTGCCTCAACCGTGCGAGAACGGCGGACGCGAAGTGGGTGCTGCCCTTGGGATCTCGCTGCCACCTGGACAAGTAGATAACCCCAAACTAAGAATAGCATACTGGACCAAAATCATACATCACATTACAATCGAAATCGATAATCTTCTTATCACGTCTAGCTTTTCTAATTTCTAGCGATCGGTCACTGCGGACAGCAGACTTCAAAAATTCATAACTTTCTGATCAGGAGTCCAAATAGGATGATCTTGGACAATCTGAAAAGGTAATTGAAATGTCTAAATAAACATAGTTGGGGAGACCATCTGATTCGGTCATCTACCAGACCTACCAATCTATTTAATCAGAGCAAATATTTCACGTTGGGTTTCTGGACAGCGACAAAGAAACTATCATAACTTTCTCTACGTTCGTCCAAATTCAGTGATCTTTAGCTTTCCTGAAAGCTAAGAGGATTAGCCTAATTTTTCGTTATGGTGAGACCCTCTGGAAACCCCTCTAAATAAGCGCTTCAATCAGGTTAACTAACACTAGCAAATCTGCTTCTCTCCAGAAACACAGAAGTACTAATAAATTCATAACTTTGGCTACCGAAGTCCGAATGACTTGATTCTTGTCGGCAATGAAAGGTAACTACGATAGCTACAACTTTCTAGGAGACACCCAGACCCAAATCTTCCTCTAACCTAATCAAAACCGACAAACTTCACTGCTGCAGAATATCGACGAACTGACATCCGAAAATTAGACAACTAGAAAATGACCTAAAGCAACGAACCACGGGTTACCCTTGCCAAACGAAGAGAGTACACAGCGGGATGATGACCACCACGCTTCCGCTGCGGATCCCTTCTTCTCCTCTTCTTCTCTTCCCTTCTCCTCTCCTTCTTCTTCCTTCTCTTCCTTTCTCCTTCTTCTTCCTCCTTGGCCGGCTGCAATGGAGTTCCTTCTCCTCCTTGGCCAGCAGCAATGGAGGTGGTGGGGAGTGGAGAGGGCGCAAGGGAGGTGGAGGGGAGGTGGAGAGGGAGAGGGAGAGGGGTGGCGGCGGTTGGGGGTGGGAGAGGAAAGGCGGAGGAGAGGGTGCGGCTAGGGTTTGGGGGAGAAAAGGGTGCTCTCCCCTGGCCGGCCACACTTGGGCCTCTATGGGCCAAGCCCAGCCCAGTTGATGTGTGATTGCATAAACCCCCTCTCAAGCTGATTATTTGAGTAACTTCTATAAGATCCTTCCCGATACTCCATTTGATTCTCTCCCGATCGATTAAACTTTCCCGACTAGACGTTGTAATACTTTCAGAGTATTACATTCTACCCCCCTTAAACAGGATTCGACCTCGAATCTAAACTCCAAACTTCAAGAGATAAAACCGAGACTGGAAACTTAGCAACCAGGGTACGCACCTGAGATGCACAAATCCGGATAAAGCTCACGCATGTGAGACTCCAGTTCCCAAGTGGCCTCCCTTTACTCTGCTGCGACCAAAGCACCTTAACGCACTTCAAAGTTTTGTTCCTCAACTCTTTTCGATCTTTCCGAATTCTCACGGTTTAGACTCAAATGTCGATCTGGTCAATGGTTAGGGTTCTAATGAAACATGATGCTCACGGATCACGAAGGAACTTCTCAACATAGACACATGAAAACGTTATGCACTCCTCGCATAGCCTCTGGTAGGTCTAAGCGGTATGCCAACTTCCGATCCGAGCCAAGATCGTGAATGGCCCAACGCACCTCGGGCTAAGCTTACCTTTGGTACCAAACTCGACAACACCTTTAGTGGGGACACTCTCGAGAGCACTGATCTCCCACTTCAAATTCCAAGTCTCTTCTCCTCACATCCGCATAACTCTTTGTCCTTTGAGTCGCTAATAGATTCTGTCTCACCGGGGCCACTCGTTCAACCGTCTTTTGCACCGGTCCGGTCCCAAACGCCTTCTCACCCACGGCTTCCAAAGAAAGAGGTGATCGCACTTACGCCCATATAAAACCTCAAACGGAGCGGCTTTTATGCTCGAATGATAGCTGTTATTGTACGCAAACTCTGCCAATGGCAATTGATCCTCCCAACTACCTTTCCAAGACAGGACACATGACCTCAACATGTCCTCCAGGGTTTGAATAGTGCGCTCTGACTGCCCATCTGTCTGAGGATGGAAAGCGGTACTCAGACGGAGTTGCGTGCCCAAGGCACTCTGCACACTCTCCCAAAACTTGGATACGAACTTGGCATCCCTGTCAGAAATGATGGTCTTTGGCACTCCATGCAATCTCACAATCTCCCGCAAATAGATAGGAGCCAAATCACTAGCTGAATTAGTCGTGCGGATGGGAATAAAATGTGCAGATTTGCTGAATCGATCCACTATAACCCAAACTGCATCCTTGCCTCGCGGTGAACGAGGCAACGCAACAACAAAATCCATAGAAATATCATCCCATGGCCATTGGGGTACCTCCAAAGGCTGCAATAACCCTGCAGGACGTTTATGTTCAGCCTTCACCTGCTGACAAACACCACAAGAGGCTACATAATTGGCAATATCTACTTTCATTCTTTTCCACCAGAAATTCTGCTTCAAATCACGGTACATCTTCGTCTCTCCTGGATGAACAGTATACGGAGTGCGATGTGCCTCCTTTAAGATGTCATCCTTAACTCCTGCTTTCTGTGGCACACATAATCGTCCCTTGAATCGCAATGCTCCACACCCATCCAAACTAAAATCTCCTTCCTTGCCCGAATTCAGACGTCTCCTGACTCTTTGCAATAACGGGTCACTCTGTTGTGCTTCCCGCACACGCTCTGGAATGGCTGACTCTAAAATCAACTGGATCTCAGCATGAGCCGAACCTGCATAGCAATAAGATATCACCATGCGGTCAAAATCCGCAACTAGACAATCCAATGCAGCCGGTGTCCCCTTGCGACTAAGAGCATCAGCCACCACGTTGGCTTTGCCTGGATGATACTGAATCGTGAGATCATAATCCTTGATCAGCTCTAACCACCTTCTCTGCCTTAGATTCAGGTCCCTCTGCGTAAAGATGTATTTCAAGCTTTTGTGATCCGTAAAGACATCACAAGACTCACCATAGAGATAATGCCTCCAAAGCTTCAAGGCGAACACCACCATGACCAATTCTAAATCATGTGTTGGGTAGTTCGCTCATGTTTCTTCACCGCCTAGACGCATAAGCGAACCTTACCATCTTGCATGAGCACACAGCCCAACCCAACTCGAGAAGCATCGGAATAGGCGCAGAATCGCCTCATTTCCAGAATAGTGAGAACAGTGCGATCAAGCTTTTCCTTCAAAATAAGAAAATCAAGGCTCACACTCCTCATCCCACCGAAACTTCACATCTTTCGTGTGAGCTCGGACAACGGCCGCAATTATGGAGAAATCTCGCACAAAACGCCGATAATAGCCTCGCCATACCAAGGAAGCTTCTCACTTCTTTGGCGTTAGTCGGCCTTCCCCATTCTACCATCGTGGATATTTTACTTGGATCAACCGATATTCCCTTATCATTGATAGCATGCCCCAAGAATCCCACCTCGGACATCCGTAACTCGCACTTTTAAGCTTGGCATAAAATCTATTTTCTCTTAACGTCTCCAACACCATCCTCGGATGACGCTCATGCTCAACTTCGTCTTGAATAGATCAAGATATCATCAATAAAGACGACGACAAAATCATCCAAATACTCATGCAACATCCATTCATAGTCTCCATGAAAGCAAAGAGGGCATTCGTTAGTCCAAAAGACATAACTTTAAATTCAAAGTGCCCATACCTTGTAGAGAACGCGTTTCTCGATATCCTCTTCTCGGATAGGAATCGATTATAGCCCGATGAAGGTCTATCTTTGAAAATACCTTTGCCCTCTCAACCGATCAAATAAATCTTCAATACGGGTAAAGGGTATTTATTCTTGATGGTCGGTGGTTGAGTGCACTGTAATCGATACACATGCGCCAACTACCATCCTTCTTTTGGTAAATAAAACCGAGCTCCCACGGAGATATGCTAGGTCGAATAAGATCCTTCGCCCTTAATTCATCCAATTGCTTCTTTAGTTCCTCCTGAAAAGGACGTGCGACAGTAGGGGTCATAGAAACCGGTCGGGCACCGTACTAAATCAATTCGAACTCCTTTGGGCGTGGTGGGGCATCCCGCAACTCTTTGGAAAAACATCTAAGAATTCTCGAACCACCGGAGTTAATTGCAATCAAAGAGGAACTCGACTTTCCCACAGAGACAAAGAAACCCACTCTTCGCGCTCGACTACGTGAAATGCAGACTAGCCAGCACGCAAAGAGAGTAAGAGGGGCACTCACGAAATACTACCTCGCCGCGAAGGTGCTCGCAAGGTTCTTGTCTTCGAAGCGAGGATATAACGCTCGATAGCTATGCAACCATCCATACCGAATAACATCAAACGGCTCCATCTTCATGACCATTAGATTAGCAATGAATTCTTCCCCATCCAAGGAGATCACACAACCGGGACAAGCGTGGAGCTAGAAAGGATTCCCCGGAGAGTTAACTAAAGCGGGTGAGCTATAGACGCAAACTCAAATTGGACACTGCTAGCAAACTCTAACGATACAAAAGAGAAAGTAGCTCAGAATCAAAAGTACAAATGCCTCCACCGAGTCCACTAGGAGCGCACTGTCACCACATCGGGACGACACCGAGCTCTGCCGTCGGCATGGCATAAGCTATCTTTGGGGTGGAAGGAGCCCCAACACTGGTATGGTATGGGTGCGGCGAGGCTGAGGAGGTCTTTGAAGGTGCCGCAATCGAAAGCGGTGCCGCAGAGGACCGGTGGCCAAAAGTACCGGCGGTGGAATACCCTAGGATAAGGAAGATAAGATGCGGTTGACCCGGGTGAGTGGGAGTGGCCGCTAACATCCTGCTGAACCGGGATGAAGGCTGCTCGTCTTGTGCCGATAAATGGATCGCTCCACTTGATCACACTGGCGGGATTCCGCCGACACACCAAAGACTTGTGGCCCTCCAGACCACGGTGGCGACAAGAACCCGACCAAGAACACTCAAGCACGATGCTCATTACCACACTTGAAACACTTCATCCCTTGCCCGGAACCGGACACAATCTAGGAGCACTCGCCAAGGTCGAAAAGAAGAGGATGAGCGTGGCCTTGCGGACTTGGACTTGAAAGAATTCGGGCCCTTGAACTTCTTGTAAACTGGTTTCATGATGACCCACTTCCTCCCCAAAACTCTTCTTCCGACGCCACTGTATCCTCTGGACCATGGTACCTCCTGCACTGTAATTCTTCCCAAGTGCATTTCAAGTTCCATGCCCCGAGCTTGCTCTACTGTGGAGCTAAAGTCACGCAGCTCAGTGCCCCAAAACACAGCGGAACTCTGCCCGAGACCTCTACGAAATCTCTTGGCCTTCTCCACCTCATCAGAGCCACCGCTAGGAACAAAGCGGATCAAGTTGTTAAAACCCGCCTCATATTCCGACCTTTGTCATCTTGCCACCTTTTAGCTTTGCAATGAAACCTCCATCCTCTCCACAAGCGAGGCAGATAAAACCTCCTCCGAATTGCTCCACAAACAACTCCCAAGTAAGCTGGACCATGGGCGAAGTCCTAGCTGTCGGGACTCCTTCCCACGAGATATCTGCTGTTGCCCTTGAGTGGAAGGCGACAAGCCGCGCCCTCATTTCGAAGTCATCCCTAGAGCTCCAAAATGCCTCTCCATGTGTCGCGACGATTATTGCATCAATCGGCGTGTTCGACCCGTCGAAGGTGTCCAACCTCAAAGCATTCCACGGTGTAGCCCCATGGCAAGCGTTGCGAGGCCGTGCGAGAGCCACCATGGGAGCGACGGCGAGCACCGTGGCGGGCTCGATTCTCTTGCACTGCGGATGCAACCTCTTCCTCTGACCCCACAGGACTAGCCTCCCGCCTACGAGTTCGAACTTAGGCGGGGCATTGCGCCTCGCCGGCACCTGCCGCCACGACCACGACCACGGCCTCCACCCCTTGACATCTCTAAACAATCACAAACATGACAAAATAATTTAAACAATAAGCACAACAGTCAACTAAAGCACAAGTCAAACTATAATATCAACGGAAACGTAAATGCAATGCAAAACCCAACCCACCTTACTGTGCTTAGTGTGTCAAAATTAATGTTTCACTAACCACGGACCTACTGCCGCTCGATACCAAGCTATAACACCCACTCCACATGAGCCTAGAATGCTACAAGAATTAAACTAACTAGAACATTCTATAAATTTTTCGACTGAACTTCCTTTGTATGAACAACAAAACCGAGGTATCAACAGATGATCATAGCATTTATTATTATTTCTATAATCCAAGTCTTTCATGCATATAAAATAATCGTTCGATTGTAAACAATTAACATCATTCTCATAACCATGAATAATCCAACAACCAACATCATAAAACATCCATAGATAGTCTCCACACAGTTATTTATTCCTAAGTGAAACCAAATAGCAATTGCATAAATGTTGTGAGGTAGTGCGTGCTTTCCAATGCCTACTACCTCCCATGCATGACGTTCTTGCCAGAAGTACCTATAACAAGACAAAGCAAGGGTGAGCCATACGACTTAGCAAGTATCAACAAAGTTGCAACATTCATATAGATATAACATCTAAAAACAACTTTATTCAACACCATTAAGACATTTCAAATATTTAAATGATGATAATGCTATGCACTCTTTGATCTTTATCTCGTTTCGCATTTTACCGGTAATGCGGGGTATTCATCCGTCAATGAATACCATGCACGTGCCCTGCCGCACGAGGACCAAAGCCTATACATCACATGTATAGGGACCTTGCCCGTCATCACAATGACGGGGACCTCTATCCATTGCCCACATTCCATGAATGCGGGGACCTCAAACTGTCATTACATATGACGGGGACCTCAACATTGTACTCTTGGTCACCACGTGACCAAGTCTCAAAATGCTCCAACATGCATAAGAACTACAACATCATATTTTCAATATCATAACTCAATATGTAGTCGAGGGTATGTAAACAATAGCATCATGAAGGAACCTTAAACATAACTGCAAGCATCAACACAACTAAAATCATCTCCACAACACATTCACATGGCAATGATGAACAATACACCACTCAATCATGACATGCAACCAAGACTACACATAAACCGAATACTTGCCTCAACGCGAGAACGGCGGACGCGAAGTGGGTGCTGCCCTTGGGATCTCGCTGCCACTGGACAAGTAGATAACCCCAAACTAAGAATAGCATACTGGACCAAAATCATACATCACATTACAATCGAAATCGCTAATCTTCTTATCACGTCTAGCTTTTCTAATTTCTAGCGATCGGTCACTGCGGACAGCAGACTTCAAAAATTCATAACTTGCTGATCAGGAGTCCAAATTTGATGATCTTGGACAATCTGAAAAGGTAATTGAAATGTCTAAATAAACTTAGTTGGGGAGACCCTCTGATTCGGTCATCTACCAGACCTACCAATCTATTTAATCAGAGCAAACATTTCACGTAGGGTTTCTGGACAGCGACAAAGAAACTATCATACCTTTCTCTACGTTCGTCCAAATTCAGTGATCTTTAGCTTTCCTGAAAGCTAAGAGGATTAGCCTAATTTTTCGTTATGGTGAGACCCTCTGGAAACCCCTCTAAATAAGCGCTTCAATCAGGTTAACTAACACTAGCAAATCTGCTTCTCTCCAGAAACACAGAAGTACTAATAAATTCATAACTTTGGCTACCGAAGTCTGAATGACTTGATTCTTGTCGGCAATGAAAGGTAACTACGATAGCTACAACTTTCTAGGAGACACCCAGACCCAAATCTGCCTCTAACCTAATCAAAACCGACAAACTTCACTGCTGCAGAATATCGACGAACTGACATCCGAAAATTAGACAACTAGAAAATGACCTAAAGCAACGAACCACGGGTTACCCTTGCCGAAACGAAGAGAGTACACAGCGGGGATGATGACCACCACGCTTCCGCTGCGGATCCCTTCTTCTCCCTCTTCTTCTCTTCCCTTCTCCCTCTCCTTCTTCTTCCTTCTCTTCCTTTCTCCTTCTTCTTCCTCCTTGGCCGGCTGCAATGGAGCTCCTTCTCCTCCTTGGCCAGCAGCAATGGAGGTGGTGGGGGAGTGGAGAGGGGCGCAAGGGAGGGTGGAGGGGAGGTGGAGAGGGGAGAGGGGAGAGGGGTGGCGGCCGGTTGGGGGGTGGGAGAGGAAAGGGGAGGGGAGGGTGCGGCTAGGGTTTGGGGAGAAAGGGGTGCTCTCCCTTGGCCGGCCACACTTGGGCCTCTATGGCCAAGCCCGAGGCCTGAGTTGATGTGACATTGCATAAACCCCCTCTCAAGCTGATTATTTGAGTAACTTCTATAAGATCATTCCCGATACTCCATTTGATTCTCTCCCGATCGATTAAACTTTCCCGACTAGACGTTGTAACACTTTGGAGTATTACAAGAGAGGAGGTCCTAACGCTACGGATCTAAAGGAGGAGGTCCGAGGCGGTCCAGATTGACGCGAGAGGAGGTCCGAGCGCTAAGGATTTTACAAAAGAGATCTAACGCTCGATCTAAACCGGGAGGTCGTGAGCGGCTAGGATCGAGCCTAAGAGGTCTGGCGGGGTTTTCTTTGTAAAAGGCCAGGTGGCTTTTACAAAGACGACCCGAGGGTGGTCTGAGTGGTCTTTGCAAAATGACCAAGGGTGGTCTTTTGCAAAGAGGACCTCGGTGGAGGTCCAGGGGTGGTTTTGACAACACGACCAGGGTGGTCTTTTGCGGAAACACAGAGGTGGTCCTAAGCGGCTAAGATCTAACAGGGGTGGTCCTAGACGGTTAGGATCAACCCAAGGGGAGGTCCAAGCGCGCAAGATCTTACATAGAACCAGATCTAACGGTTAAGAGCTAATCCCAGGAGGTCTTTAAAGGCCGAGGTAGAACTAGGGAGGTCCTGGGACTTAGAAATTACACGGGAAAACCTTCTACGGCCCAGATCTGACTTGGGGTGGTCGTGGACGACCACGATGAACCCGAGGAGGTCCAAGGTGCTTCTAATGGTGCGGGTCCTTAGGACAGCGACTAAAAGGTGGCGGCTAAGGACAACTTAAATGCTGCTGATGATTGGCAATAAAGGAACCTAAAAGGGACTTTAATGACTTCAGGATTTTGGACCAAGCCTAGGGCCCACATGCAGAGACACTACGGCACAGATTAAGACAAGATTAATGCGCCAATTATTAGCAATGATTTGGCATTAATGCTGTCCTAAGAAAATGACGAAAACGGGAGTTTGCTCCGGCAAAACTCCGAGCGACTACACCGGCTTGCTGCCGGCGATGGGGACCTCGCCGGCGCCGACCAAGGGCACCGATATACTCACAATAGTGCCGCGGACCTAGCGGAGGCACTCTCGACGGTGGCGACGGCCTTGAACGCCGGCGAGCCGGAGAATGGCGGAGGACAAGCTTTTCGGCAAAAAGAGAAAACGACACAACTGAGCGCTACGAGCTAAGCTACTAAAACCTAGAGCCCTACGGGACTAAATGAACTCACCCGAGTGCAGGGAAGGTCCAGAGCAGCCCGGAGGAGAGGAGGAAACCGAAGGAGACGCTCCGGTGACCAGGAACTTCGCCGGAGACGAGGAAGAAAGTGGTCCCGACCACGAACAGCTCCCCAACTCGTCCACCTCTGCGATGGATAACCACAGCAAGTTAGAGAATACTCGAGGTGCTCGAGGTGACAAGTAAAACAGGCAAGAACGTCGATGGAACCACTGGAGCTCGAGCTTCGGCAGGGAGCTCCAAGGTCCGACAATGGCGAGGGAGGGTGGTGTTCTTGGGGGCTTGAGTTTGAGGACCAACTAAAACTGAGGGAGCTCAAGCACAGCCAAGAACGAAGAAAGAAAAGGAGAGGAAGGTCTCAGGCTATACATAGCCAGGGAGCTTGGACAAGGGCTAGGGCAAAAGCCTACTGTGAGCATGAACCATGCCCCTGCCATGGACTAACTGGATTTGACAAGGGTAGGTAGGGGCAGAGCAGGGTGGAGACTTTGGAGGTTAAAGGCGGTGGCAATAAATGCATGTCGTGAGAAGAGCCGTTGACAAGAGGCAAAGGTGACATCTCACCGCCCCAACCGCTCGACCACGACACACGCGGAGTGCGGAAAAACCATGATGACCGGACCTCCGGGAGGTCGTGAGGAAGAGAAGCAGAGCCGAGGGGAGGTCACGGGCGTCCCGGATCACCCGAGGTGGGGAGGTCTTCGCGGGCGAGGAGGTCTGGGAGGTCGTGAGCCACACGATGGGTATCCCACGGCTTGGACCACCGGCGGCGAGGCGCTCAAGAGCTCCTCGGATCGGGGAGGTCGTGAGCATTGGATTGAGATCAATGGCTCAGCTTCTTGCGCGCAAAGCTTGAGCCGGTGCGGCGCTAGCGGCGTGGTCCAACCAAGTCGGTTGAGTTGGGCTCGGTCCGAGCCCAGTCCGACTCAACAGATTTAGTCTTTACGGTTTTAGAAGGAGCTGCTCTTTGGAGAATTGTTTGAGGTAGCAAACCGACTCCAAAATTACGAAATTTTACAGGAGCTGGCTGACTCAAACGAGGACCTAGCATAAAATTTTCAGAGGCTTTGGTGCTGTGGATTTTCCTCCAAAAATTTAACAAGATGCTGGTCCAAGGTTTGACCAGATTTTGAATTGGGTTGACTTTCCTCCAACAGCATTCAAACAATTTCTAAAAATTGTGGAATTTTCCAGAGGAGTCATATACCAACCCAAGAATTTAGGAAAAATATTTCCAGGAGATTATCACAAGATGGAACAAGAATGTTTTGGAAGGATCAAGATTTGAATCAAAGACTTGTGATTTTGTATTTCCATAACTTCTTGCACAAAAGCTGCTCAGTACAAACAGGAAATACAAAATGTAAGAAAAAGTTTTAATTTCTACTCATTTTCTTACATTTGAAACACAAGCCTAAAATTGGGATGTTACAGTGCCCGAGTAATTGGACCTTGGACATCATTCATGGTAGTAGCAAGAGGAGTGTTCATATCAGTCAAAGTGATGTCCTCATCACCCGGACAGGTAAACCAAATCTTGATTACTTCCAACAGACCCCCCCTTAATCTAGATTTGGTTGTGCAAGATCTTTGACACCAATCAACTCGTGCATCTCTAAAAACTTCAATTTGGCAAGTGATTTGGTAAGAATGTCTGCACGTTGTTCTTCTCCACTAATGTGCTGAACCATTATCTCTCCTCTTTCAACACACTCACAAATAAAATGGAATCGAGTGTTGATATGTTTGCTCCTGCCATGAAAAACTGGGTTCTTCATCAACACAATTGCTGACTTGTTGTCAATATACAGCTTGACTACTTCCGGAGGACGTCCTGTCACTCCACTCAATAAACTCCTCAGCCATAAGGCTTGACATGCAGCTGCTGCAGCCGTCATGAACTCTGCCTCACATGACGACAATGCAACGCTCTTCTGTTTTTGTGATACCCATGAAATCACATTGTTGTTGACATAGAACACCATACCACTAGTGCTTTTCTTGTCATCAATGTCGTTGGCCAAGCTACTATCGCAGAACCCGAACAACTTCTCATCACCTCTACCTGTATATTCCAGTCCAAATTCAACAGTGCCTTTCAGATACTACAGGATCTGTTTAGTTGCTTTCTGATGCATAATTGTTGGCCTTTCCATGTACCTACTGACCATCCCAACTGAGTATACAAGATCAGGTTGAGTGTGTAGCAAGTACCTTAAGCTTCCAATGACACGCCGATATTTAGTTGGATCTACAGGCTCTTGGCTAATATCTTTACCCAACTGTAATTTTGGTTCCATGGGACACTTGCATGAATTATAGTCTTCCATTCCGGACTGCTCCAGCATCCTGTTTGCATACCCTGATTGCTTGAGAGTGATTCTATCTTGTCCTTGTTCCACCTCAATGCCGAGGTAGTAAGAGGGAAGTTCAAGATCAGTCATCTCAAATTCATTCATCATCTGATGCTTGAAATCTTGGATGTTAGTAACTATTGAGCCTGTCACAATGAGGTCGTCAACGTAGACCCCAACAATCACAATACTGGTTCCATTTGTCATCATGTACACGGCATGTTCTTGAGGGCACTTGGAAAAACCCAGCTGCTTTAGACTTCTGTCCAGCCAAAGGTTCCAAGAACGGAGTGCTTGGTGAAGCCCATACAATGCCTTGGATGGTCGGTACACTTTGTGCTCTTGCTGTTTCACTTTGTATTCTTCTGGCTGAGCAACATAGACTTCCTCTTGCAATTCTCTGTTTAAGAAGGCCAACTTGACATCCATGTGATGCACCTGCCACTTGCATTGAGCTGCAAGGGCTAGCAGTAACCTTATAGTCTCAATTCTTGCTACAGTAGCAAAAACTTCATCAAAGTCTATTCCTCGACGCTGCACGTACCCCTTTGCAACAAGTCTCGCTTTGTGCTTCATCACCTTCTTTTCTGAATCCCTTTTGAGCTTATAAACCCATTTTAAACCAATGGGTTTGTGCCCTTTTGGCAAGTCAGTTAGCGACCATGTCTTGTTCTTCTTAATTGAGGAAATCTCATGATCCATTGCCTCAACCCATTGCCTTTCCCTGATTGCTTCTAAGAAGGTTACTGGCTCCTGCATTTCAATCTGCAGCAGCTCCTCAGACGGCAGGTGTGCTTCTTTAGTTTCTTCATAAATTTCGGTAAGAGGTCAAATCTTGTGTGGTGTCTCACCATATATGGATGAATCTAGAGAGCTCCAGTTTACTGGAGTGTGTGGAGATGCCGATCCTCCAGCAACTGGAGATCCTGCATGCTTGAAACTCTAAGAGGTGTCAAGTCCGCCCCTTGCATCCTTGGCGTGATCGATCCCGTTGATCCAACTATTCCTGGTGTTGGGGAAGATGGGGTTACCGTGGTAGCCGACGGCGATGAGGAGGTCACAGGGACCTCGTCGGCTTCTGTGGTATCCTCATCATCTCATTCCTTGATGTAGAATGTATCCCATGTGTTGTGGTCACTAGTTGCAGCTTCACTCCAGTTCCAGCTTTGGTTCTCCTCAAAGATCACATCATGGCTAATGCAAACCTTGTTGCATAGTGGATCATAAAGCTATGTGCCTTGCTCCCTGCTTCAGTGCCAAGGTAGACTACTGAAATGCTCCAATTATCAAGGTTTCTTACATGAACCGATGGAACCTTCATGTGTGCCATGCAGCCGAACACCTTCAGGTAGTTCAGACGTGGCTTCTTTCCAATCCATGCTTCACAGGGGTTGAGGTAGGGAGTGCTTTAGTGGCCACACGGTTTAGGATGTATACTGCATGTTGCACTGCCTCCCCCCAAAAGCTTTCAGGTATGTGCATGCTCTTGAGCAGGCTTCTTGCCATTGCCACTATTGTCCTGTTCCTGTGCTCCATAACACCATTTTGTTGTGGCGTGTAAGGTGCAGTGAGATCTCGTTGAACTCCTTCATTCGCGCAAAAAGCGTTGAAAGTATTTGAGAGGAACTCCCCCCACGATCTGTTCTCAACACCATCAGTTTGCAACAGGCCTCATTCTCTACGAGTGCCTTATACTTCTTGAACTCCTCGAATGCATTGCTCCTCTCCTTGAGCATATATACCCGCATCATCCGACTGAAGTCGTCGATGAGGAGTAGAAAGTATTTGTTGCCGCCTGCCGTTGGTGGAGATATAGGGCCGCACAGATCAGCATGGATGAGCTCGAGCCGCTCTTCAGCCCAGTAAGCTGCCATGCCAGGGAAAGGAAGGTGTGTCTGTTTGGAAATTAGGTAGCCTTCGCATATCTGAGTGGGGTGATCGATCTTCGGTAGTCCTACCACCATTGCTTTCTCGGCCATCAGTTTAAGAGAATGGAAATTCACCTGTCCCAATCTTGTGTGTCATAGCCATGCCGGATCCGTCATGCTTCCAAGTAGACATACTGGCTTGCAGATCTCCAGTGGTACTTTGTAGAGACGGTTAGGGGAGTGCCTTACTTTCATCAATAACCTGCCACTCCGATCGTATAGCCATAGGAAAGAATCTAACATGACAATTTTGCTACCTCTTTCAGTTAGCTGACCAATGCTTATGATGTTGTTGTATAAGTTGGGTATATAATATACCTCAGTTACAAGCCTCTGCTCCCCTCCTTTGAATTGGAAGAACACTACTCCCTTTCCTTTGATTTTTATAGTGGAACCATCACCGAACTTGACATGTCCCTCGACGGTGGAGTCCAGATCACGGAACTTGTTCTGTTCACCTATCATGTGATTACTGGCTCTGTTGTCAAAATACCATACGTCGAAGTTGACATGTGTTTCACCATCGGCTAGCAGTCGTGGCTCCACCTTTTCTTCATTCAGTATAACCAAGTTGCGCAACTCCGTGCTTGCCGACTCTGTGCTCACCACTAATAGCAATTATGTATCTTCCTCCCCTATGTGTGCGTGAGGTACGCCTCCTCCCCGCGGCGCTTGCTATTGCACTCTGAGGCATAGTGACCGTACACGTCACAGTTAAAGCATTTCATGTGAATCTTGTTGCGGCCCATCCTGGATCCACGACCAGCTTCGCCATCCTGGCGTGTCGCGGTTGAGCCACCACGACCTCCCTGCCTCGACCACGGCCTCGCTCGCGAGCTCTACCATGCCCACAGCCTTTGTTTTCACTAGTGCGTTCTTTTGAGGTAGACAACGTGTCTCCACCGCCGTTTTCCTACCGCGCCTGCCACTCAGCTTGAGTGAGTAGAAGCTGGCCCTCAATGTTTCTATTATTACTACGATGAAGGATTCGCTCCTCATATGCCTTCAACCGATCGATCGCCTCTTTGAATGGCATGGCATCAAGTTTAGAGTATTGCTCGATCGATGCCACCAACTGAAAAAATTTATCAGGCACAGAATCAAGAAGCTTCTTGACGAGTGTGGCATCCTCCAGAGTAGCTCCAAGAACACCGTATATATTTGGCTGCCATGCCACTCAATTTGCCGAAAAACTCATCGATCGTCTCCCCTTCCTTCATGCGTAACGCCTTGAATTCGCTCTTCAGGGTCTGCAGGCGTGCCTTCTTCACACAATCTGCACCAATGTAGCAAGTCTTCAGACAGTCCCAAACATCCTTTGCAGATTTCTTATTTGCGATCTGTAGAAGGACATCTTCGGGGACAACCTAAAAGATGAATGCTCTCGCTGATTTGTTCTTCTCGTCCACAGCCACTCTGGCCGTCGGTTCGATTACTTCCCAGATACCCTAGGCATCTATGATCGCCTCCATCTTGATCGCCCATATGGTGTAGTTGGACATCGTCAGCATCGGGCATTGGTGCGGCATGCCGCCGCTCTCCCTCACCACCTGCTGGATGGCAAGCGCCATTGTCTCGAACCGGAGGATCGAGCTGGTGCTGATACCACGTGTAGAAAAATCCATGTAGTCAAACTTCCTTCGACTACACGTAGTCGAAACTCCCCTGTGTAGTCGAACCTCATTCGACTACATAGTCGAGACTCCTTCCAACCACTCGTGTAGACTTCCGACCAAGTAGTCGAAGCCTCCTTCCGACCACGTCCAGTCGAAAGTGATGAACAGTATTTAAAGTGAACAGTACTCAAAACGAGAAAACACACATTAGTTTTGGGAGCAATTGTTCCTCTTTTTTATTTTTTTATTACTTTTCTCAACTCACGACTTAAAAATTACAGAACATTCATGGCCTTATAAAGGCTATAGACTTGGACGCCTACTCGGACTTGTTATAGTAAAGCTAACTCAAACTAACTTTACAAACTTAGTCTCATACAACAGGATTAATCCTATCCATAAACCAAGTCCTGATTACTTCCAACAGCAAGTGCATCCACTTGAGTCCACGCACGAGCCGATCCTGAAGAACACTTTCCTGGCATTGCATTAATTCACTTCGACGTCTCAATCCATCAGTCATTTGATTCCATTTCCCCAGAAGTTTTGTCACAGCCCCAACAATTAAAATGGATTAATATGTATTTCATTAGCATGCATTATTGAATTCAAACCATTTCATATTATATTGTACTTGGAAAATCTAATTTGAGGTGAACCTACACATCAAAATTCATTTTTCAATTCAAATCAGTGATAAAAAGTTGGGATCATCATCTGGAACCAATTTATTCAAATACTAAATTAATTATCATGAATTAATATAATTTTTCCCAAATTTTTAGACTAGTTTGAACCCAGTAAAAATTCAAACCAACTTCATAAACATACCACATATTTGAATTTAAATATCACAAATTATATTATGAACAGTAGTGTTTTATAATTTTTATGGAACTATATCTTCCCAGGAACCTCCACAAATTATTTCGTAATTTTGGAAATTTATTTCTATTTCTAAGCCTCGGTCAAAGCGAAGGAATAATTTAAATCTCATCAAGCGTGCGCTGTTCCAATCGACTCGGACGGACTCGACTCGGACTCGAGTCCGACCGGCGAGTGACTGACTTAACCGCCTAATCGCTGCACTCCTCGTCGGCCGTCGATCCAAGCTAAACGGTCCCGATCTTGTAGACATTCGGACAGCTCCAACGGCACCTTGATCTGGATCGTCCATTCACGATCCAACGGTCTGGATCAACACATTTCTTGTGCACACCCACTCTTTTCGATCGCGCCAAGGCGGTCCCACCGTCGATCCGTCTCTTTCCTCGGGCAGGCGAGCCTCAGAGCTCGGGCGCCACGTCGCGGCCACGCTCTGCCCTCGCGCCCGTGACGCCGTGATGCACCGCCCTCCCCGACCACTCCTGGAGCTCCCCCTAGTGACGCCGCCTCCATATCCGTCGATCCCGGGCTTAAATCCCACTGTTCCTCCTTTGCCTCACTTCTCCTCGCACCGAGAGGAGGAGGACGTTGTGCATGCTCCATTCTCGGGTAAGCTCAAGGCCATGGTGTTCCCTAGCCTTGCAATTACTGCCGTGTCCATTTTGCCTTATTCCGGTGATTGTCCTTGCTTGCGTTCTTTGTTCTTCATCTCGCTCTCGGTGGTCTCGGGCGTGCCCGACAACCGATCTTGTGACCCCCTTCACTTTGGTGAGTGTTACCCTTGCTTAAGTCGTCACCGGTGCCCCCGCACTTATGAAGTATTTCCCTAAGTCAATTTCAACGATACTCCACAGTTACTCCAAATCTTGAAGTTAACTTTTATCGGTGTGTACCTTGTTCTTCGTCTCGGCTCGACGGTAGGACATTCTTCGATTGCTCACATTCTCACCATCTCCATACCGCATTTGAGCATGTTCAGAGCTACTTGCCTTTCTCCTCCCTGTGGCGACCTCTCCACGTGGACCGTAGTGACATTGTGGACCTCGAAATCATCGATCAACTCCGATCGTCTCCGGCTTTTCGAGCTCTCTTCGCATTCGGTAACCCCAAGAGCCTTAGGTCCTCGGACACCGCATGCGAGGATTGTGCGGAACTAGTTTTTGCTTTTGCGTTCCGCCGAAATACTCGGCTCCGCCCATTTCCGCTCACCGTCGGCACAAACACCCTCCGCCGCAATGACCCCACCGGAGGTAGTCCTCGATATTGCCTTTCCATTTTGGCACAGCTCGCACGGCCACTCGGTTTCCCTCGCGCGGTGGTTTGGCGTGATCGGCTCTGCTTCGTCTATTGTCGGACACAACCGACAAAAGACCCATTTGGGTTAAGCTAATGAAGTTCAAACTCTTTAACGGTGGGTTAGAAAGGTTAATACCTCACGACATGTGGGCCTCCTATAGGGTTAACTGATCGCGTAAATCTTAGTTTGTGCTTCACTAACTAAAACGCGTATTCTGGATAGTTCATACTCAAGGTTACGCTTGCTAGTTTAGGAGACGTATTACTGAGAGTACGCTTTCGACTCGGTTTCGGCCAAGACCAGTCCGCACTGACTGGGTCAATACTTTGACCCCGGGTCCCACTGGTCAGTCGCGTTAGCTAGCTGCGGGTGCGTGAGAAAAATACTGAGTTCTTTTAGAAAATCTGGAAAAAGGATTACCTATACACTGAAAAACAGTGGTGACTTCTAAAATGCATAACTATTTCATACTACCTCCAAATCACATGAAACCACTTCTGAAAATTTTCATTTTTAATGAACCTTATATTAAAATTTGTTTCAAACTTATCTCTGTAGCAGAGAGTATTATTTGGAGATTAATCCATTAAAACCATTATTTATACAATAGAAAAATGACTGAAATCTTTAAAAATACATAAGTAATTATTGGAAACTCCAAAAGCAGTGAGACCACTTTTGATCATTTTCATTTTCAGTGAACTTAATTCTAAAAATGGTCTCCGCCTTACCTCTGTCACAGAAACTATTTTGGGAGAATATACTCCTTAACTCCATTAATTTTTATACTATAAAAGGTGATAACTTTGATAATCAATAACTAAATCATAAAAACCCCAAAAGGACAAACTCAACTGTTTCTAACTTATAATAATATTGCCTATTTATCTATGTGATCCACGTACTCGCCTAACTGTTCTACAAAAATTCACTTCAGTAATTAAATTACATAATGACGTCTTATTGAAATCTGAAATTCAAACCATTATAACTTTCACATGCTAAATCAAAATGAAATAATTCTTTCACCTAAAATCCTTTAAAATCATGACCCAACTACTGTAGAAAAATCATGCATTTTTGAGCGTTTTGGTTTTTGAGTTGTTTTCTCGGTATTTATTTGATGTTATAATTATATAGATCCCGAGCATATTGACATCGACACTTACGCTACTGAGAGCGAGCAGCTACTGTACCAGCAAGGCAAGCATCATTTGAACTTTCTTTTGCATCATATTTGATCCCAGTTTTGGTTAAATTAGTGCAATGATAATTGCTTGCATGCTATTTTGATTATGTCAATATTTTTGTGATGTGTAGTTTAGTTATGTCCTATTCTTGAGGTTAATCTTGAATTATGCCAACTCCTATATGCTTAAGATAGGATGTGTGAATTATGAGTTATAGAATTGCTTAGCCATGCAAGTCTAGACACGGTAGTTCGATCGTCGGGAATAACCCGGCGGTTTTGGGATAAACACAACTCTCATTTTATGATTTATACTTCAGATATTTGTAGCTGTTTTATGAGTAAAATTTTGTCATTTTTAAATGAGATTTGGTTCGGACAAGTGTTGGTTAGTGATGGTGCTTTGTGCACGAGCATTGGGTAAGTGGAAGGACTTGTCTGGACAATTGAGGACCGAACTTTGGTAACGTCGTTAATTCAAGTACACTCGTGCTGCCACACGCGGGTTGGGAGCCGTATGGTTAAGTAGGGGGAGGGTTTTATTGTGTTAAGTCCTTGGTGGTGTAAGGGCATAGCGGCCAGTGAAATCCTATGTTCTTTGAGGAGCCGATGTAATCCTTTATAGTGTGCAAGGAGCACCAATTCTTTTGTTTTGATTGCATCGGTATTTCCAATATAACTTGTGAGCCCCTAGCAAGTGCTATCGAGCGCTTGTACTAGGCAAGGAACTATCTCACAAGGGGGACTTAGCCCAATAGGGCTTTCTTGCTGAAAATGACTATATCTTGATTTACGGCCGGCATACCATAGGAAGTATGCTATTTTGGAGGCATCCGGAGGCTTACGGGCTAATCAAGTCGTGTGGGTAAAGTAGTACACCTGCAGGTATCAATCTATTCGAATAGCGTGTCACGGTTATGGACAACCGCTTGAGTTCGGGAGTTACTATTGTTAGACTTTTAATTAAAATTGTGGTTAAACTTGGTATTCGTCATGAGCAGGATGTTCATGTGTTTAGTACATCAAAGTGGGCTGCCACTTTGGTCTTTATATGATTCAATTGTTTATCAACTGAAATGCTTTACTACACGTTTTACTTCTACTTCAAATCTGATTTTAAAATGGGCACATGAAAACTAGTATGTGTAGGATGATAATTGTTGCGTCTCTTTCGCAAAACTAAACTAATATGAGCCATCCTTTGAATGACCCTTATGCATAACTATTTTATTTGTGTAAGACTTGCAGTACACTTGTACTCGGCCGGATGTTTGTGGCCTTTTTCGGGTGAGGAAGGATATGAGTATGACGATCTCATTAGTGTCGACTTGGGCGACACTAATGAGTAGTATGCTATCATTTAACCCCCAGTCGGTTGCCGATGGGTGATGGGCATGCCACTGCTGGTCTTTTGCTCTATTTATTTAATTCCGCTGCTACTTGATACTCTACTTTAAATTTGGCCGGTCGGCCGTTTGTAATAAGCTGTAGACCTTAACTATTATGCAGTATGTCTTTTATCTCTTGTTGTCTGCGTTGTATGGATGTAATCAACGTTGGATAAGGGTATGAGTATATTGGTCGTTGATCTTGGGAGCCAATATATGTCATACTCGTTGTTGATGAAGTCCCATTTAACTCACCGAGTGTAGTGCTTGAATCGAGGGAGAATCGACAATCATGTAGCGCTCGCAAGGGAGCAGCGCGCATGATCGTTGAGGCTCTAATATTCGGCTAAGCCTCTCACTTGGATAGGGTTAAATTGGAATTCATTTACCGGAGACCCGTAATTATGTCCCTAAGACCTTGTCTAATCTCGGTCTTACGGAGATAATTACCGGGGTCCCCACAAGTTTCTACATCAGTGAGTCATCAGCTGGCTGCTACTCAAAGTACAGAAATTAGATATTTTCCTCAAACTTCAAATGGGTGACTGCGCAGCATGATCACTGTTTCCAATCTGTACTTAGCCTCTGCACACGACCGTTTCCATGGTTCCATGTTCCATCACTCATTAAATCACACCATGAAAAACCTCACTTGGGCAGTTGCGCAGCAAGACTGCAACCTTCACCGGTCATGTTCGTACTTCGTACACACCAATATCAAGAAAGTATAAACTGTCTAGAATGGCGTCCATTATTTGTAAGCTGCATGTAACCAATTAACAAGCTAGCTAGTGATCACAGATATGCTTGAGACCAATTACATATCCTGGTGCCTACCTATCCTATTCTATGGCCTTCACCTTGCAGCCGTTGTTGCTGTCACCGGCGACGGCGACGGCGACGCCAAGTTCGTCTACTCCGGCTTCACAGGCGCGAACCTCACCCTAGACGGGACGGCCAGTGTCACGCGGGACGGCCTTCTCGAGATGACCAACGGCACCGTCATGCAAAAAGGCCACGCGTTCCACCCGACGCCGCTGCGCCTCCGTGAGTCGCCGGACGGCGCGAAGAAGGCGGTGCGATCCTTCTCGGCCTCCTTCGTGTTCGGCATCGTCCCTGCCTCCCCCGGCATGGGAGGCCACGGCATCGTCCTCGTCGTCGCCCCGACCAAGGACCTCTCCTCCGGGCTGGCCAGCACGTACATGGGCCTCCTCAACAACACCAACAATGGCAACGACGGCAACCACATCTTCGCCGTGGAGCTCGACACCATCCAGAGCCCCGAGTTTAAGGACATCAACAACAACCACGTCGGCATCGACATCAATAGCCTGGCTTCTCTCATTGTCTCTGACGCCGGCTACTACGACGATAAGACCGGTGAATTCAAGAACCTGACCCTGGTTAGCGATAAAACCATGCAAGTATGGCTGAACTACGGCGAGGATACCACACAAATCGACGTGACGTTGGCTCCGGCAGGAATGAAGAAGCCGACGAAGCCCCTGGTCTCTGCTAAGTTTGACCTCTCATCGGTGATCACAGACGAAGCATACATCGGCTTCTCGTCGTCGACGGGCACACTGAGCACGCGCCACTACGTTCTGGGCTGGAGCTTTGGCGTGGATAGACCTGCTCCGGCCATCGACATGGCCAAACTGCCCAAGTTACCTAGAACTAGAAGTTCGAAGTCTCAGTTCAAGACCATGGTGATAGCTCTACCAATAGTCTCTGTTGTGTTTGTGCTCTTCATGGTTGCTAGTGTTCTCCTACTCGTGCGGTGCCGCTACCACTGCGTAGAATTGCGCGAAGATTGGGAGGTCGAGTTCGGGGCGCACCGGCTCTTGTACAAGGATTTGTTTCGGGCAACCGAAGGGTTCAAGAACAAGAACTTGCTTGGCACAGGAGGGTTTGGGAGGGTGTACAAGGGAGTGCTTCCCACCTCAAGTTTGGAGGTCGCAGTAAAGAGGGTGTCGCATGAATCAAGCCAAGGAATGAAGGAGTTTGTTGCCGAGGTTGCTAGCATTGGCCGCCTCCGGCACCGCAACCTTGTACAGTTGCTTGGCTACTGCCGGCTCAAAGATGAACTTCTTTTGGTCTACGACTACATGCCAAATGGTAGCCTTGACAAGTATCTGTACGGCTATGATGACAAGCCTGTTTTGAATTGGGCTCAGAGGTTTCAGATTATCAAGGGTGTCGCATCCGGCTCGCTCTACCTTCACGAGGAGTGGGAGCAAGTCGTCGTCCATCGAGACATCAAAGCGAGCAACGTACTCCTAGACAACGAGATGAATGGGCGGCTAGGAGACTTTGGGCTTGCAAGGTTGTACAACCATGACGCCGAGCTGCAAACCACAGTTCTGGCCGGCACCTTCGGTTACATGGCCCCCGAGCTAGCACTGACCGGACAGTCATCTCCTCTCACCGATGTGTTCGCCTTCGGCGCGTTCCTTCTCGAGGTCACCACTGGCCGGAGGCCTATCGAGCAAAACGCTCAAGCCAACAGACTCGTGCTGGTAGACTGGGTGTTTGAGCATTGGCAAAAGGAATCGCTCATCGAGGTAGCTGACCCGAGACTTCAAGGTGACTATGATGTTGATGAGGTGAACTTAGCACTGAAGATAGGATTGCTGTGCTCACATCTCTTGCCCAATGCAAGGCCAAGCATGCGACAAGTAATGCAATACCTTGACAGGGACGTTCCACTTCCAGAACTGACGACAACGCAGTTGAGCTTCAGCCTGTTGGCCTTGATGCAGAACCAAGGGCTCGAGTCCTATGTCAGGTCCAGTTCATCGTCGATGAGGAGCATAGGCACAATTACTAATCTCTCAAGGGGGAGATGACATGCATGCAGCTAGGCATGATGCATATTTGTGTTCCGCTTAGGTGATTAATTTCCGAGAAACACACTACACCATGGCATAGTATTAAAGGTAACGCAACTGCCAGGAAAAACTGCGTTAAAAGGCAATTTATCTGCCGAAAATGTGTTTCCCCGGCACTTATTGCCTGCCCGGTAAAGTGTTGCCGGGAAATTCCCAGGCACATATGTGTATTTCTGGCAGTTAACTGCCCTAGATAAGTTATTTTTCTCTGGCAGTTATAGTTTCCCCAGCAGATAGATGTTTCCCAACAGTTGGAGTTTCCCCGGCAGTTATATGTATTGCCGGCAGTTAAACTGCCCTTGCTTGTCTGTTTTCCCAAGCATTTAAGTGCCTTAGATAAGTTGGTTTTCCCCGGTAATTATTTGTTTTCCCGGTGGTTAGAGTTTTCCCTGCAGTTAACTGCCCTTGATTGTCTCTTTTCCCTGGCAGTTAACTGCCCTCGTTGGCATGATTCCCGGTAGATTAACTGCCCTCAATTGTCTTTTACACCATTTAACCATAATTTAGAAAAGATACAGCCTAAAGACTATATAGTCTATCGAATCATAGTTCTGAGAGCAACTTCACGTGAAAATTGTTGGATAAAGATTTGACCAATATTTCAGGAACAAAAAATAAGCAAGTTAACCATGCCCATGAAATAAGTTTCCTGTTTAGGAGAAGGCAATCAAATGGACCAAGTAAAGCCATCACAACTGAGTACCTAATTATATAAAGTGAAGCAAGTACCTAATTACAAAGGCGTTTTTAATGCCGAGTGAGTGGCGACGGATTTGGAGACGACGTGAGATGGAGATGAACTAGGAATGGCCAACGGACGCGGTGGATTCACAGCGTTGATGGAGTGTTGCAGGGCGTCGTGGCCGCGTGGCTTACGCGCTCTGCGCGAGCCTGCCCGTGGTGGAAGAAGGCCCTGACCAGTGGGCCCCACTAGTCAGTGGTTCAACGAGGCCGAGTCAGAGCCTGGTGCAGCTAGTGCAGTTGGGCGGCTTAGCCCAATCAATTCACCGGGTCGGAACGTTCGGACCATGCGCTAGGGCAGTTCGATCAAGATCTAACGGAGCCTCACATGCGCGTGCGCGAGCGACGTTCGGACCTTGTGTTTGGGCGGTTCGATCGGGATCCAACGGTCCATATGCATTGCACGTTCGGATGGTCCAAACGGCTTCGCTCAATTTGGACGGTCCGATCAATATCCAACGCTCCAGATTCGATGCGCGTTCGGGTGGTCCGAGCGTTTTCGCTCTATCTGGACAATTGAATTCACATCGGGCGGTCTGAGAAGGTTGGGCTCACACGGTGCGGCTAGTTGACTCAGCTGAGTCAAGGGTTCGGGTCTAAACAGTGCTAGCTGGTTGGGTCCGAGTCTAAAGTTTGATTGAGATTCAAAACTAAGCTTCTACTTTGACCAGTGTCTTAAAATTAGAAATAAATTTCCTAAAAATATGAAATAAACCAGAGGGGTTCCTGGGAAGGCATAGTGTCCAAAAAAATATTAAACTTCACAGTTCATAATATATTTGGTATAATTCAAATTCAAACTTAGTGTATGTCATTTAATTGTGTTTGAATTTTCTGAGGGTTGTATCTAGTCCTATAAATCTGGAAAAAAATTATATTAATTCATAATAATTAATATAGTATTTGAATAAATTGGCTCTAGATGATCATCATAAGTTTTTGTTCCTGTTTTTATTTGAGAGTTCAAATTGAAGTGTATGTTTACTCTCTTTTTTGAGATTTTCCAAGTGCAATACTTTATATAAATGCTTCAAAATGTGATGCATATTGATGAGATGCATAATAATCCTCTTTATTAATTTGAGGATGTGACATAGTGTGTTCTGCATCTAAAAATACAATATTTTATATATTCAAAAGAGAACATGTTGCTTCTATTTTCTAGAAGCAATATTTTTCCTCATAGGGTGTTCACAACTAGTCTAGAGAAGCTTTATGTATTAAGTATTAACTCGATGCCACGGAGCAAAATTCAAATACTGTAACTTTTATAACTTCCTTAACTTTTTATCCAAAGTCCTATAGGTATTCAAAAGCAAATTAAATCATTATAAGCAGTATACATACATGAACTATAGTTCTGGGTACATTGATAACTCAGATTGTAATATCTTCCACAATTTCTGCTGATGAGAATCATACGCAACGAATAGGTAACTTATTAACATTGACATAGTCGTAATGTTCTATAACATCCCAATTTTCTGAGCTTTTAAAAAATTCCTTTAATAGTTAGTAGGGAGAAAACTCATCATTTGATTTTATTTGAATTTATTTTAAAAGCTTAAACAAGGACTTTAGTATTAAAACAATTTAATATGATTAAAGTTAACATCAACAATTGTCAAAACTATTTTATTTGGATTCTATGTGCTCAGATATATTTTTTAGATTTTTTCTAGAATTGTTCTGACTTCATTTGCTATTTTCTATTGCTTATTTGGATTTCTGGTATTTTTCTAAAAAGGAAAACCTATTATTAATCTCAGAAATCCTCTTGGGCCGAAACCCAGCCCAAATCTCCTTTGGCCCAGCCTTGTGCAACGCAGCCAGCCCGCGTGCGTGCCTACTTTCACTGACAGGTGGTCCCCACCAGTCAGCCTCTCTCTGTGCGCGCTCAGATCCATTTCCAGTTGTTGGATCTGTTTTCAACAGCCCGATGAAGCTCGCCTGTTCGGAGGTCCGAACATTCAAATCAGCGTGGGCCGTCCGATCAAGATCTGACGGTCAGATCTTTTTGGAGCCCGTTTGCGCCCACACCTTCGCGCTCACTGCCAGGTGGACCCCACCACCTTCGTCTCCACCGCTTTCTTCTCCGACGAGTCGCCCGAGTCTTCGATATTCAAATGTGCCACTCCTGTCCTTCCTAGATTCCCGCGTGCATGCGCATAACGCCCCGCAACCACCACCGCCTCAACCCCATGACCCCCTCGTCCCCGCGGCCGGTACGCGCACGCTCGCCACCACCTTGCCGCCAAACCTGCGATCTTATCCCGTCGCCTAGGTGCACCCCGGCCCCTATAAAAGGCAGCCTCAGGTGCCCCATTCTCACCGCATCCCGAAACCTCAAGCCACCGCCGCTCTAGAGCTCTAGCGCCGCCGTAATCCAAGCTTTAGGGTTGTCGCCACCAGGAAGCTTTTCTTGGATTATGGCGCCACCGCCGTTGCCGCATCGTTATGGAGCACACCGTCGGGTCCGCCGTCGCAGCCTCTACCTCCAGAGCCCCTTCGCATCGCCGGAACACCACTGGAGCTCCGTCCGACAAAACCCGAAGGTCTCCGCCGCCTCAAGCTCGCCGTCGGCCACCACCGTTCACCTCAACCACCCGGGAGTGCACCAATAGGTTCGCATTAGTCCCCTCTACACTCTGGTACCACCCACCCTCGCCGGCGAGCCGCCGTTCGTCGTTGCCGTTGGTTCCCGAGCGCCGCCGCGTTGCCGTCATCACGTCGGCGTCGGCTCGCCCCCGTGCGTCGCGTGTCGTCTGTGTGGCGCCCGCGTCGCTCTACGGTGTGCGCGGATGTGTGCACCCATGGTAGTCCACCCCGCCCCAGATCCTGAGGCTCGGTAGACCCAGTCTACCGTGAGCCGTGATACTAACATGTGGGTCCCACATGTCAGTTAATTCTTTTATTCCCAAAATTCTTTGCTGACATCATCCTTGCACATTAACCTGATTTTTCTTTTAAGGAATAATTCGGATTAATCTGTTAATTCAGTTTTTAGGGTTTTCTTTTAGATTCAAACTTTCAAAGCCCATATCTTTTGCATCTCAACTCCGATTGAGCCTATTCAAATTCCCAAATTCATCTAAATTCGAGATCTATTTATCTGAGATTTTTATTTAATTTTTAGAGTTTGTTTTACCTCTATGATTTATTTGTTTTATTTATTTGCTTCGTTTGCGAGTAGACATCGATACTTTGGGGAACTTTGTTGGAGAAGAAGCACCTCAAGACCAAGACCAGTACCTATACCTTTTCCAAGGCAAGTTATAACTTTGATCATCTTGAACCCAGTTTTCAAAGTACTTTAATTCAAATTATTGCATTTACTTTAATTACTTATTTAAAATACTTTTAGGTATAGTTATTATCCAATCTGTTATATCCACTTTGTCTTTGTATGTCACAGTCACAGTCTATGTCACCCTAGCTTGGTTTATTAATCAGTTGGTATTATTATAGCACCAACGTGGGTTGGTTAGATACGAGTAGTGTTGCTTAGCCATGTTATGAGTCACACATATAATTTGAGTTGCAATTATAAATTGACTAAGTGACTATGGAACTTTGTGTAAAAGTGTGTGCTATGTGTTGTTACTTTGTGATAGCATGTGTTGCACTAAAACCAACTAGGTGGTAAAAGATTTAGACTGAGGCAAGTGGTGGATACTAAGTGATTTGGTGGACTTTGTGAATGAAAATGATAATCTTTGTGGCGTAGTTCGAAAATGGAAGTCTTGTCTTGGTCGATTAAGGACTTAACTTTGTGCGTCATTGAACTGAGCCTTACTGTACGACCACATGCCTGATGGGACGGGCCTAACTTAGTAAGTTATGGAGTCTCGACATTGATGTTCATGTAACATCCCAAGTATTTGGCTTGTGCTTCAAATGTAAGAAAATATGTAGAAATTAAAAACTTTTTTTACATCTTGTATTTCCTTTATGTTCTAAAAAATTCTTGTAAAGGAATTATGGAAATACAAAATCACAAGTCATTTTGACCTAAACTGTGAGACACCGGTTTATTTAGCTTGTAATACTTAGCCTTCCATTGGCTCTAGCATCACAAATAAAATACACCGTGTCTCGATGGACATGTGCTTCCCAGAAATTGCAGCACACATGCATCAAACAAAAGTATGCATCAATTCCATACATCAGTTTATAACAAGTCTAACAAAAGACATACATACTATAGAGTTATTACAGAACAGCCGACCGGCCAAAAGACATAAATATCAAGAAATAGCAGAAGCAAAAGGTGCCATAAGATGGCTTAACCAAAAGACGACCGGTTAGCCACACAATCCATAGGGCAACCGACTGGGCTGCCAAGCTAGTCGCCCCACACACTGCCACAGCACAACTCACAAAAGTGAGGCCCTTCGGGCTCACCTTCTTCCTCTGCACATAATAAGCAATGCAGATGAGTACAATAATGTACTCGCAAGACTTACGAGTAACAAGCCTATACATAGCTACATGAGAATTGTATCAAAGAAAATAGTTATATGGTTAATTGGACGCATAAAGCAATTTTTATTTGCAATAATGTAATAGATTGAGGGCAATTTACAAATCAGTTTTTAAACATTGAAATAATAGCGAGTAACAATAGGTAACAAGTAACCATCTAGAAGTGGCTATCCCAATAGCCACCACAACATAGCATGAATCCTTGATTCATACCACCCATCAAGTTTTAATTTAAAAGAATGTTGTAGTCTAACTCTTGAAAGACCTTGCCAAGCGTGTCCATAACCTAGGACGAGGCTATTCGAATAGATTTAACCCTGCAGGGGGTGTACCAATGTACCCACACGATAGACTGCCTTTCCACCAGCCACGGTTAGCATACTTCCTTCGGTATGCAGGCATGGCTAAGTCTAACGAGACATTTTCCAATGGATGATGCTAATCACGAGCCGCAACCCACCAGAGAAAGATACATTAGTTAGCCTAGCCGGTCTGCTAATGCTCCCCTCCTATCACAACACATTTTTAAAACACCCACCAACCAGCTCATAATTAACACCTCCCAAAGTACTTAGTCAAGAGAGGTCCCATATCCCTCTCGCATGGTTAGCACGCAAGAATACTTGGTTTAGTGTAACAAGATGTTCGGTCCTTGTTGACTCGGGCACCATTTCAGTCACACCAAAAAATCACACCATCATACCATTGTGCCCAAGTCCAAATCACTTTGTTTTCAGTTTTAGTTTTTGCAATTTAATATAGCACAAAGCTGAAATATAGAAACATAGTAAGCATTTGTGTGATCAAGGTTATCGACAAGTCGATAACCACCCATTTCTACCGATAGCTAAGCATGGCTAAGCAACAAACTCATAAACTACTAAGTGATAAGGGTTCATCCAATGAACCAAAAATCACAGCAAATATTCTCAGGCTCAGTAGTAGAGGATAAACATTTACCTACTGATAATGCATCTACTGGGTTAACTATCGACAATAGTTAAAATAACATAGCAATGCATACATAGAATTTGCAAACAATATATTAGGATTTGAAATTAATAGGATCAACATGATCAAATGATGCTATATCTGCTTGCCTTGCTGGAGTGCAGAGTCTGGCTGCTGTGGCTCAGAATCAATATCAATATTACCTTCGGAACCTATCGCGAAAAGGTGATAAAACCATTAAGAACGAAGAACACCAATTAAACTTCAACAGCAAAAGGTATCCAAACTTATGAAAATCTCTCAACAGCAAGGGTATGCTTTTAGAAAATTTTAGGAACAAGAATTATTCAATTTGGACTTAACATGCAAAAGTTATAGCTAAAATACACTCTCTCAGCCTATAAAATCAACTAAATTAATTACTGGTACTGTTCATGGCATAAATTTCTGGAGTGATCTAAAGTTTGAAATTTTTATAGCAGGTAGAATATGATATCCTAAGGGCAGCAAAGTTGAGTTTACTAAATTTGGAGTTATAATGATTTATTTATGATTTTTCTAAGTTGTAAACCTAGCACAAGTTACTTTACAGAAATATAACCATGTTCAAAACCTATTTTATATTAAAGTACACTAACAGAGGAATTTAACAAAATTGATTTTGCACAAACTGGAATTATACAGAAAAAGATATGCATTTTACAAGGTTTAATTCATTTTTGGGAATATTCTAAAATGGCTAATATCAAGTTAATATCATTTATAAAATTTTCTGCCATGGAACAAAGTCCAAAAGCATTTTTATATAAAACTTTGGGAAATAGGAATTTATTGCAATTGGAATCATTCAAAAAGGCATTAAAATGAATTAGTTATGAGTTTTTAAAGTTTAATATAATTTCCAGTTGATAAATAAAGGCTTATAGAGATATAAACTAACTTAACAGAAATATACGACGTGAACGAATATGGGCCTTAGATGCGAAATCCAACGGCCCACGCATGCTAGGAATAGCGCACGCGCGCGATCCTAAAAGGAAGCCACCGTTGGATCTAAATCCAACGGTCCATATGAATTGGGTTGTTCGGGCAATGCGATTGCCACAATCAACCACAGCTGCAGATCTCCAGATGAGGGTTCAGAGCACTGCTCCCTCCGGGAGGCCCGAACCGCACACGCATCTCAGCCGCAGATCTAAAGATGGACGGCCCAAGTGCTTTGTACGCTTCGGTGACCCGAAAGTCCCACAGATCTGGGCCGTAGATCTAAAAATCGACGGTCCACGATCTCTGCAGTGCTACTCTTTCACGCACGAGGGATTTAAACGCACCGCGAGGATTTAATGACGCGGGCCCACACGCCAGTGAGACAGAGGGTCAATTAGGACAGCAATTAATTACTAACTTCAATGATTAGCGATGATGAGTAATTAATATGTCCTAATAAGTTTGCACGGAGGGGATTTCAAGTGGTTGGGGGCCCACATGTCAGTGAGACCTTTTGCCAACTTAAGACCCCTTAATTGCTAACCAATGATTAGCAATTAATAACCTAGATTTTGTCCTAAAGAACCGGAACTAGGGTTTTAAGGCCTACAGGCCCACCTGACAGTGACCTAAAGGGTTAAATCCGACAACCAATTAATGTTAACATTAATTATCAAATGATTGATTATTAATAATGTCTTAACAGGATTAATTAGCGCCAGCCGGGGGGTTTTAGAGGCTGGGCCCACTGGTCAGTGGCACAGTGGACCAATTTAAGACAGATTAATTACTCCCAATGATTACCAATGATTAAGGCATTAAATGTGTCTTAACGACAAAGCCTCAGAGAAGGTTTTCGTCCGGCAAAAACCCGAGCGAAAAGGATGGCTTGTCGCCGGCGGCTCCGGCCACGGCGGCGCAACCTTAAGACTAAAATGGGTTCGCAATAGCCTTGCGATCCCGATGGTTGTGACCTCGCCGGCGGCGAAGGTCTAGAACGCCGGATAGCCGGAAAACAAGATAGTGACACTAATCGGCCGAAAGCGAAAATGCGCAAAAAGCTCCGCAGCAGTCCAAAGAAGCGTGTGCCAAGTATCTAGGGACTAAATAGAAGCTACCTCAACCGAGTAGGGCTTCAAAAGATACCCGGAGAGCTTTGACAGAGAAAGAACCCGTCGGAGTTGAAGAAGATGATATGAAAATGACCACCTGAGGAAAATGAACACCACCGGGTGGTCATAATAGCTTCATTATAGCTCATAGAAAGTCCATAAGCAATTAGTTGCAAAAAGAACCACTTACCGGAGCTGGAGAAGAAAGGGGATGATTTCAACCGAAATGATCCAAACTCAAAATTGGTTAATTCCTGTGAATAAAACCCAAAATTGAGTGAGGGGAAATGATTAGGGTATTAAGGAGTTGAAAAGGGTACAAGAATATTTGAAGAAGAACCACTGGAGCTTCATGATCCACAATTGAGCTCCACGGGTCAACAATGGTGGTTTTGGTGTTCTTGGTGTTTTGAGCTCCTTAAGCAAAGAAAGAGCTAGGGGTGGTGTAAAAGAACACCAGGAGGGTTTTGGGGAGCTTATAAAGTTAGAGGATTAGGGTTTGGTAACAAAACGAGATTTTCGGGTGTTAGGTCCATAGGGCTGCTATAGCCCGAAAAAGAAGTGATGGGGTGCAGGAGTAGGGCATGGGCATGGCCGAAATCGCCTGCGCCCACGAATTGCCGGCAAAAGGGACGTTGACAAGGGAACATGATTTGACAGTGCCATGCCTCTCTCCATTTCTCTCTGTTCACGCACGGCGCGAGGAGGAAGATGACCAGAGAAAAGGCTAGGACGCTGTGAGCCGTCGGATTGAGAATGAACGGCTCAGATCGCTCCACATTTCTGAGGTTCGAAACGATAGGGGAGATCGCAAGCGTTGGATAAAAAAGGAACGGTCACGATTTGATGTGTCCTCCGAGTGACCCGAACGACACACTTAATCTGGGCGCTCAGTTCTTGATCCAATGGCCAAAAATGAGTGGGCGCTTCGCGAGTTCCGAACGGCCCAATCAATGCGGACTGTTCGATTTAAATCTAATGGCTAAGATCGATAGCGCGTTTTAAAAGGAGGCCTGGTGCAGTTAGTTGACTGGACCAAAACAAGTGGCTCGAGCCCGAGTCTTACTCGAACCTGAGGAATAGTGAAATCAGGTTTTGGGTTTTAAATTTGAGCTGGGACTTTGAGGAATGTTTAGGGATAGCAAATGAACTCCAAAAATTCTAAAATTTTTACAGGAGCTTGATAACTGAGATATTAACCTTGTGTAAAATTTTTAGAGGTTTTTATGCAATGCAGTTTTCTCCAAAAATTCTGCAAGGTTCTGGTTTAAGGGTTGACTGAAAGTCAAACAGGTTTGACTGCCTTCAAAAATATTCAAACAATTCCTAAAAATTGTGAAATTTTCCAAAGGGGACACATGCCATCCCAGGAACTTAGAAAAAATATTTTCAAATGATGATCTCAAGATTTGACAAGATTATTTTTGAAAGACAAGGTTTTGGATCAAAAGACTTGTTCAGAACATACAGAAAATACATGATGTAAGAAAAAGTTTTAATTTCTACTCATTTTCTTACATTTGAAACACAAGTCTAAAGTTGGGATGTTACAAATCTCCCCCCTTACAAGAATCTCGTCCCAAGATTCCGTTTACTCGGAGAAGAAAGACGGGTAGTCAGCACGAAGGCGGTCTTCCCGCTCCAAAGTTGCGTCATCTTCAGAATGATTCGACCACTGAACCTTAAGGAACTTAATGATGCGGTTCCTTGTTCTTCGTTCAGATTCCTCAAGAATACAAACAGGATGCTCGCAGTAGGTCAAATCTTCTTGCATATCAAGAGTCTCCAACGGAGTTTCCCCAGTTAGAACACGGAGGCACTTCTTCAAGTGAGACACATGGAACACATCATGCACCCCTTCAAGTGTAGCTGGCAACTCCAATCTATATGCAACAGCTCCCACTTTCTCGATGATGCGATAAGGTCCAACATACCGAGGAGCTAACTTGCCCTTGATGCCAAATCGCTGATGGCCCTTCAAAGGTGAGACTTTGAGATAAACAAAGTCATTGGGCTCAAAGCTCAACTCGCGTCGACGACGATCCGCATAGCTCTTCTGCCTGGACTAGGCCACACGCAAATGTTTGCGAATCAACTTAACCGGTTTTCGGCCTCATTGATCAAATATGGACCGAAGAACTGTCGCTCACCAGTTTCTGACCAGTTCAATGGGGTTCTACACCTCCTCCCATACAAAGCCTCGAATGGTGCCATACTGAGACTAGCCTGAAAGCTGTTGTTGTTGTAGGAAAACTCAGCAAGCGGCAGACACTTCTCCCAATTCTTCCCATAAGAAAGAACACAAGCACGAAGCATATCTTCCAACACTTGGTTGACTCTCTCCGTCTGACCATCAGTTTGAGGATGAAAAGCAATGCTGAAAGTGAGACGAGTCCTCATAGCCTCCTGTAGACTATGCCAGAACAATTCCACAAAGTTTTAGAAATTTTGGAGCTAGTTTGCTACCTCAAACAATTCCACAAAGTCTCAGTTGTAAATAAAAAACTAAATTCAAATAACTGTTGGGCTCGAGTCAGACCCGAGCCCAACCGCGTGGCTCGGTCGAGTCAAGTCCTAAAGTCGCACTTGGGCTCGAGCTCATGGGCGCATGCTTGGGCCATTGGATTTCAATGGAGTTAGAACTTAACAGATGTACAAGGTCTTTCAAGAGTTAGACTACAACCTTTAAATTAAAACTTTAAATTAACCTTTAAATTAAAACTTCATAGGTGGTACGAATCAGGGATTCGTGCTATCTTGTGGTGGCTATTGGGTTAGTCACCTCTAGATTGTTGCTTATGTTATTTATGGTTACCTCGCTGTTATTTCAATGATTAAAAATAGATTTGATAAATTTCTTTCAATTTATTACCTTATTGCAAATAAAAATTGCTTTATGTGTCCAATTAACCCTATAACCATCTTCTTTGTTACAGCTTTCATGTAGCTATGTATAGGTTTGTTACTCGTAAGTCTTGCGAGTACATTATTGTACTCACCTGCATTGTTTGTTGTGTGCAGAGGAGGAAGTGGATCCCCAAGGGATCTACTTCTGTGAGAATTGTTGTTGATCGTGCGACTAGCTTGGCGGCCCGGTCAATTGCCTTATGGGTTATGTGGCTAACCGGTCGTGTTTTGTTTATAGCCATCTTATGGCGCTTTTGCTTCCGCTGTCACTTTGTTACTTGATGTCATTTGGCCGATCAACTCTTTTGTAATAACTCTATATTATGTATGTCTTTTGCTAGACTTGTTATTATGTGTTGTATGGAAATGATGCATGATTTTGTAAAGATGTATGTGTGCTGCAATTCTGGGAAGCACTGTTGGAAATATGCCCTAGAGGCAATCATAGAGATGATTGTATTTCATTATGTTCATAACTTTTGATAATATGTTATCTTGTTCCTTGAATGAATCATCAGTTATATAGATCAATGAGTATGTGACTTGTTGGTGAAACTCTTTATCTTATATGATGTCGTTCTAAAAGTATCCCTAGTCGAATGTCACTGGTCGGAACACCAGTGACTCCACGACTAGTACATGTGTTGATTGATGACCATGTTTCACCGGTCATGGATATAGAGATATCGAATCAATAATGTGGACACATGTTAGAGAACATAGTGTTGGATAAGACCCACCTTGAGACACTATTGAGATTGTTATGATTCTATGTGTCGTTAGTTGGTCTCAAGCAATGATGATGTATAATCCTTAGACCTGAGATTAGCATGGTTTCCTACATGTGTAATAGCACTCTTAGGGGTTGCCAAACGCTACTCAGAATCGGGTAGTTATAAAGGTAGCTTTGGGTATGCTATGAAACATGCGGAGGAATGTGTTGGTCGGATATGGGATTTGCCCCTCCTAACATAACGGGAGAGATGTCTCTGGGCCCCTCGTTGTGGTCGAATAAAGAAAGTGCATGACCATGCCACTGGTGGTCGAAGTGTCGATCACATGAAGTTATTCGACACTTGATCGAGAAAGTATTGAACAGTCCATGGATGACATATTATCTCACCTGGAGTTCAACCAGATGTCGTGAGGCAAAAGGAGAATACACAAGCAGGTCGTTCAGTTGCCGAGGTCGTAGACTGGTCGAAGTCGTATGGAGATGCGACCTAGTCGAAGACTACTCAAACATTATCACCAACTAGTCGTAAGGAGTTGCAAACTGGTCGTAGTTAGATACTAACTGGTCGTAAGGAGTTACGAACTAGTTGTAACTGATTATGAACTGGTTGTGACTAAGTACGAGCTGGTCGTAAGTGATAAGGACCTGGTTGTAGATCATATTGCATTAAGGTTCGTCCGATATATTCTGTGTGTGTTCGGGAATCGTTATGTGCTGCTAGGTACCGCTGACGACTCGTGATCGGGAAAGAGTTTCCGAGTCACAACCGCTTACACACGAACCTATAGGGTCACACACTTAAAGGGCTAGGATTTGATTTGGATGGTGATCCGAATTCTTATAGGCCACGAGTTCCTAATGGGCCTCCTGGTCGGGACCCATTATGGATGCCTATATATAGAGGGGCGGTGGCATGGGGTAAGGGATGGATGAATCCTTTTGGAAGAAATCCCGAAACCCTAATAGCCACGCTCTCTTCAACCACGCCGTCGGCGCTAGCACTCCTGCGCGTGGTGTCCCCGCCTGCATGCGTGTGGATACCTTGGAGGTCTTTGTTGCGAAGCATCGGCACTAGGACGATCCGCGACTCACGACGACCTCGGGAGCCGGAGGAGAACTGCGGCGTTCGTCGGAGTAGGAGGAGAAGAGGCGCAGCAAGTACGACTACGACTGCATCAACTCGCTACATCGACTCTACTTCCGCTACGAGTCGGCGCGTCTAGTGGTAATCTCGTGATCTATTACTTGCGGTGGTTCCTTGGTTGCGCGGTAAAATTTTTGTTTGTGCTATCGTAGCCTTGCCGCGATCCTTCAGCACATGTCCATCGAGGCACGATATATTTTGTTTGTGATGCTAGAGTCAAGGGAAGACTAAGCATTACAAGCTAAATACACTGGGGTCTCACAGTTCAGGTTGATAGGTTAGGCTTTATGACATGATGGAGATTTGGACTACCAGGTAGTTCACATTTATGAGCGGTTCGCCGTCTTCAGGTCCAACGATGTGTGTCGGACTAGCTTTCTTTGTGGGTTAGTCTGGTGGTAAAGCACACTGGGAATGTCAATGTATGAGACGAAGTTTGTGAACTGTTTTGTTACGATTAGTGCTAGCTACTCTAGTTGTATCGTATGGGTAAAGTGTACAAACTCTGCAGAGTGTTAATTTAATCTATTCGAATAGTCGTGTCCACGGTCATGGATAATGCTTGGGGATTTCACACGAGGGGTATATTTTCATAAAACATTTGGGATGGGAGCTGTGTGACCCAAGTCATATGGCTATGTGAATTAATCTGATTAGCTTTGTGTCTTTGTGAAAATAACTGTTAAATTATTTATTGTCTATTTGTTTTGAGTTACGTTTCAATCTATTATTGTATTCAATTGCAAATGTTGCATTTCTGCAAAATAACCACAGAAAACATTCCTTTGGAATAAGTCATCATCTATAAATTGCATTCTGTGGTATGACTTGCGAGTACGGTTGTGTACTCATGCTTGTTGTAAAACTTGCGTCTAAACCTATAGAAGAGGAGGAGTCTTCGTTTGCTTAACCCCAAGGAGGAGTTGTTCATAGAAGGTTGCTTTCGATCGTTGAGGAATACAAGTCCCGGAAGATCCCAATTGGTTGTTTGAAATGAATATTTATGTATTTTACAAAGTGAAAATGTGGTTTATAAAATTTATGGTAATTAATGGGATTTTAAAAGCCAGTCAAACCTTAAAGCATTTGAATAAGGTTTGGTCAACTAAAGTCATTTCTGAATCAAATTGGTCCGCCGATCACGCCGGCGCGAGCCCGACATCCACGCTGTGATGCGAGCCGTCGATCATTGCTATTTAATCGTTGGATCTTCATCGGTGGTCTGTTAGCTAAAAGGGTGACGTGTATATCTTTTAATTGATCGTTGGATTTCAATCCAACGTCTCTGCGTGATCTCGATCGGTCGATCTAGATCGTGCGGTCCTCATTAACTTTTTGAGTCATACCATTGTTGCCCATCAAGCTCACTTTCTTCCTTCTTTGCAGTGGGATTCTTGTCATCCATCATCATGATTTGTAATCTTGGTATCTTTCCTATACTGGTAAGCTAAAAACCCTAGTTTTGATATCTTGAGCATCTTAAGGACCTTAGAGGCTCCTGTGAATCACTCTTTTAAGCATCAGTAGCTTCAACTTGCTTTAAACTGAAAAGTTGATATTATACCTTTTCGGTTTTCCATGTCATTTTCAAGACCTAGGGTTCTTCCTGTCAACTTATCATCTTATTTAGGTTTTGACTAAACCCTAACAGCATGACAAGTTGATCTTTCAATTCTTGTCATCATCAATTTTAACTTCTAGCTGAGATCTGTCTCTGTTTCTTTTTGTCGGCTTAACCGACAAAAATGAATTTCTTCTTAGTTGATGTGATCTAACTAGTTAGGGTTAGACTAAGATTGGTTTGGGATATTAATTACCCTAAAAGATCATGCTAAGTTTCATTTATGAACTTTTGCATGTTCTATACTTCTTTTTCCGAAAATTGCAATCTGTCCTGTTTTCAGCTCTTTTAAAATCTGAAAACTGGAACTTTGCACTAAACTCTAATTCTGTCTTTTGAAAAATGAAGTTATATAATGGGTTATTATCATTATTATGGGTAGTTAGGCTTAAGCATACCTGTAATCATGCATTTCCAAATTGATCATGCCTTTTTCTTTCATTTTGAGCTTATTGTCGTTGGCATTTATTGGCTTTATTTGCTTTCTATAGAATCGTTCATTTGAAGTTTTGAATCTACTTGAACAGTCACAGACACCTGCAATGAAGTCTATTACTATCAAGGCAAGCATCCTCTTTGCACCATATTGAACCCAGATTTTGTACAATAGCTTTTACAAATCCAAAGGATATCTCAGTGCATGCTATTTGTCTGAAAATACAAATGTGACTTGTAATAGCTAGCTATAACTGACATGGTGGATTACCTTAATTATGACCATACACTCAACTCTAGTGTAATACTCGTATACTATATGGTCTATTTTCAGATTTGGCTTAGATATGCATCTAGAGATTTTAGAGTTTGACAAGCATATCTTGTCAAACATGGGAATCACAATCAACTATTGTCATTTTAAACTCTTTGTCAGTTTCTTTAAATCAGTCTTGTATTTGAAATTCAAATTGATCTGACAAGAGGAAGCTAGTGATGGTGCTTTTGTGCACGAGATTGGGTTTTGTGGTGGACTTGTCAAGGTTAATTAAGGACCTAACTCGATTATTCAATTCAAGTCCCCACGCATTTCCACATGCGTTGTATGGGCGCTGTTTGGTTAAGTAAAATGTTGAGACTATTGAGTTGGAAACAGAGAGTAAGGATATGTGTATTGACCTTGTATGGCATAGATGCTTAGGTCTGAGGACTGCGTTTTATGCCATGTGAGCTTGTATGTCAGTATCAGATGTTCTTAGGAGGGTGAGGGCGTATATGTGCCTCGTCGCATATACGATACCTTAATGGTGCCGATAGCATTCTACTATGGGTAGGGAACCCAATTCGCTTTAAATTGTTTGATCGGCACATCGACACAACATGTGTGCCCCGTGGTTAGTAGGTGGTATAGCCTACACTAGTGGGATTAGTTCACACATGGGGGTCCAACTCAATAGTGTTGGCTTGTTGAAAAATACCAAATCTTAGTTTCCCCGGTCGGCATACCAAAGGAAGCATGTCATCATTCGGAGGCATCCAGAAGGCAACTAGCTAAGTCATGTGGGTAAAGATGCACACCCGCAGGTATAAACTATTGAATAGTGTGTGTCCACGGTCATGGACGATAACTTGAATTGATGTCACTGTATAGAAGTTTTGATTTTCAAAAATCTGGTTTGGGTTTATTTTCGGTTTGCATGAGGAATCATGCCTATCGCATCGATTTACTTTTATGTCATTTACTTACTGTTCTAAGCAAACTTTGATTTATTAAATTGCTTTATCAAAAGTTAGCCTTTGTAGGTTAAGATGTATCGCTTTATGCAAATCTGAACCTTTATACCTTCCTGTTGTAACCTTATGCATGTAAAAACTCTACTCCTTTGAATAGGCTCTAATAACCACTTTCTTTAACTAGTTTGTGTAAGACTGGTTGAGTACCTTCCGTACTCGGTGCTATCACCTATTGTTGCAGTGAGGACGGTTTCCTTACGGCACCCGTTAGCGCCGATCGTGGTGACGCTTAACGAGTAACGCTATCTTTCCTCCACGCAATTGCTGCGGTGGATGAGGCCATTGGTGGACTTTTTCAGTTTATTTTGCTTCCGCTATTGAATATGTTGTAGTGACCAAGTCACTCTATATTGTAGTACTAAACCCAAATGTTGTAAAATTATGTTTAATAATGCAAATGTACGACTTGTATGTGTATGATGCAATGTTGTTAAAGGATATATATATGCAATGGTCATTGATCCTGGAACCATTGTGAGATATATATATATATGTCAGGATCTGTTTATTGGAATTGTTACTTGTTGAATTTATACCGTTAGCATGATCTTTAATTGAGAGGCGATCTCCTTTATTAATAATCATGTTACTGTATGAATTTAATTAAGTACATTTCCAATAACCCGGGGGTTCTCACAATCCCAATTGGTTGCCTGTGGTAATTAATGGGATTTCCGCTAGAGTCATTTCTGTTCCGCTGCTATTTAATCTCTGTTAGCCCTGCGTGGCTTATTAAGTTGTAAACTCGACCATAAGGTCAAAACCCTTATTTGTTATTCAAATTAATCGTTTACTTTATTAATCGCTTGTGTGGATCAATGTTCATCTATGTTGTAACTGTGTGCATTAGTGTGATCCTGGACTAGTGCATTATACACAGAGGGTTCAGAATCGTAATTCTAGGTCCCGACATGTTCAAAGCATCTTCCTTGCCATTTTGAAAGAAATAATTTGATTGGAGAAGTTGTTCAGATGGTTAATGTAAACATTTCAAGTTCAAATGTTAACAAACGAACATACTACCCAATACTTCTTTTTTATCTATAAACGTGCACCAAATACTTCTTTTACATTTAAATTCACAGGTACACACTAAAATTGGATACAAAGACCAGCTGATTCCATTTGGTTTCAGTGTCAAGTGTTAACTCAAACCCAAACTGTAAGACAAATTGTTGGGCTTGAAGCCATAACTGAAACTGGATAATATAGTAAAAAAATTCAAAGCATTTATTAAAATAGCTCGATTTTAAATCCAAACTGCTTGCCAAATGCATATGAATAAGGAAAATCATGTTTCTAAAACTAACCTTATGTACTCTAAAGCATCTGATGCGATGTATGGTATGGTACAAATGGGTTAGTTGGTCAAGCATAGTACATTATGATCAAAATGGGGAGAATGAAATGTCCAATAGTAATCACGTCCAAAGCTAATCATCCGTAATACAACTGCCACACAAAATTAAAAGGAACGTAAAAACAACAAATTTGACCATATTACATAAAGTAATCTAGACAAACTACATTACATACACACATGAAGTATAAAAAATCATGCATAATACCTACGAATTACGATGTACTAACTATATACGAAGACACTATTGTGATAATTTGATCAAGCCTATTGCGAATTGAAATAATGCATTACATCTGAACTCTTGACATGTTCCAGGATAGTTACATATATGAGGTACTCCATTTCTATGCCATTTGACCTCACAGCAGCAAGCAGAATGAAATAGTGGTTATTGACTAGGCAAACGAAGTTTTCATGCAATTTAGTAACTTCAGTTTACTAACTT
The DNA here is from genome assembly GCA_036346255.1 of Ampelocalamus luodianensis. Classification (NCBI taxonomy): domain Eukaryota; kingdom Viridiplantae; phylum Streptophyta; class Magnoliopsida; order Poales; family Poaceae; genus Ampelocalamus; species Ampelocalamus luodianensis. The sequence goes on along the minus strand of CM070620.1, from coordinate 71,924,693 downwards.
GTTTTTAGTGATTTTGGGAACCTGTTATTAGCGACTGGGATTATAATTCGTCATAGTTGATCTAACAAATAATTTGTGGACTAAAAGGTCTAGCATCATGCCTTCAAAAAGGATCTGAAGGCACTAGTTTTCATTTTCCAGTTTTGTAATTCAACATTAAAATGCTCTTGAATATAAGTCCTTTCATGACCTCCTCAAAGATGTTAGTACTGACCTTCACTATGGAGTAATTAATCCATGATATTACAAGAATGAAACCGACATTGCCATGGACATAAATAAGTTAGAAGAAACTACAAAGGTGGAGAAAAGGCTGAAAATGAGCAGTGATCAATTGCATACCAAGCACCATGTAGATAGTATAAATAGCTCAGAGATAGTAGAAGCCACAACAAAGAGGTCCCTCAACCCTTCAAGCTATAGCAGTAGCGTAGCGTATTCATCAAAATCAGAAATACACCCATTACAATAGTAAGAACAGGTAAGTTTCCACAGAAGTTCCTCCATTGCGGATCAGACAAGTCATGCAACATCAGACAAGCAAAATCAAACGGGTAGATCTTCCATATTAAGGTAAACTAGAAGGCAGACAAAAAAAGCAGGCAAAATTTTACACACATTCAGACGGCCAACGAAATCCAATCCTCCGCAAATCGACAAACCTGTATGCAAAACCTAACCAAATCCGAACCAAGGCATCACCTTCCTCTCTACAACACGCCCCAATCCATGGGAGTAACAAATGTACGAGCTCACCAATGCAAAAATCACACACCTCACTGGGAAGAGGGCGACCAGGAAGGAGGGCGGAGCAAGAAGGAGGGTCGACCCGGGAGGAGGGCGGTCTGGGAGGAGGGTCGGCCAGGGAGGAGGGCGGCCTGGGAGGAGGGGCGCCCAGGGAGGAGGGTGGCGCTAGGAGGAGGGTGGCTAGGGAGGATGGCGGTGCTGGGAGGAAGGGGTGGCACTGGGAGGAAGGGGCGACCGGGGAGGAGGGCAGCGCTGGGAGGAAGGGGCGGTCGGGGAGAAGGGCGGCGCTGGGAGGTCGGGCGGCTGGGGAAGTAGGTGGTCGGGGAAAGGAGGAGACGTTGGGAGAGGTTTCAGAGGAAGGCGGTCGGGAAGGAATTGGGGAATTTGGGGATAAGGTATTTGCACTTCAGTCCAAATTTTTTTCAGTTGCGCGCCCAAAGGACTGCTATTATTCCTGGCAGATACGTTGACCTGGATGACTTTTTTTAGGGCAGTTATACTGTAGGTAACATAAAAATATTGCTGGCAGATAAATTACTCTAGACAATAATTATTTTCGGCAGATAACAGGACCCTTAATCTCTTGAATATTGTCAGCACATGTTTTGCCACTAATCCAATTTTTTCGGCAGATTATTGCCCTTAATACTATGCCATGGTGTAGTGACAGTTCCTCTTCACAACTTACATAGTTGTTCTTACCTAATTAAAGTCTCTCAACAGGCAGATTGTTTGTGTGTACCATGTTGACAAGAAGTTTACTTGTATATATATGGTGCATGTGCTCCTAAAACTGTGGCATTTATGTGAAGTTTCTTGGGGCAGATCTTTTTTATCTTTATTATTTGGAGGCTCCTTTGGAAGACAACACATTAATCCCAAGATTGAAAAGGCTAAAAATTCTCACATTACTCAGAAAAAATAAAAAAGCTAAAAATTCTCACATTAATCGGAGATCAAGAAAAAAAATAATTGTATATATGGTGTTGGACAGATGTATCCAAAAATATTGAGAAGTCAGCACAAATTAGAGTTGTGCACGTATCAGTTAAAAAGATGGAATCCCATCCGAGACTCAATTGGGCAGTATTATAAAACTCCAACTGGTGCACATGATGGCCTCCTGTCATATAGCAATATAGATTAAACTATGTAACAAAGTAATTCCATATTGGCTCAAGTTTCATATAGATGTATGCATATTATGGAACATATGAGTTGTTTTTTCTTTGAGACGAAAGATATGAGTTTTGTTTGAAAGAAATAGGCAGGATGACTCCCTATTATATTAATAAAGAAGATAGAACAAGATACAAGTGTCTAGCTGTCGGACCTAGATTTTGCAAATACAAATCCTCTGTGAAAATACTGCGCTATTCCCTGGATCAATAGATAGCGCTCAAATAATACATCACTGAATCATTTCATACAGGACGTAAAACCCACTACTAGAAAATAGGGAAAAACTAACAGTCCTGAATTACCCTGACGGGCCTGCAACGGCCATCAAGGTTTATTATTTTGTGACGGTAATAGTATCACCGACAGAAAAATTATAAATTTGTTGACAGTTATAATAAAACTCTCAACAAAAATAATTTTCCTGATGGTTATGCCCGTCAGGTTAATTGTTTGGGTCTTTCCGCATTTTCAGAAATTTTGGCATTTCTGGGCTCCTGCCAATCCTTTTTAGCAAAACTAGCCCCCTTCCGACATAATTTGGATATTTGCCCCTCGTACAGTGCACCTCCCTTCTGCCATAATTTGGAGATTTGACCCCGTACAGTGCACCCGCCCGGCCAAGGGCGTGGCAGGCCACCTACCCCCGGCGGCAGACACGACAGGTTGGTGTTGTGCACGCCGAAAGCTGTTTTGGCTTCTTCTGTTTTCGATTTTTCCCTCCTTTACGTCACATCGTGTCTCGTCGAGTCATTCGCTGTCTACGTTTCCTACCTATTTAAGCGAACACGTGGTCGATGATTTTTTCATGAGCCAAAGCCATGTGGTCGAGAGACCATCACAGTAACTTTTCAAATCATCTTGCCCCTTCCATCATCTCGCCCATATGGGGTTACGCCCATATGTTGTGTGGGATGTTCACCACAATGACTAGTGCAGCTGGCCCCGGCCACAACGACTAGCGCAGCTGGCAACTTCACCATACCACGGTGTCGCTTCCAAGCCGGAACACATCTGCCACTTATACTGCCCCAATTCTCTCTAGTGAGATGACTTTCAGGGTTGGATAACTTTACTAAGCCAAGTTTCACTTTGCATACTTGTGATTGCACATGTTTTACAAGGGAGGCTAACACCGGATTAAGTCCTTAGGGTCATCTGGGCAGTTCATACCATATTCCACACATTCTCATGCTACATCCGCACCCACCATCATACCATCCGCCCAGATGTGGTGTTAGAAGTTGGGGTTTTGAGGAGGAAAACCAATTTATCCCAAAATACTGTAGTCATGTGCCTCCCACGACTGCCCCAAAATAATTTCATGATTTTATGGAATGATGATCAGGACACTTGGTGACCTAGTACTTAAGCAAGACTAGCATGTCGCTTAAGTACGACCTATAGAACCGAGGACATTCCGAAGACCGCCTTCTCTACTCGTTACGGTTTGTACGAGTACACGGTCATATCCTTTGGTTTGATAAATGCCCCAGCTTATTTCATGAATCTCATGAATTCGGTGTTCATGGAATACTTGGATCGGTTTGTAGTGGTTTTCATTGATGATATCCTTATCTACTCTAAGTCTGATCTTGAGCACGAGCAACATTTGAGACTTGTGTTAGAAAAGCTTCGCCACCATCAGCTATATGCCAAATTCAGCAAATGTGAGTTTTGGCTCCGAGAGGTTAGTTTCTTGGGTCATATCCTATCTAAAGGCGGTGTTGCTGTTGATCCTAGTAAGGTACGAGATGTCCTTGAGTGGAAGCAACCCAAGAGCGTCACTGACATTCGTAGTTTTCTTGGACTTGCGGGATACTACCGTAGATTCATCAAGAATTTCTCAAAAATTGCAAAGCCTATGACCCAACTTCTAAAGAAAGAAAAGAAATTTGAATGGACAGCAGAATGCGAGCAAAGCTTCCAAACCCTGAAAGAATGCCTGACAGAAGCTCCCGTGCTTGTTCTGCCAGACATTCACAAGAGCTTTGATATCTACTGTGATGCATCTCGCCACGGGCTTGGTTGTGTGCTTATGCAAGACAGCCGAGTGGTGGCCTACGCATCGAGGCAATTGAGGCCCCATGAGGCCAATTATCCCACACACGACCTAGAGCTCGCGGTTGTAGTTCATGCCTTGAAGATTTGGCGATATTACCTCATCGGTAATCGTTGCGAGATCTACACCGACCATAAGAGCCTTAAATATATTTTCACCCAAGCCGACCTGAACTTGAGACAAAGAAGATGGCTTGAGTTGATTAAAGATTATGATATGGGACTCCATTATCATCCAGGGAAGGCTAATGTTGTGGCCAACGCATTGAGCAGAAAATCTCAATGCAACTGTTTGTCGGTAACCCCTTTTTCTGCGGGTTTATGTGCTGCATTGCAAAGCCTGCACCTGGAGATAGTTGAAGAAGGTTCACTTGCAGCCCTCAGTGTGACTTGCACACTTGAGGACCAGATTAGGGAAGCCCAGAAAACTGACGCGGAAGTGGCTCAAATTTTAGAATTAATGAAACAAGGCAAGGCAAAATGTTTTAAGCAAGATGCACAAGGTACTCTATAGTTTGGAAACCGTATGGTGGTACCATTTGATCGCCACTTGAGAGAATTGATTCTCAAGGAGGCTCATAACTCAAAATTCTCTATCCACCCCGGGAGTACGAAATGTATCAAGATTTGAAAAAGAAGCGTGGTGGAGCCGAATGAAGCGGCACGTTGCACAATGATGTGGCCGAGTGTGATCTATGTCAAAGAGTTAAGGTGAGCATTTGAAGCCGGTGGTACTCTAGATCCCCGCCCATTCCCAGCTGGAAATGGGAAGAAGTTGGCATGGACTTCATCACCGCCTTCCTAGAACAAAAATTGGATTTGATTCTATATGGGTGATTGTGGATCGTTTAACCAAGGTTGCCCATTTTATTCTGTCAAGACCACTTACACCGGCCAAACTAGCATAACTTTATATTTCCGAATTGTTTGTCTCCATGGTGTACCAAGGTGATTGTTTCGCATGCAGGTCCCCAATTCACCTCTCATTTTCGGAACCGCTTGCATCAAGCAATGGGGACCAACCTATCCTTTAGCTCGCTTATCACCCGCATAAGCGGATGGACAAACCGAAAGGGTAAACCAAGTTTTGGAAGACCTTCTCCGGCTTGCGTGTTATCCTACAAACGATAGTTGGGAAAAATGTTTACCGCTTGCCGAGCTCTCATATAACAACGACTTTCAATCCAATATTGGATGTCACCATTCGAAGCATTGTATGGGAGAGCTTGTAGGACACCCTTGAACTGGTCTGAAGTCGGGGAAAGGCCATTCTATGGCCCAACCTTGGTGGAAGATGCTGAAGAACAAGTTCGTGTCATTCGCGAACGACTTAGGACGGCTCAATCACGTCAAAAGTCATATGCCGACCGTTGTCGTCGCGAGTTGAGCTTCGAAGTGGACGATCATGTTTATCTTAAAGTTTCTCCTATGAAAGGAGTTCGTCGCTTCCAAATCAAAGGTAAATTAGCACCTCGCTATATTGGACCTTTCCGTATTCTAGCTAAGTTGGGATCGGTGGCCTACCAGTTGGAGTTGCCACCGTCACTTTCAGACGTGCATAACGTCTTCCATGTCTCCCAACTCAAGAAATGTCTTCGAGTCCCAACGGAAGCAACCGAGTTGGACAAACTCGACTTGCAACCCGATCTATCTTATCGAGAGAGCCCGATTCGTATCCTCGAAGAAACCGAGCGCAAGACGAGGAATCGTGACATCAAGTTCGTCAAGGTCCAATGGAGCAACCACACGGAAGATGAAGCAACTTGGGAACGTGAAGACCGGATGCGAGCGGCATATCCAGAACTCTTCTCTGCATGAAGTGCCTTCGTATCAAGAAAGGAAAGGTAAAACATATCAATGTAAATTATAACATGTCAACACTATCCTTGAAGGAAATCAAGACAGCATAAATTATAACTTCTAATGAAAACTTTCTAATTCTTCTCCACCCAGATCTCGAGTCGAGATATTTTGTAAGGGGGGGAGGTTTGTCACAGCCCCAACAATTAAAATGGATTAATATGTATTTCATTAGCATGCATTATTGATTTCAAACATTTCCATAATATATTGTACTTGGAAAATCTAATTTGAGGTGAACATACACATCAAAATTCACATTTCAATTCAAATCAGTGATAAAAAGTTGTGATCATCATCTGGAACCAATTTAATTAAATACTAAATTAATTCTCATGAATAAATATAATTTTTCCAGAATTTTTGGGACTAGTTTGAACCTAATGAAAATTCAAACAACATTCATAGACATACAACATGTTTGAATTTAAATGTCACAAATTTTATTATGAACAGTAAGGTTTCATAATTTTTATGGGAACTATATCTTCCCAGGAACCCCCACAAATTATTTCATGATTTTTGGGAATTTATTTCTAATTATAAACCCCGGTCAAAGTTGCTAGACAGTTTTTAAATCTCAGTCAAACTTGAAAAACCTAAACTCTGTTCCTCCGACCGAGCCCGAAGCCGCGCGGTCGAGCCCAATCAACTAAACGCACTTCACGTGAGCCGTCCGATGGGAACTTAGCGGATGAGATTGCGTACCCCTTCGCCCCCGCACCACTTAACCTCTTTAAACCTCAACCTTCCGATCGAGATCTAGCGGCCGCTTTGGACCACGTCCTCCTCCTATGCGCTGTGACGAGAGCCGACCGGTGGCCCGAGCTGTCGGCCGTCTTCCTCCCGTCGATCGCGCCGAACACGGCGCCACGCGGCCGCGCCGCTCTGCTCCCGCCCGTTGCAGCTCCGTTAGTGCCGTGTGTTGCCGCCGCATGCAACCACTCCTGGAGCTCCTCCGCTTCACGCCGCCTCCACTCCGTCTTCTTCCCGGGCATAATACCCCCTCGGTGCCCTGTTCTTCCTCACTTCTCCTCTTCGGCAGAGGAGGAGGAAGCTCTTCCGTGCGCATCTCTCGGGTAAGCTTCCTCCGGGTGATCCCACACTTCTCTACAATCCATACCGTGTCCATTTTCGCTTATGCGAACTCCTACCTTTGCTTGTAGCTTCTGGTTCACCTTCGTGCTCTAGCTCGTGTCCAGGGCGCGCTCCGGTGGACATCACCTTGTGTTCTTCACCTCCGGTGAGTTTCGACCTCTCTTTTGCGCGTCACCTTGTATGCCTGAGTTTACTGATCAAAACCCCCCCAACTTTTTGCGTGCTTGTTTCACAGGACATTTGGATTTCGAGTTAGCCCCAATTTCACAAATCTTGCCCTTTTGCCTCTATCTCTGGCGGGTGAGTTTTTTTCGATTCCTTCCTATGATAGCATCTCATGTGCCTAGGTGACTTAGTCCGACCTCCTTTGTGTGCCTTGCTCAGTTATCTTGTCGCCGTGGAGCCCTAGTTGTCGCTTCACGCCGCCGGCGAGGTCCTCTTTCTCTTTCTAACTCGTAGCTTTCCATTTAGTCCCTAGGACCTCTCGCACTCGGCCGGTTAGCAATGCGGAGCTTCTTTTGTCTTTACACTTTTGCCGTATTTGTTAATCTTGCTCAACTCCGCCAGCAGTCGTCAGAACGACGGCCCGCCGTCGAGATTGTCACCGGGAGGTGTGCAATGCTATTGCCTAGAAATGGCGGCCCTTAGCCGACTCGCCGTGGCGCGTAACGCCGGCGAGTGCCGGCAAGCCATCGCACTGCATTCCCGTTATCGCACTCGGACAAATCGAGCGGGAGATCCGGACTTAAGAGGTAATCATTAGCATTAAGTGTTGTCCTAACGGAAGTCTTGAGCCCGTGCCTCGCTCTTGTCCGCAAAGGACCTCCTCGGGTCGTCTTTGCAAAAGTGTCACCCACAGGACCTCCCTATTTTAACTGGACCGCTCGCACCTCCTTAGGTTTATCTCGACCGCTAGGACCTCCGAATCTCTTATCACCGCTCAGACCTCCTAGAGTCTATCTCGGCCGTTAGGACCTCCCTAAGGTACATCTGGACCATCCAAGACCTCTCAAGGTTCATCTCAGCCATCTAGGACCTCCTAGGTCCTATTCCAACCGCAGACCACCTAGAGTCCATCTCGGTAGCCCAGACCTCCTTGAGTTGATCTCGGTAGCCCAGACCTCTTTACTCAAACCTACCGCAAGGACCTCCCTGTGGTTGTTTGACAATAACAACCCTCAGGACCTCCTTGTGGCTCTCTTCCCAGGACCACCCTAAAGACCACTTCGTGACCATTTTACGAAGACCACCCTCCGACCTCCTCGCTTCTTTTCACGTGCACGAGAAAATTGTCTAAAGTTGATAAATTCATAACTCCCTCAATTTAACTCCAAATTGAGTGGAACCACTTCTGTTAATTTTCATTTTCAATGTACTTTATTTGAAAATAGGTTTTAAACTGGTCTGGGTAATAGAGAATATACTTTTGGAAGATTCTATATTAACTGCATTAATTGGACAATAGGAAAAAGACTGATAACTTCAAAAATGCATAAGTAATTATTGGAAACTCCAAAAGCAGTGAAACCTACTTTGGTAATTTTCACTTTCAGTATACTTATTTCTAAAAATGGTTTCCCCCTTATCTTTATCACATAAACTATATTTAGGAGAAATGATCATTAAACTCTATTATTGTTACACTATAAAAGGCTGATAACTTTAAAAATACATAACTAAATCATAAAAACTCCAAAAAGGACAAACTCAACTGTTTTTAACTTATAATAATATTGCCTATTTATCTATGTAATCCATGTACTCGCCACTATTCTACAAAATTTCACTTCATAATTAAATTACATAATGACGGCTTATTGAAATCTGAAATTCAAACCATTATAACTTTCATATACTAAATCAAAATGAAATAAGTCTTTCACCAAAAATCATTTAAAATCATGATCTAACTACTGTAGAAAAATCATGCATTTTTGAGCATTTTGGTTTTTGAGTTGTTTTCTCGGTATTTATTTGATGTTATAATTATATAGATCCCGCATATCGATATCGACACTTACGCTACTGAGAGTGAGCAGCTACTGTACCAGCAAGGCAAGCATCATTTGAACTTTCTTTTGCATCATATTTGATCCCGCTTTGGTTAAGATAGTGCAATGATAATTGCTTGCATGCTATTTTGATTATGTCAATATTTTTGTGATGTGTAGTTTAGTTATGTCCTATGCTTGAGGTTAATCTTGAATTATGCCAACTCCTATATGCTTAAGATAGGATGTGTGAATTATGGGTTGTATAATTGCTTAGCCATGCAAGTCTAGATACATGAGTTCGATTGTCGGGAATAACCTTGACGGTTTTGGGATAAACACAACTCTCATTTTATGATTTATACTTCAGATCTTGTAGCTGTTTTATGAGTTAATTTTTGTCATTTTTAAATGAGCTTTTGGTCTGGACAAGTGTTGGTTAGTGATGGTGCTTTGTGCACGAGCATTGGGTAAGTGGAAGGACTTGTCGGACAATTGAGGACCGAACTTTGTAACGTCGTTAATTCAAGTACACTCATGCCGCCACACGGGTTGGGAGCCGTATGGTTAAGTAGGGGAGGATTTTATTGTGTTAAGTCCTTGGTGGTGTAAGGGCATAGCGACCGTGAAATCCTATGTTCTTTAGGAGCCGATGTAATCCTTTATAGTGTGCAAGGAGCGCCAATTCTTTTGTTTTGATTGCATCGGTATTTCCGATATAACTTGTGAGCCCCTAGCAAGTGCTATCGACGCTTGTACTAGGCAAGGAACCATCTCACAAGGGGACTTAGCTCAATAGGGCTTTCTTTGAAAATGACTATATCTTGATTTACCCGACCGGCATACCATAGGAAGTATGCTATTTTCGGAGGCATCTGGAGGCTTACGGGCTAATCAAGTCGTGTGGGTAAAGTAGTACACCCCGCAGGTATCAATCTATTCGAATAGCCGTGTCCACGGTTATGGACAACCGCTTGAGTTCGGGAGTTACTATTGTTAGACTTTTAATTAAAATTGTGGTTGAACTTGGTATTCGTCATGAACGGGATGTTCATGTGTTTAGTACATCAAAGTGGGCTGCCACTTTGGTCTTTGTATGATTCAATTGTTTATTATCAAATGCTTTACTATATGTTTTACTTCCGTTTCAAATCTGATTTTAAATGGGCACATGAAAAACTAGTATGTGTAGGATGTTAATTGTTGCGTCTCTTTCGCAAAACTAAACCAATATGAGCCATCCTTTGAATGACCCTTATGCATAACTATTTTTATTTGTGTAAGACTTGCGAGTACACTTGTACTCAGCCAGATGTTTGTTGGCCTTTTCAGGTGAGGAAGATTATGAGTATGACGATCTCGCTAGTGTTGGCTTGGGTGACACTAACGAGTAGTGTGCTATCATTTAACCCCCAGTCGGTTGCCGATGGGTAATGGGCATACCACTACTGGTCTTTTGCTTTATTTATTTACTTCTGCTGCTACTTGATACTTACTTTGAATTTGGCCGGTCGACCGTGTGTAATAAGCTGTAGACCTTAACTATTATGTAGTATATCTTTTGAATTCCTGTTGTATGTGTTGTATGGATGTAATCAACGTTGGATGAGGGTATGAGTATATTGGTCGTTGATCTTGGGAGCCAATATAAGTCATACTCGTGGTTGATGAATTCCCATTTAACTCACTAAGTGTAGTGCTTCGAATCGAGGGAGAATCGACAATAATGTAGCGCTCGCAAGGGAGCAGCGCGCATGATCGTTGAGGCTCTAGTATTCGGCTAAGCCTCTCACTTGGATAGAGTTAAATTGGAATTCATTTACCGGAGACCCGTAATTATGTCCCTAAGACCTTGTCTAATCTCGGTCTTATGGAGATAATTGCCGGGGTCCCCACATAGTTACTAGGATGACATGGAGTAATGGATTCAAATGTCAAAGGATGGCATAATACATAATTAATCATCAAATGGGTATTTAACAACCTTAAGAGTTAACATACCTTTGCTTAAAAGAAATTACAGCATGCAGTTTCGGTAATTTAAATGAATATAATTTGCGGAAAATGTAAGCGCAATATGATCAAAGTATTGACTCGCCTTGATAAAAGGCAGGAGGGTCTTGGTGGTCTTGTGCTTGGTCGAAGTGGATATCTCTTGCTTCTTTGAATCCTACTCACACGAGTGTACCAAAAAGAGGAACAAACAAGCAGAGGGAATAAATAAATACACAAGAAATAATAAATCAACTCCAAATTAAATAAGACCAGAGCTAAAAGCAAGATCTTGAACTTAGACGAATTTATCAACAAGAAACACTATAGTCAGAGTTATAATGGAGGAGAACGGAGTCCTCGAAGATTTGGTTTCGAGTACCGCCCATTGACTTCGTGTGGTCACAAGGGGAGGTTTCGACTACCTAGTCAGAAGGAGGGTTTGACCACTACTCGACGTGGTCGCAGAAATGATACGACTACTCAACGTGGTCGTAGGGAGGATTCAAGAGGGATACGACTACTCAACGTGGTCATAGGAAGGATACGACTACACAACGTGGTCATAGGAAAGATTCAAGAGGGATACGACTACTTAACGTGGTCATAGGGAGAATACGACTACACAACGTGGTCGTATGAAATATTCAAGAGGAATACGACTACTCAATGTGGTCGTAGCAAGGATATGACTACACAACATGGTCATAGGAACAAACCAAGACTCGATGGCTCGACGCGGTCGAAAAACAAGGACAGACTCGACGCGGTCAAAAGAATCAAAGAATGAGAACAGGGCACGGGAAGTTGGCCGAAAGGAATAAGAGAGACCAGTGTACGGGGAACTCACCAGAACCGAGAGAGGGGCCAGAGAGGGTCGACAGGCGGCGAACAGTGGCAAGGAAGCTCGCAGCCGGGGGCGAAGGAGGCCGACGGTGAAGGGGTCAGCCAGGATGGAAGGAGGAAGGGAAAGTGGCTACTCCTGCGAAATACGAACGAACCAGAGTGAGGGGATTGCTCCCAGGAGCTCGGGGACACGAAAAGATGTTGGTAGAAGAGGGGGATGCACAGGTGCAGCGAGGGCCAAGAGGAGGTGCACTACGGCTTGAACTCGGAGCTCGGAGCTTTGGGAAAACCACAGCAACAAGTGCGAGAGGAGGAGAGTTGGGTGTGGAAAGGAGAAGAAGAAGGCTGCTCGGGCCCTTTTGTAGCCTCGAGGACAGGAGGAGAGAGCCGTTGAGAGGCTCAGCTAAAGGCACATGGTCCCGAGGGCGAAAGGTGAGAGCATGAGGCTGGTACGAAGCGATAGAACAGAGCAGACTGCAGGCGTGCGCAGAAAGCTGCTCGGGGATGAGACGGGTGGGAGCGCTGGCATTGGCAGTCAAGGGTAGGTGGGCAACGGGATGGAGTAGGCAGGGGTGCAGGTAGGTGCACGAGGGTGCGGCAGAGCAGGTACGCACGTGCAAGGGCGTCTCAGCGCTGACCCTTGGAAAAGAAATGGGTTGGGCCCAAGGAGGGGGATTGAATTAAGCCTAAGGGGCTGGTCCAATCCAAAGGTTGGTCAAAAACGAGGAGAGGGTCGATAACAAGGTGGTAGTTGATAGAAACTTTCGACCACCTGATCAAGAAGAAAAACAAGGGGCACGGGGAGAGGATTCAGAATGAAGTTGAGATTCAAGCTGAAACTCGAAACCCAAATTTTGAAATGAGGTAGAAACTAGAGAATTTTGTAAATATACACTAATTTGAAATAGGTTTTGAAAACCAAGAAGACAAACAGAGGATACTAAATGACATCCGAAACGGGATGTTACAATGATGCAGACTATCATAGACGATTATTAACTCAGAACCGTCTATGATAGTTGACTATCACAGATAGTTTGTAGATGAAACCATCTGTGATATCTTATGTACCATAGATGGTTTGTATATGAAACCGTCTGTGATACTAGACCAAGACACGACAGCTTGCTTGCGCGATCTCCATGAGATCAAATTTGATCCAAGAAAGACTACAAAGCCGCTGATAAACCAGCGGTTGTCAACACAACCCACCCAGTCGGCATCAGTGAAAGTGCTGAGCAGCGAAGATGATGACTTGTGAATCTTCAAACCAGCAGTACAGGAAAACTTCAGATAACGAAGAATGCATCTAACAGCAGTCCAATGGGCATCAATAGGAGCATGAAGGTATTGGCAGACCTTATTGACAGCAAAGACAATATCAGGCCGCGTGATGGTAAGGTACTGGAGGCCACTAACAACAATTTTATATTATGTAGCTTCATGATCGACCAAAGGTGTACCAATGGCCTTAGACAATTTGTCTGTAGTAGACATGGGAGTAGACGTTGGGTGGTATTCTACCATGTGAGCACACTGCAGGGGCTTGGCAATGTACTTCCTTTGCATCAACTGAATACCTTGTCCATCTGGAACAGCTTCAATATCAAGAAAGTAATAGAGGTGGCCTAGATCCTTAATGGCAAATTCAGTGTTTAACCGATAAAGAAGATTAATTATCCAAAGCCAGTGTGATGGAGCCTACGATGATAAGGTCATCCACATAAATGAGGACGAACATTGTCATGCTACCATGATGATAGAGAAACAATGACATGTCTGCCTTGGAAAGTGAATAAAGTAATTCACGTAAACCACACTAGAACTGTGTAAACCAATAGTCAAGCAACTAGTAAACGTAAACCAAGACAATACTACGTAAACCAACAAAGTAACTTGGAGAACTCACAGAGAGAGCGCTCCAATGATGTTGGTATTGGAAATTGGCCCATATGAGTGAGCCCATTTTCTATAATTCCAAAGCATGTATGGTTTAGTACCATATTGCTAAGGCAAGGTGGAGGTGACCAAAATATAAGGTGGAGTCCTTATCACTCCTTGAAACATGTGGCACATGGATGAGGGTGGCACGAGGAGGGCTTTGGCTAAACACACACACGTGCACGCGCACGCACGCGCGCATTCGCGTATTTTCATGTGAAAAATCGCATGACTTGTGACTTACGACGCACGACCGTGCCGTGACGTGGCGCGCCACTTGGCAGACCAAGTCCACCTTATTTTTACTGAACCATGCATCTCTCTCTCTCTCTCTCTCTCTCTCTCTCTCTCTCTCTCTGTTTGAATGAGATTCAAATGTTTGAATTTGAGGCTTTATTGGGTGATGATGACACACAGTTACCAGTGGGTAAATGGCTGGTTAAGTATGTCAGTTACCAGTGGGTAAATGGCTGGTTAAGTGTATTAGTTACCAGTTGATAAATGACTGTTTAATCAGTCAGTTCACAGTCTGCATATCTATATATATGCCTGGAGACGTCCAGAGCATAGTGCGTAGAACAATAGCCTCCATTCCTTCTTTCTTCCTTCTGAAAAACATGTGTTGTTGTATCGAACCTCGCTGACTCTTCTTCTCGGCGTGCACCGTGAAGAAGGGAAGCGGTATCTCCGAGCCGTTGCTGCCGTGAAGACCTACACGGGGGGGCGACAATAAGGTTTCTAGGCAGCGCATCTGCGCGACCGCTTGCTGCACTACGACATCTACGTTTCTGCACTGCATCGAGTCTGCATTGTTTCCTATTCTTCATCAGACCCATCTGTAAGTCTTTTGTGTGATTGATTGACTTGTTTACATCCTGTTTTCATATATTACAAAGTACAATGAGTTGCCTACTATCAGTACTGATTTATGCATCATTAGTCTTTTGCGATACTTGCCTTCTACTAAAATCTGGAATTAAAATATTACTCTCATTTTCAACATTTCAGAAACCTTATTGTAAACTTTGTTGCAACACAACTATGGCTAGAGCTTCTAATGCTATGAAACCTATGAGGTTTTCTAGTCAAAATTTTCATAGATGACAGACTAGAGCCAAGTTCTAGCTCATGTCTTCGGGGCTGTGGTGGGTAATCCACTTGTAGTATCCATTTACGGTTGACCAGTATATGCAGTTCGATAATGCGAACAACACTGCTCTTGGCTGCCTTCTAACCATTCTTGTAGATCAGCTCTATGATGTATACATGGACTATAAGTCTGTCACAAAGTTATGGGGTGCACTAGAGTACAAATATGTAGAGGCAAAGACAGGTCGCTGGCTCTACATGTGTGAGAAATTCTTCGACTTTACCATGGATGAGGATAAGTCCATAGTTGGACAAGCCCATGATCTCCAGCTATTGGTTGGTGAGATTGTGCACCTGGGCTGTGTGTTGCCTTATAAGTTTGTGGCTGTGGGCATTATCGTCAAACTTCCTATTTCTTGGTAGGATTTTGCCACTAGCTTGAAACACAAGAGGGAAGAGATTTCTGTTGAAGATCTCATTGCTACCCTCGATGTGGAAGAAAAGGCAAGAGCAAAAGATACACCCAACACTTCTGGTCAAAACAATGCAAATTTCAAAGAGAAAAAGACTATTGCAAAGAAGTACAAATCCAACAAACCGGACAAGACAACTAGCTTTAAGAAGAAAACTGAGAAGAAGGATATGAAGAACATCACCTGCTTTGTGTGTGGGAAAATGGTCATATGACGAAAGACTATCATTTCCGCAAAAGCAAAGATGGTGAATAGCCAAAGAAGAAGGTTGTCAACGTGATCATAGGCGAGGCCTCGACTTCAGGAGGGTATAGTAATTCAACTATTTTTTTCAGCATGTCAATCCACTGATTGGTGGGTTGATACTGGTGCTAATGTTCACGTATGTTCTGATATTTCCTTGTTTTTTTCTTACGAGGTAGTAGAGGCTTCCTCCGTCCTAATGGAAAATGGGTCGCATGCTTCTGTTCTTGGTGTTGGCACGGTAGATCTGAAGCTTACTTCAGGGAAGATTGTCCACTTGAAGAACGTGCAGCATGCTCCTACAATAAACAAGAACCTCATTAGTGGTTCTGTTCTATGCATGGACGGTTATAAGTTAGTATTTGAGTCAAATAAAATTGTAATGTCTAAGTTCGGGAATTTTGTTGGTAAAGGATATGAGAGCGGAGGCTTGTTCCACATAAGTACTTTAGAGTCTTGTTATAATCTGAATGTTGCAACTGGTTTAAATAAATGTGAGGTAAATATTTGGCATTCTCGTTTCTGTCATATTGGTTTTGGTAGTATTAATAGAATGTCCAGATTAGATTTAATTCTAAAATGTGAAATTATCAAATGATCAAAGTGCAAGTCATGTGTGCAAGCAAAGCAACCTCGCAAACCCTTTAAGGGATTAGAGGATGAAAAGAACTTGGCACCATTAGATCTTGTTCATTCAGATTTGTGTGAAATGAATGGATTATTGACAAAAGGAGGCGAAAGATATTTTTTTTAACTTTTATTGATGATGCAACACGCTACTGCTATATGTATTTGCTAAAAACTAAGGATGAAGCTTTAAACTACTTTAAGACTTATAAGGCCGAGGTTGAAAACTAACTAGAGAAGAAAATAAAAAGACTAAGGTCTGATCGTGGAGGAGAGTACATCTCTCATGAATTTTCTGAATTCTGTTATGAGAATAGAATAGTCCATAAATTTACACCACCATATTCACCCCAATCAAATGGGGTAGCTGAGAGGAAAAATTGGACACTAACAGACTTGGTTAATGCCATGTTAGAGAGTGTTGGTATGCCTAAGACATAGTGGGGGGGAAGCTATATTGACAGTAACTTTCGTCCTAAATATAGTAATCACTAAAAAGAGTGAGATTACTCCATATAAGGGGTGGAAGGGGAGAAAACCCAATGTTAATTTTCTATGAACTTGAGGGTGTTTAGCAAAGGTCAATATACCATTGCAGAAAAAAAAAAAACTTTGACCTAAAACAATCGATTGTATTTTTCTAGGACATGCTCATAATAGCACGGCCTATAGATTTTTATAGTTAAATCAGAAATTCCTAAGATTATTGCTAACACAATAATAGAGTCTAGAGATGCTTCATTCTTTGAGGATTATTTTCCTATAAGAACTACATGCAGTACTTCACAAACCGAGAATGTTCAAACTAAAAATATTGAAAGTGCGAATAATCAAACTTCTGAACTTCTCACCATCTCTGAACCAATATGTGATATCCCTGAGGAGGATAACAATCTAGTAATAGAAGCTCTTCGTAAGAGCAAGAGACAAAGAGTTGAGAAAACCTTTGGTAATGACTTTATTGTATACCTCGTGGATGATGTGCCAAAGACCCTTTCAGAGGCTTATGTATCTTCTGATGCTGAGTATTGGAAAGAAGCAGTCTGTAGCAAGATGGACTCTATCATGGCTAACAGGACTTGGGAGACCACTGATCGTCCTATCGGGTGTAAACCTATAGGATGTAAGTGGATCTTCAATAAGAAACTAAGGCCTGATGGTACTATTGAGAAGTACAAGGCAAGATTTGTGGCTAAGGATTACACCCAGAAAAGAGGGAGAAGATTTCTTTGATACCTATTCTCCTATCACCAGACTAACCACCATCAGAGTGCTCCTTGCGTTAGCATCTTCCTATGGTCTACATGTTCATCAAATCGATGTGAAGACAGCTTTTCTTAATAGAGAGTTGGAGGAAGAAATCTATATGGATCAACCGAATGGTTTTGTGATTTCTGGATAGGAAAATAAGGTATGTAGATTATTGAAATCCTTATATGATCTAAAGCAAGCACCAAAACAATGGCACGAGAAGTTTGATAAAACTTTGACATCTGCTGGCTTTGTTGTGAATAAAGCTGATAAATGTATATATTATCATTATGGTGGGGGTCAAGGAGTGATCTTGTGCCTATATGTGGATGACATACTTATATTTGGAACAAACACTACTGTAATTGACGAGGTCAAATCTTTCTTATCTCGATGCTTTGATATGAATGACTTGTGAGAGGCAGATGTCATTCTGAATATTAAATTGATCAAGAACGAGGATGGGATCACTTTGAGCCAATCCCATTATATTGAGAAAATCTTAAGCCGTTTTGACTATGAGAACTGTAAAATTTCTCCAACGTCCTATGATGCAAGCATTAAACTTCGAAAGAACCAAGGGTTAGGAAAAGATCAATTAAGATATTCAAAAATTATTGGGTCACTTATGTATCTATTTGGTGCCACAAGACCTTACATATCATTTGTTGTAAGCAAATTAAGTTGGTTTACTTCTAACCCAGGAGATGATTACTGGGAGGTACTTGAGACAGTGTTGCGCTATTTGAGAGGCTCAACCTCATATGGAATTCACTATACTGGGCATCCTTCTGTATTAGAAGGATATAGTGATTCAAATTGGATCTCTGATGCGGATGAGATCAAAGCTATAAGAGTTATGTCTTTACCCTAGCAGGTGTTGCAGTTCATGGAGGCTATGTAAACAGACTATATTGATGAGGTCAACCATGGAAGCAGAACTTATAGTAGTAGACACAGCTACTGTTGAGGCTAAATGACTTAGCGATCTTCTGTTGGACTTGCCACTGGTTGAGAAACCAATACTGGCAATCCTAATGTAATGTGATAATCAAACTGTGTTGATTAAGGTTACAAGTACTAAGAATAACATGAAGTCCTCCAGACATATGAAGCATAGGCTTAAATCTGTCAGAAAATTGAGGAACTCCAGAGTGATTACTGTCAATTATATACGCATTGAGAAAAATCTAGCAGACCCTTTCACAAAAGGGCTAGCATGAAAGGCGATTTCTGTTGCGTCTATGGACATGGGAATGAGGCTCATTGGAGTTACAACTCAACAGTAACCCATACCTTCTTGATCGGAGATCTCGTGACTTAGGCAATGGGAAAAACAAGTTGATATTGTAACAAGAGAGTACATATTCATTGAATCCGTATCCTAATAGATAAATTACTCTCGACTGTATGGAAGGTTGGCATAAAGCCTTAATATATTCTGTTGTCCAAATGAGAAAAAGGTATTAGCTTGCAGGATACCTAGAAAGAATATACCTACTGGAGCCTAACTGTGAGGTTGCAGTTCACGAGAATAGGGTATTCTCTAGAAAGCTCATGAGCAGATAAAGGAGCATGATCAAATAATACTCCATTTAGGCGCGGTTCTTTGACAGCCTAGTATCAGTTGAGATTTTAAGTGAAATCTAATCACGAAAGGCTGTGAATTCAAGGAATAGTCCATTCATCAGCTGTGAGAAGATGAATCTTGTCTTTCTAGGTGCAAGTTCAACCTGTACGAGACTTACACTAAAAGACTGGTATATTAACAGTACTTCAGCACGATATCTTTGATATCTTTTTTTTTTGCTTCTTGCTTTGGAATTGGTGGGGGATTGTTGGAAATTGGCCCATATGAGTGAGACCAATTTTCTATAATTCCAAAGCATGTATGGTTTAGTACCATATTGTTAAGACAAGATGGAGGTGACCAAAATATAAGGTGGAGTCCTTGTCACTCCTTGAAATATATGACACATGGATGAGGGTGGCATGAGGAGGGCTTTGGCTAAACACACACGAGCGCATGTATTTTCACGTGAAAAATCACATGACTTGTGACTTGCGATACGCGACCGTGCCGTGACGTGGCGTGCCACTTGGTAGACCAAGTCCACCTTATTTTTACTGAACCATGCATCTCTCTCTCTCTCTCTCTCTCTCTCTCTCTCTCTCTGTTTGAATGAGATTCAAATGTTTGAATTTGAGGCTTTATTGGGTGATGATGACAGGCTGATTAAGTGTGTCAGTTACCAGTGGGTAAATAGCTAGTTAAGTGTGTCAGTTACTAGTGGGTAAATGATTGTTTAATTAGTCAGTTCACAGTCTGCATCTCTATATATATGCCTAGAGACGTCCAGAGCATAGTGTGTAGAACAGTAGCCTCCATTCCTTCTTTCTTCCTTCTGAAAATCTGTGCGTTGTATTGCGCCGTCTGAACCTCGTAGACTCTTCTTCTCAGCGTGCATCGTGAAGAAAGGGAGCGGTATTTCCGAGCCGTTGCTGTGGTGAAGACCTACACGGGGGGAGAATAAGGTTTCTAGGCAGCGCATCTGCGCGATCGCTTGCTGCACTGCGATGTCTATGTTTCTACACTGCATCAAGTCTGCGCTGCTTCCTATTCTTTATCAGACCCATCTGTAAGTCTTTCGTGTGATTGATTGGCTTGTTTACATCCTGTTTTTCATATATTGCGAAGTACAATGAGTTGCCTACTGTCAGTACAGATTTATGCATCATTAGTTTTTTGCGATACTTGCCTTCTACTAAAATCTAGAATTAAAATATGGGAAACGATACCGTGAGGACGTCCGATTTTAATCTCCCATGTCGTACGCTTCCATATCCACTCGTGATTGCTACGCTTTCCACAGTTCCACAGTTGCCACAACTCCAAGCATGCAAAAAGCAACGCTGAGCTCATGAACACCTCCTAGATTGCATATTTGCATCACTCGTCCACGGTTGCCATGGCTCCAATCACAGTTATCGCCACACTCATTCGCCCGTAGGTAGCCCATGAAAACATGGCTTGTTGTGCGCTCGCCCACGACCGCGACCGCTCCGAGCATGCTGGTCGCCACGCTCACTCACTCCCTGCTCTTCTACCCGCTATCATTGACCTCTGGCCTGTTGCCGCCTGGCCTGCCGCTGTGAAGGGCATACTAATCGTGAAGCTTCTGTTGGTACATGTGAGAGGAAAGCGTCCGAACTGTCCAGATGTAAGTACAATATGATTACCATTGTCCTATGATGTTGCAACCGTTGTCCGGGGATACTACAACCATTGTCCGGGGATGTTACAACCGTTGTCCGGGGATGTTGCAACCATTATCCTAGGATGTTGCAACCGCTATCCGAGGATGTTACAAGTGTTGCATCTATAAAAAAAATGTTGCATCTATAGAAAAAAATATTGCATACGATTGACGGTAATGTTGTAATTTTTTCCAACATATTTTTTCTAGATGCTTTGTTTTGATTTGTGATGTTGCAACTATTGTCCGAGGATGTTGCAACTATTTTCCAGAATGTTGCAACCATTGTCCTAGTATGTTGCAACCGTTGTCCGGAGATGTTGCAAGTGTTTTTCGGGGATGTTGCAACCGTTGTCCGGGGATGTTGCAATCATTGTCCGGAGATGTTACAACCATTGTCCTAGGATGTTGCAACCGTTGTCCAGAGATGTTGAATGTTGCAACCATTGTCGTAGGATATTGCAACCGTTGTTCGAGGATGTTGCAACCATTGTTCGAGAATGTTGCAACCGTGTTCGGGAGTTGTTGCATGCAGCGGCGTAAAAAATGTTACGTCCTGTTGACAAAAATGTTTGCATACTGTTCACGGTGATGTTGCAAGATTTTTTCAACGCGTTTTTTTTTCATATACTTTATTTTGATTTTATTGATTTGCGTTTGTGGCACCGAATACCAACACGTTGAGCTCGCAGTAGCACTCACACTCAATGCGAGTTGGTGAGAGTCGACCGGCACTTCATGCGGCCTAATGAAACTCGGCGGCATGGCATGCAGTAAATGCAAAGACAAAATGAAAGCAAAGCAGTGTACGCAACGTAGGAGGCACTCTTCATTTTAATTTCAAAAGGAGGCAGGTGCAACCGGCGTCTGATAAAATATTGCTATCATTTTCAATAGTTAGATAGTAGCTCCCTCCAACCCGGCCGCACGCGCCACGATGCTCTCACAAATCGTCAACGTGCACATGTTGTTGTACCGAATTGACCCGAGAGGGTTGCCTCCACGTTGTCTGCTCCATTGTGGGGGCACACCCCACCACTCGCCTTGCCTCTGGGACTGGCGTTGGTGGTGTCGGCGACATCTTGCTCT
Organism: Ampelocalamus luodianensis; assembly: GCA_036346255.1. Classification (NCBI taxonomy): domain Eukaryota; kingdom Viridiplantae; phylum Streptophyta; class Magnoliopsida; order Poales; family Poaceae; genus Ampelocalamus; species Ampelocalamus luodianensis. The sequence continues at coordinate 71,902,949 of CM070620.1, read as the reverse complement.
GCGTCGAGCACACCGCTCCGGTGTCCTGCTGCAGCTACGACGTGGATGGGGAAGGGAGGGGCGATGTCCTGCTGCAGCTCCAGGCTCCAGCATGAATAAGGAGGGAAGAGGCATGGCGGAAAGTGGGGAACGGGAGGGGAGAGGCGAGTTTAGCCGGATCTGCGGAGAAAGAGGGTGGGAGGCACCAATGGCGTTTGGAGAGAGGGAGAGAAGAGGTGAAGACGGTGGAGGCTTACACATTGACCCCTTACCTTTTTTAATCAATTTGCTGATTGGGCTGCCATCTCTTTCCAAAAAACGGCTCACATGTGAAAACATCTACCACATTTGTGCCATGTTAGATGAAAATGGCGGTGATATGGCCTCAAGGGGTCAAATGGATTTTTTTTTTCCGACGAAATTTATCAGCACCAAGATGTTCAATTGAAAACAAATAATGTCAACATGTTTGTCCGGGATTGTTAACTCCATGTACGCGATGAAGCGAGGTGGACGTAGAATTTCCAGGATGAATATTGTCTTACTTGTCGAGCTTTGATTGTACCACCATCAAAGTAGCAATCACCAAACACCAACTCCCTCATTTAACACCGCACGCATGCTTGGTTGAATAGTGATTTCTGTGCTGAGCTCTCTGAGGAACGTACGGTTCCAAATTTCCAACAATGGTATGATCAACTCATTCAACACGTTCCAGTTTTTCCAGATAAATCTCACGTACAAGCCCTGTCTCTTTTTGATTTTGTGGGTTACCTAATACTCGCACGGTTGCACCTGACATATCAGATGACTGCACATAGCACAAGAAAGCAATCTGGAAGTGAAGTTAATTAACACGTACGGATAAAACCTTTATGAGGATGACCTTATGTAAGGATGTTCCTCACAGCCGTTCGATCTCCACACGGGGACACCCTATGAAAGATTCTTCTAATGAACAGATGCGCCTGATTTCGAAAATCTGATATTGACTGAGGGCATCTCTAATGTTCAGAGGAGGTCTAAAGGTGAGGCCCGCATGTATTGAATTTGCTTAATGAGATGCTCCTATGTTTAAGGCCTCCCGTGGACTATGTGCTTGGGCCCACTGGGAAAACATATTCACCTCTCGGCCATCCCACTCCCTCTCTCTCCATTCGTAGGTGGGGTCACTAAGGTTTTGTTTGGAACCTCGATCTCGGCTGGGATCCCGTCAAATCCCTAGGCTGGAGTCCCATAAGGAAAGTTTCCCCAGGTCAACTAGAAGATCATTTGGGAGTCCACAGCGTCCGAGATTTTTCAGCCCGATCCGCACAATATCCCCAAGGAAAAGATAATCCCCTCACCATCCGGGATTTGTTCTCCCCGCCGCATCACACAAAGCCGTGAGGCCACGACCAATCTCCATTGCCGGCCACTCGCGAGTCGGGACTCCTACCAATCAGCGCCACCTCTTACCACTCCAACGCTGCCTCTTCCTCGGTTTGCTCCATATCTTCCTCCTCCCAGCCCCTCGTCCTCCTGCTCCTAGCTTTTATTCTTGTTCTCACGGATCTGGTGCTCCTAGGTCTTTTTGAGGAAGCAGACAGGGGCGGATCTGGGCCTCGGGCAAAGTGGGCTATAGCCTGAGGCCCAGCCAAAAATTCAATGCAAATCTTTTTTTGATATAGGCCCAGAAATGTGTTGCTAGTATTTAGCCCGAGGCCCATCCACGCAGCCCAGGCAGCAGCCTGCCAGGCGCGGAGGCGTCAGTTCCACCACACTGTGCTGCCCACGCACCAGCAGGCCACAGCGTCAGTTCCACGCCCGCGCCAAACCTAATTCCCCCACCGTCGCCCCCGCCGCCCCGGCGTGTGGATCATTCCTCACGACCTCGCCCGCCGGCCGCCCCTCCCTCCACGCTGGCGCCGCCTCCGCTCCCGCCTTACCCGAGACCCCGACGCCGCGCCGCGCTGACGGCTTCCGCCCCGCCCGCGTGAGCAACCGCCCCATGTCCTCCGCCCCGGCGGCCGGCTCCGCCGGTGCCAGCGCCCGCAGACAATGACCGCACCCGCGAGCCGCGACCTTCCTCCCCGGCCCGACAGCGGTCCCGGTCATGCGACCTTCCCCGCACCGCGCCTCGCCTCGCCCTCCTCTATGCTGCATCGCATGCGTTCTCTACTTCTTTCATTAATTCTGTAATTCACTCTTTGAATGTTGTCTCTTGATGTCTTGGGCATTCATACATGCCTTATAATGCCAACCTGCAGTAAGCTATTTGCTTCATTAATCTCATCACCATCTGCTCATCACTATTTTAGTTACTGCTTTTTATTGCAATCACAAAAATCTCGTGAAAATGCCTTGCTCTTATTACCAATAAAGTTCATATGTTCTTTCTTAGAAATTCATATATATATATATATAGGAAAAATACTATCTACTCTCAGGTGTAGTTACTCCCTCTTCATCCACCCTTTAATCCTCCATGAGATCCGTGCGTCTTTCCGAGCCTAACAGGCCTAAAAATCACGGATAGGAAAGAGACCCGAACCAATACCTATCTCACGTTTAATCACAGCTAACTTTCCAGGAGTTTTGTTTTTTTGGCTAACAAATTCCTCAACCGATCAAGAGCTTGCCTTTTTTTATTTTTCTGGGATTTTGGTGATGATTCTTTCCTGTTCCATATGGTGATTGATTCTTTCCTGTTCTATATGCCCATACACTAGCTAGTTAATTGATTTGGAGATGGTATCTCATCACCATGTACATTAGAACACTAATCACTCCATAATCGGCACCTTTTGAAGACACCCATACACTAGCTAGTTAATTGATTTGGAGACGGTATCTCACCACCATGTACATTAGAACACTAATCACTCCATAATCCTCACTGTCTCATCCAGTTGATTCCTTAACCGACCAAGCTTTGATCCTTACTGTCTCATTTGCGGATATACTTGTTATTCATCAACTCTACAATTCATAATCATTTTTTACTGATACATTAGCCGAGCAACCAGTGCTAAACATACACATACGAGATAATAAACTAGATATATATGCTTGAAAAGTGGTATGGAGTATACGTTAATCAGTAATACACATACGCCATTCTAGCGTGGTCCATATGCTCAATTCTTGCTAGCTAGTGATACTTTACGATAGAAGGCATATACCATGTGTATATGCTAGCTAGTATGAGGGTACAAAAGTACATACTCCCTTGCAAATATACTTCTTTTCATATATACTCCCATTTCTCATAAGCCTATACACTCCTTTCCATATGTACTCCTTTTATTATACGAGACACTATCATACAAACGTTATATACTTCTCATACAACTACTTTTAGCATAAAGTATACTCCTGTGCAAACGTTATACATACTACCATACACCTAAATACTCCTTTAACCATACATATACTCCCATGCAGACATGACATACAACCATGCACCAGCATACTCCTTTTTTTTATCACCGTGGTATGTTAGTGGTGGTTGTTGAAATAGCTAACTATACATAGAAACTAATCACCGATGATTAGTGCCATGTAATCATGCCATTTATAGCTCCTATAATCATGTGTGTACAGGTATAATAGAGGCCATGTACGTGTGTGCCTGAACCAATCCATTATTCTGCATTCTTGTTTACTTTCAGTGGTATCCACCCAATAACCCGATCAAGTAAGTGGTATCCCAAGGTAGATGGACGGTAAATGCAGTGAGAGTAACTACACCTGTGAGTAGCAAAAGGCTTCATATATATATATATATATATATATATATATATATATATATATATATATATATATATATATATATATATATATATATATATATATAGACATTGTTTCATACTCCTAGTAGTATGTAATCCCACTTCTAATATACCACTTAAACGCACATATTATACTTCTTTATCATTTTTAGTATACTTAAATACTAATTATAAGATACTCCAATACGATTTGATTTTAAAAATTCATCGGAGCCCTTTGTTTTTTTGCTATATACCCTTTTTCATATATAAAAGAAGTATATACATAAATTTTGCTATAAAAAGTGGCCTTTAATGAAATTTTTCATGGAACTCACTTTGGAGTATCTTATAATCATTATTGGAGTATGCTCAAATAGATAAAGAGGTATTATGATACGATTTAAGTGGTATATGAGAGGTGGGAGTACATACTCCTAGGAGTACCATACCATTCTATATATATATATATATATATATATATATATATATATATATATATATATATATATATATATATATATATATATATATATATATATATATATTCCTGAGATTAGAAATCCAAATGATTGGGAGGTTCTAGTTCTACAGCATTAAGGAAATCGTTTTATGGATTGCATTCTACAGAACTAGCAAGTTGATAGTTCATAGTTTTATCAACTGAACTGCAGCCAATGAACAATGTGGCTTCAGAATTTGATCCTTGAGATCATTTGCTCTGATGGATACATACAGAGGGATGTAGCCTATTTAGCAAGCCCCTGTGTCTGGCCATGTGCTTCTGTTGTTGTGCTTTCTCTGAAATGTAGTTTTCATCTCTTGTTATTAACTAATCAGTGCATATTGTTAATAAGTACATTTCTTATTTAGGAATTAGAAATAAAAAATGAAGAGGAGTAAGACATTGTCATCTTATTTTCCAATACGAACACAATCGAACCCATATCTTCCAGAAACAGTTGGAACTGGAGCTAGTGGTAAGTTAGGTTCTTACAAATCTAAACTTTATGTTCTTTGTATTTAATCATACCTCTATTTGATTTATTTTTTTATGTTGTCTTTGTAGGTTTAGGTAATTGTCCAACTATTGACGAATAAATGGTGGGCTAGGTCACAAATAAAATCTTCATTATTTAGGTACTCAATTTGTATCTCTAAGATGCTATATTATTTATGTTTTGCCATGTTTTTCTTATTATATTTTATGTTAAAGTATTTTTGCTAAAGTTTGATGTCAATGAAGTATTTGTGGCTTATTTTTTGTTATATCCTAGTGTAGGTAGAAATTAGCGTTAGTTTTAAGATGTTAGTCTATTATAATTTACCCCGAGGCGTGATCAAATCCTAGATCCGCCACTGGAAGCAGAGGAGGGAGTTGTTGTTCTACCGGAGCATCGGAGGTTCCTTTGCCACTGAAGCATCAGTTGGTCAGCTCAGGGTATGTCTCCCCCTCTCGATCTGCTACTTAGGGGTTCGTTGCTCCTCTTCAAGCTGCGGTTTTGTTTTTTACTCCTTTTAATTTCTCATGCTAGCAAGGAACAACCGGTTCATATTATCCTATGTCTCGTCTCATAGATACGCTGCTTAGGTCTTTTTTTATTCTATCAAGAGATTCCTGAACTTTATGATTTATATGAGCAAAGAACTATACTTTGAATCAAGGGGGGCTTCTTTTATTGTAATCATTCGGATGGTTCATAGTTCTGGAAAGGTCTCCAAAAAGTCAAACATTGGTCTATGATTTTGGCATGATACTAGGTTGGGAGACTCTCCTCTGAATACATCGGCCCCCAAAAATTAATGGAATCTTTTGTTTTTATATGGAGCCAGTTCCTTAGCGATTGACATATCCCTAAAGGTATTATTGGCTTGTGGTTGTAATAGACAGTAATCTGCTTGTTTTCTGGCTATCAATTTGTTTGCTATACTGTCACATGTTCCATTGTTTAACTGCATATTGAAATATCGTCTCCATGCATGCTTTTTTGAACACTTTCTGTTATGTGCATGTCAAATACTATACCAGTTGAAATACATATAGTTTTTGCATTTTTTGGGTCTACTGCAGTGTAAGGTAGTTTCCAATTTCCAAAGGATGTTGGTTGTGTTAATGCACTGCCCTCTGTTTCCTGATCCAAATCTTTGAATGAAGTTATTTATCAATTTTTAAAGGAAAAGGTCATTTATATTGAAACAGAGCATAAGCTAGGTAGTAGTAGTTTCCAAAGGATATTGGTCACGCGTGAATGCCCGTTTCCTGATCCAAATCTTTGAATCGATTATTTATCTTTATATGGGTATGCTCATTGTTTGCAAGTTTAGACTGTTATGTGGATGGGTATGCTCATTGTTTGCAAGTTTAGACTGTAGTTCCTGTGGAGGATGATACTACAAGTTCCAAATTTTATTCAGGGAATTGTATGGCTGCGAATTGAACTTTAGAGTTCGTCAAAGATTTCTGTAGTCATTGTTAATTTCTGTTGAATGAACATTTATTGTTGTTTCCATGAGGATTTGTATCAATTGCATGCCTTGTAGGATACACTTGGCATTGGTTTTATGTTTTGATCTTTCAATTCAGTCAGTTCAATCAGCAAGGTAGTTAAGATCAGAGAGCTGCAATATATAATGCAAGTGGAAGGTGGAAAATTGTAAAGTTCATATCAAACTGTGTGGACTACATTTGCATGGCAAGATTTTCCATACTAGCATTATTTCTTGTGTATGTACACAATATATAGTGCAATAATTTTGCCAACATGTCCATCTCAGGGTAAAATTAGTCTGAATATTATATGCTGACGATGTCCATGAAACGTACACCTCCAGAGCTAATCATGTGTCTAAAATGACCAAGTCTTTGCTATTCCATTATTAATCCTAGTCTCTAGGATCCAGAAGATGCCAAAGGATTGGATCAGAGCTGTTTGCTTAATTGGCAGCTTATATAGGGTTCTGATTATTAACAGTTTAGCACTTCACCCCCACTTATGCATGAACTGGACTAATCTTTTTCTTTCTTGTGACCATTTCAGCTTCTGAGATATACATGCTACTTTTTGTTGGATTGAAGATTTGATTTGATTGCTGCAAGTACACTGTGATGGATAAAAATTCCAGAAATGTAATAATGTAGGATATATGACTTCCTGTGGTACTTTTGTGATAGCCTCAGACAAAACCTCAATTTTGCACGAATAGTCTCATAAACTCTATCCTAGCTAGTACTGCACCTTTAGTGCTTGCTTGTTTAGCTTCCACTTACTATGTTAGATGTTTTCTAGTTTCATAGTTATAACATCAAGATATGCCAGTCTAGCTTGTTTTGAAATTTCTAGTTTTCTCTGCATAATTCTGATTTTTTTTATTTTTCCTGAATTTTTTTAATGGTCGGTATTTTTAGCCCCGCCCTCTCTCAAACAGTGGCCGGGATTTATTTCCCCTCTGAGGAATTTACCGGCGGGGATCCCTTTACCTCGTAAAATCCCCTCTCGGGTATTCTTCCACAGGGAAATCCCCTTAGCTCCCAAACAGGCCCTAATTATTTTTAATTGCTTCCAACCAGCCCCCAAGTTTGTGACCCACCTCTTTATTCTTTGCTAGTGCACATCTCTCCAATGCATAGGGTCTCCTATGTCCTCTCTCCTCCTTAGGACCTTTCACGAGGATTCTTGACTAAGTCAATATTTTCTATCAAAGTCAGTCTCAATGAAAGTAGGCTCACATATTAGAGACTCGCTTTATAATGGTTATGAATCTACTACCAGTGTTAAAACGAAGTCTAATCCCTTTTATTACGACCAAACTGATCGCATACCAGTTTGAGTAATGAGACGATCAGTCATGGACACTACACGACTAGCTATATGGTTTTGGGTCATCCCCGACCATCAAACTAGTCGAGAGACATAACAGTTTCCCACATAACTAAAGTGGGAGCGGTTATTGGCACATTTGGCAAATTACGACAGTTGACTAAGAGACGTGACGGTTCAAGACTCAACAGAGGAATATATGTGAAGATATAAAGTGTCTTTAGCGGCACCAATTGCCAACCCTTCAATAGTTATAAAGAGGGTAACCCACATATTGGAACCCTGATTTTAGGTTTTAGGTGAGACTATGTAGGTAATGTTGGATTATACTATTCTAGGGTGGTACAATAGAGACCCATAACAAACGGATTCGGATCCCCTGCATTATTACAGAGGTCCACTGCATGAACAGTGTTTTTGAGAAGGCGGACATTGTTTCGTAGTGTGATGTAGCAACTATGAAATATGTACTGAAGTGAACAAATACTGTAGCACTATAGTGATTAATCTAAACCTTCGATTTTCGATTGAAATGGAGATCTCTTTTAATGTTGTGCCACTGTAGATCCTCTATATTGACTACTTCAACATAGTCAATGTAGAGGACCCCAATCCATAACAAATGGGACATAGGTGCTGTCAGATTATAATAGTAGAACATATAAGCGCGTCTGGCTTGACTCCCCCCCCACCCCCCACACACACAAAAAAAAAGTGACACCAGGCCCATTTTTTGCAACAAGACCGTAAAAGATTAAAGAGCGTAAGAGTTGGAACAATATGTCACGTATAAAACGCAGGCAGTGTCTGACGGAAAGTATTTTTGTACCACGAAGATGATTCTTTTGACGGAAAACAGCAGGGAAGTATGTACTATGTATATATACATTTAGTAAAATAAATAAATGAGGAATATTTACAGGGGAAAGTGTAAAAGAATTATACAAGCCCCCTACAATATATCTCAAGTTGCTGATTAAACCAGAGTCGCATTTCTTCTTTTGTAACGACGAAGATGGGTGCCTTTGCAAGAACGTCAAGGATGAAGGAACTTGTTTGCTTATATCATACATATTACACTAATCCCACGATTTTATTACCACTTGCCAAACACATGATGGATCTTAAACCATGCTTTGTGCTAGCTGCTGCATGCTACATATAATTTCGTGTAACCTGCAAGCCAAGTTAGCAGAGATAGGCGGACACGCTCGGTGGTCAAGGCCGTTCAGTCCTCCGCAAACTCTGCTCTGTTCTCTGTACGTACTGATAGCTAGGCGAACAATGTTTTCGCTTGATTTCAGCCATGTCAGTCCATCTGCATGTGAGCTCCTGCACAGTGCAGTAGCGCCAACTAAAAAAACCAGTCAAGACAAAGCTCCGTGCAGAGCCATCGCTGCAAATGTCCTTAGATGCCCAAAACCTCCATGCCGATTACCTACACCTCTGCAAACTACAATGCCAAACCTTTGTGCAGTAAAAAGGTGGAGAGAAACACCACATGTCACTAGCGCTGGAAAAATAGCTCGAGCTCGCTCGAGCTCGTTCGAGCCGGCTCGGCTCGGGCTTGTGCATTTTCGAGCCGAGATTAGCTCCTTCTCCGGCTCGCAACGAAAACGAGCCAGGCTCAAGCCCGCTCGCGAGCCACTCGCGCGGCTCGTTGGCTCGTGTCGCTGGCCACAAGGCCCACAAAAGCCCAGTCGCACTCGCACTCACACGGTCTGTTGAATTATGTGGGCCTAGCCCATACAAGAAGAATAATTCCTAAATTAAATCTCAAAGGCCCACTCATGCAAAGGAAGGTTGCATGTGAACTTTAGTACCATATTGCTAGTTCTAGGAGAGGAAGACCACCTTAAAAGGGATGGTGCACTCCTAGTCACTAGAGGCATGTGTGGGAGAGAACTAGAGGAACACACACGCGCTCGCCGCCTCGCCTCGCCGGCAGGCAGGAGGTAGGCGGCGCACGACACCGCGTGAATGGTCCGCCAAAATCGGCGCAGTGCTTGCGCAGACGGTTTCCTTTGCGTTTTATCTTTGTCGCTTTGTGTGGCGGTGAGTCCGGATCGGTTACGCGACTAATCCGCTTTGTTACGAGTTATGGAGAACGTGCAGCGTCTTGATCACACGCCCCGATTCTTCCATAACATCGAATCACCGCCTCCATACAAGATACGGAAAATCAATCTAGGTTTTGCCTCTTCCATTGTATCGCTACCGTCCCACGTAGTCTACTCCGCCCCGCCCGCCGCGTGCACCGACGTCGAGAGCAGGTCTCAACCGCCGCCTTCAAGTTCTCGCACCGGAGAGGCGAATAAGGTTTTTGGGAAGCGCTTGCTGCGATCGCTGTCGTAGCTCGCTCGTCTTCCTCGTCGTTCGGCCCGCAAATCGTCATCGACTTCGTATCATCCACACCGTGTTCGCAGTGCCAACATCGACAAACCGATCGTAACGTAATCATCTGCACGCAACAGTAATGTTCTCCGCTTTAGATCTGTTCATGTTCGATTTCTGGTTGACATGTCTAGATCTGTTATGCCCGTGATGGTTCTCGTTATGTTGCGTGCATGTTGTCATGATTAATTTATGGATTAAATTAGACCTACATGTGCTTATATATTTAACAATCCAAAACCTTATTTTAGGCAATCGTGGTCTTACTATGGCTGGATTTGCCGATGAATCGAGTCGGAGAAGTTCTCCGGTGTGCACTTTAAGAGATGGCGCATCGTGGTCACTCGTGGCTTACCGCTATGAATGTATTCAGGTTAGTAATGGCAAGCTCGAAGGTATTCTTGATGTTGAAAAGCAAAAAGAATTGAGATCGCCACTACTCTCTTTGTTGGATGCATTCTTAGTGTTCTTGCCGATCGTCATGCGAGGTGTATATGCACATGACAGACGCAAAGGAGTTATGGGATGCATCGAATTCCAAATACGGTGATACTCGATGCAAGCAATGGCATGTATGTCATGGAGCAATTTCATGACTACAAGATGGTTAATAATCGCTGTGGTAGATCAGGCTCATGAGATACAGTCCATTGGCAAGGAACTCGAACTCCTGAAGTGTGCCTTACCCGACAAGTTTGTGGCTGGATGTATTATTGCGAAATTACCTTCTTCATGGAGGAATTTCGAACAAAGACTCAAACACAAGAGACAAGAGCACTCTGTTGAGAGTCTGATTGGATCTCTTGAAATTGAGGAGAAAGCTCGGGAAAAGGACGCTGTGTCTAAGGGTGATGGAGGGCAGTCTAGTGCCAATGTGGTACAGAAATCCTCAAGCAAGAACAAAGGGAAATTTGTCAAAGTCCAACAGACAACCAACTTCAAGAAGAAGAAGAACAACAACAATCAGGATGATAGAACTTGCTTTGTGTGCGGTGAGCCTGGTCACATGGCCAAGAACTGCCCACAACGCAAAGGAAAGAAGGCACTGCGGGGATGACTTCTAAGTCTCGCCAACGTGACCATTGGCAAGACCGAGATGGGACTGGTATGGTAATTTACCCATCGTTTTTCGCTAGTCAATCTACCAATTGGTGGATTGATACAGAGCTAATGTACATGTGTGTGCCGATATTTCGTTGTTTTCCTCTTATCAGTCGCCGATTCCTCCGTCCTAATGGGGAATGGGTCACATGCTTCGCTCATGGTGTTGGCACGTAGATCCAAGTTTACTTGGAAAGATCGCGGCACCAAGAACGTGCAGCATGTCCCTTCTATAGACAAGAATCTCGTTAGTGGCTCCCGCTATGTAGAGACGGGCTTAAGTTGGTATTTGAGTCTAATAAAGTAGTCGTGTCTAAATATGGACATTTTATTGGTAAAGGCTATGAGTGCGAGGCTTGTTCCGCTTTTCCTTTCGATTTCGCAATAAAACCGTGAACCATATTTGTGGCAATCGTGGATGATGAGGCTAACGCTTGGCACTCACGCTTATGTCATATTAATTTTGGTTTAATGTCTCGCTTTCCGGGATGAATTTAATTCCAAACGCTTCCATCACCAAAGGTTCTAAATGCCATAGCCTGTGTGCAATCAAAGCAACCTCGTAAGCCTCACAAGGTCGCCGAGGAGAGAAATTTGGCACCACTAGAACTCCCGCATTCAGATCTTTCGAGATGAATGGCATGTTAACGAAGGTGGAAAACGATATTTCATGACATTGATTGATGATGCAACTAGGTTCGTTATGTGTATTTATTGAAAACGAAAGACGAGGCTTTAGACTATTTTAGAATCTATAAGGCGAAGTTGAAAACCGCTAAATGTAAAGATAAAAGACTTAGGTCGATCGTGGTGGAGAGTATTTCTCGATTTAATTTGACTTATTTTGTGAGGAACATGGCATTATACATGAGAGGACGCCTCCTTATTCCCCGAGTCAAATGGGGTTGCGAAAGGAAAACCGCACTTTGATCGACTTGGTGAATGCCATGTTAGACACGGCGGGTTTACCTAAGGCATGGTGGGGAGGCTTTGCTAACGCCTAATCATGTATTGAATAGAGTTCCTAATGTAAATAAGGACAAAACACCATACGAGGTATGGATTGGGAGAAAACCATCACTTTCTTATTTGCGTATATGGGGTGCTTGGCGAAAGTCAATGTGCCAATAACTAAGAAACGCAAGCTTGGACCTAAGACGTGGATTGTGTCTTTTCGGGATATGCTAATCATAGTATTGCCTATAGATTTTTGATAGTTAAACCGAGGTACCGACATGCATGTTGGTACAATTATGGAGTCTCGAGATGCAACGTTCTTTGAGAATATCTTTCCAATGAAGGATACACATAACACTACTAGCCAACCCTTCCAAATAATTCCCAGTTCAATCACACCACCAACCTTTGAACATACACATGAACTTGTCAATGAGGAGGATGATGGTGGAGCTCCTAGAAGGAGCAAGAGACAAAGGATAACCAAATCCTTTGGTGATGATTTCATGTGTACCTTGTGGACGACACTCCCAAGTCTATTTTAGAAGCATATGCATCTTCCGATGCGGACTCATCGGAAGGAGGCTGTCCGTAGTGAAATGGATTCCATTATCACTAATGCAACCTCGGGAGCCGACAGATAGACCTTATGGGTGCAAACTCAGAGGATGCAAGTGGGTGTTCAAAAGAAGCTTAGGCCCTGATGGTACTATTGAAAAGTACAAGGCTCGGCTTGTTGCCAAGGGCTACACTCGTAAAGAAGGCGAAGATTTCTTTGACACTTACTCACCGTTGCTAGACCGACCACAATACGAGTACTACTTGCTTTGGCTGCCTACATGGTCTTCTTGTTCATCAAATGGACGTTAAGACGCCTTTTCTTAACGGAGAGTGGATGAGGAAATTTACATGGAACACTGATGGATTTGTAGTAGAAGGTCAAGAAGGCAAGGTGTTAAACTGTTGAAATCTTTGTATGGTCTAAAACAAGCTCCTAGCAGTGGCATGAAAAGTTCGATAGAACAAGTTGACATCCGCAGTTTTGCCAATGAGGCGTGATAAATGTGTATACTATCGCTATGGTGGGGGTGAGGGAGTTATTCTCGCTTGTATGTGGATGATATCCTGATTTTTGGGACAAACATCAATGTGATAAATGAAGTCAAATTATTCTTGTTTCAAAATTTTGATATGAAAGATCCGGGAGTGGTCGATGTTATTCTAAACATTAAATTGGTTAAAGGTGAGGATGGGATTACACTTGTGCAATCTCATTATGTGGAAAAGGTCTTGAGCCGTTTTGGTTTTTCTCGATAGCAAGCCTTCTCCAACACCTTATGATCCTAGCGTGTTACTTCGTAAGAATAAGAAAATTGCTAGGAATCACCGAATACTCTCGATAATTGGCTCTCTTATGTACCTAGCTAGTGCAACAAGGCCGACATCTCTTTTGTGAGCAAGTTGAGCGGTTTACATCTAACCCGTGAGATGATCACCGGAAGGCACTTGAGCGAGTGTTGCGCTATCTGAAAGGTACTTCGAACTTTGGACTTCACTACACCGGGTACCGTCGGTGCCGGAGGTTATAGTGATTCCAATCGATCTCGATGTCGATGAGATCAAAGCCACTAGTGGATATGTTTTCACGATTGGTGGTGGTGTCGTTTCATGGAGGTCTTGCAAATGCACCATTTTGACGAGGTCAACCATGGAAGCGTAACTTGCGGCACTAGACACCGCTATTGTTGAGGCGTAATGGCTACGGATCTATTGATGGATCTACCTACGGAGAAAAGCCGCCGCCTATCCTCATGAACTATGATAATCAAACCGTTATCGCTAAAGTGAACAGCTTCTAAGGATAATATGAAATCGTCTAGGCATGTCAAGAGACGATTGAAGTCCGTCAGAAATTGAGAAACTCCGAGTTATAACCTTGGATTACATCCAAACAATAGAAACTCGCGATCCCTTCACAAAGGGACTATCACGAAATGTGATAGATAGTGCATCGAAGGAGATGGGTATGAGACCCATGTGAGTTATCTATGGTAGTAACTCAACCTATGTGATCGGAGATCCCGTGAATTAGATCCGGAAAAACAAGCCATCAAGAATCGGAGGAGAGTAATTTCAACCTCTCTATGTGAAGATGCAATACTTTCAAAACGCAAGGCAAAGTTGGTTAAGGCCTTAATGTGTTCCATTGGCTTTCGTAGCGAAGACGTTATCCGCAGTAACGCTCTTGAAAGAACACACCTATATGAGCCCGATCGTTAGTCGCAGCCTATGAAGATTTTGGGAAAATCTCCTACTAAGCTCATGAAGAGACCAAGGAGTATGACTTATACGCCCAACCGAGGGGTAGCTTATCGGCGCCTAGTATCGCTTAAGTCTTTAAGTGAAGCTTGCTTGCACCAAACTTGCAATTCAAGGCTTAGTCCATTGTTCAAGTTGTGAGTAAGTGTAGCTTTGAGTTCTAGATGGATGTTCAACCTTAATCGGTCTCCATCAAACACCGATATATAAAACAGACATTGGAATTCGTAAATCTCGTGGACTTTGAGATCCGTGGGGATTGTTGAATTATGGGCCTAGCCCATACAAGAAGAATAATTCCTAAATTAAATCTCAAAGGCCCACTCATGCAAAGGAAGGTTGCATGTGAACTTTAGTACCATATTGCTAGTTCTAGGAGAGGAAGACCACCTTAAAGGGATGGTGCACTCCTAGTCACTAGAGGCATGTGTGGGAGAGAACTAGAGGAACACACACGCGCGCCGCCTCGCCGCCAGGGCCGCCGGCCGGCAGGCAGGGCAGCGGCGCGCGCGCACGACACCTGCGTGAATGGTCCGCCAAAATCGCGCGCCGTGCTTGCGCAGACGCGCTTTCTTTTGCGTTTTATCTTTGTCGCTTTTGTGGCGGTGAGTCCGGATCGGCACGCGACTAATCCGCTTTGATTACGAGTTATGGAGAACGTGGCAGCGCCTTGATCACACGCCCGATTCTTCCATAAATATCAATCGCCGCCCATACGAAGATCACGGAAAATCAATCTAGGGTTTTGCCTCTTCCATTGTACCGCGCCGTCCCACGTAGTCTACTCCGCCCGCCCGCCGGCGCGGCACCGACGCTCGGAGAGCAGGTCTCGGAACCGCCGCCAAGTTCTCGCACCGAGAGGCGAATAAGGTTTTGGGAAGCGCTGCGCGATCGCTGTCGTAGCTCGCTCGCCTTCCTCGCTGCTCGCCGCAAATCGTCATCGATTTCGTATCATCCACATCAGGTTCGCAGTGTTAACATCGACAAACCGATCAAAATGTAATCATCGTACACACGGTCACACGTCACATGAGTCACACCGGCCTCTCTCCCTACTCTTCTATTCTCTTCACGCCTCAGTCCTCACACCTCACGCATCCAGATCCCAAACTCCACCACGTCGCCGCCCCCGTCCTTGCGCGACCACCGCCTCTCTCCAACCCCCTCCGGCCCTCCCACTTCCACCCCTTCCAATCTTCCACCTCGCTCCCTTTCTCTTCCCCACCCCCACTCCATCTCCTAGTCCCCGACCCCGCAACGAGGGTGCTTCCCGAACAATGGTGAGGCTCCTCGTGCTGCCGCCACTCTGCCTCCTTCCCCTGCCCCGCCCGTCGCCTCCTCCCATTGCCTCTCCACGTCCCGGCCCGCGCCATCGAGTCCTCCCCTGGTCCCACTGGGCAGAGCCGCTTTGGCCGCCGAGAGGCCCAGAGCCTCCTCGCGCGGCCCGGCGCTCGAGGTTGAGGAGATCGAGTGGGGGAGCCAGCTCGCAATGAAGCTCGCATGCTCATGGAGCCGCCGTGGAAGCTCTCCAACGCCACCCTCTATCCTCCCAGTTCCCACCGCCATACTCGTCTCCCAGCGCCGACACCACCGTCTGTCTCTAAGCGCCGACGCCACCCGCTAGCTCCGTCGGCCGACACCACCGTTTGTCCTCGTTTCAGATCTGAGCAACAAAGCTAGAATGAGGATTTATGTTGGATTTTGATTCTTGGTGTTCCAAATAATATTGTTCAGACTTTAGATCCGTGGTTATTTGGGGGAATTGTCTATGTGATTGGAAATAGTTCATGAGAAATTTTGTGTGAAATGTTGGGCCACTGACGAGGCTGCCTGTTCATGTTCATGGCTCACGAGCCTGACTGAGCCGGCTCGAGCCGAGCCAAGCCACCCTCTTGGCTCGCGCGCGAAACGAGCCAAGTTGAGCCAACTGTTCACACAAGCCTGACCGAGTCTAGCTCGAGCCGGCTCGGCTCGGCTCATTTCTAGCCCTATGTGTCACGCATTTTCCCTCTTATTCCGACTAAAATTCCAAAGGATGCATCTCTCTATCGAACATTTAATAGATAACTATGGACTGAACACCCAACCTAATCCCTTCCCAACCACTTGTCTCATTGTCCCCAACCCTATCAATCGCATCTTCTTCCCCCTGATCCGGCTCTCGGCTCCACCCTTCCCCTCTTCTTTTTCCTCTCTATCTATGCTTCTTCTCCACTATCCTTGCCTCTACCAACACTGCTTCCTCTCTAGCGTCCAAAGAGCTCTGCACGCCTCCACCACCGCCCCCACTACTTCTTCTCTAGCACCTAAAGAGCTCCGCGCACCTCCACCACCACCGCCGCCCCACCTACCCTAACTTGACTCGGACGTTGACTGAAAAATAGTGCAGTTTTGACAGTTTGAACCCAAGATCTTCTTCTGGATTAAGAATGTTACCACCAGGCTTCATGCGCACATGTGCTTCCACATGGTTACAAAATTCTTTTATATTGGGCAAAATTCATCCAAAACTATTTTTTTGGTCGGTTTAGATTTCTACCGGCGGGGCGGTAAGACCTGTAAAACCGATTTTTGGCCAGTTTTTTAACCCTCTCCAAGACAAGATACATTGGATTTGCAATTGAATCTGGTGGGTTTAATGCGTAAGGATCTTACTGTAGCACCGTTCTTTCGCCTATTGTATTTTTAGGGCTATTTCGCCTACCTGTCAGTGAGAGAATAGGTTGAGATAAGGCTAGAGACTCAGTCTCCAACCCTATCCTCGGGCACGTGCGGCCTGTGCGGATTCCTCGCGAGCGGCGGCGGCGCTGGAGGCACAGGCGGTCTGGGCGCCCGAGGCGCCGGGCGTTGGCTGCACCGCCCCCTCCTCCTTCTCTTCATAAGGCGGCTCCTCCTCTCCTTTCTTTTCACCCTGAAAAGCACTAAGCTCCCTCCCCCTCTTTTGGTTCTTCTTCTTCACAGATTTGGTTTTAGTTCTTGAGGCTTTGGAGCTGCTACGTCTCTGTGGCTGAGCCCAACGCCGTCGGCAGTGAGGACTAGATCCTTAGCACTGAGGACTGGATCCTTCCCCTATGTTGTGCATCTCGGTTCTTGCTCCCACTTCTATGTTGAGGTGAGGTGAGGGCTTGATCTGCGTCTATTGGAGGTGGGATTTGATTGGCCTTGGATTGACTTGGTGTGGAAGAAGGGCTTCGGTTTCTTGTTACTTGGTGTTCCATGAGTGCATTCTGGCCGGTGCATCCTCGATTAGGTCTTGTGCAACATTCTCTTGACGTAGTATGCTTAGTCATGCTTAGTTATAATGGGCCCATGATCATATATTTAATAATGTTAAATTTTACTTAATGATATATGGAGTTGTGGTGTGATGCCACTTTTGTAAAAATTATTGTGCCATGACAGGAGGTACCATTGGTCTTGGTTAAAAACAAAAATAGTCTCATACTCAGGCGAATGATTGTACAGTAAAGGGGGTGCGGGCAACACATTTTGGATAAGGTGGACACGCTTGAGTAATCACTAAGGACTTAATCTTATGCGCCATTGATCTGGGTCTTATCGTACAAACAAATGTCCAGTATGGGATGGATCTAGCTAATTAATTAGCAATATCTTAATTTTAGTTCTGTCTTGGGTAGAAGTGCGAAATTTAGGATGGACATTCACATTGGCGCAAGAGGAGGCCCCGATTGTGATGGATGGAACCAGTCAGTGATGAAACCTTAGTGAGTAGAACTGGGTTAAGACAAATCTTTGTAAAAGCCTTGTGATAATCACTTAGTCGTATGCCTAAGAAAGTGTGTCGACATTAAAAGTTGATTATCTCTTTTGGGTCAAGCTGTACAACCTCTGCAGAGTGTTAAAAACTTTTTGAACAGCC
The DNA here is from genome assembly GCA_036346255.1 of Ampelocalamus luodianensis. Lineage (NCBI taxonomy): Eukaryota > Viridiplantae > Streptophyta > Magnoliopsida > Poales > Poaceae > Ampelocalamus > Ampelocalamus luodianensis. Next base: position 71,884,749 of record CM070620.1, on the reverse strand, counting down.
GTGTCCTTAGTTATAGACAATGTCTGGTGATTTCACACGAGGTATAGAGTTTTTATAAAATATTTGAATGGTGGTATGGATGGGAAGTGAACGAGTAGTTCACTGGTTGTTTCAAAGCACTTGTTTACTTACGTATTTAATCTTTTCAATTATGTTTTTTAATCAATTTACTGTATTTACTGTCAATATTGCTTTCTGCAAAATAACCAAACAACTATTTCTTGTTTAAGCCTTGCATAAATATTAATTATATACTATTCCCTACAACTTGCTGAGCACTTTATATACTCACGGCTTTATGCTATTATTGATCAGTTGCCAAGGAAGAATCCGGCAATCCAGAATTCTCTAAGGAGTACTTTGAAGATTATACGAACTAGGATGCGTTCCACACTCGATTGCCTATAGGCATGTCAGATGGCCACCACAAGTTATCTTATTTCGCAACAAGAGTTCTATTGGTATTTCAAGCCTTGTGTGGTAAACTATATAAACTTTGATCATAAGGTTCGCTGCTTCTATTTAATAATAAATTGCTTCTTTATTAGCCGTTTCGTTGTATGGATATGATTTTAATCGATATTGTCACTGTGTGAGCTAGCTACTGATCATGGGACTAGTTTAAAATACACAAATGGTTCGAATTTGCATGTTTGGGTCCCGACAGCATGTGTCGTTATCGAAGAAAAGAAAGCTTGATCCTAAGGCTGTTGATTGTGTCTTGCTAGGGTATGCTAAAAATAGCACGGCTTATAGATTTCTAGTGGTCAAATCCGAGGTGAGTGACATTGCTACAAATGTAATGATGGAATCTCGTGATGCGGCTTTCTTTGAGCATGTGTTCCCTATAAGACTAAATGAAGTCATTGACCTTACTAGTTCAGATGAACACTCTATCCTTCCTAGTGTGGATAACACTGCTCTAGAATTGGAGTTGAGGAGGAGTAAGAGGCAGAGAACTGAAAAGTCTCTAGGTGATGACTATGTCACCTATCTCGTGGATGATGAACCACGAACCCTTTAAGATGCATGCTCATCCCCGATGTGGATTACTGGAAGGAAACAACCCATAGCGAGATGGATTTCATTATAGCTAATGGAACGTGGAAGGTTATGGACCTCCCATCTGGGTACAAGTTAGTGGGCTGCAAATAGATCTTTAAAACAAAGCAAAAACCTGATGGTACTATAGAAAAGTACTAGGTACATTTAGTGACTAAGGGTTTCATGCAAAAGAGAGTGAAGACTACTTTAACACATACTCTCATGTTGTTCGTTTGCCCACAATTCGGGTGCTTTTAGGACTAACTGCCGCATACAAACTTCAAGTACATCAAATGGATGTAAAGGCCGCTTTCCTAAATAGAGAGTTGGATGAGGAGATTTATATGTAACAGCTCGATGGTTTTATGATTGAAGGGCAAGAGAAAAAGTATGTCGATTGATTAAATCCTTGTATGGTCTAAAGCAAGCTCCTAAGCAAATGCATGAGAAATTTGATAGTACTATGACATCGGTCGACTTTTGTATAAATGAAGCCGATAAATGTGTCTACTATCGGTTTAGTGGAGGCGAAGATGTCATTCTTTGTCTATATGTGGATGATATATTGCTTTTTGGGACCAATATGGATGCAATTAATAAGACGAAGATTTTTCTCTACCAGAATTTTGATATGAAAGACCTAAGTGAAGTTGATGTTATATTAAAACATCAAGCTGATAAAGGGTGAGAATGAGATTATTCTTTCACAATCCCATTATGTGGACAAGGTCCTAACCAGATTTGGGTTTATGGACTGTAAGTCAGTAACCACACCCTATGATCCAAATGTTAAGCTACATAAAAATACTAGACATGGAAAATACCAACTTAAATATTATCAAATAATTAGATCCTTAATATATCTAACTAGTGCAACAAGACCTAACATCTCATATGACATAAGCAGATTGAGTTGTCATACGGCCAATCCAGAAGATGATCATTGGATAGCACTAGAGAGGGTACTTAGGTACCTAAAAGGGAACAAAAATTTGAAAATACATTATTCTAGCTATCAGGCAATCCTAGAAGGCTTTAGTGATTCTAACTAGATTAGTGACTCGGATGACATAAAGGCTACGAGTGGCTATGTTTTCACTCTAGCAGGCAGGGCTATTTCGTGGAAGTCTTCTAAATAGACTATCCTTACACGGTCCACCATGGAGGCTGAGTTGGTAGCAGCACTTGACTCAGCGACTATAGAGGTAGAATAGATTAGAGAACTTCTTTCTGACCTATCGGTGCTGGAAAAACCAATTCCAGCTATATTAACCTACTATGATAATCAAACCATTTTGGTTAAGGCGGAGAGTAGGAAGGACAATATGAAGTCCTCAAAACATATAAAGAAACAACTTAAGTTGGTAAGGTATGCCAGATAGACGGGTGTAATTTCTGTGGAACACATCCAGTCTGAAAGAAACTTGAGAGATCCTTTCACCAAAGGAATGGTACGGAAGGCCATCTTCTAGCGTCAAATGGAATGGGGCTCATACCCTTGCAAAGGCACACATTGGTGGTAACCTATCCTAGTAGATCGAAGATCCCATGAACTAGGCTCTAGGAGAACAAACTGTGTAGGATTAGAGAGCGCATGTAAGATTCCTATTAGCTGCAGTGCTTTTTCTGTATGGGAGGTTGAGTAATAGCTCCTAATGAATTTGATACCTATATAGCATCGGGAATCATCCTACCGGATTCCATGAAGAATTCACATACTTGAGTAGGATCGTGAGGTCGTGATCAAAGGAAGATAAGGGTATACTTTCTTAAAAACTCATGAGCTAGATACGGAGACATGATCGTAATATCCCAACCCAAGAGGGAAAAGGGCAAGCCACCCAGTACAGAATGTAACTTGGGCAAAACTCTCACACCAAGGCATTCGATCAAGGCAAAGTCCTCCTTTGTCTGTACAGAGTCGTAGTCCTTGTTGCTAAGCTTTGGTTCAAACCCGCAAGATACCCATCATCGAACAGTTGTATATTAAACAAGATTTTGAGCATCTTTTATCAAATTGATAAATTGGTAGGGACTGTTGTATTTTTTAGGGCTATTTGGTAATTTCTTAATTGAAGAAAAGAAGAAATAGAAAAAAAAGAAAAGAAGAAGGTGGGCCCACCTGTCGGTGAGAGAAGAGATTGAGATAAGGTTGGAGACTCAATCTCTAGTCCTATCCTCGAGGGCGTGTGATCTGTGCGGCTTCCTTGCAAGTGGTGGCGGCACTGAAGACGCGAGCGGCCCGGGCACCTCGGGCACCAGCCATTGGCTGTAGCCACGCTGCCCCCTTCTTCCTCCTCTTCATAAGGCGACTCATCCTCTCCTTTCTTTTCACCCCGAACAGCAGTGAGCTCTCTCCCCCTCTTTTGGTTCTTCTTATTCCCCAATTTGGTTTAGGTTCTTGAGGCTTTGGAGCGGCCGTGTCTCCATGGCTGAGCCCGGTGCCTTCGACGGTGAGGACCGGATCCTTCCCCTATTTTGCGTATCTTCGTTCTTGCTCCCTCTTCTCTGTTGAGGTGCGATGAGGGCTTCACCTTGAGCTGATTGGAGGTGCGATTCGGTTGGCCTTGGATTGACTTGGTGTGGAAGAAGGGCTTCGGTTTCTTGTTGTTTGGTGCTCTGTGGGTGTATTCAGCCAGTGCATCCTCGATTGGGTCTTGTGCGGCATTCTCTGTACCTCGTCTTCGCACACTGGTGTGTCCCGGTTTGTGAAGTTGGCATTGTATCTCCATCAACCTCGTTTGTTATTCATGGCACAGCACTGTGATTGGTTTTCTGAGTCAGCACCTTCGCGCGTGCCTTGCCCAGTTTTTCGACTTGGTGGCTTTGAGTGCCATCCGCGTCATGAGTATCGTTGTTTTTCATTTTTTGCTTTACTTTGTATATTTGCTATGCTAGTAGAAGTTTCAAATTGTGTTGATTTGATTGAATCTAGCACTAGGAGATGTTGTTTAGTAATGTTGTGCGCTTGGATTAAAGCTCGATGAGGAGTTGGGGTCATTGTGAGAATTGAATACAATAATTGGATATAAATTGGTCTTGAGCTTGTAGATTACTTACTATTTTCTATTGTGCTATGCAATTGCTTCATCCAGTTACTGCTAGCAGTCCTCTGTGATCCATTTGATTAAATGCTTTCAGTTTATTGTGATTCGTTCGGTTGCAGTATATTATTTTGTGCTTCATTTACAGGCACTGTTATATAGTCTTGTCAAGTGATATATTGGGTAGTTGATTCATTTGCCTGCTATCAGTGAACTGTGAATTGTTGATTTGCTTTAAGTGACTGATTAGAAGAGCAAGATTTTGTTCAAAGCTTAAGGCCTAATTTACTTTAGAGTATTGTTATATTTAATTTGTGATCAAATTTGACATGAGTGCCGAGGAGACAAGATGTCATCTTGAACAGCCCAATATCTGAGAGCAATAAACATTCAATTAAATCTGAGTATTATGTTGATTTTGGTTGTTCTCAAGTTTTATCTTTTGAGCATATTATCCTGTTTAATTAACATGAAGAAATTACATATTTATATGTTATTTTTGTTATTTATATACTACTGAAAATATATTTCAATTATGATACTTGCTACTGAAATTATATATAAATATTTACTAAAATTGCTAATTTTACGATATGCCTTAGTCCGCCCCCACAGGCAGACACGGTCACATGCAACAGAGCAGATGCAGCTGCGCGCGGCCGCGGTCCCGGCGACGTTAAAGCTAGGCGTCATCCCACTCACGGCAGGCACACTCCATTGCTACCTCCTCCCTCCTCACCTCTCCTATGCGGATCATCCTACTAATCTCCCGCCTGGCGCGCGCGCGCGGCAGGCAAGCTAGCGCAGCGTAGCCATGGGCAAGAAGCACGCCACAGCAACTGGCGGCGGCGGCGGCTGGTTCGCCGCCGTCAGGAAGGTCTTCAGGCCATCCTCCTCCTCCTCCTCCAAGGACGCCGCGCAAGAAGTGAAGAAGGTAAACACTATGCCGATGCGATCGGTGCGCGTGCGTGAGTTTGTTTGTTCCTGCATGCCAGCAGTAGTTGTTTGGATCTTTATTTGGTTCGCATCCTGTGATCGATCGACCTTGGTTAATATAAGTTGCATGTGCGCGTAGCAGAAGGCCGGGGGCGGCGAGGAGGCCGCGGAGGTTCTGCTGCTGGAGCATTTCCCAACGGCCGAGACGTCGCCGGAGGCAACCAACGAGGACGGCGCAGTGTGGGGTAGGGAGGCAGAGGAGGACGAAGACGAAGACGACGAGGTGGGCGAGATCGAGCGCGCGAGGGCGCTGGCGGCCGCGGCGGAGGCGGCGATGGCCGCGGCGGAGGCCGCGGAGAGGGTGGTGAGGATGTCGGCGCTCCGGCGCACGTCGCGGGAGGAGCGCGCCGCCGTGCGCATCCAGGCCTTCTACCGCGGCTACCTGGTACGTACATAACCAATTTCATCTTGTGTACGTCCATATTAACCTCGCGATATCTGCTCGAAAGCTTGAAAATGCTTGGTCGCCGATCGCGGAGGCGGTCCGAGCAGAGGATTCATTCTTGCCAAGGGTTCGGAGCGTTAGATCCTCCGGCATCAGTTCAAACACCATTTTGATTGTGTTGTCCAATGAAAACAAGCCGTTAGAACAAAAATCGGACCGTTCATATAGAGCCGCTACGACTTGTGCAAACAACTCCAGTTTCTGACGTTGATTCTGAGTTGCATATTGCACATTTGCACCGTTTGAACAGGACGGCAGAGGACGAGTACGCCAATATCATTTCCCCTGCGAACTTACTTCTACTAGCCATCTTTTCTTCGGCCTCGTTTGAAACACATGATTCTTTTGTTGTTTCCCGTAGGAGTTGAACTGTTTTCCTGCAAAGTTGCTACGTTCTAACTCTGTCGTACTATTTGATTAGTAACCACTTAAATTGCATAGTCAGAACTCAGAACACCCATCATTTCGAGTCTTTGGCCCCCAAAAAGAAAACCATAAAAAACAAAGTAAAAGAAAAGGGAGGAAGCCAAAGGTAGCGAGCGTGTGATTCAGTAGGTGGTGACCTTGTTTTTACAACTAAAGCGAGATCCGGCGTTAAAATCAGTGAGCTGCTTTTAAGGTGACCGGTCTTAGCTTAGCTAGAAGCGAGGTATCAGGATTGCTTGCTTGCACATCAAGGAGTGAGATTTTGCAGGAGATTACTTGGGGATCGAGAAACTAACCGTGCAAGCGATCCTACCGATTTTTGGGTGTTTTGGGGGGATCCATCCACTCGCTGATCCCCCTACCGAACCAGGCCAACCGAGGCCTAGTAAGTGCGCTTTTATGCTGTGGTCAATCCTGTCACAAGTGAGTTGCTGCTGGTGAGGGTTAATGCCAACATGTATAAAATGCATGTGTAGATGTGGATCCCATGCAAAGTTGTGAGAGATCCTGATCCTAGGCAGGAGGATCGTTTTCGTGTTCACAGAATCATCCAATGGAAGTACCGTGGCATGATTGTATTGAACCTTGGAAATCATGATTATAAGGATTAGTAATTTGGATTCTACATACCATCGGGGTTACGTTCCTACGGTACAGGTTCAGATATTGACAACCCCCTCTCTCTCTCTCTCTCTCTTCTCCAGAGAAAACAACGTTGATCTGTAGCTGTCATTATCTTACCAACCATATGTCCTTGAGTCCTGAACATCAGATGTAATACTGGGGCACCGGTTTTGCTAGTACAAATGAATCATGTGTCCTCTTTCAAGTGTGGAAATCAAATTAGCCCAATTCTAGTACTTCCCTCCTCTCAAAGAAAACATAGCATCAAACAAAAATAGTAGTAAAAGGGCGATTGAAGCCGGTTTCCACCAAATAATAGCCAGGACATCCAGAAAAGGAGCTAAGAATAAATTGCATGTTGTGGATCATTCAACTTAAAAGCTTTTAAAACCAGGTCAGACCGTGAGTTTAACAAGGAACTTCAAAGATTTTAAAACCAAACAAGTGCTCAACTTTTTTATTAATACCATGACATTCATGTGAGTCATACACATATTAGGAATTAAAATATTCTATATATTGTTTAATGATAATGTTTAAAGAGGGGTTATTTAGATACATGCTACTGCAATGTTTACATTTTTTAAATATGCCGCTGCAAAGTCTTTTTTTCGAAATATGTCATTGGAGAGTGCACAATCTTTGAAAATGCCATTATAAACTTTCTAAGACCATAATGCCCCCCTCCTTCCTCCTTCGTCTTCCTTCCTCCGCCCCACCTTCTCCATCCCTTCCAATTGCATCCGGTGTGCACCACCTCCACCCCTTCCAATTGCATCAGTGCAGATACGTCACAGGCAACCAAAGCGAGTAGAAAAGCATGTGGCATGGCGGAGGAGAAAGATTCCCTAAGCACAACGGCGTTTGACACAGCGAGCGAGAGGAGCGGCAATGCAGTCAAGATCGGGGAGACAGGCGAGGAGCCTATCGAGGCGGGCGTCGAGGGCGCTAGTAGGTGACACTCGTGGATGAGGGTGGCAGCACCAGCGTATCTTTCAGATCTGTGCGGCGAGGTCCCCCAAGGAGACGACTCGCTGTGTTGTCGGGGTTAGGGGAGGTTGCCGTGGCAGATAGGGTCGAGGGGTGGTGAAGCTGCAACTTGTTGGTTGCTGACGTCGCCCTCCTGGTCCTCCATGAGTGCTGCTTCTCCGGTCTAGAGTTCGCCTCTCCTGTGTCGCGTGGCCACAGCGAGGCCGGCCACAAGGAGGGATGGGAGCGAGTGGTGGAGTGGTGGCGCAAGTGGGGCGACAACCATGGGAGGTGGGGAAGGAGGGGAGGAATGGGAGGGGTTGAGGAAAAAGACAGGGGTATTTTGGTCCAGAATATCCTATCTCTAAGTTCGCTCACTTAGTTTTGACATATTTCGAAGGAGAAATTTTGAGATGGTATATTTCGAAGGTGGTAACTTTGGGGTGGTGTAAATAACCCTTTAAAGAATCATGTCATGGTCCAACCAGCGCACCACCGAATCAACGATTGGATTCAACAAACGTTGAATCGGGCCCAGGACGTATTTGCTGGCTGGTCCGGTGTCTTACTCCGTAACATAGAGTAACTGCATTAGTTTAGCATAAATGTACAGTCGGATTGCCTAGGGGACCAAACTAGCCGTGACCCACGAGAGTAAATTGCACTACAAAGTTATACAGCAGGTCAGCAGCAAGTAGCAATCTTCGTAGTTAATATGAGTACTTCGATCCATCAACTTTATTTACTTTGGGTTTAAAAGTTCACTGATCTGCTTTTTATCATAGCGGTACACAACTTTACGTCTTTACTCCATCTATCACGTAGCTAGGCTTCCTCAACTGAAGGCATGGTACAGGCGGTACAGCCTGCCTCGCCAAGTCAGCGTATGATGCTGACCACGCGGCTGCTGACCTTGCAACATAGGCTCTCTTCCGTCGTAAAAGAGTGGTGTTTTTTTTTAAGTTAACAAGATACTTCTTTAACCACTAAATTCTCTAATAAGATATTCGAAAATTGTTATGAATGAGCAATATTATGAAAGTATTTTCTTAACAAATTCACCCGTATCAATTTCATAGGTCCAAACCAAGGTTCACAATTTCGACGAAATTTCGTCCCCATCCAAAAGGAATTGGTTTAGTTCAAAAAAAAATCGTTTGGTTTGAATTTTGAGGGTTAAATACACAAAAAGGAGTGAATGCACCACAAGGCCAAAATTTTAAATTTGATCAACCCGTTTAGCCAAAATTTGATCCATTTCGCCCCCAAACGAAATAATATTCAAACCGAAATAGTGAACTCTGGTCCAAACCAAATGTTTAAACAATATATTTGATCAAAATTTACATGATTTGACTGTACACATTCTACGACGTCACTCTTGCGTGACCAAACCGGATGCAGTATTTGACACGTACGCTAGTACTGACAGAGTTCCCTCGCGCGTGACATGGCAGGCCCGGCGAGCCCTGCGCGCGCTGCGCGGGCTGGTGCGGCTGCAGGCGCTGGTGCGCGGGCACCAGGTGCGGCGGCAGGTCCACCTCACCATGTGCTGCATGCAGGCACTCGTCCGCACCCAGGCCCGCGTCCGCGTGCGCCGCCTCACCGACCACCTCCACGTCCCCCTCCGCCAGCTCCTGCCCCCGCCACCTCCCCCTCCGGCCGCCACAAAGCGCTCCCGGCTGCGAGCGCCTCTCCACTCCACCTCCTATCACCCGCACCTCGGCTTGGCCGAGGACGACGACGACAAGGCGGGAGACGCACCGCGGCAGCGACGAAGCAGGAATGGCAACGGCGACAACAACGGGAGCAGGAGCCCTCTTGGGGGCTGGGACGGGAGCAGCCGCACCCTGGAGGACGCTAGGGCCGAGGGCGCGCGCCGGCACGGCGCCGCCGCCCGCCGGGAACGGGCGCTCGCCTACGCCTACGGATACGGATACCAGCAGGTGCGCCCGTGCCTCCATCTGACCTGTGGGCTGTGGCCACAGGATCTAATTCATCTTGACATACATACATTTCTTGTTTCGATCTCTGACGAACGATTGCGTCCATGAGCATGCAGCAGCAGTGGCAGCGTCAGGAGGAGGAGAAATCCGGCGGCTTCGGCTTCCACTGGCTGAAGCGCTGGATGGCCGCGCAGGCGCAGCACCACGCGCCGGAGCCCGAGAAGAACCTAGCCGCCGCCGCCATCAGGACGTCCTACGTGACGCCCGCCGACGGCGCCATGTCCGAGAGGACGGTCGAGATGGACGCGTCGTTCCGGAGCCCACTGAACCCGTCTGCCACCGCGCAGGGCAGGCCGCCGGCGGTCCGGAGCTACATGGCGGCGACGCAGTCGGCGCGCGCCAAGGCACGCACGGCGCCATCGGCTACGCCGACGCACGTCAGAAGCTGGTCCGGCGCGGGGCTCGGCGGGGTCACGTCGAGCTCAGGCCAGAGCGGCGGCGTCGGCGCACACGGCCAAGAACCGTGCGCCGGGTACAGCCCGGAGTCGAGCTGTACCGGGACTGGACGCCGCCACGGTTCGCCTTCGGCGGGCGCGCCAGCAGGTTGGCCTATACTTGAGCGTGATATGGCATCCGAGAAAAAAGATCTGGTATCAGTGTATCACCATGGGTTTGCTTAAGCTATGTTTCCTTGAGCGTAATGTTTGTCGTATACCATTGTACAGCTTGCTGTGTGTGGCCGGTGTCTGATGCTTCTGTTTCTGTGTAAAAGTTTTGAATGCTGGACAAAACAATTGGGAATAATAAGTTGAAAGGATTTAAGCCGTGATATAACATATTAACATGCCTGAAGTGAAATGTGATTCCGTTTCGGAAAAAAGGAAATGAGAAGGAAGCTTTTCTTCATCTTTTCAGCTTGCAACTGTAAAATTCTTAATTATATATTTGTTGTTCTCAATTGGCAATTTGAAGTATATGTGCAAATGACATGGCAAATTGAACAAAGTTCAATATGAGACTAGTTCAATATATAGTGTTGCGGTGTTCTGGAATAATAAAATGAAGGGTAGGCTCCATACAAGTTTTGTCATAAGGTTAATTAGGCCGTCATTACTATTTAGGCTTAAAATGCGACATTAACCGGCGTTCTCTTAGAGCCTAAGATAATGTAGTCATATTTAGAGATATACTAAGTTATTATGTTAGTTAAGTCCGATTAACATGTAATAGTTATAGAAGCTAATCAGGCATCACTATATGTGAATAACCATTGAGCCCTAGGCCATTACTACAATGGTAATAACTTAATGGATTAGGTTAGTTAGTATGTCATTGTACGAAGATATTAGCTTGAATAAGTGTGATGCCCAACGAAACATTGTCCCTAATGGAGCCTAATGCTAGCGTGATCTGCAAGGCTACGCCAGTCGGCATATAATTGCCTACAATAAATGGTTATCAAGATAGTAGTAATAGTAAGTGACAATCGTGGGAATTTAACAATGGCATACGGGACCCACTTGAGTGGATGATTAACCAAAAATGTGTTAGCACTATTACAAAACAGGTCATAGTAGACGTCTCATCACAGACGGTTCATTTGGATCCGTCTGTGTTGTCTTATCACAGACGGTTCGTTTTGAAACCGTTTGTGATAGGTCATTATCACGCATTTGCGTTCGTATTAAAACCATTCATGAAGTATCACCGATTCGTTCGTATGTCAGGATACGAACCGCTCGTGATAATGACCTCATCATAGACGGTTGGTATTAAGAATCGTATGTGACTTGGATTTTACCATAGCTTGAAATTTTCCTTACTCTCTGATTTTACCATGGCTTACTCTCTGATTTTACCATGGCTTCAAATTTTTCTTACTCTCTGATTTTACCATACCATGGCTTCAAAAATACCATGGCTTGAAATTTTCCTTACTCTCATGGTAAAATCAGATAGATTTTACTATGGCTTCAACTATCTGATTTTACCATGGCTTCAAATTTTTCTTACTCTCTCATGGTAAAATACCTTGGCCTGAAATTTTCCTTACTCTCTCATGGTAAAATCAGATAGTAAGGAAAATTTGAAGCCATGGTAAAATCAGAGAGTAAGCCATGGTAAAATCAGAGAGTAAGGAAAATTTCAAGCCATGGTAAAATCCAAGTCACAGACGGCTCTTAATACAAACCGTCTATGATAAGTATCTCATCACAGACGGTTCTTAATACGAACCGTCTGTGATAATGACCTATCACACACGGTTCGTGATACCAACCGTCTGTGATATGTCATCACAGACGGTTTTTATATGAAACCGTCTGTGATTCGCAGCGCGGGAGTTCGAAAATTTTGAATGTGTGCGCGGGAGGCAAAATATTTTGGTGTTTTTATATATTATGGCCGCCTCCTCGGGCGCCGCCTCGCACTCTCGCAGTCCGGCCCTCCTCTCGGCTCGATCCTCCTTGCTCCCACAGCCTCCTCCGAGCTCCGGTGGTCGCCGCCCGCGGTCCTCCGCAGCCTCCCGCCCCGCTACTCCTCCGCGCTCCGGTCCTCCCTTGCTCCCGCAGTCCCCAACCTCCAACATGGTCTTCCTCCCCAACAGCTAAGAGTCGACGCCGACACCAACGTCGACCTCCTCTAGTCCTCCTCCTCCTCTGACGCCGACCTCATCCAGTCCTCCTCCGATGCCGACGTCTCTGGTATATGAGGTTCTGTTGGTACTTTTGTATATGAGCTTCTGTTAGATTCAGATCCAGATTTGTGTGTATGTGCTTATGGTACTTGTGTTAGATTCATATCCAGATTTCTGTTAGATTCTCCTCCAGATTCTACTTATGTTGGTACTTGTATATGATCGAGTGTATGAGTGTATCCATGAATCCATGGCTTGAGAAATTTATTGGGAGACTTGGGACTTAGAATCCATGTATGTGTATCAATTAATCCATGTTTGGGAGGCTTGGGAAATGACAGTGTATGTGTATGAGTGTATTCATGAAATTGCAGTATTTTTTTTTGCAATCAAAAAAGCTATCACATACGGTTCTGAACAAGAACTGTCTGTGATAATTACCAACACAGACGGTTCTAGTTATGAACCATCTATGATATCCACATATCACAGACGGTTCTAATTATGAACCGTCTGTGATATCACATATCACAGACGGTTGGTAACTAGAACCGTCTGTGTTGTGACTTATCACAAACGGTTTTTAATCGCTCGTGATAACCGCCGCTATCACAGACGATAAAACACGCACGGTTCCAATCGCTCGTGATGACGGTTCCAACCGCTCGTGATGACGTTTCGTAGTAGTGTAGCATCATAGGCTAAACCATAAGGTTGCAACTTGATAGGAGATAATCATATGAAGAACATCTAGGCATCACCTAACCCTAGGACAACAAGCATAGTTCAATGAAAACAAGAAATATCAATTACACTTCACCTATAATTAGGTCTTATTGGCAAATAGAAACTAAACTGCATGTGAGTCCAAGCCATGTGAGATCTTCCATTAGATAAATGTTACTAAAATAAACTAGGTTAATTACTCACTAAACAAGAATTAGCAGCCAACAATATAACTGGTTAACTCACAAGGCTAATGTCTAGCCCATGCTCGGAAGTTCCAGCTAAGGCTCATGGAATTTCCTTAATAAATATGAATTGATAAGAAAATTCAGTAATTGAGCTAGGTCCCATGTGTCGGTGAGACGTATTATGCGAACCCCGCACTTATGCATAGGTCTTACCTGACTCTCATGGAACTTCCTCGGTAAATAGGAAGTAAAGTCTAAAAGAATCATTAGAGCAGCGGTGGTATGTTCCCTAGTAGATAATAGAAGTTCATCCACCAGGCATCACCTAGACTCTAGCTATCATCCACCGCTATCTGTTCCCAGTGATCAAACAATTCGTGATCCGAAGGTGGATCAGAGGACCTTACCTCCCTCCCATTGGGATCTTAACCTCTTGCACCAGCTGATTTCCCAAGGGCATGATCCCTCTCGCCATCACTCCAGATTAAGCAGTTGTCTAACCCTAAGTCTGACTATGTTTGACTATTAACCCAAAACCACAACACTAGACCAAATGATTAGAGTTGAGATTTATTTGCTTTGGTCTACAGTATTTTCTTCATCAACTCCTTGTGTAATATCCCGTTTAGGTGCAGAGAATATAAGGAGATTGAGAGATTCCTTATTTGCCTTGCACAGAAACATAACAAAATCTGTAATCATCTTGCAACGTAATTTTTGCGACTGGAACGACTTCGAATGGAAAACCTCGTAACTACAAAGTTGTAGATCATTTTCCATAGTACAATTTAGAGTCCTCATTTACCTAATTTGGAGTTCTACGTTTTGAGATATGGGGCCCGCAAGGCAGGCCGTACAGAGAACCAAGGTCCGCAACTGAGTCAACTTCCAATGCAAATTTCATAATAAAGACGGCATCTTAAGAATCACTCCACAAATAGAAAGTTGAAGTGCTATGAGTTATCTAAATTTGAAGACAAAAATCACTCCATTCCGAGTTCAGGAGAGAAAGTTACGACCTCTTAAGTGTTCGCTGCATAGAAATAAAGTAGGGAAAACTGGCCTCGCCTTTAGCCCGAAGCCCATGTGGAGGCCGGCCAAGTGGGAAAGGGGGAGGACGGCTGAAACCCTAGAGCCCCTCCTTGCGCCTCCTTCCCCTAGAGCCGCCACTCCATCTCCATTGACGCCTTGGTCAAGCACCTCCTCCTTGCGCTCCATTGCTGTCCTCCCTTTGTGGTGCTTCCTCCATTGCTACCGCCAAAAGAAGGTGGAGGAGAGGAGACGAAAGGGAGAGGAGATCCTGTGGGGTTTTCAGCGAGTTCATTAGTGTCTTCAAGGGTAACGATTCGTCTCCTCGCTGTTTTGAATCAAGTTAGATTCGTTATTGCCATCAATTAGATAATCATTGAACTCACTGCGCTTAATTCCAGAATTCTGTCCATTACTTGCGTGTCTGTTTTTGTGTAGATAGAGTCCGAATCAGAGGATCCCATCTCCTAGAGATATGTAGGTTTTGTTCTTAGCTTTGGTGGCTACCAAGAACACTGAATTCGACATACGGATCAAAAGTTATGTTAGTTTCCGTCTCTGCTGTCCAGAATTCTGACAAGAATGAACTGTCAAGTTGCCTTTAGAATATGAGTGTATTAATGGAAAATTCAGGGCTTTCACCCAACTAGGTTATTGTAGGCCTTGGTCTTAGCTTTTTATATTGATAAATAACGCTAAGATTGGTTTGGCCAATTAGAAGTTATGGCCTTTTTGTACTGCTGCCTGTATGTCTTGCAGTTTCGACAGAGGGTGTTCATCGGCCTTTTGGGACTTGGTACATTCAGAATTTGGGATTTCCATCAACTGGGTTGTTGTAGATAATTTTGTTACCTTTCAAACAAGCCTGAGTTTACATTTTACGAATTTCAGAGCAAAAGTTATGTCAATTTTAGTATTGCTACCCATTATGGTTTTATGATGGAATGTAGTTCAATTGGAGTAAAATTGTGTAGTTAAACGTTAGGTGCCGGGTATGTGTTGCAAGTAGTGTCTTGACTTCGTGGTTCTTATTGAGTAAACTAATGGTGTAGGAGGTGAGGCTCCGAGATTAGCGCATCGCGTTACCTCCTAACGATCGCAACGCTAAAGACAAGTACACCGACGCTTGTATGAATTGTGTATGTTGGGTGCTTGATGTTCAGATTGTGTTTTCATTTGATACGTGAGAAGTTTCGATGATTATGTTCCTTTCGTATGTGAAATTCATATGTTCGTGATGATTCTAGTCATTGTTCATAAGTACTTTGATAATCTTATCAAATGTGAATTATGAATTGAATGTTTGTGTTGTGATTCCCTATGTTACATGAGAAGGTTCAAAGTTTATATTCTTTCATTTGTGATATTCTCATACCTAGAGATGATGATATTCTTTATTCAATAATTCATTTCATGCATCCATGTTCATGTTCCGCCCACGGAGTGGAGCTCCACTGAGTGGAGTCTAAAGTCCCATCAATTCCAAAGATGGGCAAGTGAAGTCCCACCATTCCAATGTGGGCGCTTTGGACACTGTATGAAATGTTCTTCATACGGTATTTTGGATCCCGTATTTCGACAATACGGCTTAAGTGAACACCGACGGGTGTGTCACTAGCTATACCGGTATAAGCACGAGTGCAGTCCAACCAGTTCATGGCATCCATGCATTACAGTTCATTCTTTAAGATATTTCTATTGTGCCATGTTTCTTCATGAAGTATGTTCTTATATTCGTTGTACTTGCCGAGTCCCTGACTCACTCTTGTTTGTTGTTGTGTTTTAGGTGGCCATTGATGATGACTCTATCGGGAGGGAGTAGACATGCACTAATCACACAACACCACCAGTTTCAATAATAGAACTTGGTTGAATTCCTTTATTTGTTTAGAGATAAACTGTAATAATTGAGGTGATATGTGGATGATGACTTCCGTTTGGTTATGAATGTTTATTTTTCCGCTGTGGTTCTTGACTTGCATAGGTTCGCTTTGTATTTGTGCATTTGTTGCCTTTGAGCTGTCCTCTTCCTTTCGTTAACTTGGATTATTGCTTCAATTCTTATGATTATGGATGTATGTTAGATTCTTTAGGTAACATTTTGGCTTCTGGATAGCTAGGGTGTTACAGTTGGTATCAGAGCGGGCTTTAGGTCCGTGGTAATTGAATATTAAATTGACACATCGTGCAACGATGAGGTGGGGTTTGGAAATCCATTGCATCCGCATTTCTAGTGATGCGTTTCATTATGTTGTACTGTATCGAATTGTTTATGTATTATCTTTCTTGCTATTAATCCATGATATGATGTGATATCCTATATCTATGAATTTATTCTATGATTACCATGAGATGATCCTAAGTATACATAATTGATTAACGATCGTGCGTGTTGGTAACGGACGTTGAGGAGCTAAAGTCATGGTTGTTGTCCCGGTTTTGCTGTGCTACACCACCGCCGTGGTAGGGGAATAGAGAAGTACTTACCCCGCTCTATAGTTAGGTGTTGAACCGAGTCCTTGATAAATTTGTTGTCTTACTTGAGCTTGTAATTGGTTTCCTAGTTGTAGTTCCTTGCAGTCGATGAACTTCTTTTGAATGGTGGTTATAATGAAGTGGGCAAGCTCCATTTGGTCTTTATTTATTCTTTGAAAACAAAATTGTTCTTCTGACTAGTGTGATATTTCTGCTACTTGTGAACGTACTTGATTCGCAAGATTAATCTTTTCACGGAAGTTCTAATTTATCCTTTGTTGGAAATTGTAACTCAATTCTTCGCTTGGAATTTCGGGCAGTATAAGATTTCTTTTGCAAGTTCTTTATTAAGTGGGTGCATTGACCTTGCATATTTCATTTCAATTTCTGAACAAAGAGAAGTCTATGAATGCTTCCATAATTAGATAATCTTGGTTGTTAGTATTAATGGTTAGAGTGAGTTTGTCAAAAGAAGATTGTTTCACTTGGTGACTTTTGCACTAGGTTTCTTTTCTATAATAAGTTGTTATTACAAATCCCATTTGATGTCGGAGATTTCTATGACACGATTTGTCATGTTTCCTTTAGAAGATTTATTGACGTGATAGTGAGGTAAATTGATTGTTACCAGGAATGTATGTTATTGATCTTAATAAAACGTTCGATAATGAGAGGGTAATGTTGATTCTCATTAGAGAAAGAAATTTGATCACCTTCGTGATATTTCTTGAACGATCAAAATCAAGTTTCGTGTTCATGATCTTTTGGGGGTTCAATCTTTATGTGGTAAACAAAGTTTGTCGAGTAAAGAGATATGTTGCAAAGTTATAATGGTTTTTCAGTGATGCAAGTGCTTTGATCTTGAATACTTGTTTGTTCTTATCTGTTAAGGTTCGTTATTCTAATCTTGTGAGGTCTATACTTTCAACTGTGGACTCCCCTTATGTTTTATGAGATCATTGCCTAAAATGATTATTTCCTTGGTCCTGTGTTCACTATGAGTCGTAAATATTTTCTAGCTAGTGAAAATAGTTTTCATTTGCCTCTTCTTTTGAGAAAGAATCAACCCATTCTTTTCGCAGGGGTCTTTCGAAGTGTTTTCTAATTGTTGTTGAGAGATTGATGTTAATACTTGTAGTAAGGTGGTATCGGTCGCCTATGGTGATATCGCTTAAATGAGATTATTTCAAGGTTACCTTTCGTGATCTTTTGCACTCATGAATTATCCGTAGTGAAATGATTTTAAATAAATTGATGTATTGGTTTGTCCTGTTGCTTCTTAAGAGATTCGTGATTTAATCTTAAAGGCTCTTTGGTCCGAGTTGGCGACGTGAGGTTGCAATCAAAGAAAATTATGTTGGTTCTTTTAAGAGGAGAATAATGGCTTGCTTTTCGTGAAAATTCGTAAATGAAAATGTTTGAGTTTGGTGGTACGAGATCATTTGGATCTCATGTTTCTTGTGTAGTTGAACCTGTCTGAGCAAATATGACGGTTGAAGAATTATATTTGGTTCTTAATTAGTTCTTGTGGTTTGGACTAAAGACCTTATCTTGATTCGTTATGCAAATTGTTGCTAGTCAAAGGATTGATTTCAGTGTTAAAGGAAAAAAAAGTGTAGTAGGGGTATTTGAGTCAAGTTTTGTAACTTGTGGTTATTTGAATCGTTCCTAAACTTTACTCTCTTTCCGCTCAAAAGATGTCGAGTTTCAATCGCAATGTCTTTTTCTTATTGGCTGTTATTTGCTATTCACTTTTTGAGGGATGTGTACCCTCAACTGCGAACTCAACTTTCATTTTCCAAGATCACCATTCTCAGAGTAATTCTTTTGGTTTTGTGCTCGCTGTGAGACGCAACGTTTTCCTATGTGAGAAAACTTGTCCTTGTTCGCCTCTTTCTTTTTAGAAAGGATCAACAATTTGTATTGCAAAGTTTTTCAAAGCGTAAATTGGCAACTGTTTGGTGGTGGTTAAATTTGTTTTGTAGTGGTGAGTTTTTGTTACCAAGATATTGGAGGAGTAGTAAGAGATGAATTGGTTTTGACCTGCACTCTTGAGGAAATGTGATTCCAATGGAATGTATGGGGTTGAAAAAAAACTAAATATTGGTACGACTAAGTAGAACCTATGGTATAGTGAAATTCCGGAACTTTAGTTCATGTTAAAATGTTGGAGATTATCGAAGGTATAGAAACCTTGATCAATTTTATAGAGTAATACAATTGGAAAGTGTTGTGAGATTGTGTGTGTGATTTCTGATGATGTCAATGAGTGACTATGTTAGAATTGTGGGGATGTTAGAGATTTAATCTGATGATTTCTCTATCTCTTATAAGATGAGTTCGTTGTAGAGGTCTTGGAGGTTAAATGTGCGCTTTGCACTTTTTTGCTAGACCTTGGGTCGCCCGATGATTGTGTGGAGAGAAAATAGAATATGATGGTTCTTGATCAGTAGAATGATCGTTGTTATAACCCTTCATATGTAGTACATGAGCGTGTGTACTGCGGGTTCTGAGTTGTTATTCTTTAAGGTTGGAGGTGATGGGATTGCGTGAGCTCTATTTTTGAGGTGCGTTGGGTGCCTTCCGTCAATTAATTTCACCAGTAGAAGGAGTTGTCTAGAGGGTTCGGTGGAATCAATAGAACTTCTCCACAAAGGTGTGGACGATGTATTTCGGTTGGAGCATAACTTGAGGATGTTAACTTAAGAGGTTTGATCTCGTGAGGTATGTGATGAATTCAACTTCCAAGGTTCGAGAGAAGTTTTATTTCTAAAAGAGAAACTGAGAAAAAGGATGTTTCCTGCATCGAGCCGTTTCTTGATTCTCGCTTGAGCTTTGTGTTGTTGACTTATGTCTTCCGCACTTTGAGTTGACGTTGTGTTGGCATGTTTGATTCTTTCCAATTCAGACAAACCAAAAGAAGTATTTGGTTTGGGCCTTTGAGCAATTTCTTCTTTAGCTTTCGTGGTGTTCATTCAAGTCGCTTATTTAGAAAGTGGAATTGTTTTTGTGACGAATTGTCAATCTTGGATTTGACCATTTTGGTGGAGAGTTGGCATTGCGTGGTTACGATGAGAATCCTTTCCTTTAAGTTGATTCTGTTTATAGTAGAGTTTGTTCAAAGCGAATTCATTGTGTGTCCTCGTTAAAGGAGGTGATCCTTGTTTGGTGAGGAGTTCGATTGAGAGTTGGAACAAGAGTTTTCTGCAATGTATGTAGGATGTCGGTTTAGTACCGAAGGGAAGGTTGTCCCAAGGTACATTGATTTGATTTTAAAGGTTGGCGATCGTCAGGACTATCTCGAGCCCACGTGTAGAGTACTCAACGTCTTGTAACTTCAGTGCTGAGTGAGTACCTGAGAGGTCCAAAGCTTGAGTTTTCGATAGAGCCATTGACCAACGAGTAAGACCTTACATTTGTGTCTTGTGTGTCGAGAGAACCGTAAAGGTCAAGACGAGTTTTGAGGTGTAAGACGTTGGCATACGTTATGGTCCGAGGTGATGAGACTTGGGACTTGGAAACTCGTATGCGAAGTTTTCATCGAGTTGTTAACGTTGGTGCGTGTTAATGATTATTAAGTTCATTGGTGATCTTTCAAGTAGAATTCGGTCGAATCTGTTTAAGGGGGTAGAATGTAATATCCCGCTTAGGTGCGAGAGAATATAAGGAGATTGAGAGATTCCTTATTTGCCTTGCACGTAAACATAACAAAATCTGTAATCATCTTGCAACGTAATTTTTGCGATCGAACGACTTGAATGGAAAACCTCGTAACTACAAAGTTGTAGATCACTTTCCATAGTACAATTTAGAGTCCTCATTTACCTAATTTGGAGTTCTAAGTTTTGAGATATGGGGCCCGCAAGGCAGGCCGTCTGAGAACCAAGGTCCATGAATCGAGTCAACTTCCAATGCAAATTTCATAATAAAGACGGCATCTTAAGAATCACTCCACAAATAGAAAGTTGAAGTGCTATGAGTTATCTAAATTTGAAGACAAAAATCACTCCATTCCGAGTTCAGGAGAGAAAGTTACGACCTCTTAAGTGTTCGCCTGCCTGAGAACTAAAGTAGGAAAACACGGGCCTCGGGCCTTTAGCCCAGGAAGCCCATGTGGAGGCCGGCCAAGTGGGAAAGGGGGGAGGACGGCTGAAACCCTAGAGCCCCTCCCCTTGCCCCTCCTTCCCCCCTAGAGCCGCCACTCTCCATCTCCATTGACGCCTTGGTCAAGCACCTCCTCCCCTTGCGCTCCATTGCTGTCCTCCCCCTTTGTGGTGCTTCCTCCATTGCTACCGGCCAAAAGAAGGTGGAGGAGAGGGAGACGAAAGGGGAGAGGAGATCCTTGTGGGGTTTTCAGCGAGTTCATTAGTGTCTTCAAGGGTAACGATTCGTCTCCTCGCTGTTTTGAATCAAGTTAGATTCGTTATTGCCATCAATTAGATAATCATTGAACTGCTGCGTTTAATTCCAGAATTCTGTCCATTACTTGCGTGTCTGTTTTTGTGTAGATAGAGTCCGAATCAGAGGATCCCATCTCCTAGAGATATGTAGGTTTTGTTCTTAGCTTTCGGTGGCCACCAAGAACACTGAATTCCGACATACGGATCAAAAGTTATGTTAGTTTCCGTCTCTGCTGTCCAGAATTCTGACAAGAATGAACTGTCAAGTTGCCTTTTAGAATATGAGTGTATTAATGGAAAATTCAGGGCTTTCACCCAACTAGGTTATTGTAGGCCTTGGTCTTAGCTTTTTATATTGATAAATAACGCTAAGATTGGTTTGGCCAATTAGAAGTTATGGCCTTTTTTGTACTGCTGCCCGAAGTGTCTTGCAGTTCGATGAGGGTGTTCATCGGCCTTTGGGACTTGGTACATTCAGAATTTGGGATTTCCATCAACTGGGTTGTTGTAGATAATTTTGTTACCTTTCAAACAAGCCTGAGTTTACATTTTTACGAATTTCAGAGCAAAAGTTATGTCAATTTTAGTATTGCTACCCATTATGGTTTTATGATGGAATGTAGTTCAATTGGAGTAAAATTGTGTAGTTAAACGTTGGGGTGCTGGGGTATGTGTTGCAAGTAGTGTCTTGACTTCGTGGTTCTTATTGAGTAAACTAATGGTGTAGGAGGTGAGGCTCCGAGATTAGCGGCATCGTCGTTACCTCCTAACGCATCGCAACGCTAAAGGCAAGTACAACCGCGTTTGTATGAATTGTGTATGTTGGGTGCTTGATGTTCGTATTGTGTTTTCATTTGATACGTGAGAAGTTTCGATGATTATGTTCCTTTCGTATGTGAAATTCATATGTTCGGTGATGATTCTAGTCATTGTTCATAAGTACTTTGATAATCTTATCAAATGTGAATTATGAATTGAATGTTTGTGTTGTGATTCCCTATGTTACATGAGAAGGTTCAAAGTTTATATTCTTTCATTTGTGATATTCTCATACCTAGAGATGATGATATTCTTTATTCAATAATTCATTTCATGCATCCATGTTCATGTTCCGTCCACGGGAGTGGAGCTCCACGGGAGTGGAGTCTAAAGTCCCATCAATTCCAGTATGGGCAAGTGAAGTCCCACCATTCCAATGTGGGCAGTTTTGGACACTCGTATGAAATGTTCTTCATACGGTATTTTGGATCCCCGTATTTCGATAAATACGGGCTTAAGTGAACACCGACGGGTGTGTCACTAGCTATACCGGTATAAGCACGAGTGCAGTCCAACCAGTTCATGGCATCCATGCATTACAGTTCATTCTTTCAGATATTTCTATTGTGCCATGTTTCTTCATGAAGTATGTTCTTATATTCGTTGTACTTGCTGAGTCCTGGACTCACTCTTGTTTGTTGTTGTGTTTTAGGTGGCCATTGATGATGACTCTATCGGGAGGGAGTAGACATGCACTAATCACACAACACCACCAGTTTCAATAATAGAACTTGGTTGAATTCCTTTATTTGTTTAGAGATAAACTGTAATAATTGAGGTGATATGTGGATGATGACTTCCGTTTGGTTATGAATGTTTATTTTTCCGCTGTGGTTCTTGACTTGCATAGGTTCAGTTTGTATTTGTGCATTTGTTGCCTTTGAGCGGTCCTCTTTCCTTTCGTTAACTTGGATTATTGCTTCAATTCTTATGATTATGGATGTATGTTAGATTCTTTAGGTAACATTTTGGCTTCTGGATAGCTAGGGTGTTACACCTTGGTTATACTTCGTCTGAAGTATTTCCTTCATTAACTCCAGATGAGTATATTTTGATCCCATCTAAAGTACTCCCTTCTTTCAAGATATCGTTAGATATGTTTACTTTTATTCAAAGTACTTTCTTTTGTTTGAATGTATTTGGATTTATTGGATTTCATTTGAATGCTTTCAGACGCTCTTGGGCTTAATCGTATTCTACGTAGTTAGAATATGAAGATATAGACCCCAACAAGGATGAGGCCAAGATCAAGATTATCAGGACATTGAACAGGATGATTATCAGCATATTGAGCGTGAGGATTATCAGAACCTTGAGCAAGAACAGGATTGAGGTTATCATAATATTGAGCAAGTCGAGTCAATACTTTGATCATATTGCACCTACTTTTTGCAATTATATTGTTTTAAATTATGAAATTGCATTGCTATGATTTATCCAAAAATGTTGGTCTAGCTCATAGTTACTATCTTAATGATAATTGTGTATAAATTTCTAACCCTTGAAATTGAACACTATCATTGTCACCATAGAATTAATGGTTAACATACTAGTTAATAAGTCTGTATCTAAGTGTCATACTTAGCCTTACTTAGATACATTGTCATTCGGGCAGTAATTTGCCTGACATTATTAAAAACCTTTGAAAATGATATTGGGCAGCCGAGGCTGGAGCCTGGGTGGTATGTTGGCTAGAAAGGTTAGGTTTAAAAACAAAATAAAACCTAAAAAACAGATTTAGACTCGAGTGGCTAGAAAGAATGGCTAGTGCCGGGTGCACGAGAGAAAGTTGGTATGTGGATGTACCTGATGAGGACATCACTTCCATGCATACAACCAACACTCCTCACAATAGATCTGAACCTATGCACTTGTAAGGTCCAATCACAAGAGCTCGTGCACGTCAATTGAACCATCAGGTAACTTCGTTTCTAGGAGTGCATTTTGTTTCTAATAAGAATATGCTACTACCTAATGCATGTGATCTTCTTTTAATCAGGAACTTAGGAGCTGATCATGAAGAGAAACTTGTGCAATCCAATTCGGCCACCAGAGACAGCACCGACTTCAAACGTGCATAACTTTCACATACGGACTCCGTTTGAGGTGCACGAGTACTTGATTGAAAGCTTATTTCGTTCTCTTTCCAACGAATCCAGCCTCACCTCCAAATTCCTTTCGAGCGCACCACAATTGTCAAAAGAGTCAAAGGATGTTTTTGAGTCGAACTTGGGCCCATGGGCCTTGTAACCCTAGGCAGCCTGTACTGTTCATGTGGTTACTATTCATGCATGAACAGTACCACCGCCCCCTTCTTTCACCTCTCCCTCCTATACATAGTGGCCGTCGCCATTAGGGTTTGGCGGATTTCGTTTGCTTAGTTTTTCCATTGTGAAAACTCTTGTTCTTCGCTTGTGTCGACTAGACCAACCGTAAAGAACCTCTGCGGAATCCCACCTTTTGAACTCAATTATATATTTGCAATTCAGATTGCTCGTTACTTTGTTCTTGCTTGTTCTTCGATTGCTTGCAGGAATTGATCCTCGTGATCAAGTCAATCGGGTCTTTGGCACGGTTGATAACGACTTGGTGATTAGTTCAACGATTGCTTGGTTCGTACGTACTGCGTTCGTAGGCTGGATCGTGAGAGTTGATCATCATCCAATCAAAATTTATCCTTCTCATCGAAAGATTGGGACGACAACAGTTCATCAGTACTGCCCGAGCTAGGCTAAAACTTAGGGATTTGAGATGGCTTGGTCAGGGACCAATGATAAATACGGGATATGACCCGAGCATTGAATGGTCAGAGCCACTCAATGATATAGGAGATGGAATCTCCACTAGTACTTTACAACTAAACTCAATTTATGAAAACCTGCGTTAGTAAATGCGAAGTCTTAGGATTTGCTACTACTTATTCTATTTCAATAAATGGCTTTGTGCAAAATAAAAGAACTATAAACCATCCTTGATTAGCCTTGCATGGCTTTGTGCAAAATAAAAGAACCATAAACCTTCCGTGATTAGCCTTGCATATATGATAATTGCATTGTGTGCTGGCTCGCGAGTACGGTTGTGTACTCATGCTCGCTATTTATATTCTTTTAGTCAGTAAGCATAAAAGAAGGTTATAGGGACAATTATGGTGTTGATCAAGACTGATGATCAAGAAGGCCAAGAACTAGGTCGCGAGCCTACAGTCGATTGCTGGTGGGTATATCATGAGGGTTCCATGTGTTTCACTCTGATTCTACTTTCGTTGTTGTTCTCTGAAAGGTATTTGGCCTGTCTGGCCATTCTGCAAGTCAAAAGTCATAAGGTATATTTATGTTTTGTTTAATATTATGCAATAGCTTTACATTTTTGTGATATGTGTTTGAACCAACAATGTAACTATATGTGTTATCTACTGATCTAGGTAATAGCACAAATATACACAGTGGGTCTCAAGTTACAAATTTGGGGTCCAACAGGCTTGGTATCAGAGCATATCGACTCTAGGTCGTGATCTTAGTTAGCATGATCGTTAGTTTCATTAGTAGAAGTTTTCAAAAATCTATTTGCATCTCAAAAGCTTTATGTAAAATATAAGTAATATTGCTCATTCTTATCCCTCCTAAAGATTTCTCTCTTACCTATGTCAGATCTTCTTTTGATTTCAAAAAGTGATTGGTTTCTTCTTTTCTTACCATAGCTTCAAAAACTTAAGTTCAAGAACGTGACAACTTGCTAAGGTAGGGCAATCTCATTTTGAGTAACCTTTGCGCAGAATGTGCACTCCCATGTGTGATACCACAAGTAGATGATTGTATTATTGAGAGATTTTAGTTGGAACCTGTGTACTGCCTATTTTGCCCATGGGCATCGTATTTCGCAGTCACGGGAAAAGCTTGTTTTAAAAATATTTGTGTGATTGTTTGCGCCTTCCTTGATTTTTGTAAGTGAAAATTTTAAAAGAAAAATGGGTTTAGTGACCTTATCCCCTCGACCTTCTCCCTATCTCATGCTAATCTCCTTCATTCTTTGCTGAAAACGCCAACAGACAACAAGACCAAGGTAACAAGTATGCAAGCTCAAGACAAAGCCCTATCAAAAGTTGCCAACCCTGGCTTCAATTGTCCAGACAAGACCCTTAAGCGTCACCAAACGTCAGATGGGATTCAACGCACTGCCACGTGTTTCAGATGTGGCAAGGTGGGCCACTTTGTATCCCACTACCCTGAGGGGCGAAAATGGCAAAAGCAACACACTTGCTTTAGCTATGATAAAGTGGGGCACTTCGCTAGGAATTGTCATCTAAAGGAATCAAACAAGGTAGTCGTGAAGGTCGAGGCATGTCGACGCTGTGGTAAGGAAGGACATTATATTGACCAATGCAATACCAACTACCCCAACTGCAATGAAGACCACCCACCAGGAAACAATCCCTGACTAAGAAAGCACATGAGGTAGCCTGGACAATGGATTGACACAAGATGTAACTATATGTGCTATCTACTGATCCAGGGAATGGCACAAATATACACAGTGGGGTCCCAAGTTACAAATTTGGGGTCCGACAGACAAGGCCCAAAAGTTGACAGCCTCCTGCACAACCTCTTTGAATTTGTACATGACTCATTGCCTGACCTCGTTTTGGTGGTACTCTCATGGTACACGGGATCCTTTGTCCACGACGAGGTTGTCAAACTAGTATGTGTTCCACTTAGATGGAACCGCCTGTTGTTCCACTGCATCCTCCTCATCAGATCCTTCATCTTCCGACAATACCTGGTAGTCCTCATCGTCGCAAGCCATTCTTTGAACTAGGTCTTCGATCTCCTTACCTTCGTCGGCAATCCCACTTGCTTTCCAGACCAAAGGAGTTTCTTCCACACGGTCTTCATCAGCAACATCAGTAACTCCTCGACCTTCGGCCATTGTGTGTGCTATGCTATGGCTAGAGTCCCCGACTTCTTCTTCAGCATCACCACCACCTTCTTATTCAGCCGCAGATGTAGGAATGGTCTTGGCATATGCCTAAGCCAGAAGGACCAAATCCCACCCTTGCTCCCTGGCCCTACGTACATATGACTGCCATGAGCTTGTTCTTCTTGTTTTCTTGAGCTACACTAACTCTCAATATGTGCCCAGTAGTGCTCGGTTGTCAAGGCAACTCAATCTCAGATCATACACAACATGATCCAAATCGAAAGTGTAGAATAACTACCGCATCACAGCGCCCCCATATACGTTGCTCTGGTTTTGTTAGGGTTACGAGCACCAATTGGACAAATCAACCCCCTCAGGACCCTTCAGAACAATCACCTGACTGTAGTAAATTTTGAAACTGATTGCGCCCGATATATTCGACATACTGCACCATAAACAAGATTTCCATAATTAACCACATATCTAAAACTAAACTACACACCGAAAAGGATGTACTACAACATACTACACTACATAACCATACATCTAAAACTCTATAATCCATTCAGTTCAAAACTTTACGCATAAGGTGGACAACTGAATGGGCAGTGCTTCGCTGGCTCCTCTCCTCCCCTATACTTCTCTCTCCTCCTCTCCCTTCACTCCCTCTTTCTCTTTTTCTGAATAAAAGTGAGTTATACCCTAATTTTAGGGTCTTTTATTGGGGAGGTTGTGTTGCCATTTGGAATGGTGACTGGAACTTGCTTCATCCCTATCGCCATTTTGAATAGAGATTTGCCTAAATTTTAATATTAAAAAAAATTACCCGACATGCCAACCCCGCCTCTGCAAAAGCCTATCCAACCAAGTAAACTATAGCCCATTCTCTTCTCATCTACTTACACTTGTCTTAGAACTCTACTCACCACCATGTCTCAGTCGTCTAGTTCAATGAGATGAAGAGCGGTGGTGCTAACGAATGCAAGGCGCGTGAACTGCCTAAACTGCGGGGTCCATGCAAATGTCCTATACTCCAACACCGAAGAGAACAAGGGGTGTGTATTCTACAAGGGTCTATATTTCATGGTGAGTTTGATTTCTGTGAATGCTGGTATTTGCATTTTGGGTTTGTTTGTCACATCTTTTCCACTATGGTCCAATGGTGAACCTGCGATTTTTAGGCCGATGTTTGCCAATACTTTCAGTGGGCGGATTCTGTTGGTGCCGTGGTGGAAAAAGTAGTTGAACGTCCACCTGTAGTTCCATATGGTCGAATGGTGAACATGCCACCTGCGGATGAGCGCTTGGACGGCATTCTTTACCTCCTGAAGTGGCTCGAGAAACTTATGTGTGTGTGTATCCTACTGATAGTGTGTTCAATATGTATTAGGTAGTAGTCGTTGTCTGCATAACGGATTCATGTATGAATGATGTTGTATGCTTGTTTATGAATTGCAAGATGTCTTCAACTTTTGGCAACTGGATTTGTATAAACGTAACATGACTAGGAATAATTGTATTACAAAATGAGACTTCAATACCATAATACTGCATACCGAAAAGACAACACACTATGATGCTAGCTTTTCAGACCAAAATGACCAAACTCTGCCACGCCACCTTTTTAAAACGAAAAGATTGCAGCCTGTCACACCGTACACTGCCACCTTTGCAAACTGAAAAGACAACACACTGTGACGCTAGTTTTTCAGACCAAAATGACCACATCCTGCCACACTACCTTTTTAGACCGAAAAGACAGCATCCTATCATGCCACACTGTGAGGACCCCAATTTATTTGGCTTGTAATGCTTAACCAACCACCTGGTCCTAGCATTACAAATCAAATAAACTGATCCTCGAGATATGTATACTTCGAGCGATACACACCTCGGTACAAAATTAGACATCAACTCCATTCCAAACATAGAGTCCAAACACTACACTACTAACGGAAGATAAACAAATAGTAGAGTTATTACAAACAAAGGCCGACAGGCCACGAGGTACACAAATAACAAGAACGACAGCGGAAGCAAAAGTGTTATAAGATGGCTATAAACAAAGCCAATCGTGCCTCCAACCCACAAGGCATCTGACCGACCGCCAAGTCTAGTCGTCCACTAAAGCGGCAACACTGACTCACGAAGTGAGGCCCTTGGGGCTCACCTTCTTCCTCTGCTACAAAAACATTAAGCAAAGCACGAGTACAAAGATTGTCTTTGTACCCGCAAGACGACGTGTGAACTAGCGCACTGTTCATATGCTACATGCGGAGCTTATCAGTGGAGGTCATATGTTTCATTTGCATAAAGCCAACTTTATTTGCAATAATGTAATCTGATTTAAAGGCAAGTTTGCAATTCATTTTAAGATTGAAATAACAAATAAGGATATTAATAACAAAAGCGAAAGATAAACCACCTAGAAGTGACTATCCCAATAGTCACCATTAACAATAGCACGAATCCCGCATTCGTACCACCCATCAAGTTTTAATTTAAATGTTGTAGTCTAACTCTTGAAAAGCTTACCCAAGCGTGTCCATCACCTAGGACGAGGCTATTCGAATAGTTTTAACCTGCAGGGTGTACCACTGCACCCACACTTGCATCGCCTTAAGCCAAAGCACACTACCGAAGGTATGCTTGCATGACTAAGTCCTACGAGACTTTTCCAATATTGTGTATTAACTACGAGCCGCTCGTATGGATAGAAATCCATACGCTTACATGGTAAAGCCGAAAAGACAACTACCCGCTCGTGGTAAAGCTTTTCGGACAACTACCATGCTCCCAACACCATCCCTCTTGCGACCTCCTGCGACCTGAGCCAATACACGCCAAAGTACTAGGTCAAGAGAGGTCCCATATACTCTAGTGTGGTTAGCGGCGAAATGCTGGATAAAAATTCACTCACAAGATGTTCGGTCCTTAATTGACCGGGCACCATTCCATCACACCCAAGAATCACACCATCTTACCATTGTGCCGCGTCGAAATCATTTTATTTTGTTTTCATTTTGAGATTTGTAAATAACAAGGCATAAGAACAATAATAATTTCATGTGATCAAGATTATCAACTAAGTTGATAATCGCCAAATCTAGGAAGCTAGGCATGGCTAAGCATCCGAACACGTAAACTACTAAGTGATAAGAGTTCATCCAACGAACCCTAATCACAAAGAAATAACCTAGGCTCGGTAGTAGAGATCAATATTTCACCTACAGGATATGCAACACGGATTTAACTAATCAATTTAACACAAATTAAGCAATGCATACATCTGATTGAAACAAAATATTAGACTTTAAAATACGGGATAAACATGATCAAAGCGCTTGTTCGGGCTGTTGCTCTTTCGTAATGCTTAACTCATTGCAGAGGATCGCTCTCGGGGTTACCGCAAATGTCGAAGCCTAACGATTGAACAAATAACGTGAATAAGAACGAATAACACCGACAAAACTCAAATATACACAACATCAAAACATACCAAAACTCACACAAAGAACCTAGGTGAAATAACAAAATTTTTAGAAACAGAGAATAATTTATTTTAAGATATTATGAATTTTCCCATGAATTTTCTAAACTAAAAACACATCAAAGCACTAGTTAAATAATTAACAAATTTTGAAGAACAGAAACAAGATCTAAACCGATCCCGATAATTAGTATACTAAAAATGAAATTTTACAGAATTGGGTTCATTGGATTTGGACAATTATTGAAAGAGATATACATTTTCTAATTTGGAGATTACATTCTACAACATTAAATTAATAAACAGATTTTTGATACAGGACAAGGTTGGAAATAATTTTAGTAAATAGTACATTTAAAATGAAAATTAACAAAGACTGGTTTCATGCAATTTGGATAAAAATTGAATTAGTTATGCATTTTCTAAATTTAATTGAATTAACAAAAGAATGAAAAGCATTTCGAAATACTAAAGCATTTAAATCTTTTCTACCAGCAACCAATCACCCCAGACAACGATGGGCCCAGCGAAGGTCTTGACGGAGACAGATCGCCATGAAGGTGGCGTCGGCGTGATTCGAGAATACGTCTTCTGGCTTACCAAAGTGCAAACCTAACATACTCTCACAGAGAAATACGCTTACCGGCGGAGAAAACGCATTACGAGCTACACAACCTAATCGACAAAGACGGACCCACATGGCGGCTCGACTCAGAACAAACAACGGCGGACTAAAGATTTTCTAAACGTGATTAGCCAATAGGGCCCACAAGTCGAGACTCAAACTAGACATGATTAGAGTTAAACTAATCATCACCGCGGCTCACCCGCAAGACGGACGGACGGCGGCGGCGCGCGGTGATCTAGCTAACGATGGGTTTCGGCGAGTGAGTGATACCTTCGGTTCGCGAAGATCTCGCGAACACGATGGCGGTGATGCGGACCCACGGGATGCGGCGAGGCGAAATCGGGCGCGAACGGAGGCGGAGAAGAAGACACGGTGCTCGCGGAGAAGACGCTGCGAGCTTCGAGAAGACCCCGGAAGGTGTGCTTAAGCTTCGCCTCAACACCAGGAGCAAGAAGCACACGATAACGCCGACGAAGAAGGCCCGAAACGGCCGGAATTTCCACGGCGCGGAAAACCGAGCTTGAGAAGAATTGGTCGCATGCCCACAACGATGCACAAAAGCGAAAACAATCCCGCCCGTTAGACTCAGTGCATCAGTGCGATCCTAAGGGACCAAGTGACGAGGCTAGAGACTCACCAGATCGCAAACGAGCTCACGGGACCGAGATCGCCGGAGGCGGAGACGACGATACTGCCCCTGGTGATTCACTGGACGCCAAGGACCCGGGTTGGGCAAAATGGAGGCGGCGTCGAGCGTGGATCACGGTGGTGCGATCGGCTCAAGGCGGCGCTAATTTATGGCGCTACGCGTCCTCTTCTCCTAGAAACAGAAGCGGCGAGAAAGCGAGAGCGAAGGAAACGAAGAATGGATGAGCGCGGTGAGGTTATAAAGCTCGCGATGCTTTGGAGAGGACACGCGTCCCCGACGTGGCGGCCGACGAGCAACGTGGCAAGCATGCGAGTGCGCCACGAGCTCGCGGTGGCGCGGAGAAGCGAGGGCGTCATCGACGGTGGGGTCCACTTGTCGATGATAGCGCGGCGGTGCGAACCGGTGGTTTGACTCGACCCGAATGTATCGACCGTTGGATCTAAAATGAAGCGGTCGAGATTGATGTATGCATTCGGACAGTCGGTTGATTCGACGACGCTGGCCGCACGATCCGCATCGGACGATCGACAATGATCGGGCTCGCATTGCGGCGATTAGGCGGTGCGACCGAGCCATTTAGGTGCGGTCGGACTCGAGCCTGAGGTTGGGTCCGAGCCGAGGAACAGCGATTCGAGTTTGATTTCAAAAGGTGATAAGGTTTGAGGAATTTTTAAACGTAGCTCCGAGCTCCAAAAATTCAAATTTTTATGGTAGCTAATCGAACAGAGGACTCCCTTGTGTAATTTCTCCGGGAGTTCTCATGCATTAGATTTCTCCCAAGAAAATTCACAAGTCTTGCTAAGGGTTTGACCGCATTTCTAAACTGGTTTGACTTGGGCATTTCAAATAGCAACTAAAATCTAAAAATTGTGAAATAATTCGGGGAGGTAGATAGGATGATCAAGATGATAGGAAAAATAATTTCAGAAGATGATCACAAGTTTGAAAGCTAAGAATTTGCTGATAACAATTTCTATTCACAAGAATTTAATTCTAGAAAATGGAAATTGCTAGGGAAAATTTGGAAAACTTCCAAATGATTTGATGAGACAACAAAAGTTTTTATTTATCCTCAAAATTTTACATTGGAAATACAAACCCTAAGTTAGGGCTGTTACACACACACTGCCACCTTTGTAGACCGAAAAGAAAGCACACTGTAACGCCAACTTTTCGGACCGAAATGACCACACTCTGCCACGTCATATTTTTAGACTGAAAAGACCACACCCTGTCACACCACACACTGCCACCTTTGCAGACCAAAAAGATAAAACACTACGACGCTAGCTTTTCAGACCGAAATGACCACAAGCTGCAATGCCACCTTTTCAGACCGATGTCTTGTCTCTCTCCCTCCACCCTCAGCACTACACCCTATCTGCTTATAAAAGGAGGTTGAAGAGAGCTGGAGAACACTACACCACCACATCCAACACTTCACTCCAACTTGGTTCACACAACAGAGAGAAAGGAGATGTCAAATTCCTTGTCGAACTTCTATGCGAAGATACCGCAAAAGCGCAAGTGGCTTGCTGAGAGGGCTAAACCCTACCCAGATTATTCTATGAAGGATGCACCAGTATCACCGGAGTTCCCATACCCGTGATGTTTGTGCAAAGAACCGACAAAGATCATTCAGTCCATACACTCGGCGACCACCGCCCGGGTGTAGTACACGTGCGAGAATATCCTCGTAAGAGAATCTTACACACATATAGATTTTTTACATCTTACATTGCATTCTACATATCTCTAACTTCATCCGCGCATAATGGGAGCCGGAGATGCATTACAACTTCTTCCAATGGATCGACGGCCCGGACATGTACGATAGGGCGTTCATCGGGTAGAAGTACATGTTCCACTACACGAAGCGACCCGAGACCTTTGAACGCTGAAACCTTACATACTCAACCCTATTAAAAGGGCATCGGAGGAGCTCAGGAAAGCAGGGTAGTGGTGGAGGACCCCCGAACAGGACGTTGAGTATAAGCGGGCCGAGCGCGTGGATGATAAGGGGAAGGCTCCTGCTAGTGAGACCGAAGGTCGTCCATGCTTTGCATTCTTGTATGTCCATGCTTTGCATGCCTACTTTCAGAATGTCCATGCATGCTCCAAAGAATACCTAAAAAGAGTTTTTAAAAGGCCGTCCATGCTGGCATTCTTGTAGGCTTAAAAACTCTTAGGACCCTCCTTGCATGCTCAAGAATAACATAGAATGCTCCAAAGAAGAAAAGAAAAACTTTCAGAAGTCTTTCATGGTCCCTATCAATGTCTCTCAAAGGAAAATGGAACACCTTGCGGCTACTTTTGGATGTCAAATAGGCTCTTACCCTTTTACTTACATGGGATTGTCTTTAGGCTTAACAAGACCTAAAGTTGAAGATTATTTCCTATTAGTGCAAATAATTGAAAGGAGACTAGTAAATTGTGCTACTTTTTTTTAGTCAAGGGGGCAAGTTGACTCTTGTTAACTCAGTGCTCACTCAAGTGTCAATCTTCTACATGTGTAGCCTTAAAATCCCTCAAACAGTATAAAAGCAGATTGACAAATTCAGAAAGCACTGTTTGTGGAGAGGATCTAACATCAATGCTAAAAAGCCCCCTTTAGCAGCTTGGAAAATGGTTTGTCGGCCCAAGAAACATGGAGGATTAGGAATTCTTCACATTGGTACCCAGAATGGTGCTCGTTTGCTTAAAAACCTTCATAAATTTTTCAATAGAGCAAATTTGCCTTGGGTGAAGCTTATTTTGTCAACCTATTATCTGGAAAACAAGCTTCCTTCAGTGACTGGTGTTGGGTCTTTCTGGTGGATGGATAACCTCAAGCTTCTTAATCTCTACAAGGGAATTTCAAAGTGCACATTAAAGGATGGTAGATCAGTGTGCTTCTGGCAAGACATTTGGAACAATAAGCTACTCTCTTTTCAGAACCGTCGGTTATACTCATTTGCAAAATCAACTAATCTGACAGTGGCATAGGTGTACCTTATTGAACCTCTTCAAGATTTGTTTCACTTGCCACTATCAGTTCAAGCTTTTGAGCAATTTGGCTCCTTGCTAAGCTTCTTACATGAGTTGTTGTTGGTAGAAGAAAATGATGTATGGACATACATTTGGCATCATGAAAATTATTCCTCTATTAAGGCATATAAGGTTCTTATGGGCCAACAACAATGTCATGCTTTGTTTGCTTGGATTTGGAAATCTTCATGTTAGTTTCGACAAAGTATTTTTCTGGTTATTATTGAAAGATCGCCTGAATACCAGAAACCTGCTTAGGAGGAAACAATGTTCTTTGCAAAGCTATCTCTATGTTTTGTGTAGTCACCAAGAAGAGGAAACTCTATACCACCTATTTTTGGTTTGATTTTGCACAAGCTTGTTGGGATTTTCTTTGCCCTGCCAGGCAAGTTGGATTGTCAACTTTTGAAACTTTGGAGTTCATTAAAGGGGTTCACAATTTACTGTTCAGTATGGAAATAATCATTCTTGCCTGCTGGAGTATTTGGATTGTTAGGAATAATAAAATTTTCCAAAATGTGGATCCTTCAGTGGGCGATTGGAAGGCTCGGTTCAAAGCAGACTTCGCTATGGTTACCCATGGTGCGAAGAATAAATATTTACCGTAAATTCAAGAATGGCTAGATAATATCTTCTGGCCTTTTATCCTTGTACACCCTTTTCACTTTTCAACTTGTAACTATTTAACTTCTTTCTAACATATTTAATATATTTACAGTAGGACCATCTTGGTCTTACTGTTTTATTATCAAAAAAAGAAGAAAAGCAAAAAAAGTTGGAGCTTGTGAAGTAGATTGTAAGTAAGGACGAGGTAATTCACGTCGTTCTCATCTCGTTTCACAAGAGAACTAGCTAATCCAGTCAGAAGTAGACCTATAAACCACTGTGACAACCAATGTGGCTTAAAGTCCCTTCTTGACAACCACTATTATGAAGGCTACCTTGTCTTATAAACGATTTATAATTGCTTACCTGATAAAGCATTTGTCTTCTAGTGCTTGCTCCAAACGTTTCATCAAGGTACTGCAGTGTGACAAGAGTTGCAAATTAGTCTTCTTTTACATTCAAACCAGCCAACCTTGTACAAAAAAAATCATTGATCGCCAACCCTCGTGTAATGAACTTCAAGATCGACGATAGCTCTCTGCTATGGAGTTCTTGTAAGGTCGACAAGACTGACTAGTGCAGGGTGAATATGCGATTTAAAAATATTTTGATCAAAATTGGTTTTATATGCAGTAGTGCAAATCAAAATGGTTTTATACAATTAAAGCCTATATCAACTAGTCTTAACTAAGTGCACCAACAACCTAAGTCTATGTCAAAGTTTGCAATCCTAAGGTGATAAGCAACCAATTCAATTCTATGAATGTAAATTGCAAGAATATAAAGCACAATGACACACAATCTTTTTCCCGTGGTGATCGGAGACTTGCTAGTCTCCTGAAGTCCACAATGAGGTAAGCCCAAACGAATTTGTAATACCCCAAAAGTATTAGAAAGAATTAACGGGAGAGAGTTATTTGAATTTCAACTGTTTTTTCAGGATTTAAAAAGGGATTTTAGAATTTCTCTTGAAGGGGATTAAATCTTGGGCCAAAGGCCCATAGTCTTGGCCCATTAGGGGCAGTCAAAACCCCTAGGGTTACTGTAGCATGTGACCTGCTGCATGCCGCCGCCGCTTACAAGATCACCCTCCTCCCCAAGCAGCCCCATCCTCCATTGGTGCCTCCCTTCCTCTCCGTCGGTGCTCTTTGTTGCCGATCAAGTGAAGAAAGGAGAGGAGATCATCTTCGCGGGCCAAATCTTCACCTTCTGCGATTCTACAAGGGTAACGTCTCGTGTTCTTCGTTGGTTGTTGCGTAGTAGTTGCGGTTGATGTTGTTTGGTAGATTGAATTTCGTCGGTTTAATAGATCGCGTTACGTCCAAAGAGTTTGGACGACATTTTCATGTTTTTAGAGGTAGAATCGGGATCCACCTCCTAGAGATAGTTGGCTTATGTTCTTAGCTTTGGTGGCGCTAAGAACGCCCAAATCCGATTAACGGTGCGGGAGTTATGAATTTTTAATATCGCTGTCCTGCTGATCCGCCACTTTGGGCAGATTGTAGGAAACTTGATAAAACTGTTAGTTAAAGTGGAAATCGAGGATCTCATTATAACGAAAAATGTAGGTAATTTTCATACCTTTCGGAGAGATAAAGAACCCAAGATTTGGACTTTCGTAGCAAAAGTTATGATAGTTTTAGTGATCTATCCGAAAACCCGACGTGAATTTGTTGTTATGATAATTAGCTCGATAGAGTTATTAGATGACTGAATCAAGAGGACTCACCAACTAGGTTTAGATGGAGATTTTGTTAAGCTTTAATTAGAGTCCAAGAACACCTTATTTGAACCTCTGTACTAAAAGTTATGAATTTTAGAACGTGACTATCCACAGAGGGACAGAATAACACTTAGAAGTTGGGGTTGGTTCAGCGCTAAAGGAACTATTGCAGTTCGTGTTTACTCTTATAGTTGTTTGGCCTATTACTCGTTATCTTAGCGTGCATTATAAATATATTCAGGTGGAGGTTTGATCCCGAGGCAGCCCTTCTCGCACGTCCCTCGTACTCTCGCGTTAAGGCAAGTATAGTGATGGATATGATAGAAAACATTGCATGCCATTGTTTGATAAATACTAGGAGTATTTGTGTTATCCATGATTGTTATGGTGGTATGTTTGGTATTGTTCATGGTTTCTAGTGATATGAGTTATGTGTTATTCATGGATGTTTGAAAGTTATGAAGTCTATGATACATGCTAGTATTGATATATTAGCCGTGTTTTATTGATAGTATGATATGCTGGTTAAAGATGAGGAATGCTTATGATATGAGTGACTGTTAATCATGTATGGTATTGATGTTGTTCATGCTTATTGCAAAACGGTAATTGTTCATATGCACCATGAGAGCATTCATAATACCAGTCACGTGGTGACCAGAATGCATATTTGAGGTCTCCGTCATGTAGATGACGGTTGAGATCCCACATTCGTGGAATATGGGCATTGAGAAGAGGTCCCCATCATGTAAACGATGGGCTTATGGTCCCCACACTTGTGGAGTGTGGGCTTGAGGTCCCCTATACTTGCGGAGTATTGGGCAATTGGTCTCTGTGCTTGCGAGCACAGGCATGGGTATGCAGCGACGGTTGCATACCTCGACATCGTGTAATGTACAAAAGAGAAAGATAAGGAGCATTTGAGCATTTGCATAGCATGAGCATGTGATACTTTTGGTGTGTAGCTGGATGGATAATAATTGATGATTTACCATTATGTATGTCGTTGATGCCATGAATTGTACTTGCCGAGTCGGTGGACTCACTCTTGCTTTTATTGTTGTTTTAGGTACCCAATCCAAGAACGACATGCATGGGAGGAGTAGCTCTATGTTCACACGCACACTACCATGAACCTTCTAAAGTTGATTAAATTTCAAATCATGCCTTAATAAATGAGCAAATTGCTTAATTGATTTAATATGATGATGTTTTCGTGTTGGATTATTTGTAATAACGAAGACTAGCATATTTGGATATTGGTGATTATGCTCTAGTCACTTAGTATGTCATGAATGCCTACTGATTATGCTGAATGTTCAATTGTTTAATTTGGATAAATGTAATTGTTGGAACCCTTGGTAAAGTTAGCTAAAGAGAGAAGGTTCTGCCGGAATTTAGTAAAGTGTCTTGGTTTTAATCTGCTTTGTTGTTAGTTTAGTAGCATTCCAGGGTCGTGTTGGGCTGGGGTGAATTTAGTAAAGTGTCTTGGTTTTAATCTGCTTTGTTGTTAGTTTAGTAGCATTCCATGGTCGTGTTGGGCTGGGGTGTTACAGGATTGGCCAACTCCACGAATTAAGCCAACACCTTGAATCCACTAGGATTTGTGTTCCTCCACTCCGAAGTTGGTGAGATCTAAACCACTCACAACACACAAATTTTCTCACGGCCTTCTTTGAGAAGATCACTAGCACAACTCTTTCAAGCCATCTAAGAGACGACAACCTCTAAGAATAATAAGTCAGAGACGCCCACTTCAACGAATCAAGTGCTGAAACTCGATGGATACACAATCCATAACTAAGTGCAACACATACACAATGATTTGCCTCTCCAAGCTCACTAAATGCAACACATGCACATAAGAGAAGAGAGGGCTTACTATTAGCTCAAGGAAGATGAATAAGGCGCCAACAACTTCACCCAACCGGCCACAAGGGGTGTATTATACTCCACGCCCAAAAACTAGCCGTTGAGCAAAGTCCCAGTAGAAAAACAGTCAAACCGGTCTGATCGCCAACACATGGATGATCAGACCAACTTGCCTTGCAACGGCTAGAAAACTAGACATTATAGAGGTTGCCAGCCAGACCGCCCACACAGGCACCAGTGAGACCACTCGACCGGTCTAACCACTCGCAACAAGCAAGGCGCATACATACTACTTCTCCGGCAGACCAACCAACACATCGCAGTCTGATCGACCTCGGCAGAAGGACGTAAGAACCGAGGAAATTCAAACTTTGACCTAAAAACTTCCTTGTGTGTGGATGATGATCAAGATGAGATGTATTCCCATATATCCTAGCAAGCTAGATTATAGTAGAAACACCAAGAAAAACCAAAGGAACATGCAAAATCCCAAAGGCTGATGTTTTGATTGAGTGCTCAAGAGAGATGTTTTGATTGAGTGCTCAAAAGAGAGCAAGAATAAGAAAGAACTCCTTTGGAGGAAATCATGCTTGGATTGATTTGAGAATATTGTTGGTTTACAGCTACTCCATCATGAAGTACAAAAGCTCAACACTTGAGCGCTCAATCAAAACATCTCTCACAAACTCTAGCCTCCTCTACTCTACTTTTCCCCAAATCATAATTATGGTTTACATTTGGAAGGCATGAGAGGCTCCAAATCCGAACCTCTCTCTTTTATAGTGGAGGCTAGTTTTAGAGAGAGAAATCTAATAGGCATCCATTAGGCCCACACACAAATGAGTCTACACTCACGCACGCTTCTTAAAACGGATGATGATACCAAAATACCTCTTCTCGGTCCTTCTCCAAAGACTGAGTTCAATTGTCGTGAAGCAATCCCATGTTTCACCAAGTGTAGGTTGATCAACGAGTATCTTCATGTCAGGAAGTCTCTCTCATTCGGCTTCCATCGAAATCACCATGGCACTTGCACCGACCCCTATACTGCTTGATGCAACCCATCGCATCGAACTTCTCGTTCGGTCGTACTTG
The DNA here is from genome assembly GCA_036346255.1 of Ampelocalamus luodianensis. Lineage (NCBI taxonomy): Eukaryota > Viridiplantae > Streptophyta > Magnoliopsida > Poales > Poaceae > Ampelocalamus > Ampelocalamus luodianensis. The sequence goes on along the minus strand of CM070620.1, from coordinate 71,844,979 downwards.
TCCATCTTGCATCATGCTTGGGTCCAATGACTTCACCTAGCATCCTTGGTCATTTTTTACCTCAGCTCTCCTAGCCTAGTCCCAATCATTCTCATCATTGACCTCCAAGCCTCCTGCATAATAATAGACCAAGAAATCGATTTCGGGCACTAGTTCTTCACAACTTTACCCATGTTAGTCAAACAAGTATCATGCAACACATATGCACTAAAAACCATGACTTTGACCTAACTCACGAACATCACCGCCTTCTCGACGCATGATCGGGGCTCGCTATCGATCGCCATCCATGGCGGCCCGAACGTCGCCAACCGGCTCGATCACAACCATCGGGCCGGTCTCGATCGCTTTAGACATTTTGCGCACGGACCTGAAAGGTCGCTCTCTGGACATTTCAACAAAACTCTATCTATTTTTGCCTCGGACGTGAAAGGTCGCTCTCTAGACATTTCGGCAAAACTCTATCTATTTTTGCCTCGAAACTCCATTTTCCATGAAACTTGGTGCAAACTCACCTACTAACACTCCTACACATGTGTTTAATCACATTCCTCGAAATTCCAAAGTTGCCTTTTTGACCGGTCAGACCGCCACCCTGACCCGTTTGTCCGTCAACCCACAGCCGGCCAGTATGACAACCACCATGGCCGGTCAGACCGCTGGCCAGTCGGTCAAACCACAACCAGGTCGATCAGACTTCCTGACGACTAACAACGGTCAGAATTTTGCGAAAAATGAGGGTTTCACCAAACACTTCGACGTTATTGTCAATTGTTCATCACATTGAGATTAGGAGAATATCTCCATGACATCCTCAATTTCTTTGTCCAAGACGGTTCATCACATTGAGATTAGGAGAATATCTCCATGACATCCTCAATTTCTTTGTCCAAGACGTGTCGTAGTACCCAAAAAAAGGAAGGGGAAATTTACAAGAAGACGAAAGAAAAAGAATAGCAATGGGTATGCAAGAGAGGGTAGATCAAACAGATGGTACAAGCAAGAAAAATTCCATCAAATTTGTTAAGTTTCCCTTGAAGAAAATCCCAAGAACTCATCCTCCTCCTCCATTAGATTGTGGATGGACATTGCCCGATCAAATGTCAGCACCCAGAACCCGAGAACCAAGCCCTTTCGGCATTGCAGCAAAAGGCAAAGCTTGGAAAAGGAAACACGATAGAAGTAATGAAAGGGAGGAAATGAGCGAGCGAGCAAGCGGCGGCGGCATACCGACGATAAGGAGGACCTTGGTGGTGCCGTGGATGATGATCCTAGATGTATTCGCACATGTCCTAGTATAGTAAGCTAGATCACAGCATGAATACCAAGAAAACCAAAGGAACAAGTAAAATCCGAAAAGGCATCAAAGAGAGAGCAAGAACAAGAAGGAACTTATCTAGAGAAAAATGGTTTGGATTGATTTGAGAAGATTGTTGGTTTACAACCACTCCACCATAAAGTGCAAAAGCTCAGCACTTAGTACTCAATCAAAACATCTCTCACAAACTCTAGCCTCCTCTACTCTACTTTTCTCCAAATCACAAATTAGGGTTTACACTTGGAAGGCATGAGAGGCCCCAAATCTAGACTGCTTCCTTTTATAGTGGAGGCTAGTTTTAGATAGAAAACCCTAACAGATACCCATTAAGCTCATACACAAACGGGTCTACACTCACATATATTTCTAAAAGCTGGTGATGAACCGGGTTTTTCAAATCCGTCCCTTTGTGAACTTCATCTTCATTTGGCCTAAACCGCCTCTCCTTACACCACGGTTTTACCAAAGGTCACCAAAACAGTATTTTGGTGAATATACCAAAATACTCGTTCTTGGTCCTTCTCCAAAGACCAGGTGCAATCGTTATGAAGCAATCCTATGCTTCGTCACGTGTAGGTTAATCAACGAGTATCTTCATGTCGGTAAGTCTCTCCCATCCGGCTTCCATCGAAACCACCATAGTATTTGCACCGACCCCCGCGCCGCTTGATGCAACTCATCGTACCGAACTTCTCTTCTGTCATTCTTGTCCATCTTACGCCATGCTTGAGTCCAATGTCTTCACTCGACATCTTTGATCGTTTTGGACATCAGCTCTCCTAGCCTAATCCTGATCATCCTCATCGTTGACTGTTGTTGACCTCCAAGCCTCTTGTATAATAATAGACCAAGAAATCGATTTCGGGCATAAGTTCTTCGTAACTTAACCCACGTTAGTCAAAACATGCATCATGCAACACATATACACTGAAACCCATGATTTTGACATAACCCACGAAGATCACTGCCTTCCCGGCGCATGATCAGGGACTAGCCAATCAAACCACGCCCATGGCGATCTAAACGTTTGGCCGATATCGATCGCTCGAAATTCCCAATGACCGAAGGTCGGTCTCTAGATATTTCGGCAAAACTCTATCAACTTTTGCGTCGAAACTCTATTTTTCATGAAACTTGGTACAAATTCACCTACTAAGACTCCTACACAAGTGTTTGATCATATTCCTCAAAATTCCAAAGTTGTCCTTTTGACCGGTCAGACCGCCACCCTGGCTGGTCAGATTGTCGACCAGTCGGTCAAATCGCCACCAGGCCGGTCAAACCTCCTGACAACAGTCCGAATTTTGCCAACAAAGATGGGTTTCACCAAACAGCTCGACGCTATTGCCACGTGCTCATCACATTGAGATTAGGAGCATATCCCTGTGATATCTACAGTTTCTTTGTTCAAGACATACCATAGGAAACAAAAAAAAGGGACGGGAAATTTACAAGAAGACCAAAGAAAAAAATAGCAGTGAGCGGGTATGCAAGAGAGGGTAGATCTTACAGACGGTACAAGTAAGAAAAATTCCATCAAATTTGTTAAGTTTCCCTTGAATAAAATCCCAAGAACTCATCCTCCTCCATCAGATTGTGGATGGACATTGCCCGATCAAACGGCGGCAACACCCAGAACCCGAGAACCGGCAGCCGTTTCAGCATTGCAGCAAAAGGCAAAGCTTGGAAAAGGAAATGCGATAGAAGGAACGAAAGGGAGGAAACGAGCAAGCGAGCAAGCGGCGGCATACCGACGATGAGTCGATGAGGAGGACCTTGGTGGCGCCGTGACCATACCTCTGGCAGAATATGAATATCCGCACGTCCTCACCGGCGGCCGCCGAGACTCGCTCCCGACAACAAATACAACGGAAGACACGGAGGGGCCTTCCTATACTGTTCTCGCTCCTCGACATTCGCAATACCAGCAGCAGCCCAAACCCCAAAATCGGCTTAGGGCCTTTTGCAAAATCCTATGGTGGATCCACCGCCACCGCCATCGCTGAGTCGGGCCATGTTGTGTCGGCGGCAGACGAGCACACCGTGCCGGGCGCGTCGGGTCGCGCGGCCGCACGGCCACCTCACTGTGCCATGTCATGCTGGCACGACTTGCCTCCGGCGAGGCCCAAGCACGGCCCAAGGCACGACGAGCAGCCGCCGTGTCGTGCGTCGGCCCAGGCCTGGCCCTGAGCAAGCGGCGACGTTGACGATGACAAGGACCGCGTCGCCCGGGAAGATGACGCCGCCGCCGCCCAGGAAGAAGAAGGGGGCAAGAGGGACGACAGCGAGGGAGGGAAGGTGGCCGGCCCGTGGCGAGTGTGGAAGGAGGAGAGGTGGCGGCTGGAGGGAGAGAGGTGGCCGGCGGCGTGTGGGGATGGAGGAAGGTAGCTAGAGGAGTTGAGGGAGGGGCGGCGGGCTGGAAGGAGCGTGGGGAGGGAGAGCCGGAGAGGGAGGGAAGCGGCGCATGGGGAGGGAGAGAGCCGGAGAGGGAGGGAAGAGGCACATGGGGGAGAGAGCCAAGAGGGAGGAGAGTGGCCAAGAAGAGGAGGAGGCGCGTGGGGAGGGAGAGAGCCGGAGAAGGAGGGAGGAAAGCGGCGCAGTCGGCGCTTGGGGAGGGAGAGCCGGAGAGGCAATGAGGGTGGAGGCGTTGTGTGAGTGTGGGATTGGGGTGGGGATAGGGAATTAGGGATTAGCCGGATGGGGGAGGGGGTTGGGTTGGGCCAGGCCGGGGGGATTGGAATGGGCCAAACAAACAGGCCGGGTGGGAGAATGGGATTGGGCTAGACTGAGGGAGGATTTGGCTGATTGGGCTCTTTCGTGTTGGGCCGGCCCAAGCACGGCCCAAATGGCCATGCTGTGCCATGCCGCCCAACGGGCCACGTTCTCAAGCCCGGCCCGGCTCAGCCATGTGCCGTGTCATGCCGTGCTTAGATCATCTTTGGTCGGCGGGCCGCCACCCAAAAGCCCGCCCAAGTCCCGCATCAAAGCGCGGCAGACCTAACCCGAGAACCGCAGCCGTTTCGGCATTGCAGCAAAAGGCACAAAGCTTGGAAAAGGAAACGCGACAGAAGGAATGAAAGGGAGGAAACGAGCGAGCAAGCAAGCGGCGGCATACCGACGATGAGTTGATGAGGAGGACCTTGGTGGCGCCGTGACCATACCTCTGGCAGAATATGAATATCCGCACATCCTCGCCAGCGGCCGCCGAGACTCGCTCCCGACAACAGCAACAGCGGCACCAGGAGGGGCCTTCCCTATACCCCTTTCTCGTTCCCTCGATTACTTCTGCAATACCAGCAGCAGCCAAACCCCAAAATCAGCTTAGGGCCTTTTTGCAAAATCCTATGGGGTGGATCCACCGCTCGCCGCTACTGCCCTGCCACCTTCCAGGCTCCAGCCATATAGGTTCCATTCTCTTATTTTAAAGACGGCTCCGGCTATTGAGGCCTCGATTTCACAGGAAAGCTCAATTCCCACGATAATCAGGAAAATTTTCTGCATTCCAAACACGTCTAATTGGTTCTCTATTTTTCGCACAATCGAAAAGTTCATACGTAAGTTCGGATTATATATCTCCCTGTCTAAACAAAAAGTTGGGACTCTCTCGTCGGCAAAAACCACAGCGTCAAACCGCCGGTTGTGCTTGTGAGTCTAGGTAGTGACATAAATAGGGCGGACCCGTATGTGAGTGAAAAACCTTACTGATACAGGGCGTAATTTCGTGTAAACCTCCCATCAGATCCTAGCTAAATCAAATAAAGCACGGGATTGTGCTATTGTGTCCTTCCAAAAAATTCTCCACGTACGAAAGCATCAAGATTCAAGAACACGGTTTAAGGTCGATTCGTGATTCGGTAACCTATGTCGGATCAAAAGAAGAGTCGGAAAGTTCAAAAGCACGAGCCTATAAACCCAAATAAGAAAATACCATGCTCAAAAGACGATGGACTGTGACTCCACAGATATATATCCCAAAACTAAGGACTCCCTGTCATTTTGTACCGGCTAAGATAAACATTTGGAGCAATCTTACTCCCTATCTCAAAAAAAGAATTACTCAAAAAACAAAAGAAGATATTCTCCGAGGCTGCATGCTAGCCTCAAAAGAGATTCTACACGGGGATCACGTAAATCACTCGTCTCTTAGTGATGTGGCCAAAAGTACAATTCTGGCCGGAAGATAGTGTAAATGGAACGGCCCGGATTGGGCCATCCAAACAAGGCTTAAATGCTACAAGCAATATGGAGCGGCAATGAGTTGAATGAAGTCCAGGAGATTCCACCGACAACCAGCTCAGCTCTAGTCGGTGGATCTTAGACCTCGTGTTTTACACACCCACCCATACGCCATACATGGAGTTCATCCTAAAGTAAAAAGATTTTGATTTAAGTTAAAGTCCAAAGCAGGATCATGCATGCAATGTTGCGTAGAATCAGACCACCAAGCCAAGACATTTTTTTTTTCAAAAGAGAGGTTATTCATCCATGGCCAACTCGCACAAATCTCAGCACCCATAAGCAACGCTCACAGTACCAACAAACTAGGAAACTGCGCACCTGTTTTCAGGGTTTGGCTTGCAACAGAAGACATATGCATACCAGCATCGAAAGGCAGCTTCAACTAGAACTATGTAGTGGCATGCAAGTAACTAACAACCCATGTTTTATTTGAGAAACTAGGCCAATTGAGTGGAAACTACTGCTCACAAATGCATAAGGAGGCCAGAAAAGATACTTCTGAAATAATGCTGGTTTGGCATTGCAAAAACATCTCACCATCACAGGGGAGGGAGAGTGGATGCATGCCTAGACCAAGTCTTTAACACTGAATACATGCATCAAAAGCTTGCTACATATAAAATCAAACAATATAGTTTTGTCAGAGTGGGATACTTGGTGTTCAACTACAAGACTGGCTGATAATTCTTTTTGAACCACAGGTCCACCTGACAAAGAATCAGAATATCCAAACCAGCTATGTTCACATTGTCATAATGTCATATTCATATACATTGTCCAAGAACTCGCTAATGTAAGCTCCGGTCCGAGTCTCCGTCGCCGATGGTACTGGCGAAAAGACAAATTGGAGCTGAAAGTGAAAGACGTTGATAAGTTGTGTCACCGGCGGCATGGTCAGTAAGAAAAAGGCAAAACTCCTTAGAGATGCGTCAGGAGACTTATGAAGTAAGAAAGAGCATCAAGGATTAGGGAGTGATTGTTGAATAATCCTTGATGACTGGTTATTGTTTCAGTTTCTAGTAGCAGTAAGTAGCACTAGTTTCAGTTTCTTTGCATGGCTAAATGATGCTGCATGAAATTGTGGCATTGATGTTTTGCATGCTGCTATTTTTTGTAACGTAGTATTAGAGCTAGTTATTGGCGCATGAAGTGTAGTGAGCAGTTACTCATATTGGCTAGTATAAATAAGAGAAGAGAAAAGCTGAGAAGTTGAGCAGCACCAAAATATTTGTGTCTTGCGTGTTCTTCTTCTTTCTCTGTGTTCCAGAGTGTTCGTGTGCGTGTGTCCAGGCGTTCTCTCCGGAGCAGTTCCAACAACTGGTATCAGAGCGAGGTTCAATGTGAGGAGAGTGCCCACCCGGTGACGCCGGCGGCAGGGCACGGCGTGGCGCTGGTGGTGCGGCGTGGAGACACCAGCCGAAGCGGGCGAAGCGGCGGTCGGCCGCTGCGGCACGCGGCGTCGCCGGCGCGGCGGCCATGGTGCAGTGTCGAAGAAGGAGGTGGAACGGGCGTGGAATGAGTACGAGTGCATCAAGGTCTGCGAGGCCTCCGTGATGCAGTTGTACGAGACGTTCGACAACCTCGTCGCCCTGGTGCATGTGAAGTGCGGCAACGACGATGTGAGTGAAGCGGAAGCGGTGTCCGTGTAGCACTTGCGCGGAGGCACAGTAGGAGTGTTGCATGTGTCGTTTATTTCTTTGTGCACGTATGAGGTGTTTTACATACGTGCGTATATTTGTGTCCACGAGAAAGCGTGAGTTTTTGTAGGTGTGTCCAAGAACTCACTAATGTAAGCTCCGGTCCGAGTCTCCGTCGCCAATGGTACTGGCGAAAAGACAAATTGGAGCTGAAAGTGAAAGACGTTGATAAGTTGTGTCACCGCGGCATGGTCGAAGAAAAGGCAAAACTCCTTAGAGATGCGTCGGAGACTTATGAAGTAAGAAAGTGCATCAAGGATTAGGAGTGATTGTTGAATAATCCTTGATGGTAGTTATTGTTTCATTTCTAGTAGCGATAAGTAGCACTAGTTTGAGTTTCTTTGCATGGCTAAATGATCTTGCATGAAATTGTGGCATTGATGTTTTGCATCTTCTTGTTTTTGTAACGTAGTATTAGAGCTAGTTATTGGCGCATGAAGTGTAGTGAGCAGTTACTCATATTGGCTAGTATAAATAAGAGAAGAGAAAAGCTGAGAAGTTGAGCAGCACCAAAATATTTGTGTCTTGCGTGTTCTTCTTCTTTCTCTGTGTTCCAGAGTGTTCGTGTGCGTGTGTCCAGGCGTTCTCTCCGGAGCAGTTCCAACAATTGGTATCAGAGCGAGGTTCAATGTAAGGAGAGTGCCCACCCGGTGACGCCAGCGGTAGGGCACGGCGTGGCGCCGGTGGTGCGGCGTGGAGACACAAGAATGAAGCGGCGGCGGCGGCGTCTTCTGCACAACGTCGTCGAGGGCGATGGCCATGGTACAGGTGTCGAAGAAGGAGGTGGAACAGGCGTGGAATGAGTACGAGTGCATCAAGGTCTGCGAGGCCTCCGTGATGCAGCTGTACGAGACGTCCGACAACCTCGTCGCCCTGGTGCATGTGAAGTGCGGCAACGACGATGTGAGTGAAGCGGAAGCAGTGTTCGCGTAGCACTTGCGCGGAGGCACAGTAGGAGTGTTGCATGTGTCATTTATTTCTTTATGCACGTATGAGGTGTTTTACATACGTGCGTATATTTGTGTCCACGAGAAAGCGTGAGTTTTTGTAGGTGTGTCCAAGAACTCACTAATGTAAGCTCCGGTCCGAGTCTCCGTCGCCGATGGTACTGGCGAAAAGACAAATTGGAGCTGAAAGTGAAAGACGTTGATAAGTTGTGTCACCGGCGGCATGGTCAGCAAGAAAAAGGCAAAACTCCTTAGAGATGCGTCAGGAGACTTATGAAGTTAGAAAGTGCATCAAGGATTAGGGAGTGATTGTTGAATAATCCTTGATGACCGGTTATTGTTTCAGTTTCAAGTAGCAGTAAGTAGCACTAGTTTCAGTTTCTTTGCATGGCTAAATGATGCTGCATGAAATTGTGGCATTGATGTTTTGCATGCTGCTGTTTTTTGTAACGTAGTATTAGAGCTAGTTATTGGCGCATGAAGTGTAGTGAGCAGTTACTCATATTGGCTAGTATAAATAAGAGAAAAGAAAAGCTGAGAAGTTGAGCAGCACCAAAATATTTGTGTCTTGCGTGTTCTTCTTTCTCTGTGTTCCAGAGTGTTCGTGTGCGTGTGTCCAGACGTTCTCTCCGGAGCAGTTCCAACACTATTCTTCAGTTCTTCGTCCATGTTTCACTAAAAGTACAGCGATTTGTGCATCCTATCTGGCCAGAAAATTAAACTCTGCATCTTCACACTCAGCTTCCATTGCATCAAAAGAACATCCTTGTTTTTTGAACTGCAGAGTGCCGAGCACTATATGACTAGAGAATATTTTTCTTAATATTGTAACTGCACAACATGATGCAGGACCAGCTGAATGCTAATACAATCAGGGATAAAAAAACCGGCCGGTTACCGCCGGTAACCGGATTTACCGGTGGGTACCGGGAAATGAAATCCCGGCCGGTTTTCCCGGATTTTTCAAATTCAAATTCTGATTTTCTAATTTTGGCTGGTTTTTAAATAAATTCAAGCAAAATTCGTCCGGGCTTTTTCCGGGAAATCCGGTAACTAGCCGGTTACCGGGCGGTTTTTTTTCCTGGCTGCCTGGCGGGATTCCCACCGGAAACGGGTTTTGGATCCATGAATACAGTAATGTATAGTTACAAAATGCAGGACTAGATATAATGTTCTAATTTAACTATAACAACAAGATATTGAGCAAAATAAGTAAGAAGTTTACCTATTCTAGCAGACTTCCAAAAGAAACCATGAAATCTGCATACACGAGATAGGTAAGATAATAAGTGAACTGTAGATCTTCTGAACTAGAAAGGCTAATTTATGAGCTCAGGCCACTAAGGCACCAACAAAAGCAATAATTACATCAAACTATATGAACATGGGAAATGTGAAAGAGCGAAGTATTTCAATGTTTAACACACGACTAGAAGGTTGGCAATGAGTTGTCTGCAAATGACTGGGTGAGATATAATCAAACTATTAACCCAGAGATAACCCGCATTCTTGCAAATATGGTAGTACACATCTCTTGATGTGATATACTCACATTCAACAAATAAAAGTGTTCAGTGTGATAGTATCATCTTGTTGGAATGAGGCTTATGGCATTCCAATGGGCCAAGAGGCCAATATATAACATGTATAGGGTTTGCAATTATGCAAAGAACACCTTACACTATCTACATGTCTAACATCCCCCTCAAACTCATGGTTGATCAACAACACTGAGTTTGGAAAGGTAAAATCTATGCTGAACTCTAGTCTGTGTCTTGGTGAAGAAATCTGCTAGCTGAAGTTCCGAAGGCACAACTGAAGATCAATAACTTAGTTTTGCGCCTTCGATCGCATATACGAGGCATCCACTCCAATGTGCTTGGTGAGCTCATGCTTCACAGGATCTCGAGCAATGCTGATCGCATCAGTACTATCTGATAAGAGAGAGTCGGTGCAGAAGCAGAAACATCGAAATCCTCAAGTAGCCACCAAAGCTAGGTGATCTCAGCTGTCAACGACGCCATAGCTCTCAACTCAGCCTCAGCGCTCGAATGGGAAACTGCAGTCTGCTTCTTGGTCTTCTAGGTAATCAAGGAGGAACTAAGAAAAACACAATAGGCAGAAAGAGACCGGCGATCAGAATGATCACTAGCCCAGGTCGCATCAAAGTACGCCGGAAGCTGCAAAGAACTGGAGCGAGGAAAGAAGAGGCGACGAGTGATAGTCCCGCGAAGATATCGCAGAACATGAAGAAGATAAGTGTAGTGAAGCTAAGTGGGAGCAGAGACGAACTAACTCAGGATGTGAACTGGGTGAGAGATATCAGGACGAGTGATCCCAAGGTAGACAAGGCTCCCGACAAGATGACAGTAGAGAGTGGGATCCTCAAGAAGCTCACCATCAATCGGCCAAAGGTGAACACCAAGCTCCATTAGAGTATCCACAACACGTTGATCAGTGAAACAAATGCGAGTAAGGATATCCTGAATGTACTTCTCCTGGGAGAGATAGTAGCCCTCGAGCTTCAAAGTGATCTCAATCCCAAGGAAGTAACGAAGAGGACCCAAATCAGACATCAAGAACTGCTCACCGAGACGCTCCTTCACAAAGGCAATGTACTGAGAGTCATCTTCAGTAATAATCATATCATCCACATAGAGAAGGAGTAGCGTCCAACCCCGAGGAGAGGTGTGTGTTGAAAGAGGGCAGGGTCGTGATCACTGGTGGAGAAGCCAGTAGAAGTGATAACAGATGAGAAGCGGTCAAACCAAGCACGAGGAGCTTGTTTGAGCCCATAGAGGGGCGACGAAGGTGAAAAATCATACCACTAGGGACAGAATACCCAAGGGGCGGCTGCATGTAGACATCCTCACGCAGCACGCTATTGAAAGGCATTCTTAACGTCCAACCGAGAGATGGGCCATTATCGAACAGAGGCCACAACAAGGAGAATGCGAACAGTGGTCATGTGAGTAGCAGGAGCGAAAGTCTCATCGTAGTCACGACCATACTTCTGCTGAAAACCACGCACCACAAGACGAGCCTTGTAGCACTCAAGGGAACCATCCGAGCGGGTCTTGATCTTGTACACCCACTTGCACGTGATAGGAGTGACACGCGCAGGTGCACAAGATCCCAAGTACCAGTACGCTCCAAAGCAGCAATCTTTTCAGACATCGCGAGCTGCCACTCAGGGTGAAAGCGGCGACCTCACGATGAGGTCGTAGGCTCAAAAGAGCGGCGGTGCAGCGTAGTGCTCAAAGCGTCCTAATAGTGTGACGATCACGAAGATCGTAATTGGGAGAAGGCGAAGCGGGACCAGCAAGGACGGAGAAGGAGAATTGGGAATAGGACCCAGCAATGACGGAGACTCAACAGGGAAGGAGTGGGTCGAGGACGGCGAGAGTAGTGCAGGGGAAAAGGTGGAATCTCAACAACAGAGTGGGAAGGAAACTCCGACGGAGGGTAACAGGTGGAGCCGGAGGAGAGGGGGCGAAGAAGATGGAGGATGAGGCAAAACAATAGGAGAAAGCTGAGAGTTAGGAAAAATCAGAAAAGAGATCGACTCAGCAAGAGAATCTAGGCTGACAGTAGGGGAACGTGGGCAGTAAGATCGGGACTCGTCAAAAGTGACATCCCAATAAATCCTCATCCCGTGAGCAACTGGGTCATAGAAATGAAAACCCTTATGCTCAAGACTGTAGCCAAAGAAAACACACTGAACTGACTGAGCAGTTAGCTTGGTACACTCACGAGATGGAAGAAGGACGAAACAGACACAACCAAAACTGCGAAGGTGACTACTAAGCTCGACCAAAGAGACGCTCGACAGGAGTAGAACCCTGAAGAGCAGTGGAAGGCTGCATGTTGATGAGAAAAACAGCAGTAGAAATAGTCTCAACCCAAAAGTGAGGGGGAACAGAAGAGACAAGCATGAGAGCGCAAGCAGTCTCAAGCAAGTGACGATGCTTACGCTCAGAGACACCGTTCTGAGCGTGAGTACCAGGACAAGAGTACTGGGGAAGAGTGCCCTGCTCAGCGAGAAAACGACGCAAGGCAGCAGAAAGATACTCACCCGTAGAGTCGGCACGAAACACACGAATGGCCGAATCAAACTAAATGCGAACCATGGTGGCAAACATCTGGTAAATAAAGAGAACCTAACTGCAAGAGGACATGAAGTAGATCCAAGTATGATAAGAATAATTATCAATAAAGATCACATAGTATCGATGACCCCCTTTCGAAACGAAGGGAACTAGACCCCAAACATCAGAGTGAACAAGATCAAAAGGACAAGTATTAATGGAATCACTCGAGGGGTAGAGGAGCTGCAGCTACTTGTCAAGCTTGCAATCCATACAATATAAAGAGGTGTCCCTAGAAACAGACCCAGAACACCACGATCGACTAAAGATGATAGGCGTGAGCCACAGAGATGGCCGACACGATGGTGCCACTGAGCGAAGGAGGTAGTGGAGGACGCGCAAGACCAGAGGTAGTGGCAGTGGCTGACTAGCTGGTGGAGACAGTGGAAGGAAGATGAAGCTAGTTGAGCTCCCAAAGACATTGCGAATCATGGCGCCGAGAGCCAGTACCAAGCAGAGTCCTCGTGCAGTGATCCTGAATACAATAAGAGTCAGACTCAAGAACAACATGATAGTCGTGATCAGTGATCTGACCAACCGACATAAGCTGTATAGTAAGCTGAGGAACATGAGAAACTGCAGGAACATGAAAAAAAAATTGGAAAAAGTGTCTTGTCCTGCAACAAAGAGAGGGGGTACCATCTACAGTCTAAACAATAGAAGGAAAAACTGTGGATCGCACGAAAGTGGGGTGGGTAGAATCTGGTGTCATGTGAAAAGAAGCACTAGAGTCTAAGATCCACGGAGATAAGATACCTGACGAGGGAGGAGGCGAAGGCGAGGAAGACTGCTGAAAAGTAAGAGCTAGACGAGCAGAACCCGAGGAGTCTGAGGACAAACCAACACCGAGGCACTGAAGTAGTGAGAGGAGCTACTGTGTGGCGTCACCGGAGCCCTGGCGAGAAGCACCAGCTCCTGAGTGAGGAACCACCAGAGCCTTTCGAGGGACATCCACCCCGACGACCCTAGTCCCTCTTCCGCTTGTAGCAATCCTGATACCTGTGGCCGTCACATTGACAGTAGGTGCAGTGGAGACCCGCAGTAGAAGCAGCAACCACTGGAGGAGCTGGGGGAGGGATCACGGTCAGTGCTGAAGAAACCGACGAAGGAGCAGGTGCTGAAGCAGACAAGACAGACTATATCAGAGCCACACCACGGTGACGAGTCTCCTCAGCACGCACACCCGTGAGAGCCTCCACCAAGCTTGGGCGCGGGTGGCGAGTCAGAAGCTAAGCACGCACAATCTTGAACTTACGCTGGAGACGCGTCAGGAAGTCGTAGAGACGGTGAGTCTCCTAGTGAGCGCGAAGCCGCACACAGCAGGGATAGGTCCGACAGACATCCGGCCCTAGAGAGTCAAGCTGACGCCACACCTCGCATGCCCCGTAGAAGTCATCCACGATGGCATCGAATCGTCAAGAGAATGCGCCTAGTGCACGACTGAGAGATACATGGCATCACTCGTCGACTAGTAGTGAGCTCGGAGATGCTCCCACATGAGCTGTGTCGTCGGCAGCTCTGCCACATTCATGGAGATGGTCATAGGTATGCTACCCACTAGGATGGCGGTAGCACGAGCCTCGTCATCCTACCATCGCTCGTAGGTGTGCAGCTCAGACTGGTAGAGCTCCAGGGCCTCCTCCAGTGCAATATTGGTGGCCTCCTAAGCCGCCTAATCCGCATTAGCAGGAAGAGCGGGCAGAATGGGCGGTGTAGGTCGAGGCAGATAGGGGTGCTCGCCGATGAGATGACCCAGAGGCGTTGGCTGTTGACGTGGATACTCAGGTGAACAGCCCACTCCCGAAAGTTCGTCCCATCGAACCAAACTAGGGGGGCGGGATGGCGAAGGAGCCACCGGTAGAAGCCATCAGGATGACCTGATTGGATCAAGCAAGAGAAGCCGGAGCTGGAGCAGTGGCTTCAAAATAAAACGTCGGGCTTCAAGTGGACAGCAGAGCGCAAGAGACTCAGCTACAAAGCTTCAAGTCACGACTTCAAAAACAGAGCTTCGGGGGCAGCAGCTGGCGACACCACTCTCGGGCAGGTGTCGCAGCAGAGGGAGGCGCGGAAGCTGCTCCGCCGATGGGATCGGGCCGGGACAGTGCGGATCCGGCGAGACCGGGCCTAGACGCAGCGGATCCGGCGATATCCACCGCGGAGCCGGCGTATCCGGTAGCTTCGGTGGCTCTGGTCTTCTTCTTCGGCCGGATCCCACCAAGTCTTCATCTTCCCCGACGGCAGAGCTTCTTCTTCGCCGGATCCGACACGGGAACGGAGGATCCGGCGGCAAGCTGCTCGTTGCGGCAGAGACGAACCGAAGCAGGGGCAATGCCGGGCACAGATCTGGCGCGAGGACGCAAGATCTGGCGGCAGGCTACTCAGTGCGGTGAGGAAGCGAACGGCGTTGGCACAAGGGAAGCAGGGGAGGGGAGGGCTCGGGCGCAGAGGAACAGCGGCGGTGGCCGGCGGTAGCAGCGGTAAGAAAACCCTAACCTAGCCTTGCTCTGATACTACGTTGGAATGAGACTTATGGTATTCCAATGAGCAAAGAGGTTAATATATAACATATACAGGGTTTACAATTATGCAAAGAACATCCTACACTATCGACATATCTAACACATCTTACTAAGTAGAGTCTAACTGCTGGCCCTGGCAAACTTAACATGGCAAAACAAATTACGTCAATATCTACAAGTAACTATATATCTCACTTGAGGGATTTTGAGGGAAATTAACTTATCTTTTAGACACCCTCCAAAACACCGAAATGGTCCCCCAAAACGATTAAATTTGATGATACGACTGTTTCTTCCCCAACTCTGCTAGTACATCAATGCCAATCAACAGAACCTTTCCAAGGCTCCAAGCAACAATAACTACACATTGCAAAAAAAATTGCAGACATAGGTGAACATAACGCCAATCCGACACAGCTCTCCGCCATGACCTGATTCAACTCTCCAACCTCAATGAGCTCTGCAGTCTGCACTGACAACCTCCGTGACATTCCCATCCTCAACCTGCTCTCCCACAATGACCTCTCAAGCCCCGCACACGATTGTCAAGCTCTCTCACCTACTCCGCATGGACCGCACCGAACTCATCACCAATGGCCTTCGCGGCTTGCAGGCCCATCACGGTAGCCGTGCTCGCATCGCCGACCTTGCTCACCTTTTATGCAAGCCCACAAGGCCATGGCGTGCTTCCCTAAAGAAGGATTTGGCTTACCCAGGAAAGAGGTGTGGGTGGGTGTAGGGAGTGAGAGGGATGTGGAATGATCTTTGCCATAGGAAATAAGGAACGGTTGAGATTTGAGTAAATCCACCTGGTGGAGTCAAGCCTCAACTCTAGAGGATCTGCACCCGTTTAAGAATGTGGGAGATATTTAGTTATATGGATATACAACGGGCCAGCAATAACTAGACACCTTAAATGTCGTCTGTATGCAACATTCCACTGATGTATTTGTGTCCAACTACGTATAGTAATCTGGAATGCAAAAAGAAATATTTCTAGCTTCACCTGCAGATCCAGAGTACTGAAATTGAACATTTCCGAGGCCAATTATCAATAATCACAAAATCCTACTTGATACAATAGATTCTGCATAACTCCATGCCAACAAAAGCATCATTTAAGAACTACCCCCGAAAGACTGATCTGACTTAATTTTGCTCTTTCTCTTTGGCAGTTATCAATTATTTGCTCAACATAACTGATCTTCTTTTGTTTTTTCTCCTTTTCAAGATCTCATTAAGAAGAAACCTAGTTTTTCCACGGGCAGCGTCATGCCAAAAAGTTTGGATTTCCCCAACAAAAAAGGAGCTACCATGTATATGTGTTGAATCAGAAAACTCAAATGTTGATCTAACAAATGTTTCTCGCAAACAATAACAGGATAGGGTTGCAGTATTTGCAGCCCTTAATCCATCCCACGGAAAATAATTCCTACCTAGGATACTAGATGGCATGAATATAACTCTTGCAAACGAATCCTAAAATCCATGGCCCCATGTGCTACTTATCCCATCACAGGCACATAAGTTATTAAATTTGGAATGAAGGGATGAGGAAAAAGGAGATCAAGCACAAACGAAGGGAGACACCATGACAAGCACAAATGTAGGGATGAGTGAGTAGGAGGCAAGAACGCACCCGGTCCGGCGGATGAGGAGGGAAGGAAAGTGCGTCTTGAGGTAGGTGCAGGTGCAGATGGCAGCAGCACGACCGTGACGAAGGAGTGGAAGTTGAACAGCGCAGACTGCAGTCACCAAAAACGCTACCACCGTCAGGCAAACGCAAGAAGAAGAAGAAATCATCGAAACTCTACCAGTAGGGCAGGAGGAGGACTCAAACCAAATCAAGAACGCGAGGAGCGATTCTGATTACTAGGGCAAGGATTCGGTGGTGTTACCATCGGGTCCGAAGAGGCGGCGGCGGCGGCGGCGGCGGCGGGCGGAGAGCTGGAGAGGAGCGGCCGCGGCGGGACGGGAGGAGACGCGGCTTTACAGCAGCGATCCGCGAAGGCAGCGGTTGTTTGCGTGGCTGCTTGCTTTCGGGTTCAGATCGGACGGTCGGAAACTCGCAATCGTGCCTGTCGTCTTTTGACCAAGGCACAATTACCGTTTTTTTTTAGATAAAAGGCAGCTGATATTGATTCATAGAGGACCAGCATTTACAATCTGAGTCCAAAATGCAAGAAAGAAAACCTGGTGGAACATTTAACCAGGTGCTAACTGTTGGGAAACCATGGGTCTGACCTTGCAGTTGGCCCATTAGTGGGCGCCCCATCCCAAACCCTAGCAGGGTCGTAGCCTATAAATAGGGGGTACTATTCATTGTAAATGATTGATCGATGGATGAAGGAATAAAGAGAAGCAATACGTCCCCCTACATCTCTGTGTTCAATCTCTTATTCTGTTCTTGTGTTCGTGCATTGTTCTTACGATTACGAGTTTGTCTCACGAGGTAATCGCTCGACCGACTCGCCAACGACGGTTCCTCAACACGTTATCAGCACGATCGACTCTACTCGCATCGAAAAGGTAACCGTCGATGAACGACGCTCGTAGATTGAATCGTTTTTCTATATTGCTTTCAATTATGCAAATTTGGCTTTCTAGATTGGTTTCCTACGGTGCAAATCCGCTCTAATCTACTGTGAGCCGACTTGAAGTCGCCGGCCAAGCCGATCGGTGGATTGCATGAAAGAGTAGATGATGATTGTACCGTAGGTTGTATATGCAATCGCATGAAAGGCACCATGTGCGGCATCGCAGTAGCGATCGTCACTACCTCGCGACACGCACGGTCGGCATAGTCCGCCATCACGTATCGCCACAGGCAACGAGCGAGCCACGCCGCCAAAGACGCGGCAAGCATGCACATGTCGGCATGAAGCGCGTCCGTTGCAATCTCGTATTACATCGCATTGCATCGTATATATACATGAATGAACGATGAAATTGAAACCCTCCGCGCTGTAGCGGCGCCATCCGGCCCGAGCGCACCACGGTATCTCGGCGCCGCCAGACGGCCGCCTCCTGGGGCACCATGAAACCGCCGCTTAACGCGCCGCTGCGCGCGCAAAGATCCCGCCACATGCGCCCAGAAGCCGCCGCGCTTTCTCTCTCGCCGTCGTCGCCGACACACGGAGACGCGCGCCCGCACGGTTGGTCGCGCCACATCCCAAATCAAGAAAAAATGGGGTATGGGGCGGCGCGCGCCGTCGGCTGCGGCCGCCACTTCCACCCGCACCGCCTCGTCGGCGCCGTTCCGCGTCGTCGCGGCGGCTAACCGCCACCTCGCCGGGCCGCGGCCGCACCGCCCCCAGCGCCGCCATGCACCTCGCGGCCCCGGCGCGCGTTCCCGCGCCGCTCCGCTCGCATCGCCACGGCGGCTGCGTTGCGCGCCACGCCGCGCCACGCTCCCACCACGCCCGCCAGAAACCCCGGTGTCGCCGCGCCGGCCGCTTGAAGCCGCAGCGGCCTCGCGCGCCGTAGCGCGTTCGCCGCCCGCCAGATGCTCGGCGCCACCTCCGTCGCGAGCTCCGGCCCCGCATGGGCGGGCGCCGCCATGCTCAAATAACGCCACGTGACCCAGCACTAAGCGCGCCGCTTTGAGGACCGGTGCTAGGGGAAACCCTAGCACTGGGTTTTTTTTAGCACTGCCGGCTGGACCCTTGTGGGCCGAAATTTAAAAGGGGTCGGCCCATTTAAATGGACTGGAGAAAGGGATGGGTCGACCGGGCGCAAGGGGGATGGAAATTTTGCAAACCGGTCCTCGCAATTCCGAAAAATTACGAGGGTTTATATGCGGTGAGGAAACTTTGCACAAAGAGCCTCGGAAAATATGAAAATTGCGCGTAAATTCTCTCAGAACTGAAATTTCGCGCTTTAACCCCTGAAACTTGCAGTTTTCGCCGAAAAATCACTTTCTAGCAGAAAAGGGTCTCGGGAATCCAAATTTTTGCATATTTTAAACTTTTGAAGCATGTTTAACCTTGTTATTGTTGTTTCTATGCAATTTATTTACTGTATTTACTGTTTTGATTATCTGTGATTGTTTATATTGCTTTTAATCACTGAAAATAGCGATAAATCATGAAAAATGCATAGAAAAATGCGAGAATCTGAACACGAGTTGATGAGCATTATGAGAATTTTACAACCATTTTATGCAGATTACTAGCGGTAATCCTTTGAACTTTTTGTATGAATATAAATATAACTGGCATCACGAACCGATGGTTCAAGAAGCGCCCGATATGGCGATTTTGTATAAAATTTGTATCAGTCTTTAATTCTGTGGTAATGTAATCACGGATGCAGCAGAAGATTGAGAAGACTCTCTACCTTTCACCCGAACGCGGTGCAATCCGCAAGCAACTATCGTCAAGATGGCTACATGAAGTATGCCGAATTAATTGACATCATGCAAGTTGCAGAAACTCAAGATGATATCCTAAGAAAGAATTTCATCTCGCAACCACCTAGTAGCAATGTTGGCCATGAAGCCCTTTGCTAGCGACTACAAGGTGATGAAGCCTCTCACGAATGAGAGGAGCAAGAAGAGTAAGGTCATGAGTCGCACATTATTAATGATTTTGGTCTAAGAAGAAGGGCAAATAAACAACATGTGGCACACCTCGCCATTGCAGCATAGAGGTCCACATCCATTAGCTACACCTATGGATGTGGGCACCCAATAGCGACCCCATCAACCCTCCTTTGGACATTGCTACGCGCGATCGTAGTTGCCCAAGATGAGAAGATCGCCATGGAGCAGATTGAGGCAGAAGTTCCTGAATACTTCGTCGATTCGATCTAGTGCACGCATGGCACTCGGATCTTTTATAGAAACTCGCAGTTTGTAATTGAAGCAGAATTTTGAATTATTGAATAATGGTTGCAAGCTCTAGAAGAGCAAAAGCATTAAATTCTTATTATGAGTCTGCAAGACTTATTTTCCGTGTTTATAATAGCAAGTTCGTTACGATATCAAGTATTTTATTTATGTGTTGCTTGCTTTCGCTACATATTAATAAAGTACATTATATTAGAACGTGTGTGGCGCCCTATGGAGGAAGTGTGCTTAGCATGTAGCGGCAACGAATACTATCCGAGAGAAGCGGAATTTTCGGTCGATCGGCAAGAATTTGGTAGTCTTACGACGATCGTGAAATGATACTTGTATAATAGGCTCAGGAAGGGCCATAATTATACTCTCAACGGGCACAACTTTGGTCATTGAAGAAGACTTGTTGTACCCGAATCGACTAGAACTCTCAAGGATATTTGCGCTATGGTTTCCATGTAGAGGCGAAGAAGAGTATGGTACAGAATACATGCTCATTACAAAGCGTGAAGAAAGTGAAAAATGGCATTAGAATATCTTCCTTCATATGAAATTGGGCTATACTACACTAATATTAAGGCACCTGCAGCCTATACTGCCTTGAAAATCGAATTTAGAAGCTCGAACTTTTCTATCTCGGCATGATAGATTATGCCACTTTGGGTCTTAGGATAATGAGAGATATAATTAACAGTTCACGAGGACATAATATGAATATAAAGAATTTCCGAATCGGAAGATTTTGTGTGCCCCGCATGTGCCATGGAAATTAATTACTAGACTTTTCGCTCAAAGCGAAGAATGAAGTCCTCGCATCCTGGACCGTATCCGGGGAGAACTTTTATGTCCTATACACTCTGTAAGGTCATTTAGGTATTTTATGGTGCTCATCGATGCTTCCTCGGAATGGTCGCACGTATGTTTATTGTCTATGAAAAACCATGCTTTTGCAAAGCTAAATCTCGCAGATAATTAACAATTGAAAAAATAATTTCACGATCATCACGTGAAGTCCATCTGAATGGACAACGCCGAGAATGTACTCGAAGGCATCGATGATTATTATATGAAAATGGGAATTAAAGTTGAGCATTCTATACCGCACATCCGCTTTGAGAATGGACTAGCGAACTTTGAAGAATTGTAATTTACCAACTATATGTTGGGGACACGCGATCTGCTCGTGCGACTCTCATCAATTTTAGACCATCGCCTATAACATCCATCCAACTATGCAACTAGCGCAAGGGTCAAGATGAAAACTCCTCATCTTCGCAGTTTGGTTGCAAGGGTTATATACCTATACCACCACCGCGTGAATGAAATGGGTCTTCTCAGAAAGTCGGGATATCGTTGGTTATGAGACAAGATCCATAATCAAGTATTTGGACCATATGATGGAGATTTGTATAATGCCCGATTCACGATAGTACATTAGATGAGGTTAGTTTCCCATCATTAGGGAGAAATCAACCCTTGATGATAATGTCGAGAAACAATTGAAGTCTAGAAGACAATTGAAGTCCGAAGATAATTGAAATCTATGCATATGACCGCGCACTAGTGAAGCAAATAGAAGTCGTAAGATAATTGAATTGAAGTCAGAAGATAATTGATTTGCAAGTATTAGTGAATCAAGCGCGGACTACTTTAGTGATTTGAAGAGCGTGAATAAGTAGCATTTGCTCGCAAGCAATGCAGGAGAGGTTGAAATACCATTGAAGGTATCCTAATCCCGCCCGAGGCCTCGGGAATAAAAGGGCGAGAACTCCGGTCCCTCGAATCCGAAGTAACCGGGGGCGCTGGTGAAAAGGATAAGAAGGACTTGACACGACCGATCACGAAGTGCCCGAACGGAAGGGAGCGGTTGAGACTGCATCGGTATGTAACCTTGAAAAGGCATACGAATTGAACATCCCCATGAAGGAGATATCGGCATGGATGTGTGCGCACACATCGGATTTGAAAAACTAAAGGACTTGCCCGCAATTGGAAGCGGCGGTGAGCAAGTAGAAGTATTAAAAGAATCGCCCCTTGAAGAAATAGTTATAAACTTTATGACCTCGGGAGAACCTTTGAATATTACAACAGCCAATGTCGACACTTACTTTGCAAAGAAATTTGCCACAATCATCAATCTTGATCCAGAGCACGCATCGCTCGATAAATAAAAGAAAAGATCAGATTGGAAGAAGGCAATAGAAATTGAATTATTCTCTCCGAATAAAAGAAAGGTGTTTGGGCCTATAAGCCGCATGCCTCCCCTTGTACACCCTGTAGGGCATAAGTGGGTATTTGTTCGAAAGAGAAATGAAAAGAAGCAAGGCTCGTTCAACAAAGTTTCACTGAACATCCAGAAGATGATTATGAAGAAACCTATTCCCCGGTCATGGGCGGAACTCCCTTTAAATTTTTATCTCAATGGCAGTAAACTTGAAGTTAGAAGTGAAATTGATGGATGAGGTACCAGCATACCTTTATGAAATATTGGATTCGGACTTTTATATGAAGATACCTGAATGTATCACTGTCCCGAACCAAAACAGAGCAAATAGAAACATGTGCAGTGTGAAACTTAGAAAGTCATTGTACGAACTTAAGCAATCAGGCAGAATGTGGTATAATCACTTGAAGCGACTTTCTATGCAAGAAAGGCTACACGAACAATGAGAATAATCTCTGTGTATTTATACGACGATCCCAGAATGGATTTTGTATAATCTCAGAGTATGAAGATGATCTGAATATCATCGGAACCACGAAGGACATTAAGAAAGCAAGCTCTTACCGAGTCGAGTTCAAGCGAAAGATTTGGGTGAAAACCAAATATTGCCGGAGCTTGCGGCTTGGGCATGCCCTAAAGAGGTATTAGTGCATTAGTCACCTACACTCGGAAGGTGTTAGAAAGGTTCGACTTTGCAAAGGCATACCCTTTGAAAATGCCAATGGTCGGAGACCTTTGCAGCAAGACAAAGACCGTCTGGACCTAAAGAAGAGGGGAGGAAGTCACGGGACCGAATTCCCACTTTGAAGTGCAATAGAAGCACTAATGTATTTAGCAAACTGTACTAGAACGGACATTGTATTTCTTTGTGATCCTACTAGCAAGGTATAGTGAGAACCTACCAAAGGCATTGGCGGGGAATAAAGGACATCTTAGATACCTCCAAAGAAGCAAAGAATTTAGTCATTCTATAGAAAGAACCAAGACCTAACTATGAATGGCAATGCGGATACTGGTACTTGTAGGACCCATACACAGAAGACAAGCAGGCTATGTATTCCTATGTGGTGGGCGCAATTCCATGAAAAGCGTCTAAGCGAGTCTTGTATCGACTACTGACGAACCACTCGGAAATAATAGCACTGCACGAGGCCTTACGAGATTGTGTTTGGCTTCGACGGATGATTCACCACATCCAGCAGATCATGTGGATTGAATACCGCTCTAACCTCCACTATTATCTATGAAGATAAATGCGACTTGTGTTGCACAAATGCGGATGAGTTATGTGAAGAATTCTCTCACAAAGCATATCAACCCCAAGTTCTTCTATGCTCATGAATTGCAAAAGATGAGCGTATTTAAAGTCTTGCATACTAAGTCGTGTGAGAATCTTGCATTTATTCACTAAGTCACTTCGTCTAACATTGAAAGATGCATACGTGAATTGGAATGATGAGATTTAGAGAAGTGCAGAATTCAGGGGGAGAACCTTCATGAACTCATTATTAAAGCTTGATCATGAAGATCGAGTACCTAAAGAATAAATCTAGGAGATTAAATGAAATTGGGTGGATTGTACTCTTTTTCCCTTGACGAGTTTTCCTGAAGTTTCTCGGCCAAGGTTTTTAATGAGGCAATTCGTGCATCCTGTGAACGTGTATCATGTACTCTTTCTCCAAATTTTTCCCACTGGGTTTTTATGGAGTTTTGACGAGACATAGACATGAAGGATGGGTGCCCAAGGGGGAGTGTTGGGAAACCATAGGCCTGACCCTGCAGTCGGCCCATTAGTGGGCGCCCCATCCCAAACCCTAGCAGGGTCATAGCCTATAAATAGGGGGTGCTATTCATTGTAAATGATTGATCCATCGAATAAAGAGAAGCAATACGTCCCCCTACATCTCTGTGTTCAATCTCTTATTCTGTTCTTGTGTTCATGCATTGTTCTTACGATTCTGAGTTTGTCTACGAGGTAGTCGCTCGGACTGGACTCGCCAGCGACGATTCCTCAACACTAACTAAACAATCGCTGCAGCTGGCCTTCGCTAAATTGACGCAACATGCTTTTGATCTCTTCGATCACAGCCACAGGGCCATACAGCGAACGATCCGAGCCTTCACTCTGCAACTTCTTGCTCACGCCCACATTATCCGTCTCCGCCACAGGCCTGCCAAGTCTCATCTCCATTGTCAGCTCCACGGCTCTTTTGCATGCTAATATTTCCAACAACTTTGGATCAGCAACAGTGGCCAAAAAAATGGCATGCTCCAGCTTGGAACGATCCACGGTGGTCCCTCAGAACCACGCCGACGGCTCCATTGCTCTCCGCCAACTTGAAAGCTCCATCTGCATTAGCTTTACTCCAGCCCGTAGGAGGGGTCCAGTGATCCCTCTGTTTAGGCAGGGCGGCGGTGCTGTTTGTCTAAGTTCATTCCATTCATCCACTAGCCTGAGAACACGATTGACAATTGTCCTTGGTACTTCTACGCGCGTAGATTGCCATATTTCATAGATAGTCGTGAAAACCAAGCTGAGTTCATTTCTTCCTAGCTTGTCAGTCCAGTCCAGCATCCAATCAATCAGATATTTCTTTGTGGTGCCTACAGTTTGAAACCCTTCAATTCAGGAATCAGATTCCAAATGGCCTGAGAATGCGAGCATCGCCAAAAACGGTGAAGAGCAGTCTCTTCCCGTCCGCAGGCCAGACACCATACACAGGCTTTAATATGTCTCTTATGCTGCTCCTCTCCTACTACAATTCCATTCTTGAGAATTCTCCAGACATGCACCTAGTCCATCATTTTCAAATAAACATAATATAAGTTATTAACTTAGAAACCCAATATCCATAAGTTAATTATCCTACAAATAAAAGTTTTATACATAATTTGCATCTAATCAATAAGTCATGCATAATCTTATCGCAAACCACAAACACATATAATTTAATTATTCACAGAAAATCATTCAAGTAACTTATGCATATATACACATACCTACCCACAAAAGAAACTACCAGCTCAAAAGGTGGGAAGAGGAGGTAGTAGACGACGGCAAACTCACCATCACCACTTAGTCATTCTTTTATAATAGTAAAAATAATAATATGATATGACAAAAATGCCTTTGATAACTAAACTAATATACTATGGACTCACCAAATATGTGGCGGAGAAGGGAGAAAGAGAGAGTTAATAAGCAAAGTAGGAAATTGTGTATTGGGAAGCGTGGAGTGCTAATTATTGGTATCAAAAGCGACGGGTATTCGTGCGGATGAGTAGTTTTTTTTCCTTTCTTAAATCACTTTGGCAATTAGTTCACTTCGGTACGATTTCCCTTCCGTGACAGGTGGCAACAAACTGAATTGTGTTGTACCTGGAAATTGCTATACGGTTACGTTGTGAATTTTTTTTCTCTAGTAGTAGTGATCTGAATTTTTTATTAATTAATTCTTTTTAAAATTTAATTTTAAAGTTAACCCCCAGCACACTTTATTTTCAATTCTAACCCCTTTGGTCACGCTACCATCCGTGGCGTGACAAAATAACACTGTCACGCCAGTCTGTTTCTGGACAAACTCTTGTCACGCCACTGGTAGTGGCGTGACAGTGTTGTTTGGTCACGCCACCACCAGTGGCGTGATAAAAAGTGCATTTTTGCAGACTTATCGTATGGCGTGACAATATTATTTTGTCACGCCATGGATGGTGGTGTGACCAAAAAGGTCGAAATTAAAAATAAAGTGCGCCGGAGGTTAACTTTAAAATTAAATTTAAAAATGGATTAATTAATAAAAAAATTTCTAGTGATCTGGTACTAGAAAATTTCGAAAAACCTGGAATCTTCGTGTTAAAAGTTTTCAAATATACATTGAAAGTTCAATTTTTTAGATAAATATTTATTTTTTAGTTGAAATCTTCCCTAACTAAGCTAGGTGATGTGAAAGCTCAAATTACTATTAAGTTTGAAAGTTGGAAATATCGAGTTGAATTAAAAAATTCGAGATGAAAGTTTGAATCATCAAGCTGAAAATTTTCAAAATCGTGTTGAAAAGTTCAAATTCTCAAGTTGAAAGTTGAATTTTTCGAGTTAGAAGTTTAACTAATTAGATAATTTTCACTAGTTAGTTACCTAGCCAATGCTCACTAGATATATACTCCCTTGTACTTTCACATGGTCTTTCGTCCTAGTCATGGTAGCCTCATGGGCATGGCAACCTCATTTATACTAGATATGTTGGCTACTTACTCTTTCTTGGGTTATTTAAATATATGTCATTGTATAGCTCTTAGTTTTGAGATATTCTATTTCGTGTTCGGGATATGCCACTGCTGCGGCACCGAAGGACTTAGCGCCCGCCATCGGTGGAGGCAGCGGGGCCGAGGGGGACGGAGGTGATCGGGGACGGCGCGGAGGTCCCCGACAAGCCGCCATGGCCGTCGGCGGTGGCGAAGAGGCGGTGACAGATCTGGGGCTCGCGGGTCTAGCGTGTGAGCAGAGGCGAGGCATTGCGAGGCAGAACTGCGCGTTAGAAGGGGTGGAGACGTGGAGAACCAGCGAGAGGACCGCCAAGGCTGCCGTAGCGGCGAAGCCCGTGACGAGGTTGTATTTGGGAAATACAGTAAGGGAGTGTCCGGCTGGCCAATGGCTTCCGCAAGGTCGGCTCGTCGTACCTGCTGGTGGTGGCCGTGCTACCCGACGTGCCGGAGGCCCACCGCTACATCCTCATCTCCCATGGTTCCTTTGTCCGCGAGAGAGCCTGTGTAACCCGTCCGAGAACTAGTCCCAGTTCGCCATGGCCTATTACGTCATCAACTACTCCAAGTGCGCATTTGGGAGTTACGGACTATCCAAGAGCTATTGCCCCACCATTCTTGCATACATACATAACTCTGTTAATCGGAGGCAGGAGGAAGAAGTTAGGGCCTGGACGCCATTGGAGGGGTTGAAGAATTGGAGGAAGGAGGGAGGAAGAAGAGGGGTATTATGGTCTTAAAAAAAATTATAATGGTATATTTTTAATTTTTGCATGTTAGCAGTGACATCTCAAAGGCCAAACTTTGTAACAATGTATCTCAAAACTGGGAACTTTGCATTTTGGATTATGCATGAATGTTTTTTAGGGGAAATTATCAAAATGCCACACTTTACTTCTGTCTTCTTTAAAATGCCATTAAGTACGATGCAATTGTCAAAATACCATATCTTATATTTGCACACTACTACAGAAAACGTCATCACAGATGGTTCGGAACCGTCATCACAGACGGTTTTCCGAACCGTCTGAAAAAGTTCGTCTGTGATAACAGACATTATCACAGACGGTTCAAAACCGCTCGTGATACGAATATCACGAGCGGTTGAAAGTAGAGGCGAAATGCGTGATAGTAGTTATCACAGACGGTTCTACTTCCGAACCGTCTGTGATAGTATAATTTCACAGACGGTTCTGAACACGAACCGTCTGTGATATTACTATCATAGACGGTCTGTGATAGTTTTTTCAACTTCAAAAAAAAAAATACTAAATGTATTCCCCTTGGTCGTCCGCCTCTCCGCCTCCGGCACCTCGTCCACCTCCTGGCTCCACTCGCTCATGAGCCTTCTGAAGAAGGCCATGATCTTGTCCTCGTCGCGGAGTTCCTCGAAAGGCACATCCTTATCTTCATCCCTGCCCTCCTTCCTCACGGCCGCATCGCCAGCTTGGGCTTCGCTGTCAAATTATCAAGCCACATTGTTCCCCGTCCATTCAATCACAAAACTATATTCAAGTGCACACATTCAATCACAAAACTATATCCAAGCACACATGTATACCTCGATCTAGGAGAAGCCGGCGGAGGGGGGGAGGATAGGCGGCACCGGAGGGAGGAGGGCCGGCGCCTGGATGGGGGCGGCAGCTGGTGGGGGAGACGCCGGCCGGCCGTCGGGGGGAGGACGAGCGGCGGGAGGAGGAGGCCCGATGGAGGGAGCACTCGGCGACGGCGGGGCGAACGGGAGGGACGAGGGCCGACGCGGGAGAAAGGAGCCTAGAGGTCACGCTGGATTTGGGGGACTCCTTATTAATATATAAGGACTTCTGCTACTCCCGCTCACGCATTCAAAATTCCCGCGCACGTATTCAAAATTTTCGAACTCCCGCGTTGTGAATCACATATCACAGACGGTTCGTATCACCAACCGTCGTGATGAGTACTCATCACGCAGCGGTTCGTGATCTGAACCGTCGTGATAATATCACGACGGTTTTATTAAAAACCGTGCGTGATAATCTCGATATCATAGGCGGTTCTATTAAAGAACCGTCTCGATAATATCATAGACGGTTCTATTAAAAACCGTGCGTGATATGTAGATTATCCTGACGTTTTTTAATAGAACCGTCTATGATCTATCGAGACGGTTCTTTAATAGAACCGTCTATGATCTTGAAGTATCCTGAGCACGGTTTGTATTACAAACCGCTCGTGATAAACCGACAGACCCAACACAAACGGTTCCATTTTAACCGTCTGTGATGAGGTGTCTACTATTGCATGTTTTGTAGTAGTGGCACTTCGTTAATTTGCCATTTCCAAATATTTTATTCATATTTCGGGTTTAATAGCCCTGGCCCACATGTGAAATACAGTTCGCCTCCGCTTATATTCACCCAGTACACAGTGCGCCTCCAAGAACTGCAACTAAGGTCCAATGGACGAACACCTCCACCTCCCATGATCCCTTCCTCCTCCCCAATGGCAACTGCCGCCGCATCCCTCCTTCTCCTCCCCCTCGTCCTTCTCCTCGCCCCGATGGCAGTGGATGCTGTTAGCGATGATGCGCTCGCGCTGGTGGTCTTCAAGTCGGGGGTTTCCGATCCGTCGGGCCGCCTCGCGCCCTGGTCTGAGGACGCCGACCGCACCTGCGCTTGGTTGGGCGTCTCCTGCGAACGCCCTCTCTGGCTACCTCCCGCCTCAAGTCGTTGGTTGTTGATGAGGACATCCCAGAAGTTTCTCGACAAATATGCACGAATGAAAATGATTCTAGCCAGCATGCACCAGACCAATGGATAGCTTGTCATGTCTATTTTGCTACGCTTCAAACCGTGCATCATTTGGAGTTGTGTAATGAAAGTTATGGTCATTTTAGTAACAGTTGCACATGCTGATAAATGCTGCGCGAAAACTGAAGACTCCTTGAATGCTTGTGCACCAACTTGTCATGTTTTACAGTGCATATCCTATATGGATGGAAAGATAATCAAGTCTATTTTCACCTCCAACAAACGGTTCATCATTTGGACTTCCGAGGAGAGAGTTATTGCTGTTTCTTGAAGATCGCGAGAAGTTGAACAAACACGCGCGAACTCGAGAAAAACTCCTTGAATGCTTCAACCAGTTGGCCTTCCACCTTCCAACATGATGACTTGTGTTCATACCCAGCTAGGAGGGTTGTTCCTAGTATATATACCCCTCTACCCCCATCTGTTAATGTACTTTTGATATTTTCAACAAACCAATCTATGAAAGATGGTACTGCGGCAAGACGCTAGTATTTTTACTCCTTTGCTCTTGTGAGTTCTCTTGGATTTGCAAGAAGATTCTTATGGGATCCCTAATTCGTGCTCTACGCTTAGGGCGTTTTGTGTGGGTTAGTTCGGATTGTGGTTCTGTGATTGTTCGGATAGCGGACGAGTCCAAAAGGCTTCGGATCGTCTCTCCCCAACGCTTGGTCGCATCCAACCTTGGCAGGTTAAAGCTAGTTACCCTTTTCAGCTTCTCACAACTAGTTATCCGCGCTGTCCACAACAAGATTCGCTTGTTCTTCAACCTACGCCGTGAAGATCGGGCCACCCCTAGCGTGTACGCATCATTTGGTATCAGAGCTTTCGTTGACACGGTAGGTTTCGCCATCCACTTTTTAGCCCCTTCATTCCATCCACTATTTCGCCATCCACTTTTTTTTAGCCCCTTCGTTCCATCGTGTGTTCTGGTGTTTGTGTGCCCATTGTTCTTTGGTTTCTTTACGTCACTTGATTTTAATACCATAGACCTCATTGAGTAACCCACCAAGCTCTACTCAAAACCGAGGCTAGTTCTTGCGACTCCTGCTGTCCAATCGCTGAATCACAATCGGATAAACTTCCACATTGCACAATCACGGTTCAATGAGAAAGCATAAGAGCATTGGTGAGTAGAAGAGTCGAGGACGACTCCTTTTCAAGAGGGGAAGGATGATGAGGATATCCCAGAAGTTTCTCGACAAATATGCACGAATGAAAATGATTCTAGCTAGCATGCACTAGACCAATGGATAGCTTGTCATGTCTATTTTGCTACGCTTCAAACCGTGCATCATTTGGAGTTGTGTAATGAAAGTTATGGTCATTTTAGTAACAGTTGCACATGCTGATAAATGCTGCGCGAAAACTGAAGACTCCTTGAATGCTTGTGCACCAACTTGTCATGTTTTACAGTGCATATCCTATATGGATGGAAAGATAATCAAGTCTATTTTCACCTCCAACAAACGGTTCATCATTTGGACTTCCGAGGAGAGAGTTATTGCTGTTTCTTCAAGACTGCAGAAGTTGAACAGACACGCGCGAACTCGAGAAAAACTCCTTGAATGCTTCAACCAGTTGGCCTTCCACCTTCCAACGTGATGACTTGTGTTCATACCCAGCTAGGAGGGTTGTTCCTAGTATATATACCCCTCTACCCCCATCTGTTAATGTACTTTTGATATTTTCAACAAACCAATCTATGAAAGATGGTACTTTGCAGCAAGACTGCTAGTATTTTTACTCCTTTGCTCTTGTGAGTTCTCTTGGATTTGCAAGAAGATTCCTCTGGGATCCCCTAATTCGTGCTCTACGCTTCCGGGTGTTTTGTGTGGGTTAGTTCCGGATTGTGGTTCGTGATTGTTCGGATAGCGGGGCGGAGTCCAAAGGCTTTGGATCGTCTCTCCCAACGCAGTCGCATCCAACCTTGGCGAGTTAAAGCTAGTTACCCTTTTCAGCTTCTCACAACTAGTTATCCCCGCTGTCCACAACAAGATTCGCTTGTTCTTCAACCTACGCCGTGAAGATCGGGCCACCCCTAGCGTGTACGCATCAGTTGTCCGGGCTGAATCGGGCACAATTTGTTCACTGGTGGGCTACCGGCGTGGATTGGCGATATGGCGGCGCTGGAGAGGCTAGATTTGTCAGCAATGGCGCCGGGGAGGAGATGGTCGGCGTCGGGGATGAGCTGATTAGCCCGACCAACAGCGGAGGCCCACTGGTGGGGACCCGCTTCTCGACGAGCTCTAGCTGCAGGAAGCGCTCAAGGACGCACTTGGGGGAGGTGCTGCGCCAGCATGTGAAAGGCGGTGGAGGCGATGAAGCTCTCAATGTTGGTCTCCTCTGGCAGCGGCTTCGCGGGTTGCTCGGCCGCCACCGGTGGATATTGCTGTGGATGCTACTGGAGGAGGTGGCGGCGTGGTGGGGGGCAGTAGAAGCGGTCAGCGGCGCCTCCGCAATGGGCGCTGGAGCTAGGTGCGTGGGCTCGACGCTAGGTGGTGAGCCGGATTCGTTCGGGAGCAGATGAGAGTGAGGAGAGACAGTGGGAGATGGGTGGGCTGGAACTAGGAGGAAGGAGAAAGAAAGGCAAAAACAGGGAAGGCAAAAACGACATTTCACATGTGGACCAGGCCCATTATACTGGGAATAAGAATAAAATATTCGAAAAGGGCAAATTAACGAAATGCGAATATAAAATGTGGCATTTTGACAATTGCATCGTACTTAATGGCATTTTAAAGAAGGCAAAAGTAAGGCTCTGTTTGGTATAGCTCCTACTCCTAGCTTCTCGTTCGAATCGGGTGGAGCTATACCAAACACCTAGCTTCCCAAAACAACCTGATTCTGCTACTCGCGAGGAGCTGTCTTAAAAATGAACTAGAAACGAGAAGCTACCTTCTGGTTGATTCTCGTGAGAAGCTAACCCCATGAAACATGTTTGCCCTTAGAAGTTGCACTTATTTACCCGCATTTTGCCACTCATATACCCCCAACGCCCCCATCCCATCCCATTCTCGAGCGGCCTCAATTGAGCGTACCCTTTGTTCCTCTCGCATCTGCTCTGGATTCCCCTCTGGCGATGACGGTAGCCTAGATCCACTAGCCGCCAACCGGGAGTACCTCGCAGTCGGTACCTCTCGCAATACCCGACTCCCTCACATCCAGTACCTCTCACCGTTCCCGAATCCCCCGTTATCATCGCTCAATCTGGCTCCACTCCCTCTTCCTCCTTGCACCCACCGCTCACACACTCCCTCCCCTAGCCCACCTCCTCCCGCTCCCGCAACTCCTCGCCGACTTCCTCCATCAGTGGAACTTCGTCCTCCTCGACGCCGCCTCCATCGCTATCGCCTTCCCAGCTGCCACTATCCCCATCCTGGAATTGGACTCTAAACAGCGGATAGGCTCGCAGGCAGGAGCGAATCCACCGCGGGTGCTCAAGCACCCCCTCTCCCCACCACCAGACCCCTAGACCTAGTACCCACTGAGCACCGGCCACCGAGGACTGCAAGTCGGAGGTTGAAAAAAGGTGCAGCCGCGGCGAGTTGCATTTGGGCGAGTCTCCCTCAGAGGTTGAAGAAAGTCTTCCCATTCCCGGGCCAGGCATGTGGGGCTTAAGGCCCAATTCGCCAATCGGCTGCTAGCCCAAATAACAGATAAGCTCACTGCTGCTCACACTCTCAGCTAGAGTGCCAGACGCTCAAACCCCAGAATCCCAGATCCAGATTCGAGAAATCGAGAGAGAGAGAGAGAGACCGAGAGGGACTCACTGAGACTGAGGCCTGAGAGGGAGGCGGTCGGCGGGGGGAGGTGAGGTGGTCGGCGTCACTCGGCGGCTGGGCGCGGAGGGGGAGGCGGTCGGCGTCACTCGGTAGCTCGGCGCGGTCGCGACTCGGTGGCCGGCGGCCGCGCGAGGACTAGGTCTGGGGCCGGCAGCTCGAAGCCTCGAAGCGGCCACAGCGCAGCGGCGGCGCGAGCGGGGCGCGGGGACCGCTGGAGTGGACGCTTGGAGGGCAAGGCTTCGACTCTCCGAGGCTGCCACTGGCTGTCTCTATCTGGCTGGAGCGGTGAGCCGGTGAGCATATGGGCTGTGAGGAGGCTGGATTGCAATGGGCAGTGACCAGTGAAGTGAGGTGAGGTAGAGAGCCAGAGACAGAGAGTAAGTGACTAAGTGAGTGCGACTGTGAGTTTGTTTCTCTCCCAAAAAAATTCCCCATTTTGCTTGTGTGTTGCAAGATTGACTGAGGCACTTAACTTGAGTCTTGAACTTGAAGATTGATGAATCATGATTTGATTATTATTGATGCAAATGTTTAATTGGTGGTTGATTGGTTGTTGTTTAATTTGTGACTGATGAATTGATGCAAATTGCTGTTTCATTGATTAGTGAACATCATGACAGTAGCCGATTAGCCAATTTGTTTAATTAGTAGTTGACTGGTTGTTTAATTTTTCTTAGATTTACAAAAATAGAGAAGTGAACTTTGCACAAATATTTCTCAAATAATGCAACTAGCAGTAACCCTCCAACTATATAAAAGTAGAACTGAAGCAAAAAAAGATTCGGCATGAATTTAATCCAGATGAATTTATTGTTTTGTACATTTTCAATTTGTCATCTTTCTATTTATGTGTGAATTTGGTATTCCAATGGCAAAAAACCAGTAAATGTAACGTTGGTATATTCATGTTGTGCTATAGCCTCAACAATAGAGCTCTCCCTCTATTTTCATTTTGGATTCGCCACTGCTCGCATGCGCTCCGCCGCTTCGTCACCGCCCACCTGCGGGGCCACTTGTGGCTGCGCCATGTGGGCCCGAGCGCTCTACGGCGTGCCTCGGACCCCGCGGCGCTCGTGCTCCATGCCGTCGGCCGATACTACATCTACACCGAGAGCGGGGACACCAAGGCCGCGTGCGTGCTCCTCCTGGAGCTGTACGTGCGCGCAGGGTGTCCCCAGCCGACGGGGCACATGGAGCTGCAGGCGGAGGCCCACGAGGCGGCGCTGTCGTGGCGTAGCCAGCTTGTGGGGCCGTCTTAATGGCCGCTTATGGCGTGCCCGTCGAGTTCCCAACACTGGAGCTTTACGAGCTATACCATACTAGTGGCGGCTTGGCCTGCGCCGAGGTGCTCAAATGCTCCCAACTCTTTGTAAAGAAGATGCGTGGTAAGGGCAGGATGTGTTCCCCCACTTGCGGCAATACTGACTTACATGATTGAGAAATTTGTTCACAATAGATTAATTTGTTCTGCGAATCTTGGCTCGTTTGGTTTTGCATATCTGCTATGCTGATACACATGTTTGCCCATGTTTATGATGCCTCTGGTCCCAACTTTGTCGTATGTACCTCTCCTATGTTTACCTGAAATTCCTTATTATGATCCATTTCCGTATTGTCACAGGTGAATTTGTAATAAACTTAGATCATTTTGTCTCGTTTTATGTAGAGATGCAGATTATAACTTTTCAATGGGTACCTGTCTTCTTGCACTGCATTCTGTGTGTCCTGGTTATATTGTTGAATCTATGGCTGCTGACATTGTCAGTGTTTTCCCAAGAGCAGTTCAGACAAGCAGAAGCTCAGAGCTTTAGGTTAACAACATGACTTTTTCCAGGTTCTATGTGTACTTCCATCTACTAACTGCTACTCCTTTGCAGATTGCAATGTTCAATGCATACAAGAGAATAGTCGAACTTTGCTCCCCACGAGTATGGAAACCAGAAATCCTTCTGAAGTTGCTCTGCTGACCAAAGCCTTGCGACAAACTGATTGAATGCATTCGACTGACTGTGGACAAATTTGGTCAGAGTTTTTTATCTGTGGATGACGGCGATGATCGAAGTAGCTTTCAGACGGATTCTGAAGGATTTGACCTGCTAAAAGTCGGCCAAAAAAGAATAGTTCATAATGTTGATAACATTTTCTCCAAACGTCAAAAGATGACAGAATCAAGATTTTCTGCTGGTTCAATTATGATTAGTGAATTTTCATGGTCAGTTCCCCATATTATGAATGAATCTGAGAAGCACAATGCCCATCAAACAAGTTGCTTCAATGTGTAAACAAGTAGTGCTGTTAATTTGTGTATAACGTGGAAATCTTCATATATGTATGTTAACAGTTTATGATTGATGTCAAATGTGCAATGAACATTTTGTCTATGCTATAATTGTTCAGAGGGACGTGATCGATGTGTAATGTTTCTCCTATTTCTTTGGTGTATCATCTTATTCGTATACATTCCTATGGTATCGCATTCAATTTGATTTGATGTCGAAAAATCTGTAAAGAAATTTTAAAAAATTATGTACAAATATAAAGGATTAATCCAACTAGAGAAGGAATTCATTTTTAACTCAATACGAAACTGACAACACAACTACGAGTAAACGATGTTCCTCTCTCCCCCTGAATGATAGTCACACTTTGTATCATTTATATACATTCATATGTTCTTCAAAAAATTGGAGGAAAAATCTATAATTTGTGTACAAATACAAAGATGTAATATACAAATACAATTGAAGTATTATAATCAAGGATAGCATGATCTATTTGCCTCTAATCCTCTCTTCTGTGGTTTTTGGAGCTAACCTACTAGCCAAACACTTGCTTGAGAAAGCTTCAGATTCTCAAAGAAGTGAATTATAAAAGAATCAGAAGCAGAATTTGAAAAATGAGAATCTAGAGTTCTACCAAACAGAGTCTAAAATGTGGCATTTTGACAAATATCCCTTCTTTTTATATCATACGTAATGTCCGATTCTCTTGCAATCATCCGAAGCAATCGATCATGAGCTTCTTTTTTTTGTAATCAGTTTGCCTCTTTGACAACGCATAAAAAACGTTCCTGTGCAGGTTGACATTTTTTCATCGTCTGAGAGAACATCATCCATTTCTTTTCTCACCGAGCACCAAAATGCTGAGCAAAACCACCAAAGGGGTAGCGAATTGCCTGTGCAGATTGAGAAAAAAAAAATCAAGTCCACAACGGCCACCAGAAACAACACTCAGTACAAGAATTCGCACTGCTTCAGGAATCAGGAATCTGCATATTCCAAATTAAATCTTCCAAACAAAACCAACATGTATCTGCCAGCTACATCTGTAAGAAAATCCTGATAAGCTGTTCTTTCAGTAAATCAGATACATGTAACTAAAACTATGTAAGTATGGTAAACCCTCTTCCCTGGTCTTAGGGGTCAGAATTCAGAATCCCTAGAAAATCAAGAACTTTCGCAGGCCACAAGAACTAAGTCAGCAGACCCATAAGCACCTTAAGTACATCCTATTAACCATGATAAATTTGGTAATGTCGTTACTTCTTCTTCCTTCCACCCTTCACGGGCTTTGCGGGGCCTGCAGCCGAAGAACTGGTAGCAGCTTCCTGCTTCCTGGTCCTTCCGAGGTGCTTTGGAACCAACTCTGCAACCTGTAGCATCAACTGCTTCTCTGTAATGTGGATTGCCGAAGAGTGAGATCAGTAACCTAAAAAAACATATAACAAATCTTTGCTGATGTGCATGAGCAATATCTTATGCATTTTGCACAATAAAGTAAGAAATGCAGACTAAGTAATCCAAGAAGACACAAATACAAGGGTTAACATCAAGTTGCAATCACACCCTAGGAGTGTTTCAGAACAAAATCTGTACTGTGCTGGCTTCCTTCATCCTAGCTACTTTGTAATACAAACCATGCTGCCAACCTACATCCTCTCCAGTCAACAGAAAGTGGGTTTAAGATTTCACGCACTGCGAACTTGTAATGGTTAAAACACTAAGCAGACTAGAGTGCCAACTGCTATAACATAGTTTCTGAGCATTCATCAAAGGCAAGCTAGCACTGATGGTTCAAAACTCCAAATAGTATTCAAAATTTCAATTATTGACAATATAATACTACAAGCAAGCCATAAAGAATGACAACTCACTCACACAGAACTTATTACTTAGTTAGTTCACTATTCCAGGAGTGTTCAGATGGTACAAAACCTACCATACGACTCACTGTTCTAGGAGAGACCCCTTCCAGTTTTGAAGGGGCAGGAAGGCTGTTATGGCGTGGAATCCACGATGTGGACTGCAACAACATCGTGTGTGGCACTGTAGCAATGCCGTGTGTGAACAGTGCCCAGGTACTGTAGCATTAGGATTAGGAAAAGGTTGCCTTCCCCAATAAGAATATCTATTTCCCTATATAGTTTATTAGTTTCTGTGTATAGGGATTAGTTAATCGAAAATGTTATCTATTAGTTAGAAAAGTTATTTATTAGTTAGAAAAGTCATCATTTAAATTGATGTTATCTATAATTGTTAGAAAAGCCCTCTATATAAGGAGGTCTATTGTAATCGTTAGTATTAAGCAAGAAGAACAAAGAAAGAATAGTTCATCCCTGTCTATGTTTATCTTCTTCCTCTAAAGTCTCTTCCCCCCTTCAAGCCGCTGCCGCTCGGCCGTCCTTCTGGCGGTGTTTACCCTGTTATGAACTAAGGCTCATAACAATTTGGTATCAGAGCAGTCAATCCCTTCCCACGACTTCTGCTTCCATGGTTATGGCGACAGATCAGACCATCAGACTTGCCGTCGAGTCATTGGCTATGATAAAGACTAACGCCAACAAGATGGCCATGAGTACCAACGACAACGACAAGAAGATTGCGGTCATCTTCCTTGATATGCATGCTACTTTAGAGAAGATGATTGCGGATCAAAAGGAGAAGAAGGCGCAACAAGAGGCGACGGCGTTTCCAGCAACCATCGTGACGCTGTTGGAACTTGCGCTGCTACCGTATTTTGCCATGGTGTCACCGAAGCCTGTCGCGGCCCTGTCAAAGTACGTCGTTGCCACTGCGATGCTACCAGGGTTGTTATGACTGCTGCAGCAATCGGTGAGTTTGCCGCAACCGCGCATGGAGGCAATGATCTTCAAGGATTCATATTATCATCGCAACCTCTCGTCAACATGGGGTCTCCTAGGGCTTCAGCCACGGCCGCCACCACAGCTCGAGGACGAGCTGTCGCGAAAGGAGGAGAGTAATGTAACGGGTGGTACTGTTCACATGTGTGAACAGTATGTGCACTGTTCACACTGGGCCCACGGGAGCGTTAGTAGTTGGAAATAGAGATAAGAATTATTAATTTTCTTGTTAGTTGGGTTTACTTTCTTAGAGATATATTCCATCTAATAGAGATAAGTTTCCTTAGATATAGAGATTGTTTCTTAGGGGAAGTCGGGTCGTCCCTATAAAAGGGATAGTATGTATCTATTATCAAGCAAGCAAGAAAGATGAATTAATCTAGTCTCCCCCTAAGGTTCTATCATCCCAGCCTATAATCTAATCTCCCATCCCACAAAGCCGACGCTGCTCGGCTTTCTTCCTGACGGTGTTTACCCTATTATGAACTAAGGTTCATTACATTTGGTATTAGAGCCAATCGCCGCCCTTTTCACCATGATGGGCGACGAGGGTTTCGATTCCGATGCCGAAGAACTCAAGGCCATGAGGGGCTCGCGATGGAGCTCAAGGCGGAATACATGAAAGAGAAGAGGCAGCGTACCGCTACGCTGGTTGTGCCACCACAACCGGCGACACCTCCACTCACAGCCACGCCTCCACTACCGGCATCACATATGGAGGTGGTTGAGGTGTTGTCGGCGTTGCCAACACCCTTGGCTCCACCACCAGTGGTACTTGTTCTACCGCCGGAGACACTTCTAACACCACCGGCGACACCTTCGCTACAAGTAGCGTTGCCACCGTCGGTGCCCTCGGGAGGGAGGAAGATCGTTGCAGTTTCGCGGTCTTCTCCTTGTTGTCGACCAACGTCGTTCCTACAGAGGTGCAAAACACGACGGATGCCTTGTAGGGGATTGCGACGCCGTCGCACCTCTCCCAACACCGTCGCGCTCCGTGGTAGGAAGGGTGTCGCTGCTATCCCACGTTGGTTGTCCATGCCCCCAACGACTCATGTGACGTCAAGCCACATCAAGGGGTTGTTGTCTATTGGAGGTTCGTTGCTCCTTCTCCATGTGACGCGACGTCGTCATCGCGCCCTTTCGTCGCCATCGGGACGCGAATGTTTTAGTCCGTGGCCGCCACCTGATAGCTCGAAGACGAGCTGTCTCGCGAGAGGAGTGTAATGTTATGGTATGGAATCCACGATGCGGACTGCAACAACATCGTGCATGAACAGTGTGCATGGCACTGTAGCAATGCCGCACGTGAACAATGCTCAGGTACTGTAGCATTAAGATTAGGAAAGGGTTGTCTTCCCCAATAAGAATATCTATTTCCCTATATAGTTTATTAGTTTCCATGTATAGGGATTAGTTAATCGGAAAGGTTATCTATTAGTTAGGAAAGTTATTTATTAGTTAGGAAGATCATTTTTTAAATTGATGTTATCCATAATTGTTAGAAGATCCCTCTATATAAGGAGGTCTATTGTAATCGTTGGTATTAAGCAAGAAGAACAAAGAAATAATAGTTCATCCCTGTCTATGTCTATCTTCTTCCTCTAAAATCTCCTCCCTCCTTCAAGCCGCCGTCGCTCGGCCGTCCTCCCGGCGGTGTTTACCCTGTTATGAACTAAGGCTCATAACAAAGGCGGTAGTGAATCTTGTGTCTAGGTTATATTGGGACGTCAGAAACAAGCACAAATATTACTTGAGACAGCAGAATTCTTTTTTTTTCTTTGACAAAGGAAGTTGAACTTGTACTTGCAACAAGTGCATGCAATTGAACAAACTTGTGCTTGTATCCCCCCACAAATAGGCACCTTTTTTAAAGAATGTCCCACAGCATTTACAACATGTTAGTCTAAAAAAAAACTTTTCCCTTGACAGCCTTAATCCAACATACAATTGAGATTTGATAAAATAAAAGAAGTAAAACTGTTGCTATATACCTTAATCAGGACTACCATGTAAAATTTTCATTTGAAGGTGAAATAATTTAGATTCTACGGAATTTAGATAAACTGCATTACGCAAATCATTCCATTCAGTTAACTTGTTTGCAACAGTCATTTGTATACATACAAAAAACTAAGCATTATATTTGTATCTTGTGTCAACAAGAACACCAGTATGATCCAAATTAACAAGAATTTGATAGATTGGTGGTACTCGCTGGTAGAAATATGTACAAGGAATGAGTCAATACTGTTGATTTGTCACACAATAGCATTTTAACGTTAGAGTACCGTATGCAAATCCATATCTGGCTTGTATCATTCAAACTTCCCACATGACCACCAGGCCCTTGCATCTGGCTTGGATGGATCAATATGGGGGGACTTGAGGAGTTGAGCTGGATGAACAATTTTGCAAATGAACCAACCACAGTTCGGAAAATCATGTACATGGAATCCCAACTCCACAAGTCGAACTAAAAATGATCCATCCAAGCCACATCCAACAGCTCATGCTGAGAGCTTGCATAATAGCACCAAATGTTGGATTGCTAGATACTCTCTATTCTAATGTGGTCATCGGAGCATATTTTCCACTACTTAGTATATTCAACATGCTGGCTATTGTCACAAATAAGATATAGAGTTTCCCACTTCAACAAACACCAAGGAATAAATCAGGCTAATTATAGTTAAAATGTCCAGGTTTTAAATTTTAATCAAAGTATAGATACAGTTAAATCGTAGATCTCTATCTTCAGTTAAATGTAGCTCATTAAAATCTTCAATGAATTAAACTGAAAGTGAGCACATTAACTGAATCTCCATAGGAAATTAATCAGAAAGTGAGCACACACACACACACACAATTTCCCACTATACAATTCAGTAGCATACTAACATTATAGGAGTTCAGTTTCTTAAAAGACAGTCACATGCAATGATTTAATTAATATTTTTTCTTCATGTGAAGCATTTTTATGCTAGTTTTCATTTTGCATCTAGTATGAGTCATTTCATGCTGAAGGCTGACGCTGCAACTAAGTATGGGTCCCATATCAAAAGAAAGGATGGTGGACAGAACAACTCAATGAGCAAAATGACCAGATTATGTTAGGGCAATGGTAATTAATCGCATTAAAGTAACATTAAGGACTCAACTTGAAGTTGTGGTCAATAGTTATGTTTACGGCTTCAAAGTTGAGGAAAATAGTA
The DNA here is from genome assembly GCA_036346255.1 of Ampelocalamus luodianensis. NCBI lineage: Eukaryota > Viridiplantae > Streptophyta > Magnoliopsida > Poales > Poaceae > Ampelocalamus > Ampelocalamus luodianensis. The sequence goes on along the minus strand of CM070620.1, from coordinate 71,803,864 downwards.
CCAACATTTCCAGTTTAAGAAACTGAAAGTAATCGTTGCACAAAAATAAATTTTCGCTTAAGAACAGTAAAAGTAAAGTAACACAGTGAGAACCGATTCAGTTAAAATCAATGCAAGAAAAGCAAATTTTGCTGTATGCTGTTGACTAACAGCCCTCTAGAACTAACATCATCTAGCCAATTGAACAATTTACTGCTTTACACTCCTGGGTTAGAGAAAATTGCTATCCCCATACAAGAATGGCACACAGCCCTCTGGAGCTAAATATCATCCCAGGTAGCAACTGTTAGTGCGTTGCACTACGGCCTGATGTGGCTGCCAGTGAGGCCAAGAATGGAGGCCAGCCCAGGTGGTAGCCGCAGGTGTATATGGGAGACAGGCTCAATATTGTGAGGGTAGTGATTGGATGAGAGAGTAGAGTTTATTATATATTTTGAGTCTGCTAATGTTTGTGACAATACAAAAAAAAAACACTGCTTATTTTTTGTGTATATCTCAAAGAATAGTGAAGAAAAATACAGCAACCGGAACATCTACATTGTATAGAAGTAACAGAAGTATAAAAGAACATGGTTACCTGTTATGTGTATGAGCGTTGTTCAACATGTTAGATATACCATATACCCTGATGCTTCTACATTGGAATTCTCATTTGTAGGTTTACGCCAATTATCATGCTTAATTGTATATCTCTTGAATGTCAAGTGTTGTCACGTTAAGAAATTAACTTTACATACAAAAAATTAGCACTTAAAATTTTGTGTATCCGGAACACAAAAATACAACATCCGGAGCACCTACATTGTACAGAACTAACAAATATCAAAACATGGTGGACCTGTTACATGTATGAACATTGTTCGAAATGTTATCTATATCTGTCAGGGAGTATCCAAAATCTTCTAGATATATCACATACCCTGATGCTTCTACACTTAAATTCTCATTTGTAGGTTTGTGTCAATTGTCATGCTTAATTGTACATCTATTGAACGTCAAGTGTTATCAAGTAAGAAATCATCTTTACATACATAATAACAAGTGCCTATCACCATATTCTATTCGAAGTGTTTATTTTCCTTCCAAGAACACATCAGAACCACATTTCTTTACTATCACAAGAACCAAAAGAAACAGGACAAAAGGGAAAGGTACTTCAGGGATCATTGATGCTCACTTGTTGTAATCTCAGGATTGACAGGGGATCCATCATCCCGCTTGAGCTGCACCTTCACCCTCCCCACCTGGAAGAAATCTCGCGGGTACGCCTTACCCGACTACTCAAACACAGAGAAGTTACAAACACCATGAATTTCAAAGCAACCAAGAAATCTCTGAACCGAATAGCGATTATTCACTACTCAGAACTTAACAATCGCAAACCAAGAAACGAAACGTAGGGTGGGGATTGGGGGTTACCTCGATTTCATAGGGGATCTTGAGGTGGGAGCAGCAGTCGGCGATCTCGGCGCAGGTGGGGTCGGGGCTGGCCTTGCCGGCGGCGATGCGGCGGCCCTCGGCAACCGTCTTCTTGGAGTTGATGTACACCGGGTAGACGACGCTCCACTTCTTGGTGCTGCTTACCCTCGCCTCACCGGCACCATCCATCCTACCTTCTCGATCGCTTCCTCACAAGGAGCCCTAACCCAAGAACCCAAAAGGAACCGAAATCAACGCGTTTCTCGCTAAATTGGTCCTACTTGCGGGTGTCAAATATGTCTACATGGGTAAGGAATTCTTGCTTAGCTAAGATTCGACAAGGCAAGAAACAAGTACTGATCCAAAAACAGGACAAGAAATGTCGAAGAACTAGAAAAGAATTTGCAGGACTGCACAAGAGAGAAATTGAAGAGATGGGATTCGAAGCAAGAGAGGTCTCCACAAGATTTGGCGCGGGGAGGTGGCGTACCTGCTGGGGAGGTCGGCGAATCGCGGAGACGCGGAGAGATGGCTGGGATGGAGTGCGACGATGGATTGGGACGGGGGTTGGGTTTCGGACCTTTTGAGCCGTGTCTGCCGGGCCGGCCGGGCCGATCCCCGAGGGAAGGTACGGCCTGATACTGTAGTAAGTCTAGGCCGGTACAAGACGGCATGACCAGATGTGTGTAATCTCAATTTTTAGTTTTTGAAAACCTTTTTGAGTAACAGGAAAATTTCACCAAATTTTATTTGAATTAGACTTTTGAAGTTAAAATAATTTAATGTGATTAATCTGAACATTAATTAATTACAAAATTATTTTATGTGGGTTCTTTATGCTTGGAGTATTTTCCAGATTTTTCATGAATTTTTCTAAGCTCATTTGCTATTTTTAATTTGCTTTTTGGATTTTGTGTCATTTATAAAATAGAAAAACTATTAAAAATCAAGGAAATTTCCAAATGGCTCGATTCCTTTTCCCCGGCCCATTCCTTTGCTTTCGGCCCATTTCTGCTGCAGCCCATCTCTTTTCTCTCTCTTCTGCGCATCCCCCTGGTCCCACCTGCCAGCCACACCGACGCTGTTAGCGTCCCAAACACTCCCGAGCTACAGTCGCTGACGTGTGGTCCCTATTGTAGGTGTAAAAACCAAACACGAGTGAGGGAGTGGACGTCGGCTGTCTGACGGGCCATCGTCCACGAGGGTTAAAAATGACACGAGAATTTATACAGGTTTGGGGGTCCGAGAGGACCGCCCTACTCCTGTCGGTGAACCAACGGGGGGTTACCTCCGGAGAGGGAGCCCCCGAGGGCTCATCAGTTTGAACATACTTCTTTATTGCTCAAGAGCCCCCCCTCCTCCCCCAAATGAGAGGTACAAGGGGTATTTATAGGCTCCTCAACCTGTATAAATGACCAAAATATCCCTTGGGGGATAGCTACATTATGAGTACATGTGAGGGGTACAATCGACCTTTGCAAGGTAATTACATTTCGGGATATGTTAAGCAGGTGTTAACTTGGTGGGGTGGGTCCCGCTGGTGAAAGGAGAATTATTCTTCCAACAGTAGCCCCCCTGCCCCTTGGCGTTCTAGGGGAAATGCCGAAAGGGGCAGTCTTTGTCTTTGATCGACAGCTTCTTCCACAATGCCTTGCTTCTGTTGTTCCTGAGCGGAGGACTCCACACGGCGAGGGGCCACGCGGGGTTATGTGAAGCGGCAGACGCTCTGGGGGCGCGAGGTGGCCTACGTGGGGCCGCACAAAGCGGTGGAGACGCCGAGGGGGCCGCGCGAGGCGGCGAACACTCTGGGGGTGCGGGGAGAACTCCGAAGGCGCGGGGGCACGAGGGCGCCACGAGAGCATGGGGTGACTGTGAGGCGCGGCGTCGCAAAGCGCCGCGGACGCGCGTCTTGGCGGCGAGGAGGCTGCCGTCGAGTGCAGGCGCCACAGTGCGAGCGCCGCGGGCACGGTGACGGCGGCCGAACGCGAGGAGAGCGGCGGGGGCGGCAAGGTTGCTGCAGCCACGGCCCGACGCGGCGCATGTGGTGGCGCATGCCTAGCCGAGGCAAGGCTGAGGCCGACGTGGCGCCAGCCTAGGCAGTCGTGGCCTGCGGCGTCGGCGAGGACACGCGAGGACACATGGACTGAAAGTGACAGCAGCAGTCTGAGATCACCAATTTGTACACGAGTTGGCCCGATCTTTCCTGGTACAATCTGCAAATCAATAACTTTTTCTCGGTTCTTCTCACAATCAGCAGTGTAGCGCCTTGCCTCAGTCAACAACACCTAGCCAAATTTCTCTACGCAACTTCTTTCCTTCAATTAATGAAAGAAGCAGCCACCACCAACCAAGTGAAGCAATAATTAAGTAGTCAACAGCGAAGGAATATGGAGCTCTCGGGCAGACCCAAAAGAAAATAGCATTAAGTAATTAATGCATTTCTATTGATAGACAATAAACAATTCAGCAATTTGAAAAATCACCAAGTGACTTTCGGCAAGCCCAAAACAGTGATAGAACTTGACAATTAATGTGAATTCTAGGAGCTCTATGACATATCCCTGGGGTGAAAACGAATCGAATACGGACGGATAATGGTTCTACCATATTTGTTTTCATATTTTTCCCCGGATGCGAATACGAATATGGATACCCCGGATACGAATACGGACGTGAATAATATCGAATACAAATACGGAGCGAATACGAATCGAAACGAATACGGTCACAGATATTCTTTCGGAACACAAAAACCTCTTAAATTGCATACCATAAATTAACAAAAACATATAACTAGTTTGTTTGATACAAACATTCATGAATTGTTCATATTTTCAGCAACCACACATAACATTATTCTATTTTACTATTTAACGGTATGGTCTATAACTAGTTATTCGTACACGGCTAAAATACATTTGATCCAAAATTACGCAGAACCGATATTTAATTTTACTGGTGTCCAACTAAATTTGTTACTACTAATCTTTTAATAGATTTTACAATTTCCTGATTTTCCTTTCTTACCTAATCTTCTCTGTACCTAATTTCTTTCTTATCTCACTTCTAATCTCAATTATGCGGCTGAGCCCTTGGCCACTTATTGCTTGCCTACTTGCTTTCCCTAATCTCTCTCCTCAATTATCTCCTCACGCCGACAGCCAAAAGAAGCTCTGGAGCTTCTTCTTCCTCGTTACTTTCTCCATTTTTTCCATTGTTTCTCTTACTTCTCTCTGGAACTTGTTGCTCCGGCCAAGAAAATGCGCATGGCACCATGGTGCAGCCCCGGCTCGGTCCATGGCGCCGCTCGCCTCCGGCTCGCCCGGCGCCACCCGCGCCTGTGCGCCCCTCGGCCGAAGGCACCCAAAAGCATTGCTTCTTCCCAATTCTATATCTCTGATTCTTGCTCCGCTTGATTCTTTGCCTTGGCCGAGTGGACTCAGGGCGCCGCCTCCCTATCTCGGCCCATGGCGCCGCTCACCTCCACTCGCCCGGTGCTCCCGTGCGCGTGCGCCCCTGCCTGACCCACTCTGCTGCGCCCGGCTCCTCTGATACCTCCCTCATGGCGCCACCCCGCCGCCACCTCTCCCGTCTTTGCGCGAGGGGATCCGCGAGCAGCTGCGGCCGTGAAGCGGTGAGAGAGCCGACGGCGGAAAAGCGCGAGGAGCCGCGGGGACGGCGAGGTGGCGGCGGCAGCGAGGCGGCTGGCCGTGATAGCGTAGGGGAGCCGGCGGGGGACGGGCGAGATGGCCGGCGGAGGCGGGCGAAGTTGCCGGCGGCGAGGCGAGGACTGGAGTGGCGGTGTGGCACCGTGGCCACTGTCGTCCTGTCGGCTCTCGGTCTCGGGCGGCTGTGGAAGAACACAAGTCCAGAAGACAAGTCATAAACCCTACCGTGGTGGGCCGGCTGCGGCTGTACAGTGGGCTGGGCTCATATTCCGGATATCCGGATGCGCTCTTATCCGGATAATCCGAATCCGTATTTGTATCCGTCGGATATCATGTCTACCGTATTCGTTTCCGTTTCCGAAAAAAAATATCCGCATTCGTTTCCGATCTGGGACTATCCGTTTCCGTCCGGATCGGACGGAAACTCCATGTCTAGCTGTTGACCGGATTGGCAGGCCTATTCAAAATTGGCTTTTTAGCTGGCATCAATTGGTCACATGGGGGGAAAAGAGATGGGGCCTAGTTGTTCCCAGCTCCTTCGTGACCGTGAGGAAGCTAAAAAGGGGCGCCGAAGGCTCCAGCAAGCTCCTCAGGCCGGCACTTCTTCATACGTTGAGCTCCGAGAAGGTGGAGCTTCCTTGGCCTCGTGTGGGAGCGCGGGGCGCCTGGGCGCGTGAGGAGGCCGGCCGTAGGGCGCGCACGGTAGGGCGCTGCCAGCGGGGCGGCTGTAGGGCGCAGGACACCCGCACGGGCGCTGAGCATCGCGGGAGCATGGGCGCGCTGCAGGGCGCCGTGAGCGGGATAGCCCCAGGGCGCGCACGGCAGGGCGCTGCCAGCGAGGCGGTCGCTCGGGCGCAGGACACCCGCACGGGCTCAGGGCGTCACGGGAGCGTGGGTGTGCTGCAGGGTGCCGCCAGGAGCAGGACGCGGGGAGTTATCCGCATCCCTGCGACGCCCGCGTTGGAGAAGAGCTATCCGCGTTGGAGAAGAGTTGGTGGCAGGGCGCGGGGCGCTCGGCTGCCAGGGCGCTCGACTACCGGGGTGTAGGGCGCTGGTGGCAGGGCGCGGGGTGCTCGGCTGCCAGGGCGCAAGGGCGCTGCTGCCAGGGCGTTGGTGGCAGGGCGCGAGGTGCTCGGCTGCCAGGGCGCTCGACTGCCGGGGCGCAGGGCGCTGGGTGCTCGGCTGCCAGGGCGCTCGACTGCCGGGGCGCTGGGCGCTGCTACCAGGGCGCTAGGGCGAGACTGCCAGGGTGCTAGGGCGAGACTGCCAGGGCGCTACTACCAGGGCACTAGGGTGAGACTGCCTGGGCGCAAGGGCGTTGCTGCCAGGGCGCGTGGGTGTAGGGCGGTGCCAGGGCGCTTGGGACCAAGAAGCGCAGGACGTCACGATTTTTGCTAGGGCGCATGGGTCCTTAAATGCAAGGCGCTGAGTTTTTTCTTGCCAGGGCGCATTGGGCGCAGCGAGGCGCGGGCGTCATGGGGACGCAGGGTGTCCCGAGCGCACGGGGCGCAGGGCGCATGAGGGTGCTACGCAATATGTTAACTTCCTCCAGTTCACGAGGAAGCCCTCCACTCGTTGGCAATCCGATCAATATCTTAATTGTATCACAGAAGAACCATTGCATGGTTATGACGGGTCCAACAAGGGTGATCCGAATAGGTAGGCTTCTTGCGAACAGACCACGAAATCCAATGCTTTTCACAGCATGTATGATATTCTTAGTCTTTTTGTTGTACAGAGATGAGACAATGTTATCTGCCAGATTTGAAACAACAGCACCAGAGATATAGCCAGCTAGACAAGTAGCACCAAACTGCTGCACTGTTGAACAATCCTCCTATTTCATTTGAATGACTCTTTGATATAGGAAGTCCACGGTATGCTCAAATGTCGAAAACATTAGCATAGAACATGGAAGATTCCGTCCCCAAAGCGATAAAAGTCCCCGAGGTCACGACGGCGTGAGGCCCCGAGGCACGAGGGCTCGATGCCGTGAGGGGGCGAGGGCACGAGGCTCCGAGGCCGCGAGGCCCTGAGGCGTGAGGGCTCGATGCCGTGAGGGGGCGAGGGCACGAAGGCGCGAGGCCTCGAGACGCGATACCCTGAGGCGTGAGGGCTCGACGCCGCGAGGGCGCGATGCCCTGAGGCTGCGAGGCTGCGAGGTGCGAGGGCTAGATGTGGCTAGGGCGCGAGGGCTCCATGGCGCGGGGGCGCGAGGTCGCCGGGGCACGGCTGCCATGGCGCTTGGGCGCGGTTGCCGGGGCGTCGAGGCGCAGGCGCCAGGGCATTTTGGTGAGCATTCCCGTTTACGCTCGTGCACGTGTGAACAACATGGTGTTTATTGAGACCAAGTCCTTCTGAAGAATAGCATGAAATACATTACTTACACTCTGTACGTCTCTTTACTTGGCATATATGTCCACCAAGCTGTTGGCCACATACAAGTAGGATGCAAAACCGCCAACATCTTGCGAGGCACAGGGCTGCCGGGGCATGCCAGGCAGGGCGCGGCTGCCAGGGCGAGGCCTCACGGGGCGTAAGGCGCGTGGGATGCGGGGCGCGCGAAGGCGCAGGGCGCACGGGAGGCGCAAGGCCATAGGACACGCAGGCGTGCAGGGCGCTACGGAGTGCCGGGCGCACAAGGCGTGGGAGCGCGAGGGCGCGTGGGGCGCAGGGCCATGCTCAGCAGGGAGAAGGCCCTAGCATATGCATGATTGCATGCATACACTAAACAACTAGTTGATGATGAGGGATGTACGTGCATGCATGGGAGTGCTAGTAGAGCAGTCTTTGGGAGTAGTTTGCATGCAGCTGAGTAGGTAGCTAGCCAATGCATGTGTATTGCACGTAAAGTGATCTAGTCGACTACATGTTATCTAGTCGTTGCAGTTGCATGTAGTTTGCATGGAGAGTGCATGCACATGTTGCGGCTAGGAAAATGGGAGAGGGCTCTCTCTTGCATGCATGCAGAGAGTGTGGGTGTGTATGTGTAGCCACGATTTCTTTTTGGGAGTGTCTAGGAAGTACTTGAGTATTTTGTTGCTAATTAGTACTCAAATTTTGAACTCTTAGATCTAGATTCAATGCGTGAGATCACTTTATCTCCCCCCTAATGAGATATCACCAAACATAGCATAGATAAAAAAAAACCAGATACTCACAAACCCAAAAAACACTCTTTCTTTTTTGCATGCATGTAGAGTGCGCGGAGTGCATGGGCGCAAGGAGCGTGAGGCCGAGTGCCAGGGCGCTCCATGGGCGTGCGTGCTAGGGCGCAGGGCACTTCGGTTTGGAAACTTCGCGTGAGAACACCTCCCGTGGGCCGTGGGACCCGTTGGTCCTTGTCTTCACGTACAGCACGTAGAGCACTTCTAGTCTTCCCTTTCTTCCGGAGATAAAAATGTGTCTTTTCTAGTCTTCCTTTTCACGTGAGAACGCATGCAAGAGCCCTGGAGATTTGTGCCAGGGCGTATGAGAGCACTAAGGCGCATGCAAGAGCACTAAGGCGCTGGTGGCAGGTTGCAGGGTGTCGAGCGCCGGTGGCAGGGCGTAGGTCGCCTGACTGCCAGGGCGTCGGGCGCCTGGAGGAAGGGCGCTGTGGCACAAGGGCGCCGCGAGGGCACGAGGCTGCACCGAGGGCGTGAGGGCGCGAGGCCGCCACGAGGGTGCGAGGGCCTATTCTTTTGTTTTTATTTTTAGCATGAGAGTAGGATGTCGCTTTCATGAGGTTCTGTGACAGGGCGCACGGGCGCGTGCGCCGGGGTGCCGGGCTTCGTTGCGGGGCACTCACCACCGAAAACGCAGGGCGCTCGGGTTCAAGGTTCTACCAAGGGCGCTCCACTGCTGGGCGCAGGGCGCTTCCCACCTGGGCACTCTGCGGCAGGACGCTGGCTGCCGGGTGAGAGGCGCGCAACTACAGGGCGCAGGGCGCTTCCCGCGTGGGCGCTCCGCGGCCGGGCGCTAGCTGCTGGGTGAGAGGCGTGCAACTACAGGGCATAGCACTCATTGGGCACAATGTGAATCACCATACGTATGTGCATACTTTACCAATGTCACTACCGGACACAGCTGATTTGCCGAGTGCAAAAAGATTTGCCGAGTGCCAAATAGCGGGCACTCGGTAAAGAGATATTTTGCCGAGTCGACACTCCGCAAAGAACAACACTCGGCAAATCGGCTTTGCGAGTGCCATGCACTCGACAAAGTATAACACTCGGTACATGCAACCTTTGCCGAGTGCGGGCACTCGGCAAAGGCGGCTGAGGTAACGGTCCCCCCGACGTCAAATTTTGCGGCGCGGCCGTTTGACACTCGGCAAAATAAATCTTTGCGAGTGTCGTGCGTGTGGCACTCGGCAAAGACCCCTTGCCGAGTGCCGTGTCTCCGCACTTTCGGCAAACATATTTTTTTATTTTGGCCTCCAATTTTTTTGCACCCTACTACGATGCAGGTACTCTATGTTAGGATTTGGTATATTTTGTGGCTTTTGTTATACTTAGTTAATTTATTTCATTTACTATAATTATTTGAAAAATGCAAATTTGAAGCTGCGTGCATCGAATAATGGAATTTAATGATTCAAAAATGATAGTCATGTTATTGAGTGTAGTGTGAGGCGTATCCAGAGCGGACCGAAATTTGAACATCTTGTTGTGAAACATAACAGTGAACTTGCGGGCGAAGTGTTTTAAATTCTATAAAAGCAAACAAAGTCCAAAATTATGAAACTTGTGGAGATGTCATGATATCATATGTGGAGGCTGTGATAAAAATTTGAGAAGGTTTCGTGCGTTGTCACGTACGATGCTTTCAAACCAGGACATCTCCAGCTGGGATATAAGTATCACATGTGCATCGAACCTCAGCCTTTTCCAAGGGCAACTCGGAAGCGCAAGTGCATCGACCACTAAGCAATTGAAAAATGAAGAGTGGCGCGATATCATGCTATATGTGTTGACCAACCTTGTCGAGGTGCGGTAGTTCATTGGGTAAGTTCTCAACGAACTTGTTTTTATCTGCCGTCACTCCTTGTTTCTTCGTCCAACCCCTTGTTTCTCGTTGGTACAGGAATTTCTTCGTCAATCTGGCATGAATCAAGGGATCCTACCGCAGAACCGATACCCTTCTTTCACGAGTGCGGGACGAGGAGCCCGATTTCATTTCTTGGTTCAAGCAGAAGTCTTGTCAATTTAGCTCATACTTAGTTCGACATTCCAAGTTGATCGTGCGTTCGAATAATATAACGATCTATCACGCTTGAGCTTGCGAGCCCAAAGCGATGCGTCTATAAGTGACGAGTTGAGGCAAAGTTGCAAGCGGTACGTGTCGTTAGGGTCAAGTCATTTACGGTTATGGCGTGAATGGATATCGTTTTCACACGACAAGCTACGGCGAGTCGCCCAATCGAAAAACCACAAGCAATGGAGTTTTTCGCGACATTGATGGCCTCGACTATTATGGAAGAATTGAAGAAATCTATGAACTTCCATTTTATGGTTCCAAACCTCTCAATCTGTCATATTCAAATCTTCTTTGGTTTCATCACAGAGTATGAGGCGAACCCTAATCTTGGGCTAGTCGAGATTGACGGATTTCGTTTATCGAGGAAAAGATGTCTAAATTGTGGCTCAACGGGCCGTCGGGTTTATTATCGCCATCTGCGTGCCAAGACAAAGAGCATCTTAAGGGTTGGGCTATTGTGCACAAGGTATCGCCACACGGTAAACTACGTCCCAAGCGATGAAGATTACAACTTCAACCCAAACACATATGATGGAGAGTTCTTTCAAGAAGAGGGCTACAAGGAGGTTTGAGATAGACTTAGCAGGCGATAGGAATGGAAGTAGACAATGAAAGGGTTGATGGCGAGGATTTGGAGGCGAGGTGCGAAATGTGAAGGACTTACAAATGCTTGGCGATTACGTTTAGGCAATGACAATGAAGACAACATTCCTCCTTCGGATAGTGTTGATGATTTGGACAATGTTGATAGTGATGGCGAGATCTATGATCCATTAATCCTAATCATGAAGATTATTTCTAATACATGTAATCTTGTGTTTTTGTAATTATGTTTTGTTCATTTTGCATCTATTTCTAATTACGTCTTGCTTATTCTTTTTAATTGCAGGTGAGTGAACAGAGATGGCGCGCGACCGTCGTAGGGACGTGTCCTCGCTTTACCAGAGACCACGCATTGCGGAGGAGGAGGTGGAGGGTCGGACGGGGAGGAGGAGGACCGCCCGCCGCGAGGAGGGCCGTCTCCTCCCACGCCGCGTGAGGAGGTCTTTGGAGGAGGAGGAGGTCTTTGGAGGAGGAGGTGGCGCCCGTGGGCGAGTGGACGAGGCCGGTTCGGCAAGCGGGCGAGGAGGAGGCGCGACGGGGCGGCGACGAGGCGGTAGGCATGGGTTACGCTTCCTCCTCTTCCTCTTCGAGTGTCTACTTGCGAGGTCCCGCGAGCCTCCCTCAGGTTCCGCATCCTCACCGACGCCCAGTGATTCGCCCCGAAGGGCAAAAGTAAGTAACTTTAGATGTTGTCACCACTACTTCATATGATATGTTGAAAAAAAAGAGAAACTAATAATTTTCTTAATCACTTGTGCGAGGCGGGTGGTTGTGTCGGGTGGTGGCGCACGCTCCGCCAATGGCATCTGGGTCTTCATGCGAGCAACACTACCCGGCATTGTCACGTCGCGGGAAGGCGGAGCCGGCCTACTCGTTTGACCACTCGTCGTCGGCCCGATCGCGGAGTACCCCAACAAGGCGGCGCGGGTGAAGGCGGAGTTTTGGGTAAGTCTCCCTCGCACAACATTGCTCAATACATCGCATTCATTGGACTTTTCTTGAAATAATGAATGGATACATCGCGTTTGTATGCGATTTATTTGGACACGATGAGGATTTGAGGCGAGGCGGACGGTGGCTACCAAAGCACGTAAAAAACTCATCACCGACATGCATCACGAGTGCGCATCCGAACCATCGTAACCTACCACGGGTCGAAGCTTGAGAGAAAGTCACCAAGAAAGAGCGCAAGAAACATGGCGACCGGGACCGGTACCTTGAGGTAGATGAAGAACATTAATATTGATTCGTTTTGAGATTAAGTGCGTTTAATTTGATCTTCTTATATGTCAAATACTTGATGGCGTGTAGATGATTCCTGGTGGTGCCAATCGTATCCCGAGTCTTTGGCGATGATCGTGGACAAGTGGTTCACGAGGAGTATCTCGGACGCACGATGATGCGGGACCGTCGTTTGATGATGCAAGGTCGAACACACCATCAAGGCGACGCGGCCTCTCGCATACAAACAAGCATGGGTACGAATTCATTTATCTATTGTGGCGCTCAATTATGCACGATTTCTAATTATCTTCTTTGTCTTTCGCGATCGGCGTCACATAGTGCCCGACCTTGCTCGGACTTCCGGGCATGGTGTATGGCCCACAAGGGCAAGCGGCGTCCGACGTCTCCTTCAACTGGAGGACCGCGGCGTACCACGAACCGGCGTCCACACCCACATCGGTGAGTACGTCGGCGGCAAGGTCGGTCCATGGGCGGACCATGATCCGAGCACCCGGGACTTTGATGGAGAGATCGTCATGAGGTGGGACAAGGCAAGAAGCATGGCGGTTACGGCTTGGTGGCGGCCTCATCGACACGACCTCTACTCCATCTCTCTCCCATCCGAGCACACGAACACGGCGAGAGCCCGCCATATGCCCACGGCGGATCATTGCACAACACCGGTCGGCCTTTTCGAGGTTATTCTGTTTTACTCGTCGTACATTGATCTTTACACACCTTTATTAGCTTTGCATTCTGAAACATTGGGTGAAATATTGCAGGCCGGTGGAACAAGAAATGAGGCAACATCGGAGCTGGAGGCCGAAGCGGCAGAGGATGTCGGCCCGGTGGAGGAGCGGCGAGCCCGACGCAGAGGTGGCGGACATTACGGAGTTCCTACAAGGTCTTGGGCAACATACGGGCTTCTTTGTGCCGGTGGTTGTTGGCTCAACCTCGCCTCGCGTCCTGCACTGCACTACTCCTGTGAGTATGAAAGTTATTTGCTTTCGCTTGTGCTTTGCTTGTATGACCTCTACCTTCCTAGATTAGGTATCTAATATAATCTTGTCTCACATGCAATCTCTTCTCCTTTGTGCACCTCAATCGGCGGTTTGAATAATCCACCTCATGCGCCTCGAATGATGGAGCTTTTCCTTCACCACGATCGCGATGGCCACCTTCGAGATGAATGGTAGTTGTATTTTCATTTGTTGTTCACTTGGTGATGGACTTGTGATATACTTATGATGCACTTGTCATTGTGATGAACTTGTGGATTTGTTTGGATGGACTTGAGCACTTATTGTTATATATGTGATGGATGTGATAAATATGTGATGGATGAGATATATATGTGATGGATGTGATATATATGTGATGGATCGATATATGTTTGGATGGATTTGTTTGTCGTGATGGAATGTAAAAATAAATAAAAATGCGTTTTGGGTCACTTTGTCGAGTGCAACACACGGCAAAGGGTCCTTGTCGAAGTGCCATGGTCATGGCACTCGGCAAAGCTGGGAATGGGCACTGAAACCCGGTTTTCCGGCTTTGCCGAGTGCCATGACCATGGCTTTTCGGCAAACAACCACAAAAAATTAAAACTTTGCGAGTGCGGGCCTGCGGCGCTCGGCAAAGAATTTCAAAAAATTGTTAAAGCGTTGCGAGTGCCATCATTCGACTCTCGGCAAAGACATTTTCAAAAAAAGTAAAAATATTTGCCGAGTGCTTAGGGTTGGCACTCGGCAAGCGGCGTCAACGGGGCGGGCGTAGAATGGTCCTTTTCTATGCGAGTCTTGACTCGGCGCTCGGTAAAGCCTTTGCCGAGTGCGGGCAAAATACACTCGGCAAAGGTCACTGCCGATAATTTTTTTTTTCCGAGTGCCCTTTGCCGAGTGTCGCACTCGGCAAAGCCTTTGCCGAGTGCAAAGGAGCCTTTGCCTAGTTCCTGAGGCACTCGGCAAAGTGCCTGAGTCCGGTAGTGTGTTGGCTATGCATGCCACGTCCATCCTTGGCTGGTGGGTGCTATATGGCTATCAAGACATATGGCCGACATAATTTGTGGAAATCAATAGGGTTGGTTCGCTTCGGCCGACCCTCTTTTTCTTTATTAATTATTTTTAGCAAGTTTGCCAGGGCGCTTGGTTGCCATGTGACGGTGTGCAGGGCGTCAAGCATCGGGCGTTGGTGGCAGGGCGCCAGGTGCCGGTGGCAAGGTGCCGCGGCCGGGCGCCGGTGCGAAGGTCTTTTGGACGCGACGCGAAGGTGCCCCAAGGCCGGACATCGGGCGGAGGCGAGGTGGCGAGTCGGCAGAGTGCGGCGGTGCGAAGCGGCCGTGAAAGTGCCCTGAGGCCGGGGCTCGGGCGGAGGCGAGGCGGTAGAATTCCTCAACACTACTAGCCTCTTTGTCCCTTGGGCGCCCATAAGGGTGTCCGAGGGTCAAAGAAGAGTGTTGAGGTCTTGTATCCTATTGACAAGTATGCTTGCTGCGGTATGTTGACGATATTTTTTTTAACGTGCACTTAGCAGGGCATTTTTTCTAGGGCGCCAAAGAATTGGCCAAATTTCGGCTTGACAGGAATGCATACGCTCAAGATTTATCCAAATTCTAACTCGATGCAGCGCGAGGCACGAGGGCTGAGGAATACGCGCAAGAGCCCCTATGACTTAAGCCAATTTTGGCTTAAAAGGCACGCGGGTGCTCAAAGACTTAGACTAATTTTGCGCTTCATATCCCGTGAGTGCTCCATACGAGGGCGGGTACCAAATTGCCGCTTCTCGTTGGCCCTTCGCATGGGGTGGTTTTTGTTGTTCCATTCCTAAAGGCGAAGTATTGGATGCAAGACCACCCCACCGAGGCATGAAAGGCGAAGTCGTGGATGCGCGGCCGCCCTGCCGAGGCATAGCCGTCGAGGCGGGCAGCGCGTCGGAGCAAAGCCTGTGGAAGCGAAGTGGAGGACGTGCGGCCGCCCTGCCGAGGCATAGCCTTCTAGGTGGGCGACGAGTCAAAGCGAAGCCATGGTCGAAGTCGTCCTCCTCTTGCTCCGCGAATTGATGAGAGTCGTCGAAGTAGAACTCCTCAGAATCGTCGCAGTTCGAGCTGGCAACGTTGTGGGGACAGGTAGATAACACGAGCGTCTCTGCGTGAAAGAGAGAATGATCAACACTTGTTTCTTGTAGCAAGATAACATTCGTTCGACATGACAGATAATCAAATCCATTGCCATGGGACAAGTAGAGTCCCATCACTTTAGATACTAAGATCTCCGAGGTGATAGCCTTATGCAGGCATGATAGTCCTTGATCAATATTCGAGCCAGGTCGAAGGTAGATGATTCGAGCTGCGTGGAAGAGGTGTAGATGTGTTGTTGAAGAGCAACACAAAGCTATTAGTGGTTGCATTCTTCGGTAGACTTGAGAATGCCCATGAGGCTAACTCATGTGTATCTTGAAGGTGTGCCCACAATACTAAATCACAGGCACACTGGAGGAGCATCCACAAGGCTAAGTCGTGGGGCACCGAATGGCCACTAAGGGTGGTAGCCCCAATGGACTTGGAGGTGCCCATGAGGCTAACTCATGGGCACCTTGGACGTGTGCCCCTGACAGTAAGTCATGAGCACACCGGTGCCGCCCACGAGACTAAGTTGTGGGGCACCGAATGGCCACTAGGGGTGGTAACCCCTAGCGGTCTTAGAGGTGCCCATGAGGCTAACTCATGGGTTGGACGTGTGCCCTTGACAGTAAATCACGGGCACAGCGGTGGCGCCTATAAGGCTAAGTCGTGGGGCACTGAATGGCCACTAGGAATGGTAGCCCCCAGTGGACTTGGAGATGCCCATGAGGCTAACTCACGGGCACCTTGGACGTGTGCCCCCGACAGTAAGTCACGGGCACATTGGTGCCGCCCACGAGACTAAGTCGTGGGGCATCGAATGGCCACTAGGGGTGGTAGCCCCCAGTGGACTTGGAGATGTCCATGAGGCTAACTCATGTGCATCTTGAAGGTGTGCCCACAACACTAAGTCACAGGCACACCAAAGGGGCGTCCACGAGGCTAAGTCGTGGAGCACCGAATGGCCACTAGGGGTGCTAGCCCCTAGTGGACTTGGAGGTGTCTATGAGGCTAACTCATGGGCACCTTGGATGTGTGCCCCTAACAGTAAGTCACATGTGCCGCCCACGAAGCTAAGTCGTGGGGCACCGAATGGCCACTAGGGGTTGTAGCCCCCAGTGTACTTGGAGGTGCCCATGAGGTTAACTCATGTGTATCTCGAAGGTGTGCCCACAACACTAAGTCATAGACACACCGGAGGGGTGTCCACGAGGCTAAGTCGTGGAGCACCGAATGGCCACTAGTGATGGTAGCCCCTAGTGGACTTGGAGGTGTCCATGAGGCAAACTCATGGGCACCTTGGACGTGTGCCCCTGACAGTAAGTCACGGGCACACCGGTGCCACCCACGAGGCTAAGTCGTGGGGCACCGAATGGCCACTAGGGGTTGTAGCCCCTAGTGGACTTAGAGGTATCCATGAGGCTAACTCATGGGCACCTTGGATGTGTGCCCTCGACAGTAAGTCACGGGCATACCGGCGGCACCCACGAGGCTAAGTCGTGGGGCACCGAATGGCCACCAGGGGTTGTAGCCCCTAGTGAACTTGGAGGTGTCCATGAGGCTAACTCATGGGCACCTTAGATGCGTGCCCTCGATAGTAAGTCAAGGGCACACCGGCGGCGTGTAACATCCCATTTCGGGCTTGTGTTTCAAATGTAAGAAAATCAGTAGAAATTAAAACTTTTTCTTACATCATGTATTTCCTGTTGTGCCAAACAATTCTTGTACAAGGGATTATGGAAATACATTGTCACAAGTCTAGTTGATCCAAATCTTGATATTCCAAAAACAATCTTGTCAAATCTTTTGATCATCCTCTGGAAATATTTTTTCCTAAATTCTTGGGATGGTATGTGACCCCTCTGACAAATTTCATAATTTTTAGAAATTGTTTGAATATTTTTAGAGGCAGTCAAACCTGTTTGGCTCCTAGTCAAACATTAAAACCGAGCCTTGCAGAATTTTTGGAGATTTATTCACAGTATGAAAACCTCTGAAAATTTTACACAAGGTTAACATCTGAGTTAGCAAGCTCCTGTAAAAATTTCATAATTTTTGGAGTTAATTTGCTACCTCAAATAAATCCTTCAAAGTCTCTGTTCTAATTTTAAAGTCAAACCTGGTTTTACTGTTACTTGGGTTCGAGTCAGACTCGGGCTCGAGCCAATTGACTCGGTCCAGTCAACTAGCTGCACCGCGCCCGTTTGAAAATCCCGTGATCGATCTCGACCGTTGGATCTAAATCGCACGGCCCGCGCGCGTGTAAATCTTCGGACCTTCCGGTTGCTTAAATGAATGTCGACCGTTAGATCTCCATCCAACCGTCGAGATCCTCCGCAACTTTCGGACCCTCCGGTTGTTGGTTTGAATCAGAGCCGTTGGATTAAGATCCAACGCGCTGTTCCTCCATTGTAAATCGCAATTGCGGCGTGGAGCAATCGGGCCGTTCATTTCTAATCGGAGGGCTCGCAATCTCCCGTTGTGTTTTAAACACGGAGGCGTGGCGCTATCTCGACCATCCGTGTCTCATCCAGCGGTGAAAATCACCGAGCCTTTGCGCTGGTCATCTTCTACCTCCGTGCGTGCGAGCACGAGGGGAGTAATGTGATGTCGTTTCATGCTCCTAAAGTCACCCTAGCCGAGCGTTTAGGGGTATGGGAGGTACTCTGAGCCAAGCCATGCCCTAATGCACGTCCACACATCTTTTTCCTTGTCTACCGCACCTTGTGCTCTGTGTTTTGCTTGAAAGATTTGTGGTGCAAACCTAATGCTTTCATGGCTTTATAAACCCTCTCAATGCCTCCTGGTATTTCTTTAGACCACCATCAAGCCCCATTCACAATATTGGAGCTTAACACCTCAAAAATGGCAAATCGCCATTGTTGACCCGTGAAGCTTCTCGGTGTTCTTGGTGTTCAGTGGTTCTCCTTCATGTTTCTTTGCCCTATCCTTATCCATTTACTTCCTTGAACATTTCCCTCACTTAATTTTGGATCGATTCTCGGGAATTGTCCAATTTGGGGTTTGTTCAAATTCGCGAAAGTGGTCATCTTCTTCCTCATTTCGGTGAGTGCTCCATTTTCTAATTACTTGCTCAGGTAGCTTCTGTGAATCATTATGAAGCTATTTTGATGCTTTGGAATCACTCATTTGGCTCAGGGTGTCATTTTCAAACCTTCTTCTCCTAGTCCGGCGAGCTTCCTCTGTGATCAAGCATCTCCGGCCATCTTTGAAGCTTCTCGTCACTGAGGTAGCTTCTTATTAGTCCTTAGTGGCTCTGGCACCGCTTCCTAGGTTTGCAGCGGAGCTCATCGCGATTTTCTTGCTTAGCAGTAAAAGCTCCCATTTTCGTTTTCCGGCTAGCCGGCGTTCTAGTCCCTCATCGCCGACGAGAATGCCACCATTAGGTTCGTAGTGCTATTGCGAATCCATTTTGGTTCTTGTTCGGCGCCGCCGCGGCCAGTGTCGCCGGCGATTTGCCGTTGAAATCGCTCGGGTTTCTTGACACAGAGCTCCGTTTCGTCACTTAATTAGGACACATTAATTACCAATCATTAGTTAATTAATTGTGTCTTAATCATTGTCGTTGAGCCACTGACTAGTGGGCCCAACATCCTTAAATCACCCTCTGGTGCAATCCCGCACTGTTCCGACATCATTAATGTTTAATCATTGATTAATTAATGTGTCGGCATTTATCCACATCGGAAATCACCTGCGGGTGTGACTTGTGGGCAGGGGTTAAAATCAAATTTCGTGATCATTAGTGTTTATTTAAGGTTAATCATTAATGGCATTAATTTGGTCTTAACCGCCACTCTCGATCGTGACAAGTGGGCGATGCAGCTTGTGCGTGGGTTAAGCGCTCGCGATAGTGACTCTAGGTCAGCGACATGCGGTCCCACGTGTCGGTATCTCCCTTTGACTGCGATCAATAGCTACCGTTCATTTTAGATCTGCGCCCGGATCTTTGTGTGCGTTCGGACCCTCGGATGTCTTGATCGTTCTCGACCGTCGATCTTTCGATCAACGGCTAAGATCGTGTATGCAACCGCACCGTCCGAATGCATACACTCGGGTGCGCCGTTGGATCATGATCCAACGGTGGGCTCCGTTCGATTTAGCGTAGCGCGCTTTTTTTTGGTGCGCGTGAGCCGTAGGATTTTAGATCGAGGGTTGGGAGTTGTCCACGTCTTTTTCTATTGTCTGAGTTTGTCTGTATTTCGCTAAGTATTTGTTTAACAACTGAAAATGATACAAAAACTTTAGAAACTCATAACTAATTCACTTTAACGGCTTTTTAGATAATTCCAACTGTAATAAATTGTGTTATCACTCAAGTTTATTATAAAAATGGTTTTAAGCATGTTCCAGTAGCAGAAAATTGTGTAACTAGAAATAACTTGATTTCTGTCATTTTGAATATTCCAGAAATAGTTTAATCTTGAAAAATGCATATCTTTTTCTGTATAAATCCAATTTGTGCAAAATCAATTTTGTTAAATTCGGCTGTTAGTATACTTTCATATAAAATAGGATTTGAGCATGTTCATAATTCTGTAAAATGACTTGCATTATATTTACAACTTAGAGAAATCATAAGTAAATGTGTATAACTTCAAATTTAGTAAATTCAACTTTGCTGTTATTAGGATGCCATAACCTACCTGCTATAAAAATTTCAGACCCTAGATCATTCTAGAAAATTTCGCCATGAACAGTGCTAATTATTAATTAGGTTGTTGTAAGGCTGAGAAAGAGCATTTTGTTCATATCTTTTGCATGTTAGGTCCAAAGTGCATAATTCTTGTTCTGTCATTGTCTTAGGTCATTCCCTAGCTGTTGTGTAAATTTTATGAGATTTGGATTTGTTTCTTTGTTGGAATTTATTTGGTGTTCTTCGTTCTTATTTGCTTATCGCCTTTTCGCGTTAGGTTAGAAGACAATATTATTAATCTTGTTATTGAGCCACAATGACCATCGGATCCTCGCACTTGACCAGCAAGCGGATGTAGCATTCATTTGATCATATTGTTCCTACTATTTTCAAAGTCTAATATATTGTTTGCAAATTCTATGTATGCATTGCTAAGTTGTTTTAAACTATTGTCGATAGTTGGCCTACTAGATGCATTATCAGTAGGAAATGTTTATTCCTCTACTACTGAAGCCTAGGTTACTTGCTGTGACTTTGGGTTCGCTGGATGGACCCTTGTCACTTAGTAGTTTACGTGTTATTATGCTTAGCCATGCTTAGTTATCGGTAGAAATGGGCGGTTATCGACTCGTCGATAACCTTGATCACACAAATTGTTATAATCTGTATATTTCAGCCTTGTGCTTTGTCTAAATTGCAAAACTAAAACTGAAAATGAAAACAAGTTAGACTTGGGCACAATGGTAAGATGGTGTGATCTTTTGGGTGTGTTTGGAATGGTGCCCGGGTCAATTAAGGACCGAGCTACTTGTTACACCAAACCAAGCTTTTGTGCGTGCTAACCACACTAGAGGGATATGAGACCTCTCTTAGCTGAGTACTTTGGGCTGTGTTAATTAATGAGTCGCGTGGTGGGTTGCATATTTGATTATATGCAACATGGACACGTTTGTAGGGAGAGGAGCACCAGCAGAGGCGGTGTGTCTGCTCCACGTATGGGTCCTTGTGATCCATATTTCGTCGACAGATCACTAAGGGTTAACCCCATCGTGCGTCTCTTGATTAGCATATTCCATTGGAAAGGGTTCAGTAGGACTTAGCGTCTTGGCATACCAAAGGAAGTGTGCTTAATAGCTTGGCAAAAGGCGATGCGAAGTGTGGGTACATTGGCACACCTGCGAGGATTAAAACTATTCGAATAGCCTCGCCCTAGGTTATGGACACGCTTGGGAGTCTTTCAAGAGCTAGACTACAACATTTTAAAATTAAAACTTGTTGGGTGGTATGAATCGGGATTCATGCTATGTTGTGGTGGCTTTGGGAAAGTCACTTCTAGGTGGATACTTGTTACTTATGATTACTCATTGCTATTTAAATGCTTAAAGCAGTTATACAAGCTAACATTTCAACTTATTAAATATTGCAAATGAAACTTGCTTTATGCGTCCAAAGAACCATATAACCACATTCCTTTGAATCTGACTTTCATGTAGCTATGTATGGGCTTGCTACTCGTAAGTCTTGCGAGTACATTTTGTACTCACTGCATTGCTTGTGTTGTGCAGAGGATGATAGTGAGTCAGATGGACCTCACTTTTGTGAGTTGTCTTTGTGGCGGTTTAAGGGCGATTAGCTTAGCGGCCGGTCGGTTGCCACAATGGTGTTATGTGGCTAACGGTCGTCTTTTGGTTTAAGCCATCTCATGGCAACTTTGCTTCATTATTACTTATTTGGTACTTATGTCTTTTGGCGGTCAGTTTGTGTTGTAATAACTTATATTATGTATGTCTTTTGGTAGACTGTTATATTACATTTGTATGGAAATGATGCATGCTTTGATTTGATGTATGTGTCTTGCTTGTTACGGGAGGCACATGTTCATCGAGACGCGGATTATTCTATTTGTGATACTAGAGCCGGTGGAAGGTTAAGTATTACAAGTTTAATAAACCGGGGTCTCCAGAGTTTGGTATCGAGCCATACTGACCGTAGAAACCCCTAGCTTGGTCGTCCCTAGTATATTTTGAAAACTTACTTTCCAAATATCAGTGCTTTCCTGAAAATCTTAAGTAAGTTCTCAGATTTTACTTCTTATCTATCTTAGCTTGCTTATCTCACCTCATTCTGGACTGAATTTGAAAGCTGAGTCTCCCTCTCATCTTCTTTCAAAAGATAGTGGTAATCGACTAGATTGGTTTTGGGTAAACCTTGAGAGTTGTAAAATGAAAGGTGTTGGCTGTTTTGAGGAGATTAGGAGCTGCTGGAAGCTACAAATTTCGGCCAGAAGCTTGGAAGGAAGATCGGGCAGCAAGCGAATTTTACGGACAGCTAGCGTTTAGGTAGAAAAAGTGCTGAAAATGAGAGGTTAATTCCACTAAAACTTGTGGGAATAAAAGGGTAAGAAGTGATATGAGATAGCTAAGTGTCTAACCTTTCCTTAGTAAATTTCCCACCCTATTTCCTAGTTTGTTTGAGCAGAAGTTGTTAAACTGAAATTTGTCTTCACGAAAATTGATTACTTGTTCTTTGATCTGAGTTAGTCATAATGGGAAGATGGATATTATCTCTGTGATCTTGCTGCAGTTTTATGTGGATTACCGAGCTTTTTAAGATTGTTTTGCCTAGTGGTTAGTTGTTTTCTTTGTCTCCTGTTCCGGAGTTGTGTTTAACCTATTTTTGTGGAACAGGATGACAAGAACCACCTCGCTGATCGGCGGTTGGTTCCGATGAGAGCTTCCCCTCCTCAGACCATGGTGAGGTTACGCTCGAGTTGAGCGGAATCGCATGGACGGACCGGATCTTGGAGGTCATTGCGAGGAACACCTCCACTCCTGCTGGTGCTTCAGGGTCTGGAGGTGGTGGCCACCAGTCTCGTGGTGGGCTTGCGGAGTTTCTCCGTACGCAGCCGCCCACTTTCTCTCGGTCAGAGGATCCACTCGACGCGGATGATTGGCTGCGTCTTGTTGGCGAAAGCTCAATATCGCTCGATGCCGGGAGCAGAGGCGGGCACTCTTTGCATCCCATCGGCGAGGTGCGGCACTCTCTTGGTGGGAGAATTTTTCGCCATGCGACCCGCGAGCCACGTTGTCTCGTGGGATGAGTTGAGATCTGCCGCGGGCCACATTCTCGATGGCGATGAAGCTCAAGAAGAAGGAATTTCTTGCGCTAAAGCGAGGCGTAAGTGCGTCTCGGAGTATCTTTACGAGTTTAATCACTTGGCTCGTTATGCTCGGGAGAGGTGGCCTCCGATGAGGCTAAGCGGAGAAGTTCATGGATGGGTTGTCAGGAGCTGCGGGACAAGCTATCTATTGTGGACTTTGCTGATTTCCGGCCTTGGTTGACAAGACCATCGTCGCCGAGCACAAAGCGCGCTGGGTGAGTCATAGCGCAAGTGGGAGGCCCATCGATGCGCACGGTGGCCTCACTCGTCCCGTGTTGGGCCCGCACGAGGGCTCGTGCTTTGGCTTCACCACCGCCGAGGCCGTCGGCGCGATTGCTCGTCCCCGCAGGCGTGTTTTAGCCACGTGCACTGCGACTCAGCGGCGAGTTGCGCTCGCAACCCAGTGCGATGTTACCCGCCGCTGCAACAAGAAGGGCCACTATGCTGCGATTGCCTCGGAGGATTGGAGCACCCCTGCGTCCTAATGGAGGGCGCGGGAATGGTCACACACGACCGAAGGTGATCGAAGACTCGTGGTGTCGGGGTGGTCGAGTCAACCACATCTCGGTGAGGAGGCTCGGGAGGCACCCGGCGTTGTGTTAGATGCGTTCCTTGTTAGTTATCGTCTGCTTTGCGATCTTGTTTGACTTTGGAGCATCGCATTCTTTTATTTCGAGATCATTTCTTTGTTGATTGTGGCGTTCACTTTGTTCCTTTGGGGATTCCTTTGCTTATTCGCTCTCGGGAGGCGGAAATGAGAGCTGATCAAGAATGTCGGGGCGTTCCTATTAATATTGAAGGAGTGGAATTCTTGGCGAATCTCATCTTACTCGACTCGGCGCGTCTGGATGTGATTCTTGGTATGGATTGGTTATCCCAACACTTGGGGCAAATCGATTGTGCCAGGAAGATGGTTATCCTCACTAGTCCTCGGCGAGCAAGTTGGGATTTCACCGCAGTGCGGGGCCACGTCTTTGTGCCCTTGAAGCTAAGCCGACCATGGAGATTCGGGATGTGCCCACAGTCTGTGACTTTGTGGATGTCTTCCCTGAAGATTTGCCTGGTATGCCTCCAGTTCGAGACTTGGAGTTTGTTATTGAGCTGTTGCCCGGTACCACCCCAATTTCAAAGGCGCCGTACCGAATGCCTCCTAATGAGTTAGAGGAGCTGAAGAAGCAGTTGGGTGAGCTTCAAGCAAAAGGGTTCATCCGTCCTAGCTCATCTCCTTGGGGTTGTCCGGTTATTTTTGTGAAGAAGAAGGACAAGACCTGCGTATGTGTGTTGATTACCGTCAAGCAATGAAGTAGCGGTGAAAAACAAATATCCTTTGCCTCGTATTGATGATCTCTTTGACCGATTGACTGGAGCTTGTGTGTTCTCCAAGATTGACTTGAGATTGGGGTACCATCAAGTCGGATCGTAGTGAGATATTCAAAGCGGCATTCACTACTCGTTATGGCCTTTACGAGTACCCGTCATGTCTTTCGCTTGACCAATGCTCGACTTTGTTCATGAATCTTATGAACTCGGTGTTCATGGAGTATTTGGATAAGTTTGTTGTGGTTTTCATTGATGACATTCTTATCTACTCCAGAGTGAAGAGGAGCATCTTTGAGCATCTGCGATTGTATTGGGAAAGCTGCGTGAGCATCGGTTTTGTATGCTAAGTTCGGCAAGTGCGAGTTACGGTTGAAGGAAGTGGCATTCTTGGACCATGTTCTTTCAGCAGGTGGGGTAGCAGTGGATCCTAGCAAGGTCAGCGATGTTCTATCTTGGGGGCAGCCCAAGTCGACCACCGATGTGAGGAGCTTTCTTGGTTTAGCGGGCTACTACGCGCTTTATCGAGAACTTCTCCAAAATTGCTAAGCCCATGACCGAATTGCTCAAGAAAGAAAAGAAATTCGTGTGGTCATCTGCTTGTGATTTGAGTTTCCAAGAACTAAAAAGGCGATTGACTTCAGCTCCAGTGTTTGTTCTCCCTGATGTGCATAAGAGCTTCGATATCTATTGCGATGCCTCTCGGAGGACTCGGTTGTGTTCTTATGCAAGAAGGCAAGGTAGTGGCCTATGCATCGAGGCAGTTGAGGCCTCATGAACTCAACTATCCTACCCATGATTTGGAGTTAGCTGCAGTGGTTCATGCACTCAAGATTTGGCGGCATTACCTCATTGGTAACCGTTGCGAGGTGTATTCGATCACAAGAGCACGAAATACTGTTCACCCACCGGATCTGAACCTCGAGCGGAGGAGATGGTTGGAATTGATCAAGGATTATGATATGGGCATTGGTATCACGGGCAAGGCCAATGTTGTTGCCGATGCACTTAGTCGCAAGGTGTATTGCAATACCTTGTCACTTCATGAGCAACAACCTACCCTTCTCGAGGAATTTCAGCGGCTTAACTTGGGCTTGATTGAGCATGGTTCTCTTGCTACCTTGGTTGTGCAACCGACTTTGGTGGAGCGAATCAAGGCTGCCAGTGACAGGATGTTGGTGTGATCCAAATCAGCGAGAACATCAAGAATGGGACAGCTAAGTGCTTTTTGAGGATGAGCACGGTGTTGTGTGGTTTGGACAGCGTCTTGTGGTTCGAAGGTCATGGAATTGCGGGATTTGATCCTCCGCGAGGCCATGACTCCCCTTTGTCTATCCATCTGGAGCTACCAAGATGTATCAAGATCTTGACGAGATTACGGTGGACTCGCATGAAGCGAGATTGCGGGTTCGTTCTTGAGTCACGGCGTGTCTTTGTTGTGTCAAGGCGAACATCAGCGTCGGCGGGCCTTCTTGACCTTTGCGATGCACGAGTGGAAGTGGGATTCCGTTGGTATGGATTTCATCACCGGATTGCCCGCTCACCCAAAGGGAACGATGCCATTTGGGTAGTGATCGATAGGCTGACTAAGGTGGCATATTTTCTTCCTGTCAAGACCCAGCTCCGTGTGAAGCCCTTGGCCGAGCTTTATGTCTCAAGGATTGTGAGTTTGCATGGTGTGCCACGAACGATTGTGTCAGATCGTGGTTCTCTTTTCTCCTCTCGCTTTTGGCATAGTGCGCAAGAGGCTATGGGTACACGTCTTTCTTCGATTGACTTATCATCCTCAAACTGATGGTCAGACGGAGAGAGTCAACCAAGTGTTGGAAGATATGCTCCGTGCCTGTGTTATTTCCTATGGGAAGAAGTGGGAGAAATGCTTGCCGTTTGCAGAGTTCTCCTACAACAACAGTTTCCAAGCTAGTCTTGGCATGGCACCGTTTGAGGCTTTGTATGGGAGGAGATGTAGAACCCCTTTGAACTAGTCAGAAACTGGTGAGCGTCAGTTCTTCGGGCTACCATGGACTTTTGTTAGGGGAGACCGCAGAGGTCGTACGCCCTACGCACCATGAGGGTGGTCGCTCATACCCTAGGTCCAGTAGGACACGAGTCGCCATGGTGGAGGCGACGGACGCCCAGGCCACCATGGACTTTTTTTAGGGGAGACCGCGGAGGTCGTATGCCCTACGCACCATGAGGGTGGTTGCTCATGCCCTAGGTCCAGTAGGACACGAGTCGCCATGGTGGAGGCGACGGACGCCCAAGCCACCATGGACTTCTGCTAGGGGAGACCACAGAGGTCGTACACCCTACACACCACGAGGGTGAAATCCCTTGGAGGGAAAGTGACTTGAGAGCCCATACGAGATTTGTATGTTGAGACTGTCCCCTAACAGTAGCGCGTTAGGGGGCAACCCTCATAGCGAGCCTTCATCGCTCGCGCCGCATGGACGTCATGCGTCCCAGGGGTGATGGTTGGCCTCAGAATCCTCAGCCTTCTGGCTGCGAGGGTGCCTTGAACTGCTTGCCCTTGGCTGGGCCTTGCATCGACCCGCACAAGGGAGGAGGATGCGCGTGGGAGCCCCAGGGCATGTAGGACGTTTCCATCCCGAGGTGGTTGGCCCTGATCCCCAACGAGGGTGCTCAGCTGGGGCTCCTTCAAAGAGCGGATGGGTTGTCCACGAGATCATTGTCCTCCGGAGCCGGAGGAGGTTTCATGGACTTAGAGTATTTTTTGGTAGGTGACATAGCCTTTTGTCGATTAGCTACGTCCCGACGGTCGGCGCCAATGTTGTAGGTGTAAAAGCCAAACACGAGTGAGGGGGTGGACGTCGGCCGTCTGACGGGCCATCGTCCACGAGGGTTAAAAATGACACGAGGATTTATACAGGTTCGAGGGTCCGAGAGGACCGCCCTACTCCTATCGGTAAGCCAACGGGGGGTTACCTCCGGAGAGGGAGCCCCACAGGGCTCACCAGTTTGAACATACTTCTTTATTGCTCAAGAACCCCCCCAAATGAGAGGTACAAGTGGTATTTATAGGCTCCTCAGCCTGTACAAATGACCAAAATACCCCTTTGGGGATAGCTACATTATGAGTACAAGTGAGGGGTACAATCGACCTTTGCAAGGTAATTACATTTCGGGATATGTTAAGCAGGTGTTAACTTGGTGGGGTGGGTCCAACTGGTGAAAGACGAATTATTCTTCCAACAGTCCCCATCCTTGAGCACTACTCATCGTCTTTGTCTCGCACACGGACACTCCTGTTGCCCCACCGCTACAAGCTATTTAAGGTCTCGACGTCCACGTGAAACCCATCGTCTTAGACCCCAATGTCCATCCTTTGAAGCCTGAAGCCCTAGATTGCCGCCATTGCGCTAGATATGGAGATCCAACCCTAGCACCGCCAACCCTAGCCGTTGTCGGTGTGCTCTTGTCATCGTCTACACCGCCAAAATTGCCTTAGCGTGTTCTACTGTCGGGACCCAAAAATGCAATTCTGGACCCTCTGTGTATTCTGCACTAGTCCAGGATCACGCTAGTGCACACAACGGTAACATAGGTGAATATCAATCCACACAAGCGAAATATAACATAAACGAATAGTTTGAGTAACAACTTAGAGTTTTGACCTTAAGGTCGGGTTACAACTTATTAAGCCACGGGGCTAACACTAAAGAAATCTTTGCGGAACGAAATAAACTCGGCAAACTCCAATCGGCACACCACAGTAAGCCGGCGGGATCGATGACCTAGCGATCAACCTTCTTCCACAAACTCCTCCTCGAAAGCGGCGAAGACTCCTCCACTTCAGTAGGTTTGGGCGCAAGTTTTACAACAAGCGTGAGTACACAACCGTACTATAAATCATACCACGAATGCAATATATATATGCGAGCTTATTCCAAAGGAATGGCTTACGTGGTTATTTTGCGAAATGCAACATTGCAATTGAATACGAATAATAGATTGAAAGCATAATTTAAAACAAATAAGCAATATTAATTTAACAGATTGTTTCCACAAAGACACACAGCTAAAGCGATTAATTCACTGACCATATGATTGAGATCACACGACTCCCAATCCCACATTTTATGAACACTACCCTCATGTGAAATCCCGGCGTTGTCCATGACCGAGGGGCGTGGCTATTCGAATAGATTGATTAACACTCTGCAGAGGTTTGTACACTTTACCCACACGATACAACTAGTGTAGCTAGCACTAATCGTAACATAACGATTCGGCAACTTTGTCTCAACATTGGCGTTCTTATTCACACGATCCCATATCACAAAGCTTAACCTATCCACGAACCCCAATGTTGAAACCGTAACCTACTAAGTTAAGCTTTGTCACGGACATGTGGTAAATGCAAGTATAGCTCAGTTCAATGGCGCACAAAGTTAAGTCCTTAATTGACCAAGGCAAGACTTCCAGTTTTTCTAGCTAAACCACACAGATAAATCCCAATCACAAAGCCACCAGTTCACACAGTATCCACCACTTGCCTCAGTCTAAATCTTTTACCACCCAGTTGGTTTAGTGCAACACATGCCATCACGAGTAATAGCACACAGCACACACAGTTTTATCACACAGTTCCATAATCACTTAGTCAGTTTCATAATTTCACTCATATGAGATGATGACTCGTAGCATGGCTAAGCAATTCTAGTCGGTCTAACCAACCATGTTGGTAATATGTTAATACCAACTAAATAATAAACCAATCTAGGGCGACAAAAGATGAAGGTATACAGGTAGGCAAGGTGAACATAACAAGGGGGATCAATAACTAGCCCAAAAGCATTTAAATACATAATTAAAGTAAATGCAATAATTTAACACAATATAATTTGGGAAAACTGGGATTCAATATGATCAAAGGTATGACTTGCCTTGGAATAGGTCTATGTACTGGTCTTGAGCTTGGTTGAAGCCTTCTTCGACGAAAACCCAGAAGTATCGGCGTCACGCACAAAGCGAAGCAAAACAACCAAAACAAATAAATAACAGAGGCAAAACAAACTCCAAAAATTAAATAAAAATAATAATTAGGTAGATCTCGAATTTAGACAAATTTAGAAATTTGAATGAGCTCAATCGGAGTTAGGATGCAAAAGTTATGGCCTTTGGAAGATTGAAAATACATAAAATCTTTGAAAATCGGTATTTCATGAATTTCGAATTATTTTCCTAAAGGAAAATCAGATTATTCATAGTGACGTCGTGGAGGAATTTCGGAAAGAGAAATAATAAAAGAAATATCTGACATGTGGGACCCACATGCCAGAGGCTAGGCTCACGGTAGACTAGGTCCACCGAGCCTCGGGACTCGGGTCCGTGAGCGCGCGTGGCGCCTGCGTGGACGCCGACTGGCGCCACTGGCCGCCAGCGTGCAGGGGTGGCTGGCGCCGACGTGGATGACGACAAAACGACGGCGGCTCTGGACCGTGTACGGCAACGGCGATAGGCGGCGCTCCGGCGAGGTCCGATGGTACCAGATTGAAGCCCTTGTTATCGCGAACCTGATGGTGCACTCACGGCGGCGGAGGCACCGGAGATGGGCGGCGGCGTTTAAGCGGAGGAGTAACCGGTATTTGTCGGATCGGAGTTCGCGATGCTTGGCGAAGTGGGCGGCACCGGGAGGTTGCTTATGCTCGTGCGATCTTTGGTGGTGCGATCGGCGAGCTCTGGCGGCACTGCGGCGCGGAAAAGCTCACCGGAGACCTTGCGGGTGGAAAACCAAAAACCAACAACGGCGCGCAGGGCTCTCGGGTGATCTAGGGTTGGGGTTTTAGTGCGGGTGTTCAAGCGATCCGGGGTCCTATTTATAGGAGCTCGGGGTCGGCGTCGTGGCGAAACCCTAAAAAGGAGTCGAGATGAGCACGAGAGAAGCGGAGATAGAGTTCGTTCGATCCCGATTGAGGGTAGATCTGAGCGCGGGAAGTTTAGAGATAGAGTTTGGCAAAGAAATCCAGAGGTTTTAGTTAGGAAAGTCCGTTGTCGGATTGAGCTTCTAAGCGGCAATGGCGGCGGCTCAGGCTCGGGACGCGGAGAAGAAGGCGCGGCGAAGGCGAAGGCGACGCGGCAAGCGGGCCCACACGTCGATGGCTAGGGTTAGGATGCGGCGCGCGAAGCGATCGCGATCCGGCGGGCTCAAGATCGGCCGTCGATTTGTCGAGCGGTTCACAATCAAAGGACATTCGGACCGTCGGTTGCCTCACGCGCATCTAGCCGTCCATGCTTGATCCAACAGCGAGAGAGCGGCGCAGCGGAGAGAGAGAGGCGGCAGCGGGTCCACTGTCGATGGGAGGCGCTCGGGCGCGGGTGAACTGGGCCGCGCGGAGTTGGGCTGGCGGCGGGGACAATGGGCCGGAGGGTTGGATTTCAGCCCAAGGAAGATTTCCGAGATTTTAATAGATTTTCCAATTTAGAAAATACCAGAAATTCAAAAAGGCAATAGAAAAATAGCAAATGAACTCAGAAAAATTCTAGAAAAATCTAGAAAATATATCTGAGCACATAGAACCCCAATAAAATAGTTTTGGCTATTGTTCACGTTGGGATTATTCACATTAAATGTTTTTGATTATAAAGTCCAATATTAAGCTTTTGAATTAAATTCAAATAAATCCAAATGGTGAATTTTCCCTACTAACTATTTAAAAGATTTTAAGCTCGAGAAAATTGGGATGTTACAAACCTCCCCTTAAAGGAATCTCGACCAGAGATTGGGCTAGCTAGAAAAGGCTAGAAACTCGGCTTTGGCTCTTCTTCACGTT
The DNA here is from genome assembly GCA_036346255.1 of Ampelocalamus luodianensis. Classification (NCBI taxonomy): domain Eukaryota; kingdom Viridiplantae; phylum Streptophyta; class Magnoliopsida; order Poales; family Poaceae; genus Ampelocalamus; species Ampelocalamus luodianensis. The sequence continues at coordinate 71,772,663 of CM070620.1, read as the reverse complement.
CCCACGCCGCTTCTCCTTACGAGTGGTTGCTCCTTTGGACTTTGCAAAAACGAACCGTCTTGCTTACGGTGAGGCGCTCTGCGACATCAAAATCTTATTGTTTGCTCCTTGTAGGTAAGATCCTCTTTCAAAACAATTGATTCCAACGGGCTTGCTCTTACGCACACGAAGACACTTCTTCAAGCTGCGAGACATGAAAGACATCATGTACTCCGCTAACGCTGCGTAGCTCAATTGGTAAGCAACATCCCACGGCGTTCCAAAATCTTGAACGAGCCAACATACCTAGGGGCAAGATTCCCTTTGGCATGAAACCTTTTGACACCTCTGAGCGGGGTCACTCGAAGATAGACAAAATCTTTTGGCTCGAAACTGAGATCTCGACGGCGGTTATCAGCATAACTCTTCTGCCTTGACTGGGCTATTTTTAGCCTTTCCCTGATCATAGCAACTTGTTCTTCTGCCTCTTGGATGATATCTGGCCCGAACACTGTACGTTCAGCTGTCTCTGACCAATTTAACGGGGTTCGGCAGGCACGGTGTAACAACCCCAAAATTAGGGTTGGTATTTTAACTATGTAAAAGTATTAAAATTTAAAAACTTTTGGTTGTGTCTCTTAAATCATGCTCCTGGTGTTCCAAAAATTTGTGCACAATTTTAAAATTTTGGAGATTGTATTAAAATTTGTGTTGAAATTTCAAACTTTTAAACTTAAATTCCATTTCTTTTGAATTCCAGAAAAGTGTGTGAATGAAAGTTTCCAAAAACAATTTATTCAAATACTAGATTATTTATGCTGAATTATCATTATTTTTACCAAATTTTTAGAAGTCATTTGCCTTCCCAAAATTCAAAACAAATCCCAATTCAGATTTAAACATAAATTAAATCTAACAAATTCTAATATATAAATTGTGTAAAATTATTTTCCTAAGTACCTTGTGATCCTCAGAGTACCCACAAAAGTTTTAGAATTGTTAGAATTTTATTTCTATTTCAAAGCTGCAGGTCAAACTCGGTTGCTTTGGTCAAAACTTAAATTAAAACCTAACCCAAGTCGCATTGTTCCTGCAGTGCGGACCCGAGTCCAGTGAATCAGCGCCACCGGGCTTGGTGAACCAGTTCGCGAGCCACCTTCTCCCCTCTCACTTACCGGTGGGCCCCGTCGTCGGCTCATTCTCTCCACGTGCCTCTTCTTCTGCAGGTGAGGCGCATGCGCGCCATGCGACCTCACCGCCTCGCCGCTTGCCGCCTGCCGTTCCCTTTTCCGTGGGAGCGGCGCCGAGTGCATCGTCTTCACCTTGAGCTCTGCCTTCCCACGGCTAAGAAGCCTCCTGAGCTTCGAAGCATTCTTTCCCCGTGAGCTCTCCTCTTCCACAGAAGGTCGGCGCGGCCCTCCTCGCGCCACCTCGAGCCGCCCGAGCCGCCGATCCGCCTCGGCTTTCCCCACCGCCGCGTGGCGCGCGCGTCGCCATCCTCCGGCGTCGCCGCTGGCTGGCGCCGCACCGCTCCGGCGTCGCCGCCTTCTTCCCCAAACCGGCCGCACCGCCTCGAGCCGCCTCCGGTGCACCTCGATCCAATTCGTCGCGCCTGGAGCACCGCGCCACCACCACAACACTTCCCCAACCGCCGGCCGAGCCTCCCCGCCGCCCTAGGCCGCCACCACCGCGAGCTTCCCCGCGCCGCCCCTGTCTCCCGTCGCCGGCCCACTCTAGTACTCCCCCGCCTCCACCGAGCGCATGGTGAGCTCCCTACCACCTCCCTCAAGCCCATGCTCACCTCCCCTTCTCCTCTCCTCCCTCGCTGCGTCGCCTTTTCTCCTCCACGGCCGCGCGCTGCTGGCCGCGCCGCCACAGAGCCTCTCGAGCTGCGCCGCCGCCACCCTCATGATCGCCTCCACTCCCCGGATCCATTTCAGCCCTTCCCGCCACCTCGTCGCCGTCCAACCGCCGGCCACGTTGCCACACTCGAGCTCTGGCATTACATTTCTGTAGCTCATCCATACAAGATGTTCTCTATAATTGAAAATATAACCTTCTTGCTAAATCAACTCTCTTAAGCTAACTAATTTTGTGTATGTAGATTAATCACTAAATCTAAATTTAACAAACAGATAATTAGTTGACAAATCAGTTTAGTCTTTGGCTGGAGAGATTGATCAGAAGAGAGAAGAAGAAAGTTCAGCATGACAGTGCAACCCTCCTACAAAAATCCATGGTCTTGATACCAAATTTTGATGAGGGTAATTTGTGTCACTCATTTGGGTTAGCAAGTCTAGAAGTTCAAATTGTGGGAGACTAATTGTAGCACTCTGTCACGAGAATTTGGTTGGTTGTAGGTGTTTGAGCAGTGATATGGGCATGTAAGAATTGTCAGTAGGTTGATAGCTTTGGATTGTGGACAATTCTGATTTTTGTGCTTAGAAGTTTCGGTAGTCAGAAAATTGGATCTGCCTAATGCTATTGCAAACAACCTTGTGTTTAAAAATGGAACCACTCAAATGCATTAACCTATTTGAGGTTTGATGGTTGAAAGAAGTAACCGATAGCTCCATTTTTGAGAAAGTTATGCATTATGTCTTATGAATAGAGAAGGTGTAGATGGCAAGTTGTTTTGTCGATAAGCTTTTGGATTTGCTATTGCAGTAGTTAGAGATTGTCTTGATTCTTTAGTCTCTTGGCAATCATCTAGCCAATAGCATCCAAGTGCAGGAAGGATCTTTTGAGTGGTGAATGTTGGAACTAGCGAGTGCCCCAAATCAGAGAATTATGTGTGGGTTTCATTTTGGAAGCAGGAGAACAACCTTGATGTTTGTGATGAGTGTTACTCAAGTTAGTAATTAGAAATGATTGGTTTTGATTAACCAATTGAACACTTAAGCTTCGGGACAATCTTTTGAAACCAAATATGGAGATGTTAAGCATGGGTGATAGTCCAAAGCTTGTAATATGGCAGTAGGCTAATTTTTGCTAAGTCTAGTAGTTAGTATTACTTGTGTTCTTTTAGACTTACCTAGTGGTAAAACATTAAGATCAGCAATCTTTGGTATGGTCATAGCATAAAGTATTAAGATTATTGCCCCTAGTTAAATCCAAAATAAATTGTTTACAACTTGAAATTTGGTAAACTCCTCAATTACTTAACCAATTCAAATCATCTCCGAGTTCTATAATTTTTTGTCTTTAAGTTTATCTAGAACCATAATCTGTCTTCTGTGTTGTTAAATTTTTGGGTCCTTTTGGCGTTCTGGTGTTTATTCGCTGTTTTTCGCTTTGGCAGTTTTTATCGCTAGATGGCGTTGATTATCGAGAGCGATCCTCTGCAGCAAGTCGAATATCTCAAACAAAGCAAAGGCAAGCAGTTTGATCATATCCAGTTCATTCCCATTATTTTCAAGTCTAATATTTTGCTTAACTTGTATGTATGCATGCTTTTGTGTCAAAGTAATTTTGTCGATTAGAGGTAGTTAATCCCATTGCATTGTTGCCACAAATTGTTCACCCTGCCACTACCTTAGGAATATTATTCTCCTTTGGTGAATTAGAGCCGGTGAATGATTTAGGGCCTTTTATTTGTATTCTGATATGATGCTTAGCCATGCTTAGATACAGGTAGAATTGGGCGGTTATCGACTTAGTCAGTAACTTTGATCACACAAATTATTATATCTTTACCTTTTCAGCCTTCGTGCTATGATATTTGTGAAAACTAAAAATAAAAACAAAATGATTTGGACTTGGGCACAATGGTAAGTTGGTGTGCTTTTGGGTGTATTGGAAGGTGCAGAGTCAATTAAGGACCGAGTTACTTGCGCCACCGTCTTGAGCATTTTGCGTGCTAACCACACTAGAGTATATGGGACCTCTCTTGACCTAGTACTTTGGCGTGTATTGGCTCCGGGTCGCGGGAGGTCGCGGGAGGATGGAGGTGGGAGCATGGTAGTTGTCAGAAAAGCTTTATCACGAGTGGGTAGTTGTCTTTTCGGCTTTACCATGTAAGCGTATGGATTTCTATCCATACGAGGCTCGTAGTTGATACACAATATTGGAAAACGTCATGTTAGACTTAGCGTGCACGCATACCAAAGGAAGTATGCTAACGTGGTGGTGGAAAGCGGTCTAAAGTGTGGGTACATTGGTACACCTGCGAGGTTAAAACTATTGAATAGCCTCGTCCTAGGTTATGGACACGCTCGGATCGCCCGTGAGAACTAGACTACAACATTTACTTAAAACTTGCGGGTTGGTATGAGCGGGTGTTCATACTATTGTTGTGATGGCCATTGGGTTGGTCATCTCCGGGATGTCTTTTGTTACTACTTCATGTATCATTGTTATTTACGCAAATAAAATTTGAATTGTTAAAACTGCCTTCAAACTATTACATTATTGCAAAAGAAAACTTGCTTTACGCTAAAAGTGAGTCGAGCCCCTCCACTTAAATAAAGCTTGCATGTAGTTAAATTATAGTTACATTACCCTCACACGTCAGTCTTGCGAGTACAAAAACAATTTTTGTACTCAGATGCTTTGCTTAATGTTTTTGTTGCAGAGGAAGAAGGTGAGCCCCAAGGGCTTCCCTTTTGTGAGATGCGCTTCGGGTTTGACGACTAGCTTGGCGGCCCGGTTGGTTGCCTTGTGGGTAAAGGCACACTAATTGGCCCTTTCATTTATCGCCATCTTATGGCTTTTGCTTCCATTGTGTAGTTTGTTTTTACCTTGTAAGTTCAATTTGTTGTATATTATGAAGTTTGGATTTTGTAACCTCTAGGTATGCGAATTGATACATGATTTTGTAGCACGGGTATGTATCTGCATTTAGGAAGTATACATATCACGAGGCTTAGTTTATTTGAATTGTAATGCTAGGGTCAATGGAAGGCTAAGCATTACAAGTCGAATAAGCTGGGTCCTCACAAAGTTGGTATCGAGTTTGTCTTGACCGTAAAACCCTAGCTTGAGTCGTCATTAGGATATTTTGAAAAACTTATTTTCAAAGTGTCAAATGGGTTATGAAAACTTAAGTAAGTTCTCAGATTTTACTCCTTACCTATCTTAGCCTGCTCATCTTGCCTTATTCTTGTTAAGTTTTCGAAAAAGTTGTTCCCCTCTCTTCTCCTTTCAAAGTTAGTTGATTATCGGTTAAATTTGGTCTGGGGAATAATGAGTGTTAAAAACACGAAGCGTTGGTTGTGAAGAGTTGAAGCACTCATCTCGGAGCTCGGATACGAGGATCGGACAGCAAGCACAAGTTTGATTGCGAGCACTTAGTTCGTCGTTAAGGTTAAAAATGAGATGTTAAATCAACTAAAACTCATGGGATTAAAAGGGTAAGATGTGATATTAGATGGCTAATGCCCAATGCACCCTTATATGGTTTTACCATGCACGTTAGATGCGATAGAACTTGATTTGTGCTCTGAAATTTTTCGTCTCAACCGATTGCTCGTTCATTCAATACGAGTTAGTCGTACCGGGAAGCAAATCGTTTGCTTTGTGGTTTTGCATTGGTCTTATGCTTTTATACAAATATTTGGAGTTCATTTCTTGCTTGTTACGTGTTTGCAACCGGGTTAGGGTGATGTCTATTTCCCCTAGACGATGCCTTATTGCGATATTAGAATTAAAATTAGGGTTTATTCGTAGAATATATCTACACCCTAATGGTATTACTTAGGATATAGACGCTAGATTTTGTAACCACTTGCTCTCCTTGTTCCAAGTAGTTGCACATCGTCTACGGACGGCATGCATAGCAACTATGTCGGAACCTTTTGGAGTAGTTAGTACATGTTAGAATTAAATTGCATACCCATTGTCATTCCCTCACCTTATGCCCATTCTTTCCTCAACTTATCTTTCATGTACCGAAATATTTAAGGGGGGTAGAAGATACATCAAAATACTTGTTAGGCATCTTGATTCTTATACTTTGATCATGCATATAGTTTCTAAATTAAGTCAAGCATGTCGTGTTACTCAAATTGCAAGCATGTGAGCATGCAGGTGAGTATTTGCATTTCGGTAGAAACATGTAAGCATGCATGTGAGCATTAGCACTCTCATTAACCAAAATTTAAAATTTGCCTTAGAACTAATTTGCACACATGCATCCCCTCATGCATTCGTCATGTGCATTTCCTTTCCCAGTCAAGCAAATAGAACTAGAAAAGTGAGGCTAAGTGAGACCACCTTAAATCTTGCTTGTCTTCTCTTTTCTGCACCGAATCCTGGTATTGATGCTAGATTTCCATCTAACCAGTCTTTCCGTTCTATCGATCGATGCCCCTTTTCGGTCAATTGAGCGGAGCAGAGTCTTTCATACTACCAGAAGACGATGTGAAGCATGATGTCAAATTATCTTCGAATCAAGAAAGGAAAGGTTAAACAAAGCAATGGAAAGGAAAATGTGTCAGCAACGTCAGGATACTGCATCGTGATCTTCCAGCACTATCTTTGAAGGAAATCGAGACAACAGATGGTGCATTTCGTTTAGAGTTGAAAAGAACCACTTAGAAAACACTTATCAGAAAGACATTAGAAATCCTTCAGCAAAGTTTCCCTCTTTAGCACCTAAAACATCCGAAGAACCTCTCTGGATTCAGATTTGGGTTCGGTTTGCAGTCGAAATCCGAAAAGTGACCCCATGACCAAACCCACCTAGGTTGCCACGACCTTAGTTCGACTTAGAACTATCGGAATCTCGGGACGAGATTCTGTTTAAGGGGGGTAGATTTGTAACAACCCCAAAATTAGGGTTGGTATTTTAACTATGTAAAAGTATTAAAATTTAAAAACTTTTGGTTGTGTCTCTTAAATCATGCTCCTGGTGTTCCAAAAATTTGTGCACAATTTTAAAATTTTGGAGATTGTATTAAAATTTGTGTTGAAATTTCAAACTTTTAAACTTAAATTCCATTTCTATTTGAATTCCAGAAAAGTGTGTGAATGAAAGTTTCCAAAAACAATTTATTCAAATACTAGATTATTTATGCTGAATTATCATTATTTTTACCAAATTTTTAGAAGTCATTTTGCCTTCCCCAAAATTCAAAACAAATCCCAATTGCAGATTTAAACATAAATTAAATCTAACAAATTCTAATATATAAATTGTGTAAAATTATTTTCCTAAGTACCTTGTGATCCTCAGTACCCACAAAAGTTTTAGAATTGTTAGAATTTTATTTCTATTTCAAGCTGCCAGGTCAAACTCGGTTGCTTTGGTCAAAACTTAAATTAAAACCTAACCCAAGTCGCCTTGTTCTCTCAGTGCGGACCGAGTCCAGTGAAACAGCGCCACCGGGCTTGGTGAACCAGTTCGCGAGCCACCTTCTCCCCTCTCACTTACCGGTGGGCCCCGTCGTCGGCTCATTCTCTCCACGTGCCTCTTCTTCTCTGAGAGTGAGCGCATGCGCGCCAGTGCGACCTCACCGCCTCGCCGCTTGCCGCCTACGCCGTTCCCTTTTCCGTGGGAGCAGCGCGAGTGCATCGTCTTCACCTTGAGCTCTGCCTTCCCACGGCTAAGAAGCCTCCGGAGCTTCGAAGCATTCTTTCCCAGTGAGCTCTCCTCTTCCACGAAGGTCGGCGCCGGCCCTCCTCCGCGCCACCTCGAGCCGCCCCTGAGCCGCTTCGATCCCGCCTCCGGCTTTCCCCCACCGCCGCGTAGCCGGTGCGCGCGTCGCCATCCTCCCGGCGTCGCCGCTTCGCTGGCGCCGCACCCGCTCCCGACGTCGCCGCCTTCTTCCCCAAATCCGGCCGCACCGCCTCGAGCCGCCTCCGGTGCACCTCGATCCAATTCGTCGCGCCTGGAGCACCGCGCCACCACCACAACACTTCCCCAACCGCCGGCCGAGCCTCCCCGCCGCCCTAGGCCGCCACCACCGCGAGCTTCGCGCGCCCCGTCTCCGTCGCGGCCCACTCTAGTACTCCCCCGCCTCCACCGAGCGCATGGTGAGCTCCCTACCACCTCCCTCAAGCCCATGCTCACCTCCCCTTCTCCTCTCCTCCCTCCGGCGCCGTCGCCCCTTTTCTCCTCCACGGCCGGCCGCCGCTCGCCTTGGCCGCGCCGCCACAGAGCCTCTCGAGCTGCGCCGCCGCCACCCTCATGATCGCCTCCACTCCCCGGATCCATTTCAGCCCTTCCCGCCACCTCGTCGCCGTCCAACCGCCGGCCACGTTGCCACACTCGAGCTCTGGTATTACTTTCACGTAGCTCATCATACGAAGATGTTCTCTATAATTGAAAATATAACCTTCTTGCTAAATCAACTCTCTTAAGCTAACTAATTTTGTGTATGTAGATTAATCACTAAATCTAAATTTAACAAACAGATAATTAGTTGACAAATCAGTTTAGTCTTTGGCTGGAGAGATTGATCGAGAGAGAAGAAGAAAGTTGACATGATGATTGCAACCCTCCTACAAAAATCCATGGTCTTGATACCAAATTTTGATGAGGGTAATTTGTGTCACTCATTTGGGTTAGCAAGTCTAGAAGTTCAAATTGTGGGAGACTAATTGTAGCACTCTGTCACGAGAATTTGGTTCGGTTGTAGGTGTTTGAGCAGATGATATGGGCATGTAAATTGTCGAGAGGTTGATAGCTTTGGATTGTGGACAATTCGATTTTTGTGCTTAGAAGTTTGATGAGTCGAGAAAATTGGATGCGCCTAATGCTATTGCAAACAACCTTGTGTTTAAAAATGGAACCACTCAAATGCATTAACCTATTTGAGGTTTGATGGTTGAAAGAAGTAACCAGTAGCTCCATTTTTGAGAAAGTTGTCATTATGTCTTATGAATAGAGAAGGTGTAGATGGCAAGTGTTTTGTCGATAAGCTTTTGGATTTGCTATTGCAGTAGTTAGAGATTGTCTTGATTCTTTAGTCTCTTGGCAATCATCTAGCCAATAGCATCCAAGTGCAGGAAGGATCTTTTGAGTGGTGAATGTTGAGAACTAGCGAGTGCCCCAAATCAGAGAATTATGTGCGGGTTTCATTTTGAGAAACAGAGAACAACCTTGATGTTTGTGATGAGTGTTACTCAAGTTAGTAATTAGAAATGATTGGTTTTCAGTTAACCAATTGAACACTTAAGCTTTCAGGACAATCTTTTTGAAACCAAATATGGAGATGTTAAGCATGGGTGATAGTCCAAAGCTTGTAATATGGCAGTAGGCTAATTTTTGCTAAGTCTAGTAGTTAGTATTACTTGTGTTCTTTTAGACTTACCTAGTGGTAAAACATTAAGATCAGCCATCTTTGGTATGGTCATAGCATAAAGTATTAAGATTATTGCCCCTAGTTAAATCCAAAATAAATTGTTTACAACTTGAAATTTGGTAAACTCCTCAATTACTTAACCAATTCAAATCATCTCCGAGTTCTATAATTTTTTGTCTTTAAGTTTATCTAGAACCATAATCTGTCTTCTGTGTTGTTAAATTTTTGGGTCCTTTTGGCGTTCTGGTGTTTATTCGCTGTTTTTCGCTTTGGCAGTTTTTATCGCTAGATGGCGTTGATTATCGAGAGCGATCCTCTGCAGCAAGTCGAATATCTCAAACAAAGCAAAGGCAAGCGGTTTGATCATATCAGTTCATTCCCATTATTTTCAAGTCTAATATTTTGCTTAACTTGTATGTATGCATGCTTTTGTGTCAAAGTAATTTTGTCGATTAGAGGTAGTTAATCCCATTGCATTGTTGCCCTGAAATTGTTCACCCCTGCCACTACCTTAGGAATATTATTCTCACTGGTGAATTGGAGCCGGTGAATGATTTAGGGCCTTTTATTTGTATTTACGATATGATGCTTAGCCATGCTTAGATACAGGTAGAATTGGGCGATTATCGACTTAGTCGGTAACTTTGATCACACAAATTATTATATCTTTACCTTTTTGACCTTCGTGCTATGATATTTGTGAAAACTAAAAATAAAAACAAAATGATTTGGACTTGGGCACAATGGTAAGTTGGTGTGCTTTTGGGTGTATTGGAAAGGTGCGAGTCAATTAAGGACCGAGTTACTTGCGCCACCGTCTTGAGCATTTTGCGTCTTGACCACACTAGAGTATATGGGACCTCTCTTGACCTAGTACTTTGGAGTGTATTGGCTCCGGTCGCGGGAGGATGGAGGTGGGAGCATGGTAGTTGTCAGAAAGCTTTATCACGAGTGGGTAGTTGTCTTTTCGGCTTTACCATGTAAGCGTATGGATTTCTATCCATACGAGCGGCTCGTAGTTGATACACAATATTGGAAAACGTCATGTTAGACTTAGCGTGCTGCATACCAAAGGAAGTATGCTAACAGTGGGTGGTGGAAAGCGGTCTAAAGTGTGGGTACATTGGTACACCCAGCAGGGTTAAAACTATTCGAATAGCCTCGCCCTAGGTTATGGACACGCTCGGATACGCCCGTGAGAACTAGACTACAACATTTACTTAAAACTTGGCGGGTTGGTATGAGCGGGTGTTCATACTATTGTTGTGATGGCCATTGGGTTGGTCATCTCGGGATGTCTTTTGTTACTACTACTTGTATCATTGTTATTTCGCAAATAAAATTTGAATTGTTAAAGCGCCTTCAAACTATTACATTATTGCAAAAGAAAACTTGCTTTACGCTAAAAGTGAGTCGAGCCCCTCCACTTAAATAAAGCTTGCATGTAGTTAAATTATAGTTCATTACCCTCACACGTCGGTCTTGCAGTACAAAAACAATTTTTGTACTCGGATGCTTTGCTTAATGTTTTGTTGCAGAGGAAGAAGGTGAGCCCCAAGGGCTTCCCTTTTGTGAGATGCGCTTCGGGTTTGACGACTAGCTTGGCGGCCCGGTTGGTTGCCTTGTGGGTAAAGGCACACTAATTGGCCCTTTCATTTATCGCCATCTTATGGCTTTTGCTTCCGCTGTGTAGTTTGTTTTTACCTTGTAAGTTCAATTTGTTGTATATTATGAAGTTTGGATTTTGTAACCTCTCGTGTACGGAATTGATACATGATTTTGTAACGGGGTATGTATACTGCATTTCTGGGAAGTATACATATCCTGAGGCTTGGTTTATTTGAATTGTAATGCTAGGGTCAATGGAAGGCTAAGCATTACAAGTCGAATAAACCGGGGTCCTCACAAAGTAAGTATACATATCCTGAGGCTTGGTTTATTTGAATTGTAATGCTAGGGTCAATGGAAGGCTAAGCATTACAAGTCGAATAAACCGGGGTCCTCACACACGGCCATACAAAGCTTCAAATGGCGACATTTGCAGACTGGCTTGATAACTGTTGTTGTACGAGAACTCTGCATACGGCAAACTTTTATCCCATCGGGTAGCATTCGCTAGAGCGCAAGCTCTCAGCATATCTTCCAATATCTGATTGACTCTTTCAGTCTGTCCATCATGCGTGGATGATAAGCGATGCGAAATTGGATGGGTACCCAATGCTTCATGCAAACTTTGCCAAAAGCGAGAGGTGAACTGAGATCCTCGATCTGACACTATTTTCTTGGGCACTCCATGCAAACTGACAATTCTGGCCATGTACAATTCCGCAAGGCGATCTCCTGAGTAGGTGGTTTTGACTGGCAGGAAATGTGCGACCTTGGTCAATCGATCAACTATTACCCAGATTGAATCATAACCTGATTGGGTCTTGGGTAAACCGGTGATGAAATCCATCCCGATTTCTTCCCACTTCCATTCTGGAATCTTCAGCGGTTGCAGCAAACCTGCTGGTCTCTGGTGTTCTGCCTTTATTTTACGGCGGTGTCGCACAAGGCAGCGAACTCTGCGACTTCTCGCTTCAAATTTGGCCACCAAAACTTATTCTTAACATCCTGGTACATCTTGGTACTTCCAGGGTGAATCGAATACTTTGAGTCATAGGCTTCTTTTAAGATTAAGCGTCTTAGACCATCGATATACGGTACCGAATCGACCATTAATCAGTATGTCTTGATCATCCTTGGTGAAATCTTTGAATTTCCCCTCCGCCATTTTGATCTTGATGTCTGACAACACGGGATCCTTTGGTTGTGCTTCACGAATATGTTTCTCCAAGGTAGACTGTACTTCCAAATTGGCTATGAACCCTTCGGACACAACTTCTAGCCTTAGCTTTTGAAATTCTTCATAAAGTTCTGGGCAACTTTCCTTTACTTCCAAAGCATTACAGTAACTCTTACGACTTAGAGCGTCTGCAACTACATTGGCTTTTCCGGTATGGTAGTGGATTCCAAGATTATAATCCTTAATCAATTCCAACCATCTTCTCTGTCTCATATTCAGATCATTGGGTAAAGATGTACTTGGACTTTTATGATGCGTGTAGACTTCACGGCGATTCTGGATGAGGTAATGGCGCTAAATCTTTAAAGCATGCACTCGCGACTAATTCCGGATCATGAGTATGGTAATTCTCTTCATGTGGTCTCAATTGTCTTGACGCATACGCAACTGCTTTCCCTTCTTGCATCAGGACACACCCTAGTCCTTGACGCGAAGCATCACAATAGATATCGAAATCCTTGCGAATATCTGGCAAAATCAACAGAAGTGAGGTCAAGCACTTCTTTAACTCTAAAACTTTCCTCACGGTGAGTCCAAGTGAACTTTTCTCCTTCTTCAACAATTGCGTAGAGGCTTAGCAATCGATGAGAATCCTTCGATAAAGCGGCGGTAATAACTGCCATCCCCAAGCTGCGAATCGGGTTCTGATCTTGGGCTGGTCCTGTAACATGCGCTTTACTTTTCGGGTCAAGCTGCTACTCCATCGGCGGTCATCACATGGCCAAGGAAATCCACTTCCTTCTTCCAAAAGTCACACTTACTGAACTTGGCATACAACCGATGCTCCACGAGTTTCTCAAAATTAACCTCGGGTGTTCTGCGTGTTCCTCCTCGATTTGGAATAAACGAATATCGTCAATGAACACCACTACAAACTTGTCCGGTATTCCATGAAGACCTTGTTCATCATGTTCATGAAGTAAGTGGGGCATTTGTCACCCAAATGACATGACCAAGAACTCATAATGTCCATACAGCGCTGAGAAAGCGGTCTTTGGTATATCCCTAGGGTAGATCTTCAAGCGATGGTAGCCCGATCGCAAGTCGATCTTTGAGAACACTCGGCTCCTTCATGCGGTCAAGCAGATCATCTATCACGGGCAATGGATACTTATTCTTGATAGTGACCTCGTTGAGAGAGCGGTGAGTCGATACACATCCTCATGCTTCCGTCTTTCTTCTTGACGAACAAAGCGGTGCTCCCACGGTGACGAACTTGGTCTTACGAAACCTTTCGAGAAGTTCTTCAATCCGCTTCTTCATTTCTGCTAACTCGTCAGCTGGCATTCGATAAGGTCGCTTAGAAATTGGCGCTGTCCCTGGCACTAGATCGATGACGAACTCGATGTCGCGATCTGGTGGCATTCCGGGTAACTCTTCTGGAAACACATCTGGGTATTCTCTGACTATTGGTACATTCTCCAATGCAATGGTCTTCAGATTGTTTACTAGCAAGTGTCGTTCACGAACCGATGTGGCTAGAAACTCCACTTTCCTTCCATCGATGCTCTCAACGTTCTGGCTCTTGGCCACAATCCAAAGACTTTGTGCTTGGATAGCCAATCCATGCCAAGAATGACATCTAGAGTGCAGGTGTCTAGAACAATTAGGTTGGCTAGAAACTCAACTCCACTATGAGTAACTTAGCTCCTAAACAACCCACTCTAGAGCTTAGCTCTGCTCCGAGCGATTGAACTAATAGAGTATGATTAAGTTGTATAGCCTCCAACTTATTCTTAGTTGCAAAACTTCGGACACAAAAGAATGCGAAGCTCGAATCAAAGAGGCGTGCGGTATGCGAATTAACCGGGAACTTACCCGATCGGCGCCCGGTGCTTCTGTGCTCCTTCGGTGGCGTGATTGACACGGCCTCGGACCACGGACTGCGTCCCTCCTCACCGGCTGGTTGGGGGCTTGGAAAGTTCCTGTTGGTGACCCGTCTTTGGTGTCTTATTGGTGTAGCTCCAAGGTTGAAACGAGGCGGGTGACCGTTGCCCTCTGTGGACACCGATTTGCGTAGTGGCACAGGTTGGCGGCAAGTGTAGCACACCCTTGGCTCTTGCGATTTGTTGATTTCTTTGGATTAGCGTGGGTCGGTCTTTGAGGTGCGAGTGTTACGAGCAAGCGGGCGAGTCTTGAGGTTGGTGCAGTGTCTGGCGGAGTGCATGGAAAAACGGTTGAAGCTGCGGTGGCTTATCCTTGCTCTCTGTTGGAATTGCTGGCCTCCTCTTTGGATCATCCTGCGTTGCGATTGTCTTCGTTCCTTGCGCTTATCCTCCATGACTAAAGCTTTATTGATCGGTTCTTGGAAGTCGGGAAGGTATGTGCAAGGAGATTGACTGAAGTCCAGTGTTGATCCCTTGTAAAACGACTCTGGCGAGCCTTGTGCATTGCAACATCTTCTGCAAAGCATAGCGAGCAAGTTGCGAGAACTTGTTGAGATAGTCGGACACGACAAGCTTCCTTGCTTGAGCACGAAATTCATCTTTCTTTAGTTCAATAATTCCTTCAGTGCGTGGTATTGGCGGAATCTTGTATAGAATTCCTCCCAAGTGATATTTTGTGGTGCCTCATGGCGGCGCGAAGTTCTCCCACCATTCTCACTGCGATGCCCTCCAAGCGGTGAGAGGCATAGAGAACTTTCATGATCGTTGCATTGGTGATCGGCTTCCTTTCAATCACGAAGCCAATCATCGGCTTCCACGGGTGAGACATGTCGTAAAATCTTGGTGGGCGAGTCCTCATGAATTCTACAAGTTTGGATGGTCCATGGTGACCATGGCGGTGGGGCCCGTCTTGGTGATTGTTGTTGTTATTGTTACGGTTGTGCATGGCTTGCATCGAGTCATCATGGTATTCATCGGTGAGTCTGTCTTTGCCATGAAAGCTCAAAGTTTTGCAAGTCAATTGGGGTGCTTGTGGCGGAGCGCTCCGTGGCTGGTTGCTCATTGCCTCCCGATCTTTGAAGTCTGGAACCACTTGCAATCGTCGCGAGTTGTAACCATCTGGCGAAGCTCAAGGGTTAGATAAGGTAGCAAGCATGGGGTGAGTTAAGAACTAAGCGGGATTGGTTAAACCCAACAACAAGCGAGAGAACCAAAAGCAACTTTATTACTTAAGAACTTAGTATGGCTTGCAAGCGGATGCCTAAGGGCCTTTGCAACTCATACTCACACTCAAAGAAAATAGCGAACCTAAGCACACAATCTAACGCCTAAAGGGCGACACAACTAGGCTTAGGCGCGCGGCTTAACATACTAAGCCTCAGCTGCGAACCTAGGCCTTAGCGAACTCGATCGCCGAGGTAACCTCCACAACCACGGTGTGCTCTGCCGGTGTAGACCTTGAGCTGTCTTGGCATCTTTGCAAAGCGATCCTGGTGCCGGGCGGTGCAACAGAACAGCGTCGATGGCGCGACAGCTCCTCAGTTACGGCTCCACTTCCTCTGGATCTTCCTCGATTCTTCATGTTCTTCTTCCTCTTGGTCCTTTGGTGGTGGGCGCCCGGTATCTCTTCGGGATGGCGATCTTCTCTTGACAGTGCGGGCTCTTGTAGGCACCGTCTAGATCGCGCCATCATCTCCATGGATTCCTCTTGGCGACGACGTGCGGCGAGGTGTACCAGCGTGGCATCTTCTTCTCCCTCCGTGGATGGATAATGTGCGAGTAGCTCCACGGCGTTTGCTGCAGGGTGGTAGCGGAAGGCGGTTCCTTGCAACTTCGCGCATGTAGGCGTGGCGGATCGAAGCATGGCCAGCGCGGCGATTCTGTATTCCTTCACTCCATGTGATCCTCCCGACGGAGATGTTCGTGGTGGCTTGCCTTGGTGTTTATCTGGCGTAGATCGTCAAGCAACGGATCGTACCCGCTTATGTCCATCCACCATCCGGTTGTTTCCTCGGTACAACGGACGATCAAAACCTCCAAGTACTGCGAAGCTTCCAAAGTTCGGCGTAACCCCACAACGCTCACCATAGAGTGATAGGCGAGGCATCTGTCAAGACAGATTTAACGGGTAAGAGCAATTTTAAAACAATGGGAAAGAAAAGATTATAGCAAAAGTTGAGGCAAGAGAGATATGAGGAGAGTTAAGCATTTGATTAACTTTACAAGTTAATTTTTCCTTTAGAAAATAGTTTGGACACTCTAAAGACGGCCAATCTAACTAAGGTCAAGACCTACAGTCAGTATGGCTCTGATACCACCTCTGTCGGGACCCAAAAATGCAATTCTGGACCCTCTGTGTATTCTGCACTAGTCCAGGATCATGCTAGTGCACACAGCGGTAACATAGGTGAATATCAATCCACACAAGCGAAATATAACATAAACGAATAGTTTGAGTAACAACTTAGAGTTTTGACCTTAAGGTCGGGGTTACAACTTATTAAGCCACGCAGGGCTAACACTAAAGAAATACTGCAGCGGAATGAAATAAACTCTGGCAAACTCCAATCAAGTACACCACAGCAGCCGATCGGGATCGATGACCTAGCGATCAACCTTCTTCCACAAACTCCTCCTCGAAAGCGGTGAAGACTCCTCCATACAGTAGGTTTGGGCGCAAGTTTTACAACAAGCGTGAGTACACAACCGTACTGCAAATCATACCACGAATGCAATATATATATGCGAGCTTATTCCAAAGGAATGGCACGTGGTTATTTTGCGTAAATGCAACATTTGCAATTGAATACGAATAATAGATTGAAAGCATAATTTAAAACAAATAAGCAATATTAATTTAATGATTGTTTCCACAAAGACACCTGACTAAACCGATTAATTCACACGACCATATGATTGAGATCACACACTCCCAATCCCACATTTTATGAACACTACCCTCATGTGAAATCCCGAGCGTTGTCCATGACCGAGGGCGCGGCTATTCGAATAGATTGATTAACACTCTGCAGAGGTTTGTACACTTTACCCACACGATACAACTAGTGTAGCTAGCACTAATCGTAACATAATGATTCGGCAACTTTGTCTCAACATTGGCGTTCTTATTCACTGATCCCATATCACAAAGCTTAACCTATCCACGAACCCCAATGTTGAAACTTCGTAACCTACTAAGTTAAGCTGTCACGGACATGTGGTGCGTGCAGTATAGCTCAGTTCAATGGCGCACAAAGTTAAGTCCTTAATTGACCAAGGCAAGACTTCCAGTTTTTCTAGCTAAACCACACAGATAAATCCCAATCATAAAGCCACCAGTTCACACGGTATCCACCACTTGCCTCGGTCTAAATCTTTTACCACCCGGTTGGTTTAGTGCAACACATGCCATCACGAGTAATAGCACACAAGACACACAGTTTTATCACAGTTCCATAATCACTTAGTCGGTTTCATAATTTCACTCATATGAGATGATGACTCGTAGCATGGCTAAGCAATTCTAGTCGGTCTAACCAACCATGTTGGCAATATGTTAATACCAACTAAATAATAAACCAATCTAGGCGACAAAAGATGAAGGTATACAGTAGGCAAGGTGAACATAACAAGGGGATCAATAACTAGCCCAAAAGCATTTAAATACATAATTAAAGTAAGTGCAAAAATTTAACACAATATAATTTGGGAAAACTGGGATTCAATATGATCAAAGGTATGACTTGCCTTGGAATAGGTCTATGTACTGGTCTTGAGCTTGGTTGAAGCCTTCTTGACTAAAACCCCAAGTATCGGCGTCTACGCACAAAGCGAAGCAAAACAACCAAAACAAATAAATAACAGAGGCAAAACAAACTCCAAAAATTAAATAAAAATAATAATTAGGTAGATCTCGAATTTAGACAAATTTAGAAATTTGAATGGGCTCAATCGGAGTTAGGATGCAAAAGTTATGGCCTTTGGAAGATTGAAAATACATAAAATGCTGAAAATAAGTATTTCATGAATTTCCCGAATTATTTTCCTAAAGGAAAATCAGATTATTGCATAGTGACGTGTGGAGGAATTTCGGAAAGAGAAATAATAAAAGAAATATCTGACATGTGGGACCAACATGCCAGAGGCTAGGCTCACGGTAGACTAGGTCCACCGAGCCTCGGGACTCGGGTCGGTGAGCGCGCGTGGCGCCTGCGTGGGCGCCGACTGGCGCCACTGCTGCCGCCACGCTGCACGGGCCGACGCTGGCGCCGACGTGGATGACGACAAAACGGCGGCGGCGCTCGGGACCGTCTGGCAGCGGCGGGAGGCGCCCGCGAGGTCCGATGGTACAGTTGAAGCCCTTGTTATCGCGAACGATGGTGCACTCACGAGCGCGAGGCACCCGAGATGGCGGCGGCGTTTAAGCGGAGGAGTAAGCCGGTATTTGTCGGATTGGAGTTCGGCGATGCTCGTGAAGTGGACGGCACCGGGAGGTTGCTTATGCTCGTCGCGATCTTTGGTGGTGCGATCGGCGAGCTCGGCGACTGACGGCGGCGGAAAAGCTCACCGGAGACCTTGCGGGTGGAAAACCAAAAACCAGCAATGGCGGCGGCGCAGGGGCTCTCAGGTGATCTAGGGTTGGGGGTTTTGGTGCGGGAGTTCAAGCGATCCCGGGGGTCCTATTTATAGGAGCTCGGGGCCCTGGCGTCTGGTGGCGAAACCCTAAAAAGGAGTCCGAGATGAGCACGAGAGAGAAACGAAGATAGAGTTCGTTTCGATCCCGATTGAGGGCAGATACGGGCGCGGGAAGTTTAGAGATAGAGTTTGGCAAAGAAATCCAGAGGTTTTTAGTTAGGAAAGTCCGTTGTCGGATTGAGCTTCTAGAAAACGACAATGGCGGCGGCTCAGACTCGGACGCGAGAAGAAAGCGCGATGAAGAGGCGGTCGACGCGGCAAGCGGGGCCACACGTCGATGGCTAGGGTTAGGATGCGGCGCGTCGCGGCGGTGCGCCACGGCGGGCTCAAGATCGGCCGTCAGTTGTCGAGCAGTTCACAATCAAAGGGACATTCGGACCGTCTGGTTGCCTCACGCGCATCTAGCCGTCCATGCTTGATCCAACGGCGGAGAGCGAGCGGGCGCGCGGAGAGAGAGAGAGAGGGGCTGACAGGCGGGGTCCACCTGTCAGTGGGAGGCGGCTTCGCGGTGAAGCTGGCCGCGCGAGTTGGGTGTGGCGGGGACAATGGGCCGGAGGGTTGGATTTCAGCCCAAGGAAGATTTCCGAGATTTTAATAGATTTTCCAATTTAGAAAATACCAGAAATTCAAAAAGGCAATAGAAAAATAGCAAATGAACTCAAAAAAATTCTAGAAAAATCTAGAAAATATATCTGAGCACATAGAACCCCAATAAAATAGTTTTGGCTATTGTTCACGTTGGGATTATTGACATTAAATGTTTTTGATTATAAAGTCCAATATTAAGCTTTTGAATTAAATTCAAATAAATCCAAATGGTGAATTTTTCCCTACTAACTATTTAAAAGATTTTTAAGCTCAGAAAATTGGGATGTTACATCTACCCCGTGTGCGCACCATCTTCACTGGAGGAAACTCGTAGTTCCGTCACGCTGTTGAGCCGTGCCGCTGCTCAGTCTCACTATCACCGCCATGTAAGCATCGCCACTGGTGACCATTGGGTCCCGTGCGCCACCCGTTAGCGTCGTCTTGTCCTTAGGAACCTAGTACGCGTGTCCAAGATCTCGTTGGAGCCCTTCGCCGCCGTTTAACCATCGACCAGAGCCTTCGTTGTTGCCCTCGCTGTCGTTGACCCCTTCGGTGACCTCCATCGTCGCATTTGAGCCGAGGGATGGCTTTGCCAGAGCATAAGCATGCTGGCAATGACCTTTTTTCACAGTCGAATGCCGTCGCTGTCGTCGAGCCGTGGTAGCCGTCGATTTTAGTCGACGTGGCTATCCACGTGTTCGCCACCATGCTGCCATGTGTGCCACGTCAGTGCCAGCGTGTGCCGTGTTAGCCTCGCCTCGCGTTGTAGCCACGTCAGCTTCTACGTCCTATGTGTCGTCCCATGATGCCTATGTGTCTGACATGTGTGTGCCATGTGTGCAAACCGCCGCCACCTCAATGCTACCACAACTAAACCCTAAACCTAACCCTAGGTAAACCTAGTCTATCGTAGACCTAGCCTATGACATGTGGACCCCACATGTCAGGGCACTGTGCTATAGATCTGTGAGCCCGTAGACTCGTGGACCAAATCCATGGACCCGGTCTATAGACCGTGGGTACCACTTGTCAGTCACTATTTTCTATTTTGGGATTTTCTTTTTGTTCTGAAATTCATTGCTGACGCAATATTTCAGAATTTCCTTTAGAAAGAAAATTTCAGAAATCCAAAATAGTGTTTTCTCTTTTTTTTTTTCCTTCTTAGATTTAAACCTCCCGGGAGCTCGTTCTTCCTCATACGAACTCCGATTGAGCCCATTCAAGTCTCAAAATTCAAGCTCTACTGTTCTATGATTTTTATTTAATTTTTGGAGTTTATTTGTGCTCTATTTTTATTTATTTATTTGTGTTTTTGCTTTCATTTGCGACTAAACGTTGATACTTCGGGAGCTTTCAAGGAAGGAGGAGTTCATCAAGCTCAAGATCAGTGTCCAGACTTGTTTCAAGGTAAGTTATACCTTTGACCATGTCGAACCCAGTTTTTCAAAATTACTTTGATTCAAACTATTACATGATATTTCAATTATTTCATTATTTAAATGATTTGGGATTACCTATACACCTACTTGCTTATATCCACCTTGCTCATTGTAATACCATGATTTTTTTTTCACCCTAGCTTAGTTTATTATTAGTTGGTATTATCATAGCACTAATGTGGGTTGGTTAGATATGAATAGTCTGCTTAGCCATGCAACGGGTCCTTGATATAATTTTAAGTTGTAAAACTAAATTTGACTAAGTGACTATGGAACATCTTCGTGCAAAGACTGTGTACTGCATGTTGTCACTCATTGATGGCATGTTTTCCACTTAACCAACAGGGTGAGAAAAGATTTGGATCGAAACAAGTGGAAAGAATTGTGATATGGTGGATTGTGTGCCTAGGAAATATGAATCTTGGTAATCTGGTTATAAATTGGGCAGTCTCGCCTTGGTTACTTAATGTCGGGACCTCGGATCACCGAATCCGAGCCCTCTGTGTATACTGAACTAGTCCGAGATCAGCAGCTAGTTCACACAGTTGCAACATCGATGAAATCATATCCACACAACATAATATCTAAGAAACATACAAATTAATATTACTTAGTAGCAAAGGACCTTATGGTCAAGTCTTACAGGGTTTGCCACGCGGGGCTTTAACGATAAAAGATAACTTGCAGGGGAATTAAAACATCTCGTGGTAGCCATCTGACATGCCCACAGGCAATTGAGTGGAAACGTGACCTAGTTCGCATAGTCTTCGAAGTATTCTTCCTCATAGAACTTGGTACTCCCTGGTTCTTCTTCGGCGACTGATCAACAAATGGCGTAATGCCGTGAGTACTTAAAGTACTCAGCAAGTTGTAGGAAAATGTATGCAAGTAGTATTCATGCAAGGCTTGAACAAGGATAACTTTATGTTTAATTTGCAGAAAGCAGTATTGATAGTAAATAGATTGAAGAGCACAATTTAAAAGATTAATACATAAGTAATCGAATTCTTTGAAACAACTAGTGAACATCCGTTCACTTTCCAACCAATCCACCATTCCAACATTTTTGAGAAAATCTACCCCTCGTGTGAAATCACTAAGCATTGTCCATAACCGGGGACACGGCTATTCGAATAGTTTTACACTCTGCAGAGGTGTAACATCCCAATTTTCTGAGTCTTAAAAATCTTTTAAATAGTTAGTAGGGAGAAAAGTCACCATTCGGTTTTTATTTGAAATTAATTCAAAAGCTTAATATGGACTTTTAGTATCAAAACAATTTAATGTGAATAATTCCAACATGAACTATTGTCAAAACTATTTTATTTGGGTTCTATGTGCTAAGATATATTTTCTAGATTTTCCTAGAATTTTTCTGAGTTCATTTGCTATTTTCTATTTCTTATTTGAATTTCCAGTATTTTCCAAAATAGAAAACCTAATTAAAATCTTAGAAATTCTCTTGGGCCGAAATCCATCTCTCAGCCTAGCCCTATTCCTTTCTGGCCCAAAATCCCGCAGCTCACCTGATGAGGGCATCCCTAACTTGGATACAACCGCGCCTACACACACAACTGATCCACAACCAGTGTTACAAGTACCAATTACTCGAGCTCGTGCTCGCCAACTTAATCACCAGTTGAATTCATTCATAGGTTTATATATTACTGAGAATAGATCGCTACCTAATGCAAGTGATTTAATTGTGTTTAGGAATATGGGAAAGGACCAATGAGAGGTATGTGGAGTCATGGACAAGCATAGAAGGTATAATGGAGGTCATCACGTCACTTTGGGTCCGAGCCAAGCAAGAGTTCGAGTTGGGCTCGTTCTGGATTCGTGTTCGGACTGCTGCGACAGCACTAAGTTCAAACGGCCGTAACTTCTTCATACAGACTCCGTTTGGGACGTTCTTGGACTTCATTGAAAGCTTATCAAGTCTATTTTCCAATGGATCCAACCTCAGCTTTAAATTCCAAATAAGCCGAGCACAATAAGCAAAACAATCTACGTCTATTTTTTGCCCGAGTCAAAAAGGGTGCTGTGCCACCTCCTCTTGGGCCCATGGGCCTTGTAACCCTAGGGGCGTGCGTCCACTTCCCTGGTCGCCACCCCTGGTCGTCTTCCCATATAGGAGTCACCGTCCCCCTGGCTAGAACTGGGATTTCGTTGAGTTTAGGTTTAGCCATTGTGCAAACTTCTGTTCTTCAGTTATGTCGAACGACCACCTATCAAGACAGCTTTCGGGATCCCACATTTGTTTTTCAATACCATCTATACTACAATTTCTATTTGCAATATCAGATTGCCTATATTTTATTCTTGCTAGTTCTTCGATTGCTCTCAGGAATTGAACCTCGTGTTCAGGTTGATCGCACTTCCAGCACGGTCAATAACGTCGCGGAGTTGGTTCAACGATTGCTAAGGCGCAAGTATCGTCGTACAGTTGTAGTCAGATCGCGAGAGTCACCTCCACCAAAATCGATAGTTATCAATCTCACCAAAAGATCGGGAACCCCGCCTCCGTCACCACCTCCTTCTCTCCTCTCCTACGCGCCGTCATGGCCCCACCTGTCATTTTCTGCGGTGTCATTTGCTACGCACACGCGTCTGAGCCGCCGTCGCTGACGTGTGGGCCCTGTCCCTGTTACTGTTCATCGTCCCGACCCGCGCCTCCTTCCGTTTTTGTCGTGCGGAGTCGCCGCCATCCCCGAGTCGGACTATATCTCCCCAGCCCTATTTAAGGCTCCGCACCCGCGTCACAAGGTTCGCCTCGCACTCCGCCGCCTTTTTCCCAAGGTCGCAAACCCTAGCGTGCCGCCTTTTTGTCGAATTCAGAGTTTTTGCCCTAGCACCGCTGTGAGCTTCATCACCGGATTTCGCCATCATCAGTGAGCCCAAGCCACCATCAAGCACCTCTTCGAGTTCGCTGCGTCACGGCCGAAATGATGCACGCACCATCTTCCTTGGTGGAGCCCTAGAATGCCGTCGCCGCATTGAGCCACGCTGCTCCGCTGCTTAAACCTCACCGCCGGTCGCCTTGGTCACCCTCTTGCACCCGTAAGCACCTCCACGTGTTCGCCTTCACACCCTCTACCTCCTAGTACCGCCCATTGATCTGACGTGGCTATCCATGTGGCTCGCCACATCAGCGCCCTCGCGTGCGTGTCGTCTATGTGTCTTGCATGTGGCATCCTAGTCATTGCCACATGAGCGTCCGCGTGTCCAATCCACAAAACCCAGATCCAATCTCCTTGGTGAACCCGGTCCACATACACCAAGTCACTGACATGTGGGTCCCACATGTCGGATTTTCTCTGATTTCTTTTATTTCCAAAATTCTGAGGGCTGACGTCATGCTAGCGTCATAAACTGATTTTCTAGTAGGAAAATAAATCCAGAAATTCCAATAATTCCTTTTTAGGATATTTTCTTTAGATTTGAACTTCCAAAGCCCATATCTTTTGCATCCGAACTCCGATTGAGCCCATTCAAATTTCTAAATTCATCTAAATTTGAGATCTATTTATTTAAGATTTTTATTTAATTTTTGGAGTTTGTTTTTTCCTCTGTTATTTATTTATTTTGTTTATTTATTTTGTTTACGAGTAGATGCCAATACTTCGAAAGATTTTGGAGAAGAAGGAGTTCACCAAGACCAAGACCAGTACCTAGATCTATTCCAAGGCAAGTCATACCTTTGATCATATTGAATCCCAGTTTTCAAAACTATATTGATTCAAATTATTGCATTTACTTTAAGTATTTATTTAAATGCTTTTGGGTTTATTTATTAATCCAAATTGTTATATCCACCATGCTTATTGATATGTTATAATCTTTTATCACTCTAGATTGGTTCATTATTTAGTTGGTATTATCATAGCACCAATGTGGGTTGGTTAGTACAAGTAGATTGCTTAGCCATGCCACGAGTCATCATTGCAAATTATAATCTTGACTAAGTGACTATGGAACTGTGTGATAAAACTATGTGTATTATGTGCTATTACTCGTTGATGGCATGTGTTGCACTTAACCAACAGGGTGAGAAAGGATTTAGACTGAGGCAAGTAGTGGATACTGAGTGACTTGGTGAAACTGTGTGAATGGGAAATATTAATCTGTGTGGCATAGTTAGAATTTGAAGTCTTACCTTGGTCAATTAAGGACTTAACTTTGTGCGCTATTGAACCGAGCCTTACTGTATAACTATATGCCTGATGGGATGGGCCTAACTTAGTAAGTGATGGATTCTCCACATTGACTACTCAAGTTGTAGGTTAGGCTGTGTTGCATGGGTGGAGTTGTGTACCGCTATGGTAGGGTCACATCTATGGGCGGTTCACCGTCTCCAGGTCCAACGGTGTGTGTCATGCTAAAGCGCTGTCATAGGGTTGGTACGACGGTAAAACACATCGAGAGTGTCAATGCTTGAGATGAAGTTTCTGAAAGGTTTTTTGTGATCAGCTCTGATCCAGTTGATTGTATCTTATGGGTAAAGTGTACAACCTCTGCAGAGTGTTAATCAATCTATTCGAATAGCTGCGTCCATGGTCATGGACATGCTCGGGAATTTCACACGAGGGGTAGATTTTCATAAAACTTTGGGAAGGGACAACTGTGTGACTTAATGTCGAGACCCTGGGTATGCAATCTCGAGACCCTCTGTGCATCCTGAACTAGTCCCAGATCAGTAGCTAGCTTGCACAATTGCAACATTGATGTAATCATAACCATACAATGAATTAAAGATGAAGTAGACAATTAATATTAATGAGTAGAAAAAGGACCTTATGGTCAAGTCTTACAAAGTCTTACACATGGGGCTTAACAACAAAAGAGAGCTTGCAGCAGAACCAAAATATCTCGTGGTGATCTATCGACATGCCCACAGGAAATCGAGTCGAGGACGCGACCTAGTTCATGTAATCTTCGAAGTAATCTTTCTTGTAGAACTCCGTGTTCCCTGATTCTTCTTCGGCGACTGATCAACAAATGGCGTGAAGCCGTGAGTACTTTAAAGTACTCAGCAAGTCATAGAGAAATGTATGCAGATAATATTCATGTAAGGACAAGGATAGCTTTTTGGCTATTTTGCAGAAAGCAGTATTGACAGTATTTACAGTAAGTAGATTGAAAAGCATCATTTAAAAGATTAATACATAAGTAATTCAGTTCTTTGAAACAACTAGTGAACACCCGTTCACTGCCCAACCATTCCATCCAAACCACCATCCAACAGTTTTTATGAAAATCTACCCCTCGTGTGAAATTACCAAGCATTGTCCATAATCGGGGACACGGCTATTTGAATAGTTTTACACTCTGCAAAGGTTGTACAGCTTTACACACATGACACGATTTCTTTTGTTTGTTTGGCATCCGTCGATACCACTGCTCACTACCTTAGGTAAGTAGTTTAGAGCACGCATCAAGGCCTTTACAAAGTTCTGTTTGGACCGAGTTCTGCTCGCTAAGGATTCGCCATTCTGGCCCCCTCTTGCGCCAATTCAACAACCAAATCAGAACCAAATCAAAATATTTCTAATTAGTTGGCCAGGTCCACCCCATCCTGGATATGTGGTTGCACAGTATGGCCTAGATCAATGGCTTACAAAGTTAAGTGCTTAGTGGTTGCTTGGACGAGGCTTTCCACATCACATGTGCCTCACGCACTTAAGTGCCTCCCGCACCCTAAAATGTGCCTCCCGCATTGCCTCGCACATTCCACCCTTGCCACCAACCACCCGCCCGAGTATAAAACATTTTTGTTCACCCAAACCAATGGCGACCCTCACCAAAGCACAAATTTTATAACAGTGGCATCGCACTATAATTGACACAATTGTGACCTCACACCACAGTCGCATAATAGTGGTATCGCACCATAATTCCATATATCATTAGGTCAAAATTAATCATTTATGAATATGTGATCATGAATCCCACATGACTAAGTATGGCTAAGCATATTACGCCCCATGTTGGTAGTACAATAATGTCCAACTAGAATTAACCCCACCTATGGTGTCCAAGGATTTATGTCATTCAAGGATACATGTAGTCTCAATTTATCAAGGAGGCATAATAGCAATTAGGTGATTTAACTATTCCTGAAACCATTTTTATACAACTAGCCATACATGTTTATACCAAACAATATACTTTTATAAATTAGGTTCAACATGATCAAAGGTCTACGACTTGCCTTCGTTGAAGTGTTGCAATGCTTCGGTCGTTGAGTCCACGAAGTCTTCCAAAACACCGGAATCTATATGTGCAAACAAAACCAAATAAATAAAACAACTCCAAATAAAATCAAAAAATTACCAAAATAAATACTAACCGAAAGGTAATGAATTTAGATATTTGAATCACTCGAATCTTAGTTCGAATGAAGAAGATATGGCCTTCGGAAGTTTGAAATTACAAGAAATCAAGAAAAAGGGATTTTCCGGATTTATTTTTGTAAAGGAAAAAACAAATATGATGCCAGCTGATGTCATCGAAGGGATTTTTAGCTGAAACAATTTAAAAGAAATGAAATTGACATGTGGGGCCCACTGTCAATGAGATGGTTCACATGGACTGGGTTCACCGGTTTTTGGAACGGTGTTGGGGTTGGAGTACCACGTGGGCTTCCACGTGGACTGCCACACAGGCAAAAGGGGATGACACGGTGTGATGAACCCGAAGGTCCGATTGTTGGCCTGATCTTTCGATGAGAACGATAAGTTCGGTAGGCGTCGCTCAACTCTCACGATCCTGGCTACCAACACGCAAGGCTCGAAACCACGCAATCGCTGAACTGCTCGACAAGTCGTTATCAACCGTGCACGAATATCCGGTTGACCTGATCACGAAGATCGATTCCTGCATACACCGAAGAAACACGCAAGAACAAGGTAAATAAACAATCTGAAATTACAAATAGGAAGTGAATGTATTGATAGGTGGGGTTCCGAAGAACAATGTCGTTGTTGATCTCGCCGACCAAGAGAACAAAGTATAAAGTAGCAAAGCTAAACTTTAATCAACAAAACCCGCCGAACAAAAGGGGCTGCGACCACTATCTATAGGAGGAAGAGGGAGGGGTGGTGGTACTATTCATGCATGAATAGTACCATGTGAACAGTACCCTGAAACCCTAGGGGGTAGCTATATGGACCATATGGGCCAATGTGGTCAAAACAACCCATTCGTTACATAACCTATGGGCCAACAATTGGTGACGCAGCACCATGGCATGTAGACGTAGCCTGACACGTATGAGTAGAAACAGTAGATGTAGCCCGATATATATGTGTAGAGGCAGCTCGGTCCAACTGGAAAATATGGCAATGCAGTAGCGGAAAGTCCGATCGGGGAAGATGTGGATGTAGCGCAGCGAGTCGAAGCAGTGGATGTAGTCGAAGCAGTGGATGCATCCTTAGGGTTGATGTCCTCATCACGGTGCCTAGGTGGTGATGACGCGGACGCCACAGTGGTGGCCACGTGGGCACCGAGCGGCGACGCGCTCGGCCCTAGGGCTCGCCGGTGTTTGGCAGTGCGGTGGCCGGCGGTGAGGACACCAGCGGCTAGAGGAGCTCACAGGGAGCTTGATGCTCACAGGTTTGGTGATGCGGTGCGAAGAGGCAGCTGGCGGCGAGCGAAGCAAAAGCGGCTGCGGCGGCAGGTGAAGGCAGCGACATCGCTCCTGAGGGGCTTCGGCAATGAAGAGGCGTGCACGGGGAGGCCCTTGGTCCTGCGATGCCGTTGAAGGAGTTGTTGGTGGTGGAGGATCCTCGGTGGCGGCGCTATAGGCGGCAGCGTCCTTCGGTGGACGACGACGAGGAGCTTTAATCGCGACCGGAGGAGAGCGAGAGAGAGTGGGGGAGAAGAGGGAAAAGAGAGAGGAGGAGGCGGGCTCGCTAGTGCTCGCCTTAAATAGGCACGGGGAGGGCTGAGAGAGGAGAGGGAGGTATATGGGTAGCTGCGGACTTCGTGGCGGCGAGGACGGGAGCAGGTGCGGGGAGGCGACAGGGCGTGGGAGGGGGAGTGGTTGACGACAACAGGCACGGCGAAGGACGCCGCATTCAATGCGCGCAATGGGAGTAGGTACGGCAGCGGGACGAGAGTAGGTGTGCCGGTGCAAAACGCGCGCACACACGCACGATGGCATGGGTGGCTGTACTAGCCTGAGGAAGAAGATGACCAGGAGGTGGCGGCAGCGGGCACGACAGAGCCGGGAGGTGACGTGGAGGCAGCGACGGGACAGGAATCGATAGGAGCTGTTGAGAAACACGGCGCAAAACCGCGTACGTGCGCACGGATGCGCGAGGAAGAAGACAAGGGGGAGAAGAAGGAGCTAATAGGTGGGTCCCACCTATCTGTGGGAGCGGGCGGAGGAGGCGCGGGAGCGGGCTGGGCTGCGCGTCGGTGAGGTGGGCCGGCGGGCTAGGTCATGGGGAGGAAAATGGGGAAACGGGCCGAGGAGATCGGCCCGGGGAGGAAAAGGGGAGTTTTAAAGCATTTTCGATTTTCAGAAATACCAAAAAAACAAAAAGCCTTTTTAGAAAATAGCTAATAAAGTCTAAAATTTTTAGGAAAATGCACAGAAATTCCTAGAATTATTTGGAACTTAATAAAAATACTTTCAACTATGTTTTAGCTTTTAATTTTGCAAACAAAATAGATTTTGACTTCGGGACAGAGGAGAAACCATTTTTAAATTCTAGAAAAAGCAAGAAAAGACTTAAAATCCAAATGAAAACCAGAAAACTCAAATAAACCAACTTTTGGTTTAATTAAAGTTTGATTAATTCAAATTAAATTGTTTCTGATGTCTAAATATCAAATTAAGCTTTTGCAACTCAATAAAATCAAATGGTTATTTTTAAATTTTCAAAATTTTCAAAAACTCAGGAACTTTGGAATGTTTCACTTAAGTCATGTGCTGTGTGAAATAATCTGTTAGCTTTGTGTCTTTGTTAAAACAACTATTAAATTATTATTGTCTATTTGTTTTTGAACTGCGTTTTAATCTATTATTGTATTCAATTGCAAATGTTGCATTTCTGCAAAAGAACACAAAAGCCATTTCCTTTGGAATAAGCCTGCATCTATAAATTACATTTTGTGGTATGTCTTGCGAGTACGGCTGTGTACTCATGCTTGCTGCAAACAAATCTACAAAAGAGGAGGAGTCATCGCCTACCTTCGAGGAGGAGTTCGTTGAAGGTGCTGATCGTTAGGGTCTTGATCCCAGTTGGTTGCCTGTGGTGAATTGATGGGATCTTTGCTGAAGTCACTTTGTTCCGCTGCTATTTTATTCTCTATTTGCCTTGCATGGCTTAATAAGTGTAAACTCGACCATAAGGTCAAAACTATTATTTGTTATTTAAATTAATCGTTTATGTTATTATTCGACTTGTGTCGATCGATATTCATCTAAGTTGACACTGTGTGCACTAGTGTAATCTTGGACTAGTGCATTATACCCAGAGGGTCCAGAATTGCATTTTTGGGTGCCGACAGAGGTTGTACAGCTTGTCCCACCAAAGATAATCATCTTATAATGTCAGACATGACACGTTTCCTAAGACGTGTGACTAGGTAATTATCACAAGGCTTTTAGAAAGTTCTGTTTTGACCCGGTTATTCTAGCTAAGGATTTGCCACACTATCCCCCTCTTGCGCCACTTATCAACCCAAACAGAATCGAATAATAACAATACTAATTAGTTGGCTAGCTCTACCCACATAAATAGACTTATGGTTACACGATAAGGCCCAGATCAATAGCGCACAAAGTTAAGTCCTTAGCAACTATTCAGGCGAGGCAACTACATCCCGAAATCATCCCTTATACTGCACGATCAATCACTTGAGTATGAAATCAATTTTGGTTCAAGCCCGACCAAATGACAACCCTTACCATGGCACAACAACTTTTAATAACAGTTGTCGCCCCATAATTTCATATTTTATTAAGTCAAATTTAATCATACGAGCATGTGATCATGAAACCCATCATACAACTAAAGCATGGCTAAGCATATACGATACCAAGTTGGTACTAAAATATGTCCAACTAAAATTAACCCAACCTATGGTGTCCAAGGGTACATGTTGTTCATAATTATTCAAGGAGGCATAATGGCAATTAGGTAATTAACTACTCTCGAAACCATTATTATATGACTTGCATTGTTGATATAAAAAAATATAATTTTATAAACTGGGTACGACATGATCAAAGGTCTACGACTTGCCTTTGTTGAAGGGTTGAGCTACTTCGGTTGTCGGGTATGAGAATTCTTTGGAAACGCTAGAATCTATACGTGCGAAAAGAGCCAAATAAATATAACAATTTCAAATAAAATCCAAAAATTACCAAATTAGAACCAAAAGAAAGGTACTGAATTTAGAAATTTAAATCACTGGAATTGGAGCTCGAACGAAGGAGAACAGGCTCTCGGAAGATTGAAATCACATGAAATGATGAAAGAAGGATTTTTGGAATTTTTGGATTAATTTTTCCGAAGGAAATCATTTTAATGTGTCATGCTGACGTCAGCGACTGGAATTAGATTTTTTGGCTAAAATATTTCTCAAAAGGAAAATGTTTGAGCGTATAACATATGGGCCCCACGACCATGGACCAAGTCCACGACGGCTCAAGGGTCCACCGTAAACCCGGCTCGCAACACAGAGGCGGTGCTGACGTGGGCTCCATGTGGCACTAACGTGGGCTGGCGGGCGAGATAGTGCCAAAGTGGCGCGGTTGTGGCGCTGACACAGGCGCACCACATTGGCCAGAGGACGGTGGTAGTGCGGCGAAGGGCTCGCCGACGCTACGCGCCACAGCGAGCGTTGGTGAGGGCGCCAAAAGGGAGAGAGAGGTGAGGCGAACCTAGTGTGTGGGTTTTTGGCGACGACACGCAAGGAGGTGGCTAGTGGCGAGAAGGAAAGCGGTGGCTGCGGTGATCGAAGATGGTGACGGGGCTTCGACGGGTTCCCAAAGAAAAGAGGGCGAGCACAGTGTCGAACATTGCCTTGCAGAGCCAAAGGTGAAGTCAGTGTCGCTGGGGAGTCCTTTCTGGTGGCAGAATCGGTGGCAGAGCTAGCTTCGGCCGGAGCACTTCAAACTCAAAATGCGCTGGGTGAAAGCGAGAGAGAGGGGGAGATGAGGGGGAAAAGAAAGAGGAGCCCAAGGGGCGCATAGGGCGTCTCTTTAAAGGGGTGGAGGATGGGCGGGTGAGGAGGTCAGCTCGGTAGGATTTGCGGCGGCGCGGGCAGCGGGGCGACATGGGTGCGTGTGAGGCCTCCCCGGGATCGGATCCGTTTCGAGCTAAGTGGTTACGCCGGAAGAACAACACTTAACGAGAGACGAGAACGATCCTGAGTGCCCAGATATGCGCCTCATGTTAGCTCCCAAGGATCAGTGGCTAATATGCGCATATCCTAGTACACAACATTGCATTCACATCCATACACAATATACAAGAGTAAAGGAATCGTAAATACAACATCATTAAATAGAAATTTTAAGTACAAGATGACATAAGAGGGCCATTCAGCCAAAAATAATTATCAAGAATAAATTGCAGCAGAAGACAAACTTAAAATAAAAAGGGGACAACCAAATTGGCATGTCCACAATCCCACAAGCAACCAACTGGAGTTAAAGCCGTTGTACCCGTTGTTCTCACCTGATCAAATAGACACTTTTTGGCAGTCGAGTTAAAGCAGACCATCGCGCCAGTCGATAGGCACATCTGCCAGGGAGGTAGCGGCTCCAGCAATAGGCAGGCGAGGAGCACCACGACATCCTATAGAGTGGGGGCCATCTCCCTGAATGGGAGATGGAAGGTGTGTGTCTTGGGCCGCCACTTGTCCACTAGAGCTGTCAGCAGCGACCGGTTGAACGGGAACCATCGTGACCGCTCCGGGCTGGTTGGACCTCCTTGTTGTCCTCGACCGGAGTGACTTCCTCGACTGGAGTGCTGTCCTCGTCGGTGGCCTCTACCATCAACACGATAAGTAGAAGGCCAGCATCGCTCAGCCTACAAAGTATGCCTTGAGGTAAGTACATAGCTGACATATGATTAAAATAAGTGCCACAGTTTGCAGACAAACCTGTCTCTCCAGCGTGGGTCTAGTCTCCAAGCCCGTCGGGGTGTGCGCATATGGATCACACCAAGTCAGTCACCTCGGCCCGGACACGACGGCTGGCGCGGTGCTACACATCGACATGTGGGTCCAGCAGGCTGTAAGGCCAGTCGAAACCACCAAGGTCACGATCCATACTTGCAAATCAATTTCAAGTTAGCAATTACAACATAATTAGTGGTTTAATTATTTTTAGCGTAGCTCTGGAGCATATATAGCCATAGCTGTATTTCAGTTTTAGGGTTTTAGGGCATAGCCTCTAGTTACTTCATTATTCTTATACTTTATATGTATCTAAGTGTTTGACAAGTCATACTAAGATTACGGTCATTAATGGATAATTTTAACTAGACCACTAATTACTCATTAACCGTAATTTTCTAAATGAACTATCTCAGCTAATCTATAACTAATAGGGGTCCACTAGTTAATTAAATATTACTAGCATTGTTAAAATATCTAGTGTTGGGGTTCTCATGCGATGCATATCACAAAGAGAAGGATTAAAATTCCTTCACGACATACATGGGGGCATCGGTGGAACTTATGCTTCTTATAGAACGCTGGTCAAAAAAGCCTTTCAAAAAGGTTTCTACTGGCCAGCTGCCCTCCATGATGCCAAAGAGTTGGTTAAAAAGTGTGTACAATGCCAGTTTTATACCAGGCAAATACACCAACCAGCTCAGGTATTACAAACTATTCCTCTATCTTGGCCTTTTGCGATCTGGGGTCTCGATATCCGAGGACCATTCCCAAAAGAACCAAGGGGCTTTGAGTTCCTTTTTGTGGCCATTGATATGTTCACAAAATGGATTGAAGCTGAACCTGTGACTAGGATAACAATGGAAGCCGCTAAGAGGTTTATGATGAGAAGCGTGATTACTTGATTTGGTGTTCCAAGTCGAATAATTACAGATAACGGTAAGCAATTTTCAAGAGCAAAATTTCAAGAATTTTACAACGACTTGGGTACAAAATTGTGTTATACCTTTGTCGCCCACCCACAAAGTAATGGGACAGTCAAAAGAGCGAATGGCCAAATTATGTAGGGAATCAAAACTCAAGTCTTCGACCAGCTTGTCAAGCGCTCGGGGGCTTGGATACAAGAGTTACCCTTAGTATTATGGGCAGTTTGTATGACTACTAGTCGGGCTACAGGTGAGACACCCATTTTTTTGTTTTTTGGCATTGAAACCATGCTTCCACTAGAACTAAAGATCAGGTCAACAAGGGTCGAAACTTTCAACGACTCTAGTCACGAGCAACTTTGAACGGATGACATCAACCTACTCGAAGAGAAGAGGAACTAAGCCTTAATCTGTTTGGCAGACTACCAACAAGCCCTGCTCAAATACTACGATCGTAAGGTCCAACCTTGCAGCCTAGCTGCAGGTGACTTAGTATTGAAAAAATTCAATCTCAATCTAATCGGAACAAACTTTCCCCTAAGTGGGAATGTCCTTACACTATGGTTGAAGTTATGCGACTAGGCTCGGTATGACTCGCAATGGAAGACGGTAGAGTGATGTGGCGCAAGAAACCTTAATTCATACTGTGCATGGGAAGGTCACTAGCGGCGTGGAGGAGGCAATGCCTGCGGGTACTAAACATGTCTGTGAGGTGCATGCGTGCGTGCCGAGTCCCATGGCGCACAGGTTGTCGTATGCTTCCAATACGTGGGGCCCTCCATGGTGCAAGCCAGGAAAGGAACGGCGCATGCATGTGTTCCCGTCGAACAACACATGCATACGTGTTCATGCACTTGAGCCAGCACTTGTGTTGGTTCTACTACTTGTTCGGTTCTACTACTTGCATACAGGATGTCTCCAAGGAGGAATTCCTTTCTGTTACCTTTCAAAAAGATTTTCCAGGAGATATCTTTAGAGATAAAAGGAAATATGGTTGGTATAAATCACCCTGGAATCAGGAGATCACAATTGCTAGCTACGTGGGGATATTGCTTGTGCATGGAAAGAGATTGGGTCCAGTATGAGTAAGACCAACACCATCTTTGTATCTTTCTTTGTGTGTAATGGGTTGGAGTCCACCTGCATGTAACATGAAGATGAGCTTGTTTGATTTCCTTTCTTTGCATGCTCTTGGATGGGGCCCACCTTGCATGTAAAGCACATCAAGCCAAGGTAGCGCACCAGCAGTTGGGATTGTGTTGAGTCCTAGTCGGTTTTGTTTAGTCCACGTGTGTTTAGTTTTGCATTAGCACTTCTAGTCGGACACATTTTTGTACGTGCATGTGTCATGCACTGGTGACAACTTTTAGTCCAAGTCCAATAAATTTAGTTGTGTGCGTGTGCATGTAAGCCTATAAAAGGCCAAGGGGTGCGGCCATGTAAAAGGGGAGAGTTTAGAAATTATGAGTGAAGTTTGAGTTATGAATTAAAACACATGTGCGTGTTGGCCTTCGGCCATTAGGGTTCATCCCTGTTTTATGTGTGTTCTTGTGAGTTCCAATCTTAGATTTCATCTTGGCGTGGTGGTTTCTAGCTGTGATGCTAGGAGTTACTCGTTGGATCTTTGATCCCTACATCTCGTTTGTGTACTGTGGTGTGCACAGGTGTGAGATTTATTTGTGCACGGGAGTGAGATTTATTTATCCAAGTGTGAATTATTGTTTTAGATTACTATTCATGTGCATGGCGCTGTTCACGTGCATGGTATTATTCATCCGACACTAAGAGAAGAAGACGACACAATACTGATCTTCGAGTTCCACCGTGAAAGATCGGGCAACCCACGGATTTAATCTCGTCTCGAGGTTGATCCGCATCATAGAGTCGTTTCAAACACTTGGAATATCGACCAATTACGTAAATTTTATGTGTAACTTCTTACTCTCTCAATAAAGTTTATGCTTTCTTCAATCTTTATTGTTTTCAAATGTTTTATTTTGAGCAACGCTTCGACTTTCGATCACTTTTTAAACACTTGGTTTTCTTTACACTAGTCGAAGGAGGGTAACATCACCTAGTTGAAGTCTTTTCTTTCTGCATGTGGTCCTGTCCACTAGAGGGAACTTTCTAGTGTTGACTTGTTCCTAACTTTTGCTGCCAAAACAAAGAAACTGGGTTCAACAAAATGTGGTCAAAACTGTTTACAGCACGCTCTCTTTTAAAAATTTTAGTTTGTTCGGCTAGCTTTTACATGCTTGATTCCATTACACTAGTCGGAGGAAGTACACCACCTAGTCGAAGTCTTTCCTATTTGCACGTGGTCTCGCCCACTAGAAGGAACTTCCTAGCATTGCGCCGTCTCTAACTCTTGTTCTTAGTGCATGACAATTGAGTGAGTTTGTTGATCTCAACGAGTTGGTTGACCTGGTCAGAGAAAGGGACATCAACTAGTCGAAGTCTTTACTGTCTGCACGTGGTCCCGCCCACTAGAAGGAACTTTCTAGTTTCGACATGTTATTGCCTTTTTGCACTTGGTACAAGACAATCGAGATCGGCACCAAAGGTCGAACAACTTTTTTACAAACCCTTTTACATACTATTTACTTAGCTTATATAAATAAACTAAGAAAATAGTCGGAGGCTAGAATAAGTTTATTAACACGACTTCAATTCTTAGTCTTAAGTTCAATTTCTTTTTCTTTTTCATTGTCTTATGAGTTATTTACTACTCGATGAGATAATTTGCAGGAAAAAAGAAGCTTTCCATACATAACCAAAAGGATTGTCTTTACAAGATTCTTATTACAAACTACTCTGACGAAGGAGATCCTATTTGCATCTCCTCCGCGACCTTCTTGCCAATTGACTGTATTTCTTCAATAAGCCGCCCACTTCTGCTTCAGAGTAGTCGAAGTCGGCTTTGATTGGTTTCATACTAAGATTAGGGTCATGGGCTTTAAGTTTTGCTAGGGGCATAACTCACTGCGTCTTCGACTGCCTCTCTTATCGAGTCATCTTGATTAGTCTTCAGAGTAGTCACCAACTCTTGTAAAGTTCTGACTTGTTCTCCGATGGTACTCGTGTGAGCAATTATCGTGTCTTCAAGAGGAGTTACCTCTTTAGCACGTAGCCCACCAAGTACATTGTTCAGGAGAGAAATATTGTCTTGAAGGTTGACCTTCATAGACTTCATCTCCTCCTGACTACGGGTCGAAACTTCGTGGAGTCGCTTTATTTTGACCGCTTACTCTGAAAATAGAGTACGACTGTCAGATAAGAAACCTCTTAGAAATACTAGTTAATATAATTGGTCGTAGGTAAAGATTTTCTTACCTGCTAGTTGAGAGTCAAGCTTCTTGACTTCATCGTCATGGGAGGCATCACTCTTTGCGCACGGCTCTTCTCACAACTTTATCTTCTTGTCTTTTTCTTTGCCGAGACGAGTAAGTTCACCAACTACCAAGGCCTTCTGTTCGACCTCGGTTTGGAGCTTACCCATTTCGACCTCTTTTTCTATCAAGGGAAAAGATTTAGAAAAGTAGAAGAAAGACAAGCATATAAGTAGTCTTAAGTTCAACACTTACTGTTTACTTCATTCTGCAATTCACTAGTTGCAAAATTCGCCTCTTGAATTTTTTTTTCAGTAGGTCTTCTTTTTCTTTCTTTAGCTTCTGCGACTCGACTTTCTCATAGTCGAGTGCATCAGCCAAAGTCTTTTCATCACTCTTAAACCTGCAAAGGTTAAGATTGATATGAGAACTGGACTAGTAGTCGAAATTCAAAAGACTACATGTGTCAATGACTTGCCATCTCTCTACCTACTCGCAGAGTTCCGCTTTCTACTGTCGTAGCAGCAAAAGTTGTCGGTGATATTCACCAACGGTAACAATCTATTCTAAAGCTTTCTGCAGGAAGGAAGACAGTGAGATGCGAAAAGAACCAAATATGTAAATTGTTTGGTATTGGATGCTTACATTAATACTCGTTCGAGCAAACATGGAGAATATCCTCTTAGGATCTTTAAGTTCATCAATCTCTTCAACTCGGTCCTACCACACCTTTTCGAGACGCTTGTCGTCGAAAATATTCCCCATGTTAGGAGTATCCTTAGGGTGAGGGACTTGATCGCGAGATCTGAACGAAGAAGACCCCACAATGGATGTAGGGCCAAAGAACTCAGAAAAGAAGTTGAGGTACTCTTCTTCTTCTTCTTCTTCGGTGATAGCAGCTTCTCCTTGAGGGCAGGAAGGGATGTCCTCGATGGCTTTCTTCCCGGCGCGGTGGTCAGAGGCTCCACCACCATCTTGGCCAGATGCCTCTGCCGTGTCGATTGCTGCCTTCACCTCTGCCTCCACGACCACCTTACTGGTCGTGGTAGCCTCCGCAGCAACGATCACCTCAGTGGTCATAGTCGCCTCAGTGGCAACGACCACCTCAGTCGTCGTAGTAGCCTTAGAGGCAATTACCACCTTAGTGGTCATGGCAGCTTCGGCTGCAATTGTAATATCCCAAATTCCAATTAGGGAGAATATTATTCGGAGAGGAAAATTTATTCAATATTCGTTAGTAATCGCAATAAAGAAAAGAGAGAAAAATCAATTTAAAAGGGTTTTTCTGTGAAATTTCGACAACTTGGGCCCCCCGGGCCTTGGCCCAGAAGGCCCAAGAGGGGGTCCGGCCATAGGGGAGGGCACCACCCCTTTCCTCCTAACCCTAGCCGCCTACAACCCTCCCCTCCCTTGTGCGCCTCCCCTCTCCCCCTTGGCAGCCGCCACCACCTCTCCACCTCCTAGCCGCACCCCCTCCCTATGACCAGCAGCTACCCTGGTGTAACATTCCAAAGTAATGTTACCAAAATAAAATGAATAAAGTTATTATTTTATTAGATTTTCTGAAAAGTTTGAAAGAGTTTGACTACTTATTTGAATTTCTGAAGTTTTTAAAAGTCAAAAGTAAAATTTATTAAAGTTTATAAAATTTTATTTATTTTTAAGTTGAAAAATAAAAATTAAATTAATTTTGAGAATTTTCTGGAATTTTAAAAGCTTTTTCCTAAGTATTTTAAAGCCAAAACAAATTTATTTTCAAAAATTAAAAGCCAACTTTAAGTTGGAAATAATTTTAAAAAGTCCAAAACAAATAAGGGAATTTCTATGAATTTTCTCATAATTTTTGGATTTATTTTGTTATTTTATAAAGCCTTTTCGAATTAACTAGATTAATTAAATTGCAAAAGCATTTGAAAATTCTCAAAACCTCCTTGGGCCGAAACACTCTCCGGCCCATTTCCTCCTCCCGCGCTTTCGGCCCACTCCAGCTCGCCCGCCTGCTCTCTCTCTCACCCCTTCCTCGGCCCCACCCGCCAGCCACCTCACCTGCCACTGCCGTGTGGGCCCGCCGCACCTTCTTCTCCCCCCACGTTCTTCCTCCTCTAGCCACGCCCCAACCGCCACCAATTTTGCCCGCGGGAGCTCTGTCAACGCCGCCTTTCCCGCCCCCTCCCATCACACGGCCACGCGCCCTCACTCCCGCGTCTCACGCCGCCCCGCCGGAACGCCCGCTTGCCGCAACCGCCGCCCCCGCACACGATCTCCCTCCTCCGTGCCCCTCCTCCCCTATAAAAGCACGCCTCGGGTGCGCCTCCCTCTCCTCGTCCCGACCCCGTCACTCACCCCTCCTCTCTCGCTCTCACCTCGCCGGAATCACCGATTCTTTGTCGCCGGCCACCACCTCTTCCGCCGCCTCTAGCGCCACCACCGTCGACGCACTCGCCCCGCCGCTGCCACCATCGGCATCGCCGTCCACAGGGCTACACCGTGCGCGCACTAGACTCGCTGGAGCACCCCCCCGAGCACCCTCGCCAACGCGACCCCGACCGCGCCGCCGCCTTTTGACCTCGCCGCCGGCGATTTCTCCGTGCCCAAGCGCCGCCGTGGTAAGCATTATGCTCCCCGTTGTCTCCTCTATGCTCTGGTGTCCTCGCCGGTCGCCGCCACACCACCCATCGCCGGCGACCCTTGGTTCTAGAGCCGACGCCGCTCCGTGCTCATGTGGCACCGCCACGCAGCGCCACCTCACTGCCACCGTGGCGCCACCTCGGCGCCACATGTGCACGGTCCACCCCCCTCAGCCTCAAACTCCCATGGACTTGGTCCACATGAGCCGTGAGACCGACATGTGGGTCCCACATGTCGGAATTTCTTTAAATCCTTCTAAATTCCGAAATTCTCAGGGCTGACGTTAGTATTGCGTCATAAATTCCTTTTTCAATAGAAAAATAATTCGGAAATTCAATAAAATCTGAAAATTAGGATTTCTTTAGAATACAAACTTCCAGAGCCCATATCTTTTGCATCCTAACTCCGATTTCATCGATTCAAATTTCTAAATTTATCTAAATTCAAGATCTAGCCAACTAAACCAAAATTATTCAATTTGGAGTTAATTTGAATCTTATTTAAATTTAGTTTGAATTTGGCTTATTTTCGCGTATAGATTTCGACGACTTCGGAGAGTCAGATTTCGACGCCGTTTGAGAGCAACTATTTGAGCAAGACAAGTTACATTCTTGATCATATTTGCACCCATTATTTAAAATTACTTAAATTCTGTTTCAAATTATTACTGCATGTTTATTTATACTCAACTATTTAAATTCCTGCTTTTAAATTCATAGATATGCCTAAATCGTTTGTATAGCCAATTTTGATATCGAATCAAACATATTGTCACCCTGGATAAAAACTTAGTTGATACAATAGTATGGACTAGGATCATTTGGAAAATATTGTGCTTAGCCATGCTTATAGACCAAGCATGTTTGATTTGGGGAATTTCAGCCAAAAATCAATTGTGGTTTAAATTGTATCCATAGCATTGGTGTGTTATGGAAGTTTATAAATGACTTTGAAAAATGAAATAAATGATGGTTTGGACTTGGGCGAAATGGTTGTCTGGTGGGTGCAGGTTTATGCATGGGCTCAACTGGGTAGGTTGAGGCCCAGGGTTCTATTGGTTGTCGCCAAGGTCAGTTAAGGACCGGTCTTCGAGGCGCATCTTGCTAAGCCACATCGTACTACCACATGTCTTATATGGGCAGGACCTGGCTGAATAATTTGCAAAGTTCCATCATGGTCGTTCCTGTGATGCGGTGGGTAGTCTTTCATGACTTTTGTTAGTCCCACCTGGCGCAAGAGGGGGCCTGAACTCTGTGGACGGGTAGTCCAAAGGGGGTGAAACCATAGCGAGGGAGGACTATGGTGGAATGATGCATTGTAAAGGCCTCGTGATGATCACTTAGTTGCACACCCTCGGAAGTGTGTCAGACGGACATTAAAAGTTGATTATCTCTTGTGGGTAAAGTTGTACAACCTCTGCAGAGTGTCAAACTATTCCAATAGCCGTGTCCATGGTCATGGACATGCTGGCAAAGCCACTCAAAGTTAGACTTTGATTTTAATTTCAAAATATTTTTGTAAAACAGTTTTGACATGGATGGGTGTCCATTAGAAAAGTTATGGGTTGAAGCCCCAGGTTGGTGCCTGTAACATCCCAAAAATTTGGTCTGTTTCGAGGTTTTAAAAGAAAATTAACTATTTGGATTTTTCTGCTAAAGTTAAAAGCTTAATATGAATTTTCAGAGTTCAAAAACAATTTAATGTGATTAATTTCAACATCAACTATATTCAAAATTATTTTATTTGGGTTCTATGTGCTTGGATATATTTTCTAGAATTTTCTAGAATTTTTCCGAGTGCATTTGCTATTTGGATTTTCAGCTATTTTCTAAAAAGCAAAACCTATTTAAAATATCAGAATCTTCCTCAGGCCGAATCTCCCGATCCGGCCCAACTCTCCCCGCTCCCGGCCCATCTTTCCTTCGCTCCCTCCGGCCCACCGCTTGCCTTTCCTCCCGCTCGCGCGCCCACCGCTTCTCTGGTTTCATCGCGTGGGCCCACGTGGTGCCACCTCACGTCGTCTTCCTCGGGACTCCGAGTCCGTGGTCTTCACGCGAGCAGCCGCCACGCTCCTCGTCGGACTCCTTCCCCTCGGCACTACTTAAAGCCTCCCACCGTCAATCTCTTCGCCTCGCCGACCTCTTCCAAAACCCTAACTTGCCCTTGAAGATTGCGCGCCTCCTTGTCGAATCGTGCCTAGAAGATTCCGCCGCCGCAGACCTTCTCCGCCGTCTTGCTCCACCGTCGGACCTCCTCAACTGTATTTGTCACGGAGTTGGGATCGCCGCCGCAAGCTTCTCCGTGCTTCCACCATCTTCGGCCGAGTCGCCACCGCGCTGTTGCGTCTTCGTCCGACAAAGCGATCGCCGCCATCTCATCGATCTACTCTCGGTGAGCTTCTTCGTTTATCTTTGCACGCCACCTTGTGCTCCGTGCTATTCTCATCTAATCTACACCTTTCATTTGATCTCTTTGCCGCCAAATCGCCGCCGTAGTTCTTCCCGTCTCGGCCACCACCGTCGCACCGCCCTTGATCCTCCTCCGGTCATCCCGAGGTGTCCTCGTGTTCCTCGTCACCTTGTCGCCCCGGTGCTCGCCGTTTGCCGGGCATCATCTCATCGCCAAAGCCGCCACACCGTGAGCTTCACCGCCGCCAAAGTCGCGCCGCCGGCGAGCCTTTGTCGCCCTTGCCACGTAACCTCCTCCCACAACATCGTCATCTTCTCGCCTTTCCGCTTTGGTACTTCGCCGAGCTACCTCGCCGCTGTTCGCCGTCGACGTCAAGCCCAAGCCGCCGCCATGGCTTTCTCCGAGCTTCCTCCTCTTGTTTGCTTTGGTGCCACTGTGGCCTCCAACTCACCCTTCCACCTTTGCGCCACCTCAGCTCCGTAGCCCATGTGGCATCCTAGTCACACCTTGGTCAGCTGCCATGTGGCACACCCACATCTCCACCGAACCAAAGGTCCATGGAACGATTCACCATGCACCAAGTCATTGACCGATGGGACCCACTGCCGGAAGAATTGTCATCCCGTCCGAACCGCTCTGCGACGTCACCGACGTCATAATCATCTTTTCCTTTAGAAAAATAATTCAGTAAATCCATAAATTCTGATTTTCAGTATTTTATGTGATTTCAATCTTCCAGAGCTCATATCTTTTGCATCCGAACTCCGATTGAGTCCATTCAAATTCCTAAATTTATCTAAATTCGAGATCTATTTATCTGAGATTTTTATTTAATTTTTGGAGTTTGTTTTCTCTCTGTTATTTATTTATTTGGTTTATTTGCTTGTTTTGCGAATAGACGTCGATACTTCGGGAAGCTTTGAGCAAGGAGTAGCCTACCAAGATCAAGATCAATCACTGGATTTATTCCAAGGCAAGTCGTGGTCCTTTGATCATATTGAACCCATGATTTCAAACGTATCTTGTTTTATACAACTGCATGCTATCTTTATATAAATTGTTCTGGGATTAGTTATTACCTGTTGTCATTATACCTCCATTGATTATTTGAATGCCATGAATCCTTTGTCACCTTAGCATGGGTAATTTTAGTTGGACATATTTGTATCGCCAACATGGGTATCGTACATATGCTTAGTCTTGCTTAGTTACGACGGGTTTGTCATCACATGTGTCTTAATAATTAGTTTTGACTTAATGATTTATGGAATTATGGTGGTGAGCCATTCTTGTTAAAATTTGTGTACCATGACGGGGTTAGTCATGGGTGTTGGTTAAACAAAATGGTTTTCGCTCGGGCGAGTGGTTGGTGGATAGTGGGGATGTGGATTGAACATGTTGTGGGTTTGTGGTAGTCTCGCCTGAGTAATTTGTCAAGGACTTAATCTTGTGCGCCATTGAACTGGGCCTTAACCGTACAACCACATGTCTGGTATGGGACGGACCTGGCTTATTAATTAGCAATGTCTTAATTTCGGTTCTGTCATGTGAAGTGTGAGTCGTGGAAAACGTATTCTCACGGTGGCGCAAGAGGGGGGCCCTGTCTGGTCGGAAAGACATTCAGTGTTGAAACCTTAGCGGGCAGAACTGGGTTAAGGAGGAGCTTTATAAAAGCCTTGTGATGATCACTTAGTCACACGCCTACGGAAGCGTGAAATGCCTGACATTATAAGTTGATCTATCTCTTGTGGGTCAAGCTGTACAACCTCTGCAGAGTGTAAAACTATTCGAATAGCCGTGTCCGCGGTTATGGACGTGCCTGGGGATTTCACACGGGAGATAGTGTTTCTTCAAAAATGTGTCGGAGTGTGGATGGGAAGTTCACTTGATGAATATAATGTTCGTTTGGTGAATAGGTCGTTCACTTGGTGGGTTGTGTCGATTGGTGAATGGGGAATTCACTTATGCTTGGTTTGGTTGGGAAGTGAATGGGAAGTTCACTGGTTGTTTCAAAGAAAGTGTTTAATTACTTATTATTGTTTTCAATTACGTATTTCAATCTATTTATTGTATTTATTGTAAATGCTGTTTTATGCAAAAGAGCCATATAGCTAATCTTTGTTCAAGCCTTGCATGAATACTATTTGCATACATTTCCCCACGGCTTGCTGAGTACATTCAAAGTACTCATGGCTTTGCACCCTGTGTTGCTTAATCTCCACGAATGATATCAAGTCGCTCAAGAGTTCTTCGCCAGAGGACCATGAAGGTTTTGGATTAGGATGCGTTTCTCCACTCGATTGCCTGTGGGCATGTTGATTGGCCATTCGAAGAGTTTCGTTCCGCTGCAAGAGTTCATTTGTTTCTTTAGCCCTACGTGGCAAGTTAAGTAAACGTTGACCATAAGGTCCAGCTATTATTATTATTTGTTACTTTGAGATCTTTTTAGTTAAATTGAATAAATGGATGGTATTTCATCACTGTTTTCCTGTATGAGCTAGCTACTGATCTGGGACTAGTTCAGAATACACAGACGGTTCCTGAGATGCATTTTCGGGTCCCGACAGTGCCCGTATTTATGTTGGTGTTAGGTTTGTAGGGAAACGGGTAGGCTACACTAGCGCAAATTAAAAAAATTCTACCCGTAAACCAAGATCACTGCAGTTATAGATCACGGTCTTACCACTAGACGCAGCAGTGCGGAAGTTGATGCAACAAGGCGTCGGGCGGTGTAGTCGTACCAAGTTGATGCAAGACGTCGC
Organism: Ampelocalamus luodianensis; assembly: GCA_036346255.1. Taxonomy (NCBI): domain Eukaryota; kingdom Viridiplantae; phylum Streptophyta; class Magnoliopsida; order Poales; family Poaceae; genus Ampelocalamus; species Ampelocalamus luodianensis. The sequence goes on along the minus strand of CM070620.1, from coordinate 71,727,794 downwards.
GCAGTAGTCGTACTACTTCCTCGTGCTCGTCGCGGCGTCCCACGTACAGCTCCTTTCTTGCGGTTCGTCCCAACGCCACGCATGCGGCGCCTCAAAGGTATCCACACGCACGGGAGAAGCGACGCACGCCGGACTACTAGATCCGCGCGAGCGACTAGGGCGTGGGAGGGTGGCGGCGTGGTTTGAGGATGTCACGAAAAACTCAACACCCAACCGGCGCTTCACCCTCCTTTTATAGACGTCCTTATAATGGGCTTCTACGAATAGAGGCCCATTAGGACTCAATGCTTGAGCCTAATTCGGATCCAATCCGAATTAGGCTTCACTTCTTAAGTGTGTGACCCTATGGTTCACATATGTTTAGACATGACGCGAGTACACATACTTGGTCAATAGTTGGTAGCGGCCTCTAGCAAGACGTGTCAACTCCTAAACATACGTAAAGATCATATCGGACGAACCATCACAACGTTATGTACATGCCAATCCTTTGCCTCATGATATTCGGTCGAGCTCCAAGCGACCACTCTTTTCGATCCCGTGATCCGAATCCCTTACTAGGTTAACTCTTAACCTTAAGTAGCATGGCCATGCATTTACGGATCCGATCACTCGAGGCCCAGAGATATCTCTCGGTAGAGAGGGCAAATCCCATCTCGTCGACCATGCCTCGCAAACATGCTTCATGACAAACCCGAAAGCTACCTTTATAACTACCGATTCACGAGTAGCGTTTGATAGCCCCTAAGTAGGTCGATTCACATCTCAAGTACATGCGACAATCTCGTGTCTAAGGACAAGGCGTACACATTGTGTAGAGAGAACCATAAGAATAATTACTATGTCTCATGTTGGGTCGGTCCAACCCCATGTTCTAAACATGTGTCCACATTATTGGTTTGACATCTCCATGTCTATGACACGTGAAACATGGTCATCAACCGATACATGTGCTAATCCATCATTCACGTGTGTCCTCACATGAACTCCGACTAGGACAACTTTAGAATAACCATACAAGTAAAGAGTTTCACAAACAAGTCACATACTTGTTAATCAACACAAAGGCAATATTCAAGGAACATTTATTAAATCATGGATACAATGAAATATCATCATCAATATGATTGCCTCTAGGGCATATCTCCAACAGTCTCCCACTTGCACTAGAGTCAATCTAGAAGATATCTAATACCCATAGCTCTTGTGTGCACCTCATGCTTAGGCTGTGGGAGAGGCTTCGTCAAAGGATCTGAAATATTCAAATCCGTGTGTATTTTGCATATCTTTAAATCTCCTCGATTAAGGATCTCTCGAATGAGATGAAACCGCAAAGATGTGTTTGTTCTTTTGGTGATTCCTCGGCTCCTTGGCTTGCGCAATGGCCCCACTTTGTTATCACAAGAAAGATCCATAGGATCGCACGCACTAGGAACCACACCTAGTTCGCTTATGAACTTCCTTATCCAAACACCTTCCTTTGCCGCTTGAAGCCGCAATGTACTCGACCTCCGTTGTAGAGTCAACAGATCTCTGCTTGGAACTCTTCCAACTTACCGCACCACCATTCAAAAGGAACACAAAACCCGATTGCGATTTGTAATCATCTTTGTCGGTTTGGAAGCTTGCATCGGTGTAACCATTTACAACGAGCTCTTCCTCACCTCCGTAGACTAGGAACACATCCTTAGTTCTTCTCAAATACTTGAGGATGTTTTTAAGCGCTGCCCGATGACTCTCACTGGATCACCGTATCTGCTCAGAACACTTAGAGCATAGGAAACATCTGGCGAGTACACATCATAGCATACATGATAGATCCAATGGCGAAGCATATGGAATCTTACTCATGCGATCTCGCTCATCGGTTGTTCAAGGACACCGAGTCTTGCCAAGATTTATGCCATGAGACATGGGCAAGAACCCTTTCTTTGCCTCCTCCATGTTGAACCGTTTCAACACTTTGTCAATGTAAGTACTACGGCTTAATCCTATTAGCCTTTTGATCTATCTCTATAGATCTTAATACCCAAAATATATGCCGCTTCCCTAAGTCCTTCATTGAGAAACTATTTTTCAAAGTGAGGTCTTAACGGACTCGAGCATAGGAATATCATTTCCAATCAGAATATGTCATCTACATATAAGATTAGAAATACGAGTGAGCTCCCACTTGTCTTCTTGTAAACACAAGATTCTTCTTCGTTTTGATGAAGTCAAACCTTTGACCACTTCATCAAAACGAATGTTCCAACTCCGAGATGCTTGCTTCAATCCATAAATGGATTTTGAAGTTTGCATACTTTTCTAGCATTGTTTGGATCGACAAAACCCTCGGGTTGTATCATATACACGTCCTCGGTTAAATTTCCATTAAGGAAAGCCGTTTTGACATCCATCCGCCATATCTCATAGTCGAAATATGCGACAATAGCTAGAATGATCCGTATTGATTTAAGCATCGCTACGGTGAGAAAGTCTCATCGTAGTCAACTCCTTGAACTTGCCGAAAACCTTTGCGACAAGTCGAGCTTTATGGATATGAACATTTCCATCCATATCAATCTTCCTTTTGTAGATCCATTTGCACTCTATGGTTTTAACACCATCAAAGTAGGTCAACCAAATTCCAAACTTGATTGTCTCCCATGGATGCTATCTCGGATCTCATGGCACTATGCCATTTCTCGTAGTCTGGTCCATCATTGCTTCCGCATAGGTCGTAGGCTCATCATCGTCTAACAATAATATATCTCGCGCATTGCGAGCCTTGCCGACCTTTCGTGGTGGTGGTGCTTCCTTTGCCATGGGTTCCTCAACTTGTTCGCCACATGGGCATCATTCGTCGAGTCTTCCCGATTGGTTCATCTTGAACTTCTTCAAGCCGCACCGTTCTTCCACTTGTCTCCTGTTGAGAAACTCTTTCTCTAGGAAAATACCACTTGAGCGACAAACACTTTGCCCTCTAGTCGGTTGTAGAAGTAATATCCAAAGGTTTCCTTCGGATATCCCACGAAAATGCATTTATCAGACTTGGGTGTGAGCTTGTCCGATCAGAGTCGCTGACAAACGCCTCACATCCCCAAATCTTTAGAAAAGACAAGCGTGACTCTTCCGGTCCATATCTCATATGGTGTCTTAACTACGGATTTAGACGGTACCTATTAAGTGTGAAAGCTGCGTTTCTAGAGCGTAACCCCAAAGGATAATGGTAAATCTGATGGCTCATCATCGATCGAACCATGTCCAACAAGGTCCGATCGCGCTCGGATACCCGTTTCTTTGAGGCGTTCCGGCGGTGTTAGGTGTGGAACAATTCCGCAACTCTTGGATGATTGCTAAATTCATGACTCAAATACTCGCCACCACGATCGGATCGCAGAGCCTTGATTTTCTTGGCACGTTGATTTTCAACCTCATTCGGAACTCTTTGAACTTTTCAAAAGTTTGGACTTATGCTTCATTAAGTAGACATAGCCATATCTACTAAAATCATCGATGAAAGTTATGAAGTAATGAAATCCACCTCTAGCGATCGTGCTCATTGGTCCACATACATCGGTATGTATGATTTCCAACAAGTCCGACGCCTCTCAAAAGAACCTTTGAAAGGTGATTTGGTCATCTTACCAAGCAAACAAGCTTCACATGTCTCGTATGATTCAAAATCAAACGAAGTTAGAAGACCATCGACATGGAGCTTCTTCATGCGCTTTTCACTTATGTGACCCAAACGACAATGCCAAACATAGGTGGGATTTAAATCATTAGGTCAAGTCTTTTAGCATTTATGTTAAAGATAGGCGCATCATCAAGATTTAAAATAAATAACCCAATCACAATGGGCTTAAAGCCATAAACATTCCATTTTAGAGATCAAACAACCATTGTCTTTACTTGCAAATGAATAACCATCTCTCATCAAACATGAGGGGATAAAATGTTTCGACTCATACTAGGAACATAATAACAATTATTCAATTCCATAATAAATCTTGAAGGAAGTGAAGTTGCATGGTGCCGACGGTCAACGCAGCAACCCTTGCTTTATTCCCGACGCAAAATCAACTTCACCTCTTGCGACTCCTCTACTTCTTATTAGCCCTCGCATCGAGTTGCAAATGTGAGCAAGCGATCCAGTATCAAATACCCAAGAGTTAATAGGAGAATCATGAGAAAAATGTCTAAAACATTTATGACAAGTGTACCATGGGTGGAAGTCTTACTTCGGCCTTCTTCTTGCATTCATCGGAATCCATGTACTTCTTGCGTTTCTCTTCCGGTGGCGATTTCTTTACAATAGAAGCATACTTGTCTCACCTCGAGTCCAAAGATTAGGCTTAGGCGTTGGCTTGAGATCATATCCTTAACCTTGCCCTTATTCTTTGGCCATGGCTTCTTACCCTTTTTCTTGAAGCTAGACTTGTTCTCGCATAGCCATCACATGGCTAGGCCACGCACACTTCTTAATGTCACTCTCTGCTTGTTTTGAGCATCCCACAAAGCTCATTAAGGCCCTTATCCGCCCCATGCATATGGTAGTTCAAATGAAATGCCCATAGCTAGGTGGAAGAGACGCTAAATGAAATCGATTGCCAACTCTTGGCCAATTGGAAAACCAAGTTTATCCAAAGTCCGATTGTAACCAACCATTTTGATCACATGTGGGCCTACGGGTGCACCTTACGTTAACTTGCATTCCGTAAAAGCCTTAGAGACATTGAACCGCTCGGTCCCGCCCGTGTGCGAACATGTCCTTAAGCGCTATGATCATATCATACGCTTCCCGATCCTCAAACCGCTTTTGAGGTCGTTCCATGCATGCAAGCATAAGACGACTAATCTCAAGAGAGTCATCACATGCTTTCTTGTAGGCATTTTTAACAAACAGCAGCGCATTGTTAGCGTGTTCTTCGGGATTGGGGTGTCGAACGTTTTCCTTTTATCCGCCACGAGAACAATTCTCAGTTACGGACCAATCCGAATAGTTTGTTCCATTTAATTTCTCTTTCTCAAGAATCGATCGCAAAGCAAAAGGGTGTGCGTGGTTGCTAGATGCCATTGATCTACAATAGGAAATGCAAAATACTAAGACAAATAAAACCATGATAGAGTAAATTGTATTAAACAAATTTAATAGAATGTACTCCCACTAAAATCAACATCCTCTGTTGATTCTTAGCGATTCAAGATCCGCAATTAACGAGTCTACTAGTGAGCTTTTGCATCACCGCTAGGAGACAAGGTAATTCGTAAGCAACACCTTGCTAATCATATCTCTATATGACTCTTGTTGTTGGGTGACATCTCTATGCCCCTGGCGCCCAACCTTTATGCCCCAAGGCCCATAACCTTTATGATAACCTTGTTAAGTTCACCAATCCTTATGCATGTAAGTATCCGATACAAAACTCATCTAGTCAAGGAAAGTTGATGGTGCCTAATTTTATAGACCCACCATCAATTTACAAGACATGGGATGGTGCAAAGTTTAATTGGGAGGGCATATGTTTAACTTAACATTTTGTGAGGATCGCTATACTTCTACCATTCAAACATGCATAGGAGTAAAACAACAGAATAGCATTCACACAATTGTGACTCAAGATGGCCCATTTTCTCATGGTGATCTCCATCGCCATAGAATGGCCCACCATGATGATCTCCATCTCCATGGTTCATGTGTGCCATCCCTCCAAGTCCGTGGTCCTCCGAGTACTACTATAAGCTATTACTCATAACACTAGTAATAAAATACATGAATACTAGGAATCATCACAAGTCGGCACGCAGCCGTTAATACAATACTTTGACAACACAATGGCTCCAGCCGTGTTGCCGCACTCCACGACACGCAGTCATGCAAATATTACAAACATGCATCACATACACATTAGGCCATACTGGTCACATACATCCCGCAAAAACAAGTTTATGCATAGAATCGCATCTCACGGATAGGGGTCGAGGGGTTTCCCCGGGTTCGGGGCGGCGCCGCATCGGTATCTCGGCGCCCGGACATTCGTAAAAACAGAAATCCAATCTATGCAATTTTACATAGGATTTTGATCGGCAAATCATATTTACCACAAATCGACTCATCGTCCGATTCGACCAATTTGTCTCGATCTTCGCATGCCGCAACCGGTTTTACGTGTCACCGCTTCACCCCGATGGCGAATCCGACCGGTAGGTATGTTGTTTCACGACCTTAGCGGCATGATCACGAAACCGATCAATCCATTACGAGAACTATACAATCGATCAAATCGATCATACCGATTTACATATCGCCATATGCAAATCACCCGAACCTATAACATGACAAAGAACCGCTCGATACCATCAGAGGGAAACGGGTAGGCTACACTAGCGCAAATTAAAAAATTCTACCCAGAAACCAAGATCACTGCGATTATAGATCACGGTCTTACCACTAGACGCCGCAGTGCGGAAGTTGATGCGGCGTCGGGCGGTGTAGTCGTACCAAGTTGATGCAAGACGTCGAGCGAGTAGTCGTACTACTTCCTCGTGCTCGCCGCGGCGCCCCACGCATGCTCCTTTCTTGCGGTTCGTCCCAACGCCACGATGCTGGCGCCTCAAAGGTATCCACACGCACGGAGGAAGCGACGCACGCCGGACTACTAGATCCGCGCGAGCGACTAGGGCGTGGGAGGGTGGCGCCGAGGGTTTGAGGATGTCACGAAAAACTCAACACCCAACCAGCGCGCCCCTACCCTCCTTTTATAGACGCCCTTATAATGGGCTTCTACGAATAGAGGCCCATTAGGACTCAATGCCGATCTAATTCGGATCCAATCCGAATTAGGCTTCACCCTTAAGTGTGTGACCTATGGTTCACATATGTTTAGACATGACGCGAGTACACATACTTGGTCAATAGTTGGTAGCGACCTCTAGCAAGACGTGTCAACTCCTAAACATACGTAAAGATCATATCGGACGAACCATCACAACGTTATGTACATGCCAATCCCTTTGCCTCATGATATTGGCCGAGCTCCAAGTGACCACTCTTTCTCGATCCCGTGATCCTAATCCCTTACTAGGTTAACTCTTAACCTTAAGTAGCATGGCCATGCATTTCGGATCCGATCACCGAGGCCCAGAGATATCTCTCGGGTAGAGAGGGCAAATCCCATCTCGATCGACCATGCCTCGCAAACATGCTTCATGACAAACCCGAAAGCTACCTTTATAACTACCCAGCCATGAGTAGCGTTTGATAGCCCCTAAGTAGGTCGATTCACATCTCAAGTACATGCGACAATCTCAGGTCTAAGGACAAGGCGTACACATTGTGTAGAGAGAACCATAAGAATAATTACTATGTCTCATGTTGGGTCGGTCCAACCCCATGTTCTAAACATGTGTCCACATTATTGGTTTGACATCTCCATGTCTATGACCTGTGAAACATGGTCATCAACCGATACATGTGCTAATCCATCATTCACGTGTGTCCTCACATGAACTCCGACTAGGGACAACTTTAGAATAACCATACAAGTAAAGAGTTTCACAAACAAGTCACATACTTGTTAATCAACACAAAGGCAATATTCAAGGAACATTTATTAAATCATGGATACAATGAAATATCATCATCAATATGATTGCCTCTAGGGCATATCTCCAACAAGGTTGATGCCTACACTATCTTTATCAATTCAAAATCAATTTTGGATTTTATAAAACCTGAGCTTTTGTACTTAGTATGGTATTTAATGTCAAATGCTATTTTTGCATAAATAACCCTATAAGCCATCCTTTGTTACATCCATGTATGCATGTCATTCTGTTATTTGACGGGTGTAACTTGCGAGCATGGAAGTTGTGCTCATACTTGCTTTATGCAAACAAATTTCAGAGGAGGACTTCGCTTCAGGTGTGGATCATGACGACTAGGCCGCTACCCCAGTCGATTGCCTATGGCAGATCAGCTGGACTCCACTACTTCTTCATCGTCTTCCGCTGTGTTTATTTAATGTTGCCCTGTAAGGCTATTTTGTAAGCAACTCTGTTGTTTATTAATAAATTTTAGCGTTTATGGTTGTGTTATCACATTTGTTTACTGTGTGAGCTACCACTGATCATGGGACTAGTTCAGTTATGCACAGAGGATCTGGGATGTTAATCCCGGGTCTGACACCTGGGTAATTCATCTCCATTGGTGCCACCCCTCCTGCCTTTGGTGCTCCCTGCTGCTGACCAACGCGAAGGAAGGAGAGGAAGACTGCGGGATTGCCATCCAAAAGAGATCAACAATCTCTTGTGGTTCTACAAGGGTAACAATCGACGTTCTTCACTGGTTGAATAATAGTAGATGCGAAATTGATTATGTTTGGTGGATCGAAGTCCTGCTGCGAGTAAATCAAATTCTGTCCATTTTATTGTGTGACTGTTTTCATGTGTTTAGAGTCTGAATTAGAGGATCTCATCTCCTAGAGTTATGTGGGTTTCGTTATCAGCTTTTGGTAGACTCAAAGATCACTCAATTCTGAGTTACTGTTTAAAAGTTATGATGAATTCTTTTCTGCTGTCCCGAAAGTCTAACGAGAATTAGCAGTCACTTTGTTATTAAAATATGATTTGTTAGGAGCTGATTCAGAAATGTTGCCCAAAATGATTTTTTTAGATAATCCCATTAGCTTTTAGTATTGATAAAGAACATCCTTTTTGGATTTGTAGAACAAAAGTTATGTACATTTCAATTTGACTGTCCAGATTGTAAGTTGGGTTTCGACAGTAGTTTTGACCTGTGTGCTACTTTTTGTTAAAGGCAAAATCTGAGTTTCATGACAACTAGGCTTTTGAAGGTTGTGATCTTAGCTTTTAATAATGATAAAAATCTGGAATTTTGGTTAATCCAATCAAAATCTATGATTATTTCTTTACTGCTGTTTAGTTCTGCTAGACAGTTTATATATTAGACTTTCATTTGAATGTTAGCCTAAGTTTTTGGCCGAATTGGAGGATTCAGCCAACTAGACTATTGTGGAAGTTTTGGTTACCTTTCCATAGGATCTGAGATCATGTCGTTTCGAGTTTCAGAGCAAAAGATATGATGTTTTTCGTACTGCTGTCCAGAATAGATTTTTGTTAGCATGTTGAGTAGCTTGATCAGATAAAGTGTTTGATCTTGGGTTATGGGAAGACGATTGTAACATCCCAATTTTCAGAGCTTAAAAAAATCTTTTAATAGTTAGTAGGGAGAAAATTCACCATTTGAATTTTATTTGATTTTAATTCCAAAGCTCAATATTGGACTTTAGAATAAAAAACATTTAATGTGAATAATTCCAACATGAACAATAGCCAAAACTATTTTATTTGGGTTCTATGTTCTCAAATATATTTTCTAGATTTTTCTAGAATTTTTCTGAGTTCATTTGTTATTTTCTATTGCTTATTGGAATTTCCGGTAATTTATAAAATAGAAAGGCTATTATGAATCTCAGATAATTCCTTGGGCCTAAACCCATTCCTATTCCTAAACCTCGGCCCATTCTCCTCCGCCCCGCCCGCCACCATGACCAGCCTCGCGCGCGCAGCACTCGGCCTTGCTGGCCGACACGCGGCCCGCTCCCTTGCCTCACCGGGACGGTGGGCCGCTCTCCTCTTCCTCGATCGGTGGACCGCCGAGGTCGTCGTCTCCACGCCGCTTCTTCCCCGAGTCCGTGTCGGCACCGTCCGCCATTGGAGCTTCTAGAAGCCTCGTCCGACAACGGACTTTCCTAACTAAAAACCTCCGGATTTCTTTGCCAAACTCTATCTCTAACCTTCCCGCGCCTGTATCTACTCACAATCGGGATCGAAACTAACTCTATCCCCGTTTTCATTTTCAACCGAGAAATCCCCAATTTAGAGATTCCTTATCCCAGGCACCCCAGCCCCTATAAATAGCACCCGAGCTTCGCACGGTCCTCCGCAACCCAGAGCCGCCACCCACCTCGCCCCGAGAGCCCTAGCGCCGCCGCAATTCGGAGTTTAGGGTTTTCCCCGCCGATCTGTTCTTTATCGTTTCCGCCGCCGTCGTGGACGTCGCGTCGACTTTGACCACACCATCGGGTTCAGCGTCGCGAGGCCTACCTCAGGGACCCTTCGCCGTCGTCAAAGCCTCACCGGAGCAGTCGTCCGACAACAGCCGAGGAGCTCCGCCGCTCTGAGCTCGCCGCCGGCCACCTCCATCGTTCCCGACCACCCAGCCCTACCTCATCAGGTTCGCAATAACAAGGGCTACACGTTGGTACCACTCACCCTCGCCGGCGAGCCGCCGATCGCCGACGACCATCGGGTACAGAGCCGCCGTTGTCGGCATGGGCAACGTGGCCGTCCAGAGCCGCCGTTGTCGGCATCGTGCAGGCGTGGCAGCGTCGGGGAATTTTGTGGAAGAAGGAGCACCTCAAGATCAAGACCAGTACATAAACCTTTTCCAAGACAAGTCATACCTTTGATCATCTTGAACCCAGTTTTCAAATTACTTTGTATTAAATTAATGCATTCTACTTTAATTATTTATTTAAATGCTTTGGGCATAGTTATTATCCAAATTGCTATCACACTTTGGCCTTGTATGTCATAATTCCTTGTCACCCTAGATTAGTTATTAGTTGGTAATATTATAGCACCAACGTGGGTTGGTTAGATGCGAGTACAATTGCTTAGCCATGCTACGAGTCTCACATCTCATGAAAGTTGCAAATATGAACTATGACTAATCGACTATGGAACTTTGTGTAAAGCGTGTGTTGTATGTTATTACTTCGTGATGGCATGTGTTGCACTAAAACCAACTGGGTGGTAAAGGATTTAGACCGAGGCAAGTGGTGGAGACGTGTGACATGGTGGTCTATGTGATGGGAATGATAATCTTTGTGACTTAGTTAGAACATGGAAGTCTTGCCTTGGTCAATTAAGGACTTAACTTTGTGCGCCATTGATCCGAGCTTCATGCATGCGACCACATGCCCGGTATGGGACGGGCCTAACTTAGTAAGTTATGGATTCTCGGCATTGATGTTCGTGTGGATAGGTTAGGCCGTGTGACAGGTGGAGGTGTGACTACTTGGTGGTTGCATCGCGGGACGATTCGTCTTCCCCGTCCAATGTGTGTGTTATACCAATTCTATGTGAGTGGTATAGCGGTTTGTAAGCACACCGGGAATGTCAATGTTTGAGATGAAGTTTCGAACTGTTTTGTTACGATTGGTGCTTGCTACACTAGTTGTATCTTGTGGGTAAAGTGTACAACCTCTCGCAGAGTGTTAAATCAATCTATTCGAATAGCCGCGTCATGATCATGGACATGCTCGGGGATTTCACACGAGGGGTAGATTTTCATAAAATGTGGGAATGGGAGCTGTGTGACCTTAATCATATGGCTATGTGAAATAATCTGTTTAGCTGTGTGTCTTTGTGAAAACCATTGTTAAATTAGTATTGTCTATTTGTTTTGAATTATGCTTTTAATCTATTATTCGTATTCAATTGCAAATGTTGCTTTTATGCAAAAGAACCACAAAAGCCTTTTCTTTGGAATAAGCCTGCATCTATACATTGCATTCGTGGTATGATTTATAGTACGATTGTGTACTCACGCTTGTTGTAAAACTTGCGCCCAAACCTACTGTAAGAGGAGGAGTCTACGCCGCTGAGGAAGAGTTCACAAGGTCGATCGCTCATTAAGGTCCGGATCCCGATCGGTTGCTGTGGTGAATTGGTGGGATCTACGCTGGAGTTATTTCCGTTCACGCTGCTTATTTTATTTCTCAGTAGCCTGCGTGGCTTAATAAGTGTAAACTCGACCATAAGGTCAAAACCCTTATTTGTTATTCAAATTAATCGCTTACTTTATTTATCGCTTGTGTGGATCGATATTTACCTATGTTAACCTCGTGTGCACTAGCGTGATCCTAGACTAGTGCGGTATACAGAGGGTTCCGTAATCGCATTCAATCCCGACAGAGGTGGTATCAGAGCCATACTGATTGTAGGTCTTGACCTTAGTTAGATTGGACGTCTTTAGAGTGTCCAAATTATTTTCTAAAAGAAAAATTAACTTGCAAAGTTAATTGATTGCTTAACTCTTCTCATGTCTCTCTCGCCTCAACTTTTTCTATAATCTCTTCTCTCCCCGCTGTTTTAAAGTTGCTCTTACCCTGTTCGTCTGTCTTGACAGATGCCTCGTCTTCAGAGCTATGGTGAGCGCACTGGAGGGTATGCCGCCGAGCTTTGGAAGTTGCTCCAGGTTCTTGGGGGTTTTGATCGTCCGCTGTACGTCGGCAACAACTGGATTGTGAATGGACAGAACCGTGGAGTGATTTGTCGCCTGACGATCTACGCTAGGGGGAACGACAAGGCGAGCCAAGGTATCCAGGAGTCGTCGCGCTTGGCCATGCTTCGTATCTGCAACATCTACGCACGGGAGCTTCAGGACACCGTCTTCCGTTACCACCCCAGAGCTGCAGCTGTGGACTTGCCAGCACGCTACCCGTCCACAGAAGGAGAGAGCCACGCTGACGCCAGACACCTCGCCCGATTCGTGGCCGCCAGAGGAAGCCTTGAGAGAACCATCACGGAGTTGGATCATGTCTATGAAGCCTTGTAGAGAGCTGAAGAGAAGGTCGCCACTCTGCAAGAGATCCTCTACGACCAAGTCCCCGAAGAAGATGAAGACCCCGAGGAGGATTCTGAAGAAGATCCGAGGAAGGCCCGCTGAGCCCAAGAAGATGCAGAGCGGAGGAGCGCGGAGCTAGTTGCACCGGAACGCCGCTCTCGCTGCACAGTTGTGGCATCGGATCGGTTGCCAAGATGCCACCACTCGAGTCTCACACACGTCGAGCGCCGCGCGCGGTTGTGGAGGCTTTCTTGAGTAGTTCGTTTTAGGCTTGCTTTTTGAGCTTAGCGATTTCAGTTTAGTGAGTCGCCTTTAGGCGGTAGTTTTGTGTGCTTAGGTCGTTGTTTCTTTTTGTGTGCGAGCATGAGCTGCAAAGGCCCTTAGGCATTTGTTGCAGTCATGCTAAGACCCTAAGTAATAAAGGTATTTCATTGGAGTTTCTTGAGCTGTGTTTTGTTGGGTTTAACCTACCCCCTGCTTAGTTCTCAACTTATCTTGTGCTTGCTACCTTATCTAAACCCTGGAGCTTCGCCAGATGGTTCAAACTCGCCAGACTGCTGCTAGTGGTTCCGGCACCCCAGCGCCGAGAGGCAATGAGCAACCAGCCGCAGGAGCAGTTCCGCCACAAGCACCCCCAATTGACTTGCAAAACTTTAGAGCTTTCATGGTAGCACAGACTCAGCTGATGAATACTATGATGACTCAGATGCAAGCTATGAACAACCAGGCCAACAACAACAACAATCAACAGTATGGAGCCCCAGCTGCTCATGGTCACCATGGACCATCCAAACTTGCGATTTATGAGGACTCGCCCACCAACATTTTTCGGACACGTCTCTCGGTGGAAGCGGATGATTGGCTCGAGTTATCGAAGGAAGCTGCGATCACCCAAAGGTCGGCGATCGTGAAAAGGTTTTGTATGCCACTCACCGGATGGAAGGCACCACGCTGAATGGTGGGAGAACTGCGTGTCGCCATGAGACGCCACAGATATCACCGGGAGGAATTTTCTGCGCATTTCGCCAAGATCATGTACCGAAGGCATTATCGATCCAAGAAGGATGAGTTCCGCGCTCAAGCAAGGAGCTATGTCGGTGTCGACTATCTCAACAAGTTTTCTCACCTAGCTCGCTATGCAACAGAAGATGTAGCCACGGACAAGGCTCGCCAAAGTCGCTTTTGAAGGGACTAAACTTTCGACTACAAGTCGGTTTGATCACCCATACTTTTCCGATTTCCAAGAATCGGTCAACAAAGCCTTTGTTTTGGAGGAAAACGCAAGGAACCGGAGGATAACCATAAACGCCGGATGGCTCAGCAAGGGAACCATCAATCACAAAGAGGGCAAGAATGCGGCAAAGACAGTTCAACAGTTTCACCTCGGACTTCGTTGAGAGCACTGCACCAACTCAAGCACCCGCCACCGCCGTAACTTCCCAACCCTGCACCCGTCAACCCCAATCTAGGAAGCAACCAGTAGAGCGCACCAAAGGTCTGTTATGCCTGTCGTCAGCCAGGACATTTTGCCAACTAGTGTCCGCAAAGGGGAACAATCACTCCAGTACGCTTCAACCTTGGAGCTACGCCGTCCAAGACACCAGCGCCAGGCATCAATCAAGGAGCGTCACAAGTTGCCAGTCAAGCCGGAGGAGCACCGCAGTCGGTGATCAGAGGCCGTGTCAACCACGTCACTCTGGAAGGAGCCCAGGAATCACCGGACGTCGTACTGGGTAAGTTTCTGGTTAACTCAGTACCTGCATTAGTTTTGTTTGATTCTGGAGCTTCGCATTCATTTGTTTCTGGAATGTTTGCAACCAAGAATAAATTGAAAGTTATGCAACTTAAGCATACTCTGTTAGTCCAGTCGCCTGGAGCAGAGCTAAGTACTAGAGTGGGATGTTTAGGAGCTAAGTTACTCATAGCTGGAGTTGAGTTTCTAGCCAACCTAATTATTCTAGACACCCAGACCTTAGATGTCATTCTTGGCATGGATTGGTTATCCAAGCACAAAGCCGTGCTAGATTGTGGCGAAGAGCAGAATAATCGAGGACGCCAAAGGAAACAAGGTAGAGTTTCTAGCCACCTCGGTTCGTGATGGACATTTGCTAGTAAACACTTGAAGACCCTTTCCTTGGAAGAAGTACCGGTGGTCGGTGAATACCGCATGTGTTTCGGAGGAGTTACCAGAATGCCACCGATCGTGACATTGAGTTTGTCATCGACCTAGTGCTAGGGACAGCACCAATTTCAAAGAGACCTTATCGGATGCCCGGTAGATGAATTGGTAGAGATGAAGAAGCAGATAGAAGAACTTCTTGAGAAAGGTTTTGTGAGACCTCGTTCGTCGCCATGGGGAGCGCCCGTTTTGTTTGTCAAGAAGAAAGATGGAAGTATGAGGATGTGTATTGATTACCGTTCCCTCAACGAAGTTACTATCAAGAACAAATACCCACTACCCCGGATTGATGATCTGTTTGATCAGATGAAAGGAGCCGGATTATTCTCGAAGATCGACCTGCGATCAGGTTACCACTAGCTAAAAATTTGTCCTAAGGATATACCGAAGACCGCTTTCTCAACGCGGCATGGACATTATGAGTTCTTAGTCATGTCCTTTGGTTTGACTAATGCCCCTGCATACTTCATGAACATGATGAATAAAGTATTCATGGAATATTTGGACAAGTTCGTAGTTGTGTTCATTGATGATATCCTAGTGTACTCCAAGTCGGAGGAAAAACACGCCGAGCATTTAAGGTTAATATTGGAAAAACTCCGAGAGCATCAGTTGTATGCCAAGTTCAGTAAGTGTGATTTTTGGAAGAAGGAAGTGGATTTCCTTGGTCATGTGATGACAGCAGAGGGAGTAGCAGTTGACCCCGGTAAAGTTAAAGCAGTGCTACATTGGGAGCAGCCCAAGACCGTGACTCAGATTCGCAGTTTCTTGGGAATGGCAGGTTATTACCGCCGTTTCATCGAAGGATTCTCGTCGATTGCTAAGCCCCTTACGCAATTGTTGAAGAAGGAGAAAAAGTTCACTTGGACTCCAGCCTGTGAAGAAAGTTTTCAAGAACTGAAGAAGCGTTTGACTTCAGCCCCAGTGTTGATTCTGCCAGATATTCGAAAGGATTTTGATATCTATTGTGATGCTTCACGTCAAGGATTAGGATGCGTCATGATGCAAGAAGGAAGAGCTGTCGCTTACGCGTCAAGGCAATTGAGGCCTCACGAGGAGAATTACCCTACTCATGATCTGGAATTAGCTGCCGTTGTGCATGCTTTAAAGATTTGGCGTCACTACCTCATCGGTAATCGCTGTGAAGTCTACACAGATCATAAGAGCCTAAAGTACATCTTCACCCAGTCAGATTTGAATATGAGACAGAGAAGATGGTTGGAATTGATTAAGGATTATAATCTTGGAATCCATTACCATCCCGGAAAAGCCAACGTAGTTGCAGATGCTCTAAGTTGTAAGAGTTACTGCAATGCTTTGGAAGTAAAGGAAAGTTGCCCAGAACTTTATGAAGAATTTTAGAAGCTAAAGCTAGAAGTTGTCTCCGAAGGATTTGTAGCCAATTTAGAGGTACAGTCTACCCTGGAGAAGAAGATTTGTGAAGCACAACCAAAGGATTCCGTGTTGTCTGAAATCAAGATCAAAATGGCAAAAGGGAAATTCAAAGATTTCACCAAGGATGATCAAGACATACTCTGGATTAATGGTCGTATCTGTGTACCAGATATCGATGGTCTAAGACAGTTAATCTTAAAGGAAGCCCATGACTCAAAGTATTCGATCCACCCTGGAAGTACCAAGATGTACCAGGATGTTAAGACTAAATTTTGGTGGCCAAATTTGAAACGAGAAGTCGCAGAGTTCGTTGCCTTGTGCGACACCTGTCAGAAAGTAAAGGCAGAACACCAGAGACCAGCAGGTTTGCTGCAACCGTTGAAGATTCCAGAATGGAAGTGGGAAGAGATCGGTATGGATTTCATTACCGGTTTACCCAAGACTCAATCGGGTTACGATTCGATCTGGGTAATAGTTGATCGTTTGACCAAAGTCGCCCATTTCCTGCCAGTCAAAACCACATACTCAGGAGATCGCCTTGCGGAGTTGTACATGGCCGAATTGTCGGTTTGCGGTGTGCCCAAGAAGATAGTGTCGATCGAGGATCTCGTTCACCTCGTTTTTGGCAAAGTTTGCATGAAGCATTGGGCACCCATTTGAATTTCGTATCGCGTATCATCCACGAGCATGATGGACGATCGAAAGAGTTAATCGATATTGGAGGATATGCCGAGAGCTTGTGCTCTAGCTAATGCTACCGATGGGATAAAAGTTTATCGTATGCGAATTTTCGTACAACAACGATTACCAAGCTAGTGCGCAAATGTCACCATTTGAAGCCTTGTATGGCGTGCTGCCGAACCCGTTGAATTGGTCGAAACTTGGTGAACGATCGGTTTCGGCGACGTCATTCAAGAAGCGAGAAGAGCAAGTGGCCATGATCGAGAGAAAGATTGAAGATAGCTCGACCCAGCGTAAGAGCTATCGCCGATAATCGTCGTCGTGACCTCAGCTTTGAACCCGAGGATTTGGTTTATCTTCGAGTGACCCCGCTCAGAGGTGTCAAAAGGTTTCATGCCAAAGGGAAGCTTGCCCCTAGGTATGTTGGTCTGCTCAAGATTTTGGAACGCCGTGGAGAAGTTGCTTATCGCTTGAGCCGCGATGCGTTAGCGAGTACATGATGTCTTTCATGTCTCACGATTAAAGAAGTGCCTTCGTGTGCCGAAGAGCAAGCCCGTTGGAATCAATTGATTTGAAGGAGGATCTTACCTACAAGGAGCAAACGATTAAGATTTTGATGTCGCGAGCGCCTCACGAGAAGCAAGACTGCTCGTTTTGCAAGGTTGGTGGAGCAACCACTCGAAGGGGAAGCAACGTGGGAACGTGAAGAAGAGCCAAAGCCGAGTTCCCTAGCCTTTTCTCTAGCTAGCCTCGAATCTCGGGTCGAGATTCCTTTAAGGGGGGAGGTTTGTAACATCCCAATTTTCAGAGCTTAAAAAAATCTTTTAATAGTTAGTAGGGAGAAAATTCACCATTTGAATTTTATTTGATTTTAATTCCAAAGCTTAATATTGGAATTTAGAATCAAAAACATTTAATGTGAATAATTCCAACATGAACAATAGCCAAAACTATTTTTATTTGGGTTCTATGTGCTCAGATATATTTTCTAGATTTTTCTAGAATTTTTCTGAGTTCATTTGTTATTTTCTATTGCTTATTGGAATTTCTGGTAATTTATAAAATAGAAAAGCTATTATAAATCTCAGATAATTCCTTGGGCCTAAACCCATTCCTATTCCTAAACCTCGGCCCATTCTCTCCGTCACTGCCCGCCTGACCGCCATTGACCTCCGCTCGCATGTGCAGCACACTGCATGCCACACGACACGCGGCCCGCCTCCTTGCCCCGCTGACGGGTGGGCCGCTTCCCTCTTCCTCTGACTGGTGGACCGCCGAGGTCGTCGTCTCCACGCCGCTTCTTCCCCGAGTCCGAGTCGGCACCGTCCGCCATTGGAGCTTCTAGAAGCCTCGTCCGACAACGGACTTTCCTAACTAAAAACCTCCGGATTTCTTTGCCAAACTCTATCTCTAACCTTCCCGCGCCCGTATCTACTCTCAATCGGGATCGAAACTAACTCTATCCCCGTTTTCGTTTTCAACCGAGAAATCCCCAATTTAGGGATTCCTTATCCCGGCACCCAATTGCCGAGACCTGCATTACGATTTCGGAACCCTCTCGTATACCGCACTAGTCCAGATCACGCTAGTGCACTGAGGTTAACATAGGTAAATATCGATCCACACAAGCGATAAATAAAGTAAACGATTAGTTTGAATAACAAATAAGGGTTTTGACCTTATGGTCGAGTTTACACTTATTAAGCCACGCAGGCTAACAGAGAAATAAACAGCAGAATGAACGGAAATAACTCAGCGTAGATCCCACCAATTCACCACAGTAACCGATCGGGATCCGGACTTAACGCACGATCGGCCTTCGAACTCCTCCTCAAAAGCGGCGTAGACTCCTCCTCTCTCAGAGGTTTGGGCGCAAGTTTTACAACAAGCGTGAGTACACAACCGTACTCGCAAATCATACCACAGAATGCAATGTATAGATGCAGGCTTATTCCAAATAAAAGGCTTCTGTGGTTCTTTTGCATAAAAGCAACATTTGCAATTGAATACAATAATAGATTGAAATCATAATTCAAAACAAATAGACAATATAAATTTAACATTTGTTTCCACAAAGACACACAGCTAAACAGATTATTTCACATAGCCATATGATTGAGGTCACACAGCTCCCATTCCCACATTTTATGAAAACTACCCGTCATGTGAAATCCCCGAGCATGTCCATGACCGCGGACACGGCTATTCGAATAGATTGTTTAACACTCTGCAGAGGTTGTACACTTTACCCACAAGATACAACTAGTGTAGCAAGCACCAATCGTAACAAAACAGTTCGGAAACTTCATCTCAACATTGACACTCTCGACGTGCTTACAAACCGTTATACATATCACATAGCCCATGCATAACACACATCGTTGGACAGGGAAGACGAATTGTCCCGCGATGCAACCACTAAGTAGTCACACCTCCACCCTGTCACATAGCCTAACCTATCCACCTGAACATCAATGCTGAGAATCCATAACTTACTAGGTTAGGCCCGTCCCATACCAGGCATGTGGTCGTACAGTAAGGCTCAGTTCAATGGCGCACAAAGTTAAGTCCTTAATTGACCAAGGCAAGACTTCCAATTTCTAACTAAGTCACAAAGACCATCATTCCTATCACATAGACCACCATGTCACACAGTCTCCACCACTTGCCTCAGTCTAAATCCTTTACCACCCAGTTGGTTTTAGTGCAACACATGCCATCACGAAGTAATAACATACAGCACACATCTTTTACACAAAGTTCCATAGTCACTTAGTCACATTTAATATTTGCAACTTACATGCGATGTGAGACTCGTAGCATGGCTAAGCAATTGTACTCGCATCTAACCAACCCACGTTGGTGCTACAATATTACCAACTAATAACCAATCTAGGGTGACAAAGAATTATGACATACAAGGCCAAGGTGTGATAACAAATTTGGATAATAACTATACCCAAAGCATTTAAATAAATAATTAAAATAGAATGCGACTTTGAAACAAAGTAATTGGAAAACTGGGTTCAAGATGATCAAAGGTATGACTTGCCTTGAAAAGGTCTATGTACTGGTCTTGATCTTGGGGTGCTCCTTCTTCCACGAAATTCCCCGACGAATCGACGTCTACTCGCAAACGAGACACAAACAAACAAAACAAATAAATAACAGAGGCAAAACAAACTCCAAAAATTAAATAAAAATCTCAGATAAATAGATCTTGAATTTAGACAAATTTAGAAATTTGAATGGGCTCAAACGGAGTTAGGATGCAAAAGTTATGAACTTTGGAAGATTGGAAATCTAAAAGAAACCCTAATTTGGATTTTCTGGATTTTCCGAATTACTTTTCTATTGAAAAATCGGATTATTACGCAATGTCAAGCGCCACTCGTGATTTCGGAAAAGAAATAATAAAAAGAAATCTCTGACATGTGGGACCCACATGTCAGAGGCTAGGCTCACGGTGGACTAGGCCCACCGAGCCGACTAGATCTGAGACCGGTGGATTGTGCCACGCATGCACTGACGGGACAGCCACGCACGTGACACGTAGGCGCAAAGGCTGAGGTGGCGAGCCACGTGAACGGCCACGTCAGACCGACGGCGGCGGCGCTCGGAAACCAATGACAACGGCGAACGGCGGCGATTCGCCGGCGGTGAGTGGTACCGGCGTGTAGCTAAGGTTATTGCGAACCTATTGAACCAACCCTGGTTGGTCAAGGTTGATGGAGATGGCCGGCGGCGAGGGTTGAGCGGCGGAGGAGCTTCGGGTTTTGTCGAACAAGACCTCCGGTGACGCTCCGGCGATGCGAAGGGGCTCTAGAGGTAGAGGCTACGACGGCGGACTCGGCGGTGTAGACCACGAGGGCAGGGCGACGTCGACGACGGCGCAAAACGAAGAAAACGCCGGCGGTGACAAAAACCTAAAACTCCGATTGCGGCGGCGCTAGGGCTCAAGTTGCGCAATAGGTTGAGGGGTTCTGGTGCGGACGTCGATGCGATCCCAAGGGACCTATTTATAGGGTCCGGGAGGCTAGGGAGGCGTGCGGCGGCGGAAACCCTAAAAAGAGTCCGAGATGAACCCGCGAGGAAAACAGAGATAGAAACGGAATCGGGATATGATTTTTATCCCAAAAGATGCGGAGAAGATAGAGATTGAGTTTGGTACAAAAATCTAAAAGGTTTTGGTTAGGAATTCCCGTTGTCGGACGAGGCTTCTAGAAGGCGGCAATGGCGGACGGAGGCGGGCGCGTTAATGAGACGGCCGAAGTCGAGACGAAGACCGACACGAGGGCCCACGTCGCCAAAGCCCACATACGCGTACGATCAGATAAGAGGGTTACCGCCCGATCCGACGGACGGCTCAAGATCAATGGGACGTTGGGCGGCTCGAATGACCCATCTCCATCGGACCGTTCAAAGAGAATCGGACGGCTGAGGTTTAACGTGCTCCCGCGAAGAGAGAGAAGGGAGGCTGACACGCGGGGACCACCGTCGTGAGCGGCAGCGCACGCGCGGGGTTAATGATAGGGTTGGGCCAAGGGGTTTTGGGCTGGGTTTCGGCCCAAAAGGGTTTTCTGAGATTTTAATAGCTTTTCTATTTTATAAATTACCAGAAATTCAAATAAGCAATATAATATAGAAAATGAACTCAGAAAAATTCTAGAAAAATCTAGAAAATATATCTGAGCACATAGAACCCAAATAAAATAGTTTTGGCTAATGTTCATGTTGGGATTATTCACATTAAATGTTCTTGATTGTAAAGTCCAATATTAAGCTTTTGAAATTAAATTCAAATAAAATCCAAATGGTGAATTTTCTCCCTACTAACTATTAAAAGATTTTTAAACTCAGAAAATTGGGATGTTACACTAGCCCCTATAAATAGCACCCGAGCTTCGCACGGTCCTCCGCAACCCAGAGCCGCCATCCACCTCGCCCCGAGAGCCCTAGCGCCGCCGCAATTCGGAGTTTAGGGTTTTCACTGCCGATCTGTACTTCATCGTTTCCGCCGCCGTCGTGGTCGTCGCGTCGACTTTGAGCACACCATCGGGTTCAGCGTCGCGAGGCCTACCTCAGGGACCCTTCGCCGTCGTCAAAGCCTCACCGGAGCAGTCGTCCGACAACAGCCGAGGAGCTCCGCCGCTCTGAGATCGCCGCCGGCCACCTCCGTCGTTCCCGACCACCCAGCCCTACCTCATCAGGTTCGCAATAACAAGGGCTACACGTTGGTACCACTCACCCTCGCCGGCGAGCCGCCGATCGTCGACGACCATCGGGTCCAGAGCCGCCGTTGTCGGCATGGGCAACGTGGCCGTCCACGTCGGTGCCAGCGTCGGCATCGTGCAGGCGTGGCAGCCAGGTGTGCGGCCGAGTCAACATCCCGGTCAGCAGTCGCCGCTGAGGTGTCGCTCCGTGATTGGTCCACGTCAGAGCCGCGTGGCACGATCCACTGCACCCCAGATCCAATCTCCGGTGAAACCAGTCCACGGTGCACCATCTCACTGGCATGTGGGTCCCACATGTCAGGCCGTTTGTCACCCCGTCCGAACGTTCCTCAGCTGACGTCAGCGCTGCGCAATATTCCGATTTTTTTCTTCAGAGAAATAATTCGGGAAAATCCAGAAAATCCAAATTAGGGTTTCTTTTAGATTTCCAATCTTCCAAAGCTCATAACTTTTGCATCCTAACTCCGATTGAGCCCATTCAAATTTCTAAATTTGTCTAAATTCAAGCTCTATTTATCTGAGATTTTTATTTAATTTTTGGAGCTTGTTTTGCCTCTGTTATTTATTTGTTTTGTTTGTTTGTGTCTCATTTGCGAGTAGACGTCGATTCGTCGGGGAATTTTGTGGAAGAAGGAGCACCTCAAGATCAAGACCAGTACATAGGCCTTTTCCAAGGCAAGTCATACCTTTGATCATCTTGAACCCAGTTTTCAAATTACTTTGTGTTAAATTAATGCATTCTACTTTAATTATTTATTTAAATGCTTTGGGCATAGTTATTATCCAAATTGCTATCACACTTTGGCCTTGTATGTCATAATTCCTTGTCACCCTAGATTGGTTATTAGTTGGTAATATTATAGCACCAACGTGGGTTGGTTAGATGCGAGTACAATTGCTTAGCCATGCTATGAGTCTCACATCTCATGAAAGTTGCAAATATGAACTATGACTAAGTGACTATGGAACTTTGTGTAAAACTGTGTGCTGTATGTTATTACTTCGTGATGGCATGTGTTGCACTAAAACCAACTGGGTGGTAAAGGATTTAGACTGAGGCAAGTGGTGGAGACTGTGTGACATGGTGGTCTATGTGATGGGAATGATAATCTTTGTGACTTAGTTAGAACATGGAAGTCTTGCCTTGGTCAATTAAGGACTTAACTTTGTGCGCCATTGAACTGAGCCTTACTGTACGACCACATGCCTGGTATGGGACGGGCCTAACTTAGTAAGTTATGGATTCTCGCATTGATGTTGGTGGATAGGTTAGGCTGTGTGACAGGGTGGAGATGTGACTACTTGGTGGTTGCATCGCGGACGATCGTCTTCCCTGTCCCGGTGTGTGTTATACCAATTCTATGTGAGCTGGTATAGCGGTTTGTAAGCACACTGGGAATGTCAATGTTTGAGATGAAGTTTCCGAACTGTTTTGTTACGATTGGTGCTTGCTACACTAGTTGTATCTTGTGGGTAAAGTGTACAACCTCTGCAGAGTGTTAAATCAATCTATTCGAATAGCGCGTCATGATCATGGACATGCTCGGGGATTTCACACGAGGGGTAGATTTTCATAAAATGTGGGAATGGGAGCTGTGTGACCTTAATCATATGGCTATGTGAAATAATCTGTTTAGCTGTGTGTCTTTGTGAAAACCATTGTTAAATTAGTATTGTCTATTTGTTTTGAATTATGCTTTTAATCTATTATTCGTATTCAATTGCAAATGTTGCTTTTATACAAAAGAACCACAGAAGCCTTTTCTTTGGAATAAGCCCGCATCTATACATTGCATTTCGTGGTATGATTTATAGCACGGTTGTGTACTCACGCTTGTTGTAAAACTTGCGCCCAAACCTACAGAAGAGGAGGAGTCTACGCCTGCTTTCGAGGAGGAGTTCGCTCAAGGCTGATCGTTCGTTAAGGTCTGGATCCTAGTCGGTTGCCTGTGGTGAATTGGTGGGATCTACGCTGGAGTTATTTCCGTTTCGCTGCTGTTTATTTCTCTGTTAGCCCTGCGTGGCTTAATAAGTGTAAACTCGACCATAAGGTCAAAATCCTTATTTGTTATTCAATTTAATCGTTTACTTTATTTATCGTTTGTGTGGATCGATATTTACCTATGTTAACCCTGTGTGCACTAGCGTGATCCTGGACTAGTGCAGTATACACAGAGGGTTCCAGAATCGTAATTCTGGGTCCCGACAACGATGTAGAGCGTTGTGAGTAATATCTTGTTAATCATGTTTGTTGATGCCTAGTATCATTCTTGGTTACCAGGTGGTGGTGAACCCTTGTGCTAGAGTGTTCGGCCTTTTGTCTTCTGTCTCACGGTTGAGGCAAGTGTAGATAGTAATAATGAGTTGCTTTATTTCATAATCGATGAATGCCATGGTTTAATGATGAAGCTTTATGTTTGATGATGTTGATGAACATTACTTGTTCATGATGAGGTGATATTGTGATTTCAATTTTGCATCATGACATACATTCTGTATCTTGGTCTACGTGGTAGTTAAGGATTGTTCCTTTGAGGTCCCCGTCATGCATTGGACGGGCATAGATCCTCATCATGCATTAAACGGGATTGGGTCCCCACACTCGTGGAGTGTGGGCATTGGATCCCTGTGCCTAGAGGGCACAGGCTTTGGGTATATATCGATGGATACACTACTCGGCATTACTGGTAATTGCAAAGAAGATGAAGAAAGAGCATCCATGACATGTTCATTGCATTTTTGCATAGAAGATGGATTTGTGATATATATATATATATATATATATATATATATATATATATATATATATATTGCTGTTGTTCACGATGGGATTGATTATCCCCATTGGCTGCTTATGATGTTATGATATTTATTACTATTGCACTTTGCTGAGTCGTGGACTCACTCTTGCTGTGTTGTGCTTTCTAGGTACCTCTCGAGGCAGCGGCATGCATGGGGAGAGGTAGACATGGTGCACTTCACATATACACAAACCACAACGATTAAACTAATTCAATTATCTACAATTCATGGTCTTGATGATTTCTTTAGATTCAAATTTGTGACCATCTTTCGTGGTGGATGTTTTTGATTATGATCATGGATGATCCATTTATGTTCTTAATACTTCGTCACTCAAGTTCATTTAATTTCATTTGATGGATTAGAAGGTTTGATTGAATTATTCTATTATCTTTATTGTTTGGTTGGTCAATGATGTTTTAGAGGTAGTTATTTGATCATTAGCTGCTTGAGCATAGTAATGTTGGATTGTTTTGGATTAGTTGTTAAAGAGGAGGCTTCATAAATTGATTAGTACTCAACTGATAGATGTTACGCTCTTGTTGAGTGATTATAGTCTGTGATACTGTTGATTATCAATTTTATGTCCTTTATGATTGAATGTTTGGTTGAATGTTTATTAAGATGTTGAAATTAGTTGAGTCATTAGAGTAGTTGGTGGCATCCTAGGCTCTATGTTGGGCTGGGGTGTTACAGCAACGACTCCTTCCACCTTAGGGGCAGTGGTTGATCCCTCGATTACTTCCGCTGTCGCCTCTACGACTGTAGGAGAGATGGCAGTAGGCTCCTTGACAGAAGTGCCCTCGGGGGCTAGAGGAGTTGGGCTAAGATCACAGAAAAAAAAAACACTTCAAAATTGTAGAAAACAAAAGGTAAATGCTATTCTTATGTTTTTGATTTTTTACATACCTTCGCTTCCTAGACTTGACCTTGAATCTAGAAGAAACCTTCCCTAAGGAAGATTTCTTCAACTTCTTGTCTTCGACTATGTCTGGTCGATATTTGAGTTGAGGGACCACCACGACTATGTTTGGTCAAGGGTCTTGAACAAAAACTACTGCTCCTTGAACTTCCTGCCCCTCCTGGTGATCGAAACCAGTTTCGACCACCTAAGGAGCATCACTTCCCTCGACCATGGGCTCTGCTGACGCAGCGGTGTCCTTCACAAAAGATATGAAGCTTCTCTAGTTCTCATTTGCTAGTCGCTTAATGAAGCCGTGAGATGCAGAGACTGAAAAAGTTTTTTCATCATAATAGAAGGATACCGTAGTCTTGGCGGCTTTTCGGGCTTCGAGCGCTTTACTTTTCTCCGCAGCAACTAATTCTGCAAAGAACTGGCTAACGGGGCTGGTCGGAGGGGGAGCATAGCTCGAGCCTACACCTTCCTTATCGGCGGCCTTCACCAAGCGACGCTTTTTGGCTGGAGGAGCTTTGCTCTCCTCCACCGCTTTTCCGACAACCATCAATTCGACCTCTTGGTCGTCTCGACGGTTTTCCATGACTACTTTCTACCAAAGTCAGAAAAGAAACCATATTTACTGGTCGATTTCTACGACTACGAGACCCTAAAGACGAAATCGATCTTTGATTACCTTTAGGCGGTTTTCTTTCTCCTTTGCGACCATATTTACTGGTCGATTTCTACGACTACGAGACCCTAAAGACGAAATCGATCTTTGATTACCTTTAGGCGGTTTTCTTTCTCCTTTGCGAATACCATCGCTAGGATTTGAGGAACCCTTTTGGTGGGGGTTGGAGCCTTCTCACAAACGAGTTTGAGTCGAGCGTTAATTTTTGCTTGCGGGAGATCTAGATAGGTAAATAAAAACATTCAACAATCGAGCTCGAAGTTAATAAAAAAGAAAGAGCTAAGTTGAAAATTTATTGACCCTTCTCAAAATCCCTAGTCGGATCCTTGTCTCTCGAGTACCTCCACATGGAGTGCACTCGTTTCTTCAGAGGTCTAATGCGGCGCATGATGGAATCTTTCACAACGTGCCATCCGGTAAGCCCCTCTTTCTTCAAGTCTTTGATGGCTCGAATGTAGGGGGCGATTCGGTCGAGGTCACTTGGAGGTGAATCCTAGGAAGAATTCTTCTCGACAGCCTTCCCTAGAAGGAGAGGCTGTCGTCCTTGGTCAGCTCCCAGTAGAACTACCTTTTCTTCCACCCTGGCCACGATGACCGGGTGAACATCTGGATGTACTCCTTCATCTTCCCATCGTGGAGCTTCAAACCACAGCTCCCCACGATCCTGGCCTATCTGCTCATCCCGTAGTAATACTGGAAGAGCTCTAGGTCCAATGGGATCCCCAGGTAAGCGTCACACAAATACATGAACAAGCTCAGTATTGTGATAGAATTGGGAACAAGGTTCACTAACTCCACCCTAAATTGCTCGAGTACGAGTGTGGGGAAGGGACGAGCGAGAAATCGAAGGCCATACTCGCAGTGCACCTAGAAGACTGGAATCTAACTAATCTCCCCTGACAGCCAATGTTGTCCGGTGAATTCAATCCACTTCATGAATTCCTTCTTCGGAATCTTCCCAGCGGTGACCAACGCTTTTATCTTCGCCTCATCCATCTTCGATTCAGCCAACTTAGAAGCGGTTTCGGCCATCTTCTCTAAGTGAGGAGTATTTGGGTTTGGAAAGATCTCAAGAGCATGTACGATTTGGTTGGCGGTGGAGAGAGAAACGGCTCGAAGAACAGTTGAAGCAAATGGGGAAAGTAAGAACCCTAAAATCACCGCCGTAGTAAGTTTTTATAGCCGCGCACTTGAGTCAGAGATCGTGGGAACTAACCAGTTGCCACCTCTTCGGGAACTGTTCTAATAGATAGGTCTGTGAGAGTCAATTGGGATTCTTAAAGTTGTCTGTTCGAGAAAACCGAGTATGTCTTTACAACTAATGTGAAATTACCTTCTTGACCAAGTCTATTTTTTTGTCGAATGAAATACCAGTTGAAAAGGTTTTTTGCTTTCGACTACCATCATTTTATGACTCCCCTGTAGTCGTAAGGACCTCTACGACCTCTTTCTCAAGTAAGTTGTTTTCACTTGAAGTTGGGGGCTAGATGATGAGGATATAAAAATCCTCATTTAAATTATTACTTATCTATAATTCTTATTATAGATATTAATATCTCCATACTGGTCTTAAATATACCCCTTATTACTAATAAGGGACAAGTCATGTTGTCCGACCACCCCATGGTCGTAAGTCTTTCTACGATCATGGCATAATAGTAAGTCTTCCTACGACTACCCTGCAGTCGTAAGATCTTCTATGACTTGCCTAGCTTTAACCGGCCTGGCCTCGATAACCCTATGATTAATAAAGCTTGCTGTCATGTGGGTCTAATTAATTAGGGAGTCATATACGTCGAGTTCGATACACACTGTAGTTAGCATACGTAGTTATCCTTGGTGATAACCAAGGTTGTAAAAATCGGCTCTAGGCGCCGCCTAGGCGTTCGGCCGGGAGAAGGCACCGCGATTTTCCCCCAGGTTGCGGGCTAGGCGAGAGGGCTGCCTTGGACCGGCTCGGTGGTCATAGCCGGTCCTCGACGGCATTGGGCGGCGCTAGGCGAGGAGGGCGCCGAGGTGGAAGTTAAAACCTGATGCGCCCAATGCCCCGACGGCCCAACCCATCCATTCGTCGCGCGCGCTAGGGTTTGGGCTCCCGCTGAATCGAGCTCGCCTCGCCGCCAAATTGAGCTCGCTGATGCTCCTCTGTCGCCGAATCGAGCTCACCTTTGCTCCTGTGCCGCCGAATCGAGGATTCGAGGTATGCCCCTCCCCTTTGCTCCTACACCGCTGACCTCCCCTCTCTGGTCCCCCTCCTGCGCTGCCGCCCTCCCCTCTACTCCCGTGCCACCGACCTCCCCTCTCTGGTCTCCCTTCTCGTGCCGCCGCCCTCCCCTCTCTTCTCCAGCGCTGCCGCCCTCGCCTCTCTTCCCGCTCCCCTCTCTGCTCTGATTCACCTCTCTTCTCCCATGCCGCCCCCTAGCACCGCTGCTTTGCTTGCTCTTTGCTCCCCCTAGCGCTGCTGCTCCGCTGCTCTTCCCCCCAGCTGCTACGCTGCTCTGCCCCCAGCGTGCGCTGCTGCTCTGCTGCTTGATGCCCCCCAGCGCTGTTAGTTTGTGAAGTGATGAAGTGAAGTGATGACTATGTTCCTGTTCTGACGAAGCTTGGTAATCCTGTACCCCCTTTTTTGCTTAGACACATGTATGGTAAATATACGACTAACCAACCGTGCCATTTCCCAGCCAAGAACGGATATTATGCTAGTCATGTGCCGATGGTTCGAGATGCTTTCTTTACTAATGAGTTGGATCGAATAGATTGTAAAGGATTATCGAAAAGTGATTATCGGAAGATTGGAGTCAAGCTCAGGGTGAGTCTATCGTATAGGCTTGTATTAAAATGTTTATTTGACTTGAAGATGACCCATAACATAATGCATTTCCTGGCCTCCCCTCTTGTTTGCTGTAGGACCTTGTTCCTTGCATTCTTGTCTCTTTTGACAAGGAGCAAATTATTGTTTTGTTTGGAGGGGAAAGGACTATGATGGAAGTGATGAGTGATGATTTTGTGAAGCTTGTATCAATTATGCTGTGATTTTGTGAAGTGATGACTGATGATGATATTGAAATGCTGAACTGCTGATATTGAAGTGATGAGTGAATCTAATGAAGGGATGAGTGATGATATTGATATTTTTCTTTGATAATTAATTTGAGTTGTGAATTGTCAATTGTGCTGTGATTCTGTGAAGCATTTATGTATGTTATTGTGTGATTTGTCAATTGCTTATGCGATATGTATGTTATTGTTGGTTTGTCATTTTGTGAAGATGTCATCCGTTGTCATCTTTGAGATGTGTGGCTGAATATGTTTCATACTTTCATTCATTCATCAATCATTCACACATTTGTTTCTCACACAATAGCAAGATAACTCATCATTGATTAAATATGTAGGTTTACATCATTATTTGACTACATACATGTTTACATCAAGCTCTTGGAGGGGAGATAATATATATGACTACGTCAAATTGTCCATGTCTTGCTTCTTCAGGTAATTTTCCTTCTATCTAGCTCAATTTTGATTCCTGATGCTTGCTCAATTCATCATATTATTCCTGTTGTGGGCTTATCTGCACCGTAGCCAAGTCGACCACCTGGGCGCCACCTAGTCGCCGCCTAGTCCGCCTAGGCGCTAGGCCCCAGGCCACCGCACGCCTAGTGCCTAGCACTTTCTTGAACCTTGGTGATAACTACACGTTCGCTTCTCTGTCTTCGACAATAACCGTCTGGCAACGTGGGGGACTTATCTCTCTGACAATAACCTCTATCAATGGTTCATTATTTGAAACGTTGGGACAACTCTTGGATTAGAGGAACTGCCACCTCCTCGTACACTATATATAGGCTGAAGTCAGAAGGCAGAGGGGACGACTGAGCAATCTAGAGCACAAGACATTAGACTTTAGTCTTCCTCTTGATGGTAATTAGTACTCTCAATACAATACAACAAGAGTATGGTTGTTATTTTCTTTAGAGAAGACCTGAACATGTATAAAATCCATGTATCTACTTTATGTATAGTTCCAATCGTAGGAGACCTCTCAATACAAACAATCATACGTAAGATCGGTTATAGATCACCGACAACTAGTTACTAATTAAATTGGAGCGCAACGCAGTGACAAAATTAAGATATTTTAACTAGTTTTCATTTTACGATTAGCTGTGTCAGATCCGGCTATCATAATACATTACACTGCATTAATATTTTAAACTAATTAATAATGGCCTAGGGTCGACTGTTGAATGAGACACTAACTAAATTAATTGTATTACTTAATCAGTTATTAGCATGGGCCCACAAGTAAATGTACATCCCAATCCCTAATTAAAATTTATTCCTAAGTTACTTATGGGTACAGAAGTCATACTAGTGGTGTTAACTGAATATTCATTTGACATGTTAATGCGTGGGTTCTATGGATCAAATACACAACAACAATTCCTAGTTAACATCAACTAAATTACATCTATTACGAATATGCGACCTAGTAGACCCAACTACACATCTAAAGATTATAGTTGCTAATCGACCATAGTTTTCAAAGTAAATCTACAAAGAAAGCGGGGAACTCTCCAATGAAACTGCACGGTCCTCTCCTCTTTCTCTCTCCCTCTCCATCTCCTCTCTTTCTCTTACTCTCTCTTCTCTCTCCCTTCATCTCTTCTTTTCTTTCATGGAGCTTCTGTCCCGAGCGAGCGAACAAATGGCGAGGAAATGGTGACAGCTGGCGCGTGCGCAGGATATAGCGCCCTAGTCGCTCAACAGTTGAGTGACTAGTAGCCGAAGAGACTACTCGCTCAAGTGTTGAGCGACTTGTCCACTTGTCGCTCCACCGTTGGACGACGAAGATCTAGTTGTTCAACTATTGGGCGACTACCATAAGTCGTCTAACGGTGAAGCGATAGATGATTATTTTTGTAAAATAAAAAAGATAAATATATTACTGTATTTCAGAATAAAAAATAAATTATTAAAAAAAATTCCAGCTCCACTGCTGGAGGAAAAATAATCCTATAGGACCTGGTCCACAATTCTATCAGTGTAGACCTATTCCACCGCGTGACACGTGTCTTTTCACGAATCTCAAAGCGTACAGCTCAATAAATCACTGATGTGAATTTTCACGAATTAAATACTGAAGACTAGCATGTCATACTTTGATATTCGTAAAAACATACGTATCACATAGTAAAATAGATCTACATTGATAGAATTATGGACCAGATTCTATGAAATTATTTTCCCCGCTGGAGTGCCCACCACGTATCCGGTTCTCCAACTGCACCAAACAAAAGGAAACGAAGACCCAGGTTACTCCCGACCGGTGGGCCCACATCCCCAGACCGTCGCGTGCGCGAGCCCGACCCAATCCTTACCGCCCATCTCCTCGGAACCCTACATCTAACGGCCCAGATCCCCGCACGCCCTCCTCCTCCGCCTTCTTTCTATAAAGCAAAAAAAATGCTTCTTCTCTTTCTCCCTCCAATCCTTCTTCCCCTCGTCCTCCCCGGAGCGCAGCGCGCACAAACCAGGCGCAACCAAATTCCCAGGGCCCCGTCGATCGACCGGGCTAGGGTTTCGTGAGAGATGCCGAAGAACAAGGGTAAGGGAGGCAAGAACCGCAAGCGCGGGAAGAACGAGGCGGACGACGAGAAGCGGGAGCTGGTGTTCAAGGAGGACGGGCAGGAGTACGCGCAGGTGACACGCATGCTCGGCAACGGCCGCTGCGAGGCGCAGTGCATCGACGGCACCAAGCGCCTCTGCCACATCCGGGGCAAGATGCACAAGAAGGTCTGGATCGCCGCCGGGGACATCGTCCTCGTCGGCCTCCGCGACTACCAGGACGACAAGGCCGACGTCATCCTCAAGTACATGAACGACGAGGCCAGGCTGCTCAAGGCCTACGGCGAGATCCCTGACAACGTCCGCCTCAACGAGGGCGTTGTCGACGAGGAGGACTCCACCGCGCATGACGACTACATCCAGTTCGAGGACGAGGACATCGACAAGATCTGATCTTGCCGTCCATCGCGTCTCTCCTCTGCCTCTGCCTCTGCCTCTGCATGTTCGGCGGCGATGGTATACAACAAACAATCGCTATTTGTTTCTGCTATTGTGATGATGATGATGGTACTGTTATACGCTTGTCCTTATGACTAGCCTATTTGTAACAAGATAATCGTGGTATTGTGATGTGTGTGACCTGCCTGAGACCTGTGTACAAAGATTGGGGCCGCTTCTGCCCAATAATCGTGGGTCCATGTGATGCTATAACAAGTACTGAAATCAAAATCGATCTCTTTATGTAATGGGTATGATCTAATTTTGTTCTAATCTTTTACGTGTTATATCAATCTCTGTTGTTCCCCTGTATTGATTTGGGTTGCTGCGTTCTGGTTATTGTTGGCCCTGTAACATATGGGATCGGGGAATTGTACGATTTTGATTTATTCATTGTTTGTTCGATTAGTAACGGCTTGAGAGGGATCACATATGTTCCTTGGATTTGGATTTTGCTATTGGGGGAATTCCTTTTGAATTTTGAGAGCATGATTCTCTCCCCATTTTGGAGATTAG
The DNA here is from genome assembly GCA_036346255.1 of Ampelocalamus luodianensis. Classification (NCBI taxonomy): domain Eukaryota; kingdom Viridiplantae; phylum Streptophyta; class Magnoliopsida; order Poales; family Poaceae; genus Ampelocalamus; species Ampelocalamus luodianensis. The sequence continues at coordinate 71,694,689 of CM070620.1, read as the reverse complement.
ATGATAATTCAATGCAATGTGACAATTAGGGAGCATTGCCCTTCTGTTTTAACTGACTGGTGCTTTTACATAAGGTTGAACTGTGCTTCTGAGGTAGTAACTCACAAGGGTGTTGAATCCACTTCGCATTGCTCTGGTCTAGGTGCTTGTACTCTATGTTGCTAAGTTGGACATTTCTGTTTGGTTTATTGCTCTGATGTGAGAGTTTAGGCGTTCATAGGGTAATGGGTGTGCCATCTGTTCTGTTGTGACTTTCTATCTTCGTTTATCCTATTGGTGTTTCAAGCTGTTCTGTAATTAACTATGAGTAATTGTTGCTATCATGTCGCTTGTGTTGTTCGTGACTAACAATCTCTGATGTTTTTATATTGTGGTTATCGTGTGATTCTTGATATCTGTGAGCCCCCCCCTTTTTTTTTCTTTCTGGTTTTGTAGTAGTCATGATATAGCTATAAATATTAAATGATTGATCTGATGGATAATTCTAATTGGTCCTTCACTTCTGTTCTGTGTGTAATTTTAGTGCAGACATCTTGATCACTTATTTTGTGGATTTAATGTATCATTGATGATTAGGTCAGTAGCAAAGCTGCTGTATGCTGTTTTGCTTCTGTTTGTGATTTTAGTCGAAGTGCATGGAATTGTACCGTTTGTTTCCTTGATGTGGTGTAACAAAAGCAGCCAATCTGTACCATAGTCTCAGATATGTCTCTAGACTGAGATAAGCGTTTTTTTACCAGATGGAAGCGGAATAAAGATAAAGTAACTGAATTGCTGTAGGACAGAATTGTGGAATAGATAGAATGATCTGTTTGACTACTATGTCTGCAATATTGGGGGCATATATTTGCTTGGTTTTGTTCCTATTGCATTTGGCAAGAATGTTATGATTGCATTTGGCATCCTTCACCAATGGTTTTATTCCTATTGCTTTGAATAACTCCTTTGTCGAGATTAGTCATGAGTCATGACTGTTTTTCCCTTCAGTTAATATGTTGTTTCTGATGCTATTATTTTGCTTGAAGAAACTGTGCTCAATTAAACATGGCTCAAGCAGTATATGTTCTGTCTGCCCTTTTGGATTGCAAGAGGAAATCAGAATCCTTTTTTTTTCGATGAAGGAAATCAGAATCCTGATTAATGCTATTTGAGATTCATTTGATTGAATACATTAGCTCTTGTTCATACTGTATGAGGGAGGATTGAGGAGGTGTTCTCACGCATTTCAACTTTTTCAAGTTTAACATGTATTAAAAGATTGTAGTCGAATACTTGATTTGAGGTGGCACCACACTACTAGAGGTGTTACCTGCAACCAATAATTTCTTTTGCGAGATGAGAAACTGAGGGATTGCTTCTTATCAATTCGCTTTCGTCCGTGATTGCTTTGAATAACTCCTTTTGTGCTATATTCCCTGGAATATTTACTTTCTGTACCTCATGCTTGCTGCTTTGTCATTGTGCAATTATAGATGGATTGAGCTTGGTGGGTTCGGGCTAAGGAATACCATCGTTTGGCCACCATGATGTACTCCATCTTATTTTTCGTTGAGTTGATTACAGAAGAAATTCTCCTCACGTATCATAGCCTGTTCTGGTTTCCATTTTCTCTCTTTTTGTTATGACTTGTAGGATGATATTTTGTGCAACTTGAAGAAAAATGCCAGTCGCACATGGAACCTTTTGGCATTGCTTGTTCTCCCTTTTAAATATGGGAAAAAAATTATTTGCTATTGCAAAGTGATATTTCCCTTACATACCATTGTAAAATCGATACATTGTCCTTTTATGCTACAGTCGTCAACTCCGTTAGATTTTACCCGTCAACTTTTTTCCAAAATACCCATATTATTGTTATTTTCTTTTTCTCTCTTTTTCTTTCAACAAAAGTATTTTAGAAAAAGTTGATGGAAAAAATTTAACGGAGGTGATGACAGTTGCATAAAAGGGTATATTTCTTTTGGAAAAAGTCTATTTGACACTCCTGAACTCTTGTAAAAGTCTGGATTTCAACATTCAACTTTAAAACCGGATGTTTGACCCCTTCACGTATTAATACCGGACAAATTACCCCTCCAAGACATTTGGAGCCAGTTTTAACTTATGTAGCGTCTACATGGACATATGTAACTGATTTTGCGTCCACATCTACGTTCATCTCAACACCCAACTCCTCCTTCCACCTCCTTCCCTCTCATCTCCCTCTCGATGCCTATGCCCATGTCCTATCTCGCAACGCTTGCACCCACGTCCCTTCCTGTGACCCCTGGTTCCTCATGCTCTTCGACTAGCCGCACCCGACCTTCGTCTTTGACACCGCCGAGTGCTCCTAGAACCCTTGTCGCGCTGTGCTGGGGTCCTGTTGCCACATCTGGCAACCTAGTTGTCAGGATTCAGATTTACACATCTGAAACCCTCTGTGTATTATGAACTAGTCCCAGATCAGTAGCTAGCTCACACAGTGAAATATTAATGAGATACCATTCATTCAACGGTTTAACTAAAAAGATAGCAAAATAATAAATAGTAATAATAACTGGACTTTATAGTCAATGTTTACTTAACTTGCCACGCAAGGCTTAAGACACAAATAAACTCTTGCAACAGAAAGAAAACTTGGAGTGGCCATTCAACATACCCATAGGCAATTGAGTGGAGAACACACCTTAATTCGCAAAACCTTCAAAGAACTCATCTTCGTAGAACTCTTGAGCAGCTTGATTTTCTTCAACTAAGCAGCAAAGTTTAAAGTTGTGAGTACATAAAGTACTCAGCAAGTCGAAGGGAACAAAATGCAATTATTATTCATGCAAGGTTTGAACAAAGGAACAAATGTACGATTCTTTTACAGAAAGCATATACTGACAGTAAATATAGTAAATAGATTGCAAAGTATAATTTAAAAGACAATAAATAAATAACGTAAACAATTTCTTTAGAACAACAGTGAACTTCTCATTCACTTCCCAACCAAACCACCAAGTGAATACCTCATCTACCAAGCGAATATCATATTCACCAAGTGAACTTCCCATTCACCTTCCGACCATTTTTTATAAAAGCTCTACCTCTCGTGGAAAATCCCCGAGCATTGTCCATAACCAGAGACACGGCTGTTTAAACAGTTTTACTCTGTAGAGGTTGTAAAACTTTACCCACAAGAGATAAATCAACCAATAATATCCGTTCACACACTTCTATAGATGCGCAACTAAGTGATTATAACAAGGCCTTTACAATGCTCCTTCTTAACCTAGTTCTACCAGTAAGGATTCAACACTAAATGTCTTTCCAACCAGACAGGGCCCCTCTCTTGCGCCATTATGAGAATATGTCCATCCCATAATTCACACTTCCAAAACAGAACCAAAATTGAGATATTGCTAATTAGTTAACCAGGTCTATCCCATACTGGACATGTGGTTGTACGATATGGCCCGGTTCAATGGCACACAAGATCAAGTCCTTGACAATTACTTAGGCGAGTCTACCTCATCCCAACAATGTGCAACTTGCACCCCTTTTATTGTACGATCGCTTGCTTGAGCGGAAATCATTTTGTTCAACCAAGACCAATGACATATCCTGTCATGGCACAATAATTTTAACAACAGTGGCGATACACAACAATTTCATATCTCATTAAGTCAAATTAACATTATTGAACACGTGATATGAGCCCATCGTATAACTAAGCATGACTAAGTATCTCTATGATACCCATGTTGGTGAAACAAATATGTCCAACTAGTAATGACCATCCTATGGTGACAAATGATTCATGGTATTTAAATAATCAATGGAGACATAATCACAAATAGGTGATTAACTATTTCCAAAAGCAGTTAATATAAAATTAGCATGCGATTTAATATAAAACAAGATACTTTTGAAAACATGAGTTCAATATGATCAATCAATTATGACTTGCCTTGGCTTTGCTCAGTTACCACACTTGAATCTTCAAAACTTGCTCCTACTCTTGCTCCTTGAAATAGATCGTCTAAACAAGAGAGAAAATAACATACAAAACACAAATAAATCCAAAAAAATCAAATAAAATATAAAAACAACAAAACCAACTCTAAAAGAAAGAGCTTGATTTTATACAAATTTAGGAATTTAAACAGATTGAATCAGAGTTTGAACGAATGAAAACAGACTATCGGAAGATTTGTCGGAAAAGGAAAAAGAGAGAGAAGAATATTCTCAGGAAATTTCTTTGGCTGAAAAAGAAAAAAAAAAGAAAAAGACACTAACAAGTGGGGCCCACTTGTGAGGGAGAGATTGACATGTGGGACCGAGGTGGAAGAGAGAGAAAGAGAGAGATAGGGAAGCATGCTAACAAAGGGGCCCACATGTAAGGGAGAGAGAGAGGATAGAGAAGGAGCAAGGGGAAAACAGAGGAGGCACTGGCGGTGGCTTGGCGCATGGTGGACGACAGCGAGGGAGCAGTGGACGACGGCGAAAATGGAACCTCGACGACACGGTGAAGGTTTGGGCGGCAGCGACGACGACAGAAAAGGAGGCTAGGGTGCGAGGCGAAAATGGTGGCTTGGCGGCGCCCTGAGAAAACAGAGGGGAGTGCGGGCTTGGCGACAACGAGAGGAACACGAAGGCACGAACGGGGCGACCGGAGGATGACGAGAATGGTAGCACGACGATGACCGACAGCGGAGACGAAGGGCGGTGAGAACAGGGCACCACAGTGGTGGAGAAGCGACGGAAGGGAGGGGACCAGAAGAGGAATGCAAGGGACATGAGATGGCATGCACGAGGATGCAAGGGAGCTCACTGATGGTGAGATTGGCGATGCTGGCAACGGAAGGAGTTAAAGGGGGAAGGTGGCAACAACAACTCGTGATGTTCCCGAGACAAAGAAGGGAGAACTAGCTAGAACACGGCGAGGCGAAGCCAATGTTGGTGACGACATGGATAGAGAGCCATGGATAGTAATGGAATGGTTGAGATCCAGTGAGATAGAGATGAAATCGGCGAGGGCGACTTAGGGCATCGGGAGAGGAGATCGGTGAAAGAATTTCAATGCAGGCGGCGTACTTTCAAAGGCCCAGGAAGGGAGGATTTGGATTGAGAACAGCAGCAAGGCTGGCTCAGACATGGACAAGAGCAGGGAGTCATTTGCGAGGAGGGAGGAAGAAGGCGCTAATGAGGCAAGCCCAAAGAACAGAGAGAAAGAGGGTGAGGCAGGCGCGGCTGGCTTGGGCCGGTGTGGGAGAAAAAGGGAGCAGGCCAAGGCTGCTAGGCCTGGGAAGAAAAGAAACAGTCTGGGAAGGAAAAGGGATTTCAGCCCAAAGGAAAATCGAGAAAAAGAAGATTTCCAAATTTCAGAAAAAGGAATAAATAAAACTGAGCTCAAAGAAATAGCCAATAAACTTCAAAAAATTCAAGAAAATACTCTCAAACTCAAGGAACCCAAATAAAATGGTTTTGAATTTAATTGAAATTTAAATTAGTCACATTAAATGTTTTTTGAATTTTAAAAATTCAAATTAAGGTTTGACTTAAGCAAGAAAATTCAAATAGTTATTTTTATTTTTAAAGGCTTAAAAAAAACTCCAAATTTGGGATGTTACACTCATCCTCTACCATGCGCTGGCCACGCCCGTGCTAGTTGGTGATATGCTCTAGAGGTGATCATGGAGATGATTGTGTCACATCTATGTTTATGATTGATAGAATATGTTCCTTGGATGAATTATCATTTATGAAGATTAACAAGTATATGACTTGTTGGTGAAGCTCATTGATAGTTATACTGTGGTATTCTAAAAGTATCCCTGGACAGATGCCAATGGTCGGGACACTATCGGCTTATCTACTAGCACATGTATTGATTGATGACCTTGTTTCACCGGTCATAGATATGGGGACATTGAATCAATAATGTGAGCACATGTTAGAGAACATGGTATTGGATTGACCTACCTTAAGACACTATTGAGATTGTTATAATTTTACGTATCATTTGTTGGTCTCAAGCAATGATAATGTATAATCCTAAGATATGAAGTCAAAAAAAATTCTTAGACATGAGATCAACATGGTTTTCTACATATGTAATAGTACACTTAGGGGTTGCCAAACACTACTTCGTAACTTGGTAGTTATAAAGGTACCTTTCGGGTATGCTATGAAACATGTAGATGGATGTGACTGGTCGGATATGGGATTTGTCCCTCCTAACATAACAGGAGAGATATCTCTAGGCTCCTCGATGTGGTCGGATAAAGAAAGTACATGGACGTGCCACTGGTGGTCAAAGAGACGATCACACAAAGTTTATCCGTCACTAGATCGAGAAAGTATTGAACAGTCTATGGATGACAAATATCTCACCTGCAGTTCGACCAGACATCGTGAGGCGAAAGGAGTATACACAAGTAGGTTGTTCAGTCCGACCAGATATGAACTGGTCGTATAGAGATATGGGACTGGTCGTGAGCTGCTCGTACATGATCACAAACTAGTCGACAAATTAGTCGTAAGGTGTTACAAACTGGTCATGACTAAACGCGAATTGGTCGTATGGAGATACGAACTAGTTGTAAGTGATGAGGATCTGATCGCAGATCATATTGCATAAGGTTTGTCCGATATAATATTTATGTGTATTCGGAAGTCGTTATGTCCTGCTAGGAAGCGCTACCGACTTGTGGTTGGAAAGGAGTTTCCGAGTCACAACCAATTACGCATGAACCTACAGGGTCACACACTTAACAGGTTGGAACAAAGTAATTCAAACAAGATCTGTTATGGGCTCTTTATAAGGGGATGCATGGGGGCTATTGGGACGTGAGAGTTGCACCACCGAAACCCTAGCCACCATCTCCCCGAAGGCCCTACCGTATGTGCTGGTGCTAGCACATTGCTGTATAGCGTTCTATCTCTGGATGTGTGGATACCATAGAGGCATTGCTACGATTGTGGCTGTGCTGATCGAGAATGATCCGTGGCCTATGCAAGGAACGTGATAGGTTGCTGGAGGAGGCGATCAGAATCAAGGATGTTGAACTATCGACTACGACCACTACATCGACGTGCCTGACGTTGGATCAGGTTGCTCTAACTCTTCTTCCACTGCACTGCACGTTTAGTGCTAACAATCTATGATCTCTTACTTGCATGACATCCTGGTTTATGTGGTAGATTTTTGAAATTACATGCTAGTTTAGCCTACTCGTATCCCTTCAATGTTGACCATCGCCAACCCACTCACCGACAAATCACACGCGCTCCCCATGCCGCTGTAGGGCCAGGGCGTACTATAACTCCTCACCATTGCCATGTATGGCTTCCCCTCCCACGTGGCTCTATTTATGGGTGAGCTCCCGGACCTCACACGGCTTGCTACCCACATTGCACATGATGCAGGTGTTGGCCTCGCCGGAGCTCACGCAGACGATGAGGTGGTCACTGTTCCCGATGCAGTTGATGTTAGCTTTCTTGCCATAGAACCCATGCAACATGGCGAGCGGCATGATGGCCACCTATCGCCATGCAGTGAATTGCCACACCTGCAGGCTCGCCGTGTCATGATGCTTCAAGAGCACGATGACATAGGCGATGTTGTTGCAGGTCACGATGTTGATGGAGTACTCAAAATACACAAGGAGTATGCAAGGGAGCTTGGTGAACATGCGGCTCGTCGTGTCATAGGCTTGCACAGTGCCCGAGTGCTTAGGAAGTAGGTCATGATGTCACTGTCGTCGTGCTCGAATGGCTTTGACATGCTACGCAGCATTTTGGATATCACCACGTCACCTGACTTGCTTAAGAAGTAGACCGTGTCGTTGCCGCCAGGACCAAGCATGTTCGGCAATGAGGCCTCGAACCTCTGGGTAAGCACCACGGGGCCCACCCCATGAGTTCTTGGACGAGTCAAACACTACGATGGATAGGTCTGGGAGCTCGGCCCTAAAAAATGGCATGCGAGAGGCGGAGTCATACATGCCACTAGCATGGAGTTGCGGTGTGCCCTAGCCCTACGACGGGGAGGGGGGAGCGGGACGTTCCAGTGAGCAGGTTGGCGATGATGAGTGCGCCCGTGGCTGACGCATGGTAGAGAATGAGGCCGCTTCATGCTGCCATAGACATGGATCCCGGTGCGGCGCGACACGATAGAAGTTTGCAGCCAAGTGCCTCATGCACCACCGGCTCTACAGATCCACCCATAGAAGTGCTTTGTTCTCCCCTTGTTGTAGCTGGTTTGTTGCACTCAATAGGCCCGCATGGTGATCATGTATGACGCATACGTTAGGACGGCCTTGTACAACATAGATATTTACATCCCTAAGAAACTACAGCCAACTATCTGTGTTCGTGCTTTCAACGAATGCGAAGGTCACGGGAAGAACTTGATTGTTCCTGTCCGTCGCTGTTGCAGTTAGTATCTGACCCTTGTACTTTTCAATCAGAAATGTGTCATCCACGCACAACATTGGAGACAATGTTAGAATGCATTGATGTATGGACCAAAGTGAAGAATGTTTGCTTCAGTACCCTCTTTTGCTCCCATCGCGGATGTACGCCATCTTGAATGTCGACATGAGTTCCGGAATTTCTGCTTTGTATGACTCTGAGTTGGCTGGGGAGGTTGTGGTAAGAGTCCTCGAATGTACCGAATCTTGATTTCAGTGCCTTCAGCTTTGCCCTCCATGCCTTTGCATAGCTGATTATATACCGAAACCTTGTCTCTATAACCAGAATGATGGATCGTGGCCCAAAATATAGATTATCTATGATCTCACCATACATGATGTTTGTGATTGATAGGTTCTTGTGGGATTACGTTGATTCAGCGATGATACATGTGTGGGGGACTACTATAGAGTATTTCCAGTAGGTGTTCCACTTAGGCTGGAATGTATGCACTCACTAGGGGCATCCCTCTATGTCGTACTTCATATTGTAGCATCTGGGGTTGGACCTCACTATCGTGAATGTACACCGCTCAAACAAGGCCCAAAATTTAATAGCCTCCTGCACGACCTCCTTGCATTTGTATGCGGCCCCTTATCTGACCTTGTTTTGGTCATACTCCCACGGTACACGGGCGCCTTCGTTAACGCCGAGGTTGTCAAACCGGTATGTGTTCCACTCGGATGGAACCGTCTGCTATGCAACACCATCCTCCTCATCAGATCCTTCATCTTCTGACAATGCTTGGTAGTCCTAGTCTTCAAGGTCCATCCTTTCAACTAGGGCTTCAATTTCCTCACTTTCGTCAGCAATCCCACTAGCTTGCCTGACGGAAGGACCTCCTTCCTCACGGTCTTCATCAACCACATCAAGCACTCCCTGACCTCCTACCGCGATGGAGTCCCCAACTAATTCTTTGGCATCATCACCGCGTGCTTGTTCAGCCGCTGATGTAGGAATGGCCTTGGCATATGCCTGGGCTAGAAGGACCAAATCCCACCCTTCTCTCTCCAGACCTACAAAAGACTGCCATGACATAGTTCCCTTGAACTGCATTAACTGCCAATATATGCCCTGTTGTGCTTGGTTGACAAGGCAACTCAATTTCAGATCATATACAACATTGTCCAAGTCGAATGTGTGGTACAACCACTCCATCATAGCGCCCTATGTGCGCTGCTCTACTGATTGAAAATAACGCAAATCAATCCCCTTGGGACCCTCCGGAATAGTCCCCTGACCATAGTAAATTTTGAAATTGGTTGCACCCGACATATTTGACATACTGCATCATGAACAAGATTTTCACGATTAACAACATATCTAAGACTAAACTACCCATCGAAAAGGACTATCTAAACATACTACACTACGCAACCATAGATCTAAAACTACATAATCCATTAAGTTGAAAAAATTACCTCAAAAGCGGACGACTGAACGGGCAGCGCTTCGCTAGCTCCTTTCCTCCCCTTTACTCCTCTCTACCCCTCTTACTGCCCTCCCCTCTTTCTCTTTTTTCTGAATGAAAGTGAGTTTTTCCCGAATTTTGGGGTTTTGAGGCCTTTTATACTGGAGATTGTTTCACCATTTGGAATGGCGACATGGACTTGCGGGATCTGGGATCCCTGTCGCTATTTCGAATGATGATTTGCCTAAATTTTAATATTAAAAAACTCACCCCGCATCCCGAACCCCATCACTACAAAAGCCCACCCAATCAACTAAATTCCATGCCTCTGTCTTCTAACCTACTCTCTTCTAACTTGCTTACACTTGTCTCACGACTCACTTGGTGCCATGTCTCAGTTGTCTAGTTCAATGAGCCGAAGAGCGGTGGCGCTGGTGAGTGCAAGGCGCGTGAACTGCTCAAATAACGGCGTCCAGGCAAATGTCTTGTACTCCAACAATGAAGAGAACAGGTGGTGTGTGTTCTACAAGTGTCTCTATTTTCTCGATAAGTTCGATTTCCGCGAATACTGGTATTTGGTTTTTGGGTTTGTTTGTCACTTCTTTTTCACTATGCGGTGTGGTTCTCAAGCCGGCGATTGCCAATACTTTCAATGAGAGGACTCTATTGGTGCCATGGTCGAAAGAGTAGTTGAACGTCCGCATGTAGTTCCATATGGTCCAATGGTGAACATGCCACGTGCAGACGAGCGCTTTGACAAGATTCTTGACCATTTGAAGTGGCTCGAGAAACTTATGTGTGTATATCCTTCTGGTAGTGTGATCAACATGTATTAAGTAGTGGTGGTTGTCTGCATCCGAGATTCATGTATCAACGATGTTGTATGCTTTTTATGGATTACAAGAAGTCTCTAACTTTTGGCAATTGGGTTTGTATGAACGTAACATCACAAGGGATTCACGTATGAACTTCGGTATTTGACTTGTCACACCACCTTCTCAGACCGAAAAGGCCGCACGCTACCTTTTAAGACAGAAATGACCGCGCACTGTTAAGGAACACACTGCCACCTTTGTGGACCGAAAGTACAGCACACTGCGATGCTACCTTTTCAGACTAAAATGACCACATTCTACCACGACACCTTTTCAGAACAAAAAGAAAACACTAGGCCACACCACCTTTCAGACCAAAAAGATCGCACACTGTGAGGCCACGCATTTCAACCTTTGCAGACAGAAATGATTGCACACTGTTAGGGCACACACTGCCATGTTTGCGAACCTAGAGGACAACACACTGCGATGCTACCTTTTCAGACTGAAATGACCGTACTCTGTCATGACACCTTTTCCGAACGAAAAGACAACACTAGGCCACACCACCTTTTTAGACCAAAAAAGCCGCACACTGTCAGGACACAGACTTCCACCTTTGCAGACAAAAAAGAAAGCATATTACGACGCTACCTTTTCAGACTGAAATGACCACACTTTACCACGACACCTTTTCATACTGAAAAGACAACACAATGCGACACTACCTTTTCGTACCGAAATGACCACACTTCGCCTCGCCACCTTTTTAGATCGATGTCTTTGCACTTCTCCTTCCACCCTCAGCACTACACCGGATCCGCTCATAAAAGGAGGGAGAAGAAAGCTGGGGGAAAACACTACACCACCATACCCAATACTACAATCCAACTTGGTTCACACAACAGAGAGGAAGGAGATGTCCGACTTGTCGTTGAACCTCTACGCGAAGATATTGCGAAAGCGCAAGTGGCTTGCTGAGAGGGCTAAACCCTACCCCGATTGTTCTACGAAAGATGCGTCGGTACCACCGGAGTTCCCACTCCCGCAATGTATGCGAAGAACCGACAAAGATCATTCAGTCCACACACCCGGCAACCGTTACCCAGGTGTACTACACGTGTGGGAACATCCTCATAGGAGAATCTTATACATTTTTAACATGTTATGTTGCATTCCACATATCCCTAACTTCATGCGCGCATAATAGCAACCAGAGATGCGATGCAACTTCTTCCAATGGATCGACGGCCCGGATATGTACGACAGGGCGTTTGTTGAGCAGAAGTACATGTTCAACTATAAGAAGTGAGCTGAGACTTTCGAATGCTGCAAACCTTACGTACCCGACTCTATTGGAAAGGCACCGGAGGAGCCTAGGAAAGCTGGGGTGGTGGTGGTGGACTCCCAAAGAGGAAGCTGAGTACGACCGGGCTGAGCGCGCGATGGACAAGGGAAAGGCTCTTACTAGTGAGACCGATAGCTGTCCTAGCGCTCTCCGTCGTTCGGGCGCACTCCATATCGAAGAGGTGAGTTAGGTTAAATTTGCATCCTGATTATTGATTTGGTCCTATGTTCTTCTATCCTAACATCATTCAATCGTCCAGTCTGTCTCACAGAACATGGCTGACTTCGAGACTGGCCACCGCCGTGGGTAGTCTAGAGACAAGGGGAAGGGACCGATGGGCCGCTAGGACTAATCGACTTCATTCCAATCAACCTTTTTTTTCCGATTCCAAGAAGGCGTACATGTATCATAGGTGTATTTCGGTTCATTGATTCGTGCATATTGTCGTTTCTAATGTAGGTAACCAAACCCAATGCGCTATGAAATTTACAATTAAATTATGAAGTCTTTCATACGTAAATCTTTTCTTCTAAATATTTCGACTATTAAATATTACGTAATCTTTTCCCAAAGGAATCGGTTCCATGAATAATACAATTGGGACAACAACGTGCATGGCAACCCTAATCCCAAATATTTTTTTTATTTCGCTCGGCTACTTGTGTTATTGCGCTGACGATCTCGCATTCTTTACCTCATATTACATTATATTCTCTAATTTTGGATTCTGAACTATGTGGACACTTAAAAATTACCAAAAAATTCCCTAAAAATTACTAAATTTTTAGACTGAATTATGTATACACAAATTAAAAAAAACAAACAAACAGGCTCCTGTCACTAGTTGGACTGGCGACAATAGCCTATATTTGTTGTTTTTTTTTTTACTATTTAGTTTTGTATTTTTGAACTAATATTATTTCAAAAAAAAAAATCAAAATCTGTGTGCTGCCTCTGGATCGGGAAGGAGGAGGAAGGGGGCTGATGCTGCCGAAAGGAAGAAGACAAGACAAGGGCAAATCGGTATTTGCATATTTTCTTCACGCGGCTCGACTAGTCAACAACGTCAAATAAGCACAACATTTTAATTTTAGGAAAATGCTACTTTCGAATCAGCATCCGAAACTCGCGGTGGCATAAAAAAATTCGCACGTCCCTATGGCAATTATTCACGCGTAGCAAGCATATTTTGCCACTTGGTTGCTGACCTGTGGATGCTTCCTGTCCCGGGCTCTGTTCGCGCCTAGAACCTGCCAGCCAGTGTGGGTGGGTGTGGGGGTGGTCTCATCTGGCGGCAATGAATCCCTAATCTGATTGAAGGTATGAGAATGTATGCGCCCAAGCTTCTTCTGTGCTGTCTGAAAATGTTCTAATATAGTACACAGTACTAAATTGGAATAAATTTGTGGCATGTTATTTGATCCTAGGCCGCTGTTTCTCACTATCTTATTTTACGATTTGTTCTCATTTTATAGTGCATCATCCCCCGTCATTCTTAAATTTACCTTAGTCTTCCAAAAGAAAAAATCTACCTGTCATCATTTTCCCCCATTGCTTCCTTTCAACTGCAGGATTGTCTGATGCACTCATTTTTAAATTGCTTGGGAGAATTGTTTTTACATATTTTTCTGCAGCTCTTGGAAAAAAAGCCCATTTTCCAAAAAAAACAATAAAAAGTTGGGCTTTGTGAATTCGGGCCGATTCTTTGCAAACGTCAGGGCACGAACGAAAAATTGAAGCCCAAATAGGCTTAAAACCTTTTCCCCAGACAATGCCAAAGTTGCGTGGCTGAGAAATTAAACGTCGAAGTCTTCTTTTTTGGCAGAGTAAGAATTAAACATCAAAGTTACGAGTGTTACTAACTTACTAAACTACTATACGCTACACTACTTGATACATTCTCTCTCGAGACCAGAAAGTGAACGACACAAGTGAATATGTGAAGAATAAACTATGAAGAAGAAACAGCGCTTCTATCAGTTAAACATTGTGTAGTAACACCTATCATCATTTTTGTTTGTATAACAATAAGAAATGTATAATAATAACAAATAATTATATAAAAAATACTTATGTGTAAATTATATTATATGAGAGTCTTCCGACATTGACCACGACAAAATATACTGAAAACTCTTCGTTTAGTCTCCCAACATTGACCTCAAGGTGAGTCTTGAGAAGGCGAGAGCCCTCATAACAACCTTGCCAACATGTGGTGTGTTTATTCGCAGAGTTATCCCATCTTATGACCTCTCTACTCCCTAAATCTTATGCATCCTCTTTTTATCCAATGGTTAACTGCAGCTAAATATATGTTTTGGCCACATATCTACCATCTTAAATATATAAGTTGGTAATGGTGGTGGTGGTGGTGCGTGTCTGGACCGAATATGCAAATATGGACGCTATGTGTATTCCGAACTAGTCTCATGATCAGTAGCTAACTCACACAATGACAACATCGATGAAAATCATATCCATATAACGAGATAGCCAAGAAATAGGCAAAATATTATTAAATAGAGGCAACGAACCATATGGAAAAAGTTTATAAAGTTTATCACGCAGAGCTTAAAAGAGAAACAGAGTTCTTACAGCGGAACTAAGATAACTTGTGGTGGCCATCCAATATACCCATAGGCAATCGAGTGAGGAGCGTATTGTCATGACCACCTCGGAATGCACTAAGAGGATCTCCTAGGACCTCAAGTTTAAAACAAAATAATATATAAGTACTTTTGATTTGAAAAGGGGAGATCGTGAGCACCAACTCACTCCCAAAACCACTCGTGGGAGATCCTGATCGCACCCACGTCCAGGACCACCCCCACTACCACCCTAGAGCACCCACTCTAGGACGTCCGAGGCACCTACCCCGAGCACCCTGGACCATCCAAACAGAATCTAATGGTCCTAGAGAGGGGAAGGTGCGCACTAGATCTAACGGATGAGATTCAAAGGGGGCGGAGGATCTAACGGCGGAGATCCAGGAAAGAGGTCCAAGGCTAAGAAACTCAAGGAAAAAATGTACAAGGGAGATCCTGACGGTTAAGATCTACAAATGGGAGGTCCTGACGGTCAAGATCTACAAAGGGGAGGTCCAAAGGATAAAGGGATCGGGTCCAAGAGAAGGTCGAGAAGAGAAAAAACTAGGCTAAGAGACACACAAGGCAAACAACGAAAAAGTACCAAAAGCCAAAGAACACCATAGAACTCCAGCAACGAACAAAAGCTAAAAGACTTTAGTTGTAGTTAAGTTAATTCAAGTTAAACCTCCAATAATTTCAAAGCTCCAGGTTAAGCTTGAGCAAACGAATAAATCAAATGGTTACTTTTTAGGTTTTGAAATCCGGCAAGAACTTTAAGACAAAACGGGACGTTACAAACCTCCACCCCTTAAAGGGAATCTAGACCCTGAGATTCAGGCTAACTCGAGAATAGGTACGGGAACTCCTTCTTGAGGTCCTCTTCACGTTCCCATGTTGCTTCTGCCTCTGTGTGGTTGCTCCACTACACTTTGCAAAGTTTGATGGTCTTGGTTCTTGTGACTCGTTCAGACACGTTCAAGATCTTGATAGGCTTCTCTTGATAAGTGAGGTCTTCTTGGAGGTCCAGGGCTTTCAAGGACATCTGCTCCTCAGGCACTCGCAAGCACTTCTTCAATTGCAATACATGAAAGACATTGTGCACTCCAGTCAGCTGAGGAGGGAGATCTATCTTGTAGGCAACTTCTCCTCTTCAGGCAAGGATTGGAAAAGGTCAAATGAATCTTGGTGCAAGCTTCCCACTAACTCTGAAATGGTGCATTCCTTTGAGAGGTGACACTTTGAGGTACATTTGATCTGCAGGTGCAAAAGCCAGATCTCTACGCCTATTGTCGGCATAGCTTTTCTTTGGGTTTGAGCAGTTTTCAACTTCTCCCTTATTGATCTCAATTGGTCTTCGGCCTCTTTTAAGAGATCTGGTCCAAGAACCCGTCCTTCGCAAGATTCTGACTAGTACAAAGGTGTTCTACACTTCCTCCCATAAAGAGCTTCAAATGGTGACATTTGGAGACTTGCTTGGTAACTGTTGTTGTAAGAGAACTCAACATAGGGCAACATTCGATCCCAACTAGTTTGCTTTTCGAGAGCACAAGCTCTCAACATGTCCTCAAGGACCTGGTTAACCCTTTCGGTTTGGCCATCTGTTTGTGGGTGATAAGCTGTGCTGAAGTTGAGGTCTGTGCCCAGGGCATCGTGCAACTTTTGCCAAAACTTGGAGGTGGATTGAGATCCTCTGTCTGACACAATCTTCTTTGGCAACCCATGCAAACACACAATTGTTGCCATATAAAGCTATGCTAACTTATCTCCAGAATAGGTGGTCTTGACAGGGGATATAATGGGCCATTTTTGTCAAGCGATCCACAATCACCCAAATAGAGTTAAAACCAGCTTGGGTCCGGGGTAGACCTGTTATAAAGTCCATCCCGATCTCTTCCCATTTCCACTCGGGAATGGGCAAAGGCATCAAAAGACCTCTTGGTTTTTGGTGTACAGCCTTAACCTTTTGACAAGTATCACACTTGGCTATATATTCTATAATTTCTCTTTTTATACTAGGCCACCAGTAATCTCCTCGATGTCTTGATACATCTTTGTAGCTCTAGGATGAATGGAGTACAAGGCTTCATGGGCTTCTTTGAGGAGCACCCTTTTGTGCTCTGTGTTATTTGGTACACAACCTTTTGTCGAACCAAATTGTTCCCTATTCATCTTCTGAAAACCTCAAAGACCTCTCTTTTCTTATGTTGCTCTTGATCTCTTGGATGTCGACATCTTCAACCTGAGCTGCCCTGATTTGACCTTGCAAGGTGGGTTGCACTTCAAGAGCTGCTAAAAACCCTTCTTCGACTATCTCAAGCCTGAGTTTTTGAAATTCCTTGTGCAAAGTTGGTTGGCTTTCTTTTAACATCAAGGTGCTGCTGTAGACCTTCCTGCTTAGAGCATCTGCGACTACATTGGCCTTGCCGGGGTGATAGTGAATTCTTACATTGTAGTCCTTAATTAGCTCTAGCCACTTTCTTTGTCTCATGTTCAAATCAGTTTATGTAAAGATGTACTTCAAGCTTTTGTGATCTGTGTAGACCTCACAACGGTTTCCAATGAGATAGTGGCGCCAAATTTTCAAAGCATGCACTACGGCTGCTAACTCCAAATCATGTGTAGGGTAATTTACTTCATGGGGTTTCAATTGCCGAGATGCATAGGCTACCACTCTCCTTTCTTGCATCAAAACACAACCAAGACCTTGTCATGATGCATCGCAATAAACTTCAAAGTCCTTTCGGACATCTGGCAAAACCAGAACTGGGGCAGATGTCAAACGTTTCTTGAGCTCTTGGAAACTTTATTCACACTTAGAGGTCCAAGAGAACCTCTTCTATTTCTTCAACAGCTGGGTAAGAGGTCTTGCAATCCGAGAGAACCCTTCAATGAACCTTCTGTAATATCCTACCATTTTAAGAAAGCTTTGAATTTGAGGTACTGATTTAGGAGGTTCCCAATTAAGCACATCTTTGACCTTACTTGGGTTGATAGAAACTCCTTTTTCGGACAGGACATGTCCCAAAAAGACCACTTCATATAACCAGAACTCACATTTGCTAAACTTGGCAAACAGTTGGTGAGCTCTAAGCTTTTCCAAAACCAAATTGAGGTGCTTTGCATGCTCTTCTTCACTTTTGGAGTACACCAGGATGTCATCAATGAACACAATGACAAACTTATCGAGGTACTCCATGAACACTCGGTTTATCAAGTTCATAAAGTAGGCAGGGGCATTGGTTAACCCAAAGGATATGACAGTGAACTCGAACAACCCATATCTTGTTGAAAAAGCTGTCTTGGGAATGTTTTCTTTTCGGATCTTGAGCTGATGGTACCCTGACCTCAAATCTATCTTTGAGAACACCCCAGCACCTTTCAATTGGTCAAACAAATCATCAATCCTTGGTAGAGGATACTTGTTTTTGATGGTGACCTCATTTAGAGCACGATAATCCACACACATTCTTTGTGTACCATCCTTCTTGGCAACAAAAATCACTGGAGCTCCTCAAGGTGAGGAGCTAGGTCTAATAAAACCTTTGCTCAACATATCATCAATTTGCTACTTCAGCTCTACTTGATCATCAACATGCAACCTATGAGGTCTCTTAGAAATGGGGGAGGTCCCTGGAACAAGATTTATGACAAATTACAGGTCCCTATCTGGTGGCATCCCTGATAGCTCACTGGGAAACACATCTGGGAAATCTTGGACCACTAGAACATCTTCCAAAGAAACCACTTGGGCACTACAAGCTAGAACTTTATCAAACCTTTTTGAAAAGGCCTCAAACTTCACTGTGACTCCAATTGGACTGGTCAAAGAAATGCTTCGGCCATTACAATCCAACATGGCATGGTGGTCTGCAAGCCAATCCATTCCCAAAATAACATCTAGGGATTTGGTGTCCAAGAGGATGAGGCTGGCTAGAAATTCTACTCCTTTTCTGACCAACTCAACTTGTGGACAACCCTAGTTCATACTTAATTTCGAACCGGGGGATTGGACCAACAAGGTTACTTCAAGAGGTGCAACTTCAAAATGATGCTTGGTAGCAAAACTTCGAGAGATAAACGAATGAGAAGCCCCAGAATCAAACAAAACGGCAGCTGGCACTGAATTTACTAGGAACGTACCTAGTACAACATCAGGGGAGGTCTGGCTTCCTCCACTGCAACATGGTTCACACGACCTCTTCTAAAAGGTTGGGAGGTCTTGGGCTGAGGACGTCCTGCGACCTGCTGGGAGGTCCTCACTAGGGGAGGTCCTGAGGAGGAGGTCCTCACAACTTGCTCTGTCCTTTATGGCAATGGTTGGCAAAGTGCCCCACTTGATGGCACTTAAAAGAAGTAATTCATGTTGCTAGGGAGGTCGTGGTTGGTTGATTGCTACTACTGACGTGGTGGCGTTGACATTTTTTAGTAGGGCGGGAGGTCCTAGTAGAGGTCCTGGAGGTACTAGGAGGTCCTTGGTGCTGGTGTTGGTACTGCACAAAAGTCCAAACCCGCTGAGGAGTTCCTTGTTGAGCACTTGAGAGTGACATCTTCCTTTTGTAAGACTCAGAGAGCTCTTTTCTAGATTCTTCAATGAGCAGAGCCTTGTTCACCGTGTGCTGAAAATTAATATAGTCACTGCCAATCACTTGAACCTTCAAGCTAGGATGGAGACCTCGCTTGAAACATTTTTGTCGGGCATCATCAGTGGCAACATCCTCCTTGGCATATCGGGACAATTGAGTGAATTTGGTGAGGTACTCACTTACAGACATGTTCCCTTGTTTGAGGTCCTGAAACTCATTTTTCTTCATTTCAACTTTCCCATCAGGGACATGGGAGTGGCGAAAAGTTGCTGCAAACTTCGCCCATGTGATCCTCTGGGAATCAACATACGAGGCACAAAAGGTGTCCCCCTATTCCGCGGCAGCAAACAAGACCTTCTCGCGGTCTTCACAACGTGCAATCTCAAGCTTCTTTTCTGTTGATCTTAGCCAATCCTCAGCATCTCGAGGCTCAGGAGAACATGAAAAGGTGGTCGGGCGCGTCTTCATAAACTCATACAACCTCGACTAGGGGTGCACAAAAGGTGGAGGTGGTGGCACAACTGTGGCTTGGCTGCTTTGACTCATTATAGCAAGTAAGGCAGTGGTGTTCTGACTTTGCTGGGCCATTATTTGATTCATGTTTTGCATCATTGAGCTCATCATCTGTGCCTGGGCTGCCATAAACTGCCCCAAACCTTGTTCTGTCACTGGTGCTAGAGGAGGTGGTGGTGGAGGCAAGTGTTCTGCTGGCTTATGTTGGCTAGCTGATTGTCGAGTTTGAACCATCTGCACAGAACTCCCAGGTTTGAAAGACAAGAAAGAAAGCATAATAGATAAGGGGGGAAAAGCACAAAGGTGAGTTAGAGTAGGGAAGAAAGATTAGATTAACCTATTAGGGGTAATTAGTTAAACCTGAAAACCAAAAGCCCAGGGGGCTAAAGAGAGGCAACGAAACTCCAGCAAGATGTCCTACTGACATCACTAAACGATACCGACAACTGAAAGGACCACTACCACTTAATCTTAAAGAAACATCCCTATAGAAATTACAAGGATGAGAAGGTCAAATTACACTTTAAAATAAAGTTCCAGAGAGGGGAGAGAAAGAAGAAGGTAGAATAAGATGAGAAAAAGAATTGAACAAGGTAAGATCGGAACAGATCAAGGCAAGAAAAGAACCACTAGGAAAGTCACAAAGTTGGTTTGATTTAGAAAATAGATTTTTGAAACTTGTCTAAAACGACATTTCTATCTAGGTTCATGTCCTACAGCCGACTAGGGCTTTGATACCACCTCTGTCAGGACCACCTCGGGATGCACTAAGAGGATCTCCCAGGACCTCTCAGGGAGGTCCGATAGGACCAACCGGAGGTTGTGCAGGTCCTCTAAGAACACCCACAGAGGAGGTCCTCCAGGACCTCCCAGGAGATCGCAAGGACCTCCCAAAGGTCGTGGTCACCTGTGCACTGAGTTAGTCCCAGGAACCGAAGCTAACTCGCACAAGTCAACATAGGTGTAATCACAACCACAAAGTCCACAAAAGAAGCAGCGGAAAAAGTACAATAAATAATAATCCAGAGGCCTTATGGCCAAGGTTGTTAACAGTAGTTGCCGACAAGGGCTACAAAATCCGACAACAGAGCTTACAAACAAAACACCGAAAACGCGTGGTGCCAACCGACAAACCCATAGACTGTCGAGTGGAGGACATCCCTAGAAGGTTGGTTGGTCGAAGAACTCTTCCTCGAAGAGGTCTAAGCCACCTTGAAGTGGGTCACCCTCCCGTGCTAATTAAAACAGAGGGCACAAGCCATGAGTACGTCGAATGTACTCAGCAAGTCACAGGGAACAGGTATGCAAGTAATATTCATGCAATGGCTTACCAATGGAGGGCTGCAATGTTAGTTTGCAGAACGCAATATTTCATAGAAAATAGCATAGATAGATTAAGAGCTCAAGTTAAAAACAAAATAATACATAAGTACTTTTGATTTGAAAAGGGGAGGTCGTGAGCACCAACTCACTCCCAAAACCACTCGTGGGAGGTCCTGGTCGCACCCACGTCCAGGACCACCCCCACGACCACCCTAGAGCACCCACTCTAGGACGTCTGAGGCACCTACCCTGAGCACCCTGGACCACCCACGAACCAACCACAATGTAACACCCTGGCTATTCGGAAGCCAAGATGCCACCTATAAACTCTAACAATCTACACAAAGCGGAAGAATATGAAATAAGTATATCAACTAATGACAGCATTAAAATAAGCAGGACATGGTGAAGGTATCCTTCCTTCACCTTCTAAGTTATTTAATACTGATCATCAATAAAGAAGTTTCACATGCAGTAATAAATCAACATCAATGTGGAGAAGGTATCCTTCCTTCACCAATTATAATTTAATTATTACAGTTCATCATTAACGAATGAAATATAGAACTAAAATTTAATCTTGAACATGAATTTGATGATGTGAACAAGTAGTGCGTGTCTACTCCCTCCCAAGTGAGCCAACATCAGGGGTTACCTAAAAATAAACAAACAACGCAAGAGTGAGTCCACGACTCAGCAAGTACAGTAAAAGGGACATAACACACATATGAACAAATCATCATCATAAGAGAATATGAGCATACATCGAATGAAAACTTAGGAATGCATAGCATGAATGAATGTATTCAAGGATGGACTGTATACATGCTTATACGGTATAGCGAGTGACACACCGTCAAGTTCATTTAAGCCCGCACCTTAACAAAAGTGCGGGATCCAAGTCCTATATGAAGAACGTTTCATATAGGTGTCCAAAGCTGCCCATACTGGAATTGATGGGTCTTACGTGCCCATCTTGGAATTGATGGGTCTTTCAATCCACTCCGTGGACGGGACATGACAATGTCCAAATCGCCCACATTGGAATGGTGGGACTTACAATCCACTCCCGTGGACATAACATGAATAAAAGGATGCATGATATGAACATGAAGCAGTGATAATACCATCTCTCAACATATACTCCACATATTGAAAGAACATAACGATTCAAAGATCTCGGGTAACACAAGATGTCACATTATATTCATGTAAACATTCACAATCACAGCACTTAAAATCAACAAAGTACTTGCCTTCCGCGTTGCGACGCGTTAGCAGGCAACGATGGCGCTCCCAAACCCGTAGCCTCGTGGCCTAAACAATTAAATAACCGAAATAAGAACAATGTAGAATCCAACATGAATTAATATTCTATATTACCCCCCTTGATCACCCAAGGAATCGCCATAAATCCTAATCTGAAAAACAGGCTGCAACCCAAAATCGTATCGGGACAGCAGCACGATAATGACAGTAGCTAATGACGTGGGACTCTAAATGAGATGAGTCCAGATCCTACATCATCTTAACGAACATATCTATAACATTCAAGTTGATGAGGTTTCCCAATTCGGCCAATAAACTTCTCTAATAAATAAAACAAAACAACAGCACAGAATCTGTCTGAACAAATAGGACAGCAATACTAAAACGACCATAACTTTTAATCCACAACTCCGAATTGAGTGTTCTTTATCAATATGAAAAGGTTATGAAATTATCTACATTAACCTAGTTGGGATGAAACCCTGATTCGTCCATTAACATACACCTATTTTACAAGACAACTTAAAAGGTAATTCTCGTCAGAATTCTGGACAGCAGATATTAAATCTATCATAACTTTTGACTCGAAAGTCGGAATGAGGTGATCTTGGCGGCCACTGAAAGCTAAGAACAAGACCTAAATATCTCTAGGAGAGGATCATCTCAGATTCGGCCTCTAAAACCACGAAACAGACCCCGCAACAATCTGGACAGAATTGATTTTCTGAACGCAGCAGTTCGATCTAATCAAATATGAACCAAATCGCATCTACCACTAATCAAACGACGAGGATCGGTATTCGTTACCCTTGCAGCAACCAGGAAACAGGTGGAAGATCCTCGGAGAAGATCATCTCCCTCCTTCTCACCTCCTTTGCCCCAAGCAAGGTGCTGTCCTCCTCAAATCCTTGCGCAACCGGCAGCGGGAGAAGGTCCAAAGGCAGATTGAGGAGGCAAACCAGCAGGGACCAGCAACCAGGGAGGATGGGGGCGGCTCCTAGGGGTAGGGGCATGAGGGGGAAGAGAGGAGGGTGGAAGGGGGCGGCGGCCAAGAGGGGAAAGGGGGCTCGGCCAAAGGGGGGAAAAGAAAAGGGGCTGGTTAGGGTTAGGAGGGGGGCGCATGGGCCTAGGCCCATGTGGGACATCCTGGCCGACCACAAGGCCTGAATGGCCTGGTCAGGGGCCCAACCCGCTAGACTGCTCCAAAAACGGAAAGAAAACACTAGCAGCCTTTTTCCGAATAAAATAAACTCTACCGATTAAATCAATTTATCTCGAATATTGACTTCTCACACTTCCGGAGTATTACATTCTACCCCCCTTAACAGGATTCGACCCCGAATCTAAACACTCTTAAGTGAAAGAACAACCACGACTGAGAACGAACAACGGTAACCACGTACCCGTTGTGATCCACACCGGCTAAAGTTCACGCACACAAAACTCGAAGGCAAGATCTCACTCGATGGTCAACGGCGCAAATGAAACCTCAAACTCTGGATCTGCCAAGTACTCACTCAACACGAGAACATACAAGACGTTACGTACTCCGCGCACGGACTCGAGGCGATACCCCGCGATATGCCAACTAGCTTAAAACAACCCAATGCATCTTGGGTTAACCTTCCCAAAGATCTTGAACCACACAAAGAAGCACATAGAACATGGAACTCGTGTTCCATGTCTCAACTAAACTCTTCACTAAAGCAAGGATCACCTCCTTTAACCAGAAACATACGACAAAACTCTCTTTAAGCAAACTCTTTTACCGGCAAAACACATCTGAATAAGAAAGATTCACATCACAACTATACGTTACCAACTGAGTACTGAAGAGTAAAATCCAGAAATCAGAATTTCATTACGAAAACCTTTCCACCTTCCAAGTGGCAGTTTGCGAATAAATGTCACGAAAACCAAAGGAGGAATAATTTTAAATGCCCAAATCAAAACTTCCTTTATTCTTCCTGAACCGATAAGAACCACACATACCAAAATCGAGTCAAACTCAACTTACGAAAGACATTGGTCAACAGCATAAGCTCAAGCAAGAATAAAGAAAATGCTTCACTAATCAAGAAGACATCTTTTTCCTTAGTTTCACTTTTTGGAATAAAATATCTCTCCAACCTTGGAATTCGAGTTCATCGCATACCACACGGTCTCAAACCTCTTAATTTAACATCCTCAAATTTAGGCTTAAACCGAAATACATCATCCACACCTTTGTGGAGAGACTCTATTGATTCCACTGAACACTCTAGACAAACTGATGATATTACTTTGATAGAGGGCACCAAAACCCCTCAAAAACCCATGCAATCTCATCACCTCCAACTTTCAAGAACAACACATCAGAATCCTCAACACACCCGCTCATGAACTACATCAGAAGAGTTCTATCGACAATCATTCCACTGCTCAGAGTACTCCAGTTTTCTATCTCCTCTACACACAAATCTTTGGGCGACCAAAAGCCCAGCATGAAAATAGAAAGCCCAAATTTAACCTCCAAGACCCCTACAACGAATTCCTCTTATAACACATGGTGAAATCATCGGATTAAATCTCTAACATCCCCACAATTCTGACATACTCACTCATTGACATCATCAGGAATCACTCACTCAACATCGCAATTCTTTCCAATTGTGTTACGCTATAAAATTGATTAAGGTTTCCATACATTTGATAATCTGCAACATTTCAACATGAACCATGGTTCTGAAACTACACTATATCATAGGTTCTACTTAGTTGAACACTATACAGTTTTACTTCGAAGCCAGACATTCCATCTGAATCAACTTCCCTCCAAGAGGTTCAGGTCAAAACCAACTCATCTTCTATTACCCCTCCCATAGCTTGTGTAACATCCCCATTTTGGCTTGTGTTTCAAATGTAATAAAATGAGGGTAAATTAAAACTTTTCCTTCATCCTTTTACTCTTGAAACTTTTCTGAAATTCTTGTAAAGGAATTTTGGGAAATTCAAAATCAAAATCCTCATTTATCTCAAGTCAAAACCTTCTGGGTGAAATCTTGTGTCAAACCCTTGGTAATAATTTTCCTTGGTTCTAGGGTTGCTTGGTAACACCTCTGAATTATTTCATAATTTTTGGAAGTTATTTGAAATATTTTAGAGGCAAGTCAAACCTTGGTCAAACCTCTGAAATCACCTTCTGGAATTTCTTGAGGAAAATTCCTTGCACAAAAATCTCTGGAAATTTTATGGAAGGTTAATCCTAAAGTCAGCAAGTTCCAGTTAAAATTTCATAAATTTTGGAGTTGATTTGATGCCTCAATTAAATCCCCAAAGTTTCAGGTTTAAAAATCAAACCCTAACTGGTTTGCACTGTTCGTGGGACTCGAGTCAGGCTCGGGCTCGAGTCACTTGACTCGCCGAGCCAACTAACGCGCGCGCGCTAGTTCAACCGCGCGCTTATCACCGTTGGATCTCCATCGAACGGCTCTCATTCGTAAGCATTCGGACAACTCGGTTGCCATCCGATTATCACCGTTGGATCTCGATCCAACCATCGCGGATCGCACTGTTTCGCGTTAGCCGTTTTCAAATCAGCGATCACATCGTGGCCGTCTGATTCTAATCCGACGGTCAGCATCGAGTGGGTTGGGCTCGACCGCGTTAGTTGTTGAGTCCGAGCCGTTCGTTTTCTCTCGATCGGTGGCCCGGACGTAGCGCTGGTCATCTTCCTCCTCGCGCGTGTGCCTGTGACGCCGTGGCAGAAAGAGAGGAGGCGCGATGCCTTGTCACCTCCTTGAGCCCTTTAAACGGCTCCTCTGCAGCGCATTAATTGCTCGTCGTCGCGCCGCCCGAAGTCGCCGAACTCACGGCCTCGCCGCCCGGCGACGGCAAGACACCGCTGTGGACCGAAGACCATCCATGAGCATGTGCGCTGCTCTCTTCGCCCCTCGGCTACTTAAGCCCTCAAAACTCGCAGAGCTTTCTTTACACCCCTTGAGCTCCAGCGTGCACTCTCTTTGCTTACTTGAGCCCAAATCTCCGAACCCTTTCGGCCGCCATTGTTGAGTGGAGCTCTCTGCAACCCGCGCTCCAGTGGTTTTTCTTCCCTTCTTTTGCTTCGGTTTGTGTCCCTTACTTCTTGGAGCAAAACCCTAACTTAATTGTAGTTCGCTTTCACGAAGCGGCTCAATTTTGGGAATTGCTTCGCAAGCGAATCACCCCTTCTTCCTCCTCGCCGTAAGGAGCTCCTTTTCTAATTCCTTGCTCATGTGGCATCTCCGAGCTATTGGGAAGATGTTGTGATGACCGGTCTCCCCATTTTGCTCGGCCGTCGTCTCCACTTTTTCTTCTTGGTCTGCGCCGCCGCCACACCGGAGTCGCTCCGACCTCCTCGGCACCTCCGCATCCTCGTAGCCTTCTAGTAGTCCCTAGAAGCCGTGGCACCCGCTACCGGGATCTGCGGAGCTTTGAGCGTTTTCGCATTTCGCCGTTTTGGTCGCCGCGCCATCGCCGACTCACCGCTGCTCAGGCCACCACCGACGGTGTGGATGGTCCGGTGTGTGCGTTATGCTATTGCGGTTCCATTTTGGCATTTAGCTCCCCGCCGTGCCTTGGGTCGCCGGCGACAAGCCGGAACACCGTTCGTTGTCGGACGAAACGGCGAGCGCCGTAATATCGTTCGGACACGAATGACGCTCGTTAATGCTAATCATTGTTAATCATGGGTTAGTAATCATTAGCCGTCCTAAACCCACCTCCTCGCCACTTGCATGTGGGCCCGCACTTTTAATCTCCCGCGCGCTAACCCACGTGTGCGTGGCCCACGGCCATCGACACTGTGGCCCGCCATCTTCAAACCCCGTGCGCGTGTGTTTAAACCCGCATGTGACTTAGCGCCACCGACGGTGGGCCCCTATTGTCGTGAGTCCTGCTCAAATCGTGAACGCCCAATCAACCTCACCGCTCGATCTTGGATCGTGGTCGGATCGTGGGAGCAATTGGGTCGTCCGGCTCCTCAATCCCACCCTTCATCGCTTGATCGACGCCCAGATGGGGGCATCGCTTCGGTCCGATTGCCATCTCGACCGGATCGTTGGATCTTGATCCAACGGTGAGCCTCCGTGGGTCTTTGTGGCGGGTGTCTTTGCGCGCGCGTGCTGCGTGGCCGCTCGATCCAGATCGACGGTCCATAATCAACCACGTCTTTTCTTTTAGTTAAGGGATATAATTTCTGTAGCTTTATCTTTCCACTGAAAATGTTGTTAAAACTTTAGAAATTCATATCTTTTTCATTACAGATCATTTTTGGGTGATTTCAGTAGTGTTAATTTTCTTTTAGGCTAGAGGTTAATCTAGAAATGTTTCCAGGCCCTGTTAAGAACCAGAAATGTTGTGAATCGATTTTAGCCTTTTCAGCCTCTATTAAATATTCCAAAAATGCTATAAAAACTTAGAAAATCTATAACTTGTTCTCTGTAAGTCCAAATAGAGCGAGCTAAATTTTGTTAATTTTCTTTAGGGATGAACTTTAGTGAAGGACCAGTTTGCTAGTGGTCTTTGCTACGGATATAAAGGATGTCCTAGTTTTAGAACTTAGAAAAATCATAACTAATTCGTTGTAACTTCAAATGACCTGAAAATTTATATGGATTATCACTATAACAGTAGGTAGCCACCCTAAAAATTTCAGCTCCAAAATATTTCTAGAAAATATTTTTGCTACAGTGCTAATTATGGCCGAAAATAGGTTTTTAGGGGATATCTTTTGCACCACAAATCCAAATTAGGTTTTTCCAGTTTCTATGTCTAGGTATATTAGTATTTTACCTTGTGTATAAATTTCGTCACATTTGGATAATTTTTGCTTGCTCTTTCGTTTAAGTGTTGCTCGTCTTATTGGTTGTTTTCGCTCTTTCGCTTAGGCTTCGACATTTGCGGTAACCCAGAACGACCCTCCGCAACAAATTGAGCAACGACAAGCGAGCAAGCGTTTGATCATTTCCATTGATCCCATTACTTTTAAAAGTCTAATATTTTGTTTAACTTCTATGTATGCATTGCTAATTTGTTGTTAAATTGATTAGTTAATCCTCTAGTTGCATAATCTGTAGGTAAATGATTATCCTCTACTACCTGAGCCTAGGTTATTTGCTGTGATTAGAGTTTGTTGGATGAGCTCTTGTCACTTAGTAGATTTCGAATAAATATTGCTTAGTCATGCCTAGTATCGGTAGTATTGGGCGATCATCGGCTTAGTCGATGATCTTGATCACACAACTACTTATACTACTCCATTATGTCCAACCCTTGTGTTTTATTGATTTATAAATCAAAAACTGAAAACAAAACTATATCTTGACTTGGGCACAATGGTATGTTGATGTGATCTGTTGGGTGTGTGGAATGGTGCCTAAGTCCCCAAGGACCGAGTTACTTGTGTCACTAAGCCAAGCGCTTATTGCGTGCTAACCACACGAGGGGGATATGGAACCTCTCTTGACTAAGTACTTTGGGAGGTGTTAATTATGAGCTGGTTGGTGGGTGTGTTCTGTGTGTGTGTGTTTGTGGTGTTGGAGGAGCATTAGCGCACCGGTTAGGCTGTCTAATGTGTCTTTTTCCGTGGGTTGCGGCTCTTAATTAGCATCGCCCATTGGAAAGCGCCTTGTTAGACTTAGCCATGCCCGCATACCAAAGGAAGTGTGCTAACCGTGGTGGTGGAAAGGCGGTCTATCGTGTGGGTACATTGGTACACCCCGCAGGTTAAAACTATTCGAATAGCCTCGCCCTAGGTTATGGACATGCTTGGTAAGGTCGTGCAAGAACTAGACTACAACCTTTTAAAAACTTAAACTTGACATGGGTGGTATGAAGGGTACTTCATGCTATTGTTGTGGTGACTATGGGTTAGTCACTTCTAGGTTGGTGTTGTTCTCTATCTATTGTTATTATTGTCTCTCTTTATTTGAACAATAAAAGTTAATTGCAAACTTGCTTTGAATCTATTACCTTATTGCAAATGGAAACTTGCTTTATGTGAAAACAAGTCCGAGTCTCATCCACTTAAATAAAGCTTGCATGTAGTTAATTATAGTTCTGTTATCTCACACGTCAGTCTTGCAGTACAAAAACAAGTTTTGTACTCATCCGCTTGCTTAATATTAATTGTTGCAGAGGAAGAAGGTGAGCCCCAAGGGCCTCACTTTTGTGAGTCGTGTTGCTGCGCTGTTTGGGACGATTAGCTTGGCGGTCCGGTTGGTTGCCTTGTGGGTAAAGGCACACCGATTGGCTTTTGTTTATCGCCATCTTATGGCCATTTTGCTTCATTGTGTATTTACTTATTTGTATGACTTTTTGCCGGTCGGCCTCTCTTTTGTAATAACTCTCTTTATATTATCTATGTCTTTCGATTTGTTGCTTTTGCTTCGCTCTATGTGTATGAATGGAATTGATGCATGATTTTGTAACGGGTGTGTATACTGCAATCTGGGAAGTATACATATCTCGAGGCTTGGTTTATTTGATTTGTACTGTTAGGACCAAGTGGATGGTTAAACAGTACAAGCCGAATAAACCGGGGTCCTCACAGCTTGGTAGCAAAATCTCACCCCTACAATCAGTTAACCACCACCAAACAATTAACAACTTACGAGTTGTAAAACTTTACAGCACAAAACGGTTGA
Organism: Ampelocalamus luodianensis; assembly: GCA_036346255.1. Lineage (NCBI taxonomy): Eukaryota > Viridiplantae > Streptophyta > Magnoliopsida > Poales > Poaceae > Ampelocalamus > Ampelocalamus luodianensis. The sequence goes on along the minus strand of CM070620.1, from coordinate 71,664,736 downwards.
TCCTTTCTCAAAAGAAAGAGGCGAACAAGAACAAATTTCACCGCACAGGAAAAAGTTGCTGCTCACAGTGAGCACGAGACCGAATGAAATAATCTGGTAATGAAGATCTGGGAAAACGAAAGTTGAGTTCACAGCGAAGGGCACGCATCCCTCGAAAAGGGAATAGCAAATAACCACCAATAAAAAGAATGACATTGCGATTGAAACTCGACAACTCTTGAGTGTAAAGAGCAAAAAGTTTATGAACAATTCGAATAACTACAAGTTACAAAGCTTGACTCAAATTCTCAAATATTCCTACTGCACTCTTTCCGTTAACACTGAAATTAATTCTTTGACTAACATCGCTTTGCCACAACGTACAAGATAAGATCTTTAGTCCAAACCACAATAACTAATTAAGAACCAATGAAATTCTTCAATACGTCATATTTGTTCGAACTGCTCAACTACACAAGAAACATGAGATCCAAATAATCTCAATCACCAAACTCAAACTTTTCCAATTACGGATTTCATGAAAAGCAAGCGATTAATCTCCTCTTAAGGGAACCAACATAATTTTCTTTAATTGCACTTCACGCTGCCAACTCAAACCAGAAATCGTTAAGATTCAATCACATGAATCTCTTAAGAAGCAACAAGACAATTCAATACCTCAATTTATTTAAAATAATTTCAGCTACCAGATGATTCAATAGCTCAAAGAAAATATCACGAAAGCTAAACTTGAAATATTCTCATCTGAACGATATCACCAAAGGCGATCAAATTACTATAGGTATTAACATCAATTTCACAACAACAATTAGAAAGCACTTCGAAAGACCCACATGAAAAGAATGGGTTGATTCTTTCTCAAAAGAAGAGACAAATGGAAACGACTTTCACCAACTAGAAAACTCATCTACCACTCGCACTGAACACGGGATCAAGGAAGAAACCAATTAAGCAATGAACTTATAGAACATAAGTGGAGTCCACAGTTGAACACTTAAGCCTCACAAGAAGAGAATATCGAACCTTAACAGACAAGAACAAATAAGTATTCGAAATCAAAGCACTTGCATCACTGAAGAACCATTAACTTTGCAACATATCGCTACTCGATAAACTTCATTTACCACATAAACCCTGAACCCCCAAAAGATCATGAACACAAAACTTGAAATCTGATCATTTAGGAAATATCACCATGGGTGATGAAATTACTACGAGAATTAACCTTATTCTCACAATTTGACGATTTAACAACGTCGACAACATTCACTAGTTCCAAGAATCATCAAACTTTATTACTCCATCCTAAAACTTCCCAAAGGGAACACAAACCACAAGGTTGAAACAAATTTATTATAACAAGATTATGCTAAGCAATATCAATATCACAAGGCACGATAGCAAAGACTACTTACGAAATTAATCTACTCAACTATTAGTGTTGCTTAACACCTTCTTCAGCGCTCATTAACAATCGATGATGGTATTAATCATGTGTGTACATACAGTACTAATTCCATTTGCAATCACATAACCATATGTAAACATAGATTCACATTTCACTTTTGTTCAGAAATCATTTCAAAACATGATTAAAGATTCACTAATATAATTTTCTATAAACAAGGTTTCACGAATCGATACACCAAAGACCCATCCGGTCCTTTATGCAAGTTTCAACAATTTTAGCATACCAGGAAATAGACAAATCTAGCTCTTACGTAAGATCTATAGGTTCTGAATGGATGTGGACAGTCTTTATTTAACATACACCATGTATCAAATACAAGGACATTTCAAATTAATCAATTTCATTTTCATGGATGGTAGTTAAGAATAATTGATTTGCATCATGCTAATAACCCAACTTGGTAACTCATATCGTAACAATTTATTCGCTTAGTTATAACTCTCATTTTAAGCATAGCAAGACATCACAAAAGGATTCTAATACCTTACTTCAAAGAAAAGAGAGACTTCAAACCTCAACGTCAAGTAATCCAAAAGAAACGCATAAAGCCAAAGCTTTCCCATGCAAACGAACTTACAGCGGAAAACTCTCACTAACCAAGCTATCAAACGAGTAAATGAGTCATTCTTTTTTTTTTCAATGAGAAAGAAGGAGCAACCATGAAAACATCAATTTTGCCAATTGACAACGACCACAAGTGGTAAAAGAAACTCAACAGTCGAAAAGCAATAATTGTTTCAGAGAACCAAGAGGGATCTATTGAAAACCATAAACTATCATGAACCACAAACCCAGGAGAAATTCATTAACCACCACAGGACAAGAATTGCCAAATTCAGAAATAAAGGAAGAGAACAACTTTCTAAAGCAACTCACACTTAGCACCTGAAACGATGATACTCGGGGTAACTACTCCTCTAACCACGTACTGCGAACAGTGGTGTAACCTGGTGAATCCCAGAGTAACAACCACGACCTCCACTTCTTATCATCCGATAACAACACGCTTCACCAAAATACTCAATTATGAATATATATGATCATCTCATGACAATCATAGTATTAGTTCATAGATATTGAATATCATAGCAGATCATATATTACCAACAAGGATGATAGTACAGAAGCAATTCAACAATTGCTCAACAAAATGAAACATAATAACAGATATTGCGGAAGCAATGTAATTTTCTAACCCCACCTACTATGCACAGTGTGTCAATTTAATAACTTAATTACCACGGACCTAAAGCCCGCTCTGATACCAACTGTAACACCCTGGCTATTCGGAAGCCAAGATGCCACCTATAAACTCTAACAATCTACACAAAGCGGAAGAATATGAAATAAGTATATCAACTAATGACAGCATTAAAATAAGCAGGACATGGTGAAGGTATCCTTCCTTCACCTTCTAAGTTATTTAATACTGATCATCAATAAAGAAGGTTCACATGCAGTAATAAATCAACATCAATGTGGAGAAGGTATCCTTCCTTCACCAATTATAATTTAATTATTACAGTTCATCATTAACGAATGAAAGATAGAACTAAAATTTAATCTTGAACATGAATTTGATGATGTGAACAAGTAGTACGTGTCTACTCCCTCCCAAGTGAGCCAACATCAGGGGTTACCTAAAAATAAACAAACAACGCAAGAGTGAGTCCACGACTCAAGCAAATCTGATAAAGGGACATAACACACGTATGAACAAATCATCATCATAAGAGAATATGAGCATACATCGAATGAAAACTTAGGAATGCATAGCATGAATGAATGTATTCAAGGATGGACCTGTACACATGCTTATACCGGTATAGCGAGGACACACTGTCGGTGTTCACTTAAGCCCGCACCTTAACAAAAGTGCGGGGATCCAAGTCCTATATGAAGAACGTTTCATATAGGTGTCCAAAGCTGCCCATACTGGAATTGATGGGTCTTACGTGCCCATACCGGAATTGATGAGTCTTTCAATCCACTCCGTGGGACGGGACATGACAATGTCCAAATCGCCCACATTGGAATGGTGGGACTTACAATCCACTCCCGTGGACATAACATGAATAAAAGGATGCATGATATGAACATGAACAAAGTGATAATACCATCTCTCAACATATACTCCACATATTGAAAGAACATAACTAGATTCAAAGATCTCGGGTAACACAAGATGTCACATTATATTCATGTAAACATTCACAATCACAAGACTTAAAATCAACAAAGTACTTGCCTTCGCGTTGCTATGACACAAGTTAGCGTGCAACGATGGCGCTCCCAAACCCGTAGCCTCGTGGCTAAACAATTAAATAACCGAAATAAGAACAACGTAGAATCCAACATGAATTAATATTCTACATTACCCCTTGATCACCCAAGGAATCGCCATAAATCCTAATCAAAAAACAGTCGCAACCCAAAATCGTATCGGGACAGCAGCACGATAATGACAGTAGATAATGACGTGGGACTCGAAATGAGATGAGTCCAGATCCTACATCATCTTAACGAACATATCTATAACATTCAAGTTGATGAGGTTTCCCAATTCGGCCAATAAACTCCTCTAATAAAGAAAACAAAACAACAGCACAGAATCTGTCTGAACAAATAGGACAACAATACTAAAACGACCATAACTTTTAATCCACAACTCCGAATTGAGTGTTCTTTATGAATCTGAAAAGTTTATGAAATTATCTACATTAACCTAGTTGGTATGAAACCCTGATTCGTCCATTAACATACACCTATTTTACAAGACAACTTAAAAGGTAATTCTCGCCAGAATTCTGGACAGCAGATATTAAATCTATCATAACTTTTGACTCGAAAGTCGGAATGAGGTGATCTTGGCGGCTACTGAAAGCTAAGAACAAGACATAAATATCTCTAGGAGATGATCATCTCAGATTCGGCCTCTAAAACCACGAAACAGACCCCGCAACAATCTGGACAGAATTGATTTTCTGAACGCAGCAGTTCGATCTAATCAAATATGAACCAAATCACATCTACCACTAATCAAACGACGAGGATCGGTATTCGTTACCCTTGCAGCAACCAGGAAACAGGTGGAAGATCCTCGGAGAAGATCATCTCTCTCCTTCTCACCTCCTTTGCCCAAGCAAGGTGTTGTCCTCCTCAAATCCTTGCGCAACCGGCAGCGGGAGAAGGTCCGAAGGCAGGTTGGGGAGGCAAACCAGCAGGGACCAGCAACCAGGGAGGATGGGGGCGGCTCCTAGGGGCAGGGGCATGAGAGGGAAGAGAGGAGGGTGGAAGGGGGCGGCGGCCAAGAGGGGAAAGGGGGCTCGGCCAAAGGGGGGAAAAGAAAAGGGGCTGGTTAGGGTTAGGAGGGGGGGCGCATGGGCCTAGGCCCATGTGGGACATCCTGGCCGGCCACAAGGCCTGAATGGCCTGGCCAGGGGCCCAACCCGCTAGACTGCTCCAAAAACGGAAAGAAAACACTAGCAGCCTTTTTCCGAATAAAATAAACTCTACCGATTAAATCAATTTATCCCGAATATTGACTTCTCACACTTCCGGAGTATTACACACAACCTCTCTGGAGCTGGCTAAGCTCTCTTCGAGATAACAGCCATGGCCTCTCGCGAGAGTCTAGGTTCTCAACTTTTTACAAAAGTCTACCCCTTCTGCAAAATCACTAGGCAACTGTCCATAACCAAGGACTTGGCTATTCGAATAGATTTTTACACTCTGGAGAGGTGTACAACTTTACCCACAATTCACGACCTCTCTAGCGGGGCGGTTCCCATCGAAACCTTGCTCATTTTTGAAGATGAGCAGCCTAGAGAGCGCGACAAGGCCTTTACAAAGCTTCGAACTGGCTCAGAGCTGCCCGCTAAGGTTTCGCAAATCCCCCTGCCGGGTTTTCGGTTGCCCCCTCTTGCGCCAGCGAATCACACGCTCAACCACAACAGAACCAAGCCAGCTCCTTACTAATTATTTGGCCCAGACCACCCCCATAAAGTGGTCTTGTGGTTATACGAAAATACTCAGATTATTGGATCACAAAGTAAAGTCCTTAGTTGCTGCTCAAGCAAGACCATCCATACCCCAAAGTAACTCTAGGGCACCACCCTAGAGCACCCACTACTCACTCCTGACCTTCTTGCTCAAGCATAAAACAGTTTTAGGGTTCACCTAAGCCAAAGGACCACCAAGTCCTGGCAAGCAAGTTTTAACAAGGGTGGCATCACACCACAATTCGACACACTATGGCCTCACACCACAAGTGCACAAAAGTAGCCTCACACCATAGATTTCATAGTTCATTAGTGAAGATTATTAAAAAGGAAAAAACAAGGTTCTCCTAAACCGAGGTTCTAAGCTAAGCAAACTACGACCCTAAGCTGATAAAGCAAAGAGGGCCAACAAAACCTGCCCAACTAAGGTGTCCGAAGAAATCATGTCAACATGATGGGTACAAATAACCAAGGAGGGATAGTGTCAAGTAGGAAAAGCTACTGCCCAAAACCTTTGCTATAAAAGTAGCCATGCATGTAAGGGTAAAACAACATATATTTGAAAAGCTAGGTTCAACAATGATCAAAGGTCTGTGACTTGCTTTCGTTGAGCAATGGGGAAGCTTCGGTAGAGGTTGCTGGATCCAAGAACTCCTCTTCGAACTCGGAACCTACACGTTCGCAAAGAACCAAATAAACAAGGCAAACTTAGGCAAAAGAGCTTAAAAGAAACTAAAGAACTTAAGCAAATCCAACTTAAAACCAGAAGAACAGGAGGTCCTGGCTTGAGAGGAGGTCTAGCTCAAGGGAGAGTGGAACTTCAGATCTCAAGCACGGCGAGAACAAGGTGAAAAGAAAGAAGCTAGGAATGAGAAAAAAGGTGGTGGAGGGAGGCACTCTCAGCTACAAATAGCAAGAGAGGCAATGGTGAGAGCACTAAGGCTCAGGGCAACGTGTCAAGGGTAGGTGAGAAAAAGGTACAAGGATAAGAGGTATGCCATCAAAAGGAGGAACAAAGTACCTCAAACAAGACTACATTCAATGTGCCGCAACAACATTAAATGTTCAGAGACTTTCTGATGCAAGGCGTGAAGAAAGGAGAAAGGGGTCAGAGCTGGCTCAAACAAAGAGGTTGGACAAAGCAACAGGAAAAGTCGTGAACAAAGGAGGAGGTCCTGCTCCACCGGGGTGGTCTTTGCAAAAAGACCAGAGGTCATGACCTCATAGGGTGGTCGTGACAAAAGAGGGCGGTTTTTGCAAAAGACCAAAGGTCATGACCGCATAGGGTTGTCGTGACAATAGAGGGTGGTCTTTGCAAAAACCAGAGGGAGGTCTTAAGGGCAAAGAGGAGGCCCAAAGGATAAAAGAAAAGGCGCAAAGAGCCAGGGCCACACGATTTTGATCGGGTGGTCCAAGGTGATGGGGACGATCGGATCGCGCGAACGCGCACTTACATCGGGGCCGTCCAAACTGAATCGGACACACCACCATATATGGGAACGTTCGGACCGTCCGAACACCTCTTCTCAATCGGGCCATCCAAACAGAATCTAACAGTCCTAGAGAGGGGAAGGCGCACACTAGATCTAGACTTAAAGGAGGTCCAGTACAAAGGGGTTTTAAAGGATGAGATTCAAAGGAGGCAGAGGATCTAACGACGGAGATCTAGGAAAGAGGTCCAAGGCTAAGAAACTCAAGAGAAAAAGGTACAAGGGAGGTCATAACGGTCAAGATCTACAAAGGGGAGGTCCTGACGGTCAAGATCTACAAAGGGGAGGTCCAAAGGATAAAGGGATCAGGTCCAAGAGGAGGTCTAGAAGTGGAAAAACTAGGCTAAGGGACACACAAAGCAAACAACGAAAAAGAGCCAAAAGCCAAAGAACATAAAAAAACTCTAGCAACTAACAAAAGCTAAAGGACTTTAGTTGTAGTTAAGTTAATTCAAGTTAAACCTACAATAATTTCAAAGCTCCAGGTTAAGCTTGAGCAAATGAATAAATCAAATGGTTCCTTTTTAGGTTTTGAAATCCGGCAAGAACTTTAAGACAAACGGGACGTTACACGTATCCTAATTAGCATAGTCTTCAAAGTACTCCTCGTAGAATTCTGGATTTCCAGATTCTTCCTCAACAACTGATCAACATTGTCATAAAGCCGTGAGTACATAAAAGTACTCAGCAAGTCATTGGGAATAGTATGCAATTAATATTCATGCAATGCTTGAACAAGGAATAGCTGTATGGTTCTTTTGCAGAAAGCAGTATTTACAGTAAATAGAATGAAATACGTAATTGAAAAGGATAACAAATAAATAGACAATTGCTTTGAAACAACTAGTGAACCTCCCGCTCATTTCCCAACCAAATGACCATCCAAAATTTATGAAAAACTCCATATCCTATGTGAAATCCTTAGGCATTGTCTATAACTGGGGACATGGCTGTTCGAACGGTTTAACACTATGCAGAGGTTGTATAGCTTTACCCACAAGAGATAATTCAACTTAATATGTCGGCCAAGACACGCTTCCGTAGACGTGCGACTAAGTGATCATCACAAGGTTTTTACAAAGTTCTGTCTTAACTCAGTTATGCCCGCTAAGGTTTCACTACCGAATGGACCTCGCACCCATTCAGGCGCCCCTCTTGCGCCGTTGTGAATATCCCTCGCAGAATTCATGCTTCCAAAAAACAGAACTAAAATCAAGATATTGCTAATTAATTAGTCAGGTCCATCCCATACTGGACATGTCGTTGTACGATAAGGCCAAGTTCAATGGTACACAAGATTAAGTCCTTAGTGATTACTCAGGTGAGACTACCTTATCCAAAACAATGCGCCTCACACACCCCCTTTACTACACGATCACTTGCTTGAGAATAAATCATTTTGTAATAACGACATCGCACCACAACTTGTACAATAGTGACCTCGTACCATAGTTGCACAACAGTGGCATCACACCACAATTTCATATGTATCATTAAGTCAAATTTAATATTATTGAACATGTGATCATAAGCCCATCGTAACTAAGCATGACTAAGCATATTATGTCACCCATATTGGTATTACATTTATTTCCATCTAATATCAGCCCTTCCTATGGTGTCCAAGGATACATATCATTCATAATTATTCAAGGTGGCATAATATCAAATAGGTAATTATCTACTCCCGAAAATAATTGATATAAAAATTAGCATGCATGTTGATATAAATAAATATAATTTTGTGAAAATGGGTATAATACGATCAAAGGTCTATGACTTGCCTTCGTCGAAGATTGGAGTTACTCCTGCAGACTGGTCTAAGCTGGTTTCGGCAACGCCAGATTCTATACATGCAAAACGAGCAAATAAATAACGATAAATCCAAATAAAATCCAAAAATTATAAAATAGTACTGATAGAGAGATATTGAATTTAAATGAATTTACGAACAAGAATCGATCGAATCGGAGTTCGTATGAAGGAGAACAAACAACCGAAAGTTTTTCGGAAAAGGAATGTAACATCCCAATTTTGGGCTTGTGTTTCAAATGTAAGAAAATGAGTAGAAATTAAAACTTTTTCTTACATCATGTATTTCCTGTATGTACTAAACAATTATTGTACAAGAAGTTATGGAAATACATAGTCACAAGTCTTTGATCCAAATCTTGATCCTTCAAAAACATTCTTATTCCATCTTGTGATAATCTCCTGAAAATATTTTTCCTAAATTCTTGGGATGGTATGTGACCCCTCTGAAAAATTTCACAATTTTTAGAAATTGTTGGAATATTATTGGAGGTCAGTCAAACCTATTCAATTTTTGGTCAAACCATGGACCAGCACCATGTGGGATTTTTGGAGGAAAAGGTATAGCACTAAAACCTCTGCAAAATTTATACAAGGTCAGTCACTCAGCTAGCAAGCTCCTGTAAAAATTTCATAATTTTTGGAGTGAGTTTGCTACCTCAATAAATCCCCGAACTTCAGATCTGTTTGGAAACCAAAATTAGGGCTGAGTCAGACTCGGGCTCGAGTCGGACCCGAGTCCGACCCAGCCATTTGACTCGCTCGAGTCAAGTCAGCAGCGCCGCACCTGTGCTCGATCTCAAGACTGTCCGACCGTTGGATCTCCATCCAGCCGCCCAGACCTACCCTGTGATCTCAGCGCCTCGGGGTGGTCCATGTAACATCCCAATCTTGGGCTTGTGTTTCAAATGTAAGAAAATCAGTAGAAATTAAAACTTTTCTTACATCATGTATTTCCTGTTGTGCCAATCAATTCTTGTACAAGGAATTATGGAAATACATTGTCACAAGTCTAGTTGGTCCAAATCTTGTTATTCCAAAAATAATCTTGTCAAATCTTATGATCATCCTCTGGAAATATTTTTCCTAAGTCTCTATGATGGTATGTGACCCCTCTGAAAAATTTCACAATTTTTAGAAATTGTTTGAATATTTTTAGAGGCAGTCAAACCTGTTTGACTCTCAGTCAAACATTAAAACAGAGCCTTGCAGAATTTTTGGAGATTTATTCACAGCATAAAAACCTCTGAAAATTTTACACAAGGTTAATATCTGAGTTAGCAAGCTCCTGTAAAATTTTCATAATTTTTGGAGTTAATTTGCTACCTCAAATAAATCATTCAAAGTCTCTGTTCCTATTTCAAAGTCAAACTTAGTTTTACTGTTACTCGGGTCCGAGTCAGACTCGGGCTCGAGCCAATTGATTCGGTCCAGTCAACTAACTGTACCGAGCCACTCTTTAAAACGCGCGGTGGATCTCAACCGTTAGATCTAAATCGCACGACCCGCGCGCGTGTATCACTTCGGACCTTCCGGTTGCAAGTCTGATTGTCGACCGTTAGATCTCCATCCAACCGTTGAGATTTCCCGAAACCTTCGGACCCTCCGGTTGCATTTTTGAATCAGAGCCGTTGGATTAAGATCCAACGCCGCGCACTCTCCTCGTTGTAATTTGAGTTTGCAACGTGGAGCTATCTGAGCCGTTCATTTCTAATCGTAGGGTTCGCAATATCTCCGTTGTGTTTTAAACCTGGGAGGCGTGGCGCTTTCGTAGCCGTCCGATTTAGATCGTGGGGCGGAGAATCACCGAGCCGTTTTCCTGGTCTTCTTCAACCTCCGGCCGTGCGAGCACTGTAGGGGGAGTAATGGCAGTGTCATTTCTTGCTCCCTAAAGCCACCCTAGCCGACGTTTAGGGGTATGGGCGGTACATTGAGCTGGGCCATGCCCTAATGCACGTCTACACCTCTTTTTCCTTGTCGGCCGTGCGTGGTGCTTTGTGTTTTGCCGCCCGAGAGATGTGTGGTGCAAACCCTAATGCTTTCATGGCTTTATAAACACTCTCAATGCTTTCTGGTATTCCTTTAGACCACCATCAAGCTTCATTCTCAATATTGGAGCTTAACACCTCTAAAATGGCAAACCGCCATTGTTGACCCGTGGAGCTCCATTGGTGTTCTTGGTGTTCCAGTGGTCCTCCTTCACGTTTCTTTGCCCTAACCTTATCTATTTACTTCCTTGAACATTTCCCCTCACTTAATTTTGGATTTGATTATCAGGAATTGTCCAATTTGGGGTTTGTTCAAATTCGGCCGAAATTGGTCATCTTCTTCCTCAGCTCAGGTGAGTGCTCCATTTTCTAATTACTTGCTCATGTAGCTTCTGTGGATCATTATGAAGCTATTTTGATGCTTTGGTATCACTCATTTGGTTCAGGGTGTCGTTTTCAATCTTTCTTCTTCGGGTCCGGCGAGCTTTCACCGTGATCAAGCATCTCCGGCCATCTTCGAAGCTTCTCGTCCCTAAGGTAGCTTCTTAGTAGTCCTTAGAAGCTTTGGCACCCGCATCCTAGGCTTGCAGTGGAGCTCATCGCAATTTTCGTGTTTAGCAGTAAGCTCCCGTTTTCATTTTCCGGCTAGCCGGCGTTCTAGTCCTTCGCCGCCGGCGAGAATGCTACCATTAGTTTCGTTGTGCTATTGCGAATCCATTTTGGCTCTTGTTCGGCGCCGCCGCGGCCAGTGTCGCCGGCGATTTGCCGTTGAAACCACTCGGGTTTTGCCGGCACAGCAGCTCCCGTTTTCGTCATTTGATTAGGACACATTAATTGCTAATCATTGGTTATTAATTATGTCTTAATCATTGTCGTTCAGTCACTGACCAGTGGGCCCAATATCCTTAACTCGCTCTCTGGTTCAATCCCGCACTGTTCCGACATCATTAAGATTAATCATTGGTTAATTGTATGTGTCGGCATTTAATCGCTGTCGGGAATCTCCTCTGGGTCGCTGACTTGTGGGCCCGAGGAGTTAAGATCAAATCTCAGGAGTCATTAGTGTTTATTTAATGGTAATCATTAGAAGCATTAATCTTGTCCTAACCGCCACTCTCAGTCGCTGACAAGTGGGCCCAGTGCACTGTGCACGTGGGTTAAACCAGCGCGTGGGTGACTCGAAGTCACTGACATGCGGTCCCACATGTCAAGATCCCTTTGAATCGCGATCAATAGCTACCGTTCGCTTTAGATCCGCGCCCGGATCGTGAGTGCATTCGGACCCTCCGGTTGCCTTGATCATTCTAGACCGTCGATCTTGCGATCAACGGCTGAGATTGTGTTTGCAACCGCACCGTCCGAATGCATACACTCGTGCGCGCCGTTGGATCTTGATCCAACGGTGGGCTCCGTTTCGATTCGGCGCGCGTGCGCTGTTTTCGGCGCGCGTGAGCCGTAGGATTTGAGATCAAGGGTTAGGAGTTGTCCACGTCGTTTTCTTTTATTGAAGTTTGTCTGTATTTCGGTAAGTATTTGTTTAACAACTGAAAATGATATAAAAACTTTAGAAACTCATAATTAATTCATTTTAACTGCTTTTTAGATAATTCCAACGGTAATAAATTATGTTGTCACTTTAGTTTATTATAAAAATGGAATTAAGCATATTCCCGTAGCAGAAAATTGTGTAACTAGAAATAACTTGATTTCTGTCATTTTGAATATTCCGTAAATAGTTTTAACCTTGAAAATGCATATCTTTTCTGTATAAATCCAATTTGTGCAAAATCAATTTTGTTAAATTCATCTGTTAGTATACTTTCATATAAAATAGGATTTGAGCATGTTCACAATTCTGTAAAATGATTTGCATTAGATTTACAACTTAGAAAAATCATAAATAAATGTGTATAACTCCAAAATTAGTAAATCCAACTTTGCTGTTATTAGGATGTCATTATCTACCTGCTATAAAAATTTCAGGCCTTAGATCATTCTGGAAAATTTCGTCATGAACAGTGCTAATTATTAATTAGGTTGATACATAGGCTGAGAAAGGGGATTTTGTTCATATCTTTTGCATGTTAAGTTCAAATTGCAAAATTCTTGTTCCTGTCATTGCCTTAGGTCATTCCCTAGCTGTTGTGTAGATTTTATTAGATTTGGATGTGTTTTGTTGTTGGGGTTTATTTGGTGTTCTTCGTTCTTATTTGCTTATCGCCTTTCGCGTTAGGTTCCAAGACAATATTATTAATCTTGATATTGAGCCACAGACCATCGACTCTGACTTCACCGAGCAAGCGGATGTAGCATTCATTTGATCATATTGTTCCTACTATTTTCAAATTCTAATATATTGGTTGCAAATTCTATGTATGCATTGCTATGTTGTTTTAAACTATTGTCGATAGTTGGCCTACTAGATGCATTATCGTGAGGAAATGTTTATTCCTCTACTATCAAGCCTAGGTTACTTGTCGTGATTTTGGGTTATTGGATGGACCCTTGTCACTTAGTAGTTTACATGTCATTATGCTTAGCCATGCTTAGCTATCGGTAGAAATGAGCAGTTATCGACTCGTCGATAACTTTGATCACACAAACTATTACTATGTGTATGTTTCAGCCTTGTGCTTTGTCTAAATTGCAAAATTAAAACTGAAAATGAAAACAATTTAGACTTGGGCACAATGGTAAGATGGTGTGATCTTTCGGGTGTGAATGGAATGGTGCCCGGGTCAATTAAGGACCGAACTACTTGTGAGTATCTGTTATCCGAGCATTACAGTGCGTGCTAACCACACTAGAGGGATCTGGGACCTCTCTTAGCCAAGTACTTTGGGCTGTGTTAATTAATGAGTCGCGTGGGGGGTTGCATATTTGATTATATGCAACATGGACACGTTGTAGGAGGGGAACACCGCCGAGGCGGTGTATCTTGCTCCACGATGGGTCCTTGTGATCCATATTTCGTCGGCAGATCACTAAGGATTAACCCCATACGTATGTCTCTTGATTAGCATATTCCATTGGAAAGGGTTCAGAGGACTTAGCGCGCCGGCATACCAAAGGAAGTGTGCTTAATAGCTTGGCTAAAAGGCGATCCAAGTGTGGGTACATTGGTACACCCTGCAGGATTAAAACTATTCGAATAGCCTCGCCCTAGGTTATGGACACGCTTGGATAAGCTTTTCAAGAGTTAGACTACAACCATTTTTAAAATTAAAACTTGTTAGGTGGTATGAATCGTGATTCATGCTATGTTGTGGTGGCTTTGGGAAAGTCACTTCTAGGTGGATACCGTTACTTATGCTTACTCATTGTTATTTAAATGCTTAAAACAGATTTTACAAACTCATTGCTCAATCTATTACAATATTGCAAATGAAACTTGCTTTATGCGCCCAAAGAACCATATAACCACATTCCTTTGAATACGACTTTCATGTAGCTATGTATAGGCTTGCTACTCGTAAGTCTTGCGAGTACATTTTTGTACTCACCGCATTGCTTGTGTCGTGCAGAGGATGATAGTGAGTCCGATGGACCTCACTTTTGTGAGTTGTCTTTGTGGCGGTTCTGAGGCGATTAGCTTGGCGCCCGGTCGGTTGCCCTGTGGTGTTATGTGGCTAACCGGTCGTCTTTTGGTTTAAGCCATCTTATGGCAACTTTTGCTTCATTGTTACTTTTGCTACTTATGTCATTTGGCGGTCGGTGTGTTGTAATAACTTATATTATGTATGTCTTTTCGTAGACTTGTTATAATCATTGTATGGAAATGATGCGTGCTTGGAATTGATGTATGTGTGTGCTTGTTCGGGAGGCACATGTTCATCGAGACGCGGATTATTCTATTTGTGATACTAGAACCAGTGGAAGGTTAAGTATTACAAGTTTAATAAACCGGGGTCTCACAGAGCTTGGTATCAGAGCCATACTGACCGTAGAAACCCCTAGCTTGGTCGTCCCTAGTATATTTTGAAAACTTACTTTCCAAATATCAGTGCTTTCCTGAAAATCTTAAGTAAGTTCTCAGATTTTACTCCTCATCTATCTTAGTTTGCTCATCTCACCTTATTCTAAACTGACTTTGAAAGCTGAATTTTCCTCTCACCTTCCTTCAAAAGATAGTTGTTAACCGAGTAAATTGGTTTTGGGTACACCATGAGAGTTATAAAGTGAAAGTGTTGGCTGTCTTGGGAATATGTGAAGCTACTGGAGACTACAAATTTCGGCCAGAGGCTGGAGAAGAAAATCGGGACAGCAAGCCAGAAAATTTCTGGACAGCTAGCATTTAATTAGTAGGAGGTGCTGAAATGAGAGGTTAATTCCACTAAAACTTGTGGGAATAAAAGGGTAAGAAGTGATATGAATTAGCTAAGAGTCTAACCATTCTTTAGTAAATATTCCACCCTATTTCCTAGCTGTTTTCGAACAGAGGCTATTATTCTGAATTTTGCCTTCCTAAAAATTGATTACTCGTTTTTCCATACGGGTTAGTCACAATAGGAAGATGATTGTTGTCTTTATGATCTTGCTGTAATTTTCTGTTGTTACTTGAGCTTTTAGAGGTTGTTTTGTCTAGTGGTTAGTTGTTTTCTTTGTCTCCTGTTCCGGAGTTGTGTTTAACCTATTTTTGTGGAACAGGATGACAAGAACCACCCGCAACAGTCAGCCGGCTGGTTCCGATGAGGAGCTTCCCCCTCCTCCGACCATGGCTGAGGTTCCGGCTCAGATCGAGCGGAATCGCATGGACCAGACCCGGATCTTGGAGGTCATTGCGAGGAACACCTCCGCTCCGCCGCCGCTTCAGATCCGGAGGTGGTGGCCACCGGCCTCGTGGTGGGCTTGCGGAGTTTCTCCGCACTCACCGCCACTTTCTCGATCCGAGGATCCACTCGACGCGGATGATTGGCTGCGTCTTGTTGAGCGAAAGCTCAATATCGCTCGATGCCGGAGCAGAGCGGGCACTCTTGCATCCCATCGCCTTGAGGTGCAGCACTCTCTTGGTGGGAGAACTTTCGCCATGCAGCCCGCAGGCCACGTTGTCTCGTGGGATGAGTTTCGATCTGCTTTTCGTCGGGCCCACATACCTGATGGCCTGATGAAGCTCAAGAAGAGGGAGTTTCTTGCGCTTAAGCAGCGGCGCAAGTCTGTCTCGGAGTATCTTTACGAGTTTAACCACTTGGCTCGTTATGCTCCGGGTGAGGTGACCTCTGATGAGGCTAAACAGGAGAAGTTCATGGATGGTTTGTCCGAGGAGTTGCAGGACAAGCTATCTATAGTGGACTTTGCTGACTTCCAGGCCTTGGTTGACAAGGCCATCGTCGCTGAGCACAAGGCGAAGGCGCTGGGTGAGTCCCGCAAGCGCAAGTCGGAGGCCCATCGGTCTGCACAGGCCGGCCTCACTCGTCCCCGTGTTGGGCCCGCACCAGGAGCTCGTGCTTTGGCTTCACCACCGCCGAGGCCGTCGGCGCCGTTGCTCGTCCCCGCAGCCGTGTTTGACCACGTGCACTGCGACTCTCAAGAAGAGTTGCGCCCGCAACCCAGTGCCGATGTTACTGTTCGCCGCAACAAGAAGGGCCACTATGCTAGCGCTGCCCTCGAGGATTGGAGCAGCCCCTCGCCCTAATGGAGGACGCGGAATGGTCACACACCGACGTAAGGTGATCCGAAGACTCGGGTGTCGGGAGTGGTCGAGTCAACCACATCTCGCCGAGGAGGCCGAGAGGCACTGACGTTGTGTTGGGTGCGTGCCTTGTTAGTTATCGTCCCGCCGCAGTCTTGTTTGACTCGGAGCATCGCATTCCTTTATTTCAAGATCATTTGTTGCTGATTGTGACCTTCACTTTGTTCCTTTGGGGATTCCTTTGCTTATTCGCTCTTGGGAGCGGAAATGAGAGCGATCAAGAATGTCGGGGCGTCCCTATTAATATTGAAGGAGTGGAATTCTTGGCGAATCTCATCTTACTTGATTCGGCGCGCCTAGATGTGATTCTTGGTATGGATTGGCTGTCCCAACACTTGGGACAAATCGATTGTGCCAGAAGATGGTTTTCTCACTAGTCCTCAAGCGAGCAAGTTGGGATTTCACCGCATTGCAGGGCCACACCTTTGTGCCCTTGAAGCTAAGCCACCATGGAGATTCGTGGATGTGCCCACGACCAGTGACTTTGTGGATGTCTTCCCCAAGATTTGCTCGTATGCCTCGATTCGAGACTTGGAGTTTGTGATTGAGTTGCTGCCCGGTACCGCTCCAATTTCTAAGGCGCCGTACCGAATGCCTCCTAATGAGTTGGAGGAGCTAAAGAAGCAGTTGGGTGAGCTTCAAGCAAAAGGCTTCATCCGTCCTAGCTCATCTCCTTGGGGTTGTCCGGTTATTTTTGTGAAGAAGAAGGACAAGACCCTGCGTATGTGTGTTGATTACCGTCCGCTGAATGAAGTGACGGTGAAAAACAAATATCCCTTGCCTCGTATTGATGATCTCTTTGACCAGTTGACTGGAGCTTGTGTGTTCTCCAAGATTGACTTGAGATTGGGGTACCATCAAGTCCGGATCAGGGCTGAAGATATTCCAAAGACGACGTTCACTACTCGTTATGGCCTTTACGAGTACACCGTCATGTCTTTCGGTTTGACCAATGCTCCAGCTTTGTTCATGAATCTTATGAACTCGGTGTTCATGGAGTATTTGGATAAGTTTGTTGTGGTTTTCATTGATGACATTCTTATCTACTCCAAGAGTGAAGAAGAGCATGCTGAGCATCTGCAGATTGTATTGGGGAAGCTGCGTGAGCATCAGCTGTATGCCAAGTTCAGCAAGTGCGAATTCTGGTTGAAGGAAGTGGCATTCTTGGGCCATGTTCTTTCAAAGCAGTGGTGTCATGAGAGATCCTAGCAAGGTCAGCGATGTTCTATCTTGGGGCAGCCAAGTCACCACCGATGTGAGGAGTTTCCTTGGTTTAGCGGGCTACTACCGCCGCTTTATCGAGAACTTCTCCAAAATTGCAAAGCCCATGACCGAATTGCTCAAGAAAGAAAAGAAATTCGTGTGGTCATCTGCATGTGATTTGAGTTTTCAAGAACTCAAAAGGCGATTGACGTCAGCACCAGTGCTTGTTCTCCCTGATGTGCATAAGAGCTTTGACATTTATTGTGATGCCTCTCGGCAGGGACTCGGTTGTGTTCTTATGCAAGAAGGCAAGGTAGTGGCCTATGCATCAAGGCAGTTGAGGCCTCATGAACTCAACTATCCTACCCATGATTTGGAGTTAGCCGCAGTGGTTCATGCACTCAAGATTTGGCGGCATTACCTCATTGGTAACCGCTGTGAGGTGTATTCGATCACAAGAGCTTGAAATATTTGTTCACCCAACAGATCTGAACCTCGGTAGAGGAGATGGTTGGAATTGATCAAGGATTATGATATGGGCATTCAAGATCACCCGGCAAGGCTAATGTTGTTGCGGATGCACTCAGTCGCAAGGTGTATTGCAATACCTTGTCACTTCAAGAGCAACAACCTACCCTTCTCGAAGAATTTCAGCGGCTTAATTTGGGATTGATTGAGCATGGTTCTCTTGCTACCTTGGTTGTGCAACCGACTTTGGTGGAACAAATCAAGGCTCGCCCGTGACAGATGTTGGTGTGATCCAAATCAAGCGTAACATCAAGAATGGGACAGCTAAGTGCTTTTTCGAGGATGAGCACGGTGTTGTGTGGTTTGGACAGCGCTTGGTGGTTCCGAAGGTCATGGAATTACGGGATTTGATTCTCCGTGAGGCCCATGACTCCCCTTTGTCTATCCATCCTGGAGCTACCAAGATGTATCAAGATCTTCGACAGAGATTCTGGTGGACTCGCATGAAGCGCGAGATTGCTAGGTTCGTGGCCGAGTGCGACGTGTGCTGTCGTGTCAAGGCTGAACATCAGCGTCCAGCGGGCCTTCTTCAGCCTTTGCCAGTACCAGAATGGAAGTGGGATTCCGTTGGTATGGATTTCATCACCGGTCTGCCCCGTACTTCTTCTGGGAAGGATGCTATCTGGGTTGTCATTGATCGATTGACAAAGGTGGCACATTTTCTGCCAGTGCGTACCAATCTCAGTGTTAGTCAGCTGGCGGATCTCTATGTGTCTCGCATTGTATGTTTGCATGGTGTGCCACGAACAATTGTGTCAGATCATGGTTCTCTTTTCACCTCTCGCTTTTGGCATAATCTGCAATAGGCAATGGGTACACGTCTTTCCTTCAGTTCAGCTTATCATCCTCAAACTGATGGTCAGACGGAGAGAGTCAACCAAGTGTTGGAAGATATGCTCAGGTTCGTGTTCTTTCCTATGGAAAGAAGTGGGAGAAGTGCTTGGCGTTTGCAGAGTTCTCCTACAACAACAGTTTCCAAGCTAGTCTTAGCATGGCACCGTTTGAGGCTTTGTATGGGAGGAAGTGTAGAACCCCATTGAACTGGTCGGAAACTGGTGAGCGTCAGTTCTTCGGGCCAGATTCCATTAATGAGGCCGAGAGCCAGGTCCAGTTGATTCGTGAGCATTTGCGCGTGGCCCAGTCCAGGCAAAAGAGCTATGCGGATCATCGTCGGCGGGAGTTGAGCTTTGAGCCCAATGACTTTGTTTATCTCAAGGTCTCACCCTTGAAAGGCCATCAGCGTTTTGGCATCAAGGGCAAGTTAGCTCCTCGTTATGTTGGGCCTTATCGCATCATCGAGAGGATTGGAGCTGTTGCATACAGATTGGAGTTGCCAGCTTCACTCGAGGGTGTGCACGACGTGTTTCATGTGTCACACTTGAAGAAGTGCCTCCGTGTACCAGTTGAGGAAACTCCGTTGGAAAATCTCGATGTGCAAGAAAATTTGACCTATCATGAGCATCCAGTTCAGATTCTCAAGAATCGAACGGAGGACAAGGAACCGTGTCATCAAGTTCCTTAAGGTTCGTGGTCAAACCATTCAAGATGAGGCAACTTGGGAGCGCGAGGATCGCCTTCGTGCAGATTACCCATCCTTCTTCCGAGTAAATGAATCTCGGGCGAGATTCTTGTAAGGGGGAGGTTTTGTAACATCCCAATCTTGGGCTTGTGTTTCAAATGTAAGAAAATCAGTAGAAATTAAAACTTTTCTTACATCATGTATTTCCTGTTGTGCCAATCAATTCTTGTACAAGGAATTATGGAAATACACTGTCACAAGTCTAGTTGGTCCAAATCTTGTTATTCCAAAATAATCTTGTCAAATCTTATGATCATCCTCTGAAATATTTTTCCTAAGTCTCTATGATGGTATGTGACCCTCTGAAAAATTTCACAATTTTTAGAAATTGTTTGAATATTTTTAGAGGCAGTCAAACCTGTTTGACTCTCAGTCAAACATTAAAACAGAGCCTTGCAGAATTTTTGGAGATTTATTCACAGCATAAAAACCTCTGAAAATTTTACACAAGGTTAATATCTGAGTTAGCAAGCTCCTGTAAAATTTTCATAATTTTTGGAGTTAATTTGCTACCTCAAATAAATCATTCAAAGTCTTTGTTCCTATTTCAACGTCAAACTTAGTTTTACTGTTACTCGGGTCCGAGTCAGACTCGGGCTCGAGCCAATTGATTCGGTCCAGTCAACTAACTGTACCGAGCCACTCTTTAAAACGCGCGGTGGATCTCAACCGTTAGATCTAAATCGCACGCCCGCGCGTGTATCACTTCTGACCTTCCGGTTGCAAGTCCGATTGTCGATCGTTAGATCTCCATCCAACCGCTGAGATTTCCGAAACCTTCGGACCCTCCGGCTGCATTTTTGAATCGAGCCGTTGGATTAAGATCCAACGCCGCACTTCTTCGTTGTAATTTGAGTTTGCAACGTGGAGCTATCTGAGCCGCTCATTTCTAATCGTAGGGTTCGCAATATCTCCGCTGTGTTTTAAACCCGAGGCGTGGCGCTTTCGAGTCGTCCGATTTAGATCGTGGGCGGAGAATCACCGAGCCGCTTTCTGGTCTTCTTCAACCTCCGCCGGCGAGCATCGTAGGGGAGTAATGGCGATGTCATTTCTTGCTCCCTAAAGCCACCCTAGCCGACGCTTAGGGTATGGGCGGTACATTGAGCTATGCCATGCCCTAATGCACGCCTACACCTCTTTTTCCTTGTCACGTGCGTGGTGCTTTGTGTTTTGCCGCCCGAGATGTGTGGTGCAAACCCTAATGCTTTCATGGCTTTATAAACACTCTCAATGCTTTCTGGTATTCCTTTAGACCACCATCAAGCTTCATTCTCAATATTGGAGCTTAACACCTCTAAAATGGCAAACCGCCATTGTTGACCCGTGGAGCTCCATTGGTGTTCTTGGTGTTCCAGTGGTCCTCCTTCACGTTTCTTTGCCCTAACCTTATCTATTTACTTCCTTGAACATTTCCCCTCACTTAATTTTGGATTTGATTCTCAGGAATTGTCCAATTTGGGGTTTGTTCAAATTCGGCCGAAATTGGTCATCTTCTTCCTCAGCTCAGGTGAGTGCTCCATTTTCTAATTACTTGCTCATGTAGCTTCTGTGGATCATTATGAAGTTATTTTGATGCTTTGGTATCATTCATTTGGCTCAGGGTGTCGTTTTCAATCTTTCTTCTTCGGGTCCGGCGAGGTTTCACCGTGATCAAGCATCTCCGGCCATCTTCGAAGCTTCTCGTCCCTAAGGTAGCTTCTTAGTAGTCCTTAGAAGCTTTGGCACCCGCATCCTAGGCTTGCAGTGGAGCTCATCGCGATTTTCGTGTTTAGCAGTAAGCTCCCGTTTTCATTTTCCGGCTAGCCGGCGTTCTAGTCCTTCGCCGCCGGCGAGAATGCTACCATTAGTTTCGTTGTACTATTGCGAATCCATTTTGGCTCTTGTTCGGCGCCGCCGCGGCCAGTGTCGCCGGCGATTTGCCGTTGAAACCACTCGGGTTTTGCCGGCACAGCAGCTCCCGTTTTCGTCATTTGATTAGGACACATTAATTGCTAATCATTGGTTATTAATTATGTCTTAATCATTGTCGCTCACCATCGACCAAAGGCCCAATATCCTTAACTCGCTCTCGTTCAATCTCGCATCGTTCGACATCATTAAGATTAATCATTGGTTAATTGTATGTGTCGGCATTTAATCATTGCGGGAATCTCCTCCGGTCGCCGACTTGTGGGCCCGAGGAGTTAAGATCAAATCTCGTGAGTCATTAGTGTTTATTTAATGGTAATCATTAGAAGCATTAATCTTGTCCTAACCGCCACTCTCAGTCGCTGACAAGTGGGCGGTGCTGCGTGCACGTGGGTTAAACCAAATAGCGTGGGTGACTCGAAGTCACCGACATGCGGTCCCACATGTCAAGATCCCTTTGAATCGCGATCAATAGCTACCGCTCGCTTTAGATCTCGCGCCCGGATCGTGAGTGCATTCGACCCTCCGTTGCCTTGATCATTTTCGACCGCCGATCTTGCGATCAACGGCCGAGATTGTGTTTGCAACCGCACCGTCCGAATGCATACACTGCGCGCCGTTGGATCTTGATCCAACGGTGGGCTCGTTGATTCGGCGCGCGCGCTGCTGTTTTGCGCGTGAGCCGAGGATTTGAGATCAAGGGTTAGGAGTTGTCCACGTCGTTTTCTTTTATTGAAGTTTGTCGTATTTGGTAAGTATTTGTTTAACAACCAAAATGATATAAAAACTTTAGAAACTCATAACTAATTCATTTTAACTGCTTTTTAGATAATTCCAACGGTAATAAATTATGTTGTCACTTTAGTTTATTATAAAAATGGAATTAAGCATATTCCCGTAGCAGAAAATTGTGTAACTAGAATAACTTGATTTGTCATTTTGAATATTCCGTAAATAGTTTTAACCTTGAAAATGCATATCTTTTCTGTATAAATCCAATTTGTGCAAAATCAATTTTGTTAAATTCATCTGTTAGTATACTTTCATATAAAATAGGATTTGAGCATGTTCACAATTCTGTAAAATGATTTGCATTAGATTTACAACTTAGAAAAATCATAAATAAATGTGTATAACTCCAAAATTAGTAAATCCAACTTTGCTGTTATTAGGATGTCATTATCTACCTGCTATAAAAATTTCAGGCCTTAGATCATTCTGGAAAATTTCGTCATGAACAAAGTGCTAATTATTAATTAGGTTGATACATAGGTCGAGAAAGGATTTTGTTCATATCTTTTGCATGTTAAGTTCAAATTGCAAAATTCTTGTTCCTGTCATTGCCTTAGGTCATTCCTAGCTGTTGTGTAGATTTTATTAGATTTGGATGTGTTTTCTTTGTTGGGGTTTATTTGGTGTTCTTCGCTCTTATTTGCTTATCGCCTTTTCGCGTTAGGTTCAAGACAATATTATTAATCTTGATATTGAGCCACAGACCATCGACTCTGACTTCACCAGCAAGCAGATGTAGCATTCATTTGATCATATTGTTCCTACTATTTTCAAATTCTAATATATTGGTTGCAAATTCTATGTATGCATTGCTATGTTGTTTTAAACTATTGTCGATAGTTGGCCTACTAGATGCATTATCGTGAGGAAATGTTTATTCCTCTACCTGAAGCCTAGGTTACTTGTCGTGATTTTGGGTTCACTGGATGGACCCTTGTCACTTAGTAGTTTACGTGTCATTATGCTTAGCCATGCTTAGCTATCGGTAGAAATGGGCGCTATCGACTGTCGATAACTTTGATCACACAAACTATTACTATGTGTATGTTTCACCTTGTGCTTTGTCTAAATTGCAAAATTAAAACTGAAAATGAAAACAATTTAGACTTGGGCACAATGGTAAGATGGTGTGATCTTTCGGTGTGAATGGAATGGTGCCCGGTCAATTAAGGACCGAACTACTTGTGAGTATCTCATATCCGAGCATTACAAAGGCGTGCTAACCACACTAGAGGGATATGGGACCTCTCTTAGCCAAGTACTTTGGGTGTGTTAATTAATGAGTCGCGTGGGGGTTGCATATTTGATTATATGCAACATGGACACGCTTGTAGGAGGGGAACACCGCCGAGGCCGGTGTATCTTGCTCCACGATGGGTCCTTGTGATCCATATTTCGCCTGCAGATCACTAAGGATTAACCCCATACGCATGCGTCTCTTGATTAGCATATTCCATTGGAAAGGGTTCAGAGGACTTAGCCGTCTTGCATACCAAAGGAAGTGTGCTTAATAGCTTGGCTAAAAGGCGGTCAAGTGTGGGTACATTGGTACACCCTCGCAGGATTAAAACTATTCGAATAGCCTCGCCCTAGGTTATGGACACGCTTGGATAAGCTTTTCAAGAGTTAGACTACAACCATTTTTAAAATTAAAACTTGTTAGGTGGTATGAATCGTGATTCATGCTATGTTGTGGTGGCTTTGGGGAAAGTCACTTCTAGGTGGATACTGTTACTTATGCTTACTCATTGTTATTTAAATGCTTAAAAACAGATTTTACAAACCATTGCTCAATCTATTACAATATTGCAAATGAAACTTGCTTTATGCGTCCAAAGAACCATATAACCACATTCCTTTGAATACAACTTTCATGTAGCTATGTATAGGCTTGCTACTCGTAAGTCTTGCGAGTACATTTTTGTACTCACCTGCATTGCTTGTGTCGTGCAGAGGATGATAGTGAGTCCGATGGACCTCACTTTTGTGAGTTGTCGTGGCGCTTACGGGCGATTAGCTTGGCGGCCCTGGCCGGTTGCCCGTGGTGTTATGTGGCTAACCGGTCGTCTTTTGGTTTAAGCCATCTTATGGCAACTTTTGCTTCCGCTGTTACTTTTGCTACTTATGTCATTTGGCCGGTCGGCTGTGTTGTAATAACTTATATTATGTATGTCTTTTCGTAGACTTGTTATAATCTGTTGTATGGAAATGATGCGTGCTTGGAATTGATGTATGTGTGCTGCTTGTTCTGGGAGGCACATGTTCATCGAGACGCGGATTATTCTATTTGTGATACTAGAACCAGTGGAAGGTTAAGTATTACAAGTTTAATAAACCGGGGTCTCACAGTCCAGGCCACTAGATTTCCATCCTACGGTCACGACCTCCCCCTGGACCTCCTCACCCGCAAAGACCTCCCCACCTCAGGTGATCTGGGACGTCCAGGACCACCCCATGCGGTCGGGATCGCCCAGACCTCTCCTCGGCTCGTTATTCTTCCTCCCGACCTCCCCGAGGTCCGGTCGCCATGATTTTCACGCGCCCGCGCGTGTCGTGGTCGAGGCTTGGGAGCGTGGCTCGTCACTTTTGGTCCTTCCCAACGTCTCTTTTCGCCATGCATTAATTGCGGTAGAAGCTTTCCCAAAAGGAAGTCATCCTCGCCGCCTTGTCAATCAAGCAAGTCCATGGCGGTGGCATGGACTTTGTTCACGTGAGGCTTTTGCCCACACCATTGTCGAGCTCCCGTGCTATGTATAGCCCGAGACCTCCTTTCCTCTTCCTTCCCACCCTTGGTTGCTGCTTGAACTCCCTCGGTTGTGAGTGTGAGCCCCAAGCTTGAGCACCCGAGAACACCACCCCTTCCACCACCATTGTCACCTTTGGAGCTCCCTGCCGAAGCTCGAGCTCCAGTGGTCCTAGCAACATTCTTGTCTTTTTCATTGTCAGCTTGATCACCTAGGGTTGCTCTAACTTAGTTTGGTTCACATTGCAGGTGAACCGGCTGGGGAGCCGCCAGTGGTCGAGGTCATCTTCTTCTTCCTCGCCGCAAGCACTTCACCGCCGGACTTCGCCGACCTTCTCCAAGCTCCTCCGACCACCTTGGTCCCCTCTCCGCCTCGGTGCCCTTTTCTTAGCTTGGTCTTTGCGTTTTCTAGTCATCGAGAGCTGCTTAGTTTTCGTAGTTTTGCCGTATTATACTCCTTCCTCTCTCTCGGCTCGCGGCTGTTCTGTGCCGTCACCGCCGCCGAGAGCACGCCCTTAGATTCTTGACGTTATTTAGAACTCGCCGTGTCCTTGGTTCTCGCCGCGAGGTCCCCATCGCCGCGGTATCAAAACCAAACTCGTGTTTTGCCGTGTCGCACTCGGACAGAATCCCGGTCGTATGATTAGCATTAATGTGTCCGAGGTTGCTCATTAATGCGGTCTTGTTGGCAAAACGCGCGCCGCTAAGTCCTAGGACCTCTCGGTTGTTCATGGTCGCCAAAGACCACCCCGGTTAGATCCGAGCCTTTGGATCCTTCAGAAAAACTTAAGCCTCTGGACCTTCCCTAGTTTGATCTCACCGTCTAAGATCACCTCTAAGTATATCTGTACCGTAGAGGGTTTTCCGTGTATCTTCTTAGTGCCAGGACCTCCCCGCTGAAATCCTGGCCGTTTAAGACCACCGTAAGTTAAATCCCAGCCGTTAGGATCACCCTCCGCCTTGGAGTCCTCTTTGCAAAAGACCTCCTTGAGGTCCTCTTTGTTAAAGACCACCCCTGGACCTCCACCGAGGTCCTCTTTGCAAAAAGACCGCCTCGGGGTTCTCTTGGTAAAAAGCCACCCCTGGTCGTTTACAAAGAAAACCCCGCTCAGGACCTCTTAGACGCAATCCTAGCCGTTTACAACCTCCCCGGATTTAGATCTGAGCGTTAGATCTCCTTTGTAAAATCCTTAGTCTCAGGACCTCCCTCCGCGTCAATCTGAACCGTTCAGGACCTCCCTAGGCCTAATCTGAGCCGTCCAGATTTCCTCCGATTAAAACCCTACCGTTTAGGACCTCCCTCGCTTGATCGTGTCCGTTAAAGACCTCCCTCTGGAGATCTAGACCGTCGAAGACCTCCTCCGTGAGATCTTAGCCGTCCAGACCTCCCTCCGTAGGTTTAACCTTAGGACCTCCCCTAGTGCTCAGGACCGTCAGATCTTGATCTGACGGTCACGACCACCGTTAGGCGTGAGGACCTCCTTTGCGTGCGCTATGCATGCACTGGTCGTGGCCGTTGGATCTGATCTCAACGGTTCGCACTCTCGATCAAAGGCGGGAGGAGGTCTTTTGTGCGCTGTTGCTGAGGTCCGTGGCGTGCGATGAAGGATCGACGGCCCACGACCTCTCCTTTGTCTTTCGCTCAATTGACCTCCGAGAGCTCGAATTTTCAAAGTCTTTTATTGTTTCAAATTTCAAAAGTGCATAACTTTGTCATTTTAGCTTCTTTCTGAATGATTCCAGTTGTTGTAGCTCTGTTAGAGTATGAACTTTAATCTGAGAATGAATTTAGGCACTGTTATGTAGCAAAAAATGATTGAAACTGCAGGATCTTGTTTAGTGAAAATAGTGGTTTAGAAATTCATTGAAAAATTGTAAAATGCATAACTTATTCTCTGTTATTCCAAATTAAGAAAACTAAGTTTTGTTAAAACCCACTAGGAATGTACTGTAATGTAGAATAGGTCTTCATATGATCCTTGCCACTGAAGTTAACGATTCACTAGTTTTAGAACTTAGAAAATTCATAATTAATTCAATTCAACTCCAAATTGTGCAAACTCAGTTTTGCTGTTATTAAGATAACCATATCTACCTACCATAAAAATTTCAAGTTCCAGATCATTCTAGAAATTTTCACCATGAACAGTAACCGTAATTAATTTAATTAGGATTTTTCAGGCTGAGAGAACTTAGTTTAGCCATAACTTTTTCATGCTAAGTCCAAATGAAGTGATTCTTATTTCTAAAATTGTCTAAAATCAACCTCTAGCTGCTGTAGAAATTTCATGGGATTTGGATGTTCTTTGCCGCTGAGTTCCTTTTGGTGTTCTTCGTTCTTATCGGTTTTTATCGCTTTTTCGCATTAGGTTCCGAAGAATTTATTGAACCTGAGCACTCCCCTCTGCAGCAAGACCAATCCCAGCAAGGCAAGCAGTTTGATCATGTTAATCCCAGTATTTTAAGTATTTATGTTGATTACAAATTCTATGTATGCATTGCTACTTTGTGTTAAACTATTGTCGTTAGTTGGCCTAGTAGATGCATTTCCTTAGCAAATGATTATTCTCTACTACCGTGAGCCTAGGTTATTGCTGTGATTAGGGCTCATGGATGAGCTCTTGTCACTTAGTAGTTGCGAATAAATTGCTTAGCCATGCTTAGCTTCCGGTAGAAATGGGCGGTTATCGACTTGTCGATAACCTTGATCACATAAAACTTATTATGATTATGATTTCCACCTTGTGCCATGTCTATTTATGAAAACTAAAACCTAAAAACAAAAGGATTTAGACTTGGGCACAATGGTATGATTGGTGTGCTTCTGGGTGTGACTGGAATGGTGCCCGAGTCAATTAAGGACCGAACATCTTGTGAGTACCTGTTATCCAGGCAATTTGTGCGTGCTAACCACACTAGAGGGTATGGGACCTCTCTTGACTTAGTACTTTACCGTGTATTGGCTTCGGTCGCAGGAGTCGCAGGAGGGATGGTGCCGAGCATTGTAGTGCCCAAAGGCTTCCCCGTGATGGCTGGTTGTCTTTCGCTTGCAATGTAAGCGTATGGATTCCGATCCATACGAGCGGCTCGTAGTCAATGCACAATATTGGAAAGCGTCTCAGAGGACTTAGCCGTGCCGCAAACCTTCTAAGTGTGCTTTGTTGCTTAAAGGCGGTCAAGTGTGGGTACATTGGTACACCCCTGCAGGGTTAAAACTATTCGAATAGCCTCGTCCTAGGTTATGGACACGCTTGGGTAAGCTTTTCAAGAGTTAGACTACAACCTTTTAATTAAAACTTGATGGGTGGTACCAATCGGGAATTCGTGCTATGTTGTAGTGGCTATTGGGATAGTCACTTCCAGGTGGTTACTTGTATGTATCTTTATTTCGCTGTTATTTTGACAACAAAATAGATTTGCAAACTTGCTCTTAAATGTATTACATTATTGCAAATAAAGTTGGCTTTGTGCAAAATGAGACATACAACCTCCACCTAAATAAGCTTGCATGTAGTTTATGAATCGGTCTGCTATTCCACACGTCAGTCTTGCGAGTACCTTTGTGTACTCAGTTATCTTGCTTAAATGTATTTGTTGCAGAGGAAGAAGGTGAGTGGAGGGCCTCACTACGTGAGTTGTCTTTGTGGTAGCCTTAGAGGCGTCTAGCTTGGCGGCCCGGTCGGTTGCCTTGTGGATTGTGTGGCTAACCGGTCGACTTTTGTTCTAGCCATCTTATGGCACCTTTTGCTTCCGCTGTCATTCTTGTATATTGTTTTATCTGGCCGGTCGGCTCTTTTGTAATAACTTTACTTTATGTACACTACTACAAAACATGCAATAGTAGACACCTCATCACAGACGGTTAAAATGGAACCGTCTGTGTTGGGTCTGTCGGGCCTATCACGCAGCGCTTTGTAATACAAACCGTCAGGATACTCGAGATCATAGACGGTTCTATTAAAGAACCGTCTCTGATAGTATCACAGACGGTTCTATTAGAAAACCGTCTCTGATAATCTGCCGTATCACAGACAGTTTTTTAATAGAACCGTCTGTGATACTATCAGAGACGGTTCTTTAATAGAACCGTCTATGATACTGCAGATTATCACATACGGTTTTTTAATAGAACCGTCTGTGATAAGTACCTCATCACAGACGGTTGGTGATACGAGCCGTCTATGATATATGATTCACAACGCGGGAGTTCGAAAATTTTGAATGCGTGCGCGGGAGTAGCAGGAGTACTCTTTATATATTAATAAGGACTCCCCCAAATCCAGCGTGACCTCTGGGCTCCCTTCTCCCGCCGTCGGCCCTCATCCCTCCCGTTCGTCCTGCCGCCACCCAGTGCTCCCTCCGCTCGTCCTCCCCCCGAAGGCCGGCCAGCGTCTCCCCCATCGGCTCTCCTCCCCGCGCCGCCCCCATCCCGGCGCCAGCCCTCCTCCCTCCGGCGCCACCAGTCCTTCCCCCCGCCGGCTTCTCCTAGATCGAGGTATACATGTGTGCTTGAATATAGTTTTGTGATTGAATGTGTGCTTGAATATAGTTTTGTGATTGAATGGATAGGGAACAATGTGGCTTGGTTGAATGGATAGGGAACAGTGTGGCTTGATGTGTCTTTCGAGGAGCTCGCGACGAGGACAAGATCATAGCCTTCTTGTAAGGCTCATGAGCGAGTGGAGCCAGAGGTGGACGAGGTGCCAAGGCGAGAGGCGGACACCAAGGGAATACATTTAGTATTTTTTGCGCTTTAAAAACTATCACAGAGCGGTTCGAACAAGAACCGCTCGTGATATTACTATCATAGACGGTTCTTGTTTAGAACCGCGCGGAATATACTATCACAGCGGTTGGAGTAGAACCGCTCGTGATAACTACTATCACGCATAGCTTACTTTTCGAACCGCTCGTGATATTCGATCACGGACGGTTTTGATCCGCTCGTGATAATGTCTATTATCACAGACGAACTTTTTCAGACGGTTCGGAAAACCGTCTGTGATGACGTTTTCTGTAGTAGTGGTATGTCGTTGTTGAACTTAGTGATGTATGTTGTATGGAAATGATGTGTAATTTTGTGATGATGTGCATATGCTGCAATTCTGGGAAGCATATGTCCATCGAGGCTTAGAATGTTTAATTAGTAATGCTAGAACCATTTGGAGGTTAAGTGTTACTAGTTAAATATTCCGGGTCCTCACAAAGTTGGCATCAGAGCCATACTGACCGTAGAAACCCCTAGCTTGGTCGCCTCTAGGATATTTTAAAAACTTACTTTCAAAAGGTTTACAAAACTTAAGTAAGTTCTCTGATTTTACTCCTTACCTGTCTTAGCTTGCTCATCTCACCTTACTCTTAATTAAGTTTTGGAAAAGTTGTTCCTCTCTTCCTTTCAAAAGCTAGCTATTTATCGGTTAAGTTGGTTTTGGGAGAACCATGAGAGCTTGGAGAAAGGAATCTGGACAGCTAGCTAGTGGTTAGTGAATAAGGTAGGAAATGAGAGGTTAATTCAATTAAAACTTGTGGGAATAAAAGGGTAAGAAGTGATATGAGTTAGCTAAGTACCTCATGCTCTATTAAGTAATTATACCTCGGTTTTTGGGCTGTTTAGAGTAGGGTTAAGTTCTGAAATTTTGCCTTCCTAAGCGGTTACTCGTTCTTTCCATACGGGTTATTCGTTTCGGGAAGTTGATTTGGTGATTTATGATCTTGTGCCTTCTTATGGTTGTTCTGTGGTCATTTTAATTTAGTTTGGATCTCTTTGCCTTTTGATCTCGGGCTTGTAGCTAACTTGTCTTAGTGAAACAGGATGGCTGGTGGGACACGTAGTGGTCGGAACCAGCCGGGTAGTCCCGAAGAGGAGCTTCCCCCTCCTCCGACCATGACTGAAGTCCTCATGCAGATCGAACGCAACCGCTCGGAGGACCGCAGGTGTTGGAGGTTATCGCGAGAACACCTCCACTCCCTCCGGTGCCTCGATCCGAGGAGGTGGCCATCGCCTCGTGGGGACTTGCAGAGTTCCTTCGCACGCAGCCTCCCACCTTCTCCCGCCCGAGGATCCTCGACGCGATGACTGGCTGCGTCGTTGAGCGGAAGCTCAACGCCGCTCCGCCGTGAGCAGAGCGCACTTTTCGCATCCCATCGCTTGGAGGGTGCGACACTCTCATGGTGGGAGAACTTCCTCGCCATGCAGCCCGCGGACACGTGGTCTCGTGGGAGGAGTTCAGTCGCCTTTCCGTCGGGCCCATGTCCCCGCCTACTGATGAAGTCAAGACGAAGGAGTTCTCGCGCCAAACAGGGCGCAAATGCGGATCGAGTACCTCCACGAGTTCAACCATCTCGCGAGGTACGCTCCGCCGAGGTGGCCATTGATGAGGCCAAGCAGAGAAGTTCATGGAGGGCTTGTGCGAGGAGCTTCAAGACAAGCTCTCTATTGTGGACTTTCGACTTCCGCACCTTGGTGGACAAGGCCATCATCGCGAGCACAAGGCGAGAGCGTGGCGAGTCCGCAGCGCAAGTGGGAGGCCCGGTTCGCACAGCCGGCCTCGTTCGTCCCCGTGTTGGGCCTGCACGGTGGCCCGTTCTTTGACTTCACCATCGCCGAGGCCTTCGCACCAGCTCCACCTCCTCCGCAGCCGTGATTCACCACGTGCGCCGCGATCAAAGAAGAGTTGCTCATCGCAACCCCGCGCCGACGCCACCGCTCATCGCCACAACAAGGGTCACTGCGTGAGTAGTTGCCCTAAGAAGATCGGAGCGCCCTCGCCCTAATGGAGGACGCAGCAAGGGAGTGGTCACCCACCGACCGTAAGACCCGGGCTTGGGGAGCGCCGATTCAACCATATCTACCGAGGAGGCACAGAGGCACCGACGTTGTGTTGGGTACGCTTCTTGTTAATTTGCGCCCCGCTACGCTTTATTTGACTCGAGCTTCGCATTCTTTTATTTCGATTTCATTTGTCGTTGATTGTGGACTTCATTGTGTTCCTTTGGGGTTCCACCGCTTATTCGCTCTCCGGTTCGGAAATGAGAGCCGACTGGTATCTTGGGACGTTCCTATCCACATTGAAGGAGTGGGATTCTTGGCAGTCTTATCCTACCGATTCGCGCGCTTGGATGTGATTCTTGGCATGGATTGGTTGTCCCAACACTTGGGGCAAATTGATTGTTCCAGGAAGGTTGTCTACCTCACCAGTCCTTCAGGTGAACAGGTTGGCTTTTCACCGCAGTTGCGAGAACCCCATCTTTATGCCCTTGAAGCAAAGCCAGCATTGGAGATTTGCGATGTCCCCACTGTGTGTGACTTCGCGGATGTCTTTCCCAAGATTTGCTCGGATGCCTCCTGCTCGAGACCGGAGTTCGTGATAGAGTTACGCCTGCATCGCCACTATTTCAAAGAGGCAGACGCATGCCTCCTAATGAGTTGGAGGAGTCAAGAAGCAACTAGGTGAGCTGCAAGAGAAGGGTTTCATTCGTCCTAGCTCATCTCCTTGGGGTTGTCCAGTTATTTTTGTGAAGAAGAAGGACAAGACCTTGCGCATGTGTGTTGATTACCGTCCGCTTAATGAGGTGACAGTGAAGAACAAGTATCCTTTGCCCCGTATTGATGATCTGTTTGATCAGTTGACTGGAGCACAGGTGTTCTCTAAGATTGACTTGAGATTGGGCTATCATCAAGTCAGAATCAGGGCCGAGGATATTCCGAAGATGGCTTTTGCTACTCTTTATGGTCTTTACGAGTACACCGTCATGTCTGTTGGTTTGACTAATGCTCCTGCTTTATTCATGAACCTTATGAACTCGGTATTCATGGAGTATTTGGATAGGTTCGTGGTGGTATTCATTGATGATATCCTTATCTACTCCAAGAGTGAAGAAGAGCATGCGGAGCATCTCAAGCTTGTGTTGGGCAAGATGCGCGAGCACCAGCTGTATGCAAAATTCAGCAAGTGTGAGTTCTGGTTGAAGGAAGTGGCATTCTTGGGCCATGTTCTTTCAGCAGGAGGTGTGGCTGTGGATCCTAGCAAGGTCGGTGATGTGCTATCTTGGGGTCACCAAGTCACCACCGATGTGCGGAGTTTTCTTGGTTTGGTGGCTACTATCGCCGCTTTATCGAGAATTTCTCCAAGATTGCGGCCTATGACCGAATCGCCAAGAAAGACAAGAAGTTTGAGTGGTCTGTTGCTTGCGATGTGAGTTTTCAGGAACTCAAAAAGCGATTGACCTCAGCCCCAGTGCTTGTTCTCCCTGATATTCATAAGAGCTTTGATATCTATTGTAATGCTTCTCGTCAGGGTCTTGGTTGTGTTCTTATGCAGGAAGGCAAAGTTGTGGCCTATGCATCAAGGCAGTTGAGGCCTCATGAACTCAACTATCCTACTCATGACTTGGAGTTAGCTGCTGTGGTTCATGCACTCAAGATTTGGCGGCATTATCTGATTGGTAACCGTTGTGAGGTGTATTCTGACCACAAGAGCTTGAAGTACTTATTCACTCAGCCAGATCTGAACCTCAGGCAAAGAAGATGGTTGGAGTTGATCAAAGATTATGATATGGGCATTCAGTGTCATCCGGGCAAGGCCAATGTCGTTGCGGATGCACTCAGTCGGAAGGTGTATTGCAACATGTTGATGCTCCAAGAGAAGCGGCCTACCCTTATTTCAGAATTTCAGCGCCTCAATTTGGGTTTGATCGAGCACGGTTCTCTTGCTACCTTGGTTGTGCAGCCAACCTTGGTGGACCAAATCAAGGCGGCACAGCAGACAGATGTTGGTGTGAGCCAAATCAAGCAGAATATCAAGGATGGGGCAGCCAAGTGCTTTTCTGAGGATGAGC
This sequence comes from Ampelocalamus luodianensis, assembly GCA_036346255.1. Classification (NCBI taxonomy): domain Eukaryota; kingdom Viridiplantae; phylum Streptophyta; class Magnoliopsida; order Poales; family Poaceae; genus Ampelocalamus; species Ampelocalamus luodianensis. The sequence goes on along the minus strand of CM070620.1, from coordinate 71,630,694 downwards.
ACAGAGTTGTATGATTTGGGCAGCGTCTTGTGGTTCCTAAGGTCATGGAATTGCGGGATTTGATTCTCCGTGAAGCCCATGATTCCCCTTTGTCTATCCATCCTGGGGCTACCAAGATGTATCAGGACCTTCGTCAGAAATTCTGGTGGACCCGTATGAAGCGCGAGATTGCCAAGTTCGTTGCGAGTGCAACGTGTGCTGTCGTGTGAAGGCCGAGCATCAGCGTCTAGCAGGCCTTCTTCAGCCCTTGCCAGTGCCAGAGTGGAAGTGGGATTCTGTGGGCATGGATTTCATCACCGGGTTGCCCCGCTCGTCCAAGGGGAATGATGCTATTTGGGTCGTGATTGACAGGTTGACTAAAGTGGCACATTTCCTTCCCGTCAAGACTCAGCTTCGTGTGGGGCCTTTGGTCGAACTTTATGTCTCGAGGATTGTGAGTCTTCACGGTGTACCGAAGACGATTGTTTCCGACCGTGGTGCGCTTTTTACCTCGCGGTTTTGGCATAGTCTGGAAGAGGCTATGGGGACCCACCTTCATTTCAGTACAGCTTTTCATCCCCAAACTGATGGTCAGACGGAGAGAGTCAACCAAGTGTTGGAAGATATGCTCCGTGCTTGTGTTCTTTCCTATGGGAAGAAGTGTGAGAAGTGCCTACCATTTGCTGAGTTCTCCTACAACAACAGCTATCAGGTCAGTCTTGGTATGACACCATTTGAGGCTTTGTATGAGAGGAGATGCAGAACCCCATTAAACTGGTCAGAGACTGGTGAGCGGCAGCTTTTCGGCCCAGATTCGATCAATGAGGCCGAAGGCCAGGTCCAGTTGATTCGCGAGCATCTGCGCACAGCCCAGTCCAGGTAGAAGAGCTATGCGGATCGTCGTCGCCGTGAGTTGAGCTTTGAGGCCAATGACTTTGTGTATCTCAAAGTCTCACCCTTGAAGGGCCATCAGCGTTTTGGCATCAAGGGCAAGTTGGCTCCTCGCTATGTTGGGCCTTATCGCATCATCGAGAGAGTTGGGGCTATGGCATACAGGATGGAGCTACCAGCTACGCTTGAGGGTGTGCATGATGTGTTCCATGTGTCACACCTGAAGAAGTGCCTCCGTGTCCCAACTGAGGAAACTCCGTTGGAGGTTCTCGATGTGCAGGAGAATTTGACCTACTGCGAGCATCCTGTTCACATTCTTGAGGAATCTGAACGGAGAACAAAGAACCGGGTCATCAAGTTCCTTAAGGTTCAGTGGTCAAACCATTCTGAGGATGAGGCAACTTGGGAGTGAGAAGATCGCCTTCGTGTAGATTTTCCTTCTTTCTTCTCCGAGTAAACGGAATCTCGGGTCGAGATTCTTGTAAGGGGGGAGAGTTGTAACATCCCAATTTTGGGCTTGTGTTTCAAATGTAATAAAATGAGTAGAAATTAAAACTTTTTCTTACATCATGTATTTCCTGTATGTACTAAACAATTATTGTACAAGAAGTTATGGAAATACATAGTCACAAGTCTTTGATCCAAATCTTGATCCTTCAAAAACATTCTTGTTCCATCTTGTGATAATCTCCTGGAAATATTTTTCCTAAATTCTTGGGATGGTATGTGACCCCACTGAAAAATTTCACAATTTTTAGAAATTGTTGGAATATTATTGGAGGTGAGTCAAACCTATTCAATTTTTGGTCAAACCTTGGACCAGCACCTTGTGGGATTTTTGGAGGAAAAGGTATAGTACTAAAACCTCTGCAAAATTTATACAAGGTCAGTAACTCTGCTAGCAAGCTCCTGTAAAAATTTCATAAGTTTTGGAGTGAGTTTGCTACCTCAATAAATCCCCGAACTTCAGATCTGTTTGGAAACCAAAATTAGGGCTGAGTTAGACTCGGGCTCGAGTCGGACCCGAGTCCGACCCAGCCATTTGAATCGCTCGAGTCAAGTCGCATGCCGCACGGGCTCGATCTCGCGCAAGCACTTCAGCCGACCGTTGGATCTCCATCCACCGCCTGCACCTCCCTTTGATCTCGGCGCCTCGGCGTGGTCCGAACCATCGATTTCCATCCCGCGTCACGACCTCCCCCTGGACCTCCTCACCCGCAAATACCTCCCCACCTCAGGTGATCTGGGACGTCCAGGACCACCCCATGCAGATCGGGATCGTCCAGGACCTCTCCCTCAGCACTGTTCTTCTTCCTCCCGACCTCCCTGAGGTCTGGTCGTCATGATTTTCACACGCCCGTGCGTGTGTCAGGGTCAGAGCAGTTGGGAGCAGTGGCCTGTCACTTTTTGGTCCTTCCCAACGTCTCTTTCTGCCATGCATTAATTGCGGCAGAAGCTTTGCCCAAAAAGGAAGTCATCCCTGCTGCCTTGTCAAATCACGCAAGTCCATGGCAGGGCATGGACTTTGTTCACAGTAGGCTTTTGCCCACACCATTGTCGAGCTCCCAGGCTATGTATAGCCTGAGACCTCCTTTTCCTCTTCCTTCCCACCCTTGGTTGCTGCTTGAACTCCCTCGGTTGTGAGTGTGAGCCCCAAGCTTGAGCACCCGAGAACACCACCCCTTCCACCCACCATTGTCACCTTTGGAGCTCCCTGCCGAAGCTCGAGCTCCAGTGGTCCTAGCAACATTCTTGTCTTTTTCACTGTCAGCTTGATCACCTAGGGTTGCTCTAACTTAGTTTGGTTCACATTGCAGAGGTGAACCAGTTGGGAGCCGCCGTGGTCGAGGTCATCTTCTTCTTCCTCGCCGGCAAGCACTTCACCGCCGGACTTCGTCGACCTTCTCCAAGCTCCTCCGACCACCTTGGTCCCCTCTCTGCCCTCAGGTGCCCTTTTCTTAGCTTGGTCTTTGCGTTTTCTAGTCGTCGTAGAGCTCGTTTAGTTTTCGTAGTTTTGCCGTATTATACTCCTTCCTCTCTCTCCGGCTCGCCGGTGTTCCAGGTTGTCACCGCCGTCGAGAGCACGTCCTTTAGATTCTTGACGTTATTTAGAACTCAGTCGTGTCCTTGGTTCTCGCCGGCGTGGTCCCCATCGCCGGCGGTGTACTGAAAACCAAACTCGTGTTTTGCCGTGTCGTACTCGGGCAGGAATCCTGGTCGTATGATTAGCATTAATGTGTCCGAGGTTGCTCATTAATGCGGTCTTGCTGGCAAAACGCGCGTGCCGCTAAGTCCTAGGACCTCCTCGGGTTGTTCTTGGCCGTCAAAGACCACCCCGGGTTAGATCCGAGCCTTTGGATCCTTTCCGAAAAACTTAAGCCTCTGGACCTTCCCCTAGTTTGATCTCAGCCGTCTAAGATCACCTCTAAGTAGATCTGTACCGTAGAGGGTTTTCCGTGTATCTTCTTAGTGCCAGGACCTCCCCGCTGAAATCCTGGCCGTTTAAGACCACTGTAGGTTAAATCCCAGCCGTTAGGATCACCCTCCGCCTTGGGGTCCTCTTTGCAAAAGACCTCCTTGAGGTCCTCTTTGTTAAAGACCACCCCTGGACCTCCACCAAGGTCCTCATTGCAAAAAGACCTCCCCCTTGGTAATTTTGCAAAGACCACCCTAGACCACCCTCGGGGTTCTCTTGGTAAAAAGCCACTCCTGGTCGTTTACAAAGAAAACCCCGCTCAGGACCTCTTAGGCGCAATCCTAGCCATTCACGACCTCCCCGGATTTAGATCTGAGCGTTAGATCTCCTTTGTAAAATCCTTAGTCTCAGGACCTCCCTAGGCCTAATCTAAGCCGTCCAGATCTCCTTCAATTAAAACCCTACCGTTTAGGACCTCCCTCGCTTGATCGTGTCCATTAAAGACCTCCCTCTGGACATCTAGACCGTCGAAGACCTCCTCCGTAAGATCTTAGCCGTCCAGACCTCCCTCCGTAGGTTTAACCTTAGGACCTCCCCTAGTGCTCGGGACCGCCAGATCTTGATCTGACGGTCACGACCTCCGTTAGGCACGAGGACCTCCTTTGCGTGCGCTGTGCATGCACTGGTCGTGGCCGTTGGATCAGATCTCAACGGTCCAGACCTCCCCAGTGCGGGAGGAGGTCTTTTGTGCGCTGTGCTTCGAGGTCCGTGGCCGTGCGATGAAGGATCGACGGCCCACGACCTCTCCTTTGTCTTTCAGTTCAATTGGACCTTCCGAGAGCTCGAATTTTCAAAGTCTTTTATTGTTTCAAATTTCAAAAGTGCATAACTTTGTCATTTTAGCTTCTTTTTGAATGATTCCAGTTGCTGTAGCTCTGTTAGAGTATGAACTTTAATCTGAGAATGAATTTAGGCACTGTTATGTAGCAAAAAATGATTGAAACTGCAGGATCTTGTTTAGTGAAAATAGTGGTTTAGAAATTCATTGAAAAATTGTAAAATGCATAACTTATTCTCTGTTATTCCAAACTGAGCAAACTAAGTTTTGTTAAAACCCACTAGGAATGTACTATAATGTAGAATAGGTCTTCATATGATCCTTGCCACTGAAGTTAACGATTCACTAGTTTTAGAACTTAGAAAAATCATAATTAATTCAATTCAACTCCAAATTATGCAAACTCAGTTTTGCTGTTATTAAGATAACCATATCTACCTACCATAAAATTTTCAAGTTCCAGATCATTCTATAAATTTTCACCATGAACAGTAACCATAATTAATTTAATTAGGATTTTTCAGGCTGAGAGAACTTAGTTTAGCCATAACTTTTTCATGCTAAGTCCAAATGAAGTGATTCTTATTTCTAAAATTGTCTAAAATCAACCTCTAGCTTCTGTAGAAATTTCATGGGATTTGGATGTTCTTTGCCGTTGAGTTCCTTTTGGTGTTCTTCGTTCTTATCGTTTTTTATCGCTTTTTCGCGTTAGGTTCCGAAGAATTTATTGAACCTGAGCACTCCCCTCTGCAGCAAGACCAATCCCAGCAAGGCAAGCAGTTTGATCATGTTAATCCCAGTATTTTAAGTATTTATGTTGATTACAAATTCTATGTATGCATTGCTACTTTGTGTTAAACTATTGTCGTTAGTTGGCCTAGTAGATGCATTTCCTTAGCAAATGATTATTCTCTACTACCGTGAGCCTAGGTTATTGCTGTGATTAGGGCTCATGGATGAGCTCTTGTCACTTAGTAGTTGCGAATAAATTGCTTAGCCATGCTTAGCTTCCGGTAGAAATGGGCGGTTATCGACTTGTCGATAACCTTGATCACATAAAACTTATTATGATTATGATTTCCACCATGTGCCATGTCTATTTATGAAAACTAAAACCTAAAAACAAAAGGATTTAGACTTGGGCACAATGGTATGATTGGTGTGCTTCAGGTGTGGACCGAATGGTATCCGAGTCAATTAAGGACCGAACATCTTGTGAGTACCTATTATCCAGGCAATTTGTGCGTGCTAACCACACTAGAGGGTATGAGACCTCTCTTGACTTAGTACTTTGGCGTGTATTGGCTTCGGGTCGCAGGGAGTCGCAGGAGGGATGGTGCTGGGAGCATTGTAGTGCCCGAAAGGCTTCCCCCGTGATGGCTGGTTGTCTTTCGGCTTGCAATGTAAGCGTATGGATTCCAATCCATACGAGCGGCTCGTAGTCAATGCACAATATTGGAAAGCGTCTCGTAGGACTTAGCCGTGCCGGCATACCTTCGGAAGTGTGCTTTGTGGCTCAAAAGGCGGTCTAAAGTGTGGGTACATTGGTACACCCCTGCAGGGTTAAAACTATTCGAATAGCCTCATCCTAGGTTATGGACACGCTTGGGTAAGCTTTTCAAGAGTTAGACTACAACCTTTTAATTAAAACTTGATGGATGGTACGAATCGGGGATTCGTGCTATGTTGTAGTGGCTATTGGGATAGTCACTTCCAGGTGGTTACTTGTATGTATCTTTATTTCGCTGTTATTTTGACAACAAAACAGATTTGCAAACTTGCTCTTAAATGTATTACATTATTGCAAATAAAGTTGGCTTTGTGCAAAATGAGACATACAACCTCCACCTAAATAAGCTTGCATGTAGTTTATGAATAGGTCTGCTATTCCACACGTCAGTCTTGCGAGTACCTTTGTGTACTCAGTTATCTTGCTTAAATGTATTTGTTGCAGAGGAAGAAGGTGAGCTGGAGGGGCCTCACTTCTGTGAGTTGTGCTGTGGTAGCCTTAGAGGCGTCTAGCTTGGCGGCCCAGTCGGTTGCCTTGTTGGTTGTGTGGCAAACCGGTCGACTTTTGTTCTAGCCATCTTATGGCACCTTTTGCTTCCGCTGTCATTCTTGTATATTGTTCTATCTGGCCGGTCGGCTCTTTTGTAATAACTTTACTTTATGTATGTCGTTGTTGAACTTAGTGATGTATGTTGTATGGAAATGATGTGTAATTTTGTGATGATGTGCATATCTTGCAGTGCAGGAAGCATATGTCCATCGAGGCTTAGAATGTTTAATTAGTAACGCTAGAACCATTTGGAGGTTAAGTGTTACTAGTTAAATATTCCGGGTCCTCACAAGGAAATTCCTACAAAATGAGAAGAAGGGGAATATTCTACAGAATATTCTTTTGTAGGATTAAAGGATTAAAAGAATGTATTGACATATGGTTCCCACCCGAAACTAAGACAAAGAGAGAAATGAAGAAGGAAACATAGCAGAAGCAGAGTTGGGGCGCAGGCGCTCTGGGCGATGGCGGACGGCGACACGGTGGCACGTGGCGACTGACAAAATGGGTTGCTGGGACCCCATGGAGGTGATAGGAGGTGGCGGTGGCAATGCGGGCCAGTAGCGGCACTGGCACGGGTGGAGGCGCACGGGCGACAGTGCTTCGGTGGTGGCTAGGAAAAGGTGACAAATCGAAGAGGGTAGAAAGGGACATGTGATTCTCACTTTATAGTGCGAAGGTGGCACTCGAATCGACAAGGAACGCCCAAGGGAAAATGGCAACGGTTTCATTTGACAATGAACGTGGATGGGAAATGGCAAAATTGAATGCGAGGGATGATGGTAGCGTGCAATTGAAGGTAGCACGATGTGGGCGACCGTAGTGGGGTCATGTTGCCATCGACGAAAATGAAAACTATGCTTCGTGTGTGACACACGGGTAGTAGGAAGAGGCGGCGGCTCAGTCGGGCGGGGTGCGCGGGCTTAGGGGCAAGGGGTGATGCGGTGCCAGGGACCGGGGCGGTGAGGGCGGTGCGGACAGGGACAACGGCTGATGCAGCGGTAACCGGGAAAGAGCATAAGCAGAGGAGGGCCAGGAGAAAGAAGAAAGAAAGAAAGAAGGAACGAAAAAGTAAGAAAAAGGAAAAAAGAAGAAAAAGGGAAAAAGAAAAAAAATTGGCTAGAGAAAAAGAATTGGACTCGACCCGAAGATAATATGAGGAAACAAATTCAAATTACGAAATTTGAATTTTGGAATTTTACGATGAGTTTTGAATTGAGAATTGGAATTTGAATTTCAGACTTGGATTTAAATAATTGCAGAAAATCCAAAAGAAATCCAACACTTTAAAATAATTAATTTAAGTTAAATTTTAGAACAAAGAAAATAAATTATGAGAAAACAGAAAAATGAATAAATTAAAGTGAACTCTAAGAAAATAGCAAAAGAACTTGGAAAAACGAAGAAAATTCAAAAAATCAAATAAACCAATTTTGAATTAATTGAAGTTTGAGTTATTCACATTCACTTATTTTAATATTTTTTTTTTGAAATTTTAAGTTAAGCTTTAATTATTTGACAAAAAAATTCAACTGGTACCTTTTACTTTGAAAGTTTAAAAAGGACACGAAAATTGGGATGTTACGATGCGTCTATCACCCAACTCCCCATTGCCCCAGGTGTTAGCACCATGCGCCCAACAACCACGAGTCCCCTAAACCTCTGCTCCGCGCCCTCATCCTCTCTTCTCCCCAAGCACTCCTCCCTCTACTAAACCTAGTCGATAAGCTTGCGAGTTCGAGGAAGGTCAGATCCGCACCGGTGAGCTCGCGGAAGGCCAGATTCAACACCGGAGAGCTCAGGGATGGTCGTACCCCGCTATTAGTGGGCTCAACGAAGGATCTGGAGCTGGCGTGGGTTAAGCGCTTGGATGACGGCAAGGCTGGCTGGAGCACTGCTGAGCACAGATATACTAAACCTCACTAGAGTCGGGTGTCAGGGGAGGATCAATCCTACAATGAACTGACCAGAGGGGGTAGGGGGTGAATAGACAATTTTTAAATCTTTTGGCTAAAATTGACTTTTAGCAAATAATGTGGAGATCATGAGTAGATGATCCTAATATTAAATGATGATACAATTGGTAATTGTGTTGGGGTGTTAGCAAAAACCTCGTTTTCGACAAGGCCCATGGCCGTAGGCAGGACTATCCAGACATTTTCACTATGCAAAGGTCGCACAACTTTACCCACAAGAGACGATCGTCTTATATTGTCAACACGCTACCGTAGGCATGAGACTAAGATAATCATCACAGGGCCTTTAAAATGCCCTACCCCAACACAACTCCACCCGCTAAGGTTTCATCTGCCATTAGGCTACAACCCTTCGGAGGTCGCCCCTTGTGCTGTGTGGTTTACCTATGGCTCTAACTACGCCACATTCCACCGGATGGTGAAACTAACGCTGAGGTGAAATAAATTAATTAGATAGGTCGTACCCATTATAGACTTGTGGTCACAATGTTAGTGCACGAGAGATCATCATAGGAACCGGTTGTTAATTGACTTCAGTGGTGCTTCCACATTACCAACTATCATGCTCTTATCCGCACCTACCCTACTTAGCATCCGCCCATGTCTTAAAACAATTTTTGAGTTTTTGTTTTGAAAATCATTTTAGGTTCAACATATTAGCCCGGCTCCAATCTTGGCTACCCAAATCCATTATTGAAGTTTGAATGATGTCGGGGCGAATTAATGGCCTCATGTAAATGTATTGAATCAAGGCTAAGCATGACACTTAGATATAGACCTAATAACTAGTTATATATACCATTATTCCTAGGGCAAAAAAAGGTAGTGTCTAAGTTCAAGGACTAAGATTTAGTAGCTTAATTAACATTAAGACGTTAACTACGAGCTAAGACAACATAATGTATCATAGCAATGCCATTTCATAATTCTAAAACAATATAATTTGCATTCAAAAGGTAGGTGCAATATGATCAAACTGTTGACTCGCCTTGTTCAATGTTTTGATAACCTTGGTCTTATTCTTACTCTTGCTTGGACTGCTACTCCTCTAGGGCTTCGAACTTCTAATTACACAAAATACGACCGAATGCAAAAATGCCTGAATATAATCACATGAAATCAAATAAATCGAAAGGCACTCGAAACAAATGGAAACACTTAAGAAAAAATCAAATGAATCCCAAATTCATACATTTGGTATAAGGGTATGAGTTTTAGATAGACTTAGGACCAGGAAATTATTTGACCCAGAGTTAGGATGGGAGGGATCAGGTTCTTGCAATGTTCGTGGGCATAGAGAAATTATGGAAGATGAAAGAGAGAATTGTAACATCCCAAAATCCATATTCTGGGAAATATGTATTATAAATGCATTAGGAAAAATGCTTTGACCATTTTGCATATGAAAATATACCCATGTTTGATTTTGACTTTTATTTAAAGAAAAACATGAAACACAAAGAAAAATGTACTCAAAATAAATTATATAAAACAAAGTAAAACATGTCAGATGAGAGAATTATTTTGGGCATAATCTCCCAGAAATAATTCACCAAAACATTTATATGAAAATTTGTTTAGAAAAATAAATACAAAAGCATAAGAACAGAAAATTGTATGAATTTTAGAGAAATTCACAGAAGGTATAAAATTCTAAAAAATTTACAGGAGAAACCATATTAGGTTAAAAGCCCTCACAAAAATTTTCATTAAATTTGGACTTCATTTGACTAGTAAATAAAATCACCAAATAAATCAGCAGAAAAATCAAAAAAAATATCTAAAACCTAATCTATCCTCACCTCTCTCTAAACAGTGGGCCCCACCTGCAGTATCCTTCGTCCACCTTGCACTCATTGTGCGAGCACACACCTACGAGCATGTCTCTGCCACGCCCGTGGTTTTCCTCACCACCCACCGTTTTTCCCACCTGCCAAACCTACCCCGTCACCTCGCCATCACTCCACGCCCATCCCCTACCCGGGACACACCCATACCTGCCCATACATCGCCGAGAGCTCCGTCGCTTTGCCAGCGGTTGCCCGATCTCTCCCTCGTTTGTCTTTGCCTCTCCGTCTATAAAAGGACGCCTAGAGCTTCGTCATCTCTTTTCCTCGCCGGTGCGCACCTCCCATTCTCTCCTCCTCAACTGAGGTCAAACACCTTTGGAGCTCGAGCTTCACTTCGGCCGTGCGCCACCACCACCATTCCCGATGACTTGAAGAGATCCTTGTCACTCTCCTCACATCATATCATGTTTCAGATCACCTTGAAGCTTTACCCTCACTTGATTTCGTCTTTGATCCACAGGAACAGCCGAATTTGGGCTTCTTCCTTGTCTCTGGCCGACAACGCCACCTCAAGCACCGCCAGAGTTCTATTGCACCTTAGACCAATTCTTTGCACCGAGAGCATCGCCAGGACTTCCTCATCCTTCCTGTAAGATCAAGGAGGCCGACTAGAGGGGGGGTGAATAGGCGGTTTTAAAAACTTCTTTGGCTAAAACCGATTTCTAATGCGGAAGCTAATATCAAAACAGTTTTGCACAATCATAACCGAAATCAACTAGTCTTTACTAAGTGCACCAACACAACTAAGACTATTGAAAAGATAGCAATCATACAAATACAAGTAAGAAATTTAATTCTAGAAATGTAAATTTTAATAGAGTAAAGCATAAGAGAATAGGTCTCCTAATCCACGTTGAGGTAAGCCCAACCACGTTGGACCGGCTCCACAACTTGAGCCAACACCTCCGAGGTAAGTCCAACCACTTGGACCAGTTCCAACACGAACCAACAGCTCGATCCACTCGGGGTTGCTCTTCCTCCACTCAGGAGATGGCGAGCACCAAACCACTCACAAACCGCTTGGGCCTTCTCACAACCTTCTTTGAGAAGATCATCGCCGCAACTCCTCTAAGCCGTCTAGGTGTCGGCAAACACCAAGAGTAACAAGTTGGAGACGCTCACTTGAATGAATCGAGTGTCTAAGCTCAATGGATACACAATTCACTACCTAATGCAACACATGCACTAGGATTTATCTCTTAAAGCTCACTAAGTGCAACACATGCACAAAAGAGTGTAAAGGGCTTGCTCTTTGCTCAAGGGAATGAATATGGCACCAGCAACCTCTCCCACAATTGGCCAAAGTGGGTATTTATAGCCCACACATAAAAACTAGTCGTTTGGAAAAGATTCTGTCAAAAATCAGGAAGGGCAGTCAGACCGCACTTGCTCCAACAGCTATAAAACTAGCCATAGGCACATCCGGTCTGACCGCCAACCAATGGCCGGTCAGACCGTGCCAACCCAATCAGACCGCCCAACACATGCCGGTCAGACCACACCAACCAAAAATAGAAAAACACATCTTCTGGAAAAAGCTGACCGGGTCACTTGACCTAAAGGTTCGGTCAGACCGCCAACCAATGGCTGATCAGACCGCACCAACCTGTTCAGACCGCCCAACACATGCCGGTCAGACCGCTCCAACCAAAACCAGAAAAACACATCTTCTTGAAAAAGCTGACCGGGTCACTTGACATAGAGTTGATGATCTCTAAGCCTAGTCAGAATCAAGCGAAGATGTTCTTCTTGCTCTTCTTCACTCTTGGAATATACTAGAATGTCATCAATGAAGACAATGACGAACTTATCCAAATACTCCATGAATACTTTATTCATCAAGTTCATAAAGTAACCAGGGGCATTGGTCAGTCCAAAAGACATGACCTTGAACTCATACAATCCATATCAGGTTGAGAAAGCTGTCTTGGGAATATCGTGTTGGCGAATCTTTAACTGATGATATCCTGACCTTAAATCTATCTTGGAGGATACTCTGGCTCCCTTCAGCTGGTCACACAAATCATCGATCCAGGGCAGAGGGTACTTGTTCTTGATGGTGACTTCGTTGAGTGAGCGGTAATCCACACACATCCTCTGGGTACCATCCTTCTTTGCAACAAAGATGACTGGGGCTCCCCAATGTGAGGAAATTGGTCGGATAAATCCTTTACCTTGCATCTCCTCAATTTTCTTCTTTAGTTCGACCAGGTCGTCGATATGCAAATGGTAGGGTCACTTGGAAATTGGTACAGTTCCTAGAACTAGGTTGATGACGAACTCCAGGTCCCTGTCTGGTGGCATTCCAGGTAATTCATTCAGAAAGACATCTGGAAATTCTGTGACAACTGGCACATCTTCCAAAGATATAGTCTCGACACTACAGACTAAGGCTCCATCATGCTTTTCCGTGGAGGCTCCAAATTTTACTTTGGTTCCCACTGGACTGATCAAGGTGATGCTTTGTCGGGACCCAAAATTACGATTCTGGAACCCTCTGTGTAGAATGCACTAGTCCAGGACCACGCTGGTGCACACAGTGTCAACATAGGTGAATATCAATCCACACAAGCGATAAATAAAGTAAACGATTAGTTTGAATAACAAATAAGGGTTTTGACCTTATGGTCGAGTTTACACTTATTGAGCCACGCAAGGCTAACAGAGAATAAAATAGCAGCGGAACAGAAATAACTTCAGCGTAGATCCCATCAATTCACCACAGGCAACCGACTGGGATCCAGACCTTAATGATCAGCAACCTTCGACGAACTCCTCCTCAAAAGCAGGCGTAGGTTTGGACGCAAGTTTTACAACAAGCGTGAGTACACAACCGTACTCGCAAATCATACCACAGAATGCGATGTATAGATGCAGGCTCATTCCAAAAGAAAAGGCTTCTGTGGTTCTTTTGCATAAAGACAATATTTGCAGTGAAATACGATAATAGATTGTAAACATAATTCAAAACAAATAGACAGTATTAATTTAACAGTTGTTTTCCACAAAGACACAAAGCTAAACAGATTACCTAACATAGCCATATGACTTAGATCACACAACTCCCATCCCACATTTTATGAAAACTACCCCTCGTGTGAAATCCCCGAGCATGTCCATGACCGCGGACGCGACTATTCGAATAGATTGATTTAACACTCTGCAGAGTTTGTACACTTTACCCACATGATACAACTAGTGTTGCAAGCACTAATCATAACAAAACGGTTAAGAAACTTCATCTTAACATTGACACTCTCGATGTGCTTACAAACCACTATGCCAACCCAAACGAAGCGCTTTGGCATAACACACATCGTTAGACAAGGACACGGCGAACCGCCCCGTGATGCGACTACCATGTAGTACACACCTCCACCCATAGTCTAACCTACAACCTGAGTAATCAATGCCAAGAATCCATAACATACTAAGTTAGGCCCGTCCCATCAGGCATGTGGTCGTACAGTAAGACTCAGTTCAATGGCGCGCAAAGTTAAGTCCTTAATTGACCAAGGCAAGACTTCCATTCTCTAACTATGCCATAAAGATTATCATTCCCATTGACAAAGTCCACCATATCACGAAGTATCCACCACTTGCCTCAGTCTAAATCCTTTCCCACCCTGTTGGTTTTAGTGCAACACATGCTATCCCAAAGTAATAACACATAACACACACAGTTTTACACAAAGTTCCATAGTCACTTAGTCAAATTGAATATTTACAACTCCAATGAGATGTGAGACTCGTAGCATGGCTAAACAATTGTACTCGCATCTAACCAACCCACGTTGGTGCTACAATATTACCAACTAATAACCAATTTAGGGTGATGAGGATTAAAACCTCTATATATTATTCCATATATATAAAAAAGACCATACGTCTTCATGGTCGTAACTCCTGAGGTGCACGACCTCACTGGTCGTAGAGATTCCAGAGGTTACATAATGAGTACCCTGGTCGGACGATGGCCTAAGCCAAGCTCCCGACCAGGAGAACTGCTCGTAAAAGGTATGAACTGATTCCAAGAATATTCTCTACCGTATGATGAATGGAACACGTGCATATTCCATACCATACGATGTATCTTATCTAGACACAACAACAAATAACCTCCATGCGGTTACATGTCTCATATACATATAACCGTCAAACAGTTGGTTGTTTATCAACCATCGCTTGGCTCCGACCAGACGTATCGTTTCACATCAGGCGTCTTCTCTGGAAGTAACTGCCGCCTCTTCAAAGGCTATTTAAAGATGGAACCTAGACGCAGAAGAGGAGAGGAAAGAAGACAAGACATAGTCATCAGACTAAAGCACAAACCATAGATTCATGTGATAGGTCTGAGATAGTAAGAGAGCAAGCAGAGTTCTTGGCAAATACCTTGTAAATTCACGTTCATATTAATAAAGAGCAGCCCCATTATTTCCTGAGATTTCCCACGTCACTTTCTCCTTTTTATTTTTGTAAGATCGACGTCTTGATCGTCGACAGCTGGAGCCGTCCGTGGGGATTCGCGACGTGGAATCTCAGAAGAATTTCTCTGCTCATCAAATCTTTGTCCATTCCCCGTTTGTGACCGCTGATGCGGTTATGGCGGGAAGTTGGGATGAAGAAAATTGGTTCGACTTGGCGGACTACGCCGACCTTGACATGGATGCATGGATGCGCGCCATGGAGGAAAATGGAATCTCTTCATCATCCTCCTCTGCCGGCTCGCCCAGGGCAGAAATCGGTGAAGACGATCGGATGGATGAAGACACACCGCTACAATCAGTGGCGGTTTCATAGGAAGTGCTTCCGACCAGTTCGGAACACCCCAAAGCCTCAGCAAGCCCGAGCCTTTCGACCGGCAAAAGAGGTGACAAAAATTCAACACCGCAACCCGAGGTTCAATATACCTTTGATGCGATCATGGTTGATAGGTACTCACCGACGGCTTCTAGCAATTCCAGGAGCCAACCGACACCTGGTGACGGTGTCAATGAAACCTCCATTGGTCGTAAACCAAGTGGGGATGATAAAGCTCAGCATTCGATCAGCAATTCGCCGGATCAGGCTGAGGCCCTTCCGAAAACCTCAGGAGGTGCTGATCACCGACTGCTCTCCGTCGTGGAAGCTTCTCACAGAAGCTCTGAAAAGCTCTCTATCGACTACGATGGAAGTTCATCGGAGGATCACTGCTGGAAGCACGAGGTCAATGCGATCGGAAATACGGATCACAATGCCGTGTACGGTCCTCCATACGTTGCCCCGTCACCACATCATAATGGAGATGGTGCGGGCGGTCAAGCACCAAATGCCGGAGGTGACGAAGCGGTGGGCGTTCACGGTTAATCGCTGATCCTTCCCAAACCAATGTGAGGGACCAGGCAAGATCGATCAGGAGATCGGGAGATTCAAGCCATCGAACACCTCCTTCTGGCAGAAATCCCTCGAGACCTTCGGTAACGATACAAAACCTGCAGCGAGTTAGAGATATGTTAAATACCTCTGACCCTGCTCTAGCAGAGACTCCAGGTTTTGCCCAACTTGTAGGCCAGGTGTGAGGACCCCAGTTTATTCGGCTTGTAATGCTTAACCCTCCAAATGGTCCTAGCATCACAAATCGAATAAACTAAGCCTCGAGATATGTATACTTCCCAGAAATGCAGTATACACACCTCTTTTCACAAAATCATGCATCAAATCCATTCAAGACATAGAATCCAAAGCAACACATTACTAAACAGTAGTCATACAATAAAAGTTATTACAAAAGAGGGCCGACCGACCAAATGACATATAAAAGACTAATTAAATAGCGGAAGCCAGAGTGCCATAAGATGGCGATAAACAAAAGCTAATCAGTGTGCCTTTACCCACAAGGCAACCGATTGGGCCGCCAAACTAGTCGTCCCAAACCCCGCCACAACATGTCTCATAAAAGTGAGGCCCTTGGGGCTCACCTTCTTCCTCTGCAACAAATAACATTAAGCAAAACAAATGAGTACAAAGATGTACTCACAAGAATGACGTGTGGACTAGCAGACCTATACATCTGCTACATGCAAGCTTATTTGAGTGGAGGCTGTATGGCTTATTTTAGCACAAAGCAAATTTTATTTGCAATAATGTAATACATTTAAAAGCAAGTTTGCAATTCTTTTTATTGTTCAAAAAGCAACAAGAATATCATAGTAACGAAAGAAAGTTGACAACATCTTGGAAGTGACTACCCCATAGTCACCACAACAATAGCATGAATTACACATTCATACCACCCATGTCAAGTTTAAGTTTTTAAAAGGTTGTAGTCTAGTTCTTGCACGACCTTACCAAGCAATGTCCATAACCTAGGACGAGGCTATTCGAATAGTTTAAACCCTGCAGGGGTGTACCAATGTACCCACACGATAGACCGCCTTTCCACCAGCCACGGTTAGCACACTTCCTTGGGTATGCAGGCATGGCTAAGTCTAACGAGATATTTTCCAATGGATGATGCTAATTAAGAGCCGCAACCCACGGGAGAAGGACACCTTAGACAGCCTAACCGGTCTGCTAATGCTCCCCTCCAAACACCACACACACAAAACACCCACCAACCAGCTCCTAATTAACACCTTCCAAAGTACTTAGTCAAGAGAGGTCCCATATCCCTCCCGTGTGGTTAGCACGCAAAAAGCGCTTGGCTTAGTGACACAAGTAACTCGGTCCTTGGGGACTTAGGCACCATTCCGATCACACCCAACAGATCACACCAACATACCATTGTGCCCAAGTCAAGATATAACTTTTATTTTCAGTTTTTGATTCGCAAAGATAGTAAAACACAAGGCTAGACATAATGGAATAATATTAACATTTGTGTGATCAAGATCACCGACTAAGTCGATGATCGCCCAAAACTACCGATAACTAGGCATGGCTAGAAATTCGACTTCGTAATCAACTAAGTGACAAGAGCTCATCCAGCGAACTCTAATCACAGCAAATAACCTAGGCTCAGGTAGTAGAGGAATATCATTTACCTACAGGTCATGCATCTAAAGGAATAACTAACCAATTTAACACAAAATAGCAATGCATACATACAAGCTGAAAACAATATATTAGACTTTAAAATAAAAGGGATTAACATGATCAAACTGCCTGCCTTGCTGGTTTTGCTCAGTTTGCTGCAGAGGGGTAGTCTCAAGATCGATACACTCGTCGGCACCTAACGAAAAAGCGAATAGGAACCGATAAGAACGAGAAATACCGAAAAGACTCAAAAATCAACTTTCTCCAAATGCTTTGAAAATTTTACAGCAGCAAGAGCATGATTTATAATGAATTTAGAAACAGGAATCACTTCATTTGGATGTTCTAAGCAAAAGTTATGATTAAAACAAATCTGCTCAGCTTTAAAATGCAAAAAGCTACTATTCCATAATTAAATTGTTTGGCATAAATTTCTGGAAAGGTGGTGCATTTGAAATTTTCACAGTAAATCAAGCACCATATATTATGAACAACCCAGTTGGATTCACCTCATTTGGAGCTATAATGCACTTTCTATGAATTTTCAAAGACATGAAAATGAGCATATTTTAGTTGCATTAGCAATTTCTCTAACAACAGAAACATGCCTAACACTAATTTTAACAGCAAGTGCATTATTAGAGTAAGCCAACAAAATTGGATTCACTCAATTTGGAGTTACAGAGAAATACTTATGCATTTTTGAAGTTAAAGCAATTTTTAGTGCAAAAATAATTCTAACCTAAAGTCATTTTTACTAATAAACACTTTCTGGAACAGAAACATGGTTCAACCTATTTTTGTATAAAAGTATATTTAAAATACAAATTAACAAAACTTGAATCATCAATTTTGGAGCTAAAATGAATTAGTTATGCATTTTAGAAGTTAAACCCATTTTTCAGTTCAGAAATAAAGCATTTTCAGATTTTATATAAACATTAATACTTTTTGTACCGAGCTCAACCTAGCCATAGTCACTGACAAGTGGGGTCCAGAGCATAGTGCCATTTTCTATTTAAATTCTGAATTTTATTTCCTACTAACAGGTGGGGTCCACCCGTCATACTATCGGTCTACAAGCACCGTGCATGGGCTAAAGTTCATGCACCCGGTTCATGGTCCACGGGCCAGTGCACCAGACACTTAAGTGGCTCGGGCCCGCATGTCGGTGACACAAAGCCTCAGCTAAACGGGGATTTCCGACAAAGATCTCTACTTAAATGCTAATCATTTGGATTAAACTCTAATGACACCGCTACAGTGCCGGTCGGAACGCGCCACGGGGAGCTGCTGCGATCGTGAGATTTGCCGGCGCGTCGCCGGCGAAGGAGGGCTCGACGGCGGCGGCCAAGCGCTAAAATGGAACCAGCTTGCTATTGCGCACCCGACGGCACCGGCGACGAAGTCGGAGGTGACCCGACGCGGCGGCGCGACGAGGTGAAGCGAAGTGACAAGTACGGGAAAACGAAAACGGCAATACGGCCACTCATCGACCGATCTAGCGCGAGCATGAGCAATAGCAAAGGTCAGGGACCTTACTGGGATGACCCGGAGGTGGAGGGGTTGCCGGAGTTGAGCCGACGACGAAGAACCGCGGCGGCGACGATAGCTTCACCGAGGAGGAGTCAACCTGGTGAAGGAAACAAGGAAGGAGTGTTCCAGAGTGCTTAAGCGAGGTCCACAGATGGTGCCAAAGAAAGGAATTGACCAAAGGCTTACCACACCGTCGCCGGAGAAGAAAAGGACACCGACGGCCGAAAATGGGGAAAACCCAAGGTTCTCGAGTTCCTGAGAACGGATGGTCAAATTGATTGAGGGGAAATGTTTCTTGTACCCCAAGGCGCAAAGTGACGCGCAAGAAATGAGTAGGAACTCACCGGAGACGAAGATGACACGGTGGCGGTCACGGGTGCGCGCTCTGGTTCAACAGGGAGTGTCACGGTGGACCAACCGCTACAAGATAACACAAGGTCCCAAATAAGCAAGGCAAAGACGGTGAAGATCAAGGAAGCAAAGGGAACCATGCGGCGGAAGCTTACCCGAGAGAGGTGCCCGCACGAGCTTCCCTCTCCTCTACCGAAAAGAGGAGAAGTGAAGGATTGAGAGGCACGGAGGGGGTGTTATCCCGGGGAAGATGACGGAGTGGAGGCGGCGTGAACTGGCAAAGCTCTGGGAGTGGCCAACGGACGCGGTGTAGTCACGGAGGTGACGGAGCACCTCAGAGCGGCGCGGCCGCGTGGCACAGGAGCTCTGCGCGGCGTCAGCGCGAGGTAGGGGAAGGAGCTGACAAGGCGGGCCCGCAACGCAGTGACACAGCGCGAGCGCGCGATCGCGCCGAAAAAAATCGAGGCGGGCCGTTGGATCGAGATCCATCGGACGACAGCGTGCGAGAGAAATTAAACCAGGCCGAAGCGGTACGCAATCGTGACCATTGATGCACGATCAAATGGTTGCATGCGATGCGCAGATGAGGTGGTTGGGCCGAGAGAAGTTGGCTTGGGTCGGAGCCCGAGTCGGAGTATGGTCCGAGCCCGAGGAACAGTACTTTCAGGTTTTTGATTTAAAAGGTTGAGAGGATTAGGGAATTGTTAGAGGTATCTCTGAAGCTCCAAAAATTCTCAAATTTTTATGGAAGCTTCCTAGTACAAAGAACAACTTTGTGTAATTTTTCTAGGAATTTTAATGCAGTACATTATCCCCAAAAAAATTCACAAGCTGCTGCCCTAAGGGTTTGACCAGAATTCAAATTGGTTTGACTTGCTCTTTTGAAATAGGAAATAAAATCTAAAAATCATGATATTTTTCAGAGGGGTTCCCAAGATGGTAAAGATGATAGGAAAAATATTTCCAGAGGATGATCACAAGATTAGGTTTGAAAATTTTAATGGCAACAATTTCTATCAAAGAAACATGGTTCTTTGGAAAAAGGAATTGCTAGGGGGAAAAATTCTAGAAAATTTCAAATGACATCATGAGGCATCAAAAGTTTTAAATTATCCTCATTAAATTACATTTGAAACATAAACCATTGTTTGGGATGTTACACCAGGTGTCAGAGATCATTCAACAGACGATGCAGCGCACAAAAGCATATCGGGAACGAAGGCACCCGCAAAGTCAGACCATAACTTCATCGCAGCATTCTTCCCGAAGCAGGGGCCTGCATGGTCGTGTTGAGGATCAGTTGACACTGCGACCACCTCGACGATTCCGACCAACAAGTCACGAGGGGAGGAGACTATTCCAGGAATCCTCACCCTCACTTCGTCGAGAGGAGCAATCGCTGGACACGTGATCTTCGACATCACCTAAACGAGCAAGCGGTCGGAGGCGTTCTACTAACGTCTCACGACCGAATCGGGACATTAGAGCACCGACAATCTGTTCCTAGAAATCGGTCTCCAACCGATTACAATCCGGCACCTTTTCAAAGAAGGCGCCACGAAACTATCACAGGCTGTCGAGCCTTCTCAGCAGGGCTCCAGGCGGTACGTTGGCCAAATAGGTTCCGACCGACCAACATGGATAAATTCAATGGGACCCAAAGTCCCTTAGAATTTCTCCAGATATACACCACCGCTATCAGAGCTGCTGGTGGTGACGAAAATGTAATGGCAAACTATCTTCCTACAGTATTAGAAGGATCAGCCCGATCATGGTTGCTTAACCTACCGGTCGGGTCTGTGTATACTTGGGAGCAACTCTGCAACATTCTAATTGAAAATTTCCAGGGTACGTACGATCGACCCGGAAAAGAAGACGATCTCCATAGAATACGGCAAAAATCAAACGAGACTCTCCGGCAGTACATCAAAAGATTTAGCCAAGTTCGTAACTCAATACCGGAGGTTGCAGAATCTTCCGTTATCAAAGCCTTCAAAGTGGGATTAAGAAATCGAAGGTTTACAGAGGATTTAGCTATACATCCCCCACGAACAACTATCGAGCTCTTCGACATGGCTGACAAGTACGCTACGGCCAGTGAAGCGGTCGAGTGGAACGAAGCCGTTGATCGAAAGGATAAAATTCCACAACCTGGCTTAGATAGGACGGAAAAGAAACAAAACAAGACTCTCAAGAAAAAGAAGCATGGCAGAGCCAACGAAAAAGAGGTTCTTGCTGTTCCTGAAAAATTTACTAAAGGAAGGAAAGATTATACTGGTCGTGGCAAGGCTAAGGCTCCGACCAATGATTACAAGAAAAATAAAAAATGGTGTCCTCTTCACCAGCAAGCAGGACACGATTTGCGCAATTATCGTGCTTGGCAAAAGAAGCTGGAAGATTATTATGCAGGTAAAGGACCACTTCCGTCGACTCAAGAGCTCGGGGAAACAAGCTCCAAGAAGGACAGAGATGGTGACGAAGAGATGGAATACCAAGAACCCCAGCACACTGTTGATGTGATTTTCGGCGGATCTTCTTCATACGAGTCCAGACGTCACCTGAAAGCCATGGAGCGAGAGGTCAACCTTACCGAATCTTCGATCGCCATTAAACCTTCAAGGTGGTCGGATACAATAATCTCCTTCAGCAAAGAAGACTGCCCCATTCCTTCAACTCGACCAGGTAGGTTTTCGATTGTCGTTGAGCCTACTATTAATAACTGTAAGGTTAATCGGGTCTTGATAGATGGGGGTAGTTCTTTGAATATTTTATTTGCAAGTGCTTTGGAAGACATGCAGATTCCCAAATCCAAGGTAAAACCTGTGAAATATGCCTTCCATGGCATAGTTCCTGGGTCTACCGCTAAGCCAATAGGGCATTTGTCTCTACTGGTTACGTTCGGAAAGCCTGATAACTTCCGAACAGAAAAAATTTCATTTGATGTGGTAAACTTCGAGACCGCATACAATGCGATACTTGGTCATCCAGCTTTAGCAAAGTTCCTGAAAGCCACGCACTACGGTTATCAGAGTTTGAAAATGCCGGGACCAAAAGGTTTAATCACGGTCCGAGGCGATCAGAAGATAGCCTACGCATGCGATCGGAAATGTTTAGAATTGGTCGATGAACTCCCGACCAGGGGAACTAACACCGTTAACATGCAGGTCAAAAATTCAAGACCGAAGATGACACCAAAACCTTCCGACCAGATAAAAGAGGTACAACTCGATGGAAGTACTTCTCCAGAGGATGCCAAGATACTGGTCGGAGCAGGACTCAACCCTAAATAGGAAGAGTCGCTCGTCTCCTTCCTCCGAGCTAATTAGGATGTATTCGCCTGGCAGGCGTCCGACATGCCCGGAGTCCCCAGGGAGGTGATCGAGCATAGGCTAGCTCTACAGCCTAACAAAAAATCGGTCAAGCAGAAGCTACGACATTCGGCATCTGATCGAAAAGAAGCAATCCAGTCCGAGATTGACAAGCTTCTCAAAGCTGGATTCATTCGTGAGGTCGACCACCCAGAGTGGCTCGCCAATCCTGTAATGGTTAGAAAAGCCAATGGGAAATGGCGAATGTGTATTGACTTTACATATCTTAATAAAGCTTGTCCGAAGGATGACTTTCCCCTTCCTCGCATTGATCAACTTGTAAACTCTACTTCTGGGTGTGAGTTGTTAAGTTTTTGGATGCTTATTCGTGGTACCACCGGATCAATATGAGTAAACAAGATGAAGAGAAAACTTCCTTTATCACTCCATATGGTACTTCTTGTTATGTAAAATGCCATTTGGTCTCAAGAATCTTTGGTGCAACATTCCAAAGGTTGATGCAAAAGACTTTTAGCCCTCGATAGGTCGGAATCTTGAATCCTACGTTGATGATCCGTCGTAAAAGCATCAACATTTGGCGATCATATTCTAGATCTACAAGAGACTTTCAATAACTTAAGACGTCATAACCTTAAGTTAAATCCAGAGAAATGTGTGTTCGGAGTTTCGTCGGGAAAGCTTCTTAGGTTCCTAGTTTCGGCTAGAGGTATTGAAGCAAATCCAACGAAAATCGCTGCCATCGATCAGATGCGCGATCCGACCACAAAGAAGGAAGTTCAGAAATTAACCGGTTGTATGGCAGCGTTAAGTCGTTTCATAGCACGATTAGGCGAAAAAGGACTACCTTTCTTTAAGCTTCTCCGGAAACATGGGAGTTTTGAATGGACTAAAGAAGCAAGCAACGCCTTTGAAGAATTAAATCGGTACCTTACGAGTCCCCCAATCTTAGTTTCTCCAAGATTGGGAGAAACATTGCTAATTTACGTGGCTGCAACGCCACAAACAATTAGTGGTGTGCTGGTCGTAGAACGAGACCATGTTCAACGACCAATATATTACGTAAGCGAAGTCTTGCATGGACCAAAAGAAAGGTATCCGCAGGTACAAAAGTTGCTCTATGGTCTCCTTATGGCTTCAAGGAAACTAAGGCATTATTTCCAGGCCCACAAAGTGGTCGTACCTACTGGATATCCTCTTGGTCAAGTCTTGGGAAATAGGGAGTCATCAGGACGAATATCAAAATGGGCGGTTGAGCTTGGGGCGTTCGATCTCCATTTTGTCCCACGAACAGCAATCAAGTCCCAGGCAATAGCAGAATTCATTGCCGAATGGACAAACCCTGAACCCACCCAAGGGCCCAAGTACGAGCACCACGATGAGTGGACAATGTACTTCGATGGTTCCTTGATGTTGCATGGCTCGGGAGCTGGGGTCGTCTTGATTTCCCCTACTGGCGAACAAATAAAGTACGCTATTCAGTTTAACTTTCCTGCTACTAACAATGTGACAGAATACGAAGGTTTACTGGCAGGACTTCGAGCAGCTCGTTCGCTCGGGATTCGCAGATTGCTAGTGAAAGGCGATTCTCAACTAGTAGCGAATCAAGTAGGGAAAGAGTATCAATGCTCTAGTACCAAGATGTCATCATATTTGGCGGAAGTACGGAAACTCGAAAAGCATTTCTTCGGTTTTCAGATCCAACACATTCCTAGAAAGGAAAACTTTCTGGCAGACCAGTTGGCCCGGATGGCTTCCACAAGGACATCCGTCCCGCCCGGAGTTTTTCTTGAGAAACTCGATTCACCCTCGGTACTCGAGCCTTCCGAGGACATAGATGTTAGCAAGGAGGTTGCACACCTTGATTCTGCAAACATGGATGCTCCACAGGTCGATGATGGTTGGCGCCATCACGATCACGGTAGAGATTGGATGACATCGATCTACAATTATCTTCAGCATGACTTAATTCCAGAAGATGATGTAGAGACTGATCGTATCGCACGAAAAGCCAAATCATACACTCTCATTGAACGTACCTTGTATAAATGAGGATCTCACGGAGTGTTGATGAGATGCATATCTCGCTCAGATGGCATTAAATTGCTAGCCGAAATTCATGGAGGTGTCTGTGGAGCTCATCATTCCTATAGAACTTTGGTTGGTAAAGCCTTTAGGCAAGGATACTACTGGCCAACTGCCCTTCATGATGCAAAAGAGCTCGTGACGAAGTGCGTACAATGTCAGTTTCATAGCCGACAAGTACATCAGCCGTCTCAAGCTTTGCAAACAATTCCTCTTTCTTGGCCTTTTGCAACCTGGGGATTAGACATTCTGGGACCTGTCCCAAGAGCACCCGGGGGCTTTGAGTTCCTTTTCGTCATGATTGACACGTTCACTAAATGGATCGAAGCCGAGCCGATTGTAAAAATTACAACTGAAGCCGCCAAGAGGTTCCTAACCAAAAGCGTGATTACACGGTTTGGTGTACCCAGTCGTATAATCACCGATAATGGTGCCCAGTTCTCGAGCAGCAATTTTCAGGAATTCTGTGAAGACCTAGGTATCAAGATACATTTCGCTTCTATTGCTCATCCACAGAGAAATGGAGCAATTGAGCGCGCCAATAGTATCATATTGCAAGGAATCAAATGACGAGTATTCGATCAGTTACTTCAACGGTCAGGGGCTTGGGTTCAAGAACTTCCTTCGGTATTATGGGCCGTTCGCACTACAACTAGTCGTGCGACCGGTGAAACACCATTCTTTATGGTTTACGGAGCTGAAGCCATGCTTCCTCCAGAACTTAAAATTGGTTCTGCTCGAACTGATTGTTTTTCCGAAAGTAATCAATGTGAACGACGACTTGACGACATCAATTTGCTTGAAGAACGACGAAATCAAGCTTTGCTACGATCAGCAATCTACCAGCAAGTCATGCATCGGTACCACAGTCGTAAGGTGCAACCTCGCAGCCTAGCCGTAGGTGATTTGGTTCTTAGAAAATTCGTAACCAAGCGGTCGCAACAAACTTTCACCTAAATGGGAAGGTCCATACTGCGTGGTCGAAGTCACCCACCGTGATTGGTACGATTAGCTATGTCGGATGGGCAAATTTTGTCTAATTCTTGGAATATTGATCAATTGCGTAAGTTCTTTGTTTAATTTCCTGTATTTTTTCATTTTCATATTTCAATAAAGATGCATCTCCTTTTTTCCAACGATAAGTATGGTTGTTTAAACTTATTATTCGTTGCATCTGGTTATATGCCTTTCTTGTAGATGGTTGGTCGGAGAAGACTCTCATTCTCTCCGATATTCCTTTCAAAAGGATCTCCACTACTCATGGTTGTTGACTTAAATGTCACTAACCACATTGGTTTTAGTCATGATCATTACTTCAATAATGCGCACGCACGACCACATATTCTTTTCTAAAAGAAACAAATGAGTATAAGGAGTACCAATCCAGACAATTTACACGGTTTTTGTTCTTTCTTGAATTTAAAGATTGTTATTTTATTTCAACATTCTGTTCTAATCAAGTTTGGCTACTGGTCGGGACACGAAAAACCTCCTGGTCGAAGTCTCTCCTCTCTGCACGTGGTCCTGCCCACTGGAAGGAGCTTCCTAGTGACGGTCCTTTTCCTACGATCCTCGCTACCAGTCGGATTTGATCATGAGCACATTTCACGAAATATTTTACAACTCTTCAGTTCTTGAGATTCGATACGACCAGATCCGAATATTTTTTAAACAATGGTACTTATCTCTTCATTTCCTTTTTGCATACATTCTTAATGCATATCTTCTTACCAACAAATCTAGTCTTTGTTATATCTTCTGACTACAAGTGGTATTCGATAATGGACAAGATCTAGGCTAGTCGAAATCATCAGCTGGTTTCGACCACATGATTTCCTAGTATTTGCTGATCGTTGTCATACACATTATCAGCACTCCTCCCATGGTCATTTTAATTACTCAATTTCTTGGTCTATTGCTTTCTTTTAGTAAAGCTCATCTACTAATATAAGCAGTCGGGGGCTAGGAGATATATGAGTATTTAACAACATTGATAAGACAAAGTAGGATCTTCTTTGGTAAAAGGTAAGTTTTTTACATATTCTAAATATTACATCCATTTACATATTGGGACCACCAGACTGGTCGCTACGTAATGGAGATCCGACTTCCATTTTCTTAGCAATTTTCTCTCCGAGAGGTCTTACTTCCTCGAGAAGTTTTGTTGCTTCATTTTCAGAGCAGTCGAAGTCCTCTTCCACAGCTTTAAGATTAACAGAGGGGTCGGAAGCCTTTAGTTTTGCTAAAGCGACACCAACTCCAGTTAAAATAGCTTCCTTCATTGTCTGGGTATGGTTTTCCCTCATAGTTTTGAGCAGGCCTTTGAGATCTTCCAGAAGTTGACCAAAATAGTTCATCTTTTCCGTTGGATCTCCTAAAGAAGGCAAGCTTGATCCTAATCCCATATCAAAGATCATTTTGTTAAGTGCCTTGATTTTCTCATCAAGGCCGAATACAAGGGATGCCTTTTGGCCACACTCAAACTCGAGAGTCTTCTCCGCTCGTTCAAGTGCTTGGGTTTTTTCTGCACGAGTGGATAAAAAGAAATTAATATACTCTTTACAATTGGAGTTATGGAATACTGGTTAAGTATACGACCAGTTACCTTTGATTTTCTTCTCGCAGGAGTCGAGAACCTCCTTTTGTCTGGTCATCGCATGCTCGATCGACCGGTCTTTACTCTGATTTTCTTCCCACAGTTTTATTATTATGGCTTCTTTAGCCACAATCTCTTCTTTAATTTTCTTTAAATCTATCAAATATGATAGAAAGAGAAGGTTAAGCTATAAGAAGAATCAAGATAATAAACCTTAGGAGATAAAAAAAGAGAAATGTACTTACTTCTCAGATCGGAGTGTTTCTGCTCCAAAGTTTTTATTCGCTGGGTCAGTCCTCCGACCACAGCATATTTCTCGACCATGTGCTAGAAGAATAAAATCCCTTTCTTTGATAAGCTTTCAAAGCAAGAGAAAGAGTTGTAAAGATGGTCGTAGAACACTTACCCGAATTGCCATATCATTATATTCGGAAAAGATTGTATCTGGACCAATCTCAGCTTGACGGTCCGATATCTTTCCCCAGGCTTCATCAAGTTCCTTATCCTCGATAAATCGGGGAGAAAAAGGAAATTTGTTAACCTGAGGAGCGTTTCCAGGAGGAGGTGGAACCTGTTGAGGGTCTTTGGGAAGGACTACCTCCGGAGAAGGAGTAAGGATTACTAGAGGATCCTGAGCAGATGCTAAAACCTGCTCGGGGGCTTCTTTTACTACTTCATCCTCAGTAGTTTTGGCTTTAAGAGTATCCTGATCAGGAACCTCCATGACCACTTCTTCCTCAGGAACCTTCTCCTGAGGGGTGCTCTGGTCGGACACGACCAGAACACCAGAAGATCTAAAAAAAGAGAGAGAGAGAGAGAGAGAAGGTAAGGAAGATCCAAGGTATGTATATACGACCCCTTCATTTAATATATGTACCTTGTTGATTTTCTGAATTTACCCTTGTGGTGCATCGAAGCAAAGTTCGTTGCGCTGGCCTTCCTCTTCTTGTCAATTGATTTCACCGGTTCTGAACCGGTAGGATTGACTAGATCCTGCACATCCACTGATTGAAAATCAGAAGCGATATCCGCGACTAGTTCGTCAAGGATAAGGTCCCTGATCTCCGGATCAGTGGGTGTAGATTCGTCGACCTCCAAAACAGTGGCCTCAGTAGGCACTGGAGGGTCCTCAGTGACCTTGCTGGAAGGTATGACGACCACCTAAATTCATCATCAAAGATAATTATGCGATGAACATAATTTGTCCAAAATATTATTTATGTTCGGTCACCTACCTCTGGAAGGCTGACATCCTGTGTGGTCGAAGGGGTGATCGGATCATCAATTGGCTCACATCTTTCAGTGGCCTCGTTGATTCTCAACCCAACCGACTACACATCAAAGAGGATTTATGGTATACCGATCAGAAATAATATGTACGACAACAAAACAGCGGTTGATATTTTACCTTAAGTCTTTCAATCCTTTCTTCAGCGGAAACGGCCGCTAAGATTCGGGGAAAGCTAGCTTTATCGCCAGGCTCTCCGGCGCAGATCATCTTGATCCGGCTTCTAATCTCATCAGTAGATAGAGCTGTAAAGGTAAAATGAAAGATTTAAGTATACGGAAATAATCAACTGAGATAGGTAAACTGGTCGGAATCATTAATGGCTTACCATCTTTGGAATCTCTGGTCGTATCATCTTGACCAATGTACCAGAGCATCTTATGTGCTCGGGCCTTCAAAGGACTAACCCGGCGTGTAGAAAAATCCTTTACTACATGCCAAGATGTTAGACCTTTGACACTAAGAAGCTTGATTGCTTCAGCCCATTTTCCTACTTTTTCCTCTTTTTCTGTAGAGGAGCGCCATCTCGGATTCTCGACCGCCTTTTTACCAGAATAATAAAGGCTGTCTTTCTTCGTGATCTTCATATAGAACCAACTTTTCTTCCACGACGACCACGAAGATTTTGAGTACATAAAAATATACTCATCGGCTTTTCCGTCATGGAGACGCAAGGTGCACTCTCCAGGCGTCCCAATCGTCATTGCAGACTTTGTCATCCTGTAGTAGTACCTGAATAGATCCAGATCTGCTGGAATCCCCAAGTACACTTCGCAAAGGTAAACAAAGATGCTGAGATTGGCGATAGCATTGGGAGCAAGATTCACCAATTCAACTCCGTAATACTCCAGGATTTTAGGAAGGAAGGAGTGAATCGGTAGCCTAAATCCGCATTCAACATATGCAAGAAAAACAGGGATTTCTCCATCTTCACTGCTCGGGGAATGTTCCCCAACCGCGGATCTCCAAGAAATCAGATCCCTGTTGGGAAGCATCCCGATCTTCTCCAAGTTCTCTAATTTCTTCTCACTCAAGTCGAAAACCGACCAGTTGATGATTTGGTCCGACATGGTCAGATTTCTTTCAGGTGGGGAAAGAAAAGGAGGTCGGAAGCAGTTTTTACTCGAGAGATGAAGAAGGAGAGCAGGAAGTAAAAAAAAAACAAAGTCTGCAAAGGGTTTTTTATAAGCTTCAGAATTTCTAACTGCAAAAGGGAGTTACCCAAAAAAGTCCAATGGACACAAAAACTCTTCAATTCCCAAAGCAAGTTCTCAACTTTAAAGTGAATACAAACCGCTTCAAATGCCCTTGCATTTAAATGAGCGTCATCCCGATACGACTTCATCGGAAGAAAGGTGTTCACATGACCTATTCATTTAAAGTTCGGGGGCTAGCTGACGAGGATTAAAACCTCTATATATTATTCCATATATATAAAAAAGACCATACGTCTTCATGGTCGTAACTCCTGAGGTGCACGACCTCACTAGTCGTAGAGATTCCAGAGGTTACCCTGGTCGGATGAAGGCCTAAGCCAAGCTCCCGACCAGGAGATCTGCTCGTAAAAGGTATGAACTGATTCCAAGAATATTCTCTACCGTATGATGAATGGAACACGTGCATATTCCATACCATACGATGTATCTTATCCAGACACAACAACAAATAACCTCCATGCGGTTATATGTCTCATATACATATAACCGTCAAACAGTTGGTTGTTTATCAACCATCGCTTGGCTCCGACCAGACGTATCGTTTCACATCAGACATCTTCTCTGGAAGTAACTGCCGCCTCTTCAAAGGCTATTTAAAGATGGAACCTGGACGGAGAAGAGGAGAGGAAAGAAGACAAGACATAGTCATCAGACTGAAGCACAAGCCATAGATTCGTGTGATAGGTCTGAGATAGTAAGAGAGCAAGCAGAGTTCTTGGCAAATACCTTGTAAATTCCAGTTCATATTAATAAATTGCAGCCCCATTATTTCCTGAGATTTCCCACGTCACTTTCTCCTTTTTATTTTCGTAAGATCGACGTCTTGATCGTCGACATAGCTTGACAAGGAATTATGGCATACAAAGTCAAGGTGATGATAACAATTTGGATGATAACTAAGCCCAAAAACATTTGAATACATAATTAAAGCAGAATGCAATACTTTGAAATAAAGTAATTTGAAAACTGGGTTCAAGATGATCAAAGGCATGACTTGCCTTGGAAAAGGTCTAAGTACTAGTCTTGATCTTGAGGTGCTCCTTCTTCTCCAAAATTCCCTGACGTATCGACGTCTACTCTCAAACGAGACAAAAAACAAAACAAATAAATAACAGGGACAAAAAAACTCCAAAAGTTAAATAAAAATATCATATAAATAGAGCTCAAATTTAGATAAATTTTGGAATTTGAATGAGCTCAATCGGAGTTCGGATGCAGAAGCTATGGGCTCTGGAGATTGAAAATCTAAAGAAACCCTAATTTTGAATTTAGTAGAATTCCGAATTATTTCTTAACAGAAAAATCGGATTATTACGCAACCATGACATCAGCACAGGGATTTCGGGAATTAAAAGAAATTAAAAGAAAACACTGACATGTGGGACCCACATGCGAGTGAGATGGCTCACAGTAGACTAAGTCCACCAAGAACATTAGATCTGAAGTTTGTGGATCGTCCCACCCGGGCGCACGCGTGTCTGCTGACACGGCGCTATGCATGCAACACGTCGGCGGCGGGCTGTGCTGGCGCTGAGGTGGCGTTGATGCGGTAGACCCAACAGCGGCGGCGGCTCAGGAACCAAGGGTCCCGGGGAACGGCGGCTTCTCGTCGGCGGTGGGTGGTACCGGCGTGTA
The DNA here is from genome assembly GCA_036346255.1 of Ampelocalamus luodianensis. Classification (NCBI taxonomy): domain Eukaryota; kingdom Viridiplantae; phylum Streptophyta; class Magnoliopsida; order Poales; family Poaceae; genus Ampelocalamus; species Ampelocalamus luodianensis. Next base: position 71,599,637 of record CM070620.1, on the reverse strand, counting down.
GAGGGTGCAACGGCGATCACGATGAGGTGCTAACTGGTGCACGGGGGCGACTGTGGCGACCGGCGGCGAGGTTTAGGCGGCGGAGGGCTCACGGGCTTAACGGGGTTGGCTCTCCGGTGATGCTTCGGCGACACGAAGGCCACCACGAGGTAGCGAAGCTCCGTGCGATGCTGGCGGTGCAGACCACGAAGCTCGGGCGGCACTGATGACGGCGTGCGGGCTCGTCAGAGTTGGCGGTGGTGCAGATCGTTTCTCGAGCTCCTGCGGCGGCTAGGGTTCGGCGCGAGGGCGGTGGCGGCTAGGGTTGGGGTGCGGACGCCGAGGGCTACCTCTCCTTATATTGGCGGCGGCTCGGGAGAGTCCAGGGCACGAACGCCCAAATTGGGATTGCGCGGTGGCGGCGAATCCCTAACTAATTCGGAGATGATGAACAGTGGATTCCGTGGGGCCCACTTATCAGCGACGGTGGCTCGGGCGCGGGCGCGTGCGAAACGGCGAGGCTGCGAAACGGACTGAAAGGATCTGACCGTCCATCCAAGATCGAACGATCCAAAATCAATGGGACGTTCGGACCCCCGAACAGATCACGTCGCATCTAGCCATCCATTCTTGATCGAACGGTGGAGGATGGGCTGAGCGCGCGGAGAGAGAGAAGAGGATGAGAGACTGACAGGTGGGGTCCACCTGTCAGCGGAGGCGGGCTCGCGCGGGCGTGCTGGGCTGCACGCAGGAGTTGGGCCGGCGGTGAATAGGACTGGGCCGGGGTTTTGGATTTCGGCCCGAAGCAATTTCTGAGATTTTAAATAGCTTTTCTATTTTGTAAAATACCAGAAATTCAAATAAGCAATAGAAAGTAGCAAATGAGTTCATAAAAATTCTAGAAAATTCTAGAAAATATATCTGAGCACAGAGAACCCAAATAAAATAGTTTTGGCTATTGTTCATGTTGGGATTATTCACATTAAATGTTAGCATGGAACCTTTTGACACCTCTGAGCGGAGTAACTCGCAGATAGTCAAAATCCTCGGGTTCAAAGCTGAGATCCCGACGATGATTATCAGCATAGCTCTTCTGCTTGGACTGAGCTATCTTCAATCTTTCTCTGATCATGGCCACTTGATCTTCTGCTTCTTGAATAATGTCTGGACCGAATACCGAACGTTCAGCTGTTTCTGACCAATTCAACGGGGTTCTACAGGTACGGCCATACAAAGCTTCAAATGGTGATATTTGCAGACTAGCTTGATAACTATTGTTGTACGAGAATTCTGCATACGACAAACTTTTATCCCAACGGGTAGCATTGGCTAGAGCACAAGCTCTCAGCATATGCTCCAATATCTGATTAACTCTTTCCGTCTGCCCATCTGTCTGTGGGTGATACACAGTGCTGAAATTCAGATGGGTACCCAATGCTTCGTGCTAACTTTGCCAAAATCGAGAGGTGAACTGAGATCCTTGATCTGATACTATCTTCTTGGGCACACCGTGCAAACTGACAATTCTGGCCATGTACAACTCCGCAAGGCGATCTCCTGAGTACGTGGTTTTGACTGGCAGGAAATGGGAGACCTTGGTCGAACGATCGACTATTACCCAGATCGAATCGTAACCCGATTGGGTCTTGGGTAAACCAGTAATGAAATCCATTCCGATCTCTTCCCACTTCCACTCTGGAATCTTCAGCGATTGCAACAAACCTGCTGGTCTCTGGTGTTCTGCCTTTACCTTCTGACAAACGTCGCACAAGGCAACGAATTCTGCGACTTCTCGCTTCAAATTTTGCCACCAAAATTTAGCCTTAATATCCTGATACATCTTAGTACTTCCAGGGTGAATCGAATACTTTGAGTCATGGGCTTCCTTTAAGATTAGTTGCCTCAACCCATTAATATCTGGTATACAGATACGACCATTAATCCAGAGTATGTCTTGATCATCCTTGGTAAAATCTTTGAATTTTCCTTCTGCCATTTTGAGCTTGATGTCTGACAACACGGGATCCTTCGGTTGCCCTTCACAAATCTGCTTCTCCAGGGTAGACTGTACCTCCAAATTGGCCATGAAACCTTCAGACACAACTTCTATCCTTAGCTTCTGAAACTCGTCTTGAAGTTCTAAACAAAACTCTTCCACTTCCAAAGCATTGCATTAACTCTTATGACTCAAAGCATCTGTAACTACATTGGCTTTTCCGGGATGGTAGTGGTTTCCCAGATTATAATCCTTGATCAATACTAACCATCTCCTCTGTCTCATGTTCAAATCTGACTGGGTGAAGATGTACTTTAGACTCTTATGATCTGTGTAGACTTCACAGCGATTACTGATGAGATAATGATGCCAAATCTTTAGAGCATGCACTACGGTAGCTAATTCCAGATCATGGGTAGGGTAATTCTCCTCGTGAGGTCTTAATTTCCTTGACGCATAAGTGATAGCTCTTCCTTCTTGCATCAGGACGCATCCTAATCCTCGATGCGAAGCATCACAATAGATATCGAAATCCTTACGAACATCTGGCAAAATCAACACTGGGGTTTATGTCAAACGCCTCTTCAACTCTTGAAAACTTTCCTCGCAGGCTGGAATCCAAGTGAACTTTTTTTTCTTCAACAATTGCATAAGAGACTTAGCAATTGATGAGAATCCCTCGATGAAACGGCGGTAATAACCTGCCATTCCCAAGAAACTACGAATCTGCCTTACAGTCTTGGGCTACTCCCAATGTAATACTGCTTTAACCTTACCGGGGTCAACTGCTACTCCCTCAGCTATCATCACATGACCAAGGAAATCAACTTCCATCCTTCAAAAATCACACTTACTGAACTTGGCATACAACCGTTGCTCTCTGAGTTTTTCCAAGACTATCCTTAAATGTTCGGTGTGTTCTTCCTCCGTCTTGGAGTAAACCAAAATATCATTAAGGAACACGACTACAAACTTGTCCAAATATTCCATGAATACTTTATTCATCATGTTCATGAAGTATGCAGGGGCATTAGTCAGACCAAAGGACATGACTAAGAACTCATAATATCCATACCGCGTTGAGAAAGCGGTCTTCGGTATATCTTTAGGACAAATCTTTAACTGATGGTAACCCGATCGCAGGTTGATCTTTGAGAACACTCTGGCTCCTTTCATCTGATCAAACAGATCGTCAATTCGGGGTAGTGGATACTTGTTCTTGATGGTAACTTCATTGAGGAAATGGTAATCAATACACATACTCATGCTTCCATCTTTCTTCTTGACAAACAACACTGGTGCTCCCCATGGCGACGAACTAGGTCTCACGAAACCTTTCTCAAGAAGTTCTTCTATCTGCTTCTTCATCTCTACCAATTCATCGGCTGGCATCCGATAAGGTCTCTTTGAAATTGGTGCTGTCCCTGGCACTAGGTCGATGACAAACTCGATGTCACGGTCCGAGGGCATTCCTGGTAATTCTTCTAGAAACACATCTGGATATTCATTTACGACTGGTACTTCTTCTAAGTAAAGGGTTTTCAGGCTGTTTACTAACAGATGTCCATCACGAACTGAGGTGGCTAGAAATTCCACCTTGTTTCCCTTGGTATCCTCGACTGTTACGGCTCTGCGGCCACAATCTAGCATGGCTTTGTGCTTGGATAACCAATCCGTGCCAAGAATGACATCTATGGTTTGGGTATCTAGTACAATTAGGTTGGCTAGAAACTCAATTCCAGCTATGAGTAACTTAGCTCCTACACATCCCACTTTAGAGCTTAGCTTTGCTCCAGGCGACTGGACTAGCAGAGTATGCTTAAGACGCATAACTTCCAAATTATTCTTGGTTGAAAACATCCCAGAAACAAACGAATGCGAAGCTCGTAATCAAGCAGAATCGATGCGGTCGAGTTAACCGAAACTTACCCAAGATCGACGCCCGGTGCTTCGGGCTCCTTCCAAAGTGACGTGGTTGACACGGCCTCTGATCACCGACTGCGGTGCTCCTCCGGCTTGACCGGCAACTTGTGAAGCTCCTTGGTTGATGCCTGGCGCTGGCGTCTTGGATGGCGTAGCTCTAAGGTTGAAGCGTACTGGAGTGATTGTACCCTTCTGCAGACATTGGTTAGCAAAATGTCCTGGCTAGTGACAAGTATAACATATCCGTGGTACGTTCTGCTGGTTGCTCCCTGGATTGGGACTGGCAGGTGCAGGGTTGCGAAAGTTCTGAGCAGCTAGACGGGGTGCTGAAGATGGTGCAGGTGCTCTGAACGAAGTCCGGGGTGGAAACCGGTTGAACTGCGATGGAACTGTCCTTGCCCTCTGCTGTGATTGATGGCTTCCTTGCTGAGCCATCCGGCGTTTGCGGTTGTCCTCTAGTTCCTTGCGTTTGTCCTCTAGAACAAAGGCTTTATTGACCAGCTCTTGGAAATCAGGGAAAGTATGGGCGATGAGACTGACTTGCAGTCTAGTGTTCAGCCCTTTCAGAAAATGACTCTGACGAGCCTTGTCCGTGGCGACATCCTCTGCTGCGTAGCGAGCTAGCTGAGAAAACTTGTTGAGATAGTCAGACACTGACATAGCTCCTTGCTTGAGAGCGCGGAACTCATCCTTCTTCAGATCAATAATGCCTTCTGGTACATGATACCGGCGAAATGCTACAGAAAATTCTTCCCAGGTGATATTCTGTGGCGTCTCATGAGCAGCACAGTAGTTCTCCCACCATTCTGCAGCTATGCCCTCCATCTGGTGAGTGGCGTACAGAACCTTCTCACGGTCGCTGCACTGGGTGATTGTAACATCCCAAGTTTTAGACTTGTGTTTCAAATGTAAGAAAATGAGTAGAATTTTAAACTTTTTCTTACATCATATATTTCCTGTGTGTACTAAACAATTATTGTACAAGAGTTATGGAAATACAAAGTCACAAGTCTTTTGATCCAAATCTTGATCCTTCAAAAACAATCTTGTCAAACCTTTTTATCATCTCTGGGAAATATTTTTCCTAAGTTCTAGGGTTGGTGTGTGACCCCTCTGAAAAGTTTCACGATTTTCAGAAATTGTTTGAATACATTTGGAGGTCAGTCAACCCTGTTTCATTTTTAGTCAAACTCTGGCTCAGCACCTTGTAGAATTTTTGGAGGAAAATGTACAGCACCAAAACCTCTTAAAATTTTACACAAGGTCAATACCTTAGTTAGCAAGCTCCTGTAGAAATTTCAGAATTTTTAGAGTTGCTTTGATACCTCACCAAAGTCCAGCTCTCTTTAAAACCTAAAATTCAAAACTTGGTCTGAGTCCGACTTGGGCTCGAGTCAAACCCGAGCCTAAAATTATTTGACTCGGTTAGACCAAGCCAGCTCAAATCTGAGCCGTTGGATTAATATCCAACGCTCACGACCTTCCCGCCTTCTCCATTGTTCCTCTGTCGTCTTCTTCCTCGCGCTGCGCACCTCTATAGTGTGCGGCATGGTGCATCTGTCGCGCCGCATCAACGCCCACTGTCGTGGGTAGGTCTACGCAGCCAAGCTTCGTAAAGCCGTGCTCCACGCTGCTCTGCTCCCCTAGCTCCCAGTTTAGCTGTGTTTGAGCTCGCAGTAGCTCATCTCGGGCCCCCCTTCTTTTGTGCCGTTGCTCACTGATCTCTTAATGCCCCCGAGGACCTCCTTTGGACCTCTTCCACTCACAATCACCCTCCAACTCACTCTCTGTGCGTTCGAGCGCAAGCCATCGAGAGCATTTGTTGTCCGCCATTGCCAGACCTTGGCGCCTTCATCAACTTCAGAGCTCCAGTGGTTCTTTTGGCCCTTTGATGCGCTTTATTTTGGACCCCGTGGTCATCGCGAAGGAATACTGATCATTCTTTTTGCATCTGCTGGCTCAGAGCGCCTGGTCGCCGCCATCTTCTTCATCTCCGGCGTGGGCTTCCGCCGCCAGCTTTTCTTCGACCTCCCCTGGACCTCTCCTGTGCCCTGGTGAGTTCCTTTTAGCCCTGTAGAGCTTAATCACTAGCTAGGTTAGCTCGTAGCGCCCCCTTTTTTGCATTTTCGGATTTTGCCGAAAACACTCCTCCGCCCCTCTCTGGCTCACCGGCGTTACAGGCCCGCTCTGCCGTTGAGAGTGGTTCCAATATGTGCGCAATAGTATTAGGAATGTTTTTGTACAGTTGGTTAGCGCCGCCGTGGTCTAGGTCATCGGCGACGTGCCGGCGAGCTCAACGCGGTGCTCTGTACTTTGTCGGATTTTCGACAAGTCCTCGGAACTCCTCGGGTTGTTCTTGGCCGTCAATGACCTCCCCGGGATTAGATCTGGGCCTTAGATTCATTTCTGGGAAAACTCTAGTCTCAGGACCTCCCCATCGTTTGATCTCAGCCGTTAAGAGCACCCCGAGTTAGATCTGTGCGGTAGAACCTTTCTCGCGAGAACCTTAAGTCTCCGGACCTCCTAGAGTTAATCTTGACCGTGAAAGACCACTCTGGATTAGCTCTTAGCCGTTAGATCCTCCCTCTGTAAGGTCTTTAGCCGCAGGACCTCCCCTTAGTTTTAATCCTAGCCGTTGAGGTCTCCCTAGGCCTTATCTCAGCCGTTAAGACCACCTCTATGTTTCCGCAAAGGACCACCATGGTCATTTTACGAAAACCACCCTCAGGACCTTTTTCGGGGTCCTCTTTGCAAAAGACCTCCCCTAGTTATTTTTGCAAAGACCACCTCAGTACCACCCTCGGGGTCCTCTTTTCAAAAAGACCTCCCTTGGTCATTTTCGCAAGGACCACCTCAAGACCTCCCACTGGTCCTTGTTCGGAGAAGCTAAGTCACACGACATCTTTTGGGCAGATTTGGACCATTGAAGACCTCCCCGTGGAGATCTTAGCCGTCTAGACCTCCCTCTGTAAAACCTTATCGCTTTAGACCTCCCTCCGCCTCGACCGAACTGCTCAGACCTCCCGCATCCATCGAGCCGCCCGCACCTCCTCCCGCTAAAACCCTATCACATCGGACCTCCCTCGATTAAATCTAGATCGTTCAAGACCTCTCCGGTAGATCTTGACCGTTCCGACCTCCCCTTCCTTAGATCTTACCGTTCAGACCTCCTTCGCTCGTGTGTGTGACTCACAGACACTGACATGCGGCCCCATATGTCAGCGCTTCATTTTGAACTTCGATCTAAGTTCGCCGTCCATTCTGCGATCTGCGGTCCAGATCAATTAGGCCGATCGGGTCACCCGATCCTCCCATCCTTGTGTGTCGTTCATCTCAGGATTGACGGCTGTGGTTCGTGTGCTGTTCGGGTCGCTCGAACCGCACTCATTATGGACCCTCCGATTCTTGATCGACGGTCGTGATGGATTGGGCCGTTCGGGTCGCTCTCGCGCACCCCTCGCGCGCGCCGTTAGATTCCAAATCAAGGGCCCATAGTTGTCCACGTCGATTCCTTTCTGATAAGTGTTGTTTTATTTCGGTAAATAGTTGTTTGTCATCTGAAAAATTGTATAAAAAAAACTTTAGAAATTCATATCTAATTCAAAATAGATCCTTTTTAAATGAATCCAACTGTAATAAATTTGTAATTCACTGAAGTTTAATATAAAAATGCTTTTAGCTATGCTTTTGTGGTAGAAAATTCAGTAATCTTTAATAGCTTGTTTTCAGCCATTTTTGTATATTCCAGAATTGAATTAAAACTTGGAAAATGTATATCTTTTTTATGTATATGTGTAAATTGAATGGTTTTAACTTTATTAATTTTGTTATTTACTCAACTTTAATCTAAAAATGGTTGTAGGCCTAAATCAGCACCAGAAAAATATGTCAATAGATTTAACCTTATTGGTAGCAGTTTAAAATTCATTTAATGTTGTAAAAGGCACAAGTAATTCCCTGTAAATCCTAAATATATAAAATTGATGCTAGAAAATCCCTCTGTTAGCATATTTTAATATGAAATAGGTTTTGCACATGTTTATATTTCTGGGAAGTGCAGTGTGCTAGTTTTGCAACTTAGAAAAAACGTAAGTAAATCATTATAACTCCAAATTTAGTAAACTCAACTTTGCTGTGATTAGAATGACATAAACTACCTACCATAAAAATTTTGGGTTCTAGATCATTATAGAAATGTTCGCCATGAACAGTAACCGAAATTAATTTAATTAGGAGTTTTCCTGGCTGAGAGATATTGTTTCGACCGTAACTTTTTCATGCTAAGTCCAAATGAAGTAATTCTTGTTCCTAAAATTGTCTAAAATCAACCTCTAGCTGCTGTATAAATTTCATGGGATTTGGATGTCTTTTGCTGTTGAGTTTTGTTTGGTGTTGTTCGTTCTTATTGGTTTTATCGTATTTTCGCGTTAGGTTCCGAAGAGTTTAGTAAACCTGAGAATCCTCCTCTGTAGCAAGAACAACTCCAGCAAGGCAAGCAGTTTGATCATGTTAATCCCTGTATTTTTAAGTATTTATGTTGTTTGCAAATTCTATGTATGCATTGCTAGTTTGTGTTAAACTATTGTCATTAGTTGACCTAGTAGATGCATTTCCTTAGACAAATGATTATCCTTTACTACCATGAGCCTAGGTTATTGCTGTGACTTAGAGTTCGTGGATGAGCTCTTGTCACTTAGTAGTTTTGCGGATTAATTGCTTAGCCATGCTTAGCTTCCGGTAGAAATGGGCGGTTATCGACTTGTCGATAACCTTGATCACATAAAACTTATTATCACTTATGATTTCAGCCTTGTGCCATGTTTACTTTTGAAAATTAAAAACTGAAAACAAAATGATTTAGACTTGGGCACAATGGTATGTTGGTGTGCTTGTGGGTGTGACTGGAATGGTGCCCGGGTCATTAAGGACCGAGTTACTTGCGCCACTGTACTGAGCATTTTGCGTGCTAACCACACTAGAGGGTATGTGACCTCTCTTGACTTAGTACTTTGGCGTGTATTGGCTTCGGGTCGCAGGGAGTCGCAGGAGGGATGGTGCTGGGAGCATTGTAGTGTCCGAAAGGCTTCCCCCATGATGGCTGGTTGTCTTTCGGCTTACAATGTAAGCGTATGGGTTTCTATCCATACGAGCGGCTCGTAGTCAATGCACAATATTGGAAAGCGTCTCGTAGGACTTAGTCGTGCCTGCATACCTTCAGAAGTGTGCTTTGTGGCTTAAAGGCGGTCTGAAGTGTGGGTACATTGGTACACCCCTGCATTGTTAAAACTATTCGAATAGCCTCGTCCTAGGTTATGGACACGCTCGGATACGCCCTGTAACATCCAAAGTTTTGGATTGCGTTTCAAATGTAAGAAAATGAGTAGAAATGAAAACTTTTTCTTACATCTTGCAATTCTTGTATGTTCTAAAGAATTCTTGCAAAAGAATTATGGGATTACAAGTCACAAGTCACTCTGATCGAAAACCTTGTCTTCCAAAAACATTCTTGTAAAACTTTTTGATCATCTCCGGGAAATATTTTTTCCTAAGTCCTAGGGTTGATGTGGGACCCCTCTGAAAAATTTCACAACCTTTAGGAATTGTTGGAATATTTTTAAGGGTCAGTCAAACTTGTTTGACCTGCAGTCAAACCCTAGCTCAGCACCTTGTATAATTTTTAGAGGAAAATGTACAGCACAAAGACCTCTAGAAATTTTGCACAAGGTCCATCTCAATATTAGCAAGCTACTGTAAAAATTTCATAAATTTTGGAGTTAGTTTGCTATCTCAAACACTCCCTTAAAGTTTCAGCTCAAAAATCAAACCCTAGTCAATGTTCTGTTGGACTCGAGCCCGACACCTTGCCCGGGTGTAGCCCAGCCAAGTCAGAGCCACCCCGAGCACTCCCGTGCATGTAATCAACCTCAGCCGCTGGATCCTTGCCCTACCGCTGTGATCTGAAAACAATCCTCAGACCTCCCACTCACACGACCACCCCGTGTCCGTTTTGCAAAGACAACCCTCCCGGGCATCCTCCAAGAACTCCTCAGGAAACCCTTGGAGACCTCCCCGAAAGTTCTCCAAAAGACCTCCTCCAGATCTCCCGCAGGACCTCCCGAAGACCTCCTCAAACCACGTTGACATTTTTGCAAAGACCACCCCGCTAGTCTTTCGCAAAACAACCCTCCAGGACCTCCTTTGCATCTTTTGCGAAGACCACCTTTAGGCATCCTCAAAAGACCTCCCCGACCAGCCTAGCACTTGGGTGATCGTGGGCCATTTATCTTCAGATCTGGGGCTCAGACCTCCCCTAGGTGTAGGACCTCTAATCCTTATTTTTTTATCTGAGCCCTTAGATTCTCATCCAACCGTTCAGACCTCCCTAGTGGGAGCTCCGAGCGGATTTCAGCCTTTTCACTTGTTGACCAGTCCTCCCCGGGTTCCCTCACTGACTGGTGGGACCTCTGGGACTGATCATCATCGCTTTTGCAGGCATGCGTGTGTGCCAGAGCTACAGCAGTTGGAGCAGCGCCTTGTCAAATCATGTCCTTGTCAACGGCTAGCTCTGCAAACCTTTAATGCATGTCAGCACCTTTTTTTCCAAAGTCCTCTTTTCCACCTGCCCTGTCATTTCATGTACTTTCCTGGTAGGAACCTTTGACTCGAGTGCACCATGGAGCTCCACCTTGCTCCACTCCTTTGCTCTCTCGGTTTAGACACCTTTGTGCTCACCCGAGTTCCTCTCTATGTTCTCCCAATCACAACTCCCGAGAGCACCCCCTCGCCATTGTCGGACCTTGGAGCTCCTCAAGGCCATCCGAGCTCCAGTGGTTCATTTGCATTTCCTGGCATGCCCACCTGTCCATTTGGGCATTTTGAGCATTTCCCTAACTTACCTTGTTTGGCCTCCTCAGGGATTGTCAAAGTGGGAACTTGTTCTTTGAGGCCGGATCTGCCTTCTTCCTCATCTCCGGCAAGCCTTTTGGTCGCTGGAGCTCCTCCGACGGTTTCCTTGATTTCACCGTCTTCAGGTTAGTGCCCAAGTGTTTGAGCTTCTGTCCTGTTTAGACCGCGTTAGTTTTCTTTTTGTCGTTTTTGTACCTCCGGCGGTCATCTCCGGCTAGCCGCCGGTAGGGTGAGCTTTAGCTCCAGTTTTTGGCACCTTTAGGTCGTCTTCGTTATTTAGAGTTCATCCTTGTCCTTGGTTCCCGCCGACGTGGACCACGTCGCCGGCGGTGAGCTCAAGCTTTGACTCGGGCATTTTGTCGGACCTTACTCGGACAAGGGCTGTAGCCTAATGATTAGCATTTAAGTTGTCCGAGAGCCCAATCTCGGGTGTTAATGGTTGTTCTTGTCAGCAGCGCGGGCGTTCCATTAAGTCTTCAGATCTCCTAGGCTCAATCTAGACCGTTGATGATCTTCTAGCGTTAGCCCTTGGCCTTTAGATCTTCGTGTGTAAAGTCTTTAAGTTCCAGGACCTCCCCACCGAAATCCTAGCCCTTAATGATCTCTTCGTGATTAGATCTAAACCGTCGATCCCTTTTCTGTAAAAACCTAAGTCCTAGGACCTCCCGGTTGTAGATCTTAGCCGTTCACGACCTCTTCATTGTCGATCTGGACCGTTAGACCTCCTGGTTTAAGTCTCTTGCAGCCAGGACCTCCCATTATCTGAAATCCTGGCCGTTAAAGACCTTCATAGATTAAATCCCAGCCGCTAGGATCACCCTCCACCTTGGGGTCCTCTTTGCAAAAGACCTTCTTGAGGTCCTCTGTGCAGAAAGGCCACCCGGTCGTTTTTATCAAAACCACCCTCTCGGACCTCCTTGGGGTCCTCTTTGCAAAAAGACCTCCCTTAGTCGTTTTATAAGAAAAACCACTCCTGAGCCACCCCCCGAGGTCCTCTTTGCAAAAGACCACCCCTGGTCTTTTGTAAAGAAAACCTTCAAAACTACCTTTGGGGTCCTCTTTGTAAAAGACCACCCCTGGTCTTTTATAAAGACAACCCCGAACCTCCTCCTCAAGTCAATCTGGGCCGTTAAGACCTCCCCCTTGGGAGATCTTAGCCATCGGGGTCCTCCTCCGCTAAATTCTCACCCCCAAGACCTCCCTGTAAAATCCCAACCGCTAGGACCTCCTCCCGGGTTCGTCTCGGCCGTCGAGATCTTCCTCCGTGAAGACCTCTGCTCTCAGGACCTCCCCGATTAAATCTAGACCATTTAGGACCTCCCTAGATCTAATCTGAGCCGTCCCGACCTCCTCCCGTTAAAACCCTGTTGCATCGGACCTCCCTCGATTAAATCTGGACCGTCCAAGACCTCCCCTGGTAGATCTTGGCCGTCCCACACGTCCTCCGTTATGTCCTTAGCCTTAGGACCTACTCTCAGCCCTGGACCGTTATATTTAGATCTAACGGGCTAGACCTCCTCAGTAGATCTTAGCCGTCAAAGACCTCCCTCCTTCAGATCTCACCGTTCCGACCTCCTCTGATTAGATCTTTATCTTGAGGACCTCCCCGTAGCTCTGAACCGTTGGATTCCCATCTAACGGCCTAGACCTCCTGGAAATCTTGGTTGTTAAGACCTCCTCGAAAATTTTTAACCGTCCAAGACCTCCCCCAGCAAATCCCAACCGTCTAAGACCTCCACCTCAAGGACCTCCTTCGTCAGATCTGGACCATCAAGTCTGGATCTAACGGTTAAGACCTCCCCTAGGCGCGATGAGGTCTTGGCGCCCAGGTGCTCGTGGTGGAGTTCGCGCCTGTGCTCGTGTGCCGTGTGATTTTTGATCAACGACCCACGACCTCCTCGTTTCCTTCAGTTCATTTGGACCTCCCGAGAGCTCCAAATTTTCAAAGTGTTTAAACGTTCTAGTTTTCAAATGTGAATAACTATTTCGTTTTAACTCCTTTTTGAGAAATTCAAACTGTGTTAGCTCTGTGGTAAGATGAACTTTAAATTGAGTATGATTTTGAACTCTTTTGTAGAGAAAATAGTATAAACTAGGTTAACTTGTTCCAACCTAAAATGTGGTCTAAAATTCATTGAAATTTGTAAAATGCATAACTTATTCTCTGTAATTCCAAACTGAGCAAACTAAATTTTGTTAAAACCCACTAGGAATGTACTGAAGTGTAGAATAGGCCTTAATATGATCCTTGCCACTGAAATTAATGATCTACTAGTTTTAGAACTTAGAAAATCATAACTAATTCATTATAACTCCAAATGATGTAAACTCAAGTTTGCTGTTCTTAGGATGACCTTAGCTACCTACCATAAAAATTTCAGATTCCAGATCATTCTAGAAATTTTTGCCATGAACAAGAACCGAATTAATTTAATCAGGATTTTTCAGGCTGAGAGAAATTGTTTAGGGCATAACTTTTTCATACCTAATCCAAATGACTTGATTCTTGTTCCTAAATTTGTCTAAAATCTTAATCTTGCTTCTGTATAAATTTCATGGTATTTGGAGAACTTTTGCTGTGGAGTTTTATTTGGAGTTCTTGTTCTTATTTGGTTATCGTCTTTTCGCGTTAGGTTCCGAAGGAAATATTGAGTACGTGAGTGAATCCTCTGCAGCAAGAAAGTGATCTACAGCAAGGCAAGCAGTTTGATCATGTTAATCCCAATATTTTAAGTATTTATGTTGATTACAAATTCTATGTATGCATTGCTACTTTGTGTTAAACTATTGTCGTTAGTTGACCTAGTAGATGCATTTCCTTAGGCAAATGATTATTCTCTACTACCGTGAGCCTAGGTTATTGCTGTGATTAGAGCTTGTTGGATGAACTCTTGTCACTTAGTAGTTGCGAAGTAATTGCTTAGCTATGCTTAGCTCCCGGTAGAAATGGGCGGTTATCGACTTGTCGATAACCTTGATCACATAAAACTTATTATTACTTATGATTTCAGCCTTGTGCCACGTCTACTTACGAAAACTAAAACTGAAAATAACATGATTTAGACTTGGGCATAATGGTATGATTGGTGTGTTTTTGGGTGTGACTGGAATGATGCCCGAGTCAACAAGGACCGAACATCTTGTTACACTAAACCAAGCATCTTTGCGTGCTAACCACACTAGAGGGAAATGGGACCTCTCTTGAATTAGTACTTTGGGAGGCATTAATTAATGAGTCGCTGGCTGTAGTTTATAGAGAAAAAGGATCACAAAGGCGTGACCGGGGTCGTTCCTTTCTAGGTCCTCCATCCCGACCGGGGTCTTGCAAATGTCCGGCTAGCTTTACCCTAAATGGCTAATGACTCCCGGCTTTGCTTGACTCCACCACAACGTGTGGTCCTAGTGGCCATTTCGTCGGCTGGTCACTAAGGGTTAACCCCATACGTGCGACTCTTAATTAACGCATTCCATTGGAAACGTCTCGTAGGACTTAGCCATGCCGGCATACCAAAGGAAGTGTGCTTAATAGCTTGGCAAAAAGGCGGTCTGAAGTGTGGGTACATTGGTACACCCCTGCAGGGTTAAAACTATTCGAATAGCCTCGTCCTAGGTTATGGACACGCTTGGCAAGGTCTTTCAAGAGTTAGACTACAACATTTTAATTAAAAACTTGATGGGTGGTACGAATCTGGGATTCGTGCTATGTGTGGTGGCTATTGGGTTAGTCACTAATAGGTGGTTACTCTTGTACTTATTGTATCTCGTGTTATTTCATTCAATAAAAACTGATTGCAAACTTGCTTTTGAAATGTACTACATTATTGCAAATAAAGTTGGCTTTGTGCAAAATAAGACATACAACCTCCACTTAAATAAGCTTGCATGTAGCATATTGATAGGTCTGCTATTCCACACGTCAGTCTTGCGAGTACATTTTTGTACTCATTTGCTTTGCTTATTTGTTGTAGAGGAAGAAGTTGATCCCCAAGTGATCGACTTTTGTGAGAATTGCTGCGGTATGGACGACTAGCTTGGCGGTCCGGTCGGTTGCCTTGTGGGTTATGACTAACCGGTTGGATTTTGTTTATAGCTATCTTATGGCACTTTTGCTTCCGCTGTTAATGTTACTTTGATGTTGTTTCGCCGGTCGGCCTTCTTGTGTAATAACTCTATCATGTATGTCTTTTGTTAGGATTAATGTTATGTGATGTATGGAATTGATGCGTGATTTTGTAACGAGGTGTGTATACTGCATTTCTGGGAAGTATACATGTCTCGGGGCTTGGTTTATTTGATTTGTGATGCTAGAGTCAATGGAAGACTAAGCATTGCAAGCCAAATAAATCGGGGTCCTCACAAAGTTGGTATCAGAGCCGTACTGACCGTAGAAACCCTAAGCTTGGTCGTCTTTTGGATATTTTGAAAAACTTAATTTCAAAATATCAAATGATTTATGAAATCTTAATTAACTTCTCAAATTTTACTCCTTACCTATCTTAGCTTTCTTCTCTCATCTCGCTCTAACTTAAGTTGTAAAAGTTGTTTTCCTCTCCTTCTTTCAAAAGATAGTTGTTATCGTTTAAGTTGGGTTGTGGGAACCAATGAGTTTGGCAAATTGAAGTGTTGGCTGCTCTTCTACAAGGTTTTGAAGCTTCTGGAATGGTGAATTTCGACTAGGAGCTTGGATGCAAAATCTGGACAGCAAGCGTCAATTTCCGGATAACAAGCTCAAAGGTGTAAAGAAGGTAGATAATAAGAGGTTAATTCAACTAAAACTTGTGGGAATAAAAGGGTAAGGAGTGATATTAGTTGGATAAGTATCTAACACTATTATTAGTAGTTCTACCCTGCTATTTGGTCCTAATAGAATTTGAGTTGCATGCTGAAATTTACCTTCCTAAACCGATTGCTCGTTCCCTCCATACGAGTTAGTCGTACCGGGAAGTTGATCTTGTGGTTGAAACCTTGTGCTGATTTTGTGGTTGTTTTTGAGCGTTTGAGTTCATTTCTTAGTGATTTATTGTTCCTTTGCCTTAAGCTTTCGGGTTTGATCCTTGTCCATCTTAGTATCTATTCCCACCCTAACGTTCGGCAGGACCCCCCTATCCTTGGTGTTTCCTCCGCGTCCTTCAGTTTCTAATCTTCGGGTTCACGCTAACCCATCTCTTCGTAGCAGGATGTCTGGACAGACCAGCAGCGGACTAGGTCAGCAAGCTGGCTGGGATGAAGGTCTCCTTGGCCCCAACTACCCAGACAAGGATTGCAAGCGCCTCCCCTCTAGCGATTGTGATGGATTTTGGTCCCCTTTTTGCTGTGACCATGGTAAAAAGAGCCATGTCGCTGAAGGTTGCAACCCTGGGAAGGTCAAGTTCTGCCGGCGCTGTGGTGAGGAAGGACACTTCGACAACGAGTGTACTACAGCCTACCCAACCTGCGATGAAGACCACCTACCCGGAAACTGTCCGGCTGCCAAAGTCACTTGTTTTCTCTATGAGGGAAGCACTCACTATCCCAAAGAGTGTAGCATAAACCTCGTGATCGCCAGATCATTAAAACTTCAATACGCTTCTTGGTCATCTACAAGTATCGCAATCGCCAATGCTTCCAGACCAGAGAAATTCTTGGATGATTTGTCTGTGGAGCTGCAGGACAAATTGCCAGTCTATACCTTCCCCGACTTTCAAATTACGGTCGAGAATCCCGTAGTTGCTGAGGCCAGAAGGGAGAAGCTAAAGGATCGTCCCAAGTGTCAACAGATGGCGGATGCCACTTGTTTCTTCTGTAATAACAAGGGTCACTATGCGCATAGTTGCCCTAAGAAGAGTGCAACAACCCTCGCTCTCGCGGGTCGTGTGTTTGATCTCATGCACCGTAGTCCAGCAGCAAGGTGGCCCCCGCAATCTGGCCATTGTCACGTGCTTCTATTGCCGTAAGGAGGGGCATTACGCCAACAGTTGCCCCGTGAAGCATCAGGAGCGGAAGGCTATTCGTGATCAAGTCAACTCCATCTCCGCTGAAGAAGTTCAGGAGGCGCCTGACGTCATGTTGGGTACGCTTCTTGTTTACTCTTACCCTGATACGGTATTATTCGATTCAGAGGCGTCTCATTCCTTTAGATCCCTATCTTTTACTGTTCATGGTGATCTTCATCCTGCTCCATCATTGATGCCTAGCACCACCTCGGTTTCATCAAGCCTTGCTAGCCTACCCCGTTTTCCCCAAGAAGAAGGCTACCATCCGGGTTGTCATCGGTCTTTTGACTTGAGTGACACCCTTCTGCCCCTATACATCCAAGGGCATCACCTACTTGGTATTGCCTCAAATTTCTGTGACCTGATTAGCCATGGTCCCTCTAACCAACTAGCTACGGAGGGATGACTCCGTATAGCTAGTTATCAAGCCGAGGCCCCATTCGTTAGTGGAGTAACCAGACAAATTGCTCCACCAACTGAGTATGGACTTGGTTCTTCTAAGAAGCTGGCCGTGGAGGGATGACTCCGCATAGCTAGTTAGCTGGCTGAGATCCCGTTGTTGGCGGAATTAACCAGACAAATCGCTCCACCAGCTAACAACGATCTTGCGCCGTCGCCCTCAAAAATCAAGGAAGATCTCTCAGTCTATCAATCCTTGCTATATCTGGACCTGATAAGTTTCCCTGTGTCAACTAAAGTGGCACATTTTCTACCAGGTCAAAACAGAGATTTGTGCCGATCCCTTGCTTGAGCTCCTTGTCTCGGGGAATCGTGTCATTCAATTCCTCGAAGTTCAGTGGTCGAATTATTCCAAGGATGAAGCTACTTGGAAGCGGAAAGACCGTCAGCATACAGACTACCCCTCTTTCTTTCCTGAGCGAGTCAAATCTCGGGACGAGATTTTTGAAAGGGGGGGAGAGTTGTAACATCCCAAGTTTTGGATTGCGTTTCAAATGTAAGAAAATGAGTAGAAATTAAAACTTTTTCTTAGATCTTGCAATTCTTGTATGTTCTAAAGAATTCTTGCAAAAGAATTATGGGATTACAAGTCACAAGTCACTCTGATCGAAAACCTTGTCTTCCAAAAATATTCTTGTCAAACTTTTTGATCATCTCTGGGAAATATTTTTTCCTAAGTCCTAGGGTTGATGTGGGACCCCTCTGAAAAATTTCACAACCTTTAGGAATTGTTGGAATATTTTTAAGGGTTAGTCAAACTTGTTTGACCTGTAGTCAAACCCTAGCTCAGCACCTTGTATAATTTTTAGAGGAAAATGTACAGCACAAAGACCTCTAGAAATTATGCACAAGGTCCATCTCAAGATTAGCAAGCTACTGTAAAAATTTCATAAATTTTGGAGTTAGTTTGCTATCTCAAACACTCCCTTAAAGTTTCAGCTCAAAAATCATACCCTAAGTCAACCTCTGTTGGACTCGACTCCGACACCTCCGGACTTGGTGGAACCCAGCCAAGTCGAGCGCACCCGAGCACTCCTGCATGTAATCAACCTCAACCGTTGGATCCTTGCCATATCGTTGTGATCTGAAAACTCTCGCACCTCCCACTCACTACGACCACCCCGTGTCCCTTTGCAAAGACAACCTCGGGGCATCCTCCAAGAACTCCTCAGAAACCCGTGGAGACCTCCCAAAGTTCTCCAAAAGACCTCCCCGGATCTCCCGCAGACCTCCCAAGACCTCCTCAAACCACGTTGACATTTTTACAAAGACCACCCCGCTAGTCTTTCGCAAAACAACCCTCCAGACCTCCTTTGCATCTTTTGCGAAGACCATCTTTAGGCATCCTAAAAGACCTCTCGAGACCAGCCGGTGCGCCGGGTGATCGATGGGCCATTTATCTCGGGACCCTTCGTTTCAAATCCAAGTGTAGGACCTCTAATCCTTATTTTTCAAGTCCACCGAGCCCTTAGATTCTCATCCAACTGCTTTAGACCTCCCTAGTGGGAGCTCCGAGCGGATTTCATGCGTGTGTTCACTTGTTGACCAGCGCCTTGTCCTGTCCTTGTCAACGGCTAGCTCTGCAAACCTTTAATGCATGTGGGACCTCTTTTCCATACTGTCATCATCATGTACTTCCATGGCGAGGACATGACTCGTGTGCGAGGAGCCCACCTTGGAGCACTCCTTTGCTTGTCAAATCATGTCCTTGTCAACGGCTAGCTTCTCAAACCTTTAATGCATGTCCTTCACTGTTTTTTCCAAAGTCCTCTTTGCACCAAAGCGGGCCTTGGAGCTCCTCAGTCTTGTGGAGGTCCTGAGATTTTGGAAAAGACCACCTTGAGCATTTCCCTAACGGTCTTTTGTAAAGAAAACCTTCAAAACTACTTCTTTGGGGTCCTCTTTGTAAACACCACCATTGTCTTTTATAAAGACAACCCCAACCTCCTCCTCAAGTCAATCTGGGCCGTTAAGACCTCCCCTTGGGAGATCTTAGCCATCGGGTCCTCCTCCGCTAAATCCTCACCCCAAGACCTCCTATAAAATCCCAACCGCTAGGACCTCCTCCCGGTTCATCTCGACCATCGAGATCTTCCTCCGTGAAGACCTCTGCTCTCGTGACCTCCCGACAAATCTAGACCGCTTAGGATCTCCTAGATCTAACTGAGCCGCCTCGACCTCCTCCCGTTAAAACCGTTGCCGGCCCAAGACCATCCAAGACCTCTAGTAGATCTTGGCCATCCTGCACATCCTCCGTTATGTCCTTAGCCTTAGGACCTCCTCTCTCTGGACCGTTAGATTTAGATCTAACGGGCTAGCTCGAGAGTTAGCCAAAGACCTCCTCCTTCGGATCTCACCGTTCCGACCTCCTCCGATTAGATCTTTATCCTGAGGACCTCCCCGTAGCTCTGGACCGTTGGATTCCCATCTAACGGCCTAGACCTCCTGGAAATCTTTGTTGTTAAGACCTCCTCGAAAAATTTTAACCGTCCAAGACCTCCCCCAGCAAATCCCAACCGTCTAAGACCTCCACCTCAAGGACCTCCTTCGTCAGATCTGGACCATCAAGTCTGGATCTAACGGTTAAGACCTCCCCTAGGCGCGATGAGGTCTTGGCGCCCAGGTGCTCGTGGTGGAGTTCGTGCCTGTGCTCGTGTGCCGTGTGATTTTTGATCAACGGCCCACGGCATCCTCGTTTCCTTCAGTTCATTTGGACCTCCCGAGAGCTCCAAATTTTCAAGTGTTTAAACGTTCTAGTTTTCAAATGTGAATAACTATTTCCTTTTAACTCCTTTTTGAGAAATTCAAACTGTGTTAGCTCTGTGGTAAGATGAATTTTAAATTGAGTATGATTTTGAACTCTTTTCTGTAGCAGAAAATAGTATAAACTAGGTTAACTTGTTCCAACCTAAAATGTGGTCTAAAATTCATTGAAATTTGTAAAATGCATAACTTATTCTCTGTAATTCCAAACTGAGCAAACTAAATTTTGTTAAAACCCACTAGGAATGTACTGAAGTGTAGAATAGGCCTTAATATGATCCTTGCCACTGAAATTAATGATCTACTAGTTTTAGAACTTAGAAAAATCATAACTAATTCATTATAACTCCAAATGATGTAAACTCAAGTTTGCTGTTCTTAGGATGACCTTAGCTACCTACCATAAAAATTTCAGATTCCAGATCATTCTAGAAATTTTTGCCATGAACAGTAACCGGAATTAATTTAATTAGGATTTTTCAGGCTGAGAGAAATTGTTTAGGGCATAACTTTTTCATACCTAATCCAAATGACTTGATTCTTGTTCCTAAATTTGTCTAAAATCTTAATCTTGCTTCTGTATAAATTTCATGGTATTTGGAGAACTTTTGCTGTGGAGTTTTATTTGGAGTTCTTGTTCTTATTTGGTTATCGCCTTTTCGCGTTAGGTTCCGAAGGAATTATTGAGTACGTGAGTGAATCCTCTGCAGCAAGAAAGTGATCTACAGCAAGGCAAGCAGTTTGATCATGTTAATCCCAATATTTTAAGTATTTATGTTGATTACAAATTCTATGTATGCATTGCTACTTTGTGTTAAACTATTGTCGTTAGTTGACCTAGTAGATGCATTTCCTTAGGCAAATGATTATTCTCTACTACCGTGAGCCTAGGTTATTGCTGTGATTAGAGCTCGTTGGATGAACTCTTGTCACTTAGTAGTTGCGAATTAATTGCTTAGCCATGCTTAGCTCCCGGTAGAAATGGGCGGTTATCGACTTGTCGATAACCTTGATCACATAAAACTTATTATTACTTATGATTTCAGCCTTGTGCCACGTCTACTTACGAAAACTAAAACTGAAAACAAAATGATTTAGACTTGGGCACAATGGTATGATTGGTGTGTTTTTGGGTGTGACTGGAATGGTGCCCGAGTCAACAAGGACCGAACATCTTGTTACACTAAACCAAGCATCTTTGCGTGCTAACCACACTAGAGGGAAATGAGACCTCTCTTGAATTAGTACTTTGGGAGGCATTAATTAATGAGTCGCTGGCTGTAGTTTATAGAGAAAAAGGATCACAAAGGCATGACCGGGGTGGTTCCTTTCTAGGTCCTCCATCCCGACCGGGGTCTTGCAAATGTCCGGCTAGCTTTACCCTAAATGGCTAATGACACCCGGCTTTGCTTGACTCCACCACAACGTGTGGTCCTAGTGGCCATTTCTTCGGCTAGTCACTAAGGGTTAACCCCATACGTGCGACTCTTAATTAACGCATTCCATTGGAAACATCTCGTAGGACTTAGCCGTGCCAGCATACCAAAGGAAGTGTGCTTAATAGCTTGGCAAAAGGCGATGCAAGTGTGGGTACATTGGTACACCCCTGCAGGGTTAAAACTATTCGAATAGCCTCGTCCTAGGTTATGGACACGCTTGGCAAGGTCTTTCAAGAGTTAGACTACAACATTTTAATTAAAACTTGATGGGTGGTACGAATCTGGGATTCGTGCTATGTGTGGTGGCTATTGGGTTAGTCACCAATAGGTGGTTACTCTTGTACTTATTGTATCTCGTGTTATTTCATTCAATAAAAACTGATTGCAAACTTGCTTTTGAAATGTACTACATTATTGCAAATAAAGTTGGCTTTGTGCAAAATGAGACATACAACCTCCACTTAAATAAGCTTGCATGTAGCATATTGATAGGTCTGCTATTCCACACGTCAGTCTTGCGAGTACATTTTTGTACTCATTTGCTTTGCTTATTTGTTGCAGAGGAAGAAGTTGATCCCCAAGGGATCGACTTTTGTGAGAATTGCTGCGGTATGGACGACTAGCTTGGCGGCCCGGTCGGTTGCCTTGTGGGTTATGGCTAACCGGTTGGATTTTGTTTATAGCCATCTTATGGCACTTTTGCTTCCGCTGTTAATGTTACTTTGATGTTGTTTGGCCGGTCGGCCTTCTTGTGTAATAACTCTATTATGTATGTCTTTTGTTAGGATTAATGTTATGTGATGTATGGAATTGATGCGTGATTTTGTAACGGGGTGTGTATACTGCATTTCTGGGAAGTATACATGTCTCGGGGCTTGGTTTATTTGATTTGTGATGCTAGAGTCAATGGAAGACTAAGCATTACAAGCCAAATAAATCGAGGTCCTCACACGCCCCGTGAGAACTAGACTAAAACCTTTTAATTAAAACTTGATGGGTGGTACGAATCGGGGATTCGTGCTATGTTGTGGTGGCTATTGGGTTAGTCACTTCCAAGTGGTTACTTGTATTTATTATTTAAATCGCTGTTATATTCAACATCAAAAACAGATTTGCAAACTTGCTTTTAAATGTATTACATTATTACAAATAAAGTTGGCTTTGTGCAAAATGAGATATATAACCTCCACTTAAATGAGCCTGCATGTAGCATATGAATAGGTCTGCTATTCCACACGTCAGTCTTGCGAGTACCTTTGTGTACTCATTTATCTTGCTTAAATGTAATTGTTGCAGAGAAAGAAGGTGAGCCTGGAGGGCCTCACTTTTGTGAGCTGTGTTGTGGTAGCTTATGGGCGACTAGCTTATGCCCTGGTCGGTTGCCTTGTGGGTTGGGTTGGCTAACCGGTCGACTTTTGTTCTTAGCCATCTTATGACGCTTTTGCTTCCGCTGTCATTCTTGTATATTGTGTTATTTGGCCGGTCGGCTCTTTTGTAATAACTTTACTTTACGTATGTCGTTGTTGAACTTAGTGTTAATTGTTGTATGGAAATGATGTATGATTTTGTGATGATGAGCGTGTGCTGCAATTCTGGGAAGCACATGTCCATCGAGGCTTAGGATATTTAGTTAGTAATGCTAGAACCATATGGAGGTTAAGTATTACTAGTTAAATACCCCGGGTCCTCATAGTGATCAGCAGCTTCCTTTCAATAACCCGAAGCCAATCATCTGCTTCTATTGGGGAGACGTGTCCAGAGAATGTTGGTGCACGGGTTCCCATAAAACTCCGCAAGTTTAGATGGTCCATGGTGACCTTGAGCAGCTAGGGCTCCGTGCTGTTGATTGTTGTTGTTGTTGACCTGGTTGCTCATAGCATGCATCTGATTCGTCATAGTATTCATTAGCTGAGTCTGCGCTGCCATGAAAGCTCCAAAGTTTTGCAAGTCAATCGGGGGTGCTTGTGGCGGAATTGCTCCTGCGGCTGGTTGCTCACTGCCTCCTGGTGCTGGGGTACAGAAACCACTTGCAGTAGTCTGGTGAGTTTGAACCATCTGGTGAAGCTCCATGGGTTAGATAAGGTAGCAAGCACGAGATGAGTTAAGAACTAAGCAGGGGGTAGGTTAAACCCAATAAAACACATCTCAAGAAACTCCAACGAAATACTTTTATTAATTAGGGTCTTAGCATGGCTGCAACAAATGTCTAAGGGCCTTTGCAGCTCATACTCGCACACCAAAGAAACAACGACCTAAACACACAAAATTACCGCCTAAAGGGCGACTTACTAAACCGAAACTAGCTAAGCCTACAAAACTAAAACTTAAGACCAACTACTCAAGAAAGCCTCCACAGCCTTGTCGGCGCTCCTGACGGCTGTAGGCTCGGTAGTGAGCCGGCATCTTGGCAAACTGATCCCGATGCCCGGGATCGTGCAGCAGAGCAGCGTTCCTGCAACCGCTCAACTGCCTCTAGCTCGCGCTTCTTCCGCTCAACTGGACCTTCCTCTGGATCTTCTTTGGGATCCTCCTCGGGGTCTTCCTCTTCTTCATCATCCTAGTCGTAGAGAATCTCTTGTAGAGTAGCGACCTTTTCTTCAGCTCTCTGTAAAGCCTCATAGACATGATCCAGCTCTGTGATAGTCCTCTCTAATGCTTCCTCCTGGGCGGCTGCAAACTAGGCGAGGTGCATGACTATAGCATTGCTCTCTCCTTCAGGAGACAGGTAGCGTGTTGGCAAATCCATGGCTGCAGCTCTGGGGTGGTAACGGAAGACGGTGTCTTGGCGCTCCCGTGCGTAGATGTTGCATATACAAAGCACGACCAAGCGTGACGACTCTTGGATGCCCTCCAGCCAAGTGATCTTCCTCACAGAGATGTGCGAAGGTTGGCTCGCCTTATTGTTCCTCCTGGCGTAGATCGTCAGGCTACAGATCACTCCACGGTTTTGACCGCTCAACGTCTAGTTGTTGCCGACGTACAACGGACGATCAAAGCCTCCAGGAACCTGTAGCAGCTTCCAAAGCTCAGCGGCATATCCTCCTGTGCACTCACCATAGCTCTGGAGACGAGGCATCTGTCTAGACAGACGAAGGGAGGGTAAGAGCAACTTAAAAACAGCGGGGAGAGAAAAGATTATAGCAATAGTTGAGTCGAGAGAGATATGAGAAGAGTTAAGCAATTAATTAGCCTTCCAAGTTAATTTTTCCTTTAGAAAATAATTTGGACACTCTAAAGACGGCCGATCTAACTAAGGTCAAGACCTACAGTCAGTATGGCTCTGATAACACCTCTGTCGGGACCCAAAATTACGATTATGGAACCCTCTGTGTATAATGCACTAGTCCAGGATCACGCTAGTGCACACAGTGTCAACATAAGTGAATATCAATCCACACAAGCGATAAATAAAGTAAACGATTAGTTTTAATAACAAATAAGGGTTTTGATCTTATGGTCGAGTTTACACTGATTGAGCCACGCAGGGCTAATAGAGAATAAAATAACAGCGGAACAAAAATAACTTCAGCGTAGATCCCATCAATTCACCACAGCAACCGATCGATCCGACCTTAACGATCAAGAACCTTCGATTTAACTCCTCCTCAAGCGGTGTAGACTCCTCCTCTTCTGTAGGTTTGGGCGCAAGTTTTACAACAAGTAGTACACAACCGTACTCGTAAATCATACCACAGAATGCGATGTATAGATGCAGGCTTATTCCAAAAAAAAAAGGCTTCTGTGGTTCTTTTGCATAAAGGCAATATTTGCAATGAAAGACGATAATAGATTGTAAACATAATTCAAAACAAATAGACAATATTAATTTAACAATTGTTTTCCACAAAGACACAAAGCTAAACAGATTATCTCACATAGCCATATGACTTAGATCACATAGCTCCCATCCCACATTTTATGAAAACCACCCCTAGTGTGAAATCCCCGAGCATATCCATGACTGCGGATGCGGCTATTCGAATAGATTGATTTAACACTCTGTAGAGTTTGTACACTTTTACCACACGATACACCTAGTGTTGCAAGCACTAATTATAACAAAACGGTTCAGAAACTTCATCTTAACATTGACACTCCCGACGTGCTTACAAACCGCTATGCCAACTCAAACGAAGTGCTTTGGCATAACACACATCGTTGAACAGGGACATGGCGAACCGCCCCGTGATGCGACTACCTTGTAGTACACACCTTCACCCATAGCCTAACCTACAGCCTGAGTAATCAATGCCAAGAATCCATAACCTACTAAGTTGGGCCCGTCCCATCAGGCATGTGGTCGTACAGTAAGGCTCAGTTCAATGGTGCACAAAGTTAAGTCCTTAATTGACCAAGGCAAGACTTCCATTCTCTAACTATGCCATAAAGATTATCTTTCTCATTCACAAAGTCCACCATATCACGAAGTATCCACCACTTGCCTCAGTCTAAATCCTTTCCCACCCTGTTGGTTTAGTGCAACACATGCTATCACAAAGTAATAACACATAGCACACAGTTTTACACAAAGTTCCATAGTCACTTAGTCAAATTTAATATTTGCAACTCCAATGAGATGTGAGACTCGTAGCATGGCTAAGCAATTGTACTCGCATTTAACCAACTCACGTTGGTGCTACAATATTACCAACTAATAACCAATCTAGGGTGACAAGGAATTACGGCATACAAAGTCAAGGTGATGATAACAATTTGGATGATAACTAAGCCCAAAAATATTTAAATACATAATTAAAGTAGAATGCAATACTTCGAAACAAAGTAATTTGAAAACTGGGTTCAAGATGATCAAAGGTATAACTTGCCTTAGAAAAGTTCTAAGTACTAGTCTTGATCTTGAGGTGCTCCTTCTTCTTCAAAATTCCCCGACGTATCGACGTTTACTCGCAAACGAGACAAATAAACAAAACAAATAAATAACAGAGGCAAAACAAACTCCAAAAATTAAATACAAATCTCAGATAAATAGAGCTCAAATTTAGATAAATTTTGGAATTTGAATGGGCTCAATCGGAGTTCGGATGCAAAAGTTATGGGCTCTGGAAGATTGAAAATCTAAAGAAACCCTAATTTTGGATTTAGTGGAATTCCGAATTATTTCTTAACAGAAAAATCAGATTATTGCGCAACCATGACGTCAGTACAGGGATTTCGGGAATTAAAAGAAATTAAAAGAAAACACTAAAATGTGGGACCCACATGCCAGTGAGATGGCTCACGGTAGACCAAGTCCACCGAGTCCATTAGATCTGAAGTTCATGGATCGTGCCACGCGGGCGCACGCGTGTCTGCTGACACGGCGCTATGCATGCAACTCGTCGGCGGCGGGCTATGCTGGCACTGAGGTGGCACTAACGCGGCAGACCCAACGGCGGCGGTGGCTCGGGAACAAAGTGTCCCGGCGAACGGCGGCTTCTCGTCGGCGGTGGGTGGTACCGGCGTGTAGAGGGTGCAACGGCGATCACGATGAGGTGCTCACTGGTGCACGGGGGCGACTGTGGCGACCAGCAGCGAGGTTTAGGCGGCGGAGGGCTCACGGGCTCGATGGGGTTGGCTCTCCGTGATGCTCCGCGACATGGAGGCCACCACGAGGTAGCGGCTCCGTGCGGCGTCGGGCGTGCGCACCACGGCTCGGGCGCATCGACGACGCGTGCGTGCTCGCCTCCGAGTTGGCGGTGGCGCAGATTGTTTCTCGAGCTCCTGCGGCGGCTAGGGTTCGGTGCGAGGGCGATGGTGGCTAGGGTTGGGGTGCGGACGCCGAGGGCTACCTCTCGTTATATAGGCGGCGGCTCGGGAGAGTCCAGGGCACGAACGCCCAAATCGGGATTGCGCGGCGGCGACGAATCCCTAACTGATTCGGAGACGATGAACAGTGGATTCGGTGGGGCTACATCGTAACACCTCACCCAACACGAGCCTGGAATGCTACTAAACTATCAACCAAGCGATTAAAACCAAGGCACCTTACTAAATTCGCAGAACCTTCTCTCTTTAGCTAACTTTACCAAGGATTCCAACAATTACATCTATCCAAATTAAACAATCAAACATTCAGCATAATCAGTAGGCATTCATGACATACTAAGAGACTAAAGCATAATCACCAATATCCAAATGTACTAGTCTTCATTATTACAAATAATCCAACACGAAAATATGATCATATAAAATCCTTTAAGCAATTCGCTCATTTATTAAGGCATGGTTTGAAATTTAATCAACTATAGAAGGTTCATGGTAGTGTGCGTGTGAACATAGACCTACTCCTCCCATGCATGTCGTTCTTGGATTGGGTACCTAAAACAACAATAAAAGCAAGAGTGAGTCCACCGACTCAGCAAGTACAATTCATGGCATCAACAACATACATAAGGGTAAAGCGTCAATTATTATCCATCCAGCTACACACCAAAAGTATCACATGCTCATGCTATGCAAATGCTCAACCGCTCTTTATCTTTCTCTTTCTCTTTGCGCATTACACGAATGCGAGGTATGCAACCGCCGCCACAGACCCATGCCCGTGCTCGCAAGCACAGGACCATTGCCCAATACTCCGCAAGTATAGGGGACCTCAAGCCCACACTCCACAAGTGTAGGGACCATAAGCCCATCGTTTACATGATGGGGACCTCTTTCAATGCCCACATTCCACGAATGTGGGACCTCAAACCCGCCATCTACGTGACGAGGACCTCAATATGCATTCTCGGTCACCACGTGACCTGTGTCTTATGAATGCTCATGGTGCACATGAACAATTATCATTTTACAATAAGCATGAACAACATCAATTCCATACATGATTAACAATCACCCGTATCATAAGCATTCCTCATCTTTAACCAGCATATCATACTATCAATAAAACACGGCTAATATATCAATACTATCATGTATCATAGACTTCATAACTTTCAAGCATCCATGAATAACACGTAACTCATATCGCTAGAAACCATGAACAATACCAAACATACCACCATAACAATCATGGATAACACAAATACTCCTGGTATTTATCAAACAATGGCATGCAATGTTTTCTATCATATCCATCACTATACTTGCCTTAACCGCGAGAGAACGAGGGATGTGCAGAAGGGGCTGCCTCCGGGAACAAACCACCACCTGAACATATTTATAACGCACGCTAAGATAACAGTAATAGGCCAAACAACTATAAGAGTAAACGCGAACTCGCAATAGTTCCTTTAGCGCGAACCCTACCCCAAATTCTAAGTGTTATTCTGTCCTCTGTGGACAAATCACGCTCTAAAATTCATCACTTTTAGTACAGAGGTCCAAATGAGGTGTTCTTGGACTCTAATTAAATCTTAACAAAATCTCCATCTAAACCTAGTTGGTGAGTCCTCCTGATTCAGTCATCTAATAATCCTATCGAGCTAATTAAAAGACAACAAAATTCACGTCGGGTTCTCTGGACAGTACACTAAAACCACCATAACTTTTGATATAAAAGTCCAAATCTTTCGTTCTTTATCTCTCTAAAAAGGTATGGAAATTACCTACATTTTTCGTTATAACGAGATCCTCTGATTTCCACTTTAACTAGCAGTTTTATCCAGATTACTACGATTCGCCCGAATGCTGACAGATCAGCAGGACAGCGACACTAAAAAATTCATAACTTTCAGACTGTTAATCGGATTTGGGCGTTCTTGCCGGCCACTGAAAGCTAAGAACATTATCTACAAAACTCTAGGAGATCAAAACTCCTAATTCGGCCTCTAAACACACGAAACTGACCGCGCAATAATATGGAGAGAACGCGATCTATTAAACCGACGCAAATCAATCTACCAAACGACATCAACCGCAACCACTACGCATCAACCAACGAAGAATACGCGACGTTACCCTTGTAGAATCGCAGAAAGATGAAGAATTGGCCCTGTGAAGATGATCTCCTCTCCTTTCTTCATTTGATCGGCAGCAAAGAGCACCGACGGCGAGGAAGGGATGCACCAAAGAAGGATGGGGTTGCTTGGGGAGGGGAGGGGTGGTTACTGTAGCGGCGGCGGCAATGTAGCAGGTCGCAAGCTACAGAACCTAGGGGTTTTGACTACCCCTAATGGGCCAAGACTATGGGCCTTTGGCCCAAGATTTAATCCCTTCAAGAGAAATTCTAAAATCCTTTTTAAATCTGAAAAAATGGTTGAAATTCAAATAACTCTCTCCGTTAATTCTTTATAATACTTTTGGGGTATTACATTCTAGCCTCTTAAAAGAAGTCGACCCGAATTTAATCTTGCTTAACTTGCTAACGCTACCACTTACCTGTCGTGAACAACTCGATACCGCTCGTGCATGTGAGACTCTAATTCACAAGTTGCTTCCTCTCGGACTTATGGGATCACATCACCTTGACGGATACCTACATTTTTCACCTCAACACTAGTCTCGATCTTTACTAGTACGCTCAACACATGGGTCTCAAGGTAAGGTCTTACTCGTTGGCCAACCGCTCTAACAAAATATCAAGCTCCTGACCTCTCATGTACTACCTCACACCGAATATACAAGACAATGTGTACTCACAAGATGTACTGAGGCGGTCCTAGTGATGTGCAAACCTACAAATTCCCACATCTATAAGGAACCTATCCAACACACCTTTGGTTATACTTCTTTTTGGTACCGAAGTACACCGTCTGCACAAAATACATGAAACTCTTGTTCCAACTCTCAGTCCATCACTTTACCTATGTAAGCAGGATCTCCTTTAACAAGGGTCACACAAAGAACTCACCTACCAGCTCACTTATCCGAAAAAATCAACTGAAACCAAAGGAGACATAATACATCCAACTCAAAACCATCTTCTCTTAGAAGAGCCTAATCCAAAAAAAAAACAATGGATTTATCATGAAAACTTTTCCACTTTTCAAGTAGGTAGTTTAGAAATAAATGCCACAAAAGCCAAAAGCGAAATCATTCGAATAACCAGATTAACTTTTTTTTTAACTGTAAAGAACCACATATACCGACAAGAACCAACTCAATTTGTAATTGTCATCTCATCATAACACATAGTTCAAATAAGAACTAAGAGAATGTCTCACTATCTAAGATCACACACTTTTCCACAATTTTTCTTTTAAGAATTTAACTTTCTTTTAAACCATAAGATCCCAAATTATCGATAACACATTAATTCTTTTCTTTTAAATTGGCAACCTCAAAGCTATGTTCAATCGAAACAAAATCCACATTTATGCAAGGAGACTCTTCCAACCCACAAATTCACACTCTAGCCAACTTCTTCTACCAAAGGAATTACTTTGACAAGTAAATCCCAACACACCTCAATATAGATTTCGCCACAATCACGCCACCTCAATCTTTTAAGGATAATCAAGTTGAAGTTCACCACATTCACTCATTTATCGCTTCCAAAGGATTCTTTAAGAGAACACCATAACTCTTGGAACCTAACTGGAAACCAAGATGCTAGCATAAAATGCAAAGCCCAAATCAACCTCTAAGACTCTTACAATGAACGTCCAGTATACTTGATATGTAACCTCGGATCGGATGACCAAAATTTCACACACTCAACAATAATCTCGCTTATTAATGTCAACATTCCTTGCTAATCAAGTAATCGCCAAGGCGATTCATCTTACCAATCTTAGACCTTCTCTAACCCATATCAATCGAATGCGCACTACTCGACCACAATATACCCATTCACAATACCCTAATTGATTGACTAGGATTCAAACATACTCAATCACTAACATCGATTAATAAATATATTCTTGATCAAGCTATCCTTAGAGATAAACTAACTCCCATTGGGTTACTTACTGAGGCCGATTCACACTTGACAATAACTGGAACAATCTCTACTATCCATTAATTAACACGACTATTAGATTTCTCTATACTGCTACTCTCATTAAACTACACTATCATAATTCTTCTACACAATCTTACCAATTACTCCAAATGCGATACCCTAATAATCTGATCAAAATTTCCATACTTGCTAATTTTAATGTTCTGTCAAAATGAACACAAAATCTTGGACCACATCTCGCTATAGGTCCTACTAGTTGTGATAACAAAATCTGTTAACTCCAAAGACAAATATTCTTTTTAACTCAAATCCTCTCCAATGATTATTCTAATAAATCAATTTATTACTCAATGTCTCTCAGACAACTTGACACCTAAAGGTTCACCAAACCATCTACTAGACCACCACTATCTAGTTACCAAAACACAACTGAAGAGACGTTGCAATACAGTTCGGTTAACCCTTTCTTAGAAGAAGAGGCAAGTAAGAAAAGATTTCAGCACAAAAAAAAAATATTACCACTTACAGTAGTTACAAGTTCACGAGAAACAATCAGATAATGATGTTCTCGGAAAACAAAAGATAAGATCAAAGTTGAGGGCACACGTCCCACAAGTAGAGAACATCAAACCTCAAACGAGAATAAAACATTGCTTTTGGAAATTCGGGAAAAACTCTTATGGGCAAGAACAAAACTTTACTTCAATATCAAATACTTCTACTCTACTTGACTTTCATTGGTTACAGCATCACCATGCCAATTCCGACAAAAAGATATTTGAAGACCACAACCCATAAACCACTTAGGAACTAATAAAACACTCAAAACGTCACTTTGCTCTAAACAAATTCAGCTACCACATCAACATGAGGTCTGAAAGATCCCAAACGTGACCTAGAAACATATTCACTTAATCAACATCAAGCGAGCGATCTAATTCCTTTATACAGAACATTCAATATTATCATCATAGTCCCTTACTGACAATCACACTAACAATAAAACAATACACTCTTAGCGAGACTCATCATAGCCTCTTATCCCATCATAAACCTCTCCAAAAGAAACACAAGCCACAAGGTTAGAACAAACCTCTTTTAACTAGATCATGCTATCACATAATAATTTCAAAGCACACTATGAGAGACCACTTACTCATTCATCCGCTCAACCATAAGTGTTGCTCAACACCCACTTCAACTATCATTGACAATTGACAATTCTATTTATCATGTATGCAAATGGAGTCCTACTGCTATTTACACCCCATGTCTATTTATAAACACAGAGTCAACATTCCAATTTATGCTCAAAGTTTAATTAAAGATTTAATAATATCATCCCCTTTAATCACCGGGTTTCACAAGGTACTACCTAAACATTCATCTAATCTGATATACATGTTTCAATCTAGCAATTATGTATGATCATCAAGTAGCGCTTATGAAAATCTCCTGATTAATATCCTCTAAGGCATCGCTCAACCATATCCTTAACATAATCATCACTAAAGGGTAGACAAATTCCTTGAGATACTTTACTCCGAATTATCCGATAAATATATCAAATTCCACAATCTTAATGATCAGACCAAAGCATCAATATACCACACCTCTTAATAAGTCTTGGATTCCTAGTAGGAATGATCATACCTTTTAAACAAGTTCATCTTGTAACGACTCTATGACAACATCAAGCTTATCAACTTCACTTCCAACGATCTTGGTTAAGACCGCTTACGCACTACATTATAAACCCAACTTGATAACTCATACATTATCAATCTATTCTTTATGCTTAAAACCTCTCACAAAATACAACAAAATATCTCAAAATAATTTTGATACTTTCCTTCTCAAAGAAGACGCACTAAACTTCAATATTCCAACTACTCCAAAAGAAGTGCATAAAGTCGAAACGTAATTCAATGAAGCTTGTAAATGATACTTTCCATTATCTAAAACACCAAGCGAATGAATGGGTGAAGTCTGCTAACAAGAAGGTAGAACTCTCATAACAAGGAACAATATTGCCAATGACGATGTTTACAATTAGCAAGAATAGCTCAAGAGTAAAAAACAATTTTTTTTTACTCTATAAAACAAATACAAACCAATTGAAACCCATCAACTGCACTGTAACCATTAACCAAAGAAGGTTCATCAACCGCAAGCGGCTCAACAGTTAATTAACCAAGACATAATAACCATAGTACTCCCTCTGTTTTTTTAATGGTTGACGTCAAACAGAACAAATTTTTGCTGGCAGGACGTCAAGTATTGCCGAACGGAGGGAGTATTATAATATAGATATATCAAATCTTCTCATAGCAGGAATGATCAATAGAACATAACGGAAGCGCAAATGCAATGTGCTTAGTGTGTCAAGTTTAACAATTCAAATACCACAGACCTACAGCTCGCTCTGATACCAACTGTAACACCCCAGCCCAACACGAGCCTGGAATGCTACTAAACTATCAACCAAGCAGATTAAAACCAAGGCACCTTACTAAATTCCGGCAGAACCTTCTCTCTTTAGCTAACTTTACCAAGGATTCCAACAATTACATGTATCCAAATTAAACAATCAAACATTCAAAGATAATCGTGAGGCATTCATGACATACTAAGAGACTAAAGCATAATCACCAATATCCAAATATACTAGTCTTCATTATTACAAATAATCCAACACTAAAATATGATCATATAAAATCCTTTAAGCAATTCGCTCATTTATTAAGGCATGGTTTGAAATTTAATCAACTTTAGAAGGTTCATGGTAGTGTGCGTGTGAACATAGAGCTACTCTCTCCCATGCATGTCGTTTCTTCGATTGGGTACCTAAAACAACAATAAAAGCAAGAGTGAGTCCACCGATTCAGCAAGTACAATTCATGGCATCAACAACATACATAAGGGTAAATCGTCAATTATTATCCATCCACCGCACACAAAAAGTCTCACATGCTCATGCTATGCAAATGCTCAAATGCTCTTTATCTTTCTCTTTCTTTGGCGCATTACACCAGAATGCGAGGTATACAACCGTCGCGCAGCAGACCCATGTCTCGTGCTCGCAAGCACAGTGGACCAATGCCCAATACCCGCAAGTATAGGGGACTCAAGCCCACACTCCACAAGTGTAGGGACCATAAACCCATCGCTTACATGATGGGGACCTCTTTCAATGCCCACATTCCACGAATGTGGGGACTCAAGCCCGCCATCTACGTGACGAGGACCTCAATATGCATTCCGGTCACCACGTGACTGTGTCTTATGAATGCTCTCATGGTGCACATGAACAATTATCGTTTTACGATAAGCATGAACAACATCAATGCCATACATGATTAACAATCACCCGTATCATAAGCATTCCTCATCTTTAACCAGCATATCATACTATCAATAAAACACGGCTAATATATCAATACTAGCATGTATCATAGACTTCATAACTTTCAAGCATCCATGAATAACACGTAACTCATATCGCTAGAAACCATGAACAATACCAAACATACCACCATAACAATCATGGATAACACAAATACTCCTGGTATTTATCAAACAATGGCATGCAATGTTTTCTATCATATCCATCACTATACTTGCCTTAACCACGAGAGAACGAGGGATGTGCAGAAGGGGCTGCCTCCGGGAACAAACCACCACCTGAACATATTTATAACGCACGCTAAGATAACAGTAATAGGCCAAACAACTATAAGAGTAAACACGAACTCGCAATAGTTCCTTTAGCGAACCCTACCCCAAATTCTAAGTGTTATTCTGTCCCTCTGTGGACAGTCACGTTCTAAAATTCTTAACTTTTAGTACAGAGGTCCAAATGAGGTGTTCTTGGACTCTAATTAAAGATTAACAAAATCTCCATCTAAACCTAGTTGGTGAGTCCTCCTGATTCAGTCATCTAATAATCCTATCGAGCTAATTAAAAGACAACAAAATTCACGTCGGGTTCTCTGGACAGTACACTAAAACCACCATAACTTTTGATACAAAAGTCCAAATCTTGCGTTCTTTATCTCTCTAAAAAGGTATGGAAATTACCTACATTTTTCGTTATAACGAGATCCTCTGATTTCCACTTTAACTAGCAGTTTTATCCAGATTACTACGATCTGCCTGAATGCTGACAGATCAGCAGGACAGCGACACTAAAAAATTCATAACTTTCAGACTGTTAATCGGATTTTGGCGTTGTTGCCGGCCACTGAAAGCTAAGAATATTATCTACAAAACTCTAGGAGATCAAAACTCCTAATTCGGCTCCTAAACACACGAAACTGACCGCGCAATAATCTGGGCAGAACGTGATCTATTAAACCGACGCAAATCAATCTACCAAACGACATCAACCACAACCACTACGCATCAACCAACGAAGAATACGCGACGTTACCCTTGTAGAATCGCAGCAAGATGAAGAATTGGCCCTGTGAAGATGATCTCCTCTCCTTTCTTCACTTGATCGGCAGCAAAGAGCACCGACGGCGAGGAAGGGAGGCACCAAAGAAGGATGGGGTTGCTTGGGGAGGAGGGTGGTTATTGAAGGGCGGCGTGATCAGTAGCAGTCGCAAGCTACAAGAACCTAGGGTTTTGACTACCCCTAATGGGCCAAGATTTAATCCCTTCAAGAGAAATTCTAAAATCCTTTTTAAATCCTCAAAAATAGTTGAAATTCAAATAACTCTCTCCGTTAATTCTTTCTAATACTCTTGGGTATTACACACACGCCGACGGGCGCTATGCATGCAACTCGTCGGCGGCGGGCTATGCTGGCACTGAGGTGGCACTAACGCGGCCGACCCAACGGCGGCGGTGGCTCGGGAACAAAGTGTCCCGGCGAACGGCGGCTTCTCGTCGGCGGTGGGTGGTACCGGCGTGTAGAGGGTGCAACGGCGATCACGATGAGGTGCTCACTGGTGCACGGGGGCGACTGTGGCGACCAGCAGCGAGGTTTAGGCGGCGGAGGGCTCACGGGCTCGATGGGGTTGGCTCTCCGGTGATGCTCCGGCGACATGGAGGCCACCACGAGGTAGCGGCTCCGTCGCGATCTTTGGCGGTGCGCGTACCACGGCTCGGGCGGCGACGGCGGCGCGCGCGTGCTCGTCTGAGTTGGCGGTGGCGCAGATTGTTTCTCGAGCTCCTGCGGCGGCTAGGGTTCGGTGCGAGGGCGATGGTGGCTAGGGTTGGGGTGCGGACGCCGAGGGCTACCTCTCGTTATATAGGCGGCGGCTCGGGAGAGTCCAGGGCACGAACGCCCAAATCGGGATTGCGCGGCGGCGACGAATCCCTAACTGATTCGGAGACGATGAACAGTGGATTCGGTGGGGCCCACACTGTAACACCCCAGCCCAACACGAGCCTGGAATGCTACTAAACTATCAACCAAGCAGATTAAAACCAAGGCACCTTACTAAATTCCGGCAGAACCTTCTCTCTTTAGCTAACTTTACCAAGGATTCCAACAATTACATCTATCCAAATTAAACAATCAAACATTCAGCATAATCAGTAGGCATTCATGACATACTAAGAGACTAAAGCATAATCACCAATATCCAAATGTACTAGTCTTCATTATTACAAATAATCCAACACGAAAATATGATCATATAAAATCCTTTAAGCAATTCGCTCATTTATTAAGGCATGGTTTGAAATTTAATCAACTATAGAAGGTTCATGGTAGTGTGCGTGTGAACATAGACCTACTCCCTCCCATGCATGTCGTTCTTGGATTGGGTACCTAAAACAACAATAAAAGCAAGAGTGAGTCCACCGACTCAGCAAGTACAATTCATGGCATCAACAACATACATAAGGGTAAAGCGTCAATTATTATCCATCCAGCTACACACCAAAAGTATCACATGCTCATGCTATGCAAATGCTCAACTGCTCTTTATCTTTCTCTTTCTCTTTTGCGCATTACACCAGTAATGCGAGGTATGCAACCGTCATTGCAGACCCATGCCCGTGCTCGCAAGCACGAGGACCATTGCCCAATACTCCGCAAGTATAGGGGACCTCAAGCCCACACTCCACAAGTGTAGGGACCATAAGCCCATCGTTTACATGATGGGGACCTCTTCTCAATGCCCACATTCCACGAATGTGGGGACCTCAAACCCGTCATCTACGTGACGAGGACCTCAAATATGCATTCCTGGTCACCACGTGACCAGGTCTTATGAATGCTCTCATGGTGCACATGAACAATTATCATTTTACAATAAGCATGAACAACATCAATTCCATACATGATTAACAATCACCCGTATCATAAGCATTCCTCATCTTTAACCAGCATATCATACTATCAATAAAACACGGCTAATATATCAATACTATCATGTATCATAGACTTCATAACTTTCAAGCATCCATGAATAACACGTAACTCATATCGCTAGAAACCATGAACAATACCAAACATACCACCATAACAATCATGGATAACACAAATACTCCTGGTATTTATCAAACAATGGCATGCAATGTTTTCTATCATATCCATCACTATACTTGCCTTAACCGCGAGAGAACGAGGGATGTGCAAAAGGGGCTGCCTCCGGGAACAAACCACCACCTGAACATATTTATAACGCACGCTAAGATAACAGTAATAGGCCAAACAACTATAAGAGTAAACGCGAACTCGCAATAGTTCCTTTAGCGCGAACCCTACCCCAAATTCTAAGTGTTATTCTGTCCTCTCTGTGGACAGTCACGTTCTAAAATTCATCACTTTTAGTACAGAGGTCCAAATGGGGTGTTCTTGGACTCTAATTAAATCTTAACAAAATCTCCATCTAAACCTAGTTGGTGAGTCCTCCTGATTCAGTCATCTAATAATCCTATCGAGCTAATTAAAAGACAACAAAATTCACGTCGGGTTCTCTGGACAGTACACTAAAACCACCATAACTTTTGATAAAAAAAGTCCAAATCTTGCGTTCTTTATCTCTCTAAAAAGGTATGGAAATTACCTACATTTTTCGTTATAACGAGATCCTCTGATTTCCACTTTAACTAGCAGTTTTATCCAGATTACTACGATCTGCCCGAATGCTGACAGATCAGCAGGACAGCGACACTAAAAAATTCATAACTTTCAGACTGTTAATCGGATTTGGGCGTTCTTGCCGGCCACTGAAAGCTAAGAACATTATCTACAAAACTCTAGGAGATCAAAACTCCTAATTCGGCCTCTAAACACACGAAACTGACCGCGCAATAATATGGAGAGAACGCGATCTATTAAACCGACGCAAATCAATCTACCAAACGACATCAACCGCAACCACTACGCATCAACCAACGAAGAATACGCGACGTTACCCTTGTAGAATCGCAGAAAGATGAAGAATTGGCCCTGTGAAGATGATCTCCTCTCCTTTCTTCATTTGATCGGCAGCAAAGAGCACCGACGGCGAGGAAGGGATGCACCAAAGAAGGATGGGGTTGCTTTGGGGGAGGAGGGGTGGTTCTTGTAGCGGCGGCGGCAATGTAGCAGTCGCAAGCTACAGAACCCTAGGGGTTTTGACTACCCCTAATGGGTTAAGACTATGGGCCTTTGGCCCAAGATTTAATCCTTCAAGAGAAATTCTAAAATCCTTTTTAAATCCTGAAAAAATGGTTGAAATTCAAATAACTCTCTCCGTTAATTCTTTATAATACTTTTGGGGTATTACATTCTAGCCCCTTAAATGTAATTCGACCAATTCTAATCTTGCTTAACTTGCTAACGTCACCACTTAATTGTCGTGAACAATCCCGATACCGCTCGTGCATGTGAGACTCTAATTCACAAGTTGCTTCCTCTCGGACTTATGGGATCACATCACCTTGACGGATACCTACATTTTTCACCTCAACACTAGTCTCGATCTTTACTAGTACGCTCAACACATGGGTCTCAAGGTAAGGTCTTACTCACAACCGCTCTAACAAAATATCAAGCTCGGACCTCTCATGTACTACCTCTGCACCGAATATACAAGACAATGTGTACTCACAAGATGTACTGAGGCGGTCCTAGTGATGTGCAAACCTACAAATTCCCACATCTATAAGGAACCTATCCAACACACCTTTGGTTATACTTCTTTTGGTACCAAGTACACCGTCTCGCACAAAATACATGAAACTCTTGTTCCAACTCTCAGTCCATCACTTTACCTATGTAAGGTGATCTCCTTTAACAAGGGTCACACAAAGAACTCACCTACCAGCTCACTTATCCGAAAAAATCAACTGAAACCAAAGGAGACATAATACATCCAACTCAAAACCATCTTCTCTTAGAAGAGCCTAATCCAAAAAAAAAACAATGGATTTATCATGAAAACTTTTCCACTTTTCAAGTAGGTAGTTTAGAAATAAATGCCACAAAAGCCAAAAGCGAAATCATTCGAATAACCAGATTAACTTTTTTTTTAACTGTAAAGAACCACATATACCGACAAGAACCAACTCAATTTGTAATTGTCATCTGTCATAACACATAGTTCAAATAAGAACTAAGAGAATGTCTCACTATCTAAGATCACACACTTTTCCACAATTTTTCTTTTAAGAATTTAACTTTCTTTTAAACCATAAGATCCCAAATTATCGTATAACACATTAATTCTTTTCTTTTAAATTGGCAACCTCAAAGCTATGTTCAATCGAAAACAAAATCCACATTTATGCAAGGAGACTCTTCCAACCCACAAATTCACACTCTAGCCAACTTCTCTACCAAAGGAATTACTTTGACAAGTAAATCCCAACACACCTCAATATAGATTTCCGCCACAATCACGTCACCTCAATCTTTTAAGGATAATCAAGTTGAAGTTCACCACATTCACTCTCATTTACTGCTTCCAAAGGATTCTTTAAGAGAACACCATAACTCTTGGAACCTAATCCTGGGAAACCAAGATGCTAGCATAAAAATGCAAAGCCCAAATCAACCTCTAAGACTCTTACAATGAACGTCCGGTATACTTGATATGTAACCCTCAGATCGGATGACCAAAATTTCACACAGCTCAACAATAATCTCAGTTATTAATGTCAACATTCCTTGCTAATCAAGTAACCGCCCAAGGCGATTCATCTTACCAATCTTAGACCTTCTCTAACCCATATCAATCGAATGCAGCTACTCGACCACAATATACCCATTCACAATACCCTAATTGATTGACTAGGATTCAAACATACTCAATCACTAACATCGATTAATAAATATATTCTTGATCAAGCTATCCTTAGAGATAAACTAACTCCCATTGGGTTACTTACTGAGGCCGATTCACACTTGACAATAACTGAACAATCTCTACTATCCCATTAATTAACACGACTATTAGATTTCTCTATACTGCTACTCTCATTAAACTACACTATCATAATTCTTCTACACAATCTTACCAGTACCCAAATGCGATACCCTAATAATCTGATCAAAATTTCCATACTTGCTAATTTTAATGTTCTGTCAAAATGAACACAAAATCTTGGACCACATCTCGCTAT
Source organism: Ampelocalamus luodianensis (assembly GCA_036346255.1). Lineage (NCBI taxonomy): Eukaryota > Viridiplantae > Streptophyta > Magnoliopsida > Poales > Poaceae > Ampelocalamus > Ampelocalamus luodianensis. The sequence continues at coordinate 71,558,786 of CM070620.1, read as the reverse complement.
AGGTCCTACTAGTTGTGATAACAAAATCTGTTAACTCCAAAGACAAATATTCTTTTTAACTCAAATCCTCTCCAATGATTATTCTAATAAATCAATTTATTACTCAATGTCTCTCAGACAACTTGACACCTAAAGGTTCACCAAACCATCTACTAGACCACCACTATCTAGTTACCAAAACACAATCAAGAGACGTTGCAATACAGTTCGGTTAACCCTTTCTTAGAAGAAGAGGCAAGTAAGAAAAGATTTCAGCACAAAAAAATATTACCACTTACGGTGAGTTACAAGTTCACGAGAAACAATCGATAATGATGTTCTCGGAAAACAAAAGATAAGATCAAAGTTGAGGCACACGTCCCACAAGTAGAGAACATCAAACCTCAAACGAGAATAAAACATTGCTTTTGGAAATTCGGGAAAAACTCTTATGGGCAAGAACAAAACTTTACTTCAATATCAAATACTTCTACTCTACTTGACTTTCATTGGTTACAGCATCACCATGCCAATTCCGACAAAAAGATATTTGAAGACCACAACCCATAAACCACTTAGGAACTAATAAAACACTCAAAACGTCACTTTGCTCTAAACAAATTCAGCTACCACATCAACATGAGGTCTGAAAGATCCCAAACGTGACCTAGAAACATATTCACTTAATCAACATCAAGCGAGCGATCTAATTCCTTTATACAGAACATTCAATATTATCATCATAGTCCCTTACTGACAATCACACTAACAATAAAACAATACACTCTTAGCGAGACTCATCATAGCCTCTTATCCCATCATAAACCTCTCCAAAAGAAACACAAGCCACAAGGTTAGAACAAACCTCTTTTAACTAGATCATGCTATCACATAATAATTTCGCAAAGCACACTATGAGAGACCACTTACTCATTCATCCGCTCAACCATAAGTGTTGCTCAACACCCACTTCAACTATCATTGACAATTGACAATTCTATTTATCATGTATGCAAATGGAGTCCTACTGCTATTTACAGTCCCATGTCTATTTATAAACACAGAGTCAACATTCCAATTTATGCTCAAAGTTTAATTAAAGATTTAATAATATCATCCCCTTTAATCACCGGGTTTCACAAGGTACTACCTAAACATTCATCTAATCTGATATACATGTTTCAATCTAGCAATTATGTATGATCATCAAGTAGCCAGTTTATGAAAATCTCCGGATTAATATCCTCTAAGGCATCGTTCAACCATATCCTTAACATAATCATCACTAAAGGGTAGACAAATTCCTTGAGATACTTTACTCCGAATTATCCGATAAATATATCAAATTCCACAATCTTAATGATCAGACCAAAGCATCAATATACCACACCTCTTAATAAGTCTTGGATTCCTAGTAGGAATGATCATACCTTTTAAACAAGTTCATCTTGTAACGACTCTATGACAACATCAAGCTTATCAACTTCACTTCCAACGATCTTGGTTAAGACCGCTTACGCACCACATTATAAACCCAACTTGATAACTCATACATTATCAATCTATTCTTTATGCTTAAAACCTCTCACAAAATACAACAAAATATCTCAAAATAATTTTGATACTTTCCTTCTCAAAGAAGACGGACTAAACTTCAATATTCCAACTACTCCAAAAGAAGTGCATAAAGTCGAAACGTAATTCAATGAAGCTTGTAAATGATACTTTCCATTATCTAAAACACCAAGCGAATGAATGGGTGAAGTCTGCTAACAAGAAGGTAGAACTCTCATAACAAGGAACAATATTGCCAATGACGATGTTTACAATTAGCAAGATTAGCTCAAGAGTAAAAAACAATTTTTTTTACTCTATAAAACAAATACAAACCAATTGAAACCCATCAACTGCATTGTAACCATTAACCAAAGAAGGTTCATCAACCGCAAGCGGCTCAACAGTTAATTAACCAAGACATAATAACCATAGTACTCCCTCTGTTTTTTTTAATGGTTGACGTCAAATAGAACAAATTTTTGCTGGCAAGACGTCAAGTATTGCCGAACGGAGGGAGTATTATAATATAGATATATCAAATCTTCTCATAGCAGGAATGATCAATAGAACATAACGGAAGCGCAAATGCAATGTGCTTAGTGTGTCAAGTTTAACAATTCAAATACCACAGACCTACAGCCCGCTCTAATACCAACTGTAACACCTCAGCCCAACACGAGCCTGGAATGCTACTAAACTATCAACCAAGCAGATTAAAACCAAGGCACCTTACTAAATTCCGGCAGAACCTTCTCTCTTTAGCTAACTTTACCAAGGATTCCAACAATTACATGTATCCAAATTAAACAATCAAACATTCAAAGATAATCGTGAGGCATTCATGACATACTAAGAGACTAAAGCATAATCACCAATATCCAAATATACTAGTCTTCATTATTACAAATAATCCAACACGAAAATATGATCATATAAAATCCTTTAAGCAATTCGCTCATTTATTAAGGCATGGTTTGAAATTTAATCAACTTTAGAAGGTTCATGGTAGTGTGCGTGTGAACATAGAGCTACTCTCTCCCATGCATGTCGTTCTTCGATTGGGTACCTAAAACAACAATAAAAGCAAGAGTGAGTCCACCGATTCAGCAAGTACAATTCATGGCATCAACAACATACATAAGGGTAAATCGTCAATTATTATCCATCCAGCTGCACACAAAAAGTCTCACATGCTCATGCTATGCAAATGCTCAAATGCTCTTTATCTTTCTCTTTCTCTTTTGCGCATTACACCAGTAATGCGAGGTATACAACCGTCGCTGCGTACCCATGTCTGTGCTCGCAAGCACAGGGACCAATTGCCCAATACTCCGCAAGTATAGGGGACCTCAAGCCCACACTCCACAAGTGTAGGGACCATAAACCCATCGTTTACATGATGGGGACCTCTTCTCAATGCCCACATTCCACGAATGTGGGGACCTCAAGCCCGTCATCTACGTGACGAGGACCTCAAATATGCATTCCTGGTCACCACGTGACCAGGTCTTATGAATGCTCTCATGGTGCACATGAACAATTATCGTTTTACGATAAGCATGAACAACATCAATGCCATACATGATTAACAATCACCCGTATCATAAGCATTCCTCATCTTTAACCAGCATATCATACTATCAATAAAACACGGCTAATATATCAATACTAGCATGTATCATAGACTTCATAACTTTCAAGCATCCATGAATAACACGTAACTCATATCGCTAGAAACCATGAACAATACCAAACATACCACCATAACAATCATGGATAACACAAATACTCCTGGTATTTATCAAACAATGGCATGCAATGTTTTCTATCATATCCATCACTATACTTGCCTTAACCACGAGAGAACGAGGGATGTGCAGAAGGGGCTGCCTCCGGGAACAAACCACCACCTGAACATATTTATAACGCACGCTAAGATAACAGTAATAGGCCAAACAACTATAAGAGTAAACACGAACTCGCAATAGTTCCTTTAGCGCGAACCCTACCCCAAATTCTAAGTGTTATTCTGTCCCCTCTGTGGACAGTCACGTTCTAAAATTCTTAACTTTTAGTACAGAGGTCCAAATGAGGTGTTCTTGGACTCTAATTAAAGATTAACAAAATCTCCATCTAAACCTAGTTGGTGAGTCCTCCTGATTCAGTCATCTAATAATCCTATCGAGCTAATTAAAAGACAACAAAATTCACGTCGGGTTCTCTGGACAGTACACTAAAACCACCATAACTTTTGATACAAAAGTCCAAATCTTGCGTTCTTTATCTCTCTAAAAAGGTATGGAAATTACCTACATTTTTCGTTATAACGAGATCCTCTGATTTCCACTTTAACTAGCAGTTTTATCCAGATTACTACGATCTGCCTGAATGCTGACAGATCAGCAGGACAGCGACACTAAAAAATTCATAACTTTCAGACTGTTAATCGGATTTTGGCGTTGTTGCCGGCCACTGAAAGCTAAGAATATTATCTACAAAACTCTAGGAGATCAAAACTCCTAATTCGGCTCCTAAACACACGAAACTGACCGCGCAATAATCTGGGCAGAACGTGATCTATTAAACCGACGCAAATCAATCTACCAAACGACATCAACCACAACCACTACGCATCAACCAACGAAGAATACGCGACGTTACCCTTGTAGAATCGCAGCAAGATGAAGAATTGGCCCTGTGAAGATGATCTCCTCTCCTTTCTTCACTTGATCGGCAAAGAAAGAGCACCGACGGCGAGGAAGGAGGCACCAAAGAAGGATGGGGTTGCTTGGGAGGAGGGGTGGTTATGTGAGCGGCGCAGATCAGTAGCAGTGTCGCAAGCTACAGTAACCCTAGGGGTTTTGACTACCCCTAATGGGCCAAGATTTAATCCCCTTCAAGAGAAATTCTAAAATCCTTTTTTAAATCCTGAAAAAATAGTTGAAATTCAAATAACTCTCTCCCGTTAATTCTTTCTAATACTCTTGGGGTATTACACACACGTCAGCGACGGTGGCTTGGGCGGGGACGCGTGCGAAACGGCGCGGCTGCGAAACGGACTCAAAGGATCTGACCGTCTATCCAAGATCGAACGACCCAAAATCAATGGGACGTTCGGACCCCTGAACAGATCACGTCGCATCTAGCCATCCATTCTTGATCGAATGGTGGAGGATGGGCTGAGCGCACGTAGAGAGAGAAGAGGCTGAGAGACTGACAGGTGGGGTCCACATGTCGCCGAGAGCTGGCCTTGCTGGCGAGCTAGTTGCGCATGGAGTTGGGCCGACGGCGAATAGGACTGGGCCGGGGTTTTGGATTTCGGCCCGAAGCAATTTCTGATATTTTAAATAGCTTTTCTATTTTGTAAAATAGCAGAAATTCAAATAAGCAATAGAAAGTAGCAAATGAGTTCAGAAAAATTCTAGAAAAATCTAGAAAATATATGTGAGCACAGAGAACCCAAATAAAATAGTTTTGGCTATTGTTCATGTTGGGATTATTCACATTAAATGTTTTTGATTGCAAAGTCCAATATTAAGGTTTTGAATTAAATTCAAATAAAACCAAATGGTGACTTTTCTTCCTACTAACTATTTAAAAGATTTTTAAACTCAGAAAATTGGGATGTTACATGCTTCTACCACCACAATCCAAAATTGCTTGGTGATAAGCAAGCCAATGCATACCCAAAATTACGTCTAAGGACTTAGCGTCAATAATTATGAGGTTGGCTAGAAATTCTACCCCGCCTATGGTTACTTTAACTTTTGGGCACCCTTGGTTCGTACTCAACTCCGAACTGGGCGATTGAACTAACGAAGCATTTTTAAGAGACAAAACCTTCAGTTGATGCTTTGCAACAAAACTCCGAGCAATAAACGAATGCGAAGCTCCAGAATCAAACAAAACAGTAGCAGGTGCTGAATTTACTAGGAACTTACCCAGCACGACGTCCGAGGCTGTCTGGGCTTCCTCCACTATGACATGGTTCACACGACCTCTCTCGAAAGGCTGAGGGGTCTTAGCTGGTGCAGCTGGAGTCTGGGGTACTCCACGTCCAGCTCCGGGCATGGGGGTTCTGGTTGGAGTAGCTCCCAAGTTGAATCTGACAGACGAAGGGCCTTGCTTCTGCGGGCAGTTACTAGCGTAGTGCCCCAATTGCTGACAGTTGAAGCAGGTGATTCCTGTGGCAGGATTGGTGGTTCTGGGCTGCTGGTTGATGGTGTTGTTGTTGCCAGGCTCCGAAACCCTGGAGTGGTTGGGCGAGGTGCTGTCGCTAAGGTCTTGAATGTGTCAGGAGGAGCAAAACGGGCAAGGTTTTGCACATTCATCCTGGCTCTCTATGAATGGACTTGATGAGCACCATGCTGCATCATCTTCCTCTTATGAGACTCTGCCAGCTTGCAGCGAGACTCTTCTATGAGTATGGCCTTGTTCACCAGATGCCGGAAATCTGCATAGTCGTTGCCGATGACTTGAACCTTCAAGGTAGGGCTGAGTCTTCTCTTAAAGCGCTTCTGACGTGGATCATCGGTGGCGACGTCCTCTTGAGCATATCGCGAGAGTTGAGTGAACTTATTGAGGTATTCACTCACGGACATGTTTCCTTGTTTTAGCTCGCGAAACTCATTCTTCTTCATTTCCACCTTTCCATCAGGGATGTGGGAGTGGCAGAAAGCTTCAGAAAACTAAGCCCAACTAATGTTCTGGTGGTTCTCGTGAGCGGCTCAGTAGTTCTCCCACCACTCTACGGCGGTACCTTCTAGTTGGTGTGCAGCATATAGAAGTTTCTCATGGTCTTCACACCGGGTAATGGCAAGGTTCTTTTCAGTTGAGCATAGCTAGTCATCTGTGTCTAATGGCTCAGAGGAGCTAGAGAATGTAGGTGGATGAGTCCTCATGAATTCTGCCAGCCTTAATTGAGGGAAAGCTGCTAGTGGTGGTGGTGGCACGGCAGCGGCTTGGTTGTTCTGGTTCATCATTGCGAGAAGAGCGGCAGCGGTTTGGTTCTGTTGAATCATCATCTGGTTCATATTCTGCATCATTGTACTCATTAGTTGCGTCTGGGCTGCCATAAATTGACCCAAACCCTGATCTGCTGTGGCTGTTGGAGTAGGTGGTGGTGGCGTAGATAAGAGGGAAAAGCATAAGGACGAGCGAGAGCGAGAGAGAAAGATAGAACAACCTAACTGGGGATAGTCGATTAAACTCGAGGAACGAATAGCCAGAAAGCTACCAAGAAGCAACAAAACTCAAGCCTAAAGGCCCTATTACATGAACTAAACGGTACTACCACTAGGAGAGTAACTCTACTAAAACACTTCTAATTTAACTTATTATGAACGGTCGATCAGAAACAAGGCTCGGTCCTATAGAGATTACTGAGGTAAGAGAGATCAATTTAAATTTGAAAACAAAGTTTCAGAATAGATAAGATGTAAGAATCTAAGAAGGAGATGAGAAAAGATTGGAATAGGTGAGAAAAGATTGGAATAGGTGAGACAAGAATAACTATTCAAGTTAATTTGTTGGTTTGATTTAGAAAATAAATTTCAATTTTTTTGACTAAACGACCATGCAACCATGGTTACGTCCTACTGTCGATATGGCTTTGATACCACCTCTGTCGGGACCCCAGCTAAAGTAACCCCAGAATCCTCTATGCATTCTGAACTAGTCCCAGATCAGTAGCTAGCTCGCACAGTTTCAACACAGATATAATCATATCCATACAACAAAATAACGATAAAGCAGATAAATTAATATTACTTAGCAGGAAAAGGACCTTATGGTCAAGTTTTACAGAGTTGCAACGCAGGGCTTAACAACAAAAGACAACTTGCAGCGGAACCCAAAATATCTCGTGGTGGCCAGCCGACATGCTCACAGGCAATCGAGTGGAGGACGGGACCTAGTTCGCATAGTTCTCGAAGTACTCCTCATAGAACTCCGAGCTTTTTAGGTCTTCTTCAGTGACTGATAAACCAGAGGGCATAAAGCCGTGAGTACTTTGAATGTACTCAGCAAGCCGTAGGGAAATGTATGCAATTATTAGTCATGCAAGGCTTGACAAGGATAGCTTTATGGCTATTTTGCAGAAAGCAGTATTGACAGTAAATACGGTAAGTAGATTGTAAAAGCACAATTTAAAAGATCAATACATAAGTAATCAAGTTTCTTGGAAAACAATAAGTGAACTTCCCAACCATTCCACCCAAACCAACATTCCCACCATTTTAATGAAAATCTACCCCTCGTGTGATATCACCAGGCATTGTCCATAACCGGGGACACAGTTATTCGAATAGTTTCACACTCTGCAGAGGTTGTACAGCTTAACCCACAAGAGATAATCAACATATACTGTCCGTTTAACACACTTTCGAGGTGTGCGACTAAGTGATTATCACAAGGCTTTTACAAAGCTATGTTTTGACTCGGTTCCGCCCGCTAAGGTTTCGCCATCCTGGGCCCCCTCTTGCGCCGCTTATCAACCCTTAACAGAACCAACCCAAAATATTGCTAATTAGTTGGCCAGGTCCACCCCATAAATGAACTTGTGGTTGCACGGTATGACCCAGATCAATGGTGCACAAAGTTAAGTCCTTATTGCCTACTCAGGTGAGGTAACCACATCCCAAAATCATCCCCTTTACTGCACGATCACTCGCCCAAGTATAAATCATTTTGGTTCAACCCGGCCAAAGGCCACCCTAGCATTGCCACAACATCTTTTAATAACAGTGGCCGCGCCATGATTCCATATTTCCTTTAGTCAAATTCAATCATTCTTAGAGTATGTGAGCATGAATCCCAACGTACAACTATAGCATAGCTAAGCATAATACGATACCCATGTTGGTGGTTTATCAATGTCCAACTAAAATAACCCATCCTATGGTGTCCAAGGATTTATGTCATTCAAGGATATGTGTCATTTGCAATTTATCAAGGAGGCATAATGGCAATTAGGTATTTAACTATTCCTGAAACCATTTTTATACAACTAGCCATTTATGTTTATATCAAACAATATAATTTTGTAAAATGGGTTCAATATGATCAAAGGTCTACGACTTGCCTTCGTTGAAGAGTTGAGGTGCTTCGGTCGTCGGGTCCGAGAAATCTTCTGAAACGCCAGAATCTACACGTTCGAACGAAGCCAAATAAATAAAACAACTCCAAATAAAGCTCAAATAAATACCAAATTAATACTAACAGCAAGAGGAGGAATTAGATTAATTTAGAAATTTTAATCAGTCGAATCGGAGTTAGAACGAAGAAGTTATGACCTCCGGAAGATTGACAATACACATGAAATGATGAGATTAGGGTTTTCTTGATTTTCTGAATTATCTTCTTCAAGGAAATTCGGATTATTGCATCGGATGACGTCAGCAATAGGATTTCCGACCGAAAGAAAATAAAGAAATGAAATTGGCATGTGGGGCCCACTGTCAATGAGATGGTGCATGGTGGACTTGGTCTACTAGGCTTTGGGATGGGGTTAGGATAGGAGTGCCACGCGGGCATGCTGACAGGGCAGAGGTAGCGACGTCACGCTGAGGTGGTGCTCAGGTGGCACCACCTGGACCGCCACGCAGGCAACCTTGCCGGCGGCGCTCGGGGCCCAAGGCTTGTCGGCGAACGACGGCGACCAAGACAGCGGCGAGGGCACCAGTGCGAAGAGGGAGTCGAGGGGATCACGATGCGCACGGTTGTGAAGACCCGGCGCGAAGGGGTGTAATACCCCAAATATTTATTTAAGTGAGAAGAAAGATTGTAGGGAGGAGAATTGAATAGTGGGAGTGGTTTTAACATAAGTTTAGGGGGATTTTTGTGTAATTCAGAAAAGTTGGGCTGTGGGCTGAAAACCCACAACACCTTGGCCCATTAGGGCAACCATCCAAGTAGGGGGGGTAGCCATGTTATTGTAGCACGCACTATAGTGCTGCCACTGTAGCAGCCCATCCCATCCCCATTGCGCCTCCACCTCCTTTCCCCTCCCCTTGCGCCTCCACCTCCCCTCCCCTTCGTGGCCGGCCAAGAAGAAGGTAGAAGAAGAAGAGAGAAGGGAGAGGAAGAGGGTTCACACGGTGTTCTTCGAGTTCTACAGCGGTTCTCCAAGGGTAATCACACGGTGTTCTTCCGATTTAGGGCTGTTAATGGTGAAATCAGGTATGGCCATCTCCTATAGACTTGTAGGTGACGTCGATACCTTGCTGTAGAGTACAAGATCGCGTCGTTTGGATGAGCGGTTCAAAAGTTATAAATTTATAGCGCTGCTCTTCCACAAATCTGCTACGTTCCTGATAGTTTTTAGTAATTAGGCTTAAACAGATAGCTAAAGGAGTTTCTGGGAGGTTTGACTATAACAAAAGTTGTAGATAACTGTCTTAGCATTTAGGGAAGCTAAAGAACATGAAATTTAGATCATTAATCTGAAAGTTATGGTGGTTTTAAGGTCGCTGTCCAGAACCGCTGTTAATATGTTTGGTAGGGGTATTAGATTGCCGAATCAGGAAGGCTCACCAAATAGGTTTAGGTGGGGAATTTATAAGCTTTTCAGAAAGTCTAAGAACGGGTCATTTGGATCTTGGATCAAAAATTTATGGATTTTATAGTGTGACTGTCTGCTAAGGGGACAGACAGCAGGTTAAGATTTTGGGAGTTGGGTTTGCGCTATTGAACGTAGCATTTTCTTAATTACTTTTAGTTTGTCTTATGCAGTATTATTGTCTTAGCGTGATTTAATTAAATTCAGGTGGGGGATTGGTCCCAAGGTCAGCGCCCTCTTCACGTCCACCGTTCTCACACGGTTGAGGCAAGTACTTGTTTGGTAGTATTGTGAGTATATATGATATTTAAGGATGCTAGAGTGTTATGGTTGTCAATGATCATGATTATTAGTGTTGTGGAAATAAGTGTTATTCATGGATGCTTGAATGTTACGAATGTCGATGAACTTGATGCAACACCCCAGCCCAACATGAGCCTGGAATGCTACTGAAGAAATATTAAACAAATCTAAACTAGGACAATTTATTAAATTTCGGCAGAACCTCCTTTGTATAGGTAACTATACAGAGGTTCCTAGAGATAAAAGAATATCATAACTAAATATTCCAACATCCAATATCATCACTAAGCATTAGAAACAGGCTAATCAGCTAGAACATATTCAAGGATATCCAAAATATGTTATTCCTCATTATTACAAATAACCCGATGCATGAGGCATAACCATAATCAATACTTAAGCAGTTTGCTTATTTACTAAAAGACATTCCAAAATTTAATCAAGTTTTAAGGGCGCGTGGCAGTGTGTGAATCCAACTCAAGTCTACTCCCTCCCATGCATGCCGATCTCGCAACAGGTACCTAAAAACACAACAAAAGCAAGAGTGAGCTCAAAGACTCATCAAGTACCAAAAAGAATCATTAACCTCACAATTACCGCAACAACATTCAAATCCAAAGCTTTACTCGGAAACATAGCTCATGATGTATGAATGCAAATATGCAATGCATCTTTTCTCTTCCACTCTTTTTCGTATTTCACCGGTAATGCGAGATATGCGACCGTCGCCGCATACCATGCATGTGCTCGCAAGCACAAGGATCAATTGCCCAATACTCTGCAAGTAAAGGGGACCTTAAGCCCACACTCCACAAGTGTGGGGACCTCAAGCCTGTCATATACATGACGGGGATCTCAACAAATGCTTGGTCACCACGTGACCAAGTCTTTATTTTGTCAATATGATGCATATGCACAAATCATGAATCATCATAATCATACCTCCTCAGCAACACCACTTATGAATTTAACTCATTCATACTTCTATCATTCATTTCATAAGCATTTACCATCTTTAATCAACATATCACACTACAAACCAAGCATAGCTAATATGTATCAAAACATAGCACTCACTGTCAACCAATTCATAATTACTCTATCAAACAGAGTACTTGCCTTAACCGTGCAGGGACGAAAGATGCGAAGAGGGCGCTGCCCCTGGAACCAATCCCTCACCTGAATATAAATATAAAGCATACTAAGACAACCATACTGAACCAAAACTTAGCCAAAAGCACAACCGCACTCGCTACACTCTCAAGCACATTCCCAATTCCAACTCCTAAAGTTTAATTTGTCCCCTCTGTGGGCAGCCATAATCTAAAATTCATATCTTTTTGTAAAAGAGTCCAAATGAGGTGTTCTTAGACTTAATTGAAAGCTTATCAATTTCCCCGACTAAACCTAGTTGGTGAGCCTTCCTAATTCGGCCATCTAATACCCCTATTATACCAATTAACAGAACATCGATTTCACGTCAGGTTCTCTGGATAGTACACTAAAACTATCGTAACTTTCAGCTCGTTTGTCTAAAGTTCACGTTCTTGGGCTTCCCTGAAATCTACGACAATTATCTACAACTTTTGTTATACTGAGATCCTCTAATTTTCCTTTTAACCGATCGCTCAAGTCAGATTACTAAACCATGTCAGAATACTGACAGATTCGCAGAACAGTCACACTAATAAATTCATAACTTCTGTTACAGAGGTCCAAATAATGCGATCTAGTACTTCAGCGAAATCTATTGACGTCCTCTACAATACTCTAGGAGATGCCCAGAACTGAATCCGCACTTAACTAGATCAAAATGAGTGTCTAGCAAAATATGTCCTGAGCGGATCATAATTACCGAACTTGATTAACTATCCAAAAACGCATCGGATCAAAGGGGAATTGAGGTTACCCTTGAAGAATCGTAGGGAGACAATGAGCCACCCCTACGAAGAAGATCCTCTCTCTCTTCCCCTTCCTCTTCCTCTTCTTCTTCTTCTTGGTTGGCAGCACCCGAAGGAGACGGCGCAAGGAGGCAGGGCAACTACTGTTCATGAGGGTACTGTAGCAGTGGCGGCTACTGTAGCTCACCGTGCTATAGTACCATCCTTAGGGTTTCCCCCTCCTTTTACTGGTGGCTGGCCCCTCCTAGGCCAAAGCCTGAGGCCCAGGTTGCCGAATAATTGCAAAGACCCCCCCCTCTAATCCTCTGTTAATTCTTTTTTTTTCTAGTTGGTCTTTCTCTCTAATTCTTTATTTTCATTTAAATAGACTTGGGGTATTAAACTTGAATGATAGAAGAATGAATAAGTTTATTCATAAGTGATGTTGCCGAGAATGCATGATTATGATGATTTAAGATTTGTTCATATGCATCATGCTGATATATGAAGGACTTGGTCACGTGGTGACCAAGCATTTGTTGAGGTCCCCGTCATGAATATGATGGGCTTATGGTCCCACACTAGTGGAGTGTGGGGTCAGGTCCCCATACTAGTGGAGTATGGACAATGGTCCCTGTGTAGGATGGCACAGGCATGTGTATGCAGCGACGGATGCATACTCTGCATTACCGGTAAAATACAAAAGATAAAGAGAAAGAGAAAGTGCACTTGAGCATCTTGTATAGCATGAGCATATGACATGTTTGTGATAGAGATTGTAGATGGATGTTGATGAGTACAATTGTTTATGTTATTGTTGCCATTTATTGTACTTGCTGAGTCTTTGGACTCACTCTTGTTGTTGTTGTGTTTTTAGGTACCCCTTTACAAGAACGGCATGCATGGGAGGGAAGAAAACTTAGAGTGGTTGCCCAATAGCACGAACTACTCACATTTGAATTGATAGAATGATAATTTAGTAGTTGAGTAATTTGCTTAAAGAATTCTTTATGATTACTCCCTATACTTGGAATAATTTGTAATAGAGTTGATCATAGGATTATGGATGTCCTTTGGTTTATGCTTTAGTTGTTTAGCATGCTATGGATGATATAGTGATGATTAGCATAGTTTTGGTTGTCTCTTGATTATGCTGGATGTGGGATTATTTAACTATATTATATTTAAATGTTGGGACCTCCGGTTTAGTAACTAAACAAACGAGGTTCTGTCGGATTTTAGAAAATTGTATTAGTGTTAAAATGGTTATAGTATTAGTTTAGTAGCATTCCAGGCCTTTGTCGGGCTGGGGTGTTACAGTTGGTATCAGAGCGGGCTGTAGGTCCGTGGTTACTAGATTAATTAAAAATTTGCGAATGGCTAATCAACTTAAAAGTTTGACACACTGGTGCACAGTAGGTGGGGTTGGGTTATTGCATTGCATCTACATTTCCGTTATATCGCATTAATGATTGTTGGTATGAATATAGTAAGATTGTTTATTAACTGATTATATGATTGTTATGTGTGAGGATAATAGATGTTGAGAGGTTGAGATTGTGGTTGTGGCCCTAGGCTTTACCAGGTTACACCACTGTTCGTAGTAAGAGATTAGTGAAGTGGTTACCTGTCGAGACCCGAAAATACATCTCAGGAACCCTCTGTGTATTCTGAACTAGTCCCAGATCAGTAGCTAGCTCACACAAGAAAACAGTGATGAAATACCATCCATTTATTTAATTTAACTAAAAAGATCTCAAAGTATCAAATAATAATAATAACTGGACCTTATGGTCAACGCTATTTAACTTGATACGCAGGCTAAAGAAACAAATGAACTCTTGCAGCGGAACGAAACTCTTCAAATGGCCAATCAACATGCCCACAGGCAATCGAGTGGAGAAACGCATCCTAATCCGCAAAACCTTCATGGTCCTCTTGGACGAAGAACTCTTGAGCAGCTTGATATTCTTCAACTGAGCAATACAGGGCAAAAGCCATGAGTTCTTTGAATGTACTCATCAAGCCGTGGGGAAATGTATGCAAATAGTATTCATGCAGGGCTTGAACAAAGATTAGCTGTATGGCTCTTTTGCATAAAACAGCATTTACGATAAATACAATAAATAGATTGAAATGCGTAATTGAAAACAATAATAAACAAATAAACAACTGTTTTGAACGACTAGTGAACTTCCCATTCACTTCCCAACCAAACCGACGATAAGTGAATTCCCCATTCACCAATCGACACAAACCACCAAGTGAATGACCTATTCACCAAACGAACATTATATTCGGGTTATAATCGGAGATGACCTATTCACCAAACGAACCTATTCACCAAACGAGCGTGATCCCAAGGGCAGTGCCCTCTTCGCGTCCACCGTTCTCGCACGGTTGAGGCAAGTATTCGGGTTATCGTATAATTATGCTTGTATGCTGTGACTGTTTGTGTTTGTCTCATAATAGCCATGCATGGATGTTATTATGATGAGTTCCAATTTATCTTGGTGAATGCAAGTACTCTAATTGAGAGAATAATTATGAATGTTTGATAGAGGGTGCTAGTACTTTGATGCGTAATAACTATGCATGGTTGATAGTGTGATATGTACGATTAAGGATGGAGAAAACTTGTGATATGATTAATTGTTATTCATGAGGGATTGTTTATGTTGCTAGTATTATGAATATATGTGCTATTCATGAATGTTAGAATGCTATGAATATCAATGATGAGGAATGCTAGAAGTATGAATAAGTTTATTCATGTATGACGTTGTTGTGAATACATATGTATGATGGTTTAAAGTTTTATTCATGTGCATCATGCTATCATATTGGAGGCTTGGTCACGTGGTGACTATGCATATTTGAGGTCCCCATCATGTAGATGATGGGCTTGAGGTCCCCACATTCGTGGAATGTGGGTAATGAGTAAAGAGGTCCCCATCATGAAGATGATGGGCAAAGGTCCCTATACTTGTGGAGTATAGGCTCTCGGTCCCTGTGCCAGAGGGCACAGGCAAGGGTATACATCGACGGTTGTATACCCCGCATTACCGGTAAAATGCGAAAAGAGATAAAGGTCAAAAGGTGCATTGTATTGATCGCATTCCATAAGTATGAAAGCTATGATTAGTGTAATGTTATTGTGGATTATTGATGCTATGACTGCGAACTTGTTTTAGCCTTGTTGATACTTGCTGAGTCTTTGGGCTCACTCTTGCTTTGATATGTTTTAGGTACAACTGGCAGGAACGACATGCATGGGAGGGAGTAGATGTTGGTTGCACTCACTACCTCACAACCTTAAGGCAATTGCCATTTAGTTTCATTTCATAAATAAGTAAACTGCTTAAGAATCACTCATGGATGGTTTTGAGTATCAGATTAATTGTATTAATGAGAATAGCATGTCTTGCATGCTTGAGTAAACTTGAATATGGAGTTTATTGTTAATTGACTTGATTAATTGTTAGAACCTCGGTGTAGTTGACTATACAAAGGAGGTTCTGCCGAAAATTGGTAATTAGTTTTATTTTAATTTATTTTCAGCAGCATTCTAGGCTCAATGATGAGCTGGGGTGTTATAGAGGTTTTCCTTGTTAATATGAAGAGATCCATTGAGAATTGGGATAAGAGTCATGTGTGTTATGTGCATGTTATGTGTTTTTGGTAGCAAAGGAGAAGTAGGCCCAAGGTATATTGGGTTATTTTCGATAGTTGCGAGAATTAAGAAGTTAGCATATCGCAAGTGTAATACCCGATTATTCGATATCGAATGATGTAAAGATTAGAGAGGAAATAAGTTAAAATTCAGAATTTTAGGAGAAGTATGGGCCACCAACCCATATTCGAGAAGAGGGGAGCCAGCTATAGTGGCCCAAGGCCCATGAGTGGGCCGGCAGCCCATTAGAAGGCAAGGGAGGGGAGGGGACCAAACCCTAGCCCTATTTGCTACAGTAGCCGCCGTGCTACAGTAGCCCCGTGCTACAGTAGCGACGTGCTACAGTGCCTCGCGCGCCGCTGCTCCTCCTCTCTCGGCACCATCTTCCCGCCGCTTGTGGTCGATCGTGGGAAGAAGAAGAAGAGGAAGGAAGAGAGGATTGAAGGAGAATTTCTTCGTGGGATTTGATCAGCGATCTCCGATGGTTCTACAAGGGTAATGATCGATTTCCCTCGCTGTTTAGGTTGTTTCATATGCGAATTCGATTAGTTTGATTGGATTGAATTGCTGCTGTTAGAATTTCAGTTCTGTCCCGAATGTTGCGTGGCCTGTTTCGTGATCTTAGAGTCCGAATTTGGGTTGTCCATCTCCTAGAGTTTTGTGGATATTGATCTTAGCTTTCGGTGGCCGCCAAGAACACTGAATTCCGACATACGGATCAAAAGTTATGATAGTTTTCGTCTCTGCTGTCCAGAATCCTGACGAGAATGAACTGTCAAGTTGCCTTTTAAAATATGAGTGGGATAATGGAAAATTCCGGGCTTTCACCCAACTAGGTTATTGTAGGCCTTGGTCTTAGCTTTTGATATTGATAAAGAACGCAAATTTTGGTGTAGCCAATTAAAAGTTATGGCACTTTCCGTGCTGCTGTCCAGAATTGCCGGAAGTTCTGACAGACAGTGTTTGTCGGTCTTGTGGAAATTGATACATATAGAATTCGAGGTTTCCATCAACTAGGTTGTTTTAAATAATTTCATTACCTTTCAATCAAACCTCAGAACACTCCTTTTCGAGTTTTAGATCAAAAGTTATGCCATTTATACCGCTGCTGTCCGTATAGACTTTATGCTAGAATGTGGTTTAATTCAAAGTAACGGGTATATTTTAGATGGTGGGATTAGGGTTATGAGTTAGGGCGATGCGAGTAGTGTCTTGATGACTTGGTTCTTATTGAGTAACTTTGGTGTAGGGGGTGAGGCGCCAAGGTTAGCGGCTTCTTCGTTGCCTCCCAACGCATCGCAACGCTAAAGGCAAGTACAATGACTTATGTGTGTTTTGTAAACCCCAGATGCTCGTTGATTGGTATGGTGTTTTATTGATATGTGAGACGCTTAATGTTCATGTGCTATCCACGGAGTGGAATGTCCACGGAGTGGAGGTTATGGTAGACAAGAAGGTTATGATGATTATGTTCTTTGTGTACGCTCTTTCATATGTGTGGAGATGATATTAACCATTGTTCATAAATTTATTCATGCATTCTTGTTCATGTTCCGTCCACGGGAGTGGAGCTCCACGGGAGTGGAGTCTAAAGTCCCATCAATTCCAGTATGGGCAAGTGAAGTCCCACCATTCCAATGTGGGCAGTTTTGGACACCCGTATGAAATGTTCTTTATACGGTATTTTGGATCCCCGTATTTCGATAAATACGGGCTTAAGTGAACACCGATGGGTGTGTCACTTGCTATACCGGTATAAGCTCGAGTGCAGTCCAATCAATTCATGGCATCCATGCATTACAGTTCATTCTTTCAGATACTTCTTTGTACCATAATTTTACATGAAGTGTGTTCTTGTATTCGTTGTACTTGCTGAGTCCCGGACTCACTCTTGTTTGTTGTTTTTGTTTTAGGTGGCCGTTGATGATAATTCTATCGGGAGGGAGTAGACATGCACTACACACACATCACCATATTCCAGTTTCAATAATAGAACTTGGTTGAATTCCTTATTTGTTTAGAGATAAACTGTAATAATTGAGGCGTCATGTGGATGATGTCTTCTGTTTGGTCATGGATATTTATTTTCTCTTTGTGATACTTGACCGCATAGGTTCGATTTTATTTGTGTTTTTATGCCTTATGAGCGATTCACTTTCCATTCGTTATAACTTGGATTATTGCTTCAATTCTTATGATTGTGGATGTATGTTAGACTCTTTAGGTAACATTTTGGCTTCTGGATAGCCATGGTGTTACAGTTGGTATCAGAGCGGGCTTTAGGTCCGTGGTTAATAGAAAAAAATATTAAATTGACACACTGTGCACAGTAGGTGGGGTTGGGAATTACATTGCTTCCGCATTATCTGTTGTTATGTTCCATTTGTTGAGCAATTGTTGAATTACCTCTGTACTATATTTCTTTTTGTTAACCTATGATATGATATGCTATGATATTCTATATCTATGAATCTATTCTATGATTGCCATGAGATGATCATGTATAATCATATTTGATTATATTGTTTTTACGTGTCGAAAGTGGTTGTTAAGTAGTGGAGGCCGTGGTTGTGGCCTTGGACTTTGTCAGGTTATACCACCGTTCGTGGTAGACGAATAGAGTAGTTACCCGGAATACCATAGTTGTAGGAGTTGAGCGTGAGCTGCTTTAGAAAGTTGTTTCCTTTCTTGACCTCAAATCTTGGCAAATTCTTGCTCTTTGGTGGATGATGACTTTCTCTTGGGTTCGTGGTTCATGGTAGTTGTTGTGTTTCAATGGCCTCTAATGGTTCTCTAAAATAATTATTGTTTTCCGACTGTTGAGCTGTTTTTACTACTTGTGATCTTCCTCAATTGGCAATATTGATAATTCCATGGTTGTTCCTTCTTTCTCATTGGAAAAGAATGACTTATGTATTCGTTTGATAGTTTGGGTAATGAAAGCTTCCTGTTGCAAATTCGTTAGCATGTGAAAGCTTTGGGCTTTACGTATTTCTTTTGGATTATTTTGAGTGTTGAAGATGACATGTTTCTCTTTTATGAAAGAAATATTGAAAACCTTTACTGTGGTCTTGGCGTGGTTTAGTGAGGGGTTATATTCAAAGAAATTAGTGCATATGATTTGGGTTATCAAGTTGGGTCTGTAGTGTGGTGCGTAATCGATCTTAACTAAGAACGTTGGAAGGGAAGTTGATTAAACTTGATGGTGTCTTGTAGTAGTTCTTTATGAACCGTGATTAAGAGTATGACTATACCTAATTGGAGTCAAAAGAGTTATTAATAAGTGTGGAATATTGACGAACTGGTTTGACCGTTAAAATTTGTTTAGTTGGCTAAACTTGTTGGGTTGTTTGATCTCAATGGATGAAATTAACTATGTGGGAAGTAAAAGTCGAGGTGATGCTAGATTAATGTCTTAGTGGATATACATTTTGCAATTATCTTTTCTATGGATACTTAGCATACCAGTGGATCAAGAATTTTATGGGAGGAGTTCTAGACAGCTCTTCTATATAGAACGATGGGATGAAATTGGTTGTAGTCATGCTGAGACTGTTGAATAATGGAAGCTTTCGATTCTTGAAGTTTATTGCGAATTTGTACCAAATTATGATTATGAGGTGGAATAGCTGAATATGTGCTTGTATTTGTACATGTGATTAGGGAAGGAAAGTAGGTAGCAACTAGATTTCTTGATGAAGCGCTTGTTAGCAACGATGGTTGGAGTGTTGTTGTTGTGTGTTGAGTTTAGTGTTGAGCATCGAAGAGTTGAACTGATGTGATTTAATAGGTGACTTATGCTTACATGATTGTAGAATAGTCAGATGATAGCATGTTCATGATGAAAGTGTGTTGGTATAACCTTTTAAATTGTGTAGTGGTTTCCCTCTAGGATAAGTGGCTGTTGTAGTGAGGTTGTAAGTTTTGGTATACTCTCAATTTGAGGATGATGTGATAAACTAGTATGTAACAATTTGGTGAGCCTTTAGGGCTTTATAATGGAAGAGTGGACGCTGGCCATTCGAGTTAAGAGCGAATTATTCTTGATGTTAGTAAGATTGTCTACATGGGATTGTGACTTATGAAAGTGGTGATGATTCTTTTAGAAAGAAAGTAATTTAATCGCCTTCAGAATGTCGGTTAGATGAAAAGGGGAGTTTTGCAATCGTGATCTTTTGGAGTTGTGATTCATGTTGTAGCTGAAATTGTTGAGCAAAACGATGTGTTGGAAGGTTCTATCTAATTCCTAAGTAGTTCATGTGGTTTGACCTAAGAGCTTATCTTGTTTGAGTCACAAAGTGATGTAGTGATAATAGAAAGTAACCTTCTTTGTAAAAAATAATGAAGTAGAAGAATTTGAGTTTGAAGCCAAGTTTTGTAACTTGCAGTTTATTCGAGTACGCCTGAATCTTCTGCTTTTGCCCCATAAGAGCTTCCCGATTTTCAAGGGCAATACCTCCTTCTCATTTGAGGTTTGATATTCTCTTCGTGCGGTACTTGTGCCCTCAACTGTGGAGTCCCCTTATGTTTCCGAGTTATTTGCCTAACTGACTATTTCCTTTGGTCCTGTATTTACTACGAGTGGTAAATATATATTTTTTTTCTTGTGGTCAAAATGGTTTTCATTTGCCTTTTCTTTTGAGAAAGGATCCACCGTTCGTTTCACCAGGGTCTATCAAAGTGTTTGTTAATTGTTGATGTGAGACCTTGGGTTGCAAGTTAGTTGAGGAGCATTGGAGGATAAATTGATTTCGTGTTATAATTCTTGGAGGGGATTTCATCTAAATAGAATGTTATCTTTGGAGACTAAATGTAACATCCCAATTTTAGGCTTGTGTTTCAAATGTAAGAAAATGGAGGGAAATTAAAACTTTTTCTTACATCCTGTACTTCCTATTGTACCAAGCAAGTATTGTACAAGAAGCTATGGAAATACGAAGTCACAAGTCTTTTGATCCAACTCTTGAACTCTCAAAAACAATCTTGTCAAACCTTGGACCAGTGCCTTGTTGAATTTTTGGAGGAAAATCCACAGCCCCAAAGCCTCTGAAAATTTTATGCTAGGTCCTCGTTTGAGCTAGCAAGCTCCTGTAAAAATTTCATAATTTTTGGAGTCGGTTTGCTGCCTCAAACAATCCTCCAAGGAGCAGCTCCTTCCAAAACCAGAAAAACTAAATCTGGTTGAGTCAGACTCGGGCTCGGACCCGAGCCCAACTCAACCGACTTGGTTGGACCATGTCGCCGCCGCACCGAGCTCGATCTCGTGCGCGCCGTTCTAGCCGTTGGATTTCCATCCACCGCCACGACCTCCCACCGACCGAGGACCTCTTGAGCACCCTCGGCGCCTCGGGGTGGTCCGAGCCACCGATCTCCATCCAGCGGTCACGACCTCCCAGACCTCCTCGCCGCGCAAGACCTCCCCACCTCGGCGATTCTTGGACGCCCAGACCTCCCGAGCACATCCGGGACGTCCAGGACCTCTCCCTCGGCTCTGTTTCTCTTCCTCACGACCTCCTGGAGGTCTGGTCATCATGGCTTTCCCGCACCCATGCGTGTGTCAGAGACAGAGCAGTTGGGAGTAGTGGCCTGTCACTTTTTGGTCCTTCCCAACGTCTCTTTCTGCCATGCATTAAATGTGTCAGGAGCCCAGCCCTAGAAGTCTTTCCCTACCTACCTGCTCTTGTTAAATCTAGCAAGTCATGGCAGGGGCATGGACTTTGCTCACAGTGGGCTTTTGCCCTAGCCTTGTCCAAGCGCCCGGCTATGTATAGCCAGTGGTTCGTTCCTCCTGTTCTTTCCCCATCACTTGGTGCTGTTTAGACTCTCTCGGTCGTGAGTGTGAGCCCAAACTCAAGCACCAAGAACACCACCACCTCCCCCTCCATTGTCACTTTTGGAGCTCTCCTTGAAGACCTCCGGCCCAGTGGTTCCTCATTACCTTTTTGGCTGTCACTTTGCTCTCTTGGTCAGCTCGAGTCCCCCTAACTTGTGTTGTTTAACCTCTACAGAGGTGGACGATTCGGGGAACTTGCTTTCGGAGTTGTGCTGGTCGTCTTCCCCAACTCCGCAAGCACCACCGTCACGAGCACCCCTTCGGCGCCGACCTCTCCCACGAGTTCCTCCGACCTCACCTTGGCCCCGTGAGTCCTCGTTAGTCCTTTTAGCTCGGGGTTTAGCTAGATTAAAGCGTAGCAAGCCTTTTAGTGTTTGTCGGTTTGCCGAAAACTTAATTACCACCCTCTCGGCCATGGCGTTCGAGTCGCCGCCGTCGAGAGCACATCCTTTGGGTTCCTGACGTTATTTGGAATCCAACCATGCCCTTGGTTTACGCCGGCGAGGTCCCCATCGCCGGCGGCAAACCGTTGAGCCCGCTCGGGATTTTGCCGTTTCAAGACTCCCTGCTGTCCTCTGGTTAGGACATCTTAAATGCCCATTGATTACCAATCATCAGTAGCAGTGAGTGTCTTAGCCGCCACCCTTTGTCGCTGTCCCGAGGTCCCGCGCTTTACACGGCACCTTGGACCTCCTCGAGCTCTTCGTAGCCGTCTCAAGACCTTCCCACGCTTAGATCCGACCTTTAGATCCTCCCGTGAAAACCCGTAAGTGTAAGACCTCCCCTCGCTTAATCTCGGCCGTTAAGACCACCTCGGTTAGATCTGCATCGTAGATGGGTTTCATGAAATTTCTAAGTCCCGTGACCTCCTAGTTCCACCTCGGCCTTTAAAGACCTCCCGGGATTAGCTCTAGCCGTTAGATCGGCTCTGTGTTAAATCTTTCGCTTGGACCTCCCTGGTTAGATCCTAGCCGTTTAAGACCTCTTGGAACTCCATCCGAGCCACTAGGACCATTCTTGCAAAAAGACCTCCTCGAGGTCATTTTTGTAAAACCACCTTCGGGACCTCCCGAGGTCCTCGTTGGAAAAAGACCTCCTCGTGGCCCTCTTTGCAAAAGAGCACCCCGGTCCTTGTTAGAAAACCCTCATGACCTCCCAATCTTGATCTTAGCCGTCGCGACCTCCCGCTTTAGATCCGAGCGTTAGATCTCTTTTGTAAAACCTTTAGCGCTCGGACCTCCTCGCGTTGTTCTCGGACCGCTCAAGACCTCCTAGGTCTAATCTCAACCGCCCGAGATCTCCTCCCGATAAAACGCTATCGCTTAGGACCTCCCGAGAAGATCTTGGTCATCCAAGACCTCCTCGTGTCAATCTCACCGATCAAGACCTCCTCCGGAAGATCTTGACCGCCTAGGACCTCCTCCTTTGGATCGATGAGCGTTAGGACCTCCTCCTCGGTCTAAACCGTTAGATTTAGATCTAACGGGTTAGACCTCCTTCGTGGATTTAAAGCCTTTGGACCCCTAGTGCTCGGGACCGCCAGATCTCGATCCGACGGTCACGACACTCTGTTAGGCGCCAGACCTCCTTGCGGCGTGCACGCACCGGTCGTGATCGTTGGATCAGATCTCAACGATCCGCACCTCCCGCAGGCGGGAGGAGGTCTTGTGCGCTGCGTGCGTCGAGGCTCGTGAGCCGCCGACCTTGATCTAACGCCCACGACCTCTCCTTGTCTTCCGGTGCGCTTGGACCTCCGAGAGCTCAAGTTTCCTAAGTCTTTTGCCGTTTCAAATTTCAAAAGTGCATAACTTTGTCATTTTAACTCCTTTTTGAATGATTCCAGTTGCTGTAGCTTTGTTATAGTATAAACTTTAATCTGAGAATGAAATTAGGCCCTGTGTTGTAGCAGAAAATGATTTTAATAGCATGATCTTGTTTAATGAAAAATGAGGTCTAGAAATTCATGAAAAATTTGTAAACCACATAACTTCCTCTCTGTAGTTGCAAAGTGGGCAAACTCAACCTGGTAAATTTGGCCTATAGACATGCTTTAAATTGATCTAGGCTTTGTCTTTATTCATGTTCCTGAGAAATGATATATGCTAGTTGTAGAACTTAGAAAAATCATAACTAAATCATCTTAACTCCAAATGACCTAAAATTTTATATGGGTTACCACTATACCAGTAGGTAGCTACCATAAAATTTCAGCTTCAAAATCTTTCTAGAAAATATTTTTGCTACAGTGCTAATTATGGCGAAAATGAGTTTTTAAGTAATATCTTTGCACCACAAATCCAAATTAGGTTTTTCCAGTTTCTATGTCTTGGTATATTTGTATTCTACCTTGTGTATAAATTTCGTTGTATTTGGATAATTTTTGTTTGCTCTTTTGTTTAAGTGTTGCTAGTCTTATTGGTTGTTCTTGGTTCTTTTGCCTTTCGCTAGGATTCGACATTTATGTAACCCCGAGAGCGACCCTCCGCAACAAATTGAGCAACAGCAAGCGTGCAAGCAGTTTGATCATGTTAATCCCAGTATTTTAAGTATTTATGTTGATTACAAATTCTATGTATGCATTGCTACTTTGTTTTAATAGTTGGCCTAGTAGATGCATTTCCATAGCAAATGATTATCCTCTACTACCATGAGCCTAGGTTACTTGCTGTGATTTAGAGTTCGTGGATGGGCTCTTGTCACTTAGTAGTTGCGAATTAATTGCTTAGCCATGCTTAGCTTCGGTAGAAATGGGCGGTTATCGACTTGTCGATAACCTTGATCACACAAAACTTATTATGATTTATGATTTCCACCTTGTGCCATGTCTACTTATGAAAACTAAAACTAAAAACAAAATGATTTAGACTTGGGCACAATGGTAAGATGGTGTGATTGTGGGGTGTGACTGGAATGGTGCCCGGGTCAACAAGGACCGAACATCTTGTTACACTAAACCAAGCATTTTAGCGTGCTAACCACATTAGAGGGTATGGGACCTCTCTTGACTTAGTACTTTGGCGTGTATTGGCTCCGAGTCGCAGGGAGTCGCAGGAGGGATGGTGTTGGGAGCATTGTAGTGTCCGAAAGGCTTCCCCCGTGATGGCTGGTTGTCTTTCGGCTTGCAATGTAAGCATATGGGTTTCTATCCATATGAGCGGCTCGTAGTTAATACACAAGATTGGAAATGTCTCGTAGGACTTAGCCGTGCCAGCATACCTTCGGAAGTGTGCTTTGTGGCTTAAAGGCGGTCTGAAGTGTGGGTACATTGGTACACCCCTGCAGGGTTAAAACTATTCGAATAGCCTCGTCCTAGGTTATGGACACGCTTGGCAAGGTCTTTCAAGAGTTAGACTACAACCTTTTAAATTAAAACTGATGGGTGGTACGAATCGTGATTCGTGCTATGTTGTGGTGACTATTGGGATAGTCACTTCCTGTGGTTACTTGTATGTATCTTTACTTCATCGTTACTTTGATAACAAAATAAATTTGCAAACTTGCTTTTAAAAGGTACTACATTATTGCAAATAAAGTTGGCTTCATGCAAAACGAGACATATGACCTCCACCTAAATAAGCTTGCATGTAGTTTATGAATAGGTCCGCTATTCCACACGTCGATCTTGCGGGTGCAAAGACAATCTTTGTACTCGGTTGCTATGCTTAATTGTTTTGTTGCAGAGGAGGAAGGTGAGCTCAAGGGCCTCACTTTTGTGAGTCTGTGTTGTGGTAGCTATGGGCGACTAGCTTGGTGCCCTGGTCGGTTGCCTTGTGGGTTATGTTGGCTAACCGGTCGACTTTTGTTCTAGCCATCTTATGGCGCTTTTGCTTCCGCTGTCATTCTTGTATATTGTTCTATTTGGCGGTCGGCTCTCTTTGTAATAACTTTACTTTATGTATGTCGTTGTTGAACTTAGTAATGTATGTGTATGGAATTGATGTGTATTTTGTGATGATGTACATATGCTGCAATTCAGGAAGCATATGTCCATCGAGGCTTAGAATGTTTAATTAGTAACGCTAGAACCAATTGGAGGTTAAGTGTTACTAGTTAAATATTCCGGGTCCTCACAAAGTTGGTATCAGAGCCATACTGACCGTAGAAACCCCTAGCTTGGTCGCCTTTAGGATGTTTTGAAAACTTACTTTCAAAAGGTTTGTAAAACTTAAGTAAGTTCTCTAAATTTGCTCCTTACCTATCTTAGCTTGCTCATCTCACCTTACCCTCACTTAAGTTTGAAAAAGTTGTTCCTCTCTTCCTTTCAAAAATTAGCCTCTATCGATTAACTTGGTTTTGGGAGAACCATGAGAGCTTGGAGAAAGAAATTTGGACAGCTAGCTAGTGGTGAGTAATTAAGGTAGGAAATGAGAGGTAAATACAACTAAAACTCGTGGGAATAAAAGGGTAAGAAGTGATATGAAATTAGCTAAATGCCTATACTCTATTAGGTGATTATACCTTGATTTTTAGACTGTTTTGAGCTGGAAGTTAATGCTGGAATTTTGGGCCTTCTTAAACGATTGCTCGTTCTTCCATACGGGTTGGTCGTTTGGAAAGTTGATTCGGTGACTTGTGGTCTCATGTTCTTTGTGGCTATTCTTTGGTTATTTTAACTAAGTTTGGATTGCGTGCTCTTGGGTCTTGAATCGTATCTAACTTGTCTTAGTAAATCGGGATGGTGGTGGGACACGAGCGCCGGAATCACCGGTAGTCCCGATGAGGAGCTTCCTCCTCCCGACCATGGCGGAAGTCCTCATGCGATCGAACGCAATCGTTCGGAGGACCGCAGGTGTTGGAGGTTATCGCCAGAACACCTCCACTCCCTCCGTGCCTCTGGATCCGAGGTGGGCACGGACGCGTGGGGGCTTGCGGAGTTCCTCCGCACGCAGCCTCCTACCTTCTCCCGGTCCGAGGATCCTTGGACGCAGACGATCGGCTGCGCCCGTTGAGCGGAAGCTCAACGTTGCTCGATGCCGTGAACAGAGCGGGCACTTTTCGCATCCCACCAGCTGGAGGGTGCGGCACTCTCATTGTAATATCCGAAAATGCTTTTGTCGCTTGTTGTGAGAGTGGTGGTGGTATTCATGAAAAGACCATTAGTATTTTGCTAAACCAGGTTTTTGAGGGGGAAACGAAATTTCCCGGCACTTGGGCCCGGCCAAGGCCCAATAGGGTGGCCGGCCAAGGGGGAGCCTTCCTCCCCAAACCCTAGCTGAAATTTCTCCTCCTCCTCTCCTCCTTGCAGCCGCCCTGCCCTCTCCTCTCCTCTCCTTCTTGCGTTTCCTCTCCTCCATGGCAGCACCTCTCCACCTCCCTTGCACCTCTCCTCTTCCCCATTGCTGCTGTCCAAGTGGAGGAAGAAGAGCCCCTTTGGTTGGCGGCCAAGTAGAGAAAAGAAGAGAGAAGGGAAGAGGGAAGAAAAGAAGAAGAGGGAGAGGAAGGGTCCGCAACCGGGAAATCATGATGATCTTCATCCTCGCTGCGTGCCTTCATCGTTTCGGCAAGGGTAACCGTGATTCTTTGTTTTGGGGTCGTTTTCTAGTTGTATGTTTTCGGTTTTCAGTTCGTCGGGTTTCTGCAGTAGCGAAGATCGTTGTTTTTGATTAGGTTATGGTCAGATTTGGGTCTGGGTGTCTCCTAGAAAGTTGTAGATATCGTAGTTACCTTTCATTGCCGACAAGAATCAAGTCGTTTGGACTTCGGTAGCCAAAGTTATGATTTTTCTAGTGTTAGTAGGTTTCTGGTGGGTGACTGATTGGACAGAGGCTGATTAACCTGACCTAAACGCATTGTTAGAGGAGTTTCCAGAGGGTCTCACCATAACGAAAACGAGGCTAATCCTCTTATCTTTCAGGAAAACTAAAGATCACTAAATTCGGACGAACGTAGAGAAAGTTATGATAGTTTCTTTGTCGCTGTTCAGAAACCCGACGTGAAATGTTTGCTCTGATTAAATGGATTGGTAGGGTTAGAAGATGACCGAATCAGAGGGTCACCCCAACTAGGTTTATTTAGGCAATTCATTTACCTTTCCAGAAAGTCCAAGATCATCCTATTTGGACTCCTGAGCAGAAAGTTATGAATTTTGAATTCTGCTGTCTGCAGTGAGCGATCGCTAGAAAATTAGAAAAGTTAGAAATGATAAGAAGTAAGCGATTTCGATTGTGATGTTATGTATGATTTTGGTCCAGTATGCTAGTCTTAGTTTGGGGTTATATTCTTGTCCAGGTGGCAGCGAGATCCCAAGGAAACACCCACTTCAAGGTCCGCTGCTGCACGGTTGAGGCAAGTATTCGGTTAAATGAAATTTTGTTGTATGTCATGATTGAGTTGTGAATTGTTATTGTTGTCATGTGGAAGTAATGTTGAGATGTCCCTAGAGATGATGATGATTGCATATTATGACTGCGGTTATTTCATAATGCTACTGTTTACATGATTAAAGTTTATGTTGAATTCTATTGAATGAGAAGGTATAGATGTTATATTCATGCATATTTTGAGCATATTGAAACTTGGTCATGAGGTGACCAAGTGATTGAGTTGAGGTCCCCGTCGTGCAATGACAGCTTGAGGTCCCCACATTTTTGAAGTGTGGGCAATATGTACAGAGGTCCCGACATTTTGATGACGGCAAAGGTCCCTATACAAGTTGATGTATAGGCTCTTGGTCCCTGTGCCAGAGGGCACAGGCATGGGTATCCATTGACGGATGAATACCCCGCATTACCGGTAAAATGCGTAAAGAGATAAAGAACAAATAGTGCATAGCATTGTCGTTGCATTTTCTTTGTTATTTGTAATGCCATGAATGATGTTGACCAAAGTTGTTTATACTGTGTTGTCTTTATGATCATGTAACCTTGTTGATACTTGTTTGAGTCCTTTGGCTCACCCTTGCTTTGTTTTGATTTAGGTACTGTAAAGACGACATGCATGGGCGGAGTAGATGATTGGAAAGCACGCACTACCTCACAAGATTAATACAATTGTTACTTTAGCTTCACATAAGAATAAATAGATTTCTGAGAGACACCCATGGTGGTTTTATAATTCTGATTGATGGATTAAACATGGTTGTGTGAATGGTGTTATTTGATTACATTCATATGATTATCTCTTATGCATGGATGAATTGGATTATGAAATTATTGATAAATGTTATGTTTACTTGTTAGAAACCTTCTTTTATTGACTATACAAAGGAGACTCACGAAAATTTGTAAACTCGTTCTAGTTGTAATTAGTTTTGGTAGCATTCCGTGCTCGCTCGAGTTGGGGTGTTACGCTTGGTATCGAGCGGCTTTAGGTCCGTAGAACAAGTTAACAACTTAAGTAACTTAATTTGTTAAAATTTGCTAATGGCTAATCAACTTAAAAAAAAAAAAATTTGACACACCGATGCACGTGAGGTGGGTTGGGTTTTTCCATTGCATATACGCTCGTTATGTTGTATTGTTGATCCTCGTTATGATATGAACTTATATCTATAATATTAAGACTATTGTTATTATGTGCGGATAACCCATGTTGAGAGATTGGGTTCGTGGTCGTGACTCGGGCTTTACCAAAGCACAGACCGATTGTAGTAAGATAAAAGTGAATATCTTTGGGAGGTTGTGTTTTTTCCTAATTTTGATTTGGTCTACGTTGGATCAAGAGTACTTGATGAGTTTCTTTTGGATTAGTAGATCCCTCCGGTTGATGCGTTTTCATTGATTTAATTTGATCCTTTAAAGCAAGCCTTGTTTTTCCAATGTTGAGCTTCTTGCGGTTGATGAACCTTATTTGGTTAGTGGTTAGAGTGCAGTTGATGGGTTTCAATTGGTTTATAGTTGTTTTATAGGGCAAATATTGTTCTTTCTAACGCTTGAGCTAGTCTTGCTATTTGTGAATGTTGTTATTGGCAATATTGTTCCTTGTCATGAGAGTTCTACTTTATTGTTGGCAAACTTGACTCGCTTATTCGCTTGGTGTTTTTGATAATGGAAAGTATCATTTACAAATTTCATCAAGCACGTTTCGACTTTACGCACTTCTTTTGGAGTGGTTGGAATATTGAAATTTGGTGCATCATCTTTGAGGAAGAAAGTATCAAAACAAATGTTGAAATGTTTTGTTGTGTTATGCGAGAGATTTTAAGCATAAGGATAAATGGATAATGTATGAGTTATCAAATTGGATCTGTAGTTTGGTGCGTAATCGATTTAACCAAAAATCTTTGGAAGTGAAGTTGATAGATTTGACTTGTCATGGAGTAGTTATCTGATGAACTTGTTAAAGGGTACGACCATCCATATTAGGAATCCAAGACTTATTAAGAGGTGTGCTATATTGATGTTTTGGTCTAATCATTAAGAAGGTGGAACTCGATAGATTTATTGGATAAATTCGAGTAAAGTATCTCAATGGATTTGGCTACCCATTAGCTATGAGTATGATAAGGATGTAATGGAACGATGATTTATAGGATATTAATCCAATTATTTTCATAAGTCGACTCATTGGATGATTATACTTAATTGCTAGATCAAACATGTATATCGGATTAGAAGGACGCTGAGGTAGTACCCTAGGAAAACCGGTGATTAAAGGAGATGATGTTATTAAATCCTTGATTAAACTCTAATCATAAGGTGGAATGTGGAGTCTAAGTTGATAAATGGATATGTGACTATGATGGTAAATGGCATTAGGACCCCATGTGCATATGTGATGGATACAATTGTTACTTGTTAAGGATAGTTAGAACGGACGTGATTAACACCAGTGGTTGAGTGGATGATTGAATAAGTGGCTTCGGTTAGTGTGCCTAGCGAAATTAATTAGTTGATAATATGTTTTAGTTAAAAGACTTCAACCTTTTGGCTTGTGTTTCTTTTGGAGAGGTCTATGATGGGATAAGTGGTTATGATGAGACTCGCTAAGAGTGTATTGGTTATGGTTAGTGTGATGGTTAGTAAGGGATTATGATGATAACATTGAATGTTTTGTATAAAGGAATTTGATCGCACGCCCAATAACGATTAAATGAATATGTTTCTAGTCTGCGTTTGTGATCTTTCAGACCGCACTTTGATGTGGTATCTGATTTTGCTAAGAGCAAAGCGACGTGTGGAGAAGTTTTACTAATTCCTAACTGGTTTATGTGTTGTCGGAGTTGGCGTGGTGATGCCAGTAACTATGGAAAGTCGATTCCTTGTTAAAAGTAAGAGTGAAGTAGAAGTATTGGAGGTTTTTGTAACTTGCGGTTTATCGATATTTACCTAAACTTTCTGTTTACCCAACAAAGTTTTCCAATTCCAAAAGCAGTGTTTTATTCTCATTTGAGGTTTGATACTGCTTGTGGGACGGTGCTCCCATCTATAATTCTATCTTTATTTCCGAGGTCATTGCTATTTGATTAATTCTCCGGTTCTGTAACTACCGTAAGTGGTAACGTTTTGATGTATTAGTATGTGTCTTTTTTTGCCTCTTCGTCTAAGGAAGGGTTAACCAAATTGAGTCGTGTTGCAAAGTCCCTTCGGTTGTGATTTGGCAACTAGTTAGTTGCGGTCTAGTTTTTTAATTTTGGTGAACATTTAGGTGTCGGGTTGTTGGACGTGCAATGTGTAACAGATCGATTTATTAGAATAGCCCTTGGAGAGGAATTGATGTAAATAGAATGTTGTCTTTTGAGTTGTCGACACGATATCACGACTAGTAGAACCTATAATATGTGTAGAAGTGGCTCAAGGTCATGGGATCATTTTGATAGAACAATAGAATTAGAAATGTCCGAAGTCGTGATCAATTTAGTTGAGTATCGCAATTGAGTACTTGTTAAGATTGTGTAGAGAAAATCTTAATGATGTAGTTTCATGACAATAGTAGTGTGGAGAAAATTTAGTCGGTGCGTGAATTAATGGGATAGTAGGAATTATTGAGTTATCATAAGTATGACTCGCCATGATGAGTAACCCCATAGGAGTTCGATTATCTCAAGGATGACTTGGTCAAGAATATTTTATTTATAGACGTTAATGATTGAGTATGTGTGAATCTTGGTCAATTAGTTGGTGTATTGCTAAGAGGATTGGATTGGGTGGATTAGAGAAGGTCTAAGATTGGTGAAATAAATCGCCTTGAGGCGATTACGTGATTAGTGAAGAATGTTGATATTAAAGATTGAGGTTATTGGCGAGTTGTGTGTGAAATTTTGGTAAACAAATGTGAGGATTTCCTATCAACTAAACCAGAAATTCATGGTATGAGATTTAGAGGTTAAATTTCGGCTTTGTAGGTTATGATAGGACCTTGGAGACCCAATGTTATGTGTAGAGGTGGATGAACAAAAGCGAATTTTGGAGTAATGTGTTGATCTTTGATAGAGTACTTTGGGTAAAATAAATGAGCATGAGTGTGGTGAATTTCAAGTTGTTTATCCCTAAAAGGTTGAGGTGATGTGATTGTGTGTGCGATCTATTTTGAGATATTTTGGAAGTCATCTGTCAAATTAATCCCGTCGGTAGAGGAGTTGTTGAGAGAAAGTTTTGGAAGAGTCGATGGAGCCTCTATTCAAAGGTGTGGAAGATGTATTTTGGCTTGAGCATAGCGTCACGATTGCCAAGTTAAGAGAGATGAGTTAGTGTGTTATGCGATGAATTGAAAGCCCAAAGTTGAGGTAAATTTTAGTCCTAGAAGAGAAACTGATAAATTGATGCTTCCTCAAGAAGTGAATCATTTTCCTGATTCTTGTTTCAGTTTTGTACTGTTGACCAATGTCTTTCGCAAGTTGAGTTTGACTTAATGTTGGCATGTGTGGTTCTTATCGGTTCAGGAAGAATAAGGGAAAATTTTTGATTTGGGCATTTAAGTGATTTCTCCTTTGGATTTTGTGACGTTTATTCGCAAACTGCCACTTGATAGATGTAATGGTTTTCGTGATGAAATTTCTGTTTCGGGATTTGACTCTGTAGTACTGAAATGGTAACGCATAGATGCGTTGTGAATCTTTCATTTTCGTGGGTTTTGTCGGTAAAAGAGTTTGCTTAAAGAGAGTTCTGTTGTGTGTCTCTCGTTAAAGAGGGTGATCTGGTTCGTGAAGAGTTCAATTGAGAGGTGGAATAAGAGTTCCGTGATCTATGCGCTTGTGGCGTGGTCCGTACCATTGGGGAGGTTAGCCCAAGGTACGTTGGGTTGTTTTCGCTAGTTGGCGATCGCTAGGACCGCCTTGGGTCCATACATGGAGTACGCGACGCTTGGGTTGTTCCGTGCCGAGTGAGTGTTTGAGTCATTCAAAGTTTGAGTTTTTATTAAAGACGTTGACCATCGAATAGGATCTTACCCTCGAGTCTCTTTCGTCGAGTGTACCTGGAATTGTGGGGTTGAGTATTCGAACAGACGTTGTTTCGCGTCATTGGTTGTGGTCCTCAGTCCGAGAGATAGGCCACTTGGGAGTTGGAGACTCGCGTGAGCGAGCTTTAACAAGAGTTGCTCACATTGGTATCTGTTGTTAATTTCGATGCAGCTTTTTTTCAGATAGATCGCGCTTAGAATTCGGGGTCGAATTCTGTTTAAGGGGGGTAGAATGTAATATCCAGAAAATGCTTTTGTCAGTTGTTGTGGAGAGTGGTGGTGGTATTCATGAAAAAGACCATTAGTATTTTGCTAAACCAGGTTTTTGAGGGGGGAAAACGAAATTTCCCGGCAACTTGGGCCTGGGCCAAGGCCCAATAGGGTGGCCGGCCAAGGGGTGAGCCTTCCCTTCCCCAAACCCTAGCTGAAATTTCTCCTCCCCTCCTCTCCTCCTTGCAGCCGCCCTTGCCCTCTCCTCTCCTCTCCTTCTTGCGCTTCCTCTCCTCCATGGCAGCACCTCTCCACCTCCTTGCACCTCTCCTCTTCCCCATTGCTGCTGTCCAAGTGGAGGAAGAAGAGCCCTTTGGTTGGCCGCCAAGTAGAGAAAAGAAGAGAGAAGGGAAGAGGGAAGAAAAGAAGAAGAGGGAGAGGAAGGGTCCGCAACCGGGAAATCATGATGATCTTCATCCTCGCTGCGTGCCTTCATCGTTTCGGCAAGGGTAACCCGTGATTCTTTGTTTTGGGGTCGTTTTCTAGTTGTATGTTTTCGGTTTTCAGTTCGTCGGGTTTCTGCAGTAGCGAAGATCGTTGTTTTTGATTAGGTTATGGTCAGATTTGGGTCTGGGTGTCTCCTAGAAAGTTGTAGATATCGTAGTTACCTTTCATTGCCGACAAGAATCAAGTCGTTTGGACTTCGGTAGCCAAAGTTATGATTTTTCTAGTGTTAGTAGGTTTCTGGTGGGTGACTGATTGGACAGAGGCTGATTAACCTGACCTAAACGCATTGTTAGAGGAGTTTCCAGAGGGTCTCACCATAACGAAAACGAGGCTAATCCTCTTATCTTTCAGGAAAACTAAAGATCACTAAATTCGGACGAACGTAGAGAAAGTTATGATAGTTTCTTTGTCGCTGTTCAGAAACCCGACGTGAAATGTTTGCTCTGATTAAATGGATTGGTAGGGTTAGAAGATGACCGAATCAGAGGGTCACCCCAACTAGGTTTATTTAGGCAATTCATTTACCTTTCCAGAAAGTCCAAGATCATCCTATTTGGACTCCTGAGCAGAAAGTTATGAATTTTTGAATTCTGCTGTCTGCAGTGAGCGATCGCTAGAAAATTAGAAAAGTTAGAAATGATAAGAAGTAAGCGATTTCGATTGTGATGTTATGTATGATTTTGGTCCAGTATGCTAGTCTTAGTTTGGGGTTATATTCTTGTCCAGGTGGCAGCGAGATCCCAAGGAAACACCCACTTCAAGGTCCGCTGCTGCACGATTGAGGCAAGTATTCGGGTTAAATGAAATTTCTGTTGTATGTCATGATTGAGTTGTGAATTGTTATTGTTGTCATGTGGAAGTAATGTTGAGATGTCCCTAGAGATGATGATGATTGCATATTATGACTGCGGTTATTTCATAATGCTACATTTACATGATTAAAGTTTATGTTGAATTCTATTGAATGAGAAGGTATAGATGTTATATTCATGCATATTTTGAGCATATTGAAACTTGGTCATGAGGTGACCAAGTGATTGAGTTGAGGTCCTGTCCAGCAATGACAGCTTGAGGTCCCCACATTTTTGAAGTGTGGGCAATATGTACTGAGGTCCCCGACATTTTGATGACGGGCAAAGGTCCCTATACAAGTTGATGTATAGGTTTGGTCCCTGTGCTGAGGGCACGTGCATGGGTATCCATTGACGGATGAATACCCCGCATTACCGGTAAAATGCGTAAAGAGATAAAGAACAAATAGTGCATAGCATTGTTGTTGCATTTTCTTTGTTATTTGTAATGCCATGAATGATGTTGACCAAAGTTGTTTATACTGTGTTGTCTTTATGATCATGTAACCTTGTTGATACTTGCTGAGTCCTTTGGCTCACCCTTGCTTTGTTTTGATTTAGGTACTTCTGGTAAAGACGACATGCATGGGCGGGAGTAGATGATTGGAAAGCACGCACTACCTCACAAGATTAATACAATTGTTACTTTAGCTTCACATAAGAATAAATAGATTTCTGAGAGACACCCATGGTGGTTTTATAATTCTGATTGATGGATTAAACATGGTTGTGTGAATGGTGTTATTTGATTACATTCATATGATTATCTCTTATGCATGGATGAATTGGATTATGAAATTATTGATAAATGTTATGTTTACTTGTTAGAAACCTTCTTTTATTGACTATACAAAGGAGACTCTGTCGAAAATTTGTAAACTCGTTCTAGTTGTAATTAGTTTTGGTAGCATTCCAGGCTCGTTCTGAGTTGGGGTGTTACACTCATGGTGGGAGAATTTCCTCGCCATGCAGCCCGCGGGACACGTGGTCTCGTGGGAGGAGTTCCGGTCAGCTTTCCGTCGGGCCCATGTCCCTGCTGGCCTGATGAAGCTGAAGAAGAAGGAGTTCCTTGCGCTCAAACAGGGGCGCAAATCTGTCACTGAGTACCTCCATGAGTTCAACCATTTGGCGAGGTACGCTCCTGCTGAGGTGGCCACTGATGAGGCCAAGCAGGAGAAGTTCATGGAGGGTTTGTCTAAGGAGCTTCAGGACAAGCTCTCTATTGTGGACTTCCCTGACTTCCAGACCTTGGTGGACAAGGCCATCATCGCCGAGCACAAGCGCAGAGCGCCGGCGAGTCCCGCAAGCGCAAGTGGGAGGCTCGCCGTCCGCACAGGCCGGCCTCGTTCGTCCCCGAGTTGGGCCTGCACCGGTGGCCCGTTCCTTGGCTTCACCACCGCCGAGGCCTTCAGCACCAGCTCCACGCCCTCCGCAGGTCGTGACTCGACCACGTGCGCCGCGACCAGCAGCAGGTGTTCCCGCAACCCCGCGCCGACGCCACCTGCTTTCATCGCCACAACAAGGGCCACTACGCGAGTAGTTGTCCTAAGAAGATCGAGCGCCCTCGCCCTAATGGAGGACGCGGGCAAGGGAGTGGTCACCCACCGACCGTAAGACCCGGCTTGGGAGCGGCCGAGTCAACCACATCTCTACCGAGGAGGCACAGAGGCGCCCGACGTGGTGTTGGGTACGCTCCTTGTTAATTTGCGCCTGCTACGCTTTATTTGACTCGGGGCTTCGATTCTTTTATTTCGAGGTCTTTGTCGTCGATTGTGGACTTCACCGTGTTCCTTTGGGGATTCCATCGCCGATTCGCTCTCCGGTTCGGAAATGAGAGCCGACCAAGTATGCCGGGATGTTCCTATCCACATCGAAGGAGTGGGATTCTTGGCGATCTTATCCTACTCGACTGCCGCGCTTGGATGTGATTCTTGGCATGGATTGGTTGTCCCAACACTTGGGGCAAATCGATTGTGCAGAAGATTGTCTACCTCACCACCCGTCAGTGAACAGGTTGGGTTTCGCCGCGATTGCAGAGCCCCATCTTTATGCCCTTGAAGCAAAGCCGCATTGGAGATCCGTGATGTTCCCACAGATGCGGGTTCGTGGATGTCTTTCCGAAGATTTGCCGGGATGCCTCTGCTCGAGATCCGAGTTTGTGATCGAGTTGCTGCCTGCATCGCCCTATTTCTAAGAGGCCGACGCATGCCTCCTAATGAGTTGGAGGAGTCAAGAAGCAATCGGGTGAGCTGCAAGAGAAGGGTTTTATCCGTCCTAGCTCATCTCCTTGGGTTGTCCAGTCATCTTTGTGAAGAAGAAGGACAAGACCTTGCGCATGTGTGTTGATTACCGTCCGCTTAATGAGGTGACGGTAAAGAACAAGTATCCTTTGCCCCGGATTGATGATCTCTTCGATCAGTTGACCGGAGCACGAGTCTTCTCCAAAATTGACTTGAGATTGGGCTATCATCAAGTCGATCGTATCGAGGATATTCCTAAGACCGCTTTGCTACTCGTTATGGTCTTTACGAGTACACCGTCATGTCTTTTGGTTTGACTAATGCTCCTGCTTTATTCATGAACCTAATGAACTCAATATTCATGGAGTATTTGGATAGGTTTGTGGTGGTGTTCATCGATGATATCCTTATCTACTCCAAGAGTGAAGAAGAGCATGTCGATCATCTTCACTCGTGTTGGGCAGCTGCGTGAGCACCAGTGTATGCCAAATTCAAAGAAGTGCGAGTTCGTTGAAGGAAGTGGCATTCTTGGGCCATGTTCTTTCAACAGAGGTGTGGTCGTGGATCCTAGCAAGGTCGGTGATGTGCTATCTTGGGGTCACCAAGTCGGTCACCGATGTGCGGAGTTTTCTTGGTTTGGTGGCTACTATCGCCGCTTTATCGAGAATTTCTCCAAGATTGCAAAGCCTATGACCGAACCGCCAAGAAAGACAAGAAATTTGAGTGGTCCGCTGCTTGTGATGTGAGTTTTCAGAACTCAAGAAGCGGTTGACCTCACCCAGTGCTTGTTCTCCCGATATTCACAAGAGTTTTGATATCTATTGTGATGCTTCTCGTCGTGGTCTTGGTTGTGTTCTTATGCAGGAGGGCAAGGTTGTGGCCTATGCATCGCGGCGATTGAGGCCTCATGAACTCAACTATCCTACTCATGACTTGGAGTTAGCTCGTGGTCCATGCACTCAAGATTTGGCGGCATTACCCGATTGGTAACCGTTGTGAGGTGTATTCCACCACAAGAGTTTGAAGTACTTGTTCACCCAACAGATCTGAACCTCGGGCAAAGAAGATGGTTGGAATTGATCAAGGATTACGACATGGGTATTCGCACCATCCGGCAAGGCCAATGTCGTTGCGGATGCACTCAGTCGGAAAGTGTATTGCAACATGTTGATGCTCCAAGAGCAGCAGCCCACCCTCATTTCAGAATTCCAGCGCCTCAATTTGGGTTTGATCGAGCATGGTTCTCTTGCTACATTGGTTGTGCAACCAACCTTGGTGGACCAAATCAAAGCGGCACAGCAGACAGATGCCGGTGTGAGTCAAATCAAGCAGAACATCAAGGATGGGATAGCCAAGTGCTTTTCAGAGGATGAACATGGCGTTGTGTGGTTTGGGCAGCGTCTTGTGGTTCCTAAGGTCATGGAATTGCGGGATTTGATTCTCCGCGAAGCCCATGATTCTCCTTTGTCTATTCACCCCGGGGCTACCAAGATGTATCAGGATCTTCGTCAGAGATTCTGGTGGACCCGAATGAAGCGCGAGATTGCCAGGTTCGTTGCCGAGTGCGACGTGTGCTGTCGTGTGAAGGCCGAGCATCGCCCAGCAGTCTTCTTCACCTTTGCCGCGCGAGTGGAAGTGGATTCCGCTGGCATGGACTTCATCACCGGATTGCCCCGCTCGTCCAAAGGGAATGATGCTATTTGGGTCGTGATCGACGGTGTTGACTAAAGTGGCACATTTCCTTCCCGTCAAGACTCGCCGTGTGGGGCCTTTGGCCGAACTTTATGTCTCGAGGATTGTGAGTCTTCACGGCAACCAAGACGATTATTTCGATCGTGGTGCGCTTTTCACCTCGCGGTTTTGGCATAGTTTGCAAGAGGCTATGGGGACCCGCTTCATTTCAAGATGACCTTTCATCCTCGGGATCGATGGCTGACGGAGCGAGTCAACCAAGTGTTGGAAGATATGCTCCGTGCTTGTGTTCTTTCCTATGGGAAGAAGTGGGAGAAATGCCTACCATTTGCTGAGTTCTCCTACAACAACAGCTTTCAGGCCAGTCTTGGCATGGCACCATTTGAGGCTTTGTATGGGAGAAGGTGCAGAACCCCGTTGAACTGGTCAGAGACTGGTGAGCGGCAGTTTTTCGGCCCAGATTCGATCAATGAGGCCGAAAGCCAGGTCCAGTTGATTCGCGAGCATCTGCGCACGGCCCAGTCCAGACAAAAGAGCTATGCAGATCGTCGTCGCCGTGAGTTGAGCTTTGAGCCCAATGACTTTGTGTATCTCAAAGTCTCACCCTTGAAGGGCCATCAGCGTTTTGGCATCAAGGGCAAGTTGGCTCCTCGATATGTTGGGCCCACCGTATCATCGAGAGAGTTGGAGCGCTTGCATACCGATTGAGCTACCAATGCACTTGAGGGTGTGCATGATGTGTTCCATGTGTCCCACCAAGAAGTGCCTCCGTGTCCCGACCGAGAAGCTCCGCTGGAGGTTCTCGATGTGCGCAGAGAATTTGACCTACCGCGAGCATCCTGCTCGCATTCTTGAGGAATCGAGCGGAGAACAAGGGACCGTGTCATCAAGTTCCTTAAGGTTCAGTGGTCGAACCATTCTGAAGATGAGGCAACTTGGGAGCGAGAAGATCGCCTTCGTGCAGATTTTCCTTCTTTCTTCTCCGAGTAAACGGAATCTCGGCCGAGATTCTTGTAAGGGGAGAGTTGTAACATCCCAATTTTAGGCTTGTGTTTCAAATGTAAGAAAATGGGGAAATTAAAACTTTTCTTACATCCTGTACTTCCTATTGTACCAAGCAAGTATTGTACAAGAAGCTATGGAAATACGAAGTCACAAGTCTTTTGATCCAACTCTTGAACTCTCAAAAACAATCTTGTCAAACCTTGGACCAGTGCCTTGTTGAATTTTTGGAGGAAAATCCACAGCCCCAAAGCCTCTGAAAATTTTATGCTAGGTCCTCGTTTGAGCTAGCAAGCTCCTGTAAAAATTTCATAATTTTTGGAGTCGGTTTGCTGCCTCAAACAATCCTCCAAGGAGCAGCTCCTTCCAAAACCAGAAAAACTAAATCTGGTTGAGTCAGACTCGGGCTCGGACCCGAGCCCAACTCAACCGACTTGGTTGGACCATGTCGCCAGCGCCGCACCCGAGCTCGATCTCGTGCGCGCCCGTTCTAGCCGTTGGATTTCCATCCACCGCTCACGACCTCCCACCGACCGAGGACCTCTTGAGCACCTCGGCGCCTCGGGGTGGTCCGAGCCACCGATCTCCATCCAGCGGTCACGACCTCCCGTGACCTCCTCGCCGCGCAAGACCTCCCCACCTCGGCGATTCTTGGACGTCCAGGACCTCCCCGAGCACATCTGGGACGTCCAGGACCTCTCCCTCGGCTCTGTTTCTCTTCCTCACGAACTCCTGGAGGTCTGGTCATCATGGCTTTCCCGCACCCATGCGTGTGTCAGAGACAGAGCAGTTGGGAGCAGTGGCCTGTCACTTTTTGGTCCTTCCCAACGTCTCTTTTCGCCATGCATTAAATGTGTCAGAGCCCACCCTAGAAGTCTTTCCCTACCTACCTGCTCTTGTCAAATCTAGCAAGTCATGGCAGGGGCATGGACTTTGCTCACAGTGGGCTTTTGCCCTAGCCTTGTCCAAGCGCCCGGCTATGTATAGCCAGTGGTTCCTTCCTCCTGTTCTTTCCCATCACTTGGTGTGTTTAGACTCTCTCGGTCGTGAGTGTGAGCCCAAACTCAAGCACCAAGAACACCACCACCTCCCCGCCTCCATTGTCACTTTTGGAGCTCTCCTGAAGACCTCCAGGGCTCCAGTGGTTCCTCATTACCTTTTGCTGTCACTTTGCTCTCTTGGTCACTCGAGTCCCCTAACTTGTGTTGTTTAACCTCTACAGAGGTGGACGATTCGGGGAACTTGCTTTCGGAGTTCTCACTGGTCGCCTTCCCAACTCCGGCAAGCACCACCGTCACCACGAGCACCCCTTCGGCGCCGACCTCTCCTCCGAGTTCCTCTGGACCTCACCTTGGCCCCGTGAGTCCTCGTTAGTCCTTTTTAGCTCGGGTTTAGCTAGATTAAAGCGTAGCAAGCCTTTTAGTGTTTGTCGGTTTTGCCGAAAACTTAATTACCACCCTCTCCGGCTCGCCGGCGTTCTGAGTCGTCGCCGCCGTTGAGAGCACATCCTTTGGGTTCCTGACGTTATTTGGAATCCAACCATGCCCTTGGTTTACGCCGGCGAGGTCCCCATCGCCGGCGGCAAACCGTTGAGCCCGCTCGGGATTTTGCCGGTTCAAGACTCCCATTTTCGTCCTCTGGTTAGGACATCTTAAATGTCCATTGATTACCAATCATCAGTAGCAGTGAGTGTCTTAGCCGCCACCCTTTGTCATTGTCCGAGGTCCCGCGCTTTACACAAAGACCTTGGACCTCCTCGAGCTCTTCGTAGCCGCCTAAGACCTTCCCACGCTTAGATCTCGACCTTTAGATCCTCCCGTGAAAACCCGTAAGTGTAAGACCTCCCCTCGCTTAATCTCGGCCGTTAAGACCACCTCGGTTAGATCTGCAGTAGATGGGTTTCATGAAATTTCTAAGTCCCAGGACCTCCCTAGTTCCACCTCGGCCTTTAAAGACCTCCTGGGATTAGCTCTTAGCCGTTAGATCTGGCTCTGTGTTAAATCTTTCGCGCTTGGACCTCCCCTGGTTAGATCCTAGCCGTTTAAGACCTCTTGGAACTCCATCTGAGCCACTAGGACCATTCTTGCGCAAAAAGACCTCCTCGAGGTCATTTTTGTAAAAACCACCTTCGGGACCTCCCCGAGGTCCTCGTTGGAAAAGACCTCCTCGTGGCCCTCTTTGCAAAAAGAGCACCCCCGGTCCTTGTTAGAAAACCCTCATGACCTCCCCAATCTTGATCTTAGCCGTTCGCGACCTCCCCGGCTTTAGATCTGAGCGTTAGATCTCTTTTTGTAAAACCTTTAGCGCTCAGACCTCCCTCCGCGTTGTTCTGGACCGTTCAAGACCTCCCTAGGTCTAATCTGAACCGTCCAGATCTCCTCCCGATAAAACGCTATCGCTTAGGACCTCCCCGAGAAGATCTTGGTCATCCAAGACCTCCTCGTGTCAATCGTACCATCAAGACCTCCTCCGAAGATCTTGACCGCCTAGGACCTCCTCCTTTGGATCGCAGCGTTAGGACCTCCTCCCTCGGTCTAAACCGTTAGATTTAGATCTAACGGGTTAGACCTCCTTCGTGGATTTAAAGCCTTTGGACCTCCCCTAGTGCTCGGGACCGCAGATCTCGTCCGACGGCCACGACCTCTGATAAGCGCGAGACCTCCTTGCGTGCGGCTGTGCACGCACCGGTCGTGATCGTTGGATCAGATCTCAACGATCCGCACCTCCCGAAGGGGGAGGAGGTCTTGTGCGCGCTGCAGGCCGAGGCTCGAGCCGTCGACCTTGATCTAACGCCCACGACCTCTCCTTGTCTTCGATTCGTTTGGACCTCCGAGAGCTCAAGTTTCCTAAGTCTTTTGTTGTTTCAAATTTCAAAAGTGCATAACTTTGTCATTTTAACTCCTTTTGAATGATTCCAGTTGCTGTAGCTTTGTTATAGTATAAACTTTAATCTGAGAATGAAATTAGGCCCTGTGTTGTAGCAGAAAATGATTTTAATAGCATGATCTTGTTTAATGAAAAATGAGGTCTAGAAATTCATGAAAAATTTGTAAACCACATAACTTCCTCTCTGTAGTTGCAAAGTGGGCAAACTCAACCTAGTAAATTTGGCCTATAGACATGCTTTAAATTGATCTAGGCTTTGTCTTTATTCATGTTCCTGAGAAATGATATATGCTAGTTGTAGAACTTAGAAAAATCATAACTAAATCATCTTAACTCCAAATGACCTAAAATTTTATATGGGTTACCACTATACCAGTAGGTAGCTACCATAAAAATTTCAGCTTCAAAATCTTTCTAGAAAATATTTTTGCTACAGTGCTAATTATGGCCAAAAATGAGTTTTTAAGTAATATCTTTTGCACCACAAATCCAAATTAGGTTTTTCCAGTTTCTATGTCTTGGTATATTTGTATTCTACCTTGTGTATAAATTTCGTTGTATTTGGATAATTTTTGCTTGCTCTTTTGTTTAAGTGTTGCTAGTCTTATTGGTTGTTCTTGGTTCTTTTTGCCTTTTCGCTAGGATTCGACATTTGCGGTAACCCGAGAGCGACCCTCCGCAACAAATTGAGCAACAGACAAGCGTGCAAGCAGTTTGATCATGTTAATCCCAGTATTTTAAGTATTTATGTTGATTACAAATTCTATGTATGCATTGCTACTTTGTTTTAATAGTTGGCCTAGTAGATGCATTTCCTTAGCAAATGATTATCCTCTACTA
Organism: Ampelocalamus luodianensis; assembly: GCA_036346255.1. NCBI lineage: Eukaryota > Viridiplantae > Streptophyta > Magnoliopsida > Poales > Poaceae > Ampelocalamus > Ampelocalamus luodianensis. The sequence goes on along the minus strand of CM070620.1, from coordinate 71,515,439 downwards.
CCATGAGCCTAGGTTACTTGCTGTGATTTAGAGTTCGTGGATGGGCTCTTGTCACTTAGTAGTTGCGAATTAATTGCTTAGCCATGCTTAGCTTCGGTAGAAATGGCGGTTATCGACTTGTCGATAACCTTGATCACACAAAACTTATTATGATTTATGATTTCCACCTTGTGCCATGTCTACTTATGAAAACTAAAACTAAAAACAAAATGATTTAGACTTGGGCACAATGGTAAGATGGTGTGATTGTGGGGTGTGATCGAATGGTGCCGGGTCAACAAGGACCGAACATCTTGTTACACTAAACCAAGCATTTTAGCGTGCTAACCACATTAGAGGGTATGGGACCTCTCTTGACTTAGTACTTTGGCGTGTATTGGCTCCAGTCGCAGGAGTCGCAGGAGGGATGGTGCTTTGGGAGCATTGTAGTGTCCGAAAGGCTTCCGTGATGGTGGTTGTCTTTCGGCTTGCAATGTAAGCATATGGGTTTCTATCCATATGAGCGGCTCGTAGTTAATACACAAGATTGGAAATGTCTCGTAGGACTTAGCCGTACAAAGATACCTTCTAAGTGTGCTTTGTGGCTTAAAGGTCAAGTGTGGGTACATTGGTACACCCGCAGGTTAAAACTATTCGAATAGCCTCGCCCTAGGTTATGGACACGCTTGGCAAGGTCTTTCAAGAGTTAGACTACAACCTTTAAATTAAAACTCGATGGGTGGTGCGAATCGAGGATTCGTGCTATGTTGTGGTGACTATTGGGATAGTCACTTCCAGGTGGTTACTTGTATGTATCTTTACTTACTGTTACTTTGATAACAAAATAAATTTGCAAACTTGCTTTTAAAAGGTACTACATTATTGCAAATAAAGTTGGCTTCATGCAAAACGAGACATATGACCTCCACCTAAATAAGCTTGCATGTAGTTTATGAATAGGTCTGCTACTGTAATACTCCGGAAGTGTGAGAAGTTAAAAATCGGGTTAAATCAATTTAATCGGTAGCGCTTAATTTTATTCGGGGGCTTGTTTCTTCGTCAAATCTTGTTTAGAGAAGGGGGATTACTGGTTTTCTTGGCTTTTGGGCTTGGGTGTGGCTGTGGGCTGGCTGGTCCACCTCTTGAGGGGGAGGCATCATGGGCCTAAAGCCCATGCGCCCACACCCCTAACCCTAGCCGCCACCCTTTCCCCTCTCCCTCCCCTTGGCCGCCACCTTCTTCCTCCCACCTCCCTTGGCCGCACCTTCCTGCAGCCCCAGGCGACCTCCTCCCTCCATTGGTGGCACCGGCCCTTCTTCCTCCATTGGTGGCAGCAACCTCCTCTTCCTCCCTTACGCTGCCGGCAGATCAAGGGAGAGGAAAGGGTAATTCTTCGCGGGGATTTGATCCGCATCTTCCTAAGGGACTTCAAGGGTAATGAGGTGTTTTCCCCGCTGATTGTTGATGATTAGCTATGAAACCGATTAGTTTTGTTTGGATTAAAATCTGTCTGCAGAAGTTTTGTTTCTGTCCAGATTGTTGCGGGTCTGTTTCGTGGTTTTAGAGGCCGAATCTGAGATGATCATCTCCTGGAGTTATGTAGGTCTTGTTCTTAGCTTTCGTTGGCCGCCAAGATCACCTCATTCCAACTTTCGAGTCAAAAGTTATGATAAATTTATTATCTGCTGTCCAGAATCCTGACGAGAATTAGCAGTCTCTGTTTAGGTTGATATATGGCCTAGTTAGAGGGTGATTCAGAGGTCTTGCCCATAACAAATTTTGAAGGTGATATCACTAGCTTTCAGGATTGATAAAGAACACTTCATTTGGATTTATAGATCAAAAGTTATGCACTTTTCAATGTGACTGTCCAGATTGTAGATCAGTCTGTCCAGATTGTATGTCAGTTTCTATCTTTAGTTTTGACCCGTGTGCCACTTTTTGTTAAAGGCAAAATTTGAATGTCGTGCCAACTAGTTTATTGTAGGTAATTTCATAACCTTTTCAGATTGTTAAAGAACGCTCAATTCGGAGTTGTAGATTAAAAGTTATGGTTGTTTTAGTGTTGCTGTCCTGTTTGTTCAGACAGAAGCTGTGCTGCTGTTTTGTTTTCTTTATTAGAGAAGTTTATTGGCCGAATTGGGAAATCTCATCAACTTGAATGTTATAGATATGTTCGTTAAGATGAGGTAGGATCTGGACTCATCTCATTTCGAGTCCCACGTCATTAACTACTGTCATTTTCGTGCTGCTGTCCCGACACGTTTTGGGTTGCAGCCTGTTTTTCAGATTAGGTTTTATGGCTATTCCTTGGGAGTTCAAGGGGTATTGTAGACTATTAATTCGGGTTGGATTCTATGTTGTTCTTATTTGGTTATTTAATTGTTTAGGCCACGAGGCTACGGGTTTGGGAGCGCCATCGTTGTGCGCTAACGCGTCGCAACGTGAAGGCAAGTACTTTGTTGCTTTTGAGTCTTGTGATTGTGAATGTTTTCATGAATATAGTGCGACATATTGTGTTACCCGAGATGCGGAATTGGTTATGTTCTTTCATTATGTGGAGTATATAACGAGAGATGGTATTATCACTGCTCATGTTCATATCATGCATCCTTTTATTCATGTTATGTCCACGGAGTGGATTGTAAGTCCCACCATTCCAATGTGGGCAAATTTGGACATTGTCATGTCCCGCCCACGGAGTGGATTGAAAGACCCATCAATTCCGGTATGGGCACGTAAGACCCATCAATTCCAAGTATGGGCAGCTTTGGACACCTATATGAAACGTTCTTCATATAGGACTTGGATCCCGCACTTTTGTTAAGGTGCGGGCTTAAGTGAACACCGACGGTGTGTCACTCACTATACCAGTATATGCATGTGTGCAGTCCATCCTGATTACATTCATTCATTTCATGTTTTCATAAGTGTTCACTCGATGCAAGGTTCGCATTCTTAAATGGTGATGTCCTGTTTGTATATGTGCTCTTTTTCTTCCATTGTATTTGCCGAGTCATGGACTCACTCTTGCGTTGTTTGTTTATTTTAGGTAACCCCGATGTTGGCTCACTTGGGAGGGAGTAGACACGCACTACTGCTCACATCATCCTATTCATGTTCAAAATTAAATTTAGTTATATCTTACATTCGTTAATGATGAACTGTAATAATTAAATTATAATTGGTGAAGGAAGGATACCTTCTCCACATGGATGTTGATTTATTACTGCGTGTGAACCTTCTTTATTGATGATCAGTATTAAATAACTTAGAAGGTGAAGGAAGGATACCTTCACCATGTCCTGTTTATCTTAATGCTGTCTTTAGTTGATATACTTGTCTCAAGTTCTTCCGCATTATGGATGTATGTTAGATGTTTTAGGTGACATTTTGGCTTCCGAATAGCTAGGGTGTTACAGTTGGTATCAGAGCGGGCTTTAGGTCCGTGGTTAATAGAAGAACATTAAAATGACACACTGTGCACAGTAGGTGGGGTTGGAAATTACATTGCTTCCGCATTATCTGTTGTAATGTTTCATTTGTTGAGCAAATGTTGAATTGCTTCTGTACTGTTATTCTTGTTGTTAGTCTATGATGTGCTATGATATTCAATATCTATAAACTAATACTATGATTGTCATGAGATGATCCTGTATATTCATAATTGAGTATTTCGGTGAAGCGTGATGTTATCAAATGATAAGAAGTGGAGGTCGTGGTTGTTACTCTGGGATTCACCAGGTTACACCACTGTTCGCAGAACGTGGTTAGAGGAGTAGTTACCCCGAGTACCATAGTTTCAGGTGTTAAGCGTGAGTTGCTTTAGAAAGTTGTTCTCTTTCTTGATTTCGGAATTTGGCAATTCTTGTCCTGTGGTGGTTGATGAACTTCTCCGGGATTTGTGGTCCATGATAGTTATGGTTTTCCATAGATCCCTCTTGGTTCTCTGAAACAAATATTGCCTTTCAACTGTTGAGTTGTTTCTACTACTTGTGATCGTTGTCAATTGGCAAGATTGATGTTTTCTTGGTTGCTCCTTCTTTCTCATTGAAAAAGAATGACTCATTTACTCATTTGATAACTTGATTAGTGAAGAGTTTTCCGCTGTAAGTTCGGTTGCTTGGGGAAAGCTTTGGCTTTATGTGTTTCTTTGGATTACTTCGAGCGTTGAGGTTTGAAGTCTCTCTTTTGCTGTAGTAAGGTGTTAGAATCCTTTTGTGATGTCTTGCCATGCTTAAATTGAGAATTTATGATCAAGCGAATAAATTGTTATGATATGAGTTACCAAGTTGGGTTATTAGCATAGTGCAAATCAATTACTCTTAACTACCATCTATGAAGGTGAAATTGATTAATTTGAAATATCCTTGTATTTGATACATGCTGTATGTTAAATAAAGACTGTCCATATCCATTCAGAACCTATAGATCTTACATAAGAGCTAGATTTATCTATTTCCAGGTATGCTAAAATTGTTGAAACTTGTATAAAGTACCAGATGGGTGCTGGTGTATCGATTCATGAAACCTTGTTTATAGAAAATTATGTTAGTGAATCTTTAATCATGTTTTGAAATGATTTCTGAACAAAGGTGAAATGTGAATCTATGTTTAAATGTGGTTATGTGATTGCAAATGAAATTAGTACCATATGTACACACATGATTAGTACAATCATCAATTGTTAATGAACGCTGAAGAAGGTGTTGAGCAACACCAACAGTTGAGTAGATGAATTTCGTAAGTAAGCTTTGATAGCGTGCATTGTGATATTGTTATTGCTTAGCATAATCTGGTTATAATAAATTTGTTTCAACTTTGTGGTTTATGTTCCCTTTGGGAAGTTTTAGGATGGAGTAATAAAGTTTGATGATTCTCAGTACTAGTGTATGTTGTCGATGTTATTAACTCGTCTAAATGTTAGAATGAGGTTAATTCTCGTAGTAATTTGATCACCTATGGTGATATTCTCTAAATGGTCAAATTTCAAGTTTTATGTTCATGAACTTTTGAGGGTTCAGGCTTTTATGTAGTAAATGAAGTTTATCGAGTCACGTTATGTTGCAAAGTTATAATGGTTCTTGATGATGCAAGTGCTTGATTTTGAATACTTATTTGTTCTTATCTGTTAAGATTCGATATTCTCTTCTTGTGAGGCTTATGCTTTCAACTGTGGACTTCACTTATGTTCTATAAGTTCATTGCCTAATTGGTTTCTCCCTTGGTCCCGTGTTCGGTCAAGAGTGGTAGATGAGTTTTTCTAGTTGGTGAAAGTCGTTTCCATTTGTCTCTTCTTTTGAGAAAGAATCAACCCATTCTTTTCACGTGGGTCTTCCGAAGTGTTTTCAAATTGTTGTTGTGAGAATTGAAGTTAATATCGTTTAGATGAGAATATTTCAAGTTTACTTTCGTGATATTTTCTTTGGGTTCTTGAATCATCCGTAGTGAAAATTTTTAAAATAAATTAAGGTATTGGATTGTCTGTTGCTTCTTAAGAGATTTGTGTGATTTAATTTTAAAGGCTCTTTGGTCCGAGTTGACAACGTAAGGTTGCAATCAAAGAAGTTATGTTGGTTCCTTTAAGAGGAGAATAATCGCTTGCTTTTCATGAAATCCGTAATTGGAAATGTTTGAGTTTGGTGGCTGAGATTATTTGGATCTCATGTTTCGTGTGTAGTTGAATTGTTCTGAACAAATAGGACGTATTGAGGAATTTTATTGGTTCTTATTTAGTCCGAGTGGTTTGGACTAAAGACCTTATCTTGTTCATTGTGGCAAAGCGATGTTAGTCAAAGAATTAATTTGGTGTTAAAGGAAAGAGTGCAAGAGGAATATTTGAGAATTTGAGTCAAGTTTTGTAACTCGTGGTTATTTGAATTGTTCATAAATTTTTTGCTCTTTTCACTCAAGAGTTGTCAAGTTTCAATCGCAATGTCATTTCTCTTAGTGGTGGTTATTTGCTAATTCCTTTTCGAGGGATGCGTGCCCTCTGCTGTGAACTCAACTTTCGTTTTTCTAGATCTTCGTTACCAGATTATTTCTTTTGGTTTCGTGCTCACTGTGAGCAGCAACATTTTCCTATGTGGTGAAATTTTTCCTTGTTCGTCTCTTTCTTTTGAGAAAGGATCAACAGTTTTATGTTGCAAAGCTTTTCAAAGCGTAAGTTGTCATTTGTTTGGTGGTGGTTAAGTAATTGTAGGGGTGAGATTTTGCTACCAAGCTATTGGGGAAGTAATAGAAGATGAGTTGGTTTTGACCTTAACCTCTTGGAGGAAGTTGATTCGATGGAATGTATGACTTCGAAGTAAAACTGTATAATGTTTAACTAAGTAGAACCTATGGTATAGTGTAGTTCCAGAACCTTGGTTCATGTTGAAATGTTGGGGATTATCAAATGTATGGAAACCGTAATCAATTTTATAGAGTAACACTATTGAAAGTATCGCGATGTTGTATGAGTGATTCCGATGAGGTCAATAAGTGAGTATGTCGAATTGTGGGATCTTAGAGATTTAAGCCGATGATTTCATTATTTGTTATAAGAGGAATTCGTTGTAGAGGTCTTGGAGGTTAAGTCTGGGCTTTCCATTGTCATGCTAGACTTTTGGTCGTCCAAAGTTTTGTGTGTAGAGGAGATAGAACATTGGAGTATCTTGAGTAGTGGAATGATTGTCAATAGAACCCTTCTGATGTAGTTCATGAGCGGGTGTACTGAGGATTCTGATGTGTTATTCCCGAAAGTTGGAGGTGATGAGATTGCATGGGTTTTGAGGTGCTTTGGTGCCTTCTATCAAATTAATGTCATCGATTGAATGAGTTGTCTAGAGTGTTCATGGAATCAATAGAGTCTCTCTACAAAGGTGTGGATGATGTATTTGGATTAAACCTAATTTGAGGATGTTAAATTAAGAGGTTTGAGACCGTATGCGGTATCACGATGAATTGATTCCAAAGTTGAGAGAAATTTTATTCCTAAAAGAGGAGGCGAGAAAATTGGTACTTCCACAAAGAAGTGACACGTTTCTTTGATTCTTGTTTGAGCTTTGTGTTTTGGGCGAATGTCTTTCGCAAGTTGAGCACGACGTTTATGTTGGCATGTGTGGTTCTTATCGGTTCAGAAGAATAAAGGAAGTTTTGATTTGGGCATTCAAGTGTTTTTCCCCTTTGGTTTTCGTGACGTTTATTCGCAAATTGCCACTTGGAAAGTGGAAAGGTTTTCTTGATGAAATTCTGATTTCTGGATTTTTGCTCTTCAGTACCCAGTTGGTAACGTATAGTTGCGACGTGAATCTTTCTTATTCAGAGGTGTTTTGCCGGTAAAAGAGTTTGCTTAAAGAGATTTCGATCGTGTGTTTCCAGTTAAAGGAGGTGATCCTTGTTTTCAGTGAAGAGTTCAATTAAGAGGTGGAATAAGAGTTCCGTGTTCTTTGTGCATGTTGTGTGGTTCGGCATCAATGGGAAGTTTAACCCCAGGTTCATTGGGTTCTTTTTGCTAGTCGGCGTATCGCGGGATGTCTCGAGTCGTGTGCGGAGTACGAGCGTTCGTATGTTTTCGTGTTGAGTGGGTACTTGGGAGATCCGAGTTTGAGGTTTCGTTTGCGCCGCTGACCATCGAGTAAGGTGCGCCGAGTTTCGCGTGACGTGAACTTTAACGGTGTTGTTCAACGTGCGTGGTTACCGCTGTTGTTTTACGTCGTGGTTGTTCTTTCGCTAAGTGTGTTTAGATTCGGGTCGAATCCCGTTAAGGGGGTAGAATGTAATACTCGGAAGTGTGAGAAGTTAAAAATCGGGTTAAATCAATTTAATCAGTAGCGCTTAATTTTATTCGGGGCTTGTTTCTTCACAAATCTTGTTTAGAGAAGGGGATTACTGGTTTTCTTGGCTTTTGGGCTTGGGTTGTGGCTGTGGGCTGGCCGGTCCACCTCTTGAGGGGGAGGCATCATGGGCCTAAAGCCCATGCGCCCACACCCCTAACCCTAGCCGGCCACCCTTTCCCTCTCCCTCCCTTGGCCGCCACCTTCTTCCTCCCACCTCCCTTGGCCGCACCTTCCTACAGCCCCAAGGCGACCTCCTCCTCCATTGGTGGCAGCCGGCCCTTCTTCCTCCATTGGTGGCAGCAACCTCCTCTTCCTCCCTTGGCGCTGCCGGCCGAATCAAGGGAGAGGAAAGGGTAATTCTTCGCGGGGGATTTGATCCGCATCTTCCTAAGGGACTTCAAGGGTAATGAGGTGTTTTCCCCGCTGATTGTTGATGATTAGCTATGAAACCGATTAGTTTTGTTTGGATTAAAATCTGTCTGCAGAAGTTTTGTTTCTGTCCAGATTGTTGCGGGTCTGTTTCGTGGTTTTAGAGGCCGAATCTGAGATGATCATCTCCTGGAGTTATGTAGGTCTTGTTCTTAGCTTTCGTTGGCCGCCAAGATCACCTCATTCCAACTTTCGAGTCAAAAGTTATGATAAATTTATTATCTGCTGTCCAGAATCCTGACGAGAATTAGCAGTCTCTGTTTAGGTTGATATATGGCCTAGTTAGAGGGTGATTCAGAGGTCTTGCCCATAACAAATTTTGAAGGTGATATCACTAGCTTTCAGGATTGATAAAGAACACTTCATTTGGATTTATAGATCAAAAGTTATGCACTTTTCAATGTGACTGTCCAGATTGTAGATCAGTCTGTCCAGATTGTATGTCAGTTTCTATCTTTAGTTTTGACCCGTGTGCCACTTTTTGTTAAAGGCAAAATTTGAATGTCGTGCCAACTAGTTTATTGTAGGTAATTTCATAAACTTTTCAGATTGTTAAAGAACGCTCAATTCGGAGTTGTAGATTAAAAGTTATGGTTGTTTTAGTGTTGTTGTCCTGTTTGTTCAGACAGAAGCTGTGCTGCTGTTTTGTTTTCTTTATTAGAGAAGTTTATTGGCCGAATTGGGAAATCTCATCAACTTGAATGTTATAGATATGTTCGTTAAGATGAGGTAGGATCTGGACTCATCTCATTTCGAGTCCCACGTCATTAACTACTGTCATTTTCGTGCTGCTGTCCCGACACGTTTTGGGTTGCAGCCTGTTTTTGATTAGGTTTTATGGCTATTCCTTGGGAGTTCAAGGGGGTATTGTAGACTATTAATTGGGTTGGATTCTATGTTGTTCTTATTTCGTTATTTAATTGTTTAGGCCACGAGGCTACGGGTTTGGGAGCGCCATCGTTGTCGCTAACGCGTCGCAACGCGAAGGCAAGTACTTTGTTGCTTTTGAGTCTTTGTGATTGTGAATGTTTTCATGAATATAGTGCGACATATTGTGTTACCCGAGATGCGGAATTGGTTATGTTCTTTCATTATGTGGAGTATATACGAGAGATGGTATTATCACTGTTCATGTTCATATCATGCATCCTTTTATTCATGTTATGTCCACGGAGTGGATTGTAAGTCCCACCATTCCAATGTGGGCAAATTTGGACATTGTCATGTCCGCCCACGGAGTGGATTGAAAGACCCATCAATTCCGGTATGGGCACGTAAGACCCATCAATTCCAAAGATGGGCAGCTTTGGACACCTATATGAAACGTTCTTCATATAGGACTTGGATCCCGCACTTTTGTTAAGGTGCGGGCTTAAGTGAACACCGACGGTGTGTCACTCACTATACCAGATATGCATGTGTGCAGTCCATCCTTGATTACATTCATTCATTTCATGTTTTCATAAGTGTTCACTCGATGCAAGGTTCGCATTCTTAAATGGTGATGTCCTGTTTGTATATGTGCTCTTTTTCTTCCACTGTACTTGCTGAGTCATGGACTCACTCTTGCGTTGTTTGTTTATTTTAGGTAACCCCTGATGTTGGCTCACTTGGGAGGGAGTAGACACGCACTACTCGTTCACATCATCCTATTCATGTTCAAAATTAAATTTAGTTATATCTTACATTCGTTAATGATGAACTGTAATAATTAAATTATAATTGGTGAAGGAAGGATACCTTCTCCACATGGATGTTGATTTATTACTGCGTGTGAACCTTCTTTATTGATGATCAGTATTAAATAACTTAGAAGGTGAAGGAAGGATACCTTCACCATGTCCTGTTTATCTTAATGCTGTCTTTAGTTGATATACTTGTCTCAAGTTCTTCCGCATTATGGATGTATGTTAGATGTTTTAGGTGACATTTTGGCTTCCGAATAGCTAGGGTGTTACAGTTGGTATCAGAGCGGGCTTTAGGTCCGTGGTTAATAGAAGAACATTAAAATGACACACTTGTGTACGAGGTGGGGTTGAAATTACATTGCTTCCGCATTATCTCGTTGTAATGTTTCATTTGTTGAGCAAATGTTGAATTGCTTACATCGTTATTCTTGTTGTTAGTCTATGATGTGCTATGATATTCAATATCTATAAACTAATACTATGATTGTCATGAGATGATCTGTATATTCATAATTGAGTATTTCGGTGAAGCGTGATGTTATCAAATGATAAGAAGTGGAGGTCGTGGTTGTTACTGCAGGATTCACGAGTTACACCATCATTCATGAAACGTGGTTAGAGGAGTAGTTACCCGAGTACCATAGTTTGGTGTTAAGCGTGAGTTGCTTTAGAAAGTTGTTCTCTTTCTTGATTTCGAATTTGGCAATTCTTGTCTGTGGTGGTTGATGAACTTCTCCGGATTTGTGGTCCATGATAGTTATGGTTTTCCATAGATCCTCTTGGTTCTCTGAAACAAATATTGCCTTTCAACTGTTGAGTTGTTTCTACTACTTGTGATCGTTGTCAATTGGCAAGATTGATGTTTTCTTGGTTGCTCCTTCTTTCTCATTGAAAAGAATGACTCATTTACTCATTTGATAACTTGATTAGTGAAGAGTTTTCCATTTGTAAGTTCGGTTGCTTGGGAAAGCTTTGGCTTTATGTGTTTCTTTGGATTACTTGAGCGTTGAGGTTTGAAGTCTCTCTTTCTTTGTAGTAAGGTGTTAGAATCCTTTTGTGATGTCTTGCCATGCTTAAATTGAGAATTTATGATCAAGCGAATAAATTGTTATGATATGAGTTACCAAGTTGGGTTATTAGCATAGTGCAAATCAATTACTCTTAACTACCATCTATGAAGGTGAAATTGATTAATTTGAAATATCCTTGTATTTGATACATCTTGTATGTTAAATAAAGACTGCCCATATCCATTCGAACCTATAGATCTTACATAAGAGCTAGATTTATCTATTTCTGTATGCTAAAATTGTTGAAACTTGTATAAAGTACCGGATGGGTCTTTGGTGTATCGATTCATGAAACCTTGTTTATAGAAAATTATGTTAGTGAATCTTTAATCATGTTTTGAAATGATTTCTGAACAAAGGTGAAATGTGAATCTATGTTTAAATGTGGTTATGTGATTGCAAATGAAATTAGTACCATATGTACACACATGATTAGTACAATCATCAATTGTTAATGAACGCTGAAGAAGGTGTTGAGCAACACCAACAGATTGAGTAGATGAATTTCGTAAGTAGGCTTTGATAGCGTGCATTGTGATATTGTTATTGCTTAGCATAATCTGGTTATAATAAATTTGTTTCAACTTTGTGGTTTATGTTCCCTTTGGGAAGTTTTAGGATGGAGTAATAAAGTTTGATGATTCTCAGTACTAGTGTATGTTGTCGATGTTATTAACTCGTCTAAATGTTAGAATGAGGTTAATTCTCGTAGTAATTTGATCACCTATGGTGATATTCTCTAAATGGTCAAATTTCAAGTTTTATGTTCATGAACTTTTGAGGGTTCAGGCTTTTATGTAGTAAATGAAGTTTATCGAGTCACGTTATGTTGCAAAGTTATAATGGTTCTTCGATGATGCAAGTGCTTGATTTTGAATACTTATTTGTTCTTATCTGTTAAGATTCGATATTCTCTTCTTGTGAGGCTTATGCTTTCAACTGTGGACTTCACTTATGTTCTATAAGTTCATTGCCTAATTGGTTTCTCCTTGGTCCCGTGTTCGGTCGAGTGGTAGATGAGTTTTCTAGTTGGTGAAAGTCGTTTCCATTTGTCTCTTCTTTTGAGAAAGAATCAACCCATTCTTTTCACGTGGGTCTTCCGAAGTGTTTTCAAATTGTTGTTGTGAGAATTGAAGTTAATATCGTTTAGATGAGAATATTTCAAGTTTACTTTCGTGATATTTTCTTTGGGTTCTTGAATCATCTGGTAGCTGAAAAAAAATTTAAAATAAATTAAGGTATTGGATTGTCCTGTTGCTTCTTAAGAGATTTGTGTGATTTAATTTTAAAGGCTCTTTGGTCTGAGTTGACAACGTAAGGTTGCAATCAAAGAAGTTATGTTGGTTCCTTTAAGAGGAGAATAATCTGCTTGCTTTTCATGAAATCCCGTAATTGGAAATGTTTCGAGTTTGGTGGCTGAGATTATTTGGATCTCATGTTTCGTGTGTAGTTGAATTGTTCTGAACAAATAGGACGTATTGAGGAATTTTATTGGTTCTTATTTAGTCTGAGTGGTTTGGACTAAAGACCTTATCTTGTTCATTGTGGCGAGGTTGTGAAGGTTATTCCTGATGATGTGGTTTAATGAGAGTGGGATTACAAAGTAATCGAATCGTCATGTCAATTAATGGGATAATGGGAAATGTTGAGTTAATGTCAAGAATGAATTCACTGTATTGAGTAACCTTCTGAGAGTTATAATCTTTGTAAAGGTAAACTGGTCAAGAAAATATTTCTATGATGATGTTATTGAGTGAGTATGCTGGAATTGTGGAATTTTAAGGATTTAATCTGAGGATTTTCCTATCTTTCATATGAGAAGTTCGTTGTAAGAGTCTTGGAGGTTAAATTTGGGCTTTGCATCGTTATGCTAGAACTTTGATCGTCCAATGATAATGTGTAGAAGTAGTATAAGGGTGGATTTCGAATAGTGGCATGATCAGTGATAGAAACCTTTTGATGAAATACATGAGAATATGTGAAGTGAGTTCCGAGTTGTTCATTCTTAAAGGATTGAGGTAACGTGATTATGTGTGAAGATCTATTTTGGGATGCATCAGAAATCACCTAACAAAGTAATTCTGTATTGTTTCTGTGTGGTCGATAGAGCATCTCTACAGAGGTGTGGGTGATGTATTTCGGTTTGAGCATAGCATTGAGAATGCCAAGTCAAAAGAGATGGACTAGTGTGTTGTGCGATGAATCGGGATTCAAAAAAAAAGGTTGAGAGAAATTTTATTTCTAAGAGAGAAATTGAGAAAAAAATATTTCCTCGAGTCTTCAAACGCTCCTTGATTCTTGTTTGAGCTATGTGTTTATGACGGATGTCTTTCGCAAATTGAGCTTGGCTTCATGTTGGCATGTGTGGTTCTTATCAGTTCAGAAAGAATAAAAGAAATAATTGATTTGGATATTCGAGTGATTTCTCCTTTGGTGGATGTGGTGTTTACTTACAAATTTTCTAATTTGAAGGTGGAAAGTTTTTGTGATGAATTTTCGATTCTGGGTTTGACTCTTTTAGTACCGAGTTGGCAATGTGTGGTTGCGACGAGAATCCTTAATTCGATTGACTCTGTTTGTATGAGTTGTTTGAGCGAGTTACATTGTGTGTCCCTCGTTAAAGGGAGTGATCCTTGTTTGGTGAAGAGTTCGATTAAGAGATGGAACAAGAGTTCTATGTGCTATGCGCTTATTGTGGTGGTTTGGTACCAAAGGGGAGGTTAGCCCAAGGTATTCTGGTTTGTCTTTGATAGCTGCAGGATTTCGAAAGTAGGCATATCGTTGGGGCCATCTCGGGTCCATACGCGGTGTACTCAACCTTTGGTATGCTCTGGTGCTAAATGAGTACTAGGGAGATCCGGAGTTTGAGTTTTTAATAACGTTTTTGACTATCGAGTAGGATCTTACCTTCGAGTCTCGTCCGATGAGTATACCTGGAAGTGTCAGGACGAGTGTTAAGACAGACGTCGATTTGCGTCAAGATGTTGTGGTGTCCTCAGTCCGAGAAAGAGGCCACTTAGGAGTTGGAGGCTCGCATGCACGAGCATTATTCAGATTTGTTCATATCGAGTACATGTTACCTGTTATTAATTATAGTTGCAACTAACCTTTCGCGTAGGTTGGTGTGAGGATTCGGGTCGAATCCTATTTAAGGGGGGGTAGAATGTAATACCCGATTATTCGATATCGAATGATGTAAAGATTAGAGAGGAAATAAGTTAAAATTCAGAATTTTAGGAGAAGTACGGGCCACCAACCCATATTCGAGAAGAGGGGAGCCAGCTATAGTGACCCAAGGCCCATGAGTGGGCGCACCCGATAGAAGGCAAGGGAGGAGGGGACCAAACCCTAGCCCTATTTGCTACAGTAGCGCCGTGCTACAGTAGCCCGTGCTCTGATAGCGACGTGCTACAGTGCCTCCGCCGCCTGCTGCTCCTCCTCTCCTCGGCGCCATCTTCCCTGCTGCTTGTGGCCGACCGTGGGAAGAAGAAGAAGAGGAAGGAAGAGAGGATTGAAGGAGAATTTCTTCGTGGGATTTGATCAGCGATCTCCGATGGTTCTACAAGGGTAATGATCGATTTCCCTCGCTGTTTAGGTTGTTTCAGATGCGAATTCGATTAGTTTGATTGGATTGAATTGCTACTGTTAGAATTTCAGTTCTGTCCCGAATGTTGCGTGGCCTGTTTCGTGATCTTAGAGGCCGAATTTGGGTTGTCCATCTCCTATAGTTTTGTATATATTGATCTTAGCTTTCGGTGGCCGCCAAGAACACTGAATTCCGACGTACGGATCAAAAGTTATGATAGTTTTCGTCTCTGTTGTCCAGAATCCTGACGAGAATGAACTGTCAAGTTTCCTTTTAAAATATGAGTGGGATAATGGAAAATTCCGGGCTTTCACCCAACTAGGTTATTGTAGGCCTTGGTCTTAGCTTTTGATATTGATAAAGAACGCAAATTTTGGTGTAGCCAAATATAAGTTATGGCACTTTCCGTGCTGCTGTCTAGAATTGCCGGAAGTTCTGACAGACAGTGTTTGTCGGTCTTGTGGAAATTGATACATATAGAATTCGAGGTTTCCATCAACTAGGTTGTTGTAGATAATTTCATTACCTTTAAATCAAACCTCAGAACACCCCTTTTCGAGTTTTAGATCAAAAGTTATGCCATTTATACCGCTGCTGTCCGTATATACTTTATGCTAGAATGTGGTTTAATTCAAAGTAACGGGTATATTTTAGATGGTGGGATTAGGGTTATGAGTTAGGGCGATGCGAGTAGTGTCTTGATGACTTGGTTCTTATTGAGTAACTTTGGTGTAGGGGGTGAGGCGCCAAGGTTAGCGGCTTCTTCGTTGCCTCCCAACGCATCGCAACGCTAAAGGCAAGTACAATGACTTATGTGTGTTTTGTAAACCCCAGATGCTCGTTGATTGGTATGGTGTTTTATTGATATGTGAGGCGCTTAATGTTCATGTGCTATCCACGGAGTGGAATGTCCACGGAGTGGAGGTTATGGTAGACAAGAAGGTTATGATGATTATGTTCTTTGTGTACGCTCTTTCATATGTGTGGAGATGATATTAACCATTGTTCATAAATTTATTCATGCATTCTTGTTCATGTTCCGTCCACGGGAGTGGAGTCTAAAGTCCCATCAATTCCAGTATGGGCAAGTGAAGTCCCACCATTCCAATGTGGGCAGTTTTGGACACCGTATGAAACGTTCTTCATACGGTATTTTGGATCCCGTATTTGATAAATACGGGCTTAAGTGAACACCGACGGGTGTGTCACTTGCTATACCGGTATAAGCTCGAGTGCAGTCCAATCAATTCATGGCATCCATGCATGACAGTTCATTCTTTCAGATACTTCTATGTACCATAATTTTACATGAAGTGTGTTCTTGTATTCGTTGTACTTGCTGAGTCCCGGACTCACTCTTGTTTGTCGTTTTGTTTTAGGTGGCCGTTGATGATAATTCTATCGGGAGGGAGTAGACATGCACTACACACACATCACCATATTCCAGTTTCAATAATAGAACTTGGTTGAATTCCTTATTTGTTTAGAGATAAACTGTAATAATTGAGGCATCATGTGGATGATGTCTTCATTTGGTCATGGATGTTTATTTTCTCATGTGATACTTGACCTGCATTGGTTCAGATTTTATTTGTGTTTTTATGCCTTATGAGCGATTCACTTTCCATTCGTTATAACTTGGATTATTGCTTCAATTCTTATGATTGTGGATGTATGTTAGACTCTTTAGGTAACATTTTGGCTTCTGGATAGCCAGGGTGTTACAGCAAGGGCCGTCTCGGGTCTATACGCGAGGTACGCAACATCTGGTAAGTTCTGATGCTGAGTGAGTAATTGAGAGCTCGCTAACGTGCGATTCCGCTAGAACCTCTGATCATTGAACTAGATCTTACCTTCGAATCCTGATCGGTACAAATTCTGGAAGAGTCAGAGCGAGTTTTGCGAAACAATACGTTGAAGTATGTCGATGTGCCATGGTCGCATCATGATGAGCGAGAAGCAACTTGGGAGTTGGAGCCTCGCATGCGCGAGCAGTACCCAAAGTAGTTCACGTCGAGTATCTGCTAAGTCAATTGATTTCAGATTTGGTGTTCTTGCAAATAGAATGGCGAGAGTAGAATTCGAGGCCGAATTCTTTTTTAGGGGGGTAGAATGTAATACCCCGACTATCATTTTGAGAGTGCAATAAAAATTGAGAGAGAATGAAGGGAAATAAGATAGACAATTCAGAATTTTAGGAGAGAAATGGGCCACCAACTCATATTCGAGAGGAGAGGAGCCAGCCATAGTGGCCCAAGGCCCATGAGTAGGCTGGCAGCCCATTAGAAGGCAAGGGAGGCGGGAACCAAACCCTAGCAACTCTATGCTATAGTATCCACCACGCTACAGTGACCCCGTGCTACAGTAACTCCACATCCTACTGCTCCTCTCCCCAGTTGTCACAGCCCCAACAATTAAAATGGATTAATATGTATTTCATTAGCATGCATTATTGAATTCAAACCATTTCATATTATATTGTACTTGGAAAATCTAATTTGAGGTGAACCTACACATCAAAATTCATTTTTCAATTCAAATCAGTGATAAAAAGTTGGGATCATCATCTGGAACCAATTTATTCAAATACTAAATTAATTATCATGAATTAATATAATTTTTCCCAAATTTTTAGGACTAGTTTGAACCCCATTAAAATTCAAACAACATTCATAGACATACAACATGTTTAAAATTAAATATCACAAACTATACTATGAACAGTAGGGTTTTATAATTTTTATGGGAACTATATCATCTCAGGAACCTCCACAATTTATTTCATAATTTTTGGAAATTTATTTCTATTTCTAAGCCTCGGTCAAAGTAGAGAGAAATAAATTAAATTTGCGGTCAAACCCTAGCCCAAACCCTAGTACTGTTCCTCCGACTCGAGTCCGGCTCAGTGACTGGACTCGACCCAACCGCCTAACTGCACCTCACATGCGTCCGTCGGATTGAAGATCAACAGTCCAGATCTCGCCACCCCGTCGACCTGTCCGAATGCCCCCAATCATCTGGTCCGTCCATTCGCAATCCGACGGTGCTGATCAAGCCATTCGCTACGCACCGCGCCACGCCTTGTATCGCTGACGGTGGCCCCGTTTGTCGGCCGTCTTCTTCCTATCACCTCAGGACTCGGGCGCCAGCCGCACGCCGCGTTCGAACTTCCCTGTTTCGGCCGTTGAGGCGATTCTCACCCCGTGGATCCACCGCCCCTCATAGCCAATCCCCGAGCGTCCCTGTCTAACGCCGCCCCCATTGCCGTCACTCACTCGGGTTAAAACCGCCTCCTCGCCCTACCTTCGGCTCACTTCTTCTCTGGCGGAGGAGAGGAAGCTTTGCCTCGGTTTCTACTTGGGTAAGCTCCACCGGTGGTTCCAATCGCTTCTTGTGCAATCCCTCGTCCATTTTGCTAAGCTCGACCTCTCTTGTTGCTTGTAGCTCCGGGCCACGGTGGTGCCATTGGAGGTCCCAGGCAGCGCTCTGGAAGCAACCTCGGTGTCATCTTCATCTCCAGAAGAACCTTTTCATTTCTTGTCGTCACCTCATGTTCTAGATTGTAGGAGTGGAACCTCTCTTAATTTGTCGATTATGGCACAGAGCTCTGTGTTTTCTAGTTTCCTAACTCTCGGCCGTGGAAGCTCGTCTTCTTCCCGACGTCGGCACAGTGAGCTCCTGTGCCATTCCCTCCTTTGGGACCGTCTCACGGGTGCCCTGATTCTACTCCCACCTCACTTTATCCTTTCTTGTTCTCAGAACGCCACCGCCGCGGTGACCCCCTCTGCACCGCCGCTGGTTCTTGCCGCCGGAGTTGAACACGAAGACCCTTGGTTCCCGTGCCTCTTCCTCAGCGTCGTTTGCGCCAGAGTGTAGATCCAGCACCCATTTTCCTCGGAGTGGTTCCTTCCTCGAGATCCTCGGCACCGCACGCCTCCTCCGCTCAACGCCGCCCGCAAGACGCCACCGTGCCTCTTCTCCGGCAAAGTCACCACCGGAAGGTAGCTCTCACTAATGTCCTTCCGTTTTAGCTTGTACACCGCGCTCTCCATCCTTCCCTCGCCGCCGGCGAGTGCGGCAACGCCGCGGCAGAGCATGGCACTGTTGTCGGTTTTGACAACCGAAAACAGTGTAATTGTCGGATTAGCTTAATCTAATGACGTGGCTTAGTGAGGTTTCTGATCCGCGCACTTGTGGGCCCCGTGTTGTTTAAGTCGATGCGTAAATTGTAGAGTACGTTTTCGTTAAAGAGAAAACGTATTCCTAGCATGCTTAGGACGGTTTCACGTTTGGAGGTCTGAAAAACGTATTCTTGGAATACGTCTTCGTCCTAGCTTCGGCCGAGGCCAAGTCTTTTTGACTGGGTCAAACCCTTGAACCCGGTCCCACTTGTCAGCCGCGTTAGCTAGCTGCGGTGCGTGAGAAAATACTGAGTTCTTTTAGAAAATCTGGGAAAAGAATTACTTTTACATCAAAAACAAGTGGTAACTTCTAAAATGCATAACTATTTCATATCACCTCCAAATCACATGAAACCCTTCTCGAAATTTTCATTTTTAATGAACCTTATATTAAAATTTGTTTCAAACTTGTCTCTGTAGCAGAGAGTATTATTTGGAAATTAATCCATTAGAACCATTATTTGTACAATAGAAAAATGATCAAATCTTTAAAAATACATAAGTAAATGTTGAAAACTCCAAAAATAGTGAGACCACTTCGATAATTTTCATTTTCAGTGAACTTAATTCTAAAAATGGTCTCCACATTACCTCTGTCATAGAAACTATTTTTGGGAGAATACACTCCTTAACTCCATTATTTGTATACTATAAAAGGCTGATGACTTTGAAAATCAATAACTAAATCATAAGAACTCCAAATGGGACAAACTCAACTATTCTGAACTTGTAATAATATTACCTATTTACCTATGTAATCCTTCACCCCACCACTGTTCTACAAAATTTCACTTCATAATTAAATTATATAAATGACTATGATATCAAATCAAATTCAAACCATTATAACTTCCATATACTAAATCAAACTGAAATAATTCTTTTACCTAAATCCATTTAAAATCATGATCTAACTACTGTAGAAAAATCATGCATTTTGAGCATTTAGTTTTGAGTTGTTTTCTGTATTTATTTGATGTTATAATTATATAGATCCCGAGCATATTGATATCGACTCTTACGCTCACGAGAGCGAGCAGCTCTCTGTACCAGCAAGGCAAGCATCATTTGAACTTTCTTTTGCATCATAATTGATCCCAGTTTTGGTTAAGTTAGTGCAATGATAATTGCTTGCATGCTATTTTGATTATGTCAATATTTTTGTGATGTGTAGTTTAGTTATGTCCTATGCTTGAGGTTAATCTTGAATTATGCCAACTCCCATATGCTTAAGATAGGATGTGTGAATTTTGGGCTATAGAATTGCTTAGCCATGCAAGTCTAGATACGGTAGTTCGATCGTCGGGAATAACCCGATGGTTTTGGGATACACACAACTCTTACTTTATGTTTTTACCTCAGATCTTTGTAGCTGTTTTATGAGTAAAACTCTGTCATTTCTAAATGAGATTTGGTCCGGACAAGTGTTGGTTAGTGATGGTGTCTTTGTGCACGAGAATTGGGTATGTGGAATGACTTGTCTGGACAATTGAGGACCGAACTTTGGTAACGTCGTTAATTCAAGTACACTCGTGCTGCCACACGCGGTGTATGGGTGCCGTATGGTTAAGTAGGGGGAGGGTTTTATTGTGTTAAGTCCTTGGTGGTGTAAGGGGCATAGCGACCGTGAAATCCTATGTTCTTTGAGGAGCCGATGTAATCCTTTATAGTGTGCAAGGGAGCACCAATTCTTTTGTTTTGATTGCATCGGTATTTCCAATATAACTTGTGAGCCCCTAGCAAGTGCTATCGACGCTTGTACTAGGCAAGGAACCATCTCACAAGGGGACTTAGCCCAATGGGGCTTTCTTGCTGAAAATGATCGTATCTTGATTTACCCGCGGCATACCATAGGAAGTGTGCTATTTCGAGGCCTCTGGAGGCTTACGGGCTAATCAAGTCGTGTGGGTAAAGTAGTACACCTGCAGGTATAAATCTATTCGAATAGCCGTGTCCACGGTTATGGACAACCGCTGAGTTCGGGAGTTACTATTGTTAGACTTTTAATTAAAATTGTGGTTGAACTTGGTATTCGTCATGAACGGGTTGTTCATGTGTTTAGTATATCAAAGTGGGCTGCCACTTTGGTCTTGGTATGATTCAATTGTTTATTCTTGAAATGTTTTACTACATGTTTTACTTCTACTTCAAATCTGATTTTAAATGGGCACATGAAAACTAGTATGTGTAGGATGTTAAATTGTTGCGTCTCTTTCGCAAAACTAAACCAATATGAGCCATCCTTTGAATGACCCTTATGCATAACTATTTTTATTTGTGTAAGACTTGCGAGTACACTTGTACTCGGCCGGATGTTTCTTGGCCTTTTGGTGAGGAAGGTTATGATTACGACGATCTCGCTAGTGTCGACTTGGGCGACACTAACGAGTAGTGTCTTGCCATTTAACCCCGATCGGTTGCGATGGGTGTTGGGCATACCATCGCTGGTCTTTTGCTTTATCTATTTAATTCATTGCTACTTGATACTGTTTTAAATTTGGCGGTCGGCCGTTTGTAATAAATCGTAGACCTTAACTATTATGCGGTATGTCTTTCATTCCTTGTTGTATGCGTTGTATGGATGTAATCAACGTTGGATGAGGTATGAGTATATTGGTCATTGATCTTGGGAACCAATATATGTCATACTCGGTGTTGATGAAGTCCCATTTAACCCACCGAGTGTAGTGCTTGAATCGAGGGAGAATCGACAATCATGTAGCGCCGCAAGGGAGCAGCGCATGATCGTTGAGGCTCTAGTATTCGCTAAGCCTCTCACTTGGATAGGGTTAAATTGAATTGTTCTCGGAGACCCGTAATTATGTCCCTAAGAGCTTGTCTAATCTCGGTCTTATGGAGATAATTACCGGGGTCCCCACAGCGTTGGTATCAGAGCCATACCGACTGTAGGTTAGAGGTAGCACTGGCGTTAGAGTTAGTGAGCCTTCTGGAGTCAAAATATTTTGGAATTATCAAGTTACTTTCAGAAAATTTAAGTTAAGAATATCTTTTATTCCTTATCCATCTTAGTATCTTTTCTCTCCTAATCCTGTTTTGGTTTATGAAACTAACTTACCTTGCCTTCTTGCCTTTAGATGAACCCTCGATGCCTTGTCAGGAAACTCAAGCTGAAGGAGTGGATGGATACCCAGCGTTGCTACGAGACATGATGTGGAGGGCGAACTTCACATATCAGCCCACTTATTCCATCTACCGCCGTGATCGAGGACCAGGAATGGAGGAGTTTATGGCAGTGATAGATATCATTGCTAGACAAGTCACGGGGAGCATACCTTACGCTTCGGCGCACGGTATACGAGGCCATGGCGTTACAAGAAGTAGCTTTGGTGGCCATGAGTCGTCTTCGCTATGACTGTGAGTTAGCCCACCCCGTATGATCACTTTCCGATGCGCGCACGCGCTAGGGACGTGAACTCATTTGCTAGGATCCAATTTGGGGAGGACCCCCAAGTCAGGCAGTTGGCAAGATTGGTCCACGTAATGGACCAAATGCATCGCTGTATGGTGCATGAGTTGTGGGAAACGCGACGGCGTCTCATTGAAGCTCAGGAGCACTTAAGGCTCATGCATGACATGAGGCTCATTCATCCTAGTGTGCTATATGGCACTAATATGATCTCCCCTTATCTTTGCGCCAGCAGAATATCGCCTACCCGTGGTAGAAGGTCATATTAACGCCATAGGATCACCCTTGCGTCTTCCTAATCTAGGGGACCACGATGATCTGGATCCCCAGGGCACATCTTTCGGGCCAATTTCCGGTGAATTTTGACCGGAATAATATCTAGGCAGTTAGGGCAAAGAGCTCTATGTTTGAGCTTGTATCCTTAGGTTTATGTAATAAGGTAGTAGATGTCGAACGATTATGTTTTATTTGCAAACACTCCTATTTCAATTGTAATCTTAAGCTGCAGGCGCTTATGCTTATATGCGGTGTTGTATCAATTCGGTTTTATGTTCTTTGAATGTTTGGTGTTCCATTTGATGTTACAATTTTCTTGCTTTTGATATTGATTGTGCATGTATAGCCAAGTAATGGCTTTTATCTTATTTACTAACCATCCTTGTCCAATACAGATGACGGGACCGACTCGCGATCGGAGCTCTGCGCGAGGCTCCCATCCCCATCTAGGGCACCACGTCTAGCACCTCGGCGATTTCTACGATCGAGGGGTCATCAGCGGCCGTGCGGGCATGGCGAGCCCTCTCGCGGCCGTCGGCGAGGTGGACCGCTGAGGAGGTGCTCCTCCGCCGCCATCCATGGTCGAGTTTATGATGATGATTGAGCGCAACCGGATGGACCGGACCGGATGCTTGAGGCGATCGTGCGCAACACGCGCCGGCTCCGTTCCGGCGGAGGGCTGCCCGCGAAGCGTCCGGAGGTCTTGCTGAGTTCAGCGGACCAACCCTCCGACATTTGCGGGCGGCAAGGACCCGATGGAAGCGGAAGACCGGCCGCACAACATTGAGAAGAAGGCGAACATTGCGCGATGTACGGAGTTGAGAGGGTCTTGTTTGCGGCTATCGGTTGGCAAAGCGTGGCGCGTGGTGGGATAGCTATTCCGCCATGCAGCCCGCCGCCACATCCCGACTTGGGGCGAGTTCGGGGCGCCCGAGAGGCCCATATACGGGGAGGCCGCTTATCAAGCGGCAGCAGTTCCTGCCTTGAGGCGGGCGGAGGGCGATCCGCGAGTACGCACGATTTCAACTACTTGGCCAGGTATGCTCCGGACGACGTCTCGACAGATGCTCGCCGTCGGAACAGGTTCTTCCATGGGCTATCAGAGGAGTTGCGGCTTGTTCTAGCTGCACATGATTTCAGGAGTTTCCAGCATCTGGTCAACAAGGCGATCGTGGTGGAGCATGAGAGCCTGACGGTGGATGAGTCGAGGAAGAGGAGGAAGGCTTTCAGACAGCAGTGGCGAGTGGCGATTTTCGAGCCACGCCCAGGACTACCTCAGGCACCTCGTGCCCCAGCTTCAGCACCATCGAGGTCTCCTGTGGCACCTCCACGACCTTCTCCACCGGCAGCTCAAGAAGACAATGGGGGGGCGAGACCACAGGTGGCGGGGCATACAAGCGGCGTCATCTGTTTCCACTGTGGCCGTCAGGGCCACTATGCTTCACAGTGCCTCGCCAAGCAGCGAGGGATGCCCCGGACGTACTCTGCTCCAGCACCACCAGCCCCAGCTCCAGCGAGGCCACCGCCACCCCCACAGAGAGCAGCACCTACTCCACCCCAGCATGCACGTGGTCGCGTCAACCATGTCTCAAAGAGAGGAGGCGACCGACGCCTTTGACGTCGTGCTAGGTACACTACTTGTTAATTCATGTCTGCATCCGTTCTATTTGATTACGGGCGTCTCATTCATTTATTAAAAACGAGTATGCTGAAATTAACCAATTCAAGATACATACACCGCACCCACCTTATCATATTCGGTCCCGTGGTCGGTTTTCTCACGCCGATCAAGTCTGCGAGGGCGTAAAATTGAAATACAAAATGTTAACTTTTCAGCAAACTTAATAATGATAAGTTCGGTGGGCATTGATGTTATCTTAGGGATGGATTGGTTATCTAAGAATCGGGGAAGATTGATTGTGCCCAATGGTCTATCTCGGTGACTAGCGAAGACGGCATCCGGTCGTCTTTGCACCTTTAGCTGAGTAGTTCTCACCTATATGCTTTGAGGCGAGTACCTCCCTCAAGTTAGAGGAGGTACCGATAGTGAGTGAGTATCTGATGTGTTCCTGAAGAACTTCGGGCATGCCCCGACCGAGAGGTAGAGTTTGTCATTGAGCTTGCACCGCATCGCGCCCATCTCAAAAGACCGTATCGGATGCCGCCCAATGAGCTAGCTGAATTAAAGAACAACTTAAGGAGTTGCAAGACAAGGGTTTCATCAGGCCTAGCTCCTCGCCTTGGGGATGCCGGCTCTCTTTGTCAAGAAGAAAGACAAGAGTCTACGGATGTGTGTTGACTACCGTCCGTTGAATGAGGTCACTATCAAGAACAAGTATCAGCTCCGCGGATCGATGACCTATTTGATCGGCTTAGTGGAGCTCGGTGTTCTCCAAAATTGACTTGAGATTAGGCTACCATCAGTTAAAGTTAGAACCGAGGACATTCGAAGACCGCCTTCTCTACTCGTTACGGTTTATGCAGTACACGGTCATGTCCTTTGGTTTGACCAATGCCTGACTTATTTCATGAACCTCATGAATTCGGTGTTCATGGAATACTTGGATCGGTTTGTAGTGGTTTTCATTGATGATATCCTTGTCTACTCTAAGTCGATCTTGAGCACGAGCGACACTTGAGACTTGTGTTAGAGAAGCTTACGCCACCATCATTTGACGCCAAATTCAGCAAATGTGAGTTTTGGCTTGAGAGGTTAGTTTCTTGGGACATATCCTATCTAAGGGCGGTGTCGCTGTTGATCCTAGTAAGGTACGAGATGTCCTTGAATGGAAGCAACCTAAGAGTGTCACCGACATTCGTAGTTTTCTTGGACTTGCGGGATACTACCGTAGGTTCATCAAGAATTTCTCAAAAATCGCGAAGCCTATGACCCAACTTCTAAAGAAAGAAAAGAAATTTGAGTGGACAGCGGAATGCGAACGAAGTTTCCAAACCCTGAAAGAATGCCTGACGGAAGCTCCCGTACTTGTTCTGCCAGACATTCACAAGAGCTTTGATATCTATTGTGATGCATCTCGCCACGGGCTCGGTTGTGTGCTTATGCAAGACGGCCGAGTGGTGGCCTACGCATCGAGGCAATTGAGGCCCCATGAGGCCAATTATCCCACACACGACCTTGAGCTCGCGGCTGTAGTTCATGCCTTGAAAATTTGGCGACATTACCTCATCGATGTCGTTGCGAGATCTACACCACCATAAGAGCCTTAAATATATTTTCACCCAAGTGACCTGAATTTGAGACAAAGACGATGGCTTGAGTTGATTAAAGATTATGATATGGGACTCCATTACCATCCAGGGAAGGCTAATGTAGTGGCCGACGCATTGAGCAGAAAATATCAATGCAACTGTTTGTCGGTAACTCCTTTTTCTGCAGCTTATGTTTGCATTGCAAAGCCTACACGGAGATAGTTGAAGAAGGTTAGCTTGCAGCCCTCGGTGTGACTTGCACACTTGAGGACCAGATTAGGAAGCCCGTAAAAGCGATGCGGAAGTGGCTAAAATTTTAGAACTAATGAAACAAGGCAAGGCTAATTGTTTTAAGCAAGATGCACAAGGTACTCTATGGTTTGGGGACCGTATGGTGGTACCATTTGATCGCCACTTGAGAGAATTGATTCTCAAGGAGGCTCATAACTCCAAATTCTCTATCCACCCGGGAGTACAAAAATGTATCAAGATTTGAAAAAGAAAGCGTGGTGGAGCCGAATGAAGCAAAGCGTTGCGCGATATGTGGCGAGTGCGATCTATGTCAAAGAGTTAAGGTGAGCACTTGAAACCAGTGGTACTCTAGATCCCTGCCCATTCCCAGTGGAAATGGGAAGAAGTTGGCATGGATTTTATCACGGCCTTCCTAGAACGAGTGGATTTGATTCTATATGGGTGATTGTGGATCGTTTGACCAAGGTTGCCCATTTTATTCCTGTCAAGACCACTTACACCGGGGCCAAACTAGCAGAACTTTATATTTCCAGAATTGTTTGTCTCCATGGTGTACCAAAGGTGATCGTTTCAGACAGAGGTCCCCAATTCACCTCTCATTTCTGGAACTGCTTACATCAAGCAATGGGAACCAACCTATCCTTTAGCTCCGCTTATCACCCACAAACGGATGGACAAACTGAGAGGGTAAACCAAGTTTTGGAAGACCTTCTCCGGGCTTGTGTGTTATCCTACAGTGATAGTTGGGAAAAATGTTTACCGTTTGCGGAATTCTCCTACAACAATAGTTTCCAATCGAGCATTCAAATGTCGCCCTTCGAAGCATTATATGGGAGAGCTTGTAGAACGCCTTTGAACTGGTCCGAAGCCGGGGAGAGGCCATTCTATGGTCAACCTTAGTGGAAGATCTTTGAAGAACAAGTTCGTGTCATTCGCGAACGACTTAGGACGGCTCAATCACGTCAGAAGTCATATGCCGACCGTCGTCGTCGCGAGTTGAGTTTCGAAGTGGACGATCATGTATATCTTAAAGTCTCTCCTATGAAAGGAGTACGTCGCTTCCAAATCAAAGGTAAATTAGCACCTCGCTATATTGGACCTTTCCGTATTCTAGCTAAGTTGGGATCGGTGGCATACCGGTTGGAGTTGCCACCATCACTCTCGAGCGTGCATAACGTCTTCCATGTCTCCCAACTCAAGAAATGTCTTGAGTCCCAACGGAAGCAACGCGTTGGATAAACTCGACTTGCAACCCGATCTATCTTATCGAGAGCCCGATTCGTATCCTTGAGGAAACCGAGCGTAAGACTAGGAATCGTAACATCAAGTTCGTCAAGGTTCAATGGAGCAACCACACGGAGAATGAAGCAACTTGGGAGCGTGAAGACCGGATGCGAGAGGCATATCGAACTCTTCTCTACATGAAGTGCCTTCATATCAAGAAAGGAGAGGTAAAACATATTAATGTAAATTATAACTTGTCGGCACTATCTTTGAAGGAAATCAAGACAACATGAATTATAACTTCCAATGAAAATCTTCTAATTCTTCTCACCCGGATCTCGGGTGAGATCTTTTGTAAGGGGAGGTTTGTCACAGCCCCAACAATTAAAATGGATTAATATGTATTTCATTAGCATGCATTATTGAATTCAAACCATTTCAAATTATATTGTACTTGGAAAATCTAATTTGAGGTGAACCTACACATCAAAATTCATTTTCAATTCAAATCAGTGATAAAAGTTGGGATCATCATCTGGAACCAATTTATTCAAATACTAAATTAATTATCATGAATTAATATAATTTTTCCCAAATTTTTAGGACTAGTTTGAACCCCATTAAAATTCAAACAACATTCATAGACATACAACATGTTTAAAATTAAATATCACAAACTATACTATGAACAGTAGGGTTTTATAATTTTTATGGGAACTATATCATCTCAGGAACCTCCACAATTTATTTCATAATTTTTGGAAATTTATTTCTATTTCTAAGCCTCGGTCAAAGTAGAGAGAAATAAATTAAATTTGCGGTCAAACCCTAGCCCAAACCTAGTCTTGTTCCTCCGACTGAGTCCGGCTCGGTGGATGGACTCGACCCAACCGCCTAATCGCACCTCACATGCGTCCGTCGGATTGAAGATCAACAGTCCAGATCTCGCCACCCCGTCGACCTGTCCGAATGCCCCCAATCATCTGGTCCGTCCATTCGCAATCCGACGGTGCTGATCAAGCCATTCGCTACGCACCGCGCCACGCCTTGTATCGCTGACCAGTGGGCCCCGTTTGTCAGCTTCGTCTTCTTCCTATCACCTCCGACTCAGAGCGCCAGCGCCACGCGTTCGAACTTCCCTGTTTCGGCCGTTGAGGCGATTCTCACCCCGTGGATCCACCGCCCCTCATAGCCAATCCCCGAGCGTCCCTGTCTAACGCCGCCCCCATTGCCGTCACTCACTCGGGTTAAAACCGCCTCCTCGCCCTACCTTCGGCTCACTTCTTCTCCTGCTGGCGGAGAAGAGGGAAGCTTTGCCTCGGTTTCTACTTGGGTAAGCTCCCACCGGGTGGTTCCAATCTGCTTCTTGTGCAATCCCTCGTCCATTTTTGCTAAGCTCGACCTCTCTTGTTGCTTGTAGCTCCCGGGCCACGGTGGTGCCATTGGAGGTCCCGAGCGCGCTCTGAAGCAACCTCGGTGTCATCTTCATCTCCAGTAAGAACCTTTTCATTTCTTGTCGTCACCTCATGTTCTAGATTGTAGGAGTGGAACCCTCTCTTAATTTGTCGATTATGGCACAGAGCTCTGTGTTTTCTAGTTTCCTAACTCTCGGCCGTGGAAGCTCGTCTTCTTCCCGGCGTCGCACGGTGAGCTCCAGGCCATTCCCTCCTTTGGGACCGTCTCACGGGTGCCACGATTCTACTCCCACCTCACTTTATCCTTTCTTGTTCTCGAGCGCCACCGCCGCGGTGACCCCCTCTGCACCTTGGCTGGTTCTTGCCGCGGAGTTGAACACGAAGACCCTTGGTTCCGTGCCTCTTCCTCGCGTCGTTTGCGCCCGAGTGTAGATCCGGCACCCATTTGCCTCGGAGTGGTTCCTTCCTCGAGATCCTCGCACCGCACGCTCCTCCTCCGCTCAACGCCGCCGCACGCCACCGTGCCTCTTCTCCGCAAAGTCACCACCGGAAGGTAGCTCTCACTAATGTCCTTCCGTTTTAGCTTGTACACGCGCTCTCCATCCTTCCTCGCTTGCGCGCGAAGTGCAACGCCCGCGGCGAGCATGGCATTGTTGTCGGTTTGACAACCAAAGCAGTGTAATTGTCGGATTAGCTTAATCTAATGGCGTGGCTTAGTGAGGTTTCTGATCCACGGACTTGTGGGCCCAGGTTGTTTAAGTGGATGCGTAAATTGTAGAGTACGTTTCGTAAAGAGAAAGCGTATTCCTAGCATGCTTAGGGCGGTTTCACGTTTGAGGTGCGAAAAGCGTATTCTTGGAATACGTCTTCGTCCTAACCGGCCGAGGCCAAGTCTTTTGACTGGTCAAACCCTTGAACCGGTCCCACTTGTCAGCCGCGTTAGCTAGCTGCGGGTGCGTGAGAAAAATACTGAGTTCTTTTAGAAAATCTGGGAAAAGAATTACTTTTACACTGAAAAACAGTGGTAACTTCTAAAATGCATAACTATTTCATATCACCTCCAAATCACATGAAACCCCTTCTGGAAATTTTCATTTTTAATGAACCTTATATTAAAATTTGTTTCAAACTTGTCTCTGTAGCAGAGAGTATTATTTGGAAATTAATCCATTAGAACCATTATTTGTACAATAGAAAAATGACTGAAATCTTTAAAAATACATAAGTAAATGTTGAAAACTCCAAAATAGTGAGACCACTTCGATAATTTTCATTTTCAGTGAACTTAATTCTAAAAATGGTCTCCACATTACCTCTGTCATAGAAACTATTTTTGGGAGAATACACTCCTTAACTCCATTATTTGTATACTATAAAGGTGATGACTTTGAAAATCAATAACTAAATCATAAGAACTCCAAATGGGACAAACTCAACTATTCTGAACTTGTAATAATATTACCTATTTACCTATGTAATCCTTCACCCCACCACTGTTCTACAAAATTTCACTTCATAATTAAATTATATAAATGACGGCATATCGAAATCTGAAATTCAAACCATTATAACTTCCATATACTAAATCAAACTGAAATAATTCTTTTACCTAAATCCATTTAAAATCATGATCTAACTACTGTAGAAAAATCATGCATTTTTGAGCATTTTGTTTTTGAGTTGTTTTCTCGGTATTTATTTGATGTTATAATTATATAGATCCCGAGCATATTGATATCGACTCTTACGCTCTCGAGAGCGAGCAGCTCTGTACCAGCAAGGCAAGCATCATTTGAACTTTCTTTTGCATCATAATTGATCCCGTTTTGGTTAAGTTAGTGCAATGATAATTGCTTGCATGCTATTTTGATTATGTCAATATTTTTGTGATGTGTAGTTTAGTTATGTCCTATGCTTGAGGTTAATCTTGAATTATGCAACTCCCATATGCTTAAGATAGGATGTGTGAATTTTGGGCTATAGAATTGCTTAGCCATGCAAGTCTAGATACGGTAGTTCGATCGTCGGGAATAACCCGATGGTTTTGGGATACACACAACTCTTACTTTATGTTTTACCTCAGATCTTTGTAGCTGTTTTATGAGTAAAACTCTGTCATTTCTAAATGAGATTTGGTCGGACAAGTGTTGGTTAGTGATGGTGTCTTTGTGCACGAGAATTGGGTATGTGGAATGACTTGCGGACAATTGAGGACCGAACTTTGTAACGTCGTTAATTCAAGTACACTCGTCTTTGCCACACGCGGTGTATGGGTGCCGTATGGTTAAGTAGGGGAGGTTTTATTGTGTTAAGTCCTTGGTGGTGTAAGGGGCATAGCGGCCGTGAAATCCTATGTTCTTTGAGGAGCCGATGTAATCCTTTATAGTGTGCAAGGAGCACCAATTCTTTTGTTTTGATTGCATCGGTATTTCCAATATAACTTGTGAGCCCCTAGCAAGTGCTATCGGCGCTTGTACTAGGCAAGGAACCATCTCACAAGGGGACTTAGCCCAATGGGGCTTTCTTCTGAAAATGATGTATCTTGATTTACAGTAGGCATACCATAGGAAGTGTGCTATTTCAGAGGCCTCTGGAGGCTTACGGGCTAATCAAGTCGTGTGGGTAAAGTAGTACACCCCTGCAGGGTATAAATCTATTCGAATAGCCGTGTCCACGGTTATGGACAACCGCTTGAGTTCGGGAGTTACTATTGTTAGACTTTTAATTAAAATTGTGGTTGAACTTGGTATTCGTCATGAACGGGTTGTTCATGTGTTTAGTATATCAAAGTGGGCTGCCACTTTGGTCTTGGTATGATTCAATTGTTTATTACTGAAATGTTTTACTACATGTTTTACTTCTACTTCAAATCTGATTTTAAATGGGCACATGAAAAACTAGTATGTGTAGGATGTTAAATTGTTGCGTCTCTTTCGCAAAACTAAACCAATATGAGCCATCCTTTGAATGACCCTTATGCATAACTATTTTTATTTGTGTAAGACTTGCGAGTACACTTGTACTCGGCGGATGTTTCTTGGCCTTTTTCAGGTGAGGAAGGTTATGATTACGACGATCTCGCTAGTGTCGACTTGGGCGACACTAACGAGTAGTGTGCTGCCATTTAACCCCCAGTCGGTTGCCGATGGGTGTTGGGCATACCACTGCTGGTCTTTTGCTTTATCTATTTAATTCATTTGCTACTTGATACTCTGTTTTAAATTTGGCGGTCGGCCGTTTGTAATAAATCGTAGACCTTAACTATTATGCGATATGTCTTTCATTCCTTGTTGTATGCGTTGTATGGATGTAATCAACGTTGGATGAGGGTATGAGTATATTGGTCATTGATCTTGGGAACCAATATATGTCATACTCGGTGTTGATGAAGTCCCATTTAACCCACCGAGTGTAGTGCTTCGAATCGAGGGAGAATCGACAATCATGTAGCGCTCGCAAGGGAGCAGCGCGCATGATCGTTGAGGCTCTAGTATTCGGCTAAGCCTCTCACTTGGATAGGGTTAAATTGGAATTCGTTTACCGGAGACCCGTAATTATGTCCCTAAGAGCTTGTCTAATCTCGATCTTATGGAGATAATTACCGGGGTCCCCACACCAGTGCCATCCTCCTTGCTGCCAGCCATTGGGAAGGAGAAGGAAGAGAAGGAAGGAAGAGAGGAGAAGACGAGGAGAGGAGCATTATCGTGGAGGAATTCAGTGGACACGCGTGTCTTCAAGGGTAATCTCGAGTCCTTGTGGTTTAATTCAATCATTCCCTATGGATCAATGTCGTATTTAGAGTCGTTTACCCTGCTACGATTAAATTCAGAATTTTGTCCATTACTTGTGCGTCGATTTTGGCGTAGTTAGAGTCCGAATTGAAGTATTTTGTCTTCTAGAGATTTTTGGGTCTTGTTCTCAGCTTTCAATAGGTTCAAAGATCACCCAAATCAGAGTTGTGGTTTAAAAGTTAAGTTGATTTTACTACTGCTGTCCAGAAATCCTGACGAGAATTAGCAAACGTCTCATTTATTAATTAAGATTTTGTTAAAGGCCGATTTAGGGATGTTTCCCAAAATAATTTTTGTAGGTAATTCCATTAGCTTTCAGGATTGATAAAGAACACACTTTTTGGATATGTAGAAAAAAAGTTATGTATGTTTCAATTTTACTGTCCAGAACGTATGTCAGATTATGACAGTAGTTTTGAGCTATAGGCTAAAATTTGTTAAAGGCATAATCTGAGGATTGGTCCAACTAGACTTTTGAATTTCATATTATTAGATTTTCAAATTTATATAAAAATCAATATTTGGCTCAGCCAATTAAAAGTTATAGTATTTCTTGTGCTGTTGTATTTTCTGTCTGACAGATTATAGTTCTAGAGTTTCATTTGTTTTTTAGACACAGAAGTTGGCCAATTTAGAAAGTCTTGCCAACTAGGTTATTCTAGAGGATTTCATTATCTTTTCAGGGGATCTAATATCATGCCTTTTCGAGTTTCAGAGAGCAAGTTACGAAGTTTTTAATACTGTTGTCCAGTATAGCTTCCTGTTAGCATGTGTTTCTAGTTTGAGTAGATCAAGTTGGTAATCTTTGGTTTGGGAAGGCGAGATAGAACATTGCGAGTAATTTCTTATTATGCACATTTGATTGATGCCAAGTATTATTTGCGTTGGCCAGGCGGTGGTGAACCCCAAGGCTAGAGCTTTCCGTCGTTGTCTTCCGTCTCACGGTTGAGGCAAGTGCAAGCAGTGATAATGAATTGCGATATTTCATTCTTGTTAATTGCCATGATTTAATTATGAAGTTTTATGTTTGATAATACTTCTGGGCATTATACCTTCATGATGGATTGACGATGTGAGTTCAATTTGTGTCATGGCATTCATTTCTATACCTTGGACTACGTGGTAGCTAAGGATTGTTCCTTTGAGATCCCTGTCATGCATTAGACGGGCATTGGATCCCCATCATGTATTGGACGGGCTTGGGTCCCCATACTCATGGAGTGTGGGCATGAGGTCCCTGTGCCTAAGGGGCACAGGCTTGAGTATGCATCGATGGATGCACTACTCGGCATTACCGGGAATTGCAAAGAAGTTGAAGAAAGTGCATTCTTGACATATGCATTGCATACACGCATAAGAGATAGATTTGTTATCCATTGCTGATGCTCATAAAGAGAATTGGTATCCTCATTGTCTAGTTATGAGGTTATGTTTTATTACTATTGTACTTTGCTGAGTCGTGGACTCACTCTTGCTGTGTTGTGCTTTCTAGGTACCTCTCGAGGCAACAACCATGCATGGGAAGTGGTAGACTTGTTGCACCTCACGATTTCACAATCCATGACAAATAAATTAGATTGTTCATCTAAACTTCGAATTTATGATAATTCTTTATATTTAGACTGTGACCACCCATCGTGGTGGATGTTCTATTTGTGTTCATGGATGTTCTATATATGCTCTTAAACCCCGTTATTTGAGTTCATTTAATTCTATTTGATGGATTAAAATGACTGATTGGATTATTCTGTCATCCTCATAGTTTTGCTGATCATTGATACTTTTGATGTATCTATTTGAATATTGGCTACCTCAGGGTAGCAAATGTTGGATTGTCTTAGAATAGTTTGATAAAGAGAAGGCATCATAATTGATTTATATTAAATTGATAGATTAAATTCTTATTATTGATTAATAGTAGATTGTGCTAGTTCTTGATTATTGGCAATGTGTCATTCATGAATGAATATTTGGTTGATTGTTTATAAAAATGTTGAAATTAATTGGTTCAGTAGAGTAGTTTGGTAGCATTCTAGGCTCTACGTTGAGCTCGGGTGTTACAACCACGAACGAAGAACTTGCAAACCGATCTGATTTGATCGAATTGCAACAACAAGACATCGACACAATTTGAGAACAAGAATAATCTCAACGTGCGTAGGCAACAACTCCCTCTTCAATCTGAAAAGTCAAAACACAATCTTCTGTTTTCTCATCTCCACACGCACACGATGCTTTGTGCCAACATTGGCTTTTCTGTATTTTACTTCAAATGGAAATTATGGTCCCTTACTATGGTGCAGCCATGGGGGGTTATATCCTCTCCTATTATAACATCCCATTGTTCGATGTCTTTTTGAAGCTTTAAAATTAAAATGAACCATTTGCATTTTATTGAATTAATTAAAGCTTCATTTAAAATTTTCGAAAATGAAAAAAAATTAAATGATTAAAATAAACTTCAATTAAATTCAATATCATTTTATTCGAGTTCTTCAGGTTCTAAGGATTTTTATGGAATTTTTCTTGAATTTTCCAAAATTTATTTTCTTTTCGAATTTTCTTTTTTTTTCCCCTTTTCTTTTTCTTTTCCTCTCTTCCTTCTTCTTCTTTCGTTTTTCTTCCTGCTCTCTGTTTTTCTTCATCGCCAGCCCGTGCACCCCTAGCACCACCCTTGCCAGCAATGCCTTCCCCTTGCCGGCAGTGCCGCCGCTCACCACCAGTCACCTGGGCCACCTCCCCCCTCGCCCTCTTGCCCCCCTGCGCCTAACCGGCGCCGTACGCCTGCACGCAATCAATGATGCCTGACCGTGCCACTCCTACCACAATTTGTGCCACGCCGCTCGCACCATGTCCCCATGTTGTGCCCGCGCGTTCGCTGTCGTGCCCATGCCCTGCCGCCCTGTGCCGCAAGCCATGCCACCAATGCTGGCCAGAGCGCAACCGCGATTCCCGCTCACATTCCCTGTTGAACCGAGTGTTGTCTTCATGCTATAAGTGGAGCACGACGTGTTCCCATCTCCCCTCTTCATTTCACCAAAAGCACCAATGTCTAACTCCCCTCCATTTGCCCGGAATGGCTGACGCCATCCACTCTCTTCTCCAAGTCCGGCGATGTCGTTTTCTCATTGATCTCCTTCCTTTGTGAGAATAAAGTCGAGCTAGCTACATCACCTCATGTTCTCGAAGATCCTCTTCCCATCCCCCACCTCAATTCGGTGTTTCCCATTGCTGGAGCATGCCACCACCACGGGCTCATCTTCCTTGCCGCTGCCCGCTGTGGACAACCTGCTCAGCCACTCACGAGCTGAATCGACTTCGCCACCGTGCTCACCATGCCACCGGCCACCTCATGCTCCCTTCATTTTCCCCAAAGCGCCACCGGTTTGCCAGAGCACAGTGCCACCCACCGCCACTGTGCGCCCCGACTAGTGCTACCACCGCCTCCAGCCACCTGTGCTGTCGCCGCCTCCTACCTCCTCCCCACCCCTTTACCATTCCATTTGTGCCGATCACCGACACTGCTGCCTTGCCCCTCGCCGGCGCCGCCGCCTTCCCCATGCGCCAGTCCCCTACTCTATTTCTCTATATGTTGTGCTATATGTTGATGCTTGGACTCTATGACATGTAGGCCCCACTAGTCATAGACTCCTTCCTTTCTTTAATTCTTCCTTCTCTCTCTTGCTTGTGGGTCCGAAGTGTCATTCACTCCTTAGTCTTTGCATTGCAAAATATCAGAACAGTGAGATTCTAGAATATTCCTCCTTTTCTGAATTTCTATCATTTCATGTGATGGCAAACTTCCGAACGTTCGTTCTCCTTCATACAAACTCTGATTCTATCGATTCTTATTCCTAAATTCAGTATCTTTCTTTTGGTGCTTATTTGATAATTTTTTGATTTTATTTGGATTTATTGTATTTATTTTTCTTGTTTTGCGCGTATCTTTCCTAGAACCGTCTGTCGAAGCAACTCAAACCTTCAATGAAGGTAAGTTGTAGACCTTTGATCATGTTGTACCAATTTTTTTAAAATTATATTGTTTTATATCAACATGCATTGCTAATTTTATAATAACTGCTTTCAAGAATAGTTAAAGTCCTATTCGACATTATTCCACCTTGAATAATTTCTATTGACATGTATCCTAGAATACCATAGGTTGGATAATTTTAGTTGGACATATTTTATTACCAACATGGAAAACTTAGATATGCTTAGCCATACTTTAGTTGTACGATGGGTTCCTTCACATTGATTAATCATGAAAATCTGACTTAATGAAATATATAATTGTGGCGTGGCCACTAGTATTAAAATTTGTTGTACCATGGCAAGGGTTGCCACTTGGTCGGGTTGAACAAAAATAATTTCGTACTTAGGAAAATGATCGTGCAGTAAAGGGGATGATTTTGGATGTGGTTGCCTCGCTTGAGTAGTCACTAAGGATTTAACTTTGTGCGCCATTGATCTGGGCCATACCGTACAACCACATATCCAGAATGGGGTGGACCTGGCCAA
Organism: Ampelocalamus luodianensis; assembly: GCA_036346255.1. NCBI lineage: Eukaryota > Viridiplantae > Streptophyta > Magnoliopsida > Poales > Poaceae > Ampelocalamus > Ampelocalamus luodianensis. The sequence goes on along the minus strand of CM070620.1, from coordinate 71,478,570 downwards.
TTAATTAGCAATATTTTATTTGGTTCTGTTTGGGTTGATGATTTGGCGCAAGAGGGAGCCAGATGTTGGAGAAACCTTATCAAGCAGAACTGGGTTAAAACAGAGTTTTGTAAAAGCCTTGTGATAATCGTTTAGTCGCACACCTTCGGAAGTGTGTGAGACGGACATTACAAACTAATTATCTCTTGTGCGTCAAGTTGTAAAACCTCTGTAGAGTGTAAAACTATTCGAATAGTTGTGTCCCCAATTATGGACAACGTCTAGTGATTCCACACGAGGGGTAGATTTTTCATAAAATGTACGAATGGCGGTTTGGTTGGGAAGTAAACAGGTAGTTCACTGGTTGTTGGTTGGGAAGTGAACGGGTAATTCACTAGTTATTTCAAAGTACTTGTTTACTTATGTATTTAATATTTTAAATTGTGCTTTCCAATCTATTTTATGTATTTACCGTCAATACTACTTTCTGCAAAATAGCAATAAAGCTACACTTGCTCAAGCCTTGTATGAATACTATTTGCATACATTTTCCTATAACTTGCTGAGTACTTTAAAGTACTTACGTCTTTATGCCATTGTTGATCAGTCTCTAAGTAAGACCCAGGGAACACAGAGTTCTACGAGGAGTACTTCGAGGACCATGCGAACTAGGTCGCGTTCTCCACTCGATTTTCCATGGGCATGTTGGATGGTTACCATAAGTTTGTTTTATTCCGCTGCAAGTTTACCCATTTATCTTAAGCCCTGCGTGGCAAACCTTGACCATAAGGTACGTTGCCTTTTTCTTAGATATTTTGTTATATGAATATGATTTCATCGATGTTACTACTGTGTGAACAACTACTGATCATGTGACTAGTTTAGAATACACAGAGGACTTGGATTTGGAAATTTGGGGTCCCGACACCCATGCAAGCACAACCTTGGCCAAAGCCGACTCAAACACATGCACACAATCCACTCGAATTCAATGACCTAAACGCAAACCACTAGGAATTTTTTTAATTTCGGAATACAAGAGATAAAAATAGTAAAACTGAATTTCAGAATTGAATCAATTATGCATTTTGGAATTGAATTCGAATTGGACTTCCACAGTTCCCACTTCGGAATTGAAATTGAGTTCTTCTCCCTTCTTGCTTGGTTCCCTTAACAGCTTCCTTGCATGGCTTGCCTTTCTTTCTGCCTTCCTTGCCTTCCTGTACTCCCATGTGCCACGCACGATTCCCTTTTGGTGTCCCTTGAGCCATGGGCCTCCCACTCTCCTTGTGCTGCAAGCCCGACTTCCTCCTTCGCTCATTGTCCCATGCAGCCCACACGCTAGGTTGCCACACCTTGGTTGTGCAAGCAATGCACACACATTTGGCCCATGCACAGCATGCCACCCATGCTTCCCTATCTGGCCCACATGTCTTGCTTGCACTCTTGGCCCATGCGTTCTTCCCTGATGCGCTACAAGCCTCTCTTCATGCTGCCCTTGCGATGCATGCAAGCTCCCTCCATGGCCCATCTTCCTTTCAGCCGAATCTAGTGCTTGTTTTTCTTCTTGTTGCAAAACAATGCTTGATTGATGAATAGCACTAGATTGCAATTGAGGAATATTTACAAGGAAACAATGTAGGGCCATATCACTTTGACTTGAAAGCAATATTCTTCATGTTGGAAAATGCTTCCAAGAGCTCCTCCTTCTCCTTCTTGAACATCTCATGGGTAGTGAGGGTACCCAAAAGGCTAGGAGGAGCTGTTCTTGACAAATCTGAATTTAGGAGCATGGTGACCAATGTTTCAAATTTGTCCAGAAGAGCCTGAAAGAACTTGCAAACAATATCAAGATGGGTTAGTGATAAAGCAAGGTATTTGACATCATTCACTATGTTGTTTAACCTTGAGTACATCTCATTGATGCTCTGATGGAGCAACATAACAAATGACTCATATTTAGACTTAAGTATATGCATTTTGGCCTCCTTGAACGTGGATGTTCCCTCATGAATTTCTAAGAGAGTGTTCCAAATATCGCGAGCCTTCTCAAGATTGCTCACTCTACTGAACTCATCCACGTTCAAGACTCCAAAAAGAGCGTTCATAGCTTGAGCATTTAGATGTAGGTTTCGATCATCTTGTTCGGTGGGATTATCCAAATCAAGAGGCATAACGAAACCCACATCAACAATGCGCCATATACTAAGACTCGTGGCCTTTAGATGAACTATCATGCAAACCTTCCAACAAGCAAAATTTGACCCATCAAAGTAAGGAGCCTTTCGTATGACAACCACCTCAGTAGCCATCCTTTTCTTTCTAGGCAGTGAAGCCTAAAAGTGTGAGACAAAACTCTAATACCACTTGTAGGATCAAGGATAACTGACTAGAGGGGGTGAACAGACAGTTTTTAAATCTTTTTGCTAAAATCGACTTTTTAGCAAATTATGAAATGAAATTCATTTTCACAATTCAAAACCTAAATACACTAAGTCTCTCTAAGAGCTCCAAACTTCTAAGTATAAGCTAAACAAGCAAAACAAGTAGACAATATATTTGCTATGAAAGTAAATTCACAAGGAAATGAGCAAGATAGATAAACCACAATTGAAGACAATCAATGTTTTCCTGTGGTATCAGAGACTTGTTGGTATCCCCTAATTCATGTTGAAGAAACTTGAACGAATCAAGATGGTTCCACATAAGCACACACCTCAATCACTAGTTGTACCTCTTCTCCTCTCTAGATAGGTGAGCTCCATCCTTCACAATCAATCGAACCTTCTCACGAGCTTCCTGAGAAGATCACCGATGCAACTCCTTCAAGCCGTTTAGGAGGCGGAAACCTTCAAGAGTAATAAATCAACAACGATTTGCTTGATGATGCTCAAGTGCCACAAAGATCAAACACAATTTCTATGCACTTGATGCACTCAACAACCTCTAGAAGATAAAATTTAAGCTCATAAGGCGTAGGAGAAGAAGCAATGGCTCAAGTGTATTCAATGGGGATTCAAGAGTATGCCCTTGCTACTGGTGGAGGGGTATTTATAACCTCCATGACCCAAACTAGTCGTTGTACATGTTTTCCTGGAAATTCAGTAAGCCCAAACTGGCCGCATATATACCGCCAATCAGTCCCGCTTGCAGTTCCAATGGCTATTTTCTGTAGCATTTAATGCACAGAAACTAACAGTTGAAAACACAGGCCAGTCAAATCGTACACACAAGGTACGATCTGACTGAGCTTTCAGTAAGGCCGCACTTACAACGTCAGTCAGACCGGGAGGCAAAAACATCCAGAAGCAACGGCTGAAACCGCTACTAGAAAAAATTGACTACGACGGTCAAACCGGGGGCCGGTCAGTCCAGAATGCAAAGTACCATAAGCAACCTCCAGAAAAATGGTTTTGGAAAATATTGACCGGTGCAGTCAGACCGAGGTCCGATCAGACCGCTCAAGCAACGACGATCAGTCCACAAAGCAAGGTTTCAAAACCTAGCTCTAGAAATACTATTCTGGAAAAAGCTGACCATGCTGGTCAGATAGTGTCAAACCCGGGAGTAACACCCCTAGATTCTCTGTGTATTCTACACTAGTCCCTGAAACAGTAGCTAGTGCACATAGTAAAAACAAATATGGTAACACCCACATCTCGCACAATTTTATTAATAATTATTAGAGTTTTACAAGTAAGGCTTACAAGCCAACAATAAATGAAAACAATGGAAGACGAAGAAGTAGTAGGGCCTAGAAAATCTACGATGAGCAATCAACTAGGATAGCGGCCTAGTCATTGAGATCCTCAGCAGTGGCAAAGTCCTTCTCCTCTAAACATCATTTTATTAAGCTAGTGTGAGTACAAAATCTTCTCTACAAATTACATCCATTACAGAGTTAATGCATGCATGGATATTATCAAAGGAAATGTTATATGTTTGTTTGTGCATAAAGCGATATTTGGCATTTTGAATACTTTAAGTAAGTTTGAAAGCACAAGTTATACCATATTCTAAAACTGTATTTTACAAAATAATAAATCTAGTGTTGGCACCAACCTAACACTAACTTAAACACGGGCACCAACCCGGGGCTTCAACCCAAATTTTTTTCATGGACACACATCCATGTCATAAACTGTTTTATAAAACATTTTGAAAAGAAAACAAAAGTCTAATCCACAAAAGGCTTTGCTCAGTATGGATTGTGGGCATGGCTATTCGAATAGATTTACACTCAGCAAAGATTGTACAACTTTACCCACAAGAGATAATCATCTTACAATGTTGGCCAAGACATGGTTCCTTAGGCGTGTGACTAAGTAATTATCACAAGGCCTTTACAATTTATCATCCCAAAGTAGTCATGCCCGCTAAGGTTTCACCACCGTTAGGTTTACCGCCAGCCGAAAGCCCCCACTTGCGCCATGTGGGAATAACTGTCTAACTAACACCCACACAACTGAATGGCATAACCAACAGTGGGACATTGCAAATTAGTTAGTCAGGTTTGTCCCATACCAGACTTGTGGTAGTACGGAATGACTTTATAATTTACAACTTGCAGACCAGTCCTTAACTGACATGGATGACTTACAATAAACCTAGATCTCATGCAATCTCTACACCTACCTAACAACAATTTTGCCCAAGTCTAAACTAGTTTTTTATTTTATTTTAGGAATAAGTCCATATTACACCCCTGAACTTTGCGTCGAGTCCAAAATACCCCCTAAACTCCAAAATCGTCTGATTTGCACCCTCGAACTGCCCATACCGTTTGGTTTACACCCCTCGGGCCGAAAACAGGTGGTTTTGGATGATGTGGCATCATTAATATTTTGATTTTCTTGATTTTCAAACTTCCAGAGGCCATATCTTCTTCGTTCGAACTCCGATTCGAGCGATTCAAATTTCTAAATTCCTATAAATTCCTTATCTTGCTGTTAGTATTTATTTGCTAATTTATTTGGATTTTATTTGGAGTTTTTATTTATTTAACAAACAAAGCCAAATAAATAAAATAACTCCAAATAAAATCCCAACAAATTACCAAATAAATACTAACAGCACGACAAGGAATTTATAGGAATTTAGAAATTTGAATCGCTCAAATCGGAGTTCAAACGAAGAAGATATGGCCTTCGGAAGTTTGAAAATCAAGAAAATCAAAATATTAGTGATGCCACATCATCCAAAACCACCTGTTTTCAGCCCGAGGGGTGTAAACCAAATGGTATGGGCAGTTCAAGGGTGCAAGTCAGACGGTTTTGGAGTTCAGAGGGTATTTTGGACTCGGCGCAAAGTTCAGGGTGTAATATGGACTTATTCCTTTATTTTATTTTGCAAATAATTTGTAAACTTCTATGACACATGCAAATAATTTATAAACTTCTATGGCACACCAATGCCAAGGACACATTTTAAACCATAATTTCTTTTGGCTAGAACATCCCAAATCATTAAATCAGGTCTAAGCACGGCTAAGAATAATTTTCCCCAAAAGTATCTAGTCAATACTATTGCACTAACTAGAGTTTTTATCTTGGGTAACAAGGTATGGGGAATTCAATGTCCAAAAAATTGCTACACACAAGTGTTGGGATTTAAATTACATTGAATAAAAGTTAGCATGCAATAATAATTTAAAATAATGGGATCAAAGATGAAACTTACCTTTCTCAAATAATTGTGGTTCTTGGTCAATGAAGTAATATGGTTCTCCGGAGACTTCGTAATCTATACGCGAAAACGCCTAATTCAAACAAAATTCAAATAAACTCCAAAATTTAAAAACATAGGCAAAACAAATGGTTTAAGATTTTATATGAATTTACATATTTGAGTCAACTGAATCGGAGTTCGAATAGAGGAGTGTGAGCTCACAGAAGATTTAAATGAGAGAGAAAACACTATTTGGGTATTTTTGGTATTTTTTGGAACTTTCTTTCTAAAGGACAATCTAATTATTGCGCTAGCATGACATCAGCAGGGATGTTGATTTTCAACCAGATTTATTTTTCATAAGAAAAAGAAAATGGGTCGCTGACAGGTGTGTCGGGATCTATGTCTTGGTGATATTCCCTAGAGGCAATCATAGAGATGATTGTATCACGTCTATATTTATGACTTATAGAATAAATGTTATTATATTCCTTGGATGAATTATTATAATAAGTATGTGACTTGTTGGTGAAGCTCTTTAAGTTATATGATGTCATTCTAAATGTACCCCTAGTCGGATGTCACTGGTCAGGACATCAGTGACTTATCAACTATCACATGTATTGATTGATGACCATATTTCACTGGTCATCGATATGGGGTTATCGAATCAATAATGTGAACACATGTTACAAAAATATGGTATTGGATCAACCCACCTTGAGACACTATTAAGATTGTTATGATTTTGTGTGTCATTAAGCAATGACGATGTATAATCCTTAAACCTAAGATAAGCATGGTTTCCTATATGAGTAATAGTACACTTAGGGGTTGCCAAACGCTACCCCACAACTAGGTAGTTAGTTATAAAGGTATCTTAGAAAAAGTTGACGAAAAAATTAACGGAGGTGGTGACAGTGGCATAAAAGGGTATATTTCTTTTGGAAAAAGTCTATTTGACACCCTTGAACTCTTACGAAATTTTGGATTTCAACCTTCAACTTCAAAATTGGATGTTTGACCCCCTCAAATGTCAATACCAGACAAATTACCCCCTCCAAGACATTTAGAGCCATTTTTAACTTATATGGCGGCTACATCGATATATGTGGCTGATTTTGAGTCCACATCCATGTTCACGTCCACACCCAACTCCTTCTTCCTCCTCCCTCCCTCTCTCTCTCTCTCTCTCTCTCTCTCTCTCTCTCTCTCTCGATGCGTATGCCCATGTCCTATCCCATGACACTTGCACCCACGTCCCATCCCGTGACCCCTGTTCCTCACACTCTTCGACCGACCTCACCCGGCCTTCACCTTCGACACCATCGAGTGCTCCTGGAACCCCTACCGCGCTGCGCTAGGGTCCATGCCTATTGCCACATCTGGCAGCCTCATCCTCTACCATGCGTCGGCCATGTGCGCGGTTGTTGGTGATATGCCCTAGAGGTGATCATGGAGATGATTGTATCATATCTATGTTTATGATTTATAGAATATGTTTCTTGGATGAATTATCATTTATAAATATTAACAAGTATGTGACTTGTTGGTGGAGCTCTTTGATAGTTATATGATGGCATTCTAAAAGTATTCCTGGTCGGATGCCAATGGTCGGGATACTATCGGCTTATCGACTAGTACATGTATTGATTGATGACCATGTTTCACCTGTCATAGATATAGGGATATCGAATCAATAATGTGAGCACATATTAGAGAACATGATATTGGATTAACCCACCTTAAGACACTATTGAGATTGTTATAATTTTATCTGTCATCAGTTGGTCTCAAGCAATGATGATGAATAATCCTTAGACATGAGATCAGCATGGTTTTCTACATATGTAATAGTATATTTAGGGGTTGCCAAACGCTACTCCATAACTGGGCAGTTATAAAGGTAGTTTTCGAGTATGCTATGAAACATGCGGAGGGATGTGACTGGTCAGATATGGGATTTGCCTCTCCTAACAAAACAGGAGAGATCTCTAGGCCCGTCAATGTCATCGGATAAAGAAAATGCATGGTCGTTCCACTGGTGGTCAAAGAGTCGACCACACAAAGTTATCCGTCACTAGACCGAGAAAGTATTGAATAGTCCATGTATGACAAATATCTCACCTAGAGTTCAACCAGATATTGTGAGATGAAAGGACTATACCCAAGTAGGTCGTTCAATCCGACCGGAGAAGAATTGGTCATATGGAGATACGGACTGGTCGTGAGCTGGTTGTATATGATCACTAACTGGTTAATGAATTGGTCATAAGTTGTTACGAACTGGTCGTGACTAAATATGAACTGGTCATATAGAGATACAAGTTGGTCGTAAGTAATAAGAACCTGGTCGCATATCATATTGCATAAGGTTCGTTCGATATTATCTTTGTGTGTATTCGGGAGATGTTATGTCTTGGTAGGAATTGGTCGGAAAGGAGTTTATGAGTCATAGCTGATTACACATGAACCTATAGGCTCACACACTTACACTACACCATGGCATAGTATTAAGGGCAATTAAACTGCTGGTGAAAACTGCTTTGCAAAGCAAATTATCTGCTGGCAATTAGTTTCCCCGGCACTTATTGTCTACCTTGTAAAGTGTTGACGGGAAAAACATTCCCTCGTAGATATGTGAATTCCTGATAGTTAACTGCCATAGAAAAGTTGTTTTCCCCGGCAGTTAGAGTTTTCCTGGCAGTTAGATGTATTGCCAGCAGTTAATCTGCCCTTGATTTTCCATTTTCCCCGGTAGTTAATCTGCCCTTGATTTTCCATTTTCCCCGGCAGTTAAGTGTCCTAGATACTTGGTTTTCCCCGGTAGTTAGGTATTTTCCCGGCAGTTAGAGTTTCCCCAGCAGTTAACTGCCCTTGATTGTCTCTTTTCCCCTCAATTCATTTTCTAATGAGCAATTAGTTTAGTTGCTGACATAAGAAATTTTCTAGCATGGTCCTTGCATGTCTTTTGCTACACATATAGGGCTTATGATATCTGCAGCACACAAAGAAAGGGTAAAATTTATCTAATCTAATTGTGCTAAGGTTATTCCGTATGCACTAATACAGTAAGAGAATACCTGGTCAGTCTCCAGTGACAGTTCTGTCGAAAGTAGAAGCTATAGTTAGCTAAAAGGAATTTCGCACAACTTGTAGTACAGAAGTATAGAGAACCCAGGTGGAGTACAGTCAAGTTATATATACAGTGATGAGACTACGGTGGCCCGATCTTCCGATAGGTTCGATTGATTTCATCGTGAGGACGTTGACGCTTTGAGGCTTTCGACCAGCAGATCGTCACCTCGCAATTCGCTACACCCGCACGACTGTCGTTATCGACCACGCTCGCACGCGATCGACCTTATCACGAGGGTTATGGTTCCTGCAAGCAATCGAAGAAACTCACAAGAACAGGATAGATGCAATCTGAATTGTATTGCGAATATGAATGAAGTTCACAAAGTGGGGTTCCTCAAACCGATAAACGGCGAAACTGCAAAGTGGCGAATAATTCTAAGAAAACCCAACCCTAAAGCGTGGCGGTTGTTGTATATATAGGGGACGTGAGGGGGTTGACCTAGGGTTGTGTGACCACGGGGAGAGGCGTACACAACCTAGGCTTTGACCCCGACACGCTTACAAAGCCCAAATAGGCCCAAAACGGTGTCGCAGCACCTAAAGACTGGTCGTAGAACTTGAGACCTAGTCGTAGCACTGGCTGGTCTGGTCGTAGCGCTGGCGAACCTTGTCGAGGAGCTTGATATGTGGTCGTAGCGCTGGCTGGTCTGGTCGTAGCGCTGGCGAAACTAGTCGAGGAGCTTCAGATGTGGTCGTAGCGCTGGCTGGTCTGGTCGTAGCGTTGGCGAAACTAGTCGAGGATCTTGAGACTTGGTCGTAGCGCTGGCAGGACTGGTCGTAGGGCTTGTAGACCTGGTCGTAGACCTTGGGGATCCATTCCTAAGTAACAACAGATCACAATTATTAGGTAGTATACCATTCTGCATAGATAAATTATTAGCACTTAGAAACGAGCTCACCTCATAATTTAAGTGACGTGCATGAGCTCTTGTCAGAGGATCTTGTAGTTTAGCAACTGGATCTGTAGGATTTTGTGTAGTGCGTGTATCCGAAGGAGTGATGTCCTCATCATCCTCCCCCTCTTAAATTGGAGTCGTCCTCGACTCAAGCTCATCTGCTTCTCCCACGTATGGCTTCAAATCTGACATGTTAAATGTGGGGCTAACCCCAAAATCTGCAGGTAGCTCCAATTGATAGGCATTGTCATTTATCTTCTTAATTATCTTAAATGGTCCATCAGCTCTAGGCATCAATTTTGATTTTCTTAACTCGAAACTGTCTTTCCTCAAATGCACCCAAACTAAATCACCGGTGCAAATTTTATTTCTTTCCTACCTTTACTTCAAAGAACCCTATACTTTTCGGTCATACGCTCTATATTTTCTTTAGTTGTTTCATGCAACTTAAGAACAAATTCAACACGCTTCTTAGCATCTAAATTAATGTGTTCAGAGGTAGGCAAAGGTAGTAAATCAATAGGAGCACGGGGTTAAAACCATACACTACCGAACGGACTTACCTTGGTGGTGGAGTGTACCGACCTATTGTAAGCAAACTCAATGTGCGGTAAACACTCTTCCCACATCTTCAAATTCTTTTTTAAAACAGCCCGCAACATGGTGGATAACGTACGGTGGACAACCTCCATTTGTCCATCAGTTTGGGGATGGCACGTAGTAGAAAACAGCAGCTTTCTCCCCAATTTGTTCCAAAGTGATCTCCAAAAGTGGCTCAAAAACTTTGTATCGTGATCCGAGACAATAGTATTGGGCACTCCATGTAAGCGAATGATTTCTCGAAAAAATAATTCAGCTATGTTTGTAGCATCATCGCTCTTGTGACAAGGTATAAAATATGCCATTTTAGAAAATCGATACACTACTACAAATATACTGTCTCTCCCCCTCTTTGTCCTGGGCAATCCTAAAACAAAATCCATAGAAATATCCTCCCAAGGGGCGCTAGGAATAGGGAGAGGCATATAAAGTCCATGTGGATTGAGACGGGACTTAGCTTTGTTCCATGTAGTGCAGCGAGCCACGTAGCGCTCAACATCGCGCCTCATCTTCGGCCAAAAGAAATGGGCGGCCAGCACATCTTCTGTCTTCTTTGCTCCAAAATGTGCCATCAAACCTCCTCCATGCGCCTCCTGTAACAACAAAAGACGAACGGAGCTAGCTGGAATTCATAGCTTGTTAGCACGATAGATCAAACCATCAATTATCACATATTTATTCCATGTCCTCCCTCCTTTACAATGTTCAAGCACTTCTGTAAAGTCCAAATCAGTAGCATATAACTCCTTAATGGCCTCTAAACCAAAAATCTTATGGTCAAGTTGAGATAACATGGTATAACGTCTAGAAAGCGCATCAACAATCACATTGTCCTTACCTTTCTTATGCTTTATGACATACGAAAACAACTCAATAAATTCTACCCATTTAGCATGTCGTTTATTTAGGTTGGCTTGGCTTCTAATGTGTTTTAGCGATTCATGATCTGAATGTATAACAAATTCTTTGGGCCATAGATAATGTTGCCAAGTTTGAAGCACACGAACTAAAGCATACAGTTCTTTTTCATAGGTAGAATAATTCAGACTAGGCCCATTTAGTTTCTCACTGAAATATGCAACTGGTTTACCTTCTTGAATCAATACACCACCTATCCCAATCCCGCTAGCATCACATTCAATCTCAAAAGTCTTACCAAAATCAGGGAGTTGGAGTAGGGGTGCTTGGGTGAGCTTCTCTTTCAATAAGTGGAATGCCCTCTCTTGCGCAGGTCCCCATTGGAAAGGCACTCCTTTCTTTGTCAATTCATTCAATGGTGCGGCAATGGTGCTGAAATCCCGCACAAAGCGTCGATAGAATCCAGCAAGTCCATGGAAGCTCCGCACTTTGTGACACGATGGTAGGCGTCGGCCAGCTTTGGATGGCTGCAGTCTTTGCCTCATCCACCTCAATGCCCTGTGGAGTCACAACATAACCAAGAAACGCAACTCGATTGGTGCAAAAGGTGCACTTCTCAAGGTTACCAAACAAACGTGCATCTCTCAAGGCATTAAAAACAGCACGTATATGGTTCAAGTGTAGCTCATGTGACTTGCTATAAATCAAGATATCATCAAAATAAACCACCACAAATTTTCCAATAAAAAGACGTAAAACCTCGTTCATTAATCGCATGAAAGTACTAGGTGCATTAGTTAGACCAAAAGGCATTACTAACCACTCATATAGTACGAACTCAGTTTTAAAGGCAGTTTTCCATTCATCTCCCAATTTCATTCTAATCTGGTGGTAGCCACTTCGCAAGTCTATCTTTGTGAAAATAATAGAGTCACTCAACTCATCAAGCATGTCGTCTAGCCTAGGGATAGGATGACGATACCTTATGGTAATATTATTAATGGTTCTACAATCAACACACATACGCCAAGTTCCATCTTTCTTAGGAACCAAAAGAACAGGAACAGTACAAGGACTAAGGCTTTCTCGTACGTACCCACGGTCCAAAAGATCTTGGACTTGTCGCTAAATTTCCTTAGTCTCCTCTGGGTTGGTCATATATGCCGCACGGTTTGGCAAAGTCGCTCCCGGAATCAAATCAATTTTATGCTCTATCCCTCGAATAGGTGGAAATCCCGGGGGTATCTCAACTGGAAATACATCCACATACTCCTGCAAAAGGTTAGCAACAGCAGGAGGCAAAGAGCTAGATATATCCTCAAGTAAAAATAAAGCATCTTTGCATATCAAAACATAGAATGGCAGCTCATTATCACAAATTTCAGCAAGCTCAGATTTAGTGGCAAGCATAACACACCCTTTCGATTTAATTCCTTCGGCCTTGGAACTAGGTGCCACTTTCTCCCCTTTAGGTGGGAAAACACGTTTCGTTACTTGCTGATTTTCATAATCATGTTCAGTGGTATTTCTTTCATTTCTAGCACGCTCTACTTCATCTTTCACAATTTCAGCGGGAGTTAAAGGCAACAATTTAATCTTCTTACCCTTATGTGAGAACGAGTAAGTATTAGCTCTACCATGGTGCAAAACATCATTATCATATATCCAAAGCCTACTGAGCAACAACGAGCATGCTTGCATAGGCACTACATCAAAGTCGGTACTATCTTTGTAGTTACCAGCTGAAAATTGCACTCTCACAACTTTGTTTACCTTTAACTTACCACACGAATTGAACCATTGGATGTAGTAAGGATGTGGGTGTGGTTGTGTGGTCAAGCCAAGCTTCTCGACCATCTCAGAGCTTGCAAGGTTATTGCAACTCCCTCCATCAATGATGACTCTGCAGGCTCTCTCTTTCACGAGGAATCTGGATTGAAACAAGTTGTGCCGCTGATTTTACTCCGCTCTCTCCACTTGTGCGCTTAGCACTCGCTGCGCAACAAGGCTCACATGAGTCCCTGTGTCAACAGCAGCCTACTTGTTCTTCTACATCATCGCATCACTATCCGCTCTGCCTCCTCCACCGCAATGTTAGTTGCAAGCACATACTCATCCTCAATATCACTAGCACTTACATAACCTCCATCTTCGGTGGCGAGGTATGCTCGCTGACTTGGGCAGTAGTCCCTCATGACATGGCCCATTCCCTTGCAATGATGGCAAGTAATCCCAGTCGTACGGCCTGTGGAAGCAACCGAAGAAGAACTCTTGGCTGGGGCCTGCACACTAGTAGATTTGTTTACCTTGGGTGCATGTGACGGCATCGGAGGTGCTGCTGAACGCGCCCTACTCGAGGAGGGGGCAGCAGACCGTGTAGCTGAAGGTGGGACTGTTTTAACGTGCCCTGATGTTGATCTTGGTGTAGACGTGCTTCCAAAATTGTTCCTTGGCCTCTGCTGTCGACCCTGTAATTCTTTTTCTGCCAAACAAGCAAGGTGGAACAATCTAGGAACACTATCATATTCTTTGTAATCAACTATGTCCTGAATTTCACGTATTAGTCCTCCATAAAAACGTGCCATAGCAGCCTCTTCATCCTCAATAATATCACAACGCAACATACTAATTTGTAGCTCCTGATAATATTCTTCTACGAATCTATTGCCTTGGTTTAAGCGCTGCAATTTCTTACGAAAGTCCCGTTTAAAAGAGGGTGGAATAAATCTGTTACGCATAGCAACCTTTAAAGCATCCCAGGTAGTAGGCGCTAATCCATCATTGCATACTCTGCTCCACCAAATGATGGCAAAGTTTTTAAATTCGCTTGTGGCTTGCCTAACTCTATGCACTTTAGGAACTAAATGAGCATTAAATTTCTGTTCTACCGTCATCTCCCAATCTAGATATACTTCAACATCATAAGCACCCGCAAAAGATGGTATAGTGAACTTGACTTTAGCATATGGATCATCATTTTCTCGTGCATTATGGTGCGGAAAGTTATTACCTCTCATACCTTGACGGTTGAAGTTCAATCGGTTCCGTTGTCGTGCATCCAAGGTATCGTGGTGGCGCATCTCATTATCGTTGTCGATCTCATGGTCGTGGGCTGCACCTTGAGGATCCACACGACCATTGTTCGGCGGTTGATTGGCCAAACCATCAATACGTGCATTGAGTGTTGCAATACTAGCATTGAGCTGTTGTAGTGTAGCATTTGTCTCCGCAAACTTCCTTTCGATGTCGTCATTAATAGCATGACGGTGCTCATCCAACACCCTGATGAACTCTTCCCTCACCACACACTCTTGCGCATCCGATCCCTCACCTGCCATGGTTAGTAGGAGACACAAGACAACACAGAGATATTATCCCTATCAACTACTAGGTGGTGGAAGGTGGAATCACACACTCTCAAGCGTCTTACCAATGGCAGCAGGTGGTATGATCGGAAAAGGTGGGATGTATGACTGCGGCGGAGGCGAGTGCGAGGATCCAAATCTGAGGGCCAAAAGTATGTGGAGCTCGGACAGGCAATGTTTAGTAGCAAGGCATAGCAATAATGAAATCAGATTAGCAAAGTTAAATCAAAGTCCACAGTACTCGTCACAGTTGTTGGCCCAAACGCGCTCCTAGCACTAGCTCAAGCAAGCCGAAAGATAGGGTAGATATAAGCACAAAGGGACAAAAATTGCAAAGCAACTGATATCTCCCGTGGGTGGTCGTGGAGAATCCGGGGGGTTGTTGTAGGCCAACTGAGGGTGGTCATGAGCCAACTGAGGTGCCCTCTTTTTTTATTCTCTTTTTCTTTTCTTCTTTTTTTTTTTTTGATTCTCTCTTCTTCTTTTTTGACTGACGAAACCCAACCTAGGGTTTCTCTTCTTTTTTTTTTGCGCAAGTGACCTCGGCTCACAACTCTTCAAAACCCTTTTCCGGGCTTGGGATATATGTAGGTCACAAACTTTTTCCGGAGAGCAGGGGTAGGAATTGGTAGGATATATGAGTTGAGTGGCTCTCTTTGTGTGTATTCGGGAGATGTTATGTCTTGGTAGGAATTGGTCGGAAAGGAGTTTATGAGTCATAACTGATTACACATGAACCTACAGGCTCACGCACTTACACTACACCATGGCATAGTATTAAGGGCAATTAAACTGCCAGTGAAAACTGCTTTGCAAAGCAAATTATCTGCTGGCAATTAGTTTCCCCGGCACTTATTGTCTACCTTGTAAAGTGTTGCCGGGAAAAACATTCCCTAGTAGATATGTGAATTCCTGATAGTTAACTTCCATAGAAAAGTTGTTTTCCCCGGCAGTTAGAGTTTTCCTGGCAGTTAGATGTATTGCCAGCAATTAATCTGCCCTTGATTTTCCATTTTCCCCGGTAGTTAATCTGCCCTTGATTTTCCATTTTCCCCCGCAGTTAAGTGCTCTAGATACTTGGTTTTCCCCGGCAGTTAGGTATTTTCCCAGCAGTTAGAGTTTCCCCAGGAGTTAACTGCCCTCGATTGTCTCTTTTCCCCTCAATTCATTTTCTAATGAGCAATTCGTTTAGTTGCTGACATAAGAAAGTTTCTAGCATGGTCCTTGCATGTCTTTTGCTACACATATAGGGCTTATGATATCTGCAGCACACAAAGAAAGGGTAAAATTTGTCTAATCTAATTGTGCCAAGGTTAGTCCGTATGCACTAACACAGTAAGAGAATACCTGGTCAGTCTCCAGTAACAGTTCTGTCGAAAGTAGAAGCTATAGTTAGCTAAAAGGAATTTCGCACAACTTGTAGTACAGAAGTATAGAGAACCCAGGTGGAGTACAGTCAAGTTATATATACAGTGATGAGACTACGGCGGCCCGATCTTCCGATAGGTTCGATTGATTTCATCGTGAGGACGTTGACGCTTTGAGGCTTTCGACTAGCAGATCGTCACCTCGCAATTCGCTACACCCGCACGACTGTCGTTACCGACCACGCTCGCACGCGATTGACCTTACCACGAGGGTTATGGTTCCTGCAAGCAATCGAAGAAACTCACAAGAACAGGATAGATGCAATCTGAATTGTATTGCGAATATGAATGAAGTTCACAAAGTGGGATTCCTCAAACCGATAAATGGCGAAACTGCAAAGTGGCAGAATAATTCTAAGAAAAACCCAACCATAAACTGTGGCGGCTGTTGTATATATATAGGGGGGACGTGAGGGGGTTGACCTAGGGTTGTGCGACCACGGGGAGAGGTGTACACAACCTAGGCTGTGACCCCGACACGCTTACAAAGCCCAAATAGGCCCAAAACGGTGTCGCAGCACCTAAAGACTGGTCGTAGAACTTGAGACCTAGTCGTAGAACTGGCTGGTCTGGTCATAGCGCTGGCGAACCTTGTCGAGGAGCTTGAGATGTGGTCGTAGCGCTGGCTGGTCTGGTCGTAGCGCTGGCGAAACTAGTCGAGGAGCTTGAGATGTGGTCGTAGCGCTGGCTGGTCTGGTCGTAGCGCTGGCGAAACTAGTCGAGGATCTTGAGACTTGGTCGTAGCGCTGGCAGGACTGGTCGTAGGGCTTGTAGACCTGGTCGTAGACCTTGGGGATCCATTCCTAAGTAACAACAGATCACAATTATTAGGTAGTATACCATTCTGCATAGATAAATTATTAGCACTTAAAAACGAGCTCACCTCATAATTTAAGTGACGTGCACGAGCTCTTGTCATAGGACCTTGTAGTTTAGCAACTGGATCTGTAGGATTTTGTGTAGTGCGTGTATCCGAAGGAGTGATGTCCTCATCATATAGGATGGTCATAATATTACAGAACATACATAGAGCAAGCTAGGTGTTTTTAAGATTCGATTACATGAAAAGAGTCGAGGCTGATGTAGTAGAGAGTATAGAACACAGATTTGTAGGATAGGAGAAAAATGTGAGCCAGACTGAGGCATCATGTTGTGTCTTACTGATCGCTGAAAAACAGAAACGAGTTAGGTTAGAACGTAAATCGATGAAGCTAATAGGGAGCTCTAAAAAGGTGTTTCTAGAGTATGGGTAATAGACCTAGGGCTAATTGATGTTTTCTGCATCTCAGCGAGGCTTTTTCCCAAGTTCAGAGGTAGGGATATCCTCGGATGGTGCGGCCTATGTGTTGGAAAATGTTGGCACGAATGTGAGCACAGATCAGAGTTAATTTGACATAGCAAGGTGAGAATTGCAGAGCACTAACCACTCTGCTATACATCTAGATAAAAAGTCATAAATAATTCAACTCTGTATTTTTTAGGTTCTTAGATAAGGAGGTATTTCGTGCTGTTAAGTTTATCCAGCAATGTAAGCTTGTTTGCGTGATAGCATTATACAAATAGTAATGGAATATATTTTGACACAAAGATGCTCTTATATAGATATCTACATGTTGGCACGGTAGTAGATTTTAGCTTCTCTAAGCTTTTTTTCCTTTTGTAGCATATGTGATGTTGTTGTATTCTATAGTATTGTAAGTTGTAATAGGGAGGTGCATTGACTGTTGTTGTTTTGTACGAATGTGACTAACAAGGAAAACTTAGCAGAAACTATTAGTCAATCTTAGAAACTGTGGTGTAAACTACGTACAACGAACTCTATAACTATAAAAAGACAACCGCAGTAGGCTATCTAGATAGTGGAAACATAGATTTGTTGGCCATTATCAATTAATGGTAGTAGAAACTCAAAAGGGACTACAGGCTGAAAGAATGTATTTTGTATGTTTGTGTGCAGCTAAAACTTGGAAGCAATTAGGAAGGTGATGTACGGTTAATTAGAGAACGATAGCTGAACACACTAACATTTGTTTTTTTTGCTTTTCATGGACGGCATCTGGCTCGCTAGTGAAGTAGGCAGCTTGCTCTGGAGGATCTTCAGCTTGTTTGGTCTGCAAATATGCAATATGTAGGTGGAGAAAGTTAAACATTCATATAGCGCATGCTCATATAGTACTGTATGAAAGTAGGTAGCAGCTTGTAAGTTGTGTTGTACGCACTATTTGTAAAGGTATCTACAGTTTTTTTGTCAAGAGCAAAATAACCGAAAGATGAGATGAATACGGACTTGTTTTGTAGGCACTGATGATTCAAATAGGCATTTTCGAGTAGATGGCAGTGTAGTGTCCAATACACAAGGATATCAATTCAGCCAAACTATTCAGAAATGGAGTGCTACAACATACTTCATTAAAATGGCCAGAATCTTCTATATGCATACTTGATTTAAATGTTTAGAATCTTCTCTATGCATACTTGATTTAAATGTTCAGAATCTTCTCTATGCATACTTGATTAAAATGTTTAAAATCTTCTCAATCAGTTCTACTATAAGTCAACTGTATCAAACATTTCATAATGATTGCAGTTATTTGCAAATAAATCAAATTATAGTAATAAGGGAAACTGATCGAGAATAGAATTGCAATCATATGTGAAGTCTTACCTGAATACCATATAAACGAATTGTTCCGATCCCAAGCCAAGAATGCAGACTGTAAAGGTTGGCAATCCCACTTTCACTGTCAAACTTGAAAGCACAGTATATCTTAACCGCACCAAGCACTATTGTAATTGCGTGGAGAATTAGATGGATAAGCTTAGTTGTGTGATGGTTCCACGTAGGAAGTACCTTGTATACCATTATAGCTGCCAAAATGAAACAGGGATATTACTAAATTATGTCATGAGCGGTGAGCCAGAAAACTTACACAATTTGTAATATTACCTTCACTGCCAATAATAATATAGCCAATCAGCATAAGAACAGGGTGAACCTGCAATATGTCAACACAAAAAATATTCGATTGTCATTGGATCTTGAGATGCAAATGTGAACCAATTTTATTGTCCTGAATAACTAGAAGCCTAGAATAGTAAAGATTACACAAATGAAGAGAAGGCTCGCTGCGTGTTTGGCCTCCGCAAGTAAAACCTGCAAGAAAGCAAGAAGCCAAGAACAATATAGGCCATGATTCCTTAGATATTCAATACAGGCCACGAATCCTTAGACACGGATCCAATACAACTTATTTCTGAATAGTTTGGCTGAATTGATATTTTGCCCCATCCAAACCACATCCCATAAGCCAACCAAGCACAGAGAACCAGCATCAATAGCCCTAGCCCTTACTGAATCAATCACAAAGCACTAACCATCCCATCACAGAGCAAGGGGTAGAGCGGAGTAGAGTACATAGCAAGGGGTAGAGTAGAGTATAGTACCTCACTAACCACAGTAGCAGCCCACATACCTCACTGTCACCATGCATCAACGAACTAAAATCAGAAAATGAAATCAGTGCAAACATTAAAAAAACAAAATCAATAGAGAAAGGAGAAAAGGGGGGTTGAATCCTAGGGAGGAAGAAGCAGGAGAGGCGAGAGGCCGAAGGCTGGGCGAGCCGCCATGGGGGCGAGCCAAGCTGAGCCAGGAGGGCATGGGCGAGCCAGGCCAGGGGGCGACCGAAGGCAACGGCGCGAGCGTCGGGGAGCGACGCAAACATGGGCCGAGCCAGCGCACGGGTAGGCCAGGCCCAGGTAGCGCAAGCCGACCCACGGGTGTGAGCTCGAGGGAGCCAGCCAGGGGCGACACCGAGAGACACAGGGGAAAGAGCCAACCGGAGGGACCCATGGCACCAAGAGGAAGATCCAACCGAAGCTTTTGACAGGGAGAGAGAATGGGGAGAATGAGAGCAATGGGGAATGGCTTATGAGGATACATTTGGGGATAAGGTGGGCAGCCCTCCCTCCCTCTCATTTTCTCACCTTCCTGCGCTCACACCGCGAAACCCTTCCCATGTGCAGTGAATTGCTGGCAGATACATTGACCCTGTTGACCTTTTCTATGGCAGATAATTTGTGACTAATGCAAAAACATAGTCGGCAGATAAGTTACCTAAGATATTTTTTATCCCGGCAGATAATAGGACCCATAAACTCTAACATATTGCTAGCACATAATTTGACTCTCACCCAATTCTTCCCCGGCAGATTATTGGCCTTAATACTATGCCATGGTGTAGTGTTAACAGGTTGGAACAAACCAGTTTGGAGAAGATTCGTTATGGGCTCTTTATAAGGGGGTGCATGGGGTTGTTGGGATGTAAGAGTTGCTCCACCGAAACCCTAGCCGCCATCTCTCCGAAGGCCCTACCATGCGAGATGGTGCTAGCACATCGGCATACGGCGTTGCACCCCTGGATGTGTGGGTACCGTAGAGGTGTTGCTATGATTGTTGCTGCGCTGAACGAGGAGGATCCACGACCTACGCAAGGAACGTGATAGGTTACTGGAGGAGCCGATCGGTGCTGAGGATGTTGGATGATTGATTATGACAACTACATCGATGTGCTCGACGTTGGATTAGGCTACTCCAACTCTTCTTCTGCTGCACTGCGCGTCTAGTGGTAACGATGTATGATCTCTTGCTTGCATGGCTTTCTAGTTATTTGGTAGAATTTTTGAATTTCTATATAGTGTAGCCTACCAGGTCCATGGGACAGTGCCGGTCCACAGTGAACCAAGTGCATGGAACAATGCGGATTAGCCATGCAAGCATCCACGTGAGTGCATGACTAGGCTTGGATACTGAGGTGGTGCACAGGTGGCATACACATGGCGTGACATGGCGGCGAGGTGGCACAGTGGCAATGGCGGCGCACGAGTACCGAGGGTCACTGACGATTTGAGGTGTGGTAGTGGGCGATGAGTTGTGCAATAGTGAGAGGGAGTTACGGGGATGCTAGTCACCTCACGTTGGTCTCCGGGGGGTGGATGGAGTTGGCCGGCAACGAGGAAGAAGCGGTGGCGTGGGTTCGGCTATGACGGCGATGGTGCTCCGGCTAAGGCAGGGTAGAACACGATGAGGCAAAGCTATCGATGTGGATGACGTTGATAGGGCTCCACGGACAGCAGTGGAAATGGCGGCGGTGAGGCTCGGGAACTGGCAAACTAAAGCTCCAAATTCGGCAGTGAGAGAGGGAGGCAATAGCTAAGACCTCGATGAGAGGATGAATGAAGCTCTAGGGTGTTGGTGCTCCCTTTTATAGGGCGAAGCAGCAACAGAGGGGTAGATCATGTGTGCGGTGTTACTCACCGGCGCAGGTGGAAGTACAAATGTGGCATTAAGACGAGTTAAGGGAGAAGAACATGCAGAGTGAGTGTGGAGGTGACTGGGTCTTCAATGCTCTCTAGTGTGCACGATCCGGCGGAAGAAAACGACAGCTTTGATGCGCGGTAATGGAGGACAGCAAGGGCGGTGTGAGGAGGAAGAAGGCGTTGAGTGTGGGGTCGGGTGGCAGCAAGAGAGAGAAAGGAGAGGCAGAGCGGGGAAGATGGGCCACAGGAGGAGTTGGCCCAAGGGGGAAAAGAAGAATGGGCAGGCGTGGGAAGAAAAAGAAAAGGAGGGCCAGGCCATAAAGAAGAAAGGAACGAGTCGGGGAAAAAGATTTCGGCCCGAGCGAGATTAAAAAGATTTTTGAATTTTAGAAAATACAAGAACTCCAAAATATTTTTACAAAATACCAAATATAGTTTAAAAAATCTGGAAAAATTCATGAAAATTCCCTAAGTCATTTTCAATTTAATAAAATTATTTCTACATAAAGTTTATTTTTATTTTACCTCACAAATTAGTTTTATTTTTAGGAAAATAGGATTTAGAAGAAAAAAACCCAAAAATTCAGAACAAAGTCTTTAAAATTTTAGAAAATCTAATGAAATAATAATTATAATATTTTTAATTTTAGTAACAGAACTTTGGGATGTTACAGACAGCAAGTCTGGTCAAACCAGTGACACAACGGCGATAAGACCGCGACATACTAACACTCCAAAAGGCGTACTGAAAAAGCTGACAAGTACGGTTAGACTGTGAGATGGTCAGTCCGGCCTCTTGCTAGTGGCTAGTTCGGGTAGACTTTCAACTCCAAGAACACATGAATCAGGATTCCAAGAGTTGAGATATTTGAGCATGCGACTGAGTTTGAGCAATGTGGCACGGTATGCTATCAAGCTACTAGTCGAGGATCCCTCTTAATAGTATCGCTACCTACACTAGTAATCCGGTCTTTTATCCACCAAACTCCGAGACCGGCAAAAGCTTTGAAAAGGTCCTTAGCCATCTATTACCTTTGCCTGGAGCTAAATCCTCTTGATGTCCATTCATCGAGTGCCTTTCATTCTCCTTTTCAATTCTGGGAATAAACATGTCTCATTGACTTAGTAAACATACTAGTCTCTTAAACATGATTTTCATTCATTACAAAAACTCTAAAATAGTGGCCTAGTGTCGTGACACGAATATGCAAATCTAGACCCTTTGTGTATACTGCACTAGTCTAGGATCACGCTAGTGCACACAGTGGCAACATCGATGAAAATCAATCCATACAAACAATTTAAAGGAATAAGCGAGCTAAATTTGATAAGCAAATAATGGTTATGGCCTTGTGGTTGAGTTTACACTTATTCAGCCACGTAGGACTTTAGCTAATAAAGAGAAATAGCAGCAGCGGAACGAAAAGCAACTCCAACAAAAACCATCTCTTGCTATAGGCAACCAACTGGGAACAAGACCTAACGATGAACCACATCGTAGAAATACTCCTCCAGAGCAAAAGTTGACTCCTCCAATTGTTCCTCTGAATGATGATTATAGCAAGAGTGAGCACATGGAGTACTCAGCAAGTTGTACCACAGAATGCAAGTGTATATGATGGTTTATTCCAAAGGATATGGCATCTATGGTTATTTTGCAAAAAGCAACATTTGCATTTGAATAGGAATAATAGATTAAAGGGACTGTCTATTCATAAGGTGACTAAAATTTTCTTAAGCATAAGTCATGTTTTTTATCCATTGGATCAATATCCAATCATATAACACATCAATCTATACACAAATCTAATGATCACAATAATTGACTTAAACTTGAGAAAATTTCAGGCGACTTAAAACTAGAAAATCCGTAGATTAAAAGCGTAAGTTGAAACCATGGTAATAATAAGTAACAAGAGATCCCACAAAGTCCACACAACTTTAACTAGTTCTTGCACACAGCTCACATTCCACTTTGTTTTTATAAAATCTACCTAATGAGGACATCACCAAGGACCATGTTGATGCGGACCATGCTAATGCTGACATCACCGAAGATAGTGCCTCCAGTGTTGTGCCTGTGGGAGGACCAATGACACGAGCATGAGCATGTCGTTTGGGACAACAAGTGAACTCGTTCCTTAGGCAAATTAACTATTTAATTACAGAACAAAATGATATTGCCTAATGATAGTTGTTTGTTTGTTTCTAATTGTGAGAGAATCTTCGGAGAAGTCCCTAATAAAGTACGACTAGGTCCCAGGTGCTGACCATATATGACCAGACAAAACTGCACCCGGCCAGATCTAAAGTTCATCTGACCAGGACTTGAGCTGACCAGTTCCTTCTACTAGTCTATGTCGATCGAATCCTTCGACCGTCGACCAGATCTTTGTTCTGACCAGGGCAAAACAAGACTTCTTATGGGAGTCCTACTCTGCCTCGACTGATGCTACTATGCAAGAAGTCTTGCTTCGACACGCTAGGAGAGTTCTTGTTTGTTTCGACTATGGAGTCTACTTCAAATCTAACTCAAATATTCTAGTTGGTAGTTCTCCGTATGGAAAGATAGTTTTTGATGAGGACATCACTACTTCGGATACACGCACTACACAAAATCCTCCAGATCCAGTTGCTAAACTACAAGGTCCTATGACAAGAGCTTGTGCACGTCACTTAAATTATGAGGTGAGCTCATTTCTAGGTCCTAATAATTTATCTATGCAGAATGGTATACTACCTAATAATTGTGATCTTTTGTTACTTAGGAATAATGGGGAGGATCCATCAAGTCCTAGTTCCCAAGGTCTACGACTAGGTCTACAAGCTATACGACCAGATTTGCTAGCCCTACGACCAGACCTGCCGGTGCTACGACCAAGTCTCAAGCTCTTCGACTAGATTCGCCAGCGCTACGACCATGCCTCAAGCTCTACGACCAGTCATTAGGTGTTACGACACCGTTTGCCAGCGCTACGACCAGACCTGCCAGCACTACGACCAGGTCTCAAGCTCTACGACCAATCATTAGGTGCTTCGACACCGTTTTGGGCCTAATTGGACCTTGTAAGCGTGTCGGAGTCAAAGCCTAGGTTGTGTACGCCTCTTCCCATGGCCACACAACCCTAGGTCAACCTCCTCACGCCCCCCCCCCCTCTCTATATATACAACAGCCGCCACAGTTTAGGGTTGGATTTTTCTTAGATTATTCTGCCACTTGCAGTTTCGCCATTTTACGGTTTGAGGAACCCCACTTTGTTGATCTTCATTCATATTCGCAATACAATTCAGATTGCATCTTCCTTGTTCTTGTGAGTTGCTTCGATTGCTTGCAGGGACAATAACCCTTGTGGTAAGGTCGATCGCGTGCGAGCGTGGTCGATAACGACAGTCGTACGGGTGTAGCGAATTATGAGGTGACGATCTGCTGGTCGAAAGCCTCAAAGCGTCAACGTCCTCACGACGAAATCAATCGAACCTATCGGAAGATCAGGCCGCCGTAGCCATCAGTTGGTATCAGAGCGAAGGTTGCCCGTTAGGTAATCTCATTTATCCCCTATTGATTGTTGTTTCCATCACCTAGAGTCCAGAAAATTTCCCCACAAAAAGTTTTAGATCTTAGTTTTTCCGCTGTCCAAACCACGTTATGCCTTTCGCAATTTTGTTTTCAGTATTCGCGTTATTGAGTTCGAGTCCATCGTCGGTGTCTTTGTTGCTGGTCTAGTCGTCGTGATCTAGTTTCTAGCGTTGAGTCTTTGCTATTTTGGTCATCGTGTATCTTGGCTTGTCCTTGGTTGCATCCGTTGCAATTAGAGTTTGTCTACTATAGCTGAGATTGAGTCACCACCCCATGCGGCCACTTACTCGTGACACCACCCCATCCGACCACCTACTCGAGCCAACACCCCCATACGACCACCTCCTCGTGTTCGACTACCTAGTCGGATTCGACCATCTACTCGTTTCTGCCCCGACATCCTACCCGGAGTCTATCTGTTTCTGGTTACTCTCAGACACCCACACACTCATCATATCGTGCCCGACCCAACAAAGACCGAGAAGAAATTCCATAGCCGAAACAGAGATAGCCAAAGTTCAGAGAGAGAGAGAATATCTTTTTATTACCTTTATACCCCTGCTCTCCGAAAAAAGTTTGTGACCTATATATACCCCCAGGCCTGGAAAAGGGTTTTGAAGAGTTGTGAGTCAAGGTCACTTGCGCAAAAAAAAAAGAACCCTAGGTTGGGTTTCGTTAGTCAAAAAAAAAAAAGAAGAAAGAATCAAAAAAAGAGAATAAAAAAAGGACCACCCCAGTTGGCTCACAACCACCATCAGTTGGTCTACGACAATCCACCGGTGCTCCACGACCACCCACAAGAGATATCGGTTGCTTTGCAATTTTGTTCCCTTGTGCTTAAATCTACCCTATCTTTCGGCTTGCTTGAGCTAGTGCTAGGAGCGCATTTGGGCCAGCAACTGTGACGAGTACTGTGGACTTTGATTTAGCTTTGCTAATCTGATTTCATTATTGCTATTCCTTGCTACTAAACATTGCCTGTTCGAGCTCCACGTACTTTTGGCCCTCAGATTTGGACCCTCGCATTCGCCTCCGCCGTAGACATACATCCCACCTTCTCTGATCATACCTCCTGCTGCAATTTGGTAAGAAATTCATAAGAGATTGGTAAGACGCTTGAGAGTGTGTGATTCCACCTTCCACCACCTAGTAGTTGGTAGGGATAATATATTTGTGTTGTCTTTTGTCTCGTACTAACCATGGCAGGTGAGGAATTAGATGCGCAAGAGTGCGTTTTGAGGGCAGAGCTTATAAGGGTGTTGGATGAGCACCGTCATGCTATTAATGACGACATCAAAAGGAAGTTTGCGGAGACAAATGCTACACTACAACAGCTCAATGCTAGTATTGAAACACTCAATGCACGTATTGATGGTTTGGACAATCAACCACCGAACAATAGTCGTGTGGATTCTCAAGGTGCAGCCCATGACCATGAGATCGACAATGATAATGAGATGCGCCACCACGATGCCTTGGATGCACGACAATGGAACCGATTGAACTTCAACCGTCAAGGTATGAGAGGTAATAACTTTCCGCACCATAATGCACGTGATAATGATGATCCGTATGCTAAACTCAAGTTCACTATACCATCTTTTGCGGGTGCTTATCATGCTGAAGTATATCTAGATTGGGAGATGACGGTAGAACAGAAATTTAATGCTCACTTAGTTCCCGAAGTGCATAGAGTTAGGCAAGCCACAAGTGAATTTAAAAATTTTGCCATCATTTCGTGGAGTAGAGTATGCAATGATGGATTAGCGTCTGCTATATGGGATGCTTTAAAGGTTGCTATGCGTAACAGATTTATTCCACCCTCCTTTAAACGGGACTTGCATAAGAAATTGCAGCGCTTAAACCAAGGCGATAGATCCGTAGAAGAATATTATCAAGAGCTTCAAACTAGTATGTTGCGTTGTGATATTATTGAGGACGAAGAGGCTGCTATGGCACGTTTTTATGGAGGACTAATACGTGAAATTCAGGACATAGTTGATTACAAAGAATATGATAGTGTTCCTAGATTGTTCCACCTTGCTTGTTTGGCAGAAAAAGAATTACAGGGTCGACAGCAGAGGCCAAGGAACAATTTTGGAAGCACGTCTACACCAAGATCAACATCAGGGCACGTTAAAACAGTCCCACCTTCAGCTACACGGTCTGCTGCCCCCTCCTCGAGTAGGGCGCGTTCAGCAGCACCTCCGACGCCGTCACATGCGCCCAAGGTAAACAAATCTACTAGTGTGCAGGCCCCAGCCAAGAGTTCTTCTTCGGTTGCTTCCACAGGCCGTACGACTGGGATTACTTGCCATCATTGCAAGGGAATGGGCCATGTCATGAGGGACTACTGCCCAAGTCAGCGAGCATACCTCGCCACCGAAGATGGAGGTTATGTAAGTGCTAGTGATATTGAGGATGAGTATGTGCTTGCAGCTAACATTGCAGGTGGAGGAGACGAGACAGACAGTGATGCTGATGATGTAGAAGAACAAGTAGCTGCTGTTGACACAGGGACTCATGTGAGCCTTGTTGCGTAGTGAGTGCTGAGCGCACAAGTGGAGAGAGCGGAGCAAAATCAGCGGCACAACTTGTTTCAATCCAGATTCCTCATGAAGGAGAGAGCCTGTAGAGTCATCATTGATGGAGGGAGTTGCAATAACCTTGCAAGCTCTGAGATGGTCGACAAGCTTGGCTTGACCACACAACCACAACCACGTCCCTACTACATCCAATGGTTCAATTCGTGTGGTAAGTTAAAGGTAAACAAAGTTGTGAGAGTGCAATTTTCAGCTGGTAATTACAAAGATAGTACCGATTTTGATGTAGTGCCTATGCAAGCATGCTCGTTGTTGCTCGGTAGGCCTTGAATATATGATAATGATGTTTTACACCATGGTAGAGCTAATACCTACTCGTTCTCATATAGGGGTAAGAAGATTAAGTTGTTGCCTATGACACCCGCTGAAATTGTGAAAGACGAAGTAGAGCGTGCTAGAAATGAAAGAAATACCACTGAACATGATTCTGAAAATCAGCAAGTAGTGAAACGTGTCTTCCCACCTAAAGGGGAGAAAGTGGCGCCTAGTTCCAAGGCCGAGGGAATTAAATTGAAGGGGTGTGTTATGCTTGCCACTAAATCTGAGCTTGCTGAAATTTGTGATAATGAGCTGCCATGCTATGCTTTATTTTCACTTGAGGATATATCTAGCTCTTTGCCTCCTGCTGTTGCTAACCTTTTGCAGGAGTATGTGGATATATTTCCAGCTGAGATACCCCTGGGATTGCCACCTATTCGAGGGATAGAGCATCAAATTGATTTGATCCCAGGAGCAACTTTGCCAAACCGTGCTGCATATAGGACCAATCCAGAGGAGACTAAGGAAATTCATCAACAAGTCCAAGATCTTTTGGACTGTGGGTACGTACGAGAAAGCCTTAGTCCTTGTGTTGTTCCTGTTCTTTTGGTTCCTAAGAAAGACGAAACTTGGCGTATGTGTGTTGATTGTAGAGCCATTAATAATATTACCATAAGGTATCATCATCCTATTCCTAGGCTAGACGACATGCTTGATGAGTTGAGTGGCTCTATTATTTTCGCAAAGATTGACTTGCGAAGTGGTTACCACTAGATTAGAATGAAATTGGGAGATGAATGGAAAACTGCTTTTAAAACTAAGTTCGGACTATATGAGTGGTTAGTGATGCCTTATGGTCTAACTAATGCACCTAGTACTTTTATGCGATTAATGAACGAGGTTTTACGTCTTTTCATTGAAAAATTTGTGGTGATTTATTTTGATGATATCTTGATTTATAGCAAGTCACATGAGCTACGCTTGAATCATATATGTGTGGTTTTTAATGCCTTGAGATATGCACGTTTGTTTGGTAACCTCGAGAAGTGCACCTTTTGCACCGATCGAGTTGTGTTTCTTGGTTATGTTGTGACACTACAGGGCATTGAGGTGGATGAGGCAAAGACTGCAGCCATCCAAAGCTGGCCGGCACCTACCACTGTGTCACAGGTACGGAGCTTCCATGGTCTTGCTGGATTCTATCGACGTTTTGTGCGGGATTTCAGCACCATTACCGCACCATTGAATGAATTGACAAAGAAAGGAGTGTCTTTCCAATGGGGACCTGCACAAGAGAAGGCATTCCACTTATTGAAAGAGAAGCTCACCCAAGCACCCCTACTCCAACTCCCTGATTTTGGTAAGACTTTTGAGATTGAATGTGATGCTAGCGGGATTGGGATAGGTGGTGTATTGATTCAAGAAGGTAAACCAGTTGCATATTTCAGCGAGAAACGAAATGGGCCTAGTCTGAATTATTCTACCTATAACAAAGAACTGTATGCTTTAGTTCGTGTGCTTCAAACTTGGCAACATTATCTATGGCCCAAAGAATTTGTTATACATTCAGATCATGAATCGCTAAAACATATTAAAAGCCAAGCTAACCTAAATAAAAGACATGCTAAATGGGAAGAATTTATTGAGTCATTTCCATATGTCATAAAGCATAAGAAAGGTAAGGACAATGTGATTGCTGATGCGCTTTCTAGACGTTATACCATGTTATCTCAACTTGACCATAAGATTTTTGGTTTAGAGGCCATTAAGGAGTTATATGCTACTGATTTGGACTTTAAAGAAGTGCTTGAACATTGTAAAGGAGGGAAAATATGGAATAAATATGTGATAATTGATGTTTGATCTATCGTGCTAACAAGCTATGCATTCCAGCTAGCTCCGTTCGTCTTTTGTTGTTGCAAGAGGCACATGGAGGAGGTTTGATGGCGCATTTTGGAGCAAAGAAAACAGAAGATGTGCTGGCCACCCACTTCTTTTGGCCAAACATGAGGCGCGATGTTGAGCGCTACGTGGCTCGCTGCACTACATGCAATAAAGCTAAGTCCCGTCTCAATCCACATGGACTTTATATGCCTCTTCCTATTCCTAGCGCCCCTTGGGAGGATATTTTTATGGATTTTGTTTTAGGATTGCCTAGGACAAAGAGGAGAAGGGACACTATATTTGTATTAGTGGATTGATTTTCTAAAATAGCACATTTTATACCTTGTCACAAGAGCGATGATGCTATAAACATAGCTGATTTATTTTTCATAGAAATCATTCGCTTACATGGAGTGCCCAATACTATTGTCTCGGATCGCGACGCGAAGTTTTTGAGCCACTTTTGGAGATCACTTTGTAACAAATTGGGGACAAAGTTGTTGTTTTCTTCTACGTGCCATCCCCAAACTGATGGACAAACAGAGGTTGTCAACCGCACGTTATCCAACATGTTGCAGGCTGTTTTAAAGAAGAATTTGAAGATGTGGAAAGAGTGTTTACCGCAAATTGAGTTTGCTTACAATAGGTTGGTACACTCCACCACCAAGGTAAGTCCATTTCAGGTAGTGTATGGTTTTAACCCCCGTGCTCCTATTGATTTACTACCTTTGCCTACCTCTGAACACATTAATTTAGATGCTAAGAAGCGTGCTGAATTTGTTCTTAAGTTGCATGAAATAACTAAAGAAAATATAGAGTGTATGACTGAAAAGTATAGGGTTGCTGGAAGTAAAGGTAGGAAAGAAATAAAATTTGCACCGGGTGATTTAGTTTGGGTGCATTTGAGAAAAGACAAGTTTCCGAAGTTAAGAAAATCAAAATTGATGCCTAGAGCTGATAGACCATTTAAGATAAGTAAGAAGATAAATGACAATGCCTATCAATTGGAGCTACCTGCAGATTTTGCGGTTAGCCTCACATTTAACATTTCAGATTTGGAGCCAATCATGGGAGAAGCAGATGAGCTTGAGTCAAGGACGACTCCAATTCAAGAGGGGGAGGATGATGAGGACATCACTCCTTCGGATACACGCACTACACAAAATTCTCCAGATCCAGTTGCTAAACTACAAGGTCCTATAACAAGAGCTCGTGCACGTCACTTAAATTATGAGGTGAGCTCGTTTCTAGGTGCTAATAATTTATCTATGCAGAATGGTATACTACCTAATAATTATGATCTTTTGTTACTTAGGAATAATGGGGAGGATCCATCAAGTCCTAGTTCCCAAGGTTTACGACTAGGTCTACAAGCTATACGACTAGATTTGCCAGCCCTACGACCAGACCTGCCGGCGCTACGACCAAGTCTCAAGCTCTTCGACCAGATTTGCCAGCGCTACGACCAGACCTGCTAGTACTACAACCAGGCCTCAAGCTCTATGACCAGTCATTAGGTGTTACGACACTGTTTGCCAGCGCTACGACCAGACCTGCCAGCACTATGACTAGGTCTCAAGCTCTATGTCCAATCATTAGGTGCTACGACACCGTTTTGGGCCTAATTGGACCTTGTAAGCGTGTCGGGGTCAAATCCTAGGTTGTGTACGCCTCTTCCCATGGCCACACAACCCTAGGTCATCCTCCTCACGCCCCCCCCTCTATATATATACAACAGCCGTCACGGTTTAGGGTTGGGTTTTTCTTAGATTATTCTGCCACTTGCAGTTTCGCCGTTTTACAGTTTGAGGAACCCCACTTTGTTGATCTTCATTCATATTCGCAATACAATTCAGATTGCATCTTCCTTGTTCTTGTGAGTTGCTTCGATTGCTTGCAGGGACAATAACCCTCGTGGTAAGGTCGATCCCGTGAGAGCGTGGTCGATAACGACAGTCGTGCGGGTGTAGCGAATTGCGAGGTGACGATCTACTGGTCAAAAGCCTCAAAGCGTCAACGTCCTCACGATGAAATAAATCGAACCTATCGGAAGATCGGGCCGTCGTAGACACCAGTTTTAGTTAGTCACGATTTCGATTTCGAATATTAGCACCAACCTAAGTCACTATAAATATTTGGGTGACGCGCCACAAATAGATCAGACTTTGGCTGTTGATTTAGCTATTGCTATTATAAGGCCTCTCGCCGTAATTGAAGTCTCAACTCAATCATTCCATTTCAAGTGATTCATCTTCCATTGTTGTTGTTGTGTTTCTCTGGATTCGCTCAGGCGGTTCTTCGTGAACAAATCAATTGTGTTTGACATGGTTGGTAACCAATCGAGGAGCGGTGTAGCGATTAGAAGGTTTGCTAGTCTTAACTGGATCTTGGTTAGCCACGCAAGTTATCGGATTTCTCCTATGATGGAAGATTGGGACAACCTTGGATGCACTCATCTTAAGTCGAGGTGTGTGCATATCAGGTGGTATCGGAGCTTTTGTTACTAGTAGGAATTCATCTATCATTAGTAGTAGATTCATTGTTATTCCTTTGCCTAAATACCAGAAAATTGTCTCACAAAAACTTTTCATGTTTCCTAGCCTTTGTGCCTTCAATCTGTTATTTCCGTTTGCTTTGTTGAAATTGTGTCCATTCTAGTCGTGTCTAGTTGCTGATCGATCAGTTCTTACTTATCGATAAGTTTTCGTTGATCAACTGGTTCTTGCTGATCATTGAGTTTTTTTTGTCTTTGTCACACGTATCAGTTCATGTGTGTTTAAAATAATTATACATGACCAATCAAGTGGTTGAAGTTTATAAGTAGTACTTCCGTCCAATATTCATTCTTTCTAGTCATTCCGATCAAAGCAACTAAGACTAGTACTATGCGAACTATTTTTCAACTTTGCAATTTCTAGAATTCTAGTTTGTTTTTCCTTTCTACATATTTCCCGCACCTAGAACACTAGATAATTGCCTTGATCATGAGTACTAGTATCTTTCCAATTGCTTTACTGACTTCCGTTTGAAAGTTGCCACAAACCAGCAATACATGAGCAATCTACGAGAAGGGTAGGAGCTACGGCTAGTAAGATTGTGAGATTTGAGTGCCACTTTAAAATTTGTAGTCGGTAGGGATTTTATTGATGTTTTGGTACTAACAATGGTAGGGTCTCAAGCATCCCAACATGGTGATTCGAGTAAAAGCGATGGAAACATCGAAGGTCTAACACCACATGCTCACCAATTGGTAAAGGTTTTCCACTACGACATTGAGCGTTTGGTGCAGGATGAAGTCATTCCACGTTTGGTGAATGTGGAAAAAGGATTGGAAGATTTTGCCAAGCAAATTGCGCAAGGTAATATTCCAAACCAATTTCCAGATCATCAACGCCAGACTACAGCATCCACCGTTGCTGCAGACGAAGCTACAACTATTCCTTGACTACGACCACCTCAATCGGCACAACCAGGGGCACAGAAAGGTGTTGCTACGATGCGTCGACTACGACCACCCCATGTAGAACCTGGGAGTAACACTCCTAAATCCTTTGTGTATTCAACACTAGCCCCTGGAATAATAGCTAGTGTACACAGTAAACAAATATGGTAGCATCCATAATTCGCACAACTTTATTAATATTTATCAGAGTTTATTACAAGAATGGCATACAAGTCAACAATAAAGAACACAACGAAAAACGGAAAAGAAGTAGTAGAGCCTAGCTAATCTACCACAGGTAATCGACTAGGGTAGCGGCCTAGTTGTCGAGATCGACACCAGTGGCGAAGTCCTTCTCCTCTGAACAACATTTTATTAAGCAAGGGTGAGTACAAAAATGTATTCTGCAAGTTACACCCAATAACATATTATAATGCATGCAGGGATATATCGAAGGAGGGATTATATGGTTATTTGTGCAAAAGCAATGTTTGGCATTTTTAAATACATTTACTAAGTTCCAAAGCAGTTTAAATTATATCTAAAATTGAATTTGATTTTAGATGTCAAGTTAGTGCAGGAGAAACCTCCATACACTTCTAGTGAAGGACTAACCGCCTTACACCAAGGCTTTATGTCCAATTTTCCCAATTGGATAAACTATCCAAAATCATTTGATAAAATCTTTTGAAATCAAAAACCAAAGTTTAACTTTGATTGGCTTTGCTTAGCATGTCCATGACCGTGGACACGACTATTCGAATAGTTTTACACTCTGCAGAGGTTGTACAACTTTACCCATAAAAGATAATAAAATTTTAATGTCCAGCTAACACACTCTCATAGGTGTGTGACTAAGTAAATATCATAAGGCCTTTACAATATACCATTCCAAAGTTCTCATGCCCGCTAAGGTTTCACGCCAAATGGAAGCCCCCTCTTGCGGATGGCATTCTGACACCCACACATCCGGATGGCACAACCACGATGGAACATTGCAAATTAATTAGCCAGGTCTACCCCACTCCAGACTTGTGGTAGTACAATGGAGCTTAGCAAGATGCAGCTCTCAGACTGGTCCTTAGTTGACTGGGCGACTTCCAAAAAGAACCCCTAGGCCTCGAACATTCCCTGAATCGATCCCGTGCATATATTTGCACCCACCAACTATCCATTTTTGCCTAGTCTAAATCGTTTTTCATTTTATTTTTCTTTTCAAATCATTTACAAAATTTTCATGGCATACCAATGCCATAGACTCATTTTAAAACAATAGTTTGAATATTTGGCTAAAATTCCCAAATTGAACATTTTTTGTTGAAGCATGACTAAGCGCATTTTTCCACAGAAACATCTTGTCAATACTATTGTATTAACTAGCGCTCCAAATCAATCTACTATGTGTGTTGATCCACCACATCATTGTTTACATTAGTCCACGAACAACTTTAGATCAACCAAACACTATTACTCAACTAACTCCACCAATTTCATCAATTATGTATAATTCAACCAATGCAACTGAATTCCATTCATAACTTACTATAATAATCCAACTTCTTTCTTTATTCATCACCTACACTCGATCAGTTTGTCAATACTAAATTTCCAACAATCACTAATAATACATTTATTTCCACTAAGATTTCTTTTAAATCCAATTTCTCTATTCAATCATATCCAATAAATCCAATATAACCAAAATATCCAATTAATTTCACAAAGTTTGCACATACTTGATTCAACCAATCCACGAAAATCAACATCATGAATTATTATGAAAATATAACATTTTTGTCTTTTAATCACCACCTTTATTGGATCAATTTCTCAATACTAATTCTCTAACAATCACTAATGATACATTTAATTCAACTGAGATTTGGTCTAAATCAAATTTCTCCTTTCGATTGGAGATCAATAGTAATTCTCCAACAAATCACTAAAATCAATTTAATTCCGCCAAGATGCCCTTTATTTAATTCAGAAGTAATGTATTCCTATAATCCAATATCCAACAATAATATACTCCTATAATCCAAAAAATGTTATTATTTCATAATCAATGGGTATCTAGAAATATATATTTGATTCCTTATATTTACGAAAGCCTATTAAAGTATTATCCAATCTTATCAATTTTCTAACTCCAAAGTATATCATGTTTGTAATGATCCTCCAAACTACATATATGAACATCCAGAAATTGGTTATACAAGTGTTGGGATTTAGCTTCAATTTAAAGATGAGAATCTAAATTGCTTTGAATAAAAGTAAGCATGCATTAATAATTTCAAGCAGAATACGTAATTTAAAATAATGGAATCAAACATGGTCAAAAGTGTCACTTGCCTTGCTCAATAATTGTTGTTCTAAAACGGCGTCAAAATCTGGCTCTCTGAAGTTGTCGAAATCTATACACGAAATTAAGCCAAATTAAATCTAACGAGGATTAAAATCTCTATGTATTATTTTAATACATAACAAAAGACCATAGTCTTCATGGTCATAACCCTTAAGGCTGACGACCTCACTAGTCATAAGGATTCCAGAGGTTACATAATGGGTACCCTGGTCAGACAAGGTCCTGTATCTAGTCTCCGACCAGGTAGCTGCTCATAGAAGCTGTGAATTGGTATTTGGATCTAACTCTAGGTATATTCTTTACCGTGTGATGAATGGAACACGTTGTACACTCCATACCACGAGATGTATCATGATCTTAAGACACTGACAAACAACCATCGTACGGTTGAGTGTCTCACAGACACTCAACTGCCGAACGGTTGATACTTCATCAACCACCACCTCGCTCCGACCAGTCGCAACGCTTCCCAATAGGCGTCTTCTCTAGGAATAACTACCACCTCTTCAATGATTATTTAAAGATGGAGCGCAGACAGAATGAGGAGATAGAAGGAGACAGAACACATAAGATCAGATTGAAGCAGGGCAATCTGTATTAGATTCATGTTTCAAGTTTGATTAGCATAGCAAGCATTACGCTTAGTGTAATTAGGATTGGTCCACTGCCTTGTCATCACCCCCTGTAATAGCCAGTTTATATCAATAAAAGAGTAGTCCCATTCTCTCCCAAGAGATCAATGCCATTTTCCTCTATATTTCGTAAGATCGGTGACTCGATCGCCGACAACTGGCGCCGTCTGTGGGTTAGAAGGCGCAGATTTCTTGAAGAAATTCTTCGCTCAGCAAATACTCGTCCATTTCTCTCTCATAATCGCTCATGCGGCTATGGCAGGGAGTTGGGACGAGGAGAACAGGTTCGACTTGGCGGACTATTCCAACCTCGACATGGACGCATGCATCCGCGCCATGAAAGAAAACGGGATATTGTCATCCTCCTCCTTCGCTAGTTCGCTAGTCGCAGACATTAGCGAGATCGACCGGATGGAGGAAGACTCACCACCAGTGGCATCTTCAGAGGAACAAATTGTTCTGATAAATTGGGAACGTTCAAGGACCTCTGCAAGCCCGGTCCTTTCGACCGGCGAAAAAGGTGACAAAACTTCGACACCGCAACTCGGGGATCAATATGCTCTCGATACGGTCATGGCTAACAAGTATTCACCGATGACTTTTGGCGATTCCAAGAGCCAACCAACATTTGGTAACGGTGTCGATGAAGCTCCCATTGGCCGTAGGCCAAATGGGAATGATAAGTGTAATTCTATGGAAGAAATCGTTCAAAAAGAGAATTAAATATAACAAAAAGGGGGTTTGTGCAGTTCTTCGGCAACCTGGGCCTCGGGCCTTGGCCCAAGAGGCCCATGAGGGGCCGGCCACCAATAAAAGGAGGGGGAAACCCTAGCCCGCCATCAGTAGCTCTGATGGCGCTGCTTTGCACTGATGCATGCTCTGATGAGACTCCTCCCCCTTGCCCTGCCTTGCTATTCCCTTTCCTCATGGTGGTGCTCTTCTATCGCTATCGGCCAAGAAGAAAGGGGAAGGAAGAGAGGAGAAGAAAAGGGGAGGAGAGTCTCGCGGGGGAATTCAACGAGCACACGTGTCTCCAAGGGTAACGATCGCCTCCCCGCTAGTTGGATCAATTTATATTCGTAATTGCCATCGATTAGAGGATCGTTGATCCACTGTGATTAATTTCATAATTATGTCCATTATTTGTGCGTCAGTTTTGGCGTAGTTAGAATCTGAATTGAAGGATTTCATCTCCTAGAGATTTGTGGGCTCGTTCTCAGCTTTCAATTGGTTCAAAGATCACCCAAATCGGAGTTGTGTTTTAAATGTTACGTTGATTTTACTGTTGCTATCCAGAAATCCTGACGAGAATCAGCAGTCGTCTTGTTTATTAATTAAGATTATGTTAAAGGTCGATTTAGGGATGTTGCCCAAAACAATTTTGGTAGGTAATCCCATTAGCTTTCAGGATTGAAAAGGAACACCCTTTTTGGATCTGTAGAACAAAAGTTATGTACGTTTCAATGTTACAGTCCAAAACGTATGTCAGATCCTGACGGTAGTTTTGAGCTGTGGGCTAAAATTTGTTAAATGCATAATCTGAGGATTGGTCCAACTAGACTTTTGAATTTCATATTATTAGCTTTTCAAATTGATAGAGAAACCAATATTTGGTTCAACCAATTAAAAGTTATAGCATTTCTTGTGCTGTTGTCCTTTGTTGGGAACCAAAAATGCAATTCTGGACCCTCTGTGTATAATGCACTAGTCCAGGATCACGCTAGTGCACACAGTGGCAACATCGATGAAATATCATTTTCATATACAAAGATGACTAATAAATAGGCAAATAACAATAAATATCAGAGTAAAGACCTTAAGGTCAAAGCTTACAATTAATGCCTCAGAAGGCGAATAGCTCAATGAAGCTGCAGCGGAACGAAACAGAATAACTTTAGTGAAGCCCATCCATATGCCCACAGGCAATCGGCTGGGGTGCGCGACCTAGTTCTCCTCGATCCTTGAAGTAGACCTTGCTGACTGACGATTCCTCCATTTCTGTAGGTTTGGGCTCAAGTTTTACAACAAGCATGAGTACAACAAAACCTTTCAGAATCTTCATCTCAACATTGACACTCCCGATGTGCTTACAAACCGCTATACCAACCCAAACGAAGTGCTTTGGCATAACACACATCGTTGGACAGGGACACGGCGAACCACCCCATGATGCGACTACCTTGTAGTACACACCTCCACCCATAGCCTAACCTACAGCTTGAGTAATCAATGCCAAGAATCCATAACCTACTAAGTTAGGCCCGTCCCATCAAGCATGTGGTCGTACAGTAAGGCTCAGTTTAATGGCGCACAAAGTTAAGTCCTTAATTGACCAAGGCAAGACTTTCAAATTTCTAACTATGCCACAAAGATTATCATTCTCATTCACAAAGTCCACCAATCACTTAGTATCCACCACTTGCCTCAGTCCAAATCCTTTCCCACCCTGTTGGTTAAGTGCAACACATACTATCACAAAGTAATAACACATAGCACCCAGTTTTACACAAAGTTTCATGGTCACTTAGTCAAATTTATAATTGCAACTCAAATGATAAGTGAGACTCATAGCATGGCTAAGCAATCTACTCGTACTAACCAACCCACGTTGGTAATACCATAGCACCAACTAAATATGAACCAGACTAGGGTGACAAAAGATTATGACATATAAATTAGCCAAAGTGGGTGTAACAAATTGGACAATAGCTATACCCAAAAGCATTTAAATAATTACTTAAAGTAAATGCAATAATTTGAATCAAAGTAATTTTAAAAAATGGGATTCAATATGATCAAAGGTATAACTTGCCTTGCTATAGCAATGATGATCTTATTTTATCTTCAAACCTCTACTTGCTTGATCTGCAGCTCCTTCGGACGATTCCGGGACTTCGAGGTCTAACGAGAAAGAAAGCGCAAAATAAACTAAATTCAAAAGACAAATCAAATAAACTCCAAATTAAAATTGAATGGTACTGGAGGATAGATATTGAATTTAGGTGAATTTAGGAACTTGAATGGGTTCAATCGGAGTTCGGATGAAGAAGATATGGCTCTCTAGAGATTAGAATTCACATGAAATGATGAAAAAGCTCTACGGAATATTCTCAGAATATTCTATTCCGAAAATATTAGGAAAAGAATGAGTGTATGATAGGTGGGACCGATTGGTATTGATGGATTTCTAGAATTAAAATAATTCTAGAAATAAGGTAGAGAGAGTGACAAGTGAGACCAATAAGATAAAAGGCTTTTCAAGAATTAAATTAATTCTCGAAATAGGATTAGGGGTTGACATGTGGGCCACTGGTCTATGGACCAGGTCCACAGAGATGTGCTAGTCCACGGTGGACCAAGCTCATAAACTAGGGTTGACCAAGAGTTGACTGACATACGGGACCCGCATGTAAGTGAGAGAAATAAATATATGACTTGATTATTGAATGACAAGTGGGGTCCATGCCACATAGAGACAAGGCAACCAGGGAGGAACAGTAGCTAAGACTCAACAGCCAAAGTACAGAAACGAATAAAAACTACAGATGGCAAGCTTTGGCCGATTTGGGCATGGGACATGGAGTTGCAAGCAGGGATTAGAGAAAATGGAGAGAAGAGATGATACTTAGATTGACACATGAGAGAAAGGAAAGGAAACCAAAGAGCAGCAAAAAGGAAATCACATTCTGGACAACCGAACAGAACCAAACAACAGAGAGCATGGCTGATTTTGGTGCATAGAGCCGACGGTGATTGGAGGCGAACCAACTCCGGCGAAGGAGCAGAACGGAAAGGAAACGACGAGCCGGAGATGATGACGCGGTCCGAACGTCGAGATTTTGCTCCATGCGACAGCAGCGACGCGAAGAACGCCGACGACAGCGGCCTCACGGGCGCGTACCGCTTCGGATGACATTCTGCGAAAAGGAAGGTAAGCACGGCGTAGAACGCGGCGACGCGAACTCAACGGTGGTGGAGTTGAAGGCATAGGATCAACGGTTGCGGAATAATTGGTCGGAGAAGGACGACGAACAAGAGGCGAGAGAACGCCCGATTCTCGGCGCACGGTGGATAAAACTTGAATCTACAAGATGCGAAAAATAGGTATCGACGAGGGGCACAAGATGATGCGATCGGACTTTGGAAAAACTCAACGAGGAACGCGATGAACACGTTTCAGCTTTATGGCTTGACATGGCCGGCGGTGCTCCGGTGATATTTGGGCGAAGTGGAAGGAACCATGATGTAGAACGCGACGACGCGAAGCCAACGCCGCAGACGGTTCGGCCGGGGGACGTCGGACGAAGGCGCAGTTCGCCGGAGAAGACCTTCGGTTGGAGCTCGGTATTTTGCAGATGGCGACAAAAATAGATTGATTCGGAGGAAACCAAATCAGGGGATTGGAAGAGGAGATCAAGACGGACGCGTGGGCACGAATGGTTCGCTTTTATATACACCGTGGAGGAAGATATAGAATTTGGAAGGTTTGGGTTTGTTTCGAATACGTTTTGGAGACAGCAACGCTTGGTTCGGCGGGAAGATGAATAGTACATGCGATTTACTGTAGCACGTGGCAGAAGAGAGAAAAGGCTGATTTTCAGAATTAAAATAAAAGGCCAAAAATCAAGGAGACCAAATAAATAGCAAATAAATCCGAAAAAATCTCAAAAAATACCCAAAAATTCCTTGAAAGACAAGGAAGCCAAATAACACAAGTTTTTATTTAATTAATGTTTATATTAGTCAAATTAAATATTTTTAATTTAAGAAAATTCTCAATTAAGCTTTATTAATTCAAATAAAATTGATGAAATTTTCGAGGGACCTAAACTACTCAAAAGATTTTTTAAAAGCCAAATTTTGGGACGTTACAAACCTCCCCCCCTTAAAGGAATCTCGTCCCCGAGATTCAGGCCGGCTATAGAATAGGATAAGGAACTCAGCCTTCGGGTTCACTTCTTGCTTTCAAATTGCTTTGACTTTGACAGAATCGCTCTTCTGACCACTTACAGAACAACGCCTTGCTCTTTGCTAAACTTCTCGCTTCACTGAAAACTTGACAAACTGGCTCTTGGCTAGAAGGCATCTTGAAACTCGATTGCATCTAACGGGGCTGCTTGATCGGTGCTTGAGGGCACTTTTGGAGTGGAGGAAATCTTGCTGCTGACTGGCAACTTAGGTTAACAAACCATCTCTTCTTCCGCTCTTCGGAATCTGAACTAACTGACACATTTTTGTCGCCTTTGTCATACACTTCTTAGCACAGAACTCCAATAGGTATTATGAAGATAGACATGGCTGCGAGGGTGATAATCTGCATAATGTTCATAGCGTTTCTTGTTGAGCACTACTACTTAAATTTCATTTAAGATTAAGGACCATTGGTCTTCTGCTTCATGATTAATGCAACATACACATACTTTGTAATTTGATCTGCTCCTAGCTGAGCGATGACTTACACAATCAACCACTGTGAACTTCAGAGGGTGACAACTGCAACTAGCTGACATCTGGGTTGTAGGGAGACTCTGCACACAACACTTACTTGCTCGACTTGGTACTATGAGTTAAGGTACAACTCTTTTTTTTCAAGCTGTCTGTCGATTCAGGGCGATACACAGTGTTGAACTGAAATGACCATTCAAGCTTCATACAGACTCTGTCGCTAATACAAGATAAGCTGGGATCCTCGGTCTGACACTAATTTCTCTGACACGTCATGCAAATTGACCATCTGTGTAGATCTAACACTGCACCCATGCTGACGAATACCATATCTGTCGTATACCACTCCGCTAGGCAGTCTCCAAACTAGGTGATATTGACAGGAATGAAGCAACAA
Organism: Ampelocalamus luodianensis; assembly: GCA_036346255.1. Taxonomy (NCBI): domain Eukaryota; kingdom Viridiplantae; phylum Streptophyta; class Magnoliopsida; order Poales; family Poaceae; genus Ampelocalamus; species Ampelocalamus luodianensis. Next base: position 71,436,715 of record CM070620.1, on the reverse strand, counting down.
ATTTCAATCAAATGATCAACAATCACCCTTCAAGAAATTATATCCCGATTGGGTCCTGGGAGATCCCTTATCTGAATTCTCAGTGATAGGAGTACTTTGACTAGCCTCTGACATGTTGGCTAACTTTCTGACATACCAAAGGGTAACCCATTCGGCGATATTTCGCTTTATTTTGGACCATCACAATTCAACTTTGAGGTCTTTGTACGCTTTGGTACTTTCAGGGAAACTGGAATGCTTACACTCAAATGTTGGTTTGAGCATCAAGTACTGGATTTCCTTCTCATTAGATATGCAAATATACTCATTGATCCATGGATCATCCTGTTCGCCTTTAGCGGGTTCTCACGCTTTCCTTTGCTTTACGTGAGGACGAATTTTCTTGACAAGACTGTCATCCCACATGCAGTCGACGCGATTTCTAGCATCGGTTCAAATGCAGGTTTCAACGAGATATCCTTGCAATGACTCAAGATCCAACACGAATTTCACGGTAACCTTGGTGACTAATCAGCGGATCCTTGCGGTAGCTCTTCCGATTCGAAACATACGAGATCGCGATGCATTATGAGGAACAGTTTCAACTTCATTGTTCTCAATCCAATAACCGTCTTTGTTTCTTCATGACAGCAAACTTTGAATTACAACTAGGATAATTCGCTGCTTGAAACTTTAGTTGTTAGGAAGTGCTGGTGAAACTTCTTAACACGCAAATTCTTGGAGGTTCCGTGATAAAAACTATCATGGTTCTTTCTGGTATCTGGCAATACGAACACTGGAGTTGTGATTAATCTCTTCTGAAATTCTTACAAACTCGGTTCACTTCTAGCGGTCTGGGCGACTTCTCTTCTTACAACAGGTGAGGGGTCTTGGCTAACTTGAAATGACTGTCTCACTGATCTTCGACTGACACTGTCTCAAAATGACTGTTTCACTGGTATTTAACTGACACTGCTAAGCTGATGGGATTGATTTGACACTGCCTTTTTCTGATAAAGTCATATGATCTACTCTATCATCTCTGCAAACTCGTTGGCAACTTTTTTCATATTTCACCTCCAACGTAATTCTTTCTGAAATTGGCTGATCCTGGGTACCAAGTGAGAGACAAACTTAACTTCGAATATGGTTGCATGTTGCGTAGATCACTTGCAATGACAATTGCATATTCTCTTGCGGATACGGACATTATTCCATGGTTAAATCCTTCAACTATTTACTGTTATTTCATAGCTATGCACAAGACTGAGTTGGAATTCAACATCACATTCCATGTTACAGCTCCACGGCCTTCAATCAACATGACTCAACACCTTGTTACTCGACTTGCAAAGGCATATGTTGAGAAAGGCATCCAATGATTTAATATCCAATATTTCCTTTTTCTTCGTAACTTGCATACAAAGATGTCCACCTTTTTGCTCTCAAATAGAGGAGAGGTTACAATGGTTCCCTGAATTTACTGCTACTAACAGAGGCATGACTCAACATGATCTGGTATCATCAATCTAGACTTTCTTGGTAACATCATCGCACAAACGTCTCTTCTTTTACTACTTCGCTGGACACACGGATCGTCTTTGCATTACCACATTGCAGGAGTTAAAATCTTGGTGAGCCCGACTTACGGTATTCTTGCATGCAGGTTAGTGGTGGTTCCACGAGGACAACGGCCGATGTAGTGACCTTCCTTGCGACAACTGTAATATACACGTGGCGGACATTGTGACTTGCCTGATGATATTGCACCGGAACGACTAATCTTCTTGAAGGTTGAAGTTTGACGCTTTGCCGGGCATCTCTTGGTATAGTGGCCTTGCTCACCACATTCAAAACACACTCTTGATGATACTGGCTCGCTTCTCTTTTGAGGTGGGTTGCCAAGGTCAACATCCTGCCTTTGTGATTCTTTAGCTGACATATCTTGTACTGACAATGGTTTGCCTTCTTTTGCTAATGTTCTGACAGTAGCTCGAAAATTCTCTCGCTGACGTTGCGTTGCAGAAGTCAACACGGAATACATAGGGCACTGGCTCAGACAATGATCATCGCTTTCACACAAGAAACATGTGATCTTGATCATGGGACATTTTCCAACGGAATGGTTTCCTTCGCAACTGGAACAATTGATATTGTGCTCATCAGCACTATGGCCTATTTCTCCACAGTGGGTACATGCACAATCTTCTGATTTATCTGCTTGGCAGCATTTCAACTGACAACGGCTAGATTTGGTGTAGGATATCGAAATAGTAGGTTTCTCTTGATCACTTATGCTTGATATTGCATGCTGTTGGCACAAAGCAATGGTGAACTCTGCCCAAGTCATGGTGTGCTCGTCCTGATGGGCGACACAAAATTTTTCTCACCAATCTAATGCAACTCCTTCTAATTGATGAGCAGCATAGAAAACTTTCTCATTATCGTTGCACTGCACAACAATTAACTTTTCTTCTATTGTGCGAATCTAAGATTCTACATCCTTGAGTGCGGTTGACCCTTCAAAGATAGGCAGCTTGGTCCTTAAGAACTTTGCAAGCTTGAACTGAGGGTGTGTCGTTGGGATGGCAACGAGTTGTGCACCATTGCAAACAGTAATATTGTCTAATGGTTGCATCATCACTTGCATGATCTGATTCTGGGCGACAGGGAACTGGCTCAGATTCTGATGTGTCACTATTGGCATTGGAAATAGTTGTTGGTCATCGTCTGCTCTGGTACTGACATTGGCGACGGTACGATGGCTCGTTTGATTATTCTGATTCAACAAATTGATTAAAGTAGCGGTGGTCTGATTCTGCTGGGTCATCCCGTTGTTCATGTTCTGCATCAACGTGTTCAAGAGTTGAGTCTGAGCTACCAAGAATTATTCCATGACTGGATCTGCTACTCCTGGTACTGACAACTGTCCACTGGGATTGACAACATCTGAGCTAGCACAGACTGTCTCAAGATTACTGAAAAGGCTGGCTTCACTGAGGTTCTCCATCTGCTGGCTAACCAAGGCTAATAGATGCGGGGGGAAAGCACAAGGTAAGGGAAGACAATCTACTAAGGGGAGCAGGTTTAACCCAAAGAACACCAAGGAACACACAAATAGCCAGAAAGCTATTAAGAAGCATAAAACTCACATCCAAACTACACCGAAGAAGGGAAACAAAGATCTAATCGTCTAGCCGATTAAACTCTAACTTAACAGGGCGACTTGGTTCAACACACGGGAGGAACCTATGCTGATTTATCCTATATGGTTGGTCTGAAGAAAACTCGATCTGATCACGATCTTCGTCAAACGTTGACTGCTTGTGATCCTTCCAAGCGAATCTTGGAGAAAGACGGGGCGACGTACAACTTCTTCTTGGTCTTGAATTCTTGCGACGAGCTTGTCTTGAACACTTGGGAAGATGTCGATACGTGGTTGTTGGTTGCATGGTCTTCAAACAGTTGCTCAAAACAGCTCTTGGGCATCCACCAAGACATTTGACATGGATAACTATGACTATAGAAGTTATGAAGGGAGAGTCCAATTTATTACTCCAAATGGTGAGGACGAATATAGATGAGAAAGGAATAGAATGGAAGAGTATAGAAGCTAGACAAGATGAGAATAGCACATCATTAAGATTTTTCATTTGTAAAATAAATTTTGAAGTTTTCCTTACAAACGGCCATTCTAACTAATGTCACGACCTACAGTCGATATGGCTCTAATACCACCTCTATCGGGACCCAAAAATGCAATTCTGGACCCTCTATGTATACTGCACTAGTCCAGGATCACGCTAGTACACACAGTGGCAACATCGATGAAATATCATTACCATATACAAAGATGACTAATAAATAGACAAATAACAATAAATATCATAGTATAGACCTTAAGGTCAAAGCTTACAATTAATGCCTCAGAAGGCGAATAGCTCAATGAAGCTGCAGCGGAATGAAACGGAATAACTTTAGTGAAGCCCATCCATACGCCCACAGGCAATCGGCTGGGGTGCGCGGCCTAGTTCTCCTCGATCCTTGAAGTAGACCTTGCTGACTGACGATTCCTCCATTTTTGTAGGTTTGGGCTCAAGTTTTACAGCAAGCGTGAGTACAACAAAACCTTTCAGAAACTTCATCTCAACATTGACACTCCCGATGTGCTTACAAACCGCTATACCAACCCAAACGAAGTGTTTTGGCATAACACACATCGTTGGGCGGGGACACGGCGAACCGCCCGTGATGCGACTACCTTGTAGTACACACCTCCACCCATAGCAACCTCTGACTGAGTAATCAATGCCAAGAATCCATAACCTACTAAGTTAGACCCGTCCCATCGGGCATGTGGTGCTGATGAAGCTCGATTCAATGGCGCACAAAGTTAAGTCCTTAATTGACCAAGGCAAGACTTTCAAATATCTAACTATGCCACAAAGATTATCATTCCCATTCACAAAGTCCACCAATTACGTAGTATCCACTACTTGCCTCAGTCCAAATCCTTTCCCACCCTGTTGGTTAAGTGCAACACATACTATCACAAAGTAATAACACATAGCACCCAGTTTTACACAAAGTTTCATGGTCACTTAGTCAAATTTATAATTACAACTCAAATGATAAGTGAGACTCGTAGCATGGCTAAGCAATCTACTCGTACTAACCAACCCACGTTGGTAATACCATAGCACCAACTAAATATGAACCAGACTAGGGTGACAAAAGATTATGACATATCAATTAGCCAAGGTAGGTGTAACAAATTGGACAATAGCTATACCCAAAAGCATTTAAATAATTACTTAAATTAAATGCAATAATTTGAATCAAAGTAATTTTGAAAACTGGGATTCAATATGATCAAAGGTATAACTTGCCTTGCTATAGCAATGATAATCTTATTTTATCTTCAATCCTCTACTTGCTTGATCTGCAGCTCCTTCGGACGATTCCGGGACTTCGAGGTCTAACGAGAAAGAAAACGCAAAATAAACTAAATTCAAAAGATAAATCAAATAAACTCCAAATTAAAATTGAATGGTACTGAAGGATAGATATTGAATTTAGGTGAATTTAGGAACTTGAATGGGTTCAATCGGAGATCGGATGAAGAAGATATGGCTCTCGGAAGATTGGAATTCACATGAAATGATGAAAAAACTCTACGGAATATTCTCAGAATATTCTATTCCAAAAATATTAGGAAAAGAATGAGTGTATTATAGGTGGGACCGATTGGTATTGCTGGATTTCTAGAATTAAAATAATTCCAGAAATACGGTAGAGAGAGTGACAAGTGGGACCAATAAGATAAAAGGCTTTTCAAGAATTAAATTAATTCTCGAAATAGGATTAGGGGTTGACATGTGGGCCACTGGTCTATGGACCAGGTCCACAGAGATATGCTAGTCCACGGTGGACCAAGCTCATAAACTAGGGTTGACCAAGAGTTGGCTGACATACGGGACCCGCATGTAAGTGAGAGAAATAAATATATGACTTGATTATTGAATGACAAGTGGGGTCCATGCCACGTAGAGACAAGGCAACCAGGGAGGAACAGTAGCTAAGACTCAGCAGCCAAAGAACAGAAACGAATAAAAACTACAGAGGGCAAGCTTTGGCCGATTTGGGCATGGGACATGGAGATGCAAGCAGGGATTAGAGAAAATTGAGAGAAGAGATGATACTTAGATTGACACATGAGAGAAAGGAAAGGAAACCAAAGAGCAGCAAAAAGGAAATCACGCTCTGGACAACCGAACAGAACCAAACAACAGAGAGCATGGCTGATTTTGGTGCATAGAGCCGACGGTGATTGGAGGCGAACCAACTCCGGCGAAGGGGCAAAACGGAAAGGAAACGACGAGCCGGTGATGATGACGCGGTCCGAACGTCGAGATTTTGCTCCATGCGACGGCAGCGACACGAAGAACACCGATGATGGCGGCCTCACGGGTGCGTACCGCTTCGGACGATATTCTGCGAAAAGGAAGGTGAGCACGGCGTAGAACGCAGCGACGCGAACTCAACGGTGGTGGAGTTGAAGGCAGGGGATCAACGGTTGCGGAGTAATTGGTCGGAGAAGGACGACGTACAAGAGGCGAGAGAACGCCCGATTCTCGACGCACGATGGATAAAACTTGAATCTACATGATGCGAAAAATAGGTATCGACGAGGGGCACAAGATAACGCGATCGGATTTTGGAAAAACTCACCGAGGAAGCGAGGAACGCGATGAACACGTTTCGGCTTTATGGCTTGACATGGCCGACGGTGCTCCGGTGATATTTGGGTGAAGAGGAAGGAACCATGACGTAGAACGCGACGACGCGAAGCCAACGCCGTGAAGCGGTTGGCGGGGGCGTGGGGCGAAGCGCGATTCGCGGAGAAGACCTTTGGTTGGAGCTCGGTATTTTGCAGATGGCGATGAAAATAGATTGATTCGGAGGAAACCAAATCAGGGGATTGGAAGAGAAGGTCAAGACGGACGCGTGGGCGCAAACGGTTCGCTTTTATATGCACCGTGGAGGAAGATATGGAATTTGAAAGGTTTGGATTTGTTTCGTATACATTCTGGAGACGGCCGCGCTCGGTTCGGCTGGAAGATGAACAGTACCACATGATTTACTGTAGCACATGGCAGGAGAGAGAAAAGGCTGATTTTCAGAATTAAAATAAAATACCATAAATCAAGGAGATCAAATAAATAGCGAACAAATCCGAAAAAATCTCAGAAAATACCCAAAAATTCCTTGAAAGACAAGGAAGCCAAATAACACAAGTTTTTATTTAATTAATGTTTATAGTAGTCAAATTAAATATTTTTAATTTAAGAAAATTCCCAAATAAGCTTTATTAATTCAAATAAAATTGGTGAAATTTTTCAGGGACCTAAACTACTCAAAAGATTTTTGAAAAGCCAAATTTTGGGACGTTACATCCTTTCTGTCTGTCAAATTATAACTTTAGATTTTCATCTGACGATTAGACTCAGAAATTGACTGAATTAGATATTCTCGCCAACTAGGTTATTTTAGATGGTTTCATTATCTTTCCAGAGAGTCTGAGATCGCACCTTTTCGAGTTTCAGAGCGAAAGTTATGAAGTTTTTAATACTGCTGTCCAGTATTGCCTTCTGTTAGCATGTTGACTAGCTGGAGTAGATAAAGTCTTTATTCTTGGGTTATGGGAAGATGATGTAGAGCGCTGCGAGTAATGTCTTGTTATGCATGTTTGATTGATGTTTACTATCATTCATGGTTACCAGGTGGTGGTGAACCCCGGTGCTAGAGCGTTCCGCCATTTGTGTTCCGTCTCACGGTTGAGGCAAGTGCAAGTAGTAATAATGAATTGTTGTATTTCATACTCGTTGATTGCCATGGTATAATTATAAGGATTTATGTTTAATAATGTTTCTGAGCATTACCTTTTCATGATGAGTTGATATTTTGATTTTAATTTGCATCATGACATACATTTCTGTATCTTGGTCTACATGGTAGCCAATGATTTTTCCTTTAAGGTCCCCGTCATGCGTTGGACGGGCTTGGGTCCCCACACTTGTGGAGTGTGGGCATAAGGTCTCTGTGCCTAAAGGGCACAGACTTTGAGCATGTATCGACGGATACACTACTCGGCATTACCGGTAATTGCAAAGAAGTTGAAGGAAGAGCATTCATGACATGTACCTTGCATTCTTGCATAAAAGATGGATTTGTGGTTCAATGCAGTTGTGCGCAATGGGAATTGAGTATCCTCATCGGCTGATTATGATGCTATGTTATTTATTGCTATTGCACTTTGCTGAGAGGTGGACTCACTCTTGCTGTGTTGTGCTTTCTAGGTACTTCTCGAGGCAACGACATGCATGGGAAGGGGTAGACATGGTGCACGTCACATATACACAAACCACAACAAATAAACTAGTCCAATTATCTACAATTCATATTCTTGACAATTACTTTAGATTCAGACTGTGACCACCCTTCGTGGTGGATGTTCTATTTGTGTTCATGGATGTCCTATATATGCTCTTAAACCCTATTATTTGAGTTCATTTAATTTTATTTGATGGATTAAAATGATTGATTGAATTATTCTATCATCCTCGTAGTTTTGCTGATCATTGATGCTTTAGTTGTATCAATTTGAATATTGGCTGCCTTAGTGTAGCATATGTTGGACTGTCTTAGAATAGTCTGATAAAGAGAAGGTGTCATGATTGATTTATATTCAATTGATATATGGTATTCTTATTATTGAATAATGGTAGATTATGCTAGTTCTTGATTATTAGCATTGTGTCATTCATGAATGAATGTTTGGTTGATTGTTTATTAAAATGTTGAAATTAATTGGTTCAGTAGAGTAGTTTGGTAGCATTCTAGGCTCTCTGTTGAGCTGGAGTGTTACAATAATGCAAGGGATGAAACACCGAGTGTTCGACCAATTAATAAAACGGTCAGGAGCTTGGGTTCAAGAACTTCCTTTTGTATTATGGATCGTTCGAACCACGACCAATCGTGCGACCGATGAAATGCCATTCTTCTTGGTTTATGGTGCTGAAGCCATGCTTCCTTCAGAACTGGCTTTGCTCGAACTGATTGTTTCAACGAAAATTATCAGAATGAACGACGACTTGACAACATCAATTTCCTTGAAGAACAACGAAACCATCATCGGTCTACCAACAAGCCATGAGAAAGTACTACAGTCGTAAGGTGCAACCTCTTAGCCTAGTTGTAGGTGATCTGGTTCTCAAAAAAATTTAGAACCAAGCAAATCGCAACAAACTTTCTCCCAAGTGAGAAGGTCCATAAACTGTGGTCGAAGTCACCCGACTAGGTTTGGTACGACTAGCCATGTCTGATGGGCATGTTTTGTCTAATTTTTGGAACATTGATCAATTGCGTAAGTTCTTTGTATAACCTTTACATTCTTTTAAATTTCCATAAAAAAGCATTTCCTTTTTTTCGATGAGTGTTATTGTTTATATGTTTGTTATCCGTTGCTTGGTCATATATCATTTTTGTTTAACTGGTCAGAGAAGATCCTCATTCTCTCTGATATCCTTCTAAAGGGTCTCTATTACTCTTTGGCTCAGACTTATTGCTCAAACGCCAAAAAGGTCCTAGTCGTGATCATTACATCAATGATTCACACACACGACCACACTCTTTTCTCAAAGAAACATGCGAGTAAAAGGAGCATAACACAAATAATTTCATATGATTTCTTATATGCTTAAGAGTTCGAAGATTAACTTTCTTTATTTCAACATTCTGTTCTACTCTTGTTTGGCTACTGGTTGGAACACGGAAAGCCTTCTAGTCGAAGTCTCTCCTCTCCGCACATGGTCCTACCCACTGGAAGGAGCTTCCTAACAATGGTTCTTTTCTTACGATCCTCGCTGCCAGTTGGACCTGAGCATGAGCACGTCTCGCGAAATATTTTTCATGTCTTTAGTTTTTAGTAACTATTACAACCAGTTTTGGATAATACATATAAATAAGGCCACTTATCGTTTTGTTTTTTGAACACATTCTTGCATAAATTTCTATCATCAAGGCAAGTCTTATGATATCTTCCGACCACATCTGGTATTGAACAGTATTTCGATTATGGAAAAGGTCTACAACTAGTCAAAGTCATACACTGGTTCTTACCAAATTGATTTTCTAGTCATGCTTGGATCATTTTTAATAATATAAGCAGTCAGGGCTAGGGAATATATGAGTACTCAGCAAATTTAAGAAGACAACACAAAGACTTTATTGATGTTAACAGGTAAGTTTTATTTACAAAGTCTAAATATTACAATCATTTACCTTTGACTTGGGAATTTGCATTTCCTCCAATGCTCCCATAAATAAGATGTTTAAAGAGCCACCTCCATCTATCAAGACTCTATTTACTTTATAATTATTGATAGTAGGTTCAACAACGATAGAAAACCTACCTGGTCGAGTCGAAGGGATGGGGCAGTCTTCTTTGCTAAAGGAGATTACAGTTTTCGACCACCTGGATGGTTTGACGGTGATCGGAGGCTCGGCAAGGTTGAACTCCCACTCGACGGCCTTCAAGTGACGTCTTGATTCATATGAGAAGGATCCACCAAAGATCATATCGACAGTATGTTGAGGCTCCTGGAATTCCATCTCTTCGTCGCCATCTTTATCCTTCTTGGAGCTCGTCTCTCCGAGTTCCTGTATCGAGGGGAGGGGACCTTTACCTGAATAGTAATCTTTCAGCTTCTTTTGCTAGGCTCGGTTGGTGTGCAAGTCATGCCCTGCCTGCTGGTGAAGTGGACACTACTTCTTATTTTTCTTGTATCCATCGGTCGGAGCCTTTGCTTTGCCGCGACCGGTATAATATTTCTTACCCTTGGTAAACTTTTCAAGAACCGCAAGGACTTCCTTGTTGTCAGGTTTGCGGTTTTTCTTTTTCTTGAGAGCCTTCTTATATTTCTTTTCTGATTTATCAAGCCAAGTTGATGGATTTTATCCTTCCGATCAATGACCTCACACCATTCAACCGCTTCACTAGCGGCTGCGTATTTGTCAGCCATGTCGAAGAGTTCGACGGTTGTTTGTGGAGGGTTTATTGCAATATCCTCCATAAAACCGTCGATTCCTCAGCCCTACTTTGAAAGCTTGCATGACAGAAGATTCTACGACCTCTGGTATTGAATTACGAACCTGACTAAATCTTTTGATGTACTGTTGAAGAGTCTCATTTGATTTTAACCGGATTCGGTGAAGATCATCCTCCTTTCTAGGGCGGTCGTACGTACCCTGGAAATTCGCAATTAGGAGGTCACAAAGTTGCTCCCAAGTGTAGATCGATCCGACCAGCAGGTTGAGCAACCACGACCGAGAAGACCCTTCAAGTACCATGGGTAGATAGTTTGCCATCATGTTTTCATCACCACCAGTAGCTCTGATGGTGGTGGTATAAATTTGGAGATATTCTAACGGGTTCTGAGTCCCATTGAACTTATCCATGTTGGCTAATCGGAATCTGTTCGGCCAGCGTATAGCCTAGAGCCCTGCGGAGAAGGCTCGACAACCTATAACTGCCTCATGGCGCCTTCTTTGGAAGGGTGACGGATTGTAATCGATCGGAGACTGATTTCTCAAGTAAGTTCCAGATCTCCGGTGTCCCGATTCAGTCATGGACGTTGGTTTAGATGATGTCGGAGATCATCAGGGCCAAGTGATCGCTCTTCTCGATGACGGGAAGGAGTGGCTACTTGAAATAGCCTTCTTCCCTGATGACTCATTGGTTGGAATCGACGAGGAGGTCTTGGTATCGATTGGTCTTCAATCTGACCATGCTGCCCCCTACTAAGGGAGGAACGTTGGGATGAGGTCAAGATTTGACTTTGTGAATTCCTTTGTTCCTGATATGCTTCCGTACGCTGCATGGTCTGCTCGAGAATTTCTGATACCGGACCTTCGAGTTGGACAAAACCTGGAGTCTCTGCCAAAGCAGGGTTAGAATAATTTAAAATATTTTGAACTCGTTGTAGGTTTTGTACTGTTACCGAGGTCTCAAAGGGTTCCCGCCAGCAGTGGTGTCCGATGATCTGAACTTTCCCTGGACCTTTTGGTTGGTTCCGTCCGACCCGCTACTCAAGGTGGGGGCAGAACCAGGTGAATTAACTGATGGACGTTCATCAGTTCTGTTACCTCTGGCATTTGGTGATTGAGGGCCCGCACCATTTCCACCAGCATGTGGTGGTGGGGCAGATTGTGTAGGACCGTATACGGTATTTTGATCCGTATCTCCGATTGCATTGACCTCGTGCCTCCAACAGCGATCTTCCGACGTGCTTCCATCGTAACTAATGAAGTGCATTCCGATACTTCTGCAAGGAGTTTCCACGATGGAGAGTGGTCAGAGATTAGCACCTCCTGAGGTCTTTGTGGTGGACTTAGTATGATCCAGTGGATTGCCGATCGTATGCTGAGCCTTATCATTCCCACTTGGCCTATGACCAATGGGAGCTTCATTGACACCGTTACCAGATATCGGTTGGCTCCTCGAATCGCCAGAAATCGTTGGTGAATACCTATCATCCATGACCGTATGAGAGTATATTGATCTCTGAGTTGCGGTGTCGAAGTTTTTGTCACCTTTTTCGCTGGTCAGAACGACCGGGCTTGTAGAGGTCCTTGAACATTCCGAACTGGTCAGAACGATTTGTTCATCTGAAGACTGTAGGGATACGGGTAGACTACGCTAGCAACAATTCAAAATTTCTACCACGTAAACCAGGATGCCAAGCAAGATAGATGATCACAGATCATTACCACGACGCCGCAGTGATCTGTGAAGTAGAGTCGGGCGACCTAGTCCGACGATGAACGCGCCGATGTAGTGGTCATAGATGATCATCCAACGTCCTCGTAATCGATCGTCTCCTCCAGCAACCTCCGCAGTTCCTTGTGAAGATCGCGGATCGTCCTCAGCGCAACAGCGACCGTAGTAGCGTCTCTACGGTATCCACACATCCAGAGAAGGAACAACCGTACGCCGGTGTGCTAGCACCAAGTCGCACGGGAAGGCTCTCTCAAGAAGATGGCGGCTAGGGTTTCGGTGGAAACAACTCACGTGTCTCTCTCGTCCATTCCACACTAGCCTCAAGCATCTCCTTATATAGTGCCCCGTGTCGGATCCTATCCGAACACGTTTAACGAATCGTATTCGTATTGGTTTGTTCCATCCCATTAAGTGTGTGACCCGTTAGGTTTATGTGTAATCGGTTGTGACTTGAAAACCCTTTCCGACCACGAGTCACAGCGGTCCCTAGCAGGACATAACGATTTCTGAATACACACAAATTATATCAGACGAACCTTAATGCAATATGATCTACGATAGGTCCTCATCACTTACGACCAGGTCCTATCTTTATACGACCAGTTCGCACTCGGTCACGACCAGTTTGTAACTCTTTACGACCAGGTTTCGACCACTCTGTGATTTCATTCGATCAGTCTACGACTTGCTCGTATCACCATACGACTTGTTTGGATCTGATCGAACTAAGCGACTTACTGTAGTATTTTCCCTTTGCCTCACGATATCTAGTTTGAACTCCAGGTGAGATAATGTGTCATCCATGGACTGTTCAATATTTTCTCGATCGAGTCGTCGGATAACCTTATGTAGTCGAACACTTCGACCACTAGTGGCATGGTCATGCACTTTCTTTATCCGACTACTTCGAGGGTCCCAGAGACATCTCTCCCGTTATGTTAGGAGGGGCAAATCCCATATCCGACCAGTCACATCCCTCCGCATGTTTCATAGCATACTTGAAAGCTACCTTTATAACTACCCAGTTACGAGTAGCGTTTGGCAACCCCTAAGAGTGATATTACACATGTAGGGAACCATGCTGATCTCAGGTCTAAGGATTATACATCATCATTGCTTGAGACCAACTAACGACACATAGAATCATAACAATCTCTATAGTGTCTCAAGGTGGGTCAATCCAACACCATGTTCTCTAACATGTGTTCACATTATTGATTCGATATCCCTATATCCATGACCGGTGAAACATGATCATCAATCAATACATGTACTGGTCGTAGGGTCACTGGTGTTCCGATCAGTGACATTCTACCAGGGATACTTTTAGAACGACATCATACAAGTTGAAGAGTTCCACCAACAAGTCACATACTCGTTGATCTTCAGAACTAACAATTCATTAAAGGAACAGAATAACATTTATTCAAGAACTCATAAACATAGACGTGATACAATCATCTCCATGATTGCCTCTAGGGCATATCACCAACAAAGATGCCACTGGTGGCGTGTCTTCCTCCATCCGGTCGATCTAACTAATGTCTGCGACTGGCGAACTAGCGGAGGAAAAGGATGACGACACCCCGTTTTATTCCATGGCGCGGATGCATGCGTCTATGTCGAGGTTGGAATAGTCCGCCAAGTCGAACCAATTCTCCTCGTCCCAACTCCCTGCCATAGTCGCATGAGCGATTGTGAGAGAGAAATGGACGAGGATTTGCTGAGCGAAGAATTTCTTCAAGAAATCCGCACCTTCTACCCCACGGACGGCGCCAGCTGTCAACGATCGAATCGCTGATCTTACAAAATATAGAGGAAAATGGCATAGATCTCTTGGAGAGAATAGGACTACTCTTGTATTGATATGAACTGGCTATTACAGGGGATACCTACAACATGGCACTGGACTAATCCTTATTACATTGAGTGTAATGCTTGCTATGCTATTGAATCAGACCTGAAACATGAATCTAATACTGATTGCCCTGCTTCAATCTGATTTGATGTGTTCTATCTCTTTCTATCTGCTCCTCATTCCGTTAGTGCTCCATCTTTAAATAATCCTTGAAAAGGTGGCAGTTATTCCTGGAGAAGACGCCTGCTGGGAAGCATCACGACTAGTCGGAGCGAGGCGGTGGTTGATGAAGTATCAACTGTTCACTCATGCAGAATGCTCGGTATAATTAGGATTAGTCAACTGCCTCGCTCCGACCAGTCAGGGATCCCAATGCTTGTCATGCTGAACAAAATTCAAATAAAATTAAAATAAACTATCAATAATTTAGGTTCTGGGAGATAGATATTGAATTTAGATGAATTTAGAAGTTTGAATCACTTGAATCGGACCTAGAACGAAGGAGAATGGGCTATCAGAAGATTGAATTTTACATGAAATGATAGAATTAAAAAGAAGATAATATTCTACGGAATATGTTGCTGTAATACCCTAAATTATATTCGAAAGGATTAGTCGGGAGAAATTAATTAAATCGGGAGAAGGGTTCTTTTAGTAAATCACCAAATCAGGAAATGAGAGGGGGTTTTCCGCGTTTTGTGGGCAACCTGGGCTTGGGCCTAGGCCCATGTGGGGCTGGCCGGCCAAGGGAGGGGGTGCCACTCCCCCCCCCAAACCCTAGCCGCCCCTCTCACCCCCTCCCCTCTTTCCTCCCCACTCCCCATTCGCCGCCACCTTCCCCCACCTCCTCCACCCCCTTGTGCTCCTCCCTACCTCCCTCCACCTCCATGGCTGCTGGCCAAAGAAGAAGAACCTCCATTGCAGCCGGCCAAGGAGGAAGAAGAAGGAGAAAAGAAGAGAAGGGAGAAGAAAGAGGAGAAGAGAAGGAAGAGAGGAGAAGGAGGATCATCTTGGGGCCTGCTCATCGTCGTCCAGCACGTCGTCAAGGGTAACGACGGGTTTCTTGTGTTGAGGATGGTCATTAGAGCGATTGCTAATAGATTGATTGGATCGGTTAATTTCTGTTCTCTGTCCAATTTTGTCCAGTAGCTTGCGCGGCCGATTTCATGTGGTTAGAAGCAGAATTAGGAGTTTGGATCTCCTAGAGAGTTGTAGATTATGTTCTTAGCTTTCAGTGGCCACCAAGATCACCCAAATCCGATTAACGGTCAGGAAGTTATGAATTTTTTAGTATCGCTGCTCTGTTATTCTGTCAGTTTTGAACAGTCTATAGAAAATGGGATGAATCTGCTAGTTAAAGTCAAAATCAGAGGACCTCAATATAACGAAAAATGTAGGTAATTTCCATACCTTTTCATAGAGATAAAGAACACGAGATTTGGACTTTCGTAGCAAAAGTTATGATGGTTTTAGCGTACTGTCCAGAGAACCCGACGAGAATTCTGTTGTCTGATGATTGGTTTGGTAGGGAAGTTAAGGGCAGAATCAAAGGGCTCCCCAACTAGGTTTATTTAGGCAATTCAATTACCTTTTCAGAGAGTCTAAGATCATCTTAATTGGACTCCTGAGCAGAAAGTTATGTATTTTAGAATTTGACTGTTTTCAGTGAGCACCAAAATGATCGCTAGAAATTGGAAGATTGGAAACACTTGGGAGTTTAGCGAGTTCGTTTGTGTTGTTTTTATGCTTTTGGGTCCAGTATGTTGGCCTTAGATTGGGATATCTTTATGTTCAGGTGGGAGCGTGATCCCGGGGCAGCGCCCTCTTCGCATCCACCGCTCTCGCATGGTTAAGGCAAGTATTCGGGCTATTGTATATTTATGCTTGGATGCCGTGACTGTTTGTGTTGTGCTCATAATAGCTATGCATGGATGTTATGGTGATGAGTTCCAATTTATCTTGGTGATTGCAAGTGCATTTGTATGATTCGTGGTTGTGTTTGATTGGTCATGATTGTGTGCTTCTCGATATGTGATAGCACGGTGAGAGTGTTGGCTTGATGTTGATTTAAGATTGATGGATGCTTCATTTATGTCCATGCTCTATTATTATATGTTATTCTGTCTTGTGGTAATTTGATGATGATTAAATGATGAGCATGTGCATATTGAGAGCATATTGAGGCTTGGTCACGCGGTGACCAAGTATGTTTCCTTTGAGATCCCGTCATGAATGTGGCGGGCCGAGATCCCACACTCGTGGAGTGTGGGCTTGAGTCCCCATTACTTGCGGAGTAATGGGCAATTGGTCCTGTGCGTGCGGCGCGCGAGCATGGAAATAAGCGGCGGCGGTTGCTTACTGCATTACGGTGTAATGCACAGAAAGTTAAAGATAAAGGATCCTTGAGCATTGCATTGGTTGCATTTCATAAGTTAAAAAGGCTATGTTTAGTGTTGTGCTATTGTGGATCATTAACGCTATGTTTGTGTTCTTGTTTATAGTCTTGTTGATGCTTGCTGAGTCTTTGGGCTCACTCTTGCTTTAATGTGTTTTAGGTACCATGCAAGGCGGCATGCATGGGAGGAGTAGATGAATTGGAAAGCACGCACTACCTCACAACATTAAAGCAATTGTCTTTTAGCTTCATATAAGAATAAATAGACTGCTGAGAAATACCCATGGTTGTTTCATGATTCTGATTATGGTTGTGAGAATAGTGTTAATTTGATTACATTCATATGATTATCTCTTATGCATGAGTGAATTGGATCATGAAATTATTGTTAAATGATATGTTTACTGTTAGAAGCTATGGATAGTTTGAGTTTCATGTTAGCTGTAAATATTGAGAATAGAAAGTTTTGGTTATGTTTATGATATTATTCTACACGCTTGAATGAACACGATTATGATTATATTGATAAATGCCTTGATCAATTGTTGGAACTTGGTATAGGCGACTATACAAAGGAGGTTTTGTCGAGATTTTGTAATTGATCTTAGTTTAGCTTAGTTTAATTTAATTTTAGTAGCATTCGGGCTCAATGTTGAGTAGGGTTATTCTGATTAGTATCGAGCGGTGTGAGTGCGTGGTGACTAGATTATTTAAAAGCGCTAATGTTAATCAACTTAAAATTTGACACCTTGGTGCACGATGAGGATGGGATGGGTCAATGAATGCATTTACGTTTCCGTTATATCGTTTTGATTATTCTTGATATGAATTGAGTTTGGCTGCTTATTAATCAATTATTATGATTATTATGAGTGGGAATAGTCGTTGTTGAGAGATTAAGTAGTGGTTGTGACCTGGGCTTTACAGAGTTACACCACCGTTAGTGAGTGGGAATAGAGAAGTGCTACCGGATATCTTAGTACAGTGTCGATGGCGAGAATCTTTAGAAGAGTTGTTCTCTTCCACGAATTTGAATTTGATCAACTCTTATCCGGTTGCGATTGATGGGTTTCTTTGAATTTTTTTGGTGTGTTTCCTTTGGCTTAATTTGCCCGTAAATTAATTATTGTTTTTCCCAACCGTTGAGTTATTCTGCGATTGGTGAACTTTGCTAATTGTCAAGATTGACTTTTGTAGTGTTGGTTTTGTTTTCTTATTGGAAAGCTTGACCTATTTATTCGGTTGATGTTTTTTTTTGGTTAATGAAAGTTTCCTTTTGCAAGTCCTTTAGTTCATGAAGGCTTTGACTCAACGTATCTCTCTTGGGTATTTTGAGTGTTGAAGATTAGTAGTTGTGTTATGAGCTTCAAGTTGAGTCCATGATGTGTGCATGATCGATCTTAACTAAGGTCCTTATCAAAAAAGTTGAATAAGTGGGGTTGTCCTTTGGTGGTTCTTGATGAGCTGTGACTATGAGTACGACAATAATTAGTTGGAATCAATAGAGTTATTAAGAGGTGTGGTATTTTGATGAATTGGTCTGATCGTTAGGATTGTGGAATCAGGTAGATTTATTGAATAGCATGGAGTAATGTATCTCTATGGATTAGCTTACCCATTAGTGATGGTTATGTCAAGAATGTGTTTGAGCGATGCTTTAGAGGATATCAGTTGGAAATTTTAGTAAATTAGTTACTTGATGATCATACATAATTGCTAGATTGAAACGTGTATATTAGATTAGACGAGCGTTGAGGTAGCATGTTGTGAAACCTGTTATGCTGAGCGATAAGATTATTAAATGTTGACTTTGTGTTTATAGATGGTTATGTGACTACAAGCAGTAGGACCCTATTTGTGTACATGATACATACAATTGACAAATGTTAATGACAGTTGGAGCGGTGTGAGTAACACTAAGGGTTGAGTGGATGAATGAGTAAGTGGCCTCGATAGTGTGCTTTGCGAAAGTATCATTTGATAGTATGAACTAGTTAAAATAGGTTCGTTTCAACCTTTTGGCTGTGTTTCTTTTGGAGAAATTTATGATGGGATAAGAGGCTATGATGAGTCTCACTAAGAGTGTATTATTACATTACTAATGTGATTGTCGATGAGGGATTATGATGGTAATATTGAATGTTTTGTATAAAGGAATTTGGATCGCTCTTGGATGTTGATTAATTGAATTTGTGCTTGTAAATACTTATGTGATTTGGAGAGGAAAATAGGTAGCAACTAGATCTCATAATGAAACTAGTCGATATGATAATGGTTGATAATGTGACCTTGATGAAAGGGTTATGGTAGGAGCTTTTCAATTGTATAGTAGACCCTTCTAAGTTTAAGAGGTTGATGTATTGATGTTGTATGGTTTTGGTATACACTCGTTTTGAAGATGGGATGAAAGGATAGTATGGGAACTTTTGGTGAAACTATGGGGCTTTCTAGTGGAATAGTTGATGATAAAGATTCGGTGTAGAGTATATTATTCTTGATGTTAGTAAGATTATCTGCAAGAAGTTGCGACTTGAGTTATGTGGTGATTGAGTTTGTTTGAGCAAAGTGACATGTTGAAAGATTTATTTGGTTCCTTAGTGGTACCTGTGATTTGGGTTTTAAGAGTTTTCCTAATTCTAAAAGCGGTGTTTTGCTCTCGTCGAGGTTTGATATTCTCTGATTGTGGAAGTGCGCCTCAACTCGAACATATCTTTTGGTTTTCGAGAACAGTTTTATCGATTGTTTCTCTTGATCTTGTAACTCTTGTAAGTGGTAACGTTTTCTTTTGTCTTGAGATTTATTTCTATTTGCCGCTTCTTCCAAGAAAGGGTTAACCGATCTGTATTGTAAAGTCTCGTAGGTGGTGTTTTGGCATCTAGACAGTGGTGGACTAGTAGATGGTTTGGTGAACCCTTAGGTGTCAGGTTGTCTGAGAGGCCTGGAGTAATAAATCGATTTATTAGAATAATCCTTGGAGAGGATTTGCGTTAAAAAGAATATTTGTCTTTGGAGCTAACAGATTTCGTTGTCGCAACTAGTAGGACCTACAGCGAGATGTAGTCCAAGATTTGGTGTTCTTTTTGACCGAGCATTAGAATTAGCAAATATGGAAATCTGGATCAATTTATTAGAGTATCACAATTTGGTAGTATTGCGAGGCTATGAAAGTTATTCTTGATGATGTTAATGAGTGAGTATGTTGGAATTGTGGGATTTTACGGATTTAATCTGAGGATTTCCCTATCTTTTATATGAGACGTTCGTTGTAGGAGTCTTGGAGTTTAATTCGGGCTTTGCATTTTTATGCTAGGACTTGGGGCAACCAGTGATTATGTGTAGAAGAAGTAGATTAAGTGTGGGTTTCGAATAGTAAGATGATCATTGAAAGAGCCCCTTTTAGAGAAAGTATATGAATGTGAGAGTTGTGAATTCCAAGTTGCTTATTTCTAAAAGACTGAGGTGATGTGATTGTGTGTGTGATCTATTTTGAGATGCATTGGAAGTCATATGTCAAACTAATCATGTCGATAGAGGAGTTGTTGAGAGAGAGTTTTGGGTGGCGTCGATAGAGCCTTTATACGGAGTTGGGGATGATGTATTTCAACTTGAGTGTAACGTTGAGATTGTCAAGTTAAGAGGGATGAGTTAGTGTGTTTTGCGATGAACTGAAACTCCAAAGTTGAGAGAGATTTTATTCCTAAAAGAGATACAGAGAAATTGATACTTCCTCAAAGGAGTGAATTGTTTCCTCGATTCTCGTTTGAGTTTTGTGCTGTTGACCAATGTCTTTCGTAAGTTGAGTTTGACTCGATTTTGGTATGTATGGTTCTTATCGGTTCAGGAAGAATAAAGGAAGTTTTTGATTTTGGGCATTTAAAATGATTCCTCTTTTGGTTTTCGTTATGTTTATTCGCAAACTACCACTTGGAAGGTGGAAGGGTTTTCGTGATGAAATTCCGATTTTTGGATTTGACTTTTAGCACCGCTTGTGTAACGCAGTTGCGATTTGAATCCTTCTTTTTGGATGGGTTACGTTGGTCAAAGAGTTTTGCTTACAGAGAGTTTTATCGTATGTTTCGGTTTGAGAAGATGGAACACGAGTTACGTGTTCTATGTACATGTCGTGTGGTTCGGTATCTTTGGGAAGGTTAACCCAAGATACATTGGGTTATTCTCGCTAGTTGGCGTATCGCGGGGTATCTCGAGTGCATGCGCGAGTACATAACGTCATGTATGTTTGGTGTTGAGTGAGTACAGGAAGGTCGGTGAGAGTGTTGAGGTATAGATATGGGTATACGTTATGGTGTTATGTTTACGTCGGTCTTAGCGAGAAGAGACTTGGGAGGTAGTCTCGTATGATCGAACTTTAACCAAAGTTTATCACGTCGGGTACATCTTGTTGGTTATTGATTTTTCAGTTGGGGTTGTTGTTGTTTTGCTAGTAGATGATGGGTAGAATTCGGGTCGAATCTGTTTAAGGGTAGAATGTAATACCTAAATTATATTCGAAAGGATTAGTCGGGAGAAATTAATTAAATCGGAGAAGGGTTCTTTTAGTAAATCACCAAATCAGGAAATGAGAGGGGTTTTCCGCGTTTTGTGGGCAACTGGGCTTGGGCCTAGGCCCATGTGGGGCTGGCCGGCCAGGGAGGGTGCCACTCCCCAAACCCTAGCCGCCCCTCTCACCCCTCCCTCTTTCCTCCCCACTCCCTCATTCGCCGCCACCTTCCCCCACCTCCTCCACCCCTTGTGCTCCTCCCTACCTCCCCTCCACCTCCATGGCTGCTGGCCAAAGAGAAGAAGAACCT
This sequence comes from Ampelocalamus luodianensis, assembly GCA_036346255.1. Classification (NCBI taxonomy): domain Eukaryota; kingdom Viridiplantae; phylum Streptophyta; class Magnoliopsida; order Poales; family Poaceae; genus Ampelocalamus; species Ampelocalamus luodianensis. The sequence continues at coordinate 71,415,335 of CM070620.1, read as the reverse complement.
CCATTGCAGCCGGCCAAGGAGGAAGAAGAAGGAGAAAAGAAGAGAAGGGAGAAGAAAGAGGAGAAGAGAAGGAAGAGAGGAGAAGGAGGATCATCTTGGGGCCTGCTCATCGTCGTCCAGCACGTCGTCAAGGGTAACGACGGGTTTCTTGTGTTGAGGATGGTCATTAGAGCGATTGCTAATAGATTGATTGGATCGGTTAATTTCTGTTCTCTGTCCAATTTTGTCCAGTAGCTTGCGCGGCCGATTTCATGTGGTTAGAAGCAGAATTAGGAGTTTGGATCTCCTAGAGAGTTGTAGATTATGTTCTTAGCTTTCAGTGGCCACCAAGATCACCCAAATCCGATTAACGGTCAGGAAGTTATGAATTTTTTAGTATCGCTGCTCTGTTATTCTGTCAGTTTTGAACAGTCTGTAGAAAATGGGATGAATCTGCTAGTTAAAGTCAAAATCAGAGGACCTCAATATAACGAAAAATGTAGGTAATTTCCATACCTTTTCATAGAGATAAAGAACACGAGATTTGGACTTTCGTAGCAAAAGTTATGATGGTTTTAGCGTACTGTCCAGAGAACCCGACGAGAATTCTGTTGTCTGATGATTGGTTTGGTAGGGGAAGTTAAGGGCAGAATCAAAAGGGCTCCCCAACTAGGTTTATTTAGGCAATTCAATTACCTTTTCAGAGAGTCTAAGATCATCTTAATTGGACTCCTGAGCAGAAAGTTATGTATTTTAGAATTTGACTGTTTTCAGTGAGCACCAAAATGATCGCTAGAAATTGGAAGATTGGAAACACTTGGGAGTTTAGCGAGTTCGTTTGTGTTGTTTTTATGCTTTTGGGTCCAGTATGTTGGCCTTAGATTGGGATATCTTTATGTTCAGGTGGGAGCGTGATCCCAGGGGCAGCGCCCTCTTCGCATCCACCGCTCTCGCACGGTTAAGGCAAGTATTCGGGCTATTGTATATTTATGCTTGGATGCCGTGACTGTTTGTGTTGTGCTCATAATAGCTATGCATGGATGTTATGGTGATGAGTTCCAATTTATCTTGGTGATTGCAAGTGCATTTGTATGATTCGTGGTTGTGTTTGATTGGTCATGATTGTGTGCTTCTCGATATGTGATAGCACAGTGAGAGTGTTGGCTTGATGTTGATTTAAGATTGATGGATGCTTCATTTATGTCCATGCTCTATTATTATATGTTGTTACTGTCTTGTGGTAATTTGATGATGATTAAATGATGAGCATGTGCATATTGAGAGCATATTGAGGCTTGGTCACGCGGTGACCAAGTATGTTTCCTTGAGATCCCGTCATGAATGTGGCGGGCCGAGATCCCCACACTCGTGGAGTGTGGGCTTGAGTCCCCATTACTTGCGGAGTAATGGGCAATTGGTCCTGTGCGTGCGCCGATGAGCATGGAAATGCGGCGGCGGTTGCTTACTCTGCATTACGGTGTAATGCACACGAAAGTTAAAGATAAAGGATCCTTGAGCATTGCATTGGTTGCATTTCATAAGTTAAAAAGGCTATGTTTAGTGTTGTGCTATTGTGGATCATTAACGCTATGTTTGTGTTCTTGTTTATAGTCTTGTTGATGCTTGCTGAGTCTTTGGGCTCACTCTTGCTTTAATGTGTTTTAGGTACCACTGCAAGTGGCATGCATGGGAGGAGTAGATGAATTGGAAAGCACGCACTACCTCACAACATTAAAGCAATTGTCTTTTAGCTTCATATAAGAATAAATAGATCACGAGAAATACCCATGGTTGTTTCATGATTCGATTATGGTTGTGAGAATAGTGTTAATTTGATTACATTCATATGATTATCTCTTATGCATGAGTGAATTGGATCATGAAATTATTGTTAAATGATATGTTTACCTGTTAGAAGCTATGGATAGTTTGAGTTTCATGTTAACTGTAAATATTGAGAATAGAAAGTTTTGGTTATGTTTATGATATTATTCTACACGCTTGAATGAACCTGATTATGATTATATTGATAAATGCCTTGATCAATTGTTGGAACTTCGGTATAGGCGACTATACAAAGGAGGTTTTGTCGAGATTTTGTAATTGATCTTAGTTTAGCTTAGTTTAATTTAATTTTAGTAGCATTCCAGGCTCAATGTTGAGCTGGGGTGTTACAGTTGCTCTGATTTTTCAAAGTAACAATACAGTGTATGAATTCTTGAGCCCACTTGCTAGAGAAAGCAATAGAGAAAGAGAGAAAAGAAAAAGGCCAAATCAAGTAGGACCAAGGGGTCATAGAGAGAGAGGGGCAAGCCAGAGACAAAGGAAATAGGGGAGGTGCTAAGCGCACGGCTGCGACGGCGGCAAGCGGCAGGGCAACCTGCAAAATGGAACCCCATGGTCTCCTGACACCAATTCATATGACTCCAAATGACGGGAGCTTCTGTCACCAAATGAATTGGTAACATTGTGTTATTTATGTTAATTTTTTAAATGCATTTATTTGTCATTTTAATAAAATAATGTATTTTTTTTAAAAAAAATCTAGTAAAAACTATCTAAATCGATCTACTCGAATGCACAATAACTATAAAATAAGCCCACAAAATCCGAGCGAAGCCAGTATGCCTCTCCGCGGTGCACTTGGGAATGAATCGCTCCATACTAGGCCCACACAAATTAGTGGAAGCTATTGTAACCCTCTTTGAAGCAACCATCTCCGCTCAAGGCAGCATCCATCTCCTCCCGCGTGCGTGGATGCTTGTGTTAGGAAACCGAGCCCAGGACCGGGAGTCCTAGCCCAAGGTGGGCTCCTCATCCCAAACCCTAGCAGGGCGTAGCCTATAAATAGGGGGTGCTATTCATTGTAAATGATTGATCGATGGATGAAGGAATAAAGAGAAGCAAGAAGTCCCCCTATATCTCTATGTTCAATCTCTTATTCTGTTCTTGTTGTTCATGCATTGTTCTTACGATTCTACGCTTGTCTATGAGGTAATCGCTCGGACTGGACTCGCCAGCGACGGTTCCTCAACACGTTATCAGCACGATCGACTCTCCTGCGATCGAAAGGTAACCGTCGATGAGCGACACTCGTAGATTGAATCGTTTTTCTAGATTGCTTTCAATTCTGCAAATTTGGCTTTCTAGATTGGTTTTCTACAGTGCAAATCCGCTCTAATCTACCGCGAGCCGACTTGAAGTCGCCGGCCAAGCCGATCGGTGGATTGCATGAAAGAGTAGATGATGATTGTACCGTAGGTAGTAGATGCAATCGCATGAAAGGCATCATGTGCATGGCACCGCTTTATGCGGTATCACTACCTCCGCGACACATTACCGGTCGGCATAGTCCGCCATCACGTCTCGCCACGGAGGCAACGGCAGTGCCACGCCGCTAGCACGCGGCAAGCACGCACATGACGGCATGAAGCCGCGCCTCCATTGCAAATCTTGTATTACATTGCACATTGCATTATGCGAACGATATACATCTGCGTGCATAAAGCGATGAATTGAAAAAATGATCGCCCGGCGTGATGCAGAACCACCAAGTAGCAACCGGGCGGCACCTCCGCGAGCGTCGCCGTCCCGCATAACCAACGACCCGCATGGGCCCCGGCCTCCAACCCGCACGCGGTCGCACTATCGTGCCGACCTGAAACTGTGGCACCGCCACAGCGCCCGAAGAAGTAGCGCCGGCCCGAAGCCGCATCACATGGCTGCACCACAATTGGCCCCGCATGACCACGCCGCCATCGGCCCTGCACGGCCGCCTCGCCGGTCCCTCGCGCTACGCCTGCACGCGGCACCGTGCACCTTGCCGCCCACCCGCATGTGGCTATGCCACCTCCATGCGCCGCATGCGCTCGCCACTGGTCGGGAGCCCAAGTCGCGCGAAGCTGCACGCCGCCTGAAGCCAACGCATGGAGCCGCCACCACCAAACGTGATAAACCTACTGCCTCCTTTTTTTGTCTAACCGAAAAGGCCAAAAGGGCCATATGCAACCTGGTCAAAAGGGCCTTAAATGGCATGGCCCATAACCAGCCGAAAGAAGAAGAAAAAGGGGGCCATAAGCAACGAGCCAAATGTGGGGTCGGCCGGAAGGAATTTCGAGAAAAGAAAAAAATAAATTTAAAAATCGAAAATCCGACAATCTTGCAAATAAATCCTCAAAATTCTGAAAATTACGAGGAAGTATTTTGGGAAATTTACTCTTGCAGAATAACCCCCCAGAAAATTGCATATTACACGAATTTTATCTCAGAACTGAGATTTCGTGTTTTAAACGCTGAAAATTGCAGAATTTGTTGAAAATACTTTTTCCAGTAGAAAAAAAGGTCTCGGGAATTCAATTTTTGAATCACTTTTTGTATTTGAAGCATGTTTAACTTTTTTATTGTTATTTCTATGTAATTTATTTACTGTATTTACTGTTTTGATTATCTGTGATTGTTTATATTGCTTTTAATCACTGAAAATAGCAGTAAATCATGAAAAATGGATAGAAAATACGGGAACACGAACCTGAAGTTCGAAGAGCATTGTGAGAATTTTGCAACCATTTTATGCAGATTATCAGCAGTAATCCTTTGAACTTTTTGCATGAATATGAAGATGACTGGCATCACGAACTAGTAGTTCAAAGAACTGACCCAGCATGGTCAGAATTTGTACATAATTTATAACTGTCTTCAATTCTGTGATAATGTAATCACGGATGAGTAGAAGATTGAGAATACTCTCTACCTTTCACCCGAACGCGGTGCAATCCGCAAGCAACTATCGTCAAGACGGCTACATGAAGTATGCCGAATTAATTAACATCATGCAAGTTGCAGAAACTCAAGATGATATTCTAAGAAAGAACTTCATCTCGCAACCACCTAGTAGCAATGTTGGCCATGAAGCCACTGCTAGCAGCTACAAGGTGATGAAGCCTCTCACGAATGAGAGGAACAAGAAGGGTAAGGTCGTGCGTCGCACATCATTGATGTTTTCCAGTCTAAGAAAAGGGCAAATGATAGCATGAGGCACACCTCGCCATTGCAGGCACAGATGATTCACATCTATTAGTTGCACTTATGGATGTGGACAGCCCAGTAGCAGCCCCCATCATCCCTCCTTTGGATATCGCAGCGGCCACAACCGTAGCTGCCCAAGGGGAGAAGATCGCGCATGGAGCCAATTTAGGCAAAAGTTCCTGAATACTTCGCCTATTAGATCCAGTGCACGCATTGCACTCGGACCTTTTATAGAAACTTGCAGTTTGTAATTGAAGCAGAATTTTGAATTATTGAATAATGGTTGCAAGCTCTAGGAGAGCAAAGCATTAAAATCTTATGAGTGAGTCCTGCAAGACTTATTTTCCCGTCTTTATAATAGCAAGTTACGTTCTGATATCTGAAGTATTTTATTGATGTGTTGCTTGCTTTCTGCTACATATTAATGAAGTACATTATATTAGAACGCGTGTGGCGCCCTATGGAGGAAGTGTGCTTAGCATGTAGTGGCACAACGAATACCATCCTGAGAGAATGCTGGTAGTCTTACGACAGTCGCAGGCAGCGATACTTGTATAATAGGCTCAGGAAGGGCCATAATTATACTACCAACGGGCACAACTTTGGTCATTGAAGAAGACTTGTTGTACCCAGAATCGACTAGAACTCTCAAGGATATTTGCGCTAATAGTTTCCATGTAGAGACTGAAGAAGAGTATGGTACAGAATACCTGCTCATTACAAAGCGTGAAGAAAGTGAAAAATAGCATTAGAATATCTTCCTTCATATGAAATTGGGCTATACTACACTAATATTAAGGCACCTGCAGCCTATACTGCCTTGAAAACCGTATTTAGAAGCTCTGAACTTTTCTATCTCTAGCATGATAGATTATGCCGCCTAGGTCTTAGGATAATGAGAGATATAATTAACAATTCACAGGGACATAATATGAATGTAAAGAATTTTCCGAATCAAGAAGATTTTGTGTGCCCTGAATGAGCCACCGGGACATTATTTACTAGACCTTCTGCTCTGAACGCGAAGGATGAAGTCCCTGCAATCCTGGACCGTATCTAGGAGACCTTTTGCAGTCCTATATAGCCCCTGTAAGGGTCATTTAGGTATTTTATAGTGCTCATCGATGCTTCCTCGGAATGGTTGCACATATGTTTATTGTCTACGAGAAATCATGCTTTTGCATAGCTAAATCTCACAGATAATTAAATTAGAAATATTTTTCCTGATCATCATGAGAAGTCCACATGAATGGACAACACCGGAGAACTTACTCCGAAAGCATTTGATGATTATTGCATGAAAATGGGAATTAAAGTTGAGCATTTTGTGCCGCATGTCCGCACCTAGAATGGACTAGCAAAACTTTGAAGAATTGTAATTTACCAACTACATGTTGGAGACACGCAGTCCTGCTCGCAGCAACTCTCATCAAATTAAGACCGTCGGCCTATAACATCCATCCACCTATGCAACAGGCGTAAGGGTCAGCACCGAAAACTTCTCATCTACGCAGGTTTGGTTGCAAGGGTTATATACCTATAACACCACCGCAGCGAACTGCAATGGGTCTTCTCCGAAAGTTTGGGATATACGTTGGTTATGAGACAGCATCCATAATCAAGTATTTGGACCATATGACTGGAGATTTGCATAATGCCCAATTCGCTGATAGTATATCAGATGAGATTAGTTTCCCATCATTAGGTGGAGGAAATCAACCCTTGATAATAATGTCGGGAAATAATTGAAGTCTAGAAGACAATTGAAATCTAGAAGATAATTGAAATCTATGCATATGACCCGCGCACTAGTGAAGCAAATAGAGAAGTCCAGAAGATAATTGCAGTCCAGAAGATAATTGAATTGAAGTCTAGAAGACAATTGAAGTCCAGAAGATAATAGATTTGCAAATATTAGCAAATCAACTGTCAGACCATTTTAGTGATTTGAAGAGCGTGACCAAGTAGCATTTGCACATGCGCAATGCAGGAGAGGTTGAAATACCAATGAAGGTATCCTAATCCCGTCCAGAGGCCTCGAAAGGGCGAGAACTCCGCCTTGAATCTGGAAACAGGGACGCTGGTGAAAAAGGATAAGAAGGACTTGACACAGCCGATCACCGAAGTGCCCCAGAACCAGAAGGGGAGCCAGTTGAGACCTGGCATCGGTATGGAACCTTCAGGAAAGACATACCAGAATTGAATATCCCCATGAAGGGAGACATCAGCATGGATGTGTGCGCACACATCGGACCTGAAAAATTAAAGGGACTTGCCCCGCAATTGAAAGCAGCGGTGAGCAAGTAGAAGCATTAGAAGAATCGCCCCTTGAGGAAATAGCTATAAAATTTATGATCTCGGGAGAATATTTGAATATGACAACAGCCAATGTCGACATATACTTTGCAAAGAAACTGCCACAATCATCAATCTTGATTCAGAGCCTGTATCGCTCGATGAATGAAAGAAAAGATCAGATTGAAAGAAGGCAAGAGATGGCGAATTATTCTCTCCGAATAAAAGAAGGGCGTTTGGGCACATAAGCGTATGCCTCCCTTGTGCACCCGTAGAGGCATAAGTGGATATTTGTTCGAAAGAGAAATGAAAAGAAGCAAGGCTCGTTGCATAAGGTTTCATTGAACATCCAGGAGATGATTATGAAGAAACCTATTCCCCGATCATGGGCAGAACCCCCTTTAGACATTTATCTCAATGGCAGTGAACTCTAAGTTAGAATTGAAATTGATGGATGGGGTACCAGCATACCTTTATGAAATATTGGATTCGGATATTTATATGAAGTTACCTGAATGTATCCCTGTCCCGAACCAAGATAGAGCAAATAGAAATATGTACAGTGTGAAACTCAGAAAGTCATTGTACGAACTTAAGTAATCAGGCAGAATGTGGTATAATCGCTTGAAGCGACTTTCTATGCAAGAAAGGCTACACAAACAAATGAGAATAATCTCTGTGTATTTATACAACGATCCCAGAATGAATTTTGTATAATCTTATAGTATGAAGATGATCTAAATATCATCGGAACCCTGAAGGATATTAGGAAAGCAAGCTCTTACCTGGAGTCGGAGTTCGAAATGAAAGATTTAGGTGAAAACCAAATATTGCCTAGGCTTGCAGCTTGGGCATGCCCCTGAAGGGATATTAGTACATCAGTCAACCTACACTCAGAAGGTGTTAGAAAGGTTTGATTTTGAAAAGGCATACCCTTTGAAAGTGCCAATGGTCGGGAGATCTTTGCAGCAAGACAAGGACCCGTGCAGACCTAGAAAAGAGGGGGAGAAAGTCCTGGGACCGGAATTCCCATACTTAAGTGTGATAGAAACACTCATGTATTGAACAAACTGTACTAGACCGGACATTGTATTTGCCGGGAACCTACTAGCAAGGTATAGTGCAGAACCTACCAAAGGCATTGGCAGGGAATGAAGGACATCTTCCGATACCTCTAAGGAAGCAAAGAACTTGGTCTGTTCTATAGAAAGAACAAAGACCTAACTATGAATGGCAATACAGATGACGGGTACTTGTAGGACCCGCATACAGCTAAATTGTAAACATGCTATGAATTCATATATGGTGGGCGCAATTCCATGGAAATCGTCTAAGTAGAGTCTTGTATTGACTTGACGAACCACCGGAAATAATAGCATTATACGAGGCCTCACGAGAATGTACTTGGCCGGCGGATGATTCACTACATCCAGCGATTATGTGGATTGAATACCGCACCAACCCCCACTATTATCAATGAAGATAATGTAGCTTGTGTTGCACAAGTGCAGATGGGTTATTGTGAAGAATCCTCTTACAAAAGAATATCAACCCCAAGTTCTTCTATGCTCATGAATTGCAAAAGATGAATGTAATCAAAGCACTGCATACTAGGTCATGTGAGAATCTTGCAGATTTATTCACTAAGTCACTTCCAGCGTCTAGCTTTGAAAGATGCATATGTGGAATTGGAATGATGAGACTTAGAGAAGTGCAGAATTCAGGGGGAGAACCTTCACGAACTCATTACTAAAGCTTGATCACGAAGATCGGGTACCCAAAAGGTAAATCCCGGAGATTAAACGAAATTGGGTGGATTGTACTCTTTTTCTCTTGACGAGTTTTCCTGAAGTTTCTCGGCTAAGGTTTTTAATGAGGCAATTCGTGCAGTATAGCAGAACATGATTCATGTACTCTTTCTCCAAATTTTTCCCACTGGGTTTTTATGGAGTTTTGATGAGACATGGACATGAAGGATGAGTGCCTAAGGGGGAGTGTTAGGAAACCAGGCCCAGGACCGGGAGTCCTAGCCCAAGGTGGGCTCCTCATCCCAAACCCTAGCAGGGCGTAGCCTATAAATAGGGGGTGCTATTCATTGTAAATGATTGATCGATGGATGAAGGAATAAAGAGAAGCAAGAAGTCCCCCTATAGCTCTGTGTTCAATCTCTTATTCTGTTCTTGTTGTTCATGCATTGTTCTTACGATTCTACACTTGTCTATGAGGTAATCGCTCGGACTGGACTCGCCAGCGACGGTTCCTCAACAGCTTGGTTAGAGCGACTGTCCACGGTGGAGCATACGCTGCCGCCGTACAATCATATCCATGTCGGCCGAATTTTTTTCAATTTAACCCTTTTTTCGTAAAAAATGCACATTTATACCCCTGGTAGTCTTATTTCCAGTTTTGGACCCAGGGGGTCGGCGCTGTGAGTCACGGCGCCGAGATAACACAGCTCGGCGCCGTAAGTCACGGCGCCGAGGCCCCGAACCCTAGCCACCGGGCAGCGGCGTGGCGATGCCTCGGCGCCATGACTCACGGCGAAGTCAGTGTATCTCTCGGCGCCATGACTCATGGCGCCGACCTCAGCGCCACGCATCTCGGCGCCGAGCTCAGATATATACTGCCCGAGCCTTCATCTATTTCTTCCTCTCTCTCTCGGGTTTTGACTCAACCCAACCCGCCGAACTTTTCGAATCACCAATTTTCACCGTGGAAACTTGAATTGATCCATACAACCGAGAGCAAGGTATCCTCTTTGTCCTCCTCACTTTTACGCATTGATTTGGTCTATATCATGTGTATTATGCAAAATTAGGTTAGTCATGACCTAGGGTTTGAAGCAATTAGTCTCACTTGTTTTATTGATTCGTATTGTGTATTATGGAACCTTAGTTACGTCGGTCCCCTCTGTTTCTCCCACTGTTAGGATGCCGAGGCGTGGTAAAGCTAGTAAACCAAGGTAATCTTTGTCCATCGTATTCTAATTTATCGGTAATATGTAGTTCATATTATGTAAGGTTCATACAATTTGTTGTATTTCTGGATTAGGCAACAGCTGGTGGGCAATGCGTTCGCTCGTTTGCCACTGCCTAGTGGCGTTCCAGTGCCCATGTGCTACTGCGGTGATGCTTGTAGGGTGGCGAGATATGATGAGGAGGGCACGTACAGGTAGAGGTATTGGATGTGTCACAATTATGCCTTTGACCCTACACCTCAACAGATCTGCATTGGATTGTTGGTGAGAAATTAGTGGCTTTTTCTTTGTTCTTGCGATGAATCAATAACATTTCATTACGTTCTTAACAGACCCATGTTTTGCAGGAACCTCCCCCGCTATGTGACTTTGAGCAGTGGATCGACACTGAGAACAAGGAGGAGGACAAGCAGCATATGGAGGGACTGAAGAAGTGGGATGCGGAGCGCGAGGAGCTGTTGGAGAAGACACGCAAAGAGGAGGCAGCAGAAAAGGAGCGCGAGGAAGAGGTGAAAATGAGGCAGGTAGCTAAGCGTAGGGGGGAGAGGGAGAGGAGGCTTGAGCGTGTTCGCCGTGCTAAGGCTGCAATGAAGGAGAATCCGGATGCTTTGAGATATGCCCTGGTGTCTGTCAGATATGACACCAACCTCCCTGCCAGGGCCAACAACATGTATCCGAACAAGCCGCAGGAACCATCCCCAACTATCTTTGTTCTCCCTCTCCACCAAAGCAAACGCAAGAGGGACCAATGTGTTGTCTACGTCAACGGAAATGGCTATCAACAATGTGCCAATGTACTTGCCAAGAAGAAAAGTACCATCAATGGAGAAGACGGGACGACAATGCCTGAATGCCTCGATGCACTGTGGAAAACACCAGAATGCGCGGAAGAAAATCTACCTTCCATCCTTCCATTCATTTGGTTTGGGGATGTACTCGTAATGCATGCCTGGATTAACTGCTTTCATTGCATTGAACAATGCTGGCAACTGCTCGTACCCCTCCTCCCAATCCCCATATATCATCTTTCAGGCTCGCTGCTTTGCCCTCCATGCTTTTCCATACCTTATGTCGTATCAGAACATCTTCGTGTCATCTCCATAATTGTCCTCACCTTCAAATTGGGCTGCCTTGATGTGAGTATAGTGATCTCGCAATGAGGGTAGATGTCAATGGCGATGCTTCATTTCAACTTTGATTCTGCACAAGTGTGTGGGCCAACGATTTTGTGATCTTGAACTTGCTGTGTCCTTCCGTTTCCTAGCACACACCCTCCAATTACAATCAGCCTTCTCACACACCACATGTAACGCATTGCACATAGGAATGCCTAACCTTGAAAGGCCTCTTGCGCTTCAGAATACTCCTGTAACCACCTTCTCAATGTAGGCAAGTCCTTGAAGACCAAACCCTTTTGATTTCCATGCTATCCCCGGCCAGGAGCCTCTAACAACTCGTCGTCTCGCATACGCATAAGCACCTTGGGAATGACTAAGGTGCTGAATTCTTCAATAGTGGATCACGATTAGGCGTAATTGTCGATGAGCTCAATATCTTGTTGTGTCAATGCCGCAACAGCCGGTCTTCATCGGAATCAACGGCTCTAGCCGTCCCATAAGGCTCCTCATCATCATCAATCGAACATCAACACTTTGTTAGAGGCCCTACAGCACTGATCCATGTTGCTGAAGGTGCCACGGGAGGGCGATCATCATTTTCGGGAACATCTATCGCATCACAACCACACACGGGATGGCAAGTGAGACAAAGGAATAGATTAATGAGCGGTAAACTAAAGTGGTACTCGACACTTACTTGGTTGGTTACGAGTCAAAGGGATCTCTGAGGGGCGCCGAGGATGAGAAATTCCAATCTCATTCGGGCGGATTGAGCATCGGGTACCACAACCGGCTCGTTCACATCCACATCACAATTGGGTAACGGGGTCCAAAGGGGAGGACTACCTAAATCGGTGAATGCCCATAAAGGGTGAATGCCCATGAGGGGTGAATGCCCATGAGGATTGGGATCAATGGACAACTTCCGCACAAACAAATCCAAACATTGATATTGGGTCCTCATCACCGATCGACATAATTTTGCCATCGATCCTCGAGTCAATTGAGACCATCCGCCTAAAAATAGAGTCTTTAGAACCAAATCAAGTACACCTCAACCGAGATGCCATCCTCATTACCATGACAACATAGAACCTCACGAGCTCTAGCGACCAATTCACCATAAGACGGACGATCACTAGCGGCGGGGACACACTTTCCATCCCAACAAATGACACATTTCCATAACCATCTTTCTCAATACTGCCTCCATGGTGCAAGGTTACTAGATTGTCCATCTAATCCATACAAAAGGCAGTGGTTGTTAATGTCTAATAGTAAAGTAGTATACTAACTAATTCCATACGTAACTAATTTAAGTTGATAACTACCCAAGTAATTTGCTACCTAGCAAACTAAATAACTAGACCTAACTAACTAACTGTATGTAACTAAACAAACTAAAATTTCTAACTATGTCTAACTATATCTAAACCCTAACTACAATATATGTTACTAAATTTGCTATGTCTAACTATATATCTAAACTCTAACTACATCATATCTAACTAAAATTGCTATGACTAACTATATATCTCAACCTAACTAAATTAACTATATCTAAACCTAACTAACTAAAATTTCTAACTAAATTTACTAACTACGATTTCTAACTAAATTTACTAACTACAATTTCTAACTAAAATTTACTAACTACAATTTCTAACTAAATTTACTAACTAAAAAAACTTACCTTCTTCATCGCGGCAATGGGAGAGAGGCGGCGGAGCCAGCGGCGGCCAGCGTTAGCGCGAGTGGCGGCGAGCGCGGCGGCTGCGCCGCAGCGCGCGCGGGACCGCGCGGAGGAAAGGCTGGGACCGCGGCGGAGGGAAGGCGGGGACCGGCTCGGGCGAGCGGCGGCGCGGCGCCGCGAGAGCGAGAGAGAGAGAGAGAGAGAGGAAGCCGAAGGGAGCGGGGTCTTTTTTTTTTGAACGCTCGGCGCCGAGATCTGTGGCGCCGAGGTCGGCGCCATGAGTCACGGCGCCGAGCTAACACAGCTTGGCGCCATGAGTCATGGCGCCGAGGTACCGCCACGCTGCCGCCACGCTGTCTAGGGTTGGGACCTCGGCGCCATGAGTCAAGCGCCGGCTATGCAGCTTCGGCGCCGTGAGTCACGGCGCCGACCCCCTGGGTCCAAAATCAGAAATAAAACAAGCAGGGGTATAAATGTAGAGTTTTAACGAAAAAATGGTTCAACCGGAAAAAATCATGCCATGTCGGGCCGTCTAGCTGGACCTTTTAATTACCACCGACACGAACCGGCTGCCGGATTGCACAGAGGATTTGGATGTTCTTGGAAGGACAAAAAAAGCTTTTGTTTTAGTAGTGGTTGGATTCTTGGAGCCACATGAAAGCATTTGGACCGGGAATTAGGCTAGGGAGGCGAAAGCCTTTGCCCCTGCCAGTGGGCCTAGAACCATCGAGTTCAACATCATTACTACGAGCACACGAAGCATGTGCTGAGGCCCCTACACTATGGATCTGCCAAGGACAGCGACTGACGATGCTGATACGTCCGCATGACCAAATCGATGACCAGATGCAGTGCACGGTAGTCTAATCTGTCGAGCACATGACATGCGCAACGTGTTCGGTAGCTATCAGCAAAACACAAACGTGCTCACGTCATGCCCAACTGCGTGTTGCACGGAGCGGATCCTGTACACTAATGCAAGGGGACACTGTTGTTACAATGTTCCGAGTCTGTAACACCGACTCAACGTATAATACTGTAGCAATATTAGATGCTGTAGTAGATTAGAATATCATATAGCACTAGATTCGAACCGCTGGATCCTAATCGGACGGTTGAGATATGCTATGCACTGTTCATTCGGTGCATTTTGACATCTAATGTGGCGGATCTTCTTCCGTGTTGCACTGCTCTGCTTGCGGGGTTGTACTACAAGGCCACACAAGAGGCCTACAAGGCTAACGCAACCCTGTGCAAAAGATCTTATTTGCATTTTGTTATCAGTCATTCAGTCTTGCTCCGCTTTAGCGAGCTCGGACCAAATTAAAATGACGCCTTTTTTTATTTACACTTTGGAGTCCAGGCTTGGCTTGCTCTGTTTCGGTGACAAAACAGGGCGAATATGATGTGCAAACCCAAATTGAGTGTAAATCATGTGTAATAGGTTTCAAAATTTCTTTAAAAAATAAACTCATAGATACAGGGAAATGGTGTACTATAGCCATGTAAAAGTGCAATATCAAACTCAATCACATTTGGGAGATATGAAACCAAAAAAAAGCATGAATAGTGATTTGTCTTATTCATGCAGATTCAGTCTTTTTCGGTTTGATCTTGATATTTTAAATGTGTATAGAATGTATCCTCCTCTATATCTGCATTTTTTCTGAATTTTTGAAAAGTTTTAAACATGATTTTCACAAAATTTACACTCCATTTGAGTTCCCACTAGATATTTACCCGACTAAATAAGTGGGGTTATCGTACAGATGTAAATTACTCCCTCGTTCATTTTACAAGGGGTATTAGTATTTCAAGCTCCCTGTAGAATATAAGGTGTGTCTGTGGATTTTATGTTACCATCTATATCGTGCCTTTTTTTTTAACTCATTATCTATTCCAATCATTTATTGTGTAAGACCAGGAATTGCTAGGCATCATACGTCTTTCGGACTCAGCGAACGCTCCATCCAGCCTCAATATTTGATCCAACAAACACCCTGCACACCCACTAATCAACCCAACAGAGACATCCACTAATCTTATCCTCATCCAACACACCCTCTGCCCACTCATTTCTCTCCTTCTCCGTGCATGCCTCAAGTGTGAGCTATGGCCATGCCACCACAAGCCAGTCCACCAATCGGTGCTATGTCTCCACCCTCCACGCTTCCTCTGGACACAGCCTCTGCGAGCTTCTCTGTTGTCGAGGTTAGCCAAGCTTGACTGCCGCTAGGCGTGGCCTCCGTGGGACAGAATGCAACAATGGTATCAGAGCCTGGTATAAGGGGATCGGGTCTTACCGACTCACGGGTGCGGTCGCCGCCGTGCGCCCGTCGGGCCGTCGTCGCGTGCGCCGGGTAGCCGGCGCCGCCGCCGCCGTCGCCGCCCCGTTAGCGTCGCCGCTCGCGGAGCCCGCGCCGCCGCCGATGCCGCCCCACCCCGATGGCGCCACCGCTCGCTGGAGCCCGCCGCCATCGCCATCGCCGACGCCGCTTGCTCTGCGGCGCGCCGCCGACGCCTTGCGCGCGCGTTCCTGCGTGGGTCGGCGCGCTCCGCCGCGTAGCCCCGCCGCTGCTCCTCCTCTCCACGCGCGGCCGCCGCTCGCTGCTGCGAGCGTAGCCCCGCCGTGAGCGGGGTCGCCGCCGCTGCTCCGCGCGCGCCGTCGCCCTTCCGGTTTTCTCGGGAGGAAAGGAGCATATATGGGGCTAGGGTTAGGTTTCGGGATTTTGATCCCTGCCGCGAGCGCGTTTCGGCCGTCCGATAAGATCGGATGCGATCGGACGGCTGAGGACCCTCCGGCCGTTTTTGGCCCAAGGGAGAAAGAGGCCTTTTTGGGCCGGCCACGCGCGCGTGGGAGTGGGCCGCGGCTGCACAAGATGGGCCAAATGGCCATTTTGAACAGTAAATCCGAAAAAGGAGATTTAATGATTTTCAGAAGCATTTGTGAGTGAATTTAATTGAATTTTTAATCCAAAATCTCTGTAAATTTTTGCACCAACGTGTTAATTTTTTCAGAGATTAAATGTGTACAGTATAATGCTTTTGTATAATGAATTATTTTAGAATAATTACAGTTTCCGCTGCAAAAGTTAATGTTGATTGATTTTTCATTATTAAATTCGAACCAACGGGAGAATTTAATTTTGGAAAAATAGATATAATTTCCAGAAATTTATGATATTGTTATTTTCTGACCAACGTTGATAATGACAATATTATAATTTTAATTGATGATTTTATGCATTATTTCTATTTCTGCCCAACGGTGATGTAGATTTAATGTATAGATAAAATTGTATGTCGTATTTTGACCAACGTTGAAAATAAGGCATATAATTTTGCTGTTACGTTCTCACTTTATTTGAACTATTTTTCAGGCGGATACAACTTGATGAGTTGTATCAGAGAGATCCCCACTCTCAAAGGAAATAATTATGGAGAGTGGAAGAAAAAGATTGACCTGGCCTTCATCTTGGCTGAGGTGGACTGGGTAGTCACCACACCGTGTCCCACAGAGCCTGTGGCACCGGTGAGGGATGAAAATGAGGCTGATGCCGCTTGGCAGACCAGACAGAGGGACTATGCTCCCATAAAAATGGTATATGATCTTGATCATAAAAAGTGGGTCACTGCCAACAAGAAATGTTTGGCTGTGATAAAGAACACGATTGAGCCTGCAATTGTAGGCTCAATCGCAGAGTGTGACACTGTCACAGAGTACCTTGAGAAAATAAAGAGTCAGTTTACTGGCTCTCCAAAGACATATGTTACACAGCTGATAAAGCAGCTTGTGACAGAAAGGTACTCTGGTGGTGGCAGTGGCATAAGAGAACACATACTAAGGATGAGCAACTTGGCATCCAAGCTTAAACCAATGGATTTGGCTCTCAAGGATGAGTTCCTTATTCATTTGATTTTTGCTTCCTTGCCGGAAAAGTTTGACACCTTTGTTGTCAACTATAATATGCAGCCCGAGAAATGGGACTTAGAAAAGTGCATAGCTATGTGTGTGCAAGAGGAGGAAAGATTTAAATCCTCACATGGTGGTTCTATCAACTATGTGAAGGACAACAAGAAAAAGAACTTCAACAGTAACTTCTCCTCAAAGAATAAGGGAAAAGCCAATGTCCATCAGCCTCAACAGAATAAATTTGCAGTAGACAAAGATCAGTGTCTTCACTGCAAGAAGATGGGACACTACAAGAAGAACTGTCCCGATTACTTAAAGATGATAATGGCAAAGAAAGGTGAGAACATTATTACCTTCATAAATGAGTCCCTGTATGTACGATATTCAAAATCTACTTGGTGGGTTGATTCAGGTGCAACTGTTCATGTTGCCAATAATATGCAGGGATTTCGTTCGACGAGGAATACGCAAAGAAAAGAAAGATGCATTAAAGTCGCAAATAGAGTCCAAACTGAAGTTGAAGCCGTTGGCGATCTTTCATTAAAGCTAGCTGATGGCTTCACTCTTTTACTTAGAGATGTTCTTTATGTTCCCTCTTTACAGAGGAATTTGATTAGTGTTTCATGTTTGGACAATGATGGTTATGATTGTCATTTTGGAAATGGCAAGTGTGAAATAATGTTTAATAAAGAATGTGTTGGTCTTGCCATCTTACAAAATGAGCTTTATTTGTTATCATTATGTGATGATGTGAATGTCGTATGCGATAATGGGAACGTCGCGTGCGAGAAAGTGAATGAATCCTCGTCTACAAATGTAAACAGGAAACGAAAGAGAACTCTAGATGCGTCGTCGAAATTATGGCATTGTCGTTTAGACCATATTTCGAGGGGGAGAATAGAAAGACTAGTTAAGAATGATATTCTTCCTCCATTAGAGTTCTCGGACTTAGAACAATCTGAGATGCATTAAAGGAAAATATGTAAAGAAAATTAAGAAAGACGCCAAAAGAAGCACAGAATTCTACAATTTATTCACACAGACATTTGTGGTCCTTTTCCGTGAAAAGTGTGGATGGATATGACTCGTTCATAACATTCACGGATGATTACTCCGTTATGGATATATTTATCCAATCAAAGAAAGAAATGAAGCCTTGGATAAATCCAAGATATTTAAGGTGAAGTTGAAAACCAACACGATTTAAAGATTAAGATAGTCCGATTCGAGTGGGGAGTACTACGGTCGACATACCCCATATGGACAAGTTCTGGACCTTTTGTAAGGTTTTACAGGAAAATGGTATAGTGGTGATATTCTACAGGCGAACCTCGATAAAATGGAGTAGTGAAAGACGCAAGTGCACACGATGGATATGGTGCGAAGCATGATGAGCTATTCCACACCGCCATTGAGTCTATGGATGGAGGCGTTGAAAACCGTCATTCATATTCTCAACAGAGTGCCTAGTAAGTCGGTGCCCAAAACACCGTACGAGTTGTGGACAGGAAGAGTTCCCTCACTAAACCACTTACGTGTGGGGGGGAGTCCTGCTGAGGCTAAAGTATTTAACCCAAACCTTGGGAAGCTTGATCCCAAAGCGATGAAGTTGCCATTTCATTGGCTACCCTGAAAAGTCTAAAGGTTTTCATTTCTACTGTCCAGACAGATATACAAAGTTTGTAGAAACGAGACACGATGTCTTCTTAGAGGATGAAATGATGAGGGGAAGCATGGTAGCTCGAGAGATTGACCTTGAAGAGAAGCGGGCGTATGCGCCCACTCCGATGATTCAAGAGCCATTCTTCATACTACCTGCTGTCCTTTGCACCGACGGTGCAAGATCTTGTGGTGCCAAAGACTGTTATTGTTCCTCTGTGGCAACAATGAATGAGAATGAGGAACATGTTCTTCAGATCCTATAGAACCCATTGCCACGATGAGGGGAGCAACAGCTGACCTCAAGCAGAAGATGTACCAAATGAGGAGGCCCCGAGGAGGTCTCAAAGAGTAAGAAGATCAGCTATTTCTGATGATTATCAGATTTATCATACAGAGGAATTTCAAATGGAGGATGATCCCACCTCATTTGAAGAAGCCATGAGAAGCAAAAATTCCTCAAAATGGCTTGAGGCCATGGAAGAGGAAATGAGGTCCATGAAGGCTAATAAAGTCTGGGACTTGGAAATTATTCCTAAAGGAGCCAAAACAGTAGGTTGTAAATGGGTCTACAAGACAAAGCTCGACTCCCAAGGGAATGTAGAAAGATACAAAGCGCGACTTGTGGCAAAAGGCTTTACGCAAAGAGAAGGGATTGATTACAATGAGACCTTTTCTCTAGTCTCATGTAAAGATTCCTTCAGAATCATAATGGCATTAGTAGCACATTATGATTTAGAGTTACATCAGATGGATGTAAAGACAGCATTTCTTAATGGGGATTTGGAGGAAAATGTTTACATGGCACAACCGAAAAGTTTTGTCATGGAAGGAAATGAAAGAATGGGATGCCGCCTAAAGAAATCGATTTATGGGTTAAAGCAAGCTTCAAGACAATGGTACTTGAAGTTTGACAGTACAATAAGAAAATTTGGGTTTAAAGAAAATGTAGAGGACAACTGTGTTTATGCAAAGTTTAAAGATGGGAAGTTTATCTTCCTAATCCTGTATGTGGATGATATCCTACTAGCTAGTAGTGATGTTAGTCTGCTACTAGAGATAAAGAAGTTTTTGTCCTCAAACTTTGATATGAAAGATCTTGGTGAAGCTTCGTTCGTTCTAGGGATCGAAATTCACCGGGATAGAAACAAAGGGACATTGGGACTATCGCAAAAGACATACATAGAGAAAATCTTAAAGAAATTTGGTATGCATAAATGTAGTCCTTCACCGACAGATATGGGGATTTTCAATGCCCCAGGAACCAGTATGAGATCGATCAAATGAAATCGGTTCCATATGCTTCAGCTGTCGGAAGCTTGCAGTATGCTCAAGTGTGTACGCGCCCTGACTTAGCATTTGTTACCGGGTTACTTGGCAGATTCCAGAGCAATCCTGGAATAGAACATTGGAAATTGATAAAGAAAGTCTTGCGTTATTTGCAAGGAACAAAAGGCCTCATGATGACATACAGAAGATCAGATTCACTCCATATAGTGGGGTATACAGATTCTGATTTTGCGGGAGATGATAGAAAGTCTACATCCGGATATGTGTTCTGTAACATCCCAAATTTTGGGCTTGTGTTTCAAATGTAAGAAAATGACTAGAAATTAAAACTTTTTCTTACATCATGTATTTCCTTTGTGTACTGGACAAGTATTGTACAAGACTTATGGAAATGCAAAGTCACAAGTCTTTTGATCCAAATCTTGTTCCTTCAAAAACAATCCTGTCAAACCTTTTTTATCATCCTCTGGAAATATTTCTCCTAAGTTCTTGGGATGATATGTGACCCCTCTGAAAAATTTCACAATTTTTAGAAATTGTTTGAATATTTTAGAGGGCAGTCAAACCTGTTTGACTCTCAGTCAAACCTAAAACCAGTACCTTGTAGAATTTTCAGAGAAAAATACAATGCATAAAAACCTCTGAAAATTTTACACAAGGTCAATGTCCTAGTCAGCAAGCTCCTGTAAAAATTTCAGAATTTTTGGAGTTATTTTGCTACCCCAAATAAATCCTCAAAAGTCCCAGCTTTAATTTAAAACCTAAAGCTGACTCACTATTCATTGGGTTCGAGTCGGGCTCGAGTCCGAGCCACTTGACTCGCTTGAACCACCTAGCTGCACCGAGCCGCGTTTTAAAACGCGCGTGCAATCTCAGCCGTTGATTCGAATCGCTCGCCCACGTTCATGTGAGCATTCGGACCCTCGGTTGCGTTAACCAATTGGGACCGTTGGATCTCAATCCAACCGCCCGCATTCCCGAGGCAATCGGACTATCCGCGAACTCGTTTAATCGTGACCGTCCATTTTCAATCCAACGGCACGCTGTTCGCTTCTGTTCTTCTTCCTCCTCGGCTTCTCCGTGCGCGCGGGCGACAATGGCAGAAAGAGAGAGAGCGCGGGCGGCTTTGATGTGTCACCTCAAGTTTGCTTTCGTCAACGTCTCTGCGGGGCATTTAATGCGCATCGCTTTCTCCTCCATTGTCACCATGCTCACTTGCTCCGTCGTTTCTTGGTCCATGACCGTAGCATGAACCGAGCCCACCATGGACTCGGGTTCTTGCTCAAACCCTAATTCCTTTCCTATAAATTGGCCCTTTAGGTCCTCCCGGTGTTCTTTTGCACTACACCTTGCTCCTCTCTCGTGTTTGAGCTCAAAACCATCTCAAACCTTGATCCACCATTGTTGACCCGAGGGCTCCAATGGCGGCCTTGGTGTCCGAGTGGTTCATCTTCAACCTTTCTTGCACCCTTTTGAACTCCTCAACCTCCTTTATATTTCCCTAACTTGATTTTGGGTTGCATTCACAGAATCACTCAATTTTAAGTTTGGAGATTTTCAGATTGGTTTCACCCCTTTCTTCTCCACTCAGTAAGTGGTTCTTTTGCAATTATTTGCTTTTGGAGCCTCTTTGAGCTATAATGAAGTGTGGTAATGATTTGGTTCCACTCATTTTGCTCGAACCTCATCTTCCACTTCATCTTCTTGGCTCGGTGGACTTCATCGTGTTCAAGTCTTCCCGACCATCTTTGGAGCTCCTCTCGGTTAAGGTAGCTTCTATATAGTCCCTAGAAGTCATGGCACTCGCTTCCTTGGACCGCAATGAGCATCTTGCTATTTTCATGTTTTGCCGTGTCGGCCTCCTTCTTTGTTTTCGGCTCGCCGGCGTTCTGAACCTCCACCGCCGCGAGGTCATCAGCTGTTGGTCCGCAACACTATTGCGAACCCATTTTGATAGTTTAGGCGCGCGCATGAAGAGTCGCCGGCGACAAGCGTGAAAGCCACTCGGGTTTTGTCGGTTGAGAAGCTCCCATTTTCGTCGATTTTTAGGCACGATGAATTGCTAATCATTGTATGCCATTAATGTGTCTTAATCTGGCCTAATGCCTCACTGACATGTGGGCCCAGCCCCCTTAAGTCACCCGCCGGCGTTTATCTGCGCGTTTAGGCATCATTAATGTTAATCTTAGGTTAATTAAGTGTCGGCATTTATTAGCTGTCGGGGATACCCCCTGTGCCACTGCCAGGTGGGCCCATTAGCTTAGCGCCGAAAATCAAAAGTCATTAGGGCCGATTTTGGGTTATTTATTGCTAATCATTGTTAGCAATAAATGTGTCCGAAATTACCTTTTTTGGGTCACTGACGTGTGGGCCCTCTGTCCCTAAACCACCTCTGTTCAAAATCTTTAGGACGCATTAATTGCTAATCATCACTAATCATTGGTCATTAGTAATTAATTAGCTGTCCTTAGCGTCTCCCTTAAGTCACTGCCAGGTGGGTCCGCGTGCACTGTGCACATGTGTTAAATCTCGCATGTGTGACTCTCAGTCACTGACATGCGGCCCCACGTGCCAGCACTCCTAAATGCACTTCAATCTTGGACCACCGTCCATTTGGAGATCTGCGTCCTAGATTTTGTATGCGTTCGGACCCTCCGGTTCCCCTCATCATTCTCAGCCGTCCATTACTTTATCTGCGGCCCTGATCGCGCGTGCAATCGGACCATTCGACTGGAGGCGTGATCGGAGCCGTTCTGTAACATCCCAATCTTGGGCTTGTGTTTCAAATGTAAGAAAATCAGTAGAAATTAAAACTTTTTCTTACATCATGTATTTCCTGTTGTGCCAATCAATTCTTGTTCAAGGAATTATGGAATTACATTGTCACAAGTCTTGTTGATCGAAATCTTGCTATTCCAAAAACAATCTTGTCAAATCTTATGATCATCCTCTGGAAATATTTTTCCTAAGTCTCTGTGATGGTATGTGACCCCTCTGAAAAATTTCACAATTTTGAGAAATTGTTTGAATATTTTTAGAGCGATCAAACTGTTTGACTCTTAGTCAAACATTAAAACAGAGCCTTGCAGAATTTTTGGAGATTTATTCACAGTATAAAAACCTCGGAAAATTTTACACAAGGTTGATATCTGAGTTAGCAAGCTCTGTAAAAATTTCATAATTTTTGGAGTTAATTTGCTACCTCAAATAAATCTTTCAAAGTCTCTGCTTTTATTTCAAAGTCAAACGGGTTTTATGTTACTCGGGTTCGAGTCGGACTCGGGCTCGGGCGATCGACTTGGTCCGATCAACTAAATGCACCGAGCCACTCTTTAAAACGCGCGTGGATCTCAACCGTTAGATCTAAATCGCACGGCCCGCGCGTGTATCACCGGACCTTCGGTTGCAAGTCCGAATGTCAACCGTTAGATCTCCATCCAACCGCCGAGATGCGCGAAACTTTCGGACCCTCCGGTTGCATTTTTGAATCAGAGCCGTTGGATTAAGATCCAACGCTCGCGTACCCCTTCGTTGTAAATTGAGTTTGCAACGTGGAGCTATCTGAGCCGTTCATTTCTAATCGTAGGGTTCGCAATATCTCCGTTGTGTTTTAAAGCCCGTAGGCGTGGCTCTATCTCAGCCGTCCGTGTCTCACCCAACGGCTGAAAATCGTCGAGCCTTTTTCGCTGGTCGTCTTCTACCTCCGGCCGTGCGAGCACTGTAGGGGGAGTAATGGCAGTGTCATTTCTTGCTCCCTAAAGCCACCCTAGCCGACGTTTAGGGGTATGGGCGGTACATTGAGCTAGGCCATGCCCTAATGCACGTCTACACCTCTTTTTCCTTGTCGGCCGTGCGTGGTGCTTTGTGTTTTTGCTTGAAAGAAGTGTGGTGCAAACCTAACACTTTCTTGGCCTTATAAGCACACTCAATGCCTCCTGGTATGTCTTTAGACCACCATCAAGCCCCATTCTCAATATTGGAGCTTAACACCTCAAAAATGGCAAACCGCCATTGTTGACCCGTGAAGCTCCATTGGTGTTCTTGGTGTTCCAGTGGTCCTCCTTCACGTTTCTTTGCCCTAACCTTATCTATTTACTTCCTTGAACATTTCCCCTCACTTAATTTTGGATTTGATTCTCGTGAATTGTCCAATTTGGGGTTTGTTCAAATTCTACTAATTTGGTCATCTTCTTCCTCAGCTCAGGTGAGTGCTCCATTTTCCAATTGCTTGCTCATGTAGCTTATGTGAATCATTATGAAGCTATTTTGATGCTTTGGTATCACTCATTTGGCTCAGGGTGTCGTTTTCAACCTTTCTTCTTTGTGTCCGGTGAGCTTTCACCGTGATCAAGCATCTCCGGCCATCTTCGAAGCTTCTTGTCACTAAGGTAGCTTCTTATTAGTCCTTAGAAGCTCGCGCCCGCACCTAGGCTCGCGATGGAGCTCATCGCGATTTTCATGTTTAGCGAAGCTCCCATTTTCGTTTTTTCGGCCAGCCGCGTTCTAGTCCTCGCCGCGGTGAGAATGCTACCATTAGGTTCGCATCGTTATTGCGAATCCATTTTGGGTCTTGTTAGCGCCGCGCCTTGGTGTCGCCGGCGATTTGCCGTTGAACTCACTCGGGTTTTGCCGCCACAGCAGCTCCCGGTTTCGTCATCTGATTAGGACACATTAATTGCTAATCATTAGTTATTAATTATGTCTTAATCGTTGTTGTTGAGCCACTGACTAGTGGGCCCAATATCCTTAACTCGCTCTCTGGTTCAATCCCGCATTGTTCCTACATCATTAATGCTAATCATTGGTTAGTTAATGTGTCGGTGGTTAAATCGCTGTCGGAATCTCCTCTGCGGTCATTGTCTTGTGGGCCCGAGGGATTAAAATCAAATTCCAGTAGTCATTAGTGCCTAATTAATGGTAATCATTGGAATCATTAAATTCTGTCCTAACCGCCACTCTCGATCGACAAGTGGGCGGTGCACTGTGCACGTGGGTTAAACCAGCGCGTGGGTGACTCGAAGTCACTGACATGCGGTCCCACATGTCAGCATCTTCCTTTGAACTGCGGTCAATATCTACCGTTCGTTTTTAGATCTGCGGCCCAGATCGTGAGTGCATTCGGACCCTCCGGATGCCTTGATCATTCTCGACCGTCGATCTTGAGATCAACGGCTGAGATTGTGTGTGCAATCGGACCTTCCGACCGTGGTGCGCTCTGGACCGTCCATCCGCAGATCTGCGGCTGGGATTGGATCAAGCAACCGCACCGTCCGGATGCATACACCTTCGTGAGCCGTTGGATCTTGATCCAACGGTGGGCTCCGATTAGGTTTGGCGCGCGTGCGCTGTTTTCGGCGCGCGTGAGCCGTAGGATGTTAGATCAAGGGTTGCCGAGCGTCCACGTCGTTTTCTTTTAATTGGGCGGTTCTGTATTTCGGTAAGTATTTGTTTAACAACTGAAAATGATATAAAAACTTTAGAAACTCATAACTAATTCATTTTAACTGCTTTTTAGATACTTCCAACGGTAATAAATTATGTTGTCACTTTAGTTTATTATAAAAATGGATTTAAGCATGTTCGATGGTGAAATTGTTTAGTTAAGAATAGCTTGTTTTCTCGCTATTTTTATATATTTTAATTGTATTAAAACTTGGAAAATGCATATCTTTTTCGTATATCGATAATTGTATGATTTTAACTTTGATAAATTTGTTATTAACTAAACTTTAATCTAAAAATGGTGGAAGGCCTAAATCAAGACTAAAAATATGTTAGTAGATTTAACCTTATTAGCAAGACTTCAAAATTCATTTAATGATGTAATAGACACCAGTAATTCCTGTAAATCCTAAAAATAGAAATTTGATGTTAGGAAATCCCTCTGTTATCATTCTATAATGTGAAATAGGTTTTGCACATGTTTATATTTCTGGAAAGTGCATTATGCTAGTTTTGCATCTTAGAAAAATCATAACTAAATCATTTTAACTCCAAATGACCTGAAATTTTATATGGGTTGCCTCTATACCAATAGGTAGCTACCATAAAAATTTCAGCTTCAAAATCTTTCTAGAAAATGTTTTTGCTACAGTGCTAATTATGGCCGAAAATGGGTTTTTAGGTAATATCTTTTGCACCACAAATCCAAATTAGATTTTTCCAGTTTCTATGTCTAGGTATATTCATAGAAATTGTTTGAATATTTTTAGAGGCAGTCAAACCTGTTTGACTCTTAGTCAAACATTAAAACAGAGCCTTGCAGAATTTTTGGAGATTTATTCACAGTATAAAAACCTCGGAAAATTTTACACAAGGTTGATATCTGAGTTATAAAGCTCCTGTAAAAATTTCATAATTTTTGGAGTTAATTTGCTACCTCAAATAAATCTATCAAAGTCTCTGTTTTTATTTCAAAGTCAAACTGGGTTTTACTGTTACTCGGGTTCCAGTCAGACTCGGGCTCGGGCCAGTTGACTTGGTCCAGTCAACTAAATGCACCGAGCCACTCTTTAAAACGCGCGGTGGATCTCAACCGTTAGATCTAAATCGCACGGCCCGCGCGCGTGTATCGCCGGACCTTCGGTTGCAAGTCTGAATGTCAACCGTTAGATCTCCATCCAACCGTCGAGATGCGCCGAAACTTTCGGACCCTCCGGTTGCATTTTTGAATCAGAGCCGTTGGATTAAGATCCAACGCTCGCGTACCCCTTCGTTGTAAATTGAGTTTGCAACGTGGAGCTATCTGAGCCGTTCATTTCTAATCGTAGGGTTCGCAATATCTCCGTTGTGTTTTAAAGCCCGTAGGCGTGGCTCTATCTCAGCCGTCCGTGTCTCACCCAACGGCTGAAAATCGTCGAGCCTTTTTCGCTGGTCGTCTTCTACCTCCGGCCGTGCGAGCACTGTAGGGGGAGTAATGGCAGTGTCATTTCTTGCTCCCTAAAGCCACCCTAGCCGACGTTTAGGGGTATGGGCGGTACATTGAGCTAGGCCATGCCCTAATGCACGTCTACACCTCTTTTTCCTTGTCGGCCGTGCGTGGTGCTTTGTGTTTTGCCGCCCGAAAGAAGTGTGGTGCAAACCCTAACACTTTCTTGGCCTTATAAGCACACTCAATGCCTCCTGGTATGTCTTTAGACCACCATCAAGCCCCATTCTCAATATTGGAGCTTAACACCTCAAAAATGGCAAACCGCCATTGTTGACCCGTGAAGCTCCATTGGTGTTCTTGGTGTTCCAGTGGTCCTCCTTCACGTTTCTTTGCCCTAACCTTATCTATTTACTTCCTTGAACATTTCCCCTCACTTAATTTTGGATTTGATTCTCAGGAATTGTCCAATTTGGGGTTTGTTCAAATTCGGCCGAATTTGGTCATCTTCTTCCTCAGCTCAGGTGAGTGCTCCATTTTCCAATTGCTTGCTCATGTAGCTTATGTGAATCATTATGAAGCTATTTTGATGCTTTGGTATCACTCATTTGGCTCAGGGTGTTGTTTTCAACCTTTCTTCTTCATGTCCGGCGAGCTTTCACCGTGATCAAGCATCTCCGGCCATCTTCGAAGCTTCTTGTCACTAAGGTAGCTTCTTATTAGTCCTTAGAAGCTCTGGCGCCCGCACCCTAGGCTCGCAGTGGAGCTCATCGCGATTTTCATGTTTAGCAGTAAGCTCCCATTTTCGTTTTTCCGGCTAGCCGGCGTTCTAGTCCCTCGCCGCCGGTGAGAATGCTACCATTAGGTTCGTACTGTTATTGCGAATCCATTTTGGGTCTTGTTCGGCGCGCGCGCGGTGTCGCGGCGATTTGCCGTTGAACTCACTCGGGTTTTGCGCACGCAGCCTCCGTTTTCGTCATCCGATTAGGACACATTAATTGTTAATCATTAGTTATTAATTATGTCTTAATCGTTGTTGTTGAGCCAGCGACTAGTGGGCCCAATATCCTTAACTCGCTCTGGTTCAATCCCGCATCGTTCCTACATCATTAATGCTAATCATTGGTTAGTTAATGTGTCGGCGTTAAATCGTCGGAATCTCCTGCGGTCATTGTCTTGTGGCCCGAGGGATTAAAATCAAATTCGAGTAGTCATTAGTGCCTAATTAATGGTAATCATTGGAATCATTAAATTACGCCCTAACCGCCACTCTCGATCGCCGACAAGTGGGCGATTGCTTGTGCACGTGGGTTAAACCGGTAGCGTGGGTGACTCGAAGTCACCGACATGCGGTCCCACATGTCAAGATCTTCCTTTGAGCTGCGGTCAATATCTACTGTTCGTTTTTAGATCTGCGGCCCGGATCGTGAGTGCATTCGGACCCTCGGATGCCTTGATCATTCTCGGCCGTCGATCTTGAGATCAACGGCCGAGATTGTGTGCAATCGGACCTTCCGACCGTGGTGCGCTCGGACCGTCCATCCGCAGATCTGCGGCCGATTGGATCAAGCAACCGCACCGTCCGGATGCATACACCTTCGTGAGCCGTTGGATCTTGATCCAACGGTGGCTCCGACAGGTTTGGCGCGCGCGGCGCTGCTTTTTGCGCGCGTGAGCCGTAGGATGTTAGATCAAGGGTTGCCGGCGCCCACGTCGTTTTCTTTTAATTGGGCGGTTCTGTATTTCGGTAAGTATTTGTTTAACAACTGAAAATGATATAAAAACTTTAGAAACTCATAACTAATTCATTTTAACTGCTTTTTAGATACTTCCAACGGTAATAAATTATGTTGTCACTTTAGTTTATTATAAAAATGGATTTAAGCATGTTCGATAAGGTGAAATTGTTTAGTTAAGAATAGCTTGTTTTCGCTATTTTTATATATTTTAATTGTATTAAAACTTGGAAAATGCATATCTTTTTCTGTATATCTGATAATTGTATGATTTTAACTTTGATAAATTTGTTATTAACTAAACTTTAATCTAAAAATGGTGGAAGGCCTAAATCAGCACCAGAAAAATATGTTAGTAGATTTAACCTTATTAGCAGCACTTCAAAATTCATTTAATGATGTAATAGACACTAGTAATTCCCTGTAAATCCTAAAAATAGAAATTTGATGTTAGGAAATCCCTCTGTTATCATTCTATAATGTGAAATAGGTTTTGCACATGTTTATATTTCTGGAAAGTGCATTATGCTAGTTTTGCATCTTAGAAAAATCATAACTAAATCATTTTAACTCCAAATGACCTGAAATTTTATATGGGTTGCCTCTATACCAATAGGTAGCTACCATAAAAATTTTAGCTTCAAAATCTTTCTAGAAAATGTTTTTGCTACAGTGCTAATTATGGCCGAAAATGGGTTTTTAGGTAATATCTTTTGCACCACAAATCCAAATTAGATTTTTCCAGTTTCTATGTCTAGGTATATTCATATTCTGCCTTATGTGTAAATTTTGTAGGATTTGGATAATTTTTGTTTGCTCGTTTGTTTAAGTGCGGCTCGTCTTATTGGTTGTTCTTGGTTCTTTTTGCCTTTTCGCTTAGGATTCGACACTTGCGGTAATCCCGAGAACGACCCTCCACAACAGTTTGAGCAACAGCAAGAAGGCAAGCAGTTTGATCATGTTAATCCCAGTATTTTAAGTATTTATGCTGATTACAAATTCTATGTATGCATTGCTACTTTGTGTTAATAGTTGGCCTAGTAGATGCATTTCCTTAGCAAATGATTATCCTCTACTACCATGAGCCTAGGTTACTTTGCTGTGATTTAGAGTTCATGGATGGGCTCTTGTCACTTAGTAGTTGCGAATTCATTGCTTAGTCATGCTTAGCTTCGGTAGAAATGGGCGGTTATCGACTTGTCGATAACCTTGATCACTTAAAACTTATTATGATTATGATTTCCACCTTGTGCCATGTCTACTTATGAAAACTAAAACTGAAAACAAAAAGATTTAGACTTGGGCACAATGGTATGATGGTGTGATTTTTTTGGGTGTGACTGGAATGGTGCCCGAGTCAACAAGGACCGAACATCTTGTTACACTAAACCAAGCATTTTAGCGTGCTAACCACATTAGAGGTATGGGACCTCTCTTGACTTAGTACTTTGGCGTGTATTGGCTCCAGTCGCAGGAGTCGCGGGAGGGATGGTGTTGGGAGCATTGTAGTGTCCGAAAGACTTCACCCGTGATGGGATTTGTTGTCTTTCGGCTTGCAATGTAAGCATATGGGTTTCTATCCATATGAGCGGCTCGTAGTTAATACACAATATTGGAAATGTCTCGTAGGACTTAGCCGGGCCGGCATACCTTCGGTAGTGTGCTTTTGGCTTAAAGGCGGTCTTAAGTGTGGGTACATTGGTACACCCCTGCAGGGTTAAAACTATTCGAATAGCCTCGTCCTAGGTTATGGACACGCTTGGCAAGGTCTTTCAAGAGTTAGACTACAACCTTTTAAATCAAAACTTGATGGGTGGTACGAATCGGGGATTCGTGCTATGTTGTGGTGGCTATTGGGATAGTCACTTCTGTGGTTACTTGTATGTATCTTTACTTCATCATTACTTTGATAACAAAACAGATTTGCAAACTTGCTTTTGAAATATATTACATTATTGCAAATAAAGTTGGCTTCATGCAAAATGAGACATACAACCTCCACCTAAATAAGTTTGCATGTAGTTTATGAATAGGTCGCTATTCCACACGTCGTCTTGCGGGTACAAAGACAATCTTTGTACTCGGATGCTATGCTTAATTGTTCATTGCAGAGGAAGAAGGTGAGCTGAGGGCCTCACTTTTGTGAGTGTGTTGTGGTAGCTATGGGCGACTAGCTTAGCGGCCTGATCGGTTGCCTTGTGGGTGTATGGCTAACCGCCGACTTTTGTTCTAGCCATCTTATAGCACTTTTGCTTCCATTTGTCATTCTTGTATATTGTTCTATTTGGCAGTCGGCTCTCTTTTGTAATAACTTTACTTTATGTATGTCGTTGTTAAATCTAGTGATGTATGTGTATGGAATTGATGTGTGATTTTGTGATGATGTGCATATCTTTGCAATTCAGGAAGCATATGTCCATCGAGGCTTAGAATGCTTAATTAGTAACGCTAGAACCATTTGGAGGTTAAGTGTTACTAGTTAAACATTCCGGGTCCTCACACGTTCATCCTTAGATCTGCGGTCGTGGATCGTCGAGGCAACCGCACCGTCCGGTTGCATCCTTCCTCGTGAGCCGTTGGATCTTGATCCAACGGTGGGCTCCTGTTATGAATCGCGCGCGTGCGCTGTTCTCCGTGCGTGTGGCTCGTTGGATATTGCATCAACGGCCCACGAGCGTCCACGTCGCTTATCTCCGGTTGGGTTGGTTTTTATTTCTGTAAGTATTTATTTATCAACTGAAAATTGTATCAAAACTTTAGAAATTCATAACTAATTCAAGATAAATCCTTTTTACATGAAACCAACTGTAATAAATTTGTAATTCACTAAAGTTTAATATAAAAATGCTTTTAGCTACGCTTCTGTAGTAGAAAATTCTGTAATCTTTTATAGCTTGTTTTCTGCTATTTTTATATATTCCAGAATTGTATTAAAACTTGGAAAATGTATATCTTTTTCTGTATATCTGCTAATGGAATGATTTTAACTTTGATAAATTTGTTATTAACTAAACTTTAATCTAAAAATGGTAGTAGTCCTAAATCAGCACCAGAAAAATATGTTAATAGATTTAACTTTATTAGTAGCAATTAAAAATTCATTTAATGATGTAATAGACACCAATTATTCCCTGTAAATCCTAAAAATAGAAATTTGATGTTAGGAAATCCCTCTGTTATCATGCTATAATGTGAAATGGGTTTTGCACATGTTTTTATTTCTGGAAGGTGCATTATGCTAGTTTTGCACCTTAGAAAAATCATAACTAAATCATTTTAACTCCAATTAAGATGAAACCACTTGTATTAGCCTTAAAATATCAGTAGCAACCTATCATAAAATTTTCAAGTCCAGAAAACCTCTAGAAAATATTTTTGCTACAGTACCTATTTATGGCCGAAAATGGGTTTTTAGGTAATATCTTTTGCACCACAAATCCAAATTAGGTTTTTCCAGTTTCTATGTCTAGGTATATTCGTATCCTACCTTATGTATAAATTTCATCGCATTTGGATAATTTTTGCTTGCTCATTTGTTTAAGGGTGGCTCGTCTTATTGGTTGTTCTTGGTTCTTTTTGTCTTTCGCTTAGGGTTCGACATTTGCGGTAACCCCGAGAGCGACCCTCCACAACAGTTTGAGCAACAGCAAGAAGGCAAGCAGTTTGATCATGTTAATCCCAGTATTTTAAGTATTTATGTTGATTACAAATTCTATGTATGCATTGCTACTTTGTGTTAATAGTTGGCCTAGTAGATGCACTTCCTTAGCAAATGATTATCCTCTACTACCATGAGCCTAGGTTACTTGCTGTGATTTAGAGTTCATGGATGGGCTCTTGTCACTTAGTAGTTTACGAATTAATTGCTTAGCCATGCTTAGTTTCGGTAGAAATGGGCGGTTATCGACTTGTCGATAACCTTGATCACTTAAAACTTATTATGATTATGATTTCCACCTTGTGCCATGTCTACTTATGAAAACTAAAACTGAAAACAAAAGATTTAGACTTGGGCACAATGGTATGATGGTGTGATTTTTTGGGTGTGACTGGAATGGTGCCCGAGTCAACAAGGACCGAACATCTTGTTACACTAAACCAAGCATTTTAGCGTGCTAACCACATTAGAGGGTATGGGACCTCTCTTGACTTAGTACTTTGGCGTGTATTGGCTCCGAGTCGCAGGGAGTCGCAGGAGGGATGGTGTTGGGAGCATTGTAGTGTCCGAAAGACTTCACCCGTGATGGGATTTGTTGTCTTTCGGCTTGCAATGTAAGCATATGGGTTTCTATCCATATGAGCGGCTCGTAGTTAATACACAAGATTGGAAATGTCTCGTAGGACTTAGCCGGGCCGGCATACCTTCGGTAGTGTGCTTGTGGCTTGAAGGCGGTCTGAAGTGTGGGTACATTGGTACACCCCTGCAGGGTTTAAAAACTATTCGAATAGCCTCGTCCTAGGTTATGGACACGCTTGGCAAGGTCTTTCAAGAGTTAAACTACAACCCTTTTTAAATTAAAACTTGATGGGTGGTACGAATCGAAGATTCGTGCTATGTTGTGGTGGCTATTGGGATAGTCACTTCCAGGTGGTTACTTGTATGTATCTTTACTTACTGTTACTTTGATAACAAAACAGATTTGCAAACTTGCTTTTGAAATATATTACATTATTGCAAATAAAGTTGGCTTCATGCAAAATAAGACATACAACCTCCACCTAAATAAGCTTGCATGTAGTTTATGAATAGGTCTGCTATTCCACACGTCAGTCTTGCGGGTACAAAGACAATCTTTGTACTCAGTTGCTACGCTTAATTGTTTTGTTGCAGAGGAAGAAGGTGAGCCTGAGGGGCCTCACTTTTGTGAGCTGTGTTGTGGTAGCTTGCGGGGCGACTAGCTTGGCGGCCCGTTCGGTTGCCTTGTGGGTGTATGGCTAACCGGTCGACTTTTGTTCTAGCCATCTTATGACACCTTTTGCTTCCGCTGTCATTCTTGTATATTGCTCTATTTGGCCGGTCGGCTCTCTTTTGTAATAACTTTACTTTATGTATGTCGTTGTTGGACCTGGTGATGTTTGTGTATGGAATTGATGTGTAATTTTGTGATGATGTGCATATGCTGCAATTCTGGGAAGCATATGTCCATCGAGGCTTAGAATGTTTAATTAGTAATGCCAGAACCATTTGGAGGTTAAGTGTTACTAGTTAAATATTCCGGGTCCTCACATGTTCACTCTCGCTGGAGGAGCTATATCGTGGAAAAGCTCAAAGCAAACCGTCACTACATCGTCCACAATGTATGCCGAGTTTGTAGCATGTTATGAGGCTACGGGGCAGGTGAACTGGCTAAAGAAGTTCATACCCGGTTTAAAAGTGGTTGACGACATCAATAGACCACTTAAGTTGTACTGCGATAATGAACTCGCAGTAACGTATGCCCACAACAATAAGTCAAGTGGTGCTGCCAAACACATTGACATAAAGTACTATGTTGTGAAAGACAAAGTTCGGGATCAAATTATAAGTCTTGAGCATATAAGTACCGCAAAGATGTTAGCGGATCCGCTTACTAAAGGCTTACCACCCAACGTGTTCAGAGAATATGTAGCCGGCGTGGGTTTAAGGGAAAGCCTATGATTCCTGGACTAAAAGATGGCCCAAAAGATTAAAGTAACTATTTCAAAACAGAGAGGTGTATTGTAACTGTTAAATCTATCGGCGATTGACCGTGACGATGAGACATGTTCTATGCACTAATCTATGATGGAATGCGTAAAGTCAAAAGTAATTAAAGTTAAAGCATAGATTGAGATCAAGGGGGAGAGTGTTAGATTGATCTCAGCCGATTAGCCCAACGGCTAATCGGGCCTTGATCGCGCTCTGATCGGGAGCGCCCAGCCCAACCATTGGCTGACGGGCCCCCGTCGCGCTGCGCAATAAATAGAGGGTGGGGGCCGGCAGCTCGACTCACGAGGTTCGCCTGAGCCGCAAAACCCCACCGACACACAAACCCTAGACCGATCGAGAAAGGGGGCGCAGTCAGCGACGGGAAGCACCATCGCCATCACCTTCACCGGATCCGCCTCGCCGCCACCGTCGAGACATGGCCGGCTCCTCCTCCTCTACCTCCGACGGTCAGTATCCTCTCTCCCTCTACCTTTCCCTCTCGGATCTAGAACCCCAGGCAGGTGGGACAGAATGCAACAGTTGCAGCAACTTTTCTCAATGATTACATGGAGTGTTTCATATTGTTGCAATGTGTCTTCTTAAATGTTGCATCAACTTTTCCAAATTGTGTTGCGCATGGTTATCTTTTTTTGTTGCAGTAGAGCCTACGATTCTCATTTTTGTGTGAACATTTGATTCTATTGTTGCATGAGCATTTCTAAAATGTTGACACTATTATTTTCAAATGTTGCAGTGTCATAAGATAGTAAACTTTTTGTTTGAGATTTTTGATCTTGTTTTAGCACTTAGCAAGTCATATAATTATGGTTTTCATTTTTCTTTCGACGAGA
This sequence comes from Ampelocalamus luodianensis, assembly GCA_036346255.1. Lineage (NCBI taxonomy): Eukaryota > Viridiplantae > Streptophyta > Magnoliopsida > Poales > Poaceae > Ampelocalamus > Ampelocalamus luodianensis. The sequence continues at coordinate 71,380,263 of CM070620.1, read as the reverse complement.
AGATTTTTTTTCCCAATTTTTCTCGGTATTTTTTCACTGTTATTTTGTATTTTGTTGCATGTGTTGATTATAGTTGTTGCACAAGTTGGTCACCGATGTTCCATCGAAGCATATGATGAGAAGTTTCCCTTTGTACCCTTCCCCAAAGAACTAAATGGAATGTTGCTATGATCATTTTCTTCCATGGTTTTCTTAATCTTATGCCCCTTTGGTACGGGGAATTCCACAAGAATGCCTTCCAAAATTCCTACGAAATTCTTATGAAATTCTTGGTGGCTAGGAAAAAAGATAAGACCTATTTCAAGAAGGGTCAGGAGGAATGGTACTATTCAAGCTGAAACTATAGCTCCAAACAAGCCAAATTCAATATGGCTTAGCTTTGTTTTTATTTGAGATGTCAATATAGCTCTGTTGTAATATCTGTAGTACCAAATTGGTCAATTGCTGCCATTTCTGTAGAGCAAAATTTTGTTATTTCACTAACTAACAAAGTCGCTTATTTTTAATTTTTTGCCAAAAAGAAACAAGGAAGATCGATCAACACCTACCCTACCAGGATAGGAAAAATTCTGGGGGCATCGTCAGTTACATGTCACACCGGTACTGCCTGGAGATGCTGGCGTGATCAGATGAGCACGCCCCGACATTGACATGACTCCTCAAAGTTGGAACGAACCAAACACGACCTGGCTGCTCCTAACGTTACCTCCCGATAGGAATATGATACTTTGTCATGTCCGAAGAAAGCTCACATTATTTCGTGCCAATATTGCAAGGCAGCAAAATCACATAAAATGTTTTCGCTTTCCTACCGTCGACATAAATGCCCGCCCGGATAATGCACCACAGAGATTTTCACGCGCCTCGTTTTAGAACAAAAATTCAGTAGAGAGTTAGTTCCCTACGTACCTAGGGTTGGAAGACTGTTTTGCTCTCCGTCTAGTGTTGCAATAGGTAAGTGTAGATGAGCTAGCTAGGAGGGCATCACTTGATCCGCTTGAGCCATCAACCAATGGATCATACAGTTCCTAGACGGCTAGACCATTCCTATGCTCGGTCCGACCATGGGAAGCTTCCTATTTAATTTTCGCCCGTGCTCGCACACGGTACGCACGCAACTTCTTCTCTGATGCGACAAAACCTTTTGGTGGTTGCGCCTCTAGCATCTTGATGTGCTCATTTCGTGCAGCAAAGCAAATGAAAGTGCGAGTCTCGGAATTGCGATCATTTCGTGACCTGTACTGCTGCCGCCCAAATCAATCTTGCAGGTGCGGTTGTCACCTCACCTCCCCACGTTGCAGAACAAATTCCATTGTAGCTAGGTTTTCTTGTCTTCATCTTCGTCTCTGGGTTGAAGTGTTCAATTGTGATTCATTGGCTGAGGACTTGGGGTTGGTGCACTGGTACCTGCCGGTAGTGGTAGATGGACCGATTGTCTGTTGCCTTTTTAAGGTTTCCCATGTGGTTGCTCGCCACGTCGGGCTTCTTCACTGGAGCAGATGCAATCTCTCAACAACAATATTTAGAAGTTGGTTTCACATTTTAAATAAAATCTTGGCTTAATTTTCATAAGGTGAAAGGAAGTAGAAGAAATTGGATCGTACACAAATTCAAGTGTCATGTCTTATTTGGTGAGCACGGTTTGGAACATCGGAATTTTACATTTATATTCAAGGAAAGAAAATGTTCATTTCTCAGATCCTTCCGTGTTCTAAGAAGTTCATGTGTTTCGAACATAACCTAATAAGTATGTCCTGCTAACACAAAGGGTGCATAATAGTACGGTGTAGTAAAGAGAGGGTCAGTTGAGGCAACTTGAGTGTAATTTTCGTTCATTTCTTCTTGAGCTCCTTTACGGTATCTCCTAATGTTTCTCAACCGTCCAATCTTTTTTATCCAACATACTAAGATTGGTTAGGATTTTTTTAATACTATCTTGCCAAGTACTAGAAAGTGCAAGTTCTTAAGGGGTAAAATAGTAACTCTCCAAAAGATCAAAACCAGCACCAAGCCATGTCTCCCTACGAGCAGCCGCCATGGTCTGTGCTGAAGGTTAGGGATGGGAAGAGGGCGGGGTGGGTCGATCCATTGCTTGGCTCCATGTCCCACTTTCCAATGGTAGGGTAATGGATCGACCCTCCTGATTTTTCTTCCCTGAACAAAGCGACCCTTTGGGTGGATCGACCCTCCTGTGGCTCGTCAACCTCAGCACTATCATGGGGCTGGCCAACGCACACACCCAGCTCCGGTAGCTCCAAGAGCCCGACTTCCTCGTGCCACCAACGCCCTCGGCGACAGAGAGCCAATAGGAGGATGACGTGGGGTCCAGGCCACCAAAGAACCCGGAGCACTTGATTAGGTAGGATCGGGTAGGGAAGGGTCGGTGAGGTTCGACCCTCGCAGTCGTGTAGACGAGAGGGAGGGGCGGTGCATGTGGCTCCACGAGCTCTTGCGAGCAGGGTTTACGATTTCGTTTCGTCAAAAAATTTGGTCCCAACCGAAATTGGCAAAATTTCAAAAATTTCGGTTTCAATTCGGCCAAAATGACGAAATCGGTATTCGAAATTTGCTGGAATTTTGACCGAAATTTGGCCGAATTTTGATCGAAATTTGGTCGAATCTTGACAAAAAAAAATCAAAAAAATCGTCAGCAAACCAGGAGTCCAGAACGCGCACAACAGCACAGCAGCAGCAGCAACACAACATTATAGATCAACTATCAGCAGCAACAGCACAGCATCATGGCAGCACAATTTTACAGATCAACTAACAGGTTCTGAATTAAAGCGAATAAAACAGCAATAGTGCATCACACATAGCAAATTAGCAATAATTCAAAATGGCAGCATCTCCATTCCTCCAAAATGACAGCATCTCCATCTCCATTGATCCATTCCAAAATGACAGCACCTTCATTCCTCCAAAATGACAGCACCTCCATCTCCATTGCTCCATTCCTCCAAAATGACAGCATAATCTGTCCCAACCAAGAAAATAATAAGAGATTACATATATACTTCTTAGTTTAAGAAATTCATGAGCACCAAACAAGCTCAAGCAAAATATTGGAAACCATAGGACGCACCAATCATTGTGCCGTGGTTGAGTTTATATACTCAGGAGCCGTGCCAAACAAGCACTATTGTAGATCCAAGAATACATGGTACATTAGGATTCGGCTATAACCAAATCAGCAATTACATGGATTTTACTGTTGTATAAAGATCTACAAAATCAACTACTATATGCAGATTAATTATACGCGGATATACTTATCCTTTAACAAGCCTCGCCTCTTAAATGTCTCAATCCTTTGCTAAATGCTTGTGTTTGTCCTTCATCAGTTGGTTCAGCTGATCCATACACTGAATGATGTTTTATAATTTGAGTGGCCAAACTTCCTAATTTTGACTGCTAATCTATACAAAACTATTTAGATTGATCATAAGAAAATAGTACCATTAGATTTGTTATGAGAAGTATTTTCAGGATATAATATTTTTATACTTTTAACTAACATATTACTATGAAAATTGAATCTTTTGCCTTAGGATATTAAATTAGCAACTGAAAAGGGTTACCTATAGTAGTGAAGTTTTGTTTTATGTGATTGTTTTAACAGGTATCATCAACTAATGGTTAAAACTGTTCTAATAACTACCAAGCAATTTTCTAAATGATAAATTAGCTTAGTGCTTTAATTTAGCTTTAGGTAAAAGTACTTGCTGACATCAAAGTACACTAAGTAATGCTAGTCAAGCATTGATACCTTGATGAGTCAAGCTTTGAGAAAGATGTCAAAAGTATAGGCTATTGACGCCCTTCTTGGCCTTATCTCGCTTTGGCCGTTGAGAACATAAAGGTTGATCATCCCTCCCTTCTTCGGCCTCTTTTGCTCTCTCCCTCCCTTCTTCGGCCTCTTTTGCTCTCTCCCTCTCTTCATCGACCTCTTTTGCTAATCTTTCCGATGAGTACCTCTCTAGATATTCATCCTCTTCTTCATCATCATAATCATTGTCGGCATCCTTGGATGAGATATCGTCATATTCGTTATCTTCATCATCATCGCTATCCACAAATTCTTCCTCTTCATCCAACATTGACATCTTTCCTTTCTTCACCTTCTCCTTTCTTGCAAGAGAAAGCTTCCTCTTCTCTCGACTTATTTTATCACGAACAACCTGAGATGGTCGACCTCTCTCATCTAGAAGTGGGGCCGAGCGACTCATCAACTTATTCAACCATTGATTGGGTTTGCTTCATCAAACATTGTGGCATCCATGACTATCGCAAATAGATCAAGGTCCTTCTCTTCTTGCTCAATCTCATTTTGTTGGACGCGCAGCTTCAGATTGTAATGAACATATACTAACTTGTGCAACTTCTCATAACCTAGCCAGTTTCTCACCTTAGTATGGACCAAAGCAAAAGTACTCCAATTACGCTCACAGCCGTTGGATGACACACACTGTGACACAATTCGTATGGCATATTTCTGCAATTCTTTCACTTCTCCTCCATATTGCAACCACCATGCAGCTGCGAAAATGAATACACATCATTGAAGGAAAGTAAATTTACATTTCAATGTTAAAAAATGCCATTGTGTTCACTTACTTGGGTTAACTGTGGATGCTGCAAGACGTGCCATCGTTCCATCAAACTTCCCTTTATTAGCACGAAATAGCATGAATTCTTTCATTGCCAGCACTGCATTATCAGGCGAGTCCGCCATCCTCCCTATTACATCTTGAAGTACATCAATATAGGCGGCACTGGGGCTAAAGTTCAACTTGTAGTGTGCTTCAGGATTAAGAGCAACAGCTACATGCGAATGACTACATTAGAATGTATAAAACTAACTAATTCTTAAATTCACACAATTAACTTCTCATTACCTGCAACCATCATTGTGTTCTCCTCAAGATGACGAACCCTAGCAGACACCTTACTCATGTATTTCTCAAACTCCTCTGTTCCCGAGCCAAGATGAGATTCCATTGAGTGTATAGAAGCCATCATCCTTGGTTTGAAACCAGAAATGGTTCCAACCTTTTGTTGGTCAGCATACCGTATCATGGTATATAATGGCCCGACTGTATCTAGGACCGACCTGACTGAAGACCACCAAATAGGACTAGTCAATTTTTCCTCTACAAAATCATAGTCAGGATCTCTTCTCCAATCAAAATTCTTCCACTGTTCTAACACCATCCATCAACGAAATTTGTCTTTCCTATCCCAGAAACTCTGAAGAAATATGAACTGAGTTCCAAAGCGGGTGGCATTGGGTCGGATCAACTCCCCACCGATCATCTTCTTCATCTCATCGTGCAACCTATTATGGTTATATAAGAATCTGCAAATCCGCTTGGCACTCTTAACAACTCCAGCAACCTCTGGAAATTCACCAATGTCCTTCAACATGAGATTGATAGTGTGAGCGGCACATGACTGCCAAAAGATATGAGGGTACTCGATCGTGAGCTTGATACATGCTTTTTTGTAGTTCGATCCTTATGCATTACAATTTGCATAACCGTTTGTGGCCAATCTCATCGACAACCACCTTCTTAATCTCGAGAACAGAAAATCTGCATGGCAAAGAAAGATAGCATAATTAGCGATTGCATGAAAAGAAAGAGAACATAAATAAATATCTTTCTTATTACACGCATTCGGATTTGCCAGATTGCATTAATAGACTTATGGAAGAACATACGCTCATCGCAGTACACCATGAAATTAATAATGCTCATAGAGGTAGGTCCTGTCCATGAGTCGCACATGACAGTCACACCAAATTAATCCCAATCTTTTTTGAATTTCTCAACATACAACTCCATCTCCATATAGTTGCCCTCCAAGTATACCCCATCAATTTCAGTCCCTTTAGGGAGGCTCTCCACTAGACCTAACTCTTGAGACAACCTCAATGCCGCTCGAAAGTAGGGGCAGTTGGCTTTCCGCCCTGGAATATCATTGGCATGAAACCATTTTGCCCAAGCTGTGCCCTGCTTTTCTTTAGACCCCTTGATAAAGACACCATCAATCTTTGGCTGGTAGGAGTCTTTGCTAGGTGCTATTTCTGAAGCAACTGAGCCACTAGCACTTCTACGACTAGAAGTGGCCCTTGAATTACGAAACATTTCGCCAATCCTTCCACTGGAACAACTACCAACACAACCACCACCACTGCCACTCCCAGAGCCATGCTTGAATGTGCCACCCAACCTCTCCACCGCATGCCGAATATGAGCATCTCTACGTGATTTTGCCAACGCCATCTTTAGCTGTTGTTCCTCATCGCTAGGGACATCCACATCAATTACTTCATTTTCCTCCAACATATCCATAAGTTCACGTTCTAATCTAGATTACGCTTCCGCCGGGCACTTTTATTTTCCTGGCCAATAATCCTACCCTTCCTCCTTGCTCCCTGCACATCTCTCGGCACACTTAAGCATTTTACCACATCGGTTCCTAGCGCACCCAAATGCTCCCTTAGCCGGGTTGCACCTCCACCTTTCTTCAACAATTTGTAATAACGACAAACGAAACCTTACGAACCAACACGCGTGCCATGCGTCCATGGATCATTAATGTTTCCATCATTCACACGTTCTGCATTTTCATGAAAAAAAAGAATTGAGTTCTACTAATTTTACAACTTCAAGGCTCAAGCTACACTGAGCATATAAAATAAAAATTGAACATAATGACATGCAAATGATTTTAATTGGCACCTTGGAGACAAGTCACAAGAGTAGACAAAAATGGTGCAGGCCGAGGATTATACCTTCTCCGGCAGAAGTGCGGCCATCCATGCCATCGCCGTCGCCCCTGCCCCTGCCAGTGCCACTGCTATTGCCCCCATCGCACGCGCCAGCCATGACCCTCCACCGAAGCTACTAGTACTGCTGCTGCTGCCGATTTGAAGGCTCGAAGGTCGAAGCTGCTGCTGCTGCCACACCGTAGGCTCAAAGCTGCAGTTACGTCGTCGCCTCGTACTCCCGTCGTCCCGCGCCGACTCCCGCCGCGCTGCCGCCTGGTGCTCCCACTCCTGCCGTGTCGCCGCCTGGTGCTCCCACTCCTGTCGTGCCATCGCCTGGTGCTCCCACTCCCACCGCGCCGCTGCCTGGAGCTCCCACTCCCACCGTCCCGCGCTGAAGGTTGCAAGCCTAAAGCCCGCGCATCGCCGCCGCCTCGTACTCCCGCCGTCACATGCTGCAGGCGCGCTGCCGCCTGGTGCTCCCAGCCTCCCACTCCCGCCGTCACGCGCTGCATCTTGCAGGTGCGCCGCCTCCGGAGAGGATTTGGGGATTTTGGAGGCAGCACCAAATGGGAAACTAGGAGCTAGGTCACGCACGGGAGGGTCAGGAGAGTGGTAAGGCCAAGCGATGGTGGGCTGGTGGGCTTTTGGGCTGGTGGGGAGAAGATGCAGCAGGGCGACACAAAATTCAAATGCACTCGAATTATTTTGATCGAAAGCCCTAAATTTCGGATCAAAGCGAAATGTGCGAAATTTCGTGAAATTTCGACGAAATTTGGAACCCTACTTGCGAGTCGTGAGCGTCGCCTCCTCTCCACACCTGCACGCCGTCGCCACTGCTCCGCCAAGCGCAATTGCTTTGCTTCGCATGTCCGGGTTCCCCGTGAGCTCTCTCTCCTCCACCCGTCCACCCACAAGCCTCTCCTCGCTGCTGCCATCCGGCCATGCTGGCTGCCTCCTAGCCCCTCCTCCCCTACACATTACCTGTCGCCGCCTTCTTCTGGTGTGGTAGATATGACAAGGAGAAGGCAGTGTAGTGTATCCCTGCTCCTCCCACTGGCCCGTTACACTCCCCTCGCTAACGCCATATGCTCCCCTCGAAACCATCATCTAATCATTTCTCCTTCTTTCCCCCAAGTGAATTGCTAGGAGGAATCATATGTCTTCCGGACTCGGCGAACGCTCCATTCAGCCTCAATATTTGATCCAATGAACATCCTGCACACCCACTAATCAACCCAACAAAGGCTTCCACTAATCTTATCCCCATCCAACACACCCTCTGCCCACTCATTTCTCTCCTTTTCCACACATGCCTCAAGTGTGAGCTCTGGCCATGCCGCCACACGCCAGTCCACCAATCGGTGCTATGTCTCCACTCTCTACTCTTCCTCTGGACGCAGCCTCCGCGAGCTCCTCTATCGTCGGGGTTAGCTGAGTTTGGCTACCGTTGGAAAGAGGGTTAGTACATAACCTAATAAGTGTGACCTGCTACGAAATCCAAGCGTAGCAGAAGTTTCGAACATAACCTAATAACCGAAATTCATGCGTAGAGAGTGTGATTCTATGAAATTCATGTGTTTTGAACATAACCTAATAAGTGTGACCTGCTAACACAAAGGATGCACAATAGTACGGTGTAGTAAAGAGAGGGTCAGTTGGGGCAACTTGTGTGCAATTTTCGTTCATTTCTTCTTGAGCTCCTTTACGGTACCTCCTAATGTTTCTCAACAGTCCAATCTTTTTGATCCAACATACTAGATTGGTTAGGATTTTTTTAATACTACCTTGCCAAGTACCAGAAAGTGCAAGTTCTTAAAGGGTAAAATAGTAATTCTCCAAAAGATCAAAACCAGCACCAAGCCATGTCTCCCTACGAGCAGCCGCCATGGTCATGTGCTCAAGGTCCAATTTCCATGTCCCGTCCTTCCGGTGACCCCAATATCCGCCCTGACCGCCTAATCACATTGTAATTAAGCCCAACTCCAAAGCACTCCTAGATTGAGCAATAACCGCTGTCGTATGCACACATGAATCAATTTGATAGTTAGGTGCACTCAGTGGCGAATCTAGGATTTTGTCTAAGGGTATGCCATCCAAAAATTTTCATATACAATTCGGTAAATTCATTTTAGTAAATCGGTAATAATTGTAAAATTGACAACATGATTCGGTATATATGCACTGAATAACACAATAAGGGCTTAAATTCATGGATTAAGTTCAAACCATCCGCTAAGTATACTATAAATAATTCAAAAGCCACACCGATAATTGAAATAAGGCATAAAAGATAACCGAAGACTTACAATGCTATTTTTGTGAATATTTTACTCGGCGCTTTCGAAGGGACATAAATGTCTTGATTATATCATCTTCATCAACTTCAAAGAAAATATCCCGCTCAATGAAAGTGACTAGACAATCATCCAAAAGACTATCTGCCATCTTATTTCTGGTTTTTGTTTTCACAAAAACCATTGCAGAAAATACCCTTTCAACACTTGCCGTTGCCACAGGTAGAAGCAATACCAATTTGAGGAGCTCATAAACCATATCATACACTTTGTGTCTCTTTGTTTCAACAAGCTTAACTGAGAGATCAACAATATTGTCTAGACCTTTGAAGCTATCATCCTGTCTTATGTCATCAATATAATTTTGTATTTGTAATTGAGTCCGAGCAAATTATTATTTGAGAACTCCTTTGGGTAGAACTCAGCTAGTTTACGTAGCTTCTGTGCATCAAAAGAAGCAAATGACCTAGAAGGATTGAAGGCCGACATACAAGACAACAACTCCATATTAATCTCATCAAACCGATTATCAAGTTCTTGACTTATTTGATCAATGACACCAATATATACTTCTCTTCTGAAGTGGTCATCATTGGTTTGCTTTCGATCACGAGCTTTCCTTGCTGATTTTCCATAAGGAACATAATCACCATCCATAGCAGGAACTTCGACACCATGTTTATCACAAAATAAAGTGACCATCTCAAGAAAATTATCCCAACCATCAGACCTCAATTCTTGCATTCTTTTCTTTGCCACATTAGCAAGTGATATTGCATTAAGAATATCTTGGTCTCTTCTTTGCAAACACTCAGATAACTCATTTGTATATCCAAGAACAATATACATTAAGTGTGCAAAGAAAACAAACTCAAAGTTCTCAAATGCTCCAGTCACAAAATCTATTTTGGTCCAATCATCCTTTAATGCAGGATCATCCCCAAGATCAACCAGTACATCATGGATTGCTTCATACATAGTAATGATGCTGCATATAGTTTTATAATGAGATCCCCATCGAGTATCTCCAGGCCTAGGCAAACCCATCTCTTGATGTAATCCAGTTCCAGATTCAATTTCACCACAATCAAGTGCTTTCTTCACATTCTCAAGCCTAACATTTCTAAGCATGTCATGACGCTTACAAGAAACTCCAACAATATTCAACAAGATAGATATTTGATCAAAAAAAGTCTTGCAATCAGTATTTCCTTTGGCAACAGCAACAAGAACCAATTGGAGTTGATGAGCAAAACAATGAATATAATAAGCAGAAGGTGATTCTTGCATGATCAATATTTTCAACCCTTTAATATCTCCTTTCATGTTGCTAGCCCCATCATATCCTTGACCACGGATTTGAGTCATAGTCAAGCCATGACTAACAAGTAAAGCTTCAATTGCATCCTTAAGTGATAAAGATGTAGTATCATCTACATGAACAACTCCAATAAAACGCTCACATGGCCTTCCCAATTTATCAACATAACGCAAGCAAAGAGCTAGTTGTTCTTTATGTGATATATCACTAGACTCATCAGCTAAAATTGCATAGGGCTCATCACCAAGCTCTTCAATTATTTCCTTTCTAGTTTCTAAGGCACAACAGTGAATAATTTGCTTTTGTATGTCCAGGCTAGTTAAGGTACTGATTACAGAGCATTGTCCAAAACATATTTGTTCACTTCTTCACTATTTCCGGCAAGAAATTTCAAAAGTTCAATGAAGTTCCCTCTGTTGCTAGATTCTTCACTTTCATCATGTCCACGAAACGCCAACCCTTGATGCAAAAGAAACTTGATACACCTAAGTGAATAAGTCAACCTTTTTGTATAAAGACGAAGATCCTCATCACTCCACTTCTCAATATTATAATCAATTGCTGCCTTGGGATTTATAAAGTCAATGTATCTCTCTTCAGCTGCAATATATGCCTTAGAACCCATATGCTTGCGCAGTGCTTTCTCTCCTATATTCCAATTCTTCCAGCCATCAATAGTAAATGTGTCTGACCCAGTACCCTTCTTGAACAAATAGCATATGAAGCAAAACACGACATCCTTCTTAATACTATACTCAATCCAATCATGATTGTACATCCAACAATAGTTGAATCCCCGATCCCTATCTGAAATCTTTCTTTTTGGAAAATCATGTGCAAAAGGTTTGAATGGACCTTTAGTAATATATGCTCTTCGAATTGCATCTTGATCATTAACAGGATATTTTAGAATAGGACGTCTTTCACCTGGATCATGTGGAAGGCGATTGATGTCATAAACTGGTGGTAGTGAAGACGGTTGTGGCGGCGGCGGCGTCATAGGATTTACAATTTCATCAACTACTCTCTCATGAGTTTGCTCTTCCACCACAGGTTCAACCGGATCAGGGGAACGATTAGAAGTAATAGCAGCTGCCGCTGCCTTCTTCTTTGCTTCATGCTTCTGAAAAAGAGATGCAATGTCCCCACTTCTCTTCATAACTGCTGAACTGCATAAATATTACAAAGAACACATTGCCAAATAATTAAATAAATTACGCTTGCACGATTGAACTGTCACATATGCGATTATGGATCACTCACATGATACGGAGTGCTGAACAAAAGATCAATCTAGATCAACTGTGATGTTGCGAAAAAATCCTCCGCCTCGCTGCGTGATAGATGATTCTATAATTTTAGCGTTAAGCAAAGCAATTAGCAATTAAAGTACAAACGAATTGGCAGAACAAAGAATCTAATAAAAAAAAATTAACCTAGATCATGAGGACGAGGACGACTGCACAACGATGGGCAGGCAACAGCCGACTGCCGACGGCATGAACGATCACTATTGGCGATTTGGCGCCGGTGTCAGGCAGGGCGAAGACTCGAAGTCGAAGTGTCAGAACCGATGGGCTTCCAGGTTCCTCGATCCGTATTGCGGTATTGAGTAATTGACCGCCGGCGGCAATACAGCCGATGCGTATTGGTTTTTTTAGAATCAACCGATGCGTATTGGTGTTTGGTGAAGCCAACCATCTCACTCAAAGTCAATGGGCCGCTGGGAGCATGGGCCGCGTGCCCACGCGGGCCTGATGCTCGCAGACTCAGGCTGCCTCTCGCTCTCTACATGGCAGATGAGCATTTTTTTTCTTTTTTTTAAAAAAAATATACGTATATATGCTGAATCTGTACATGGAATTGCAGGGTATGCCGGTGCATACCCGGCATACCCTGTAGCTCCGCCCCTGGGTGCACTCTGCTTTTGCTAATTAATTTTGCTGTCAACCAGATGTGGATCGTGTGCTTGTCGTCCGACATCTCGGAGAGCGTCGGAGAGGGTCTTCAACTTGAGGCAATAGTCTATGGCGGACAAATCACCCTAAGCCAAGTTACTGAACTTAGCTTGGAGATAGATGACCCAGGTTGTTTTGTTATCCCAAAGGTGATTCTCGATCGTCGTCCACACCGTAGCGGCGGTGGTGGATGGTGCCATGACGGTGTCGGAAATTTCAGGGGAAATAGATCCGTAGAGCCAAGATAGCATGGTGGAGTCACAGCGCTTCCAATTGGCATCGGGGATGCTGGAGGAGCCGGGCCGGTGCTCTTGAGATGATCCTCGAGAGCGAATTTGGTGATCGTGACCTCGAAGAGGGTGCGGCACTTCGCATAGTTGGAGGCGGAGAGCAAGAGGGTGATTGGGACTAGTGTTTTGATGTTGGTGCTGACGGCCTACACCCAGAGTTGGGTGTGGGCAGGGACGGCGGCGTCGCCCATGGTGACGCGTGCTGCCAGGAGATGGCGCAGGCGGCAGGGAAAGGAGGTGGCATGTGCAGCCGGGTGGAGGCACACGCGGGAGCAGCGGAAGAGAAAACGGGCCAGGGGAATGTGACTGCATCTGATACCATGAAAGCTTTGAGATATTGTTGGTTTGGGAATAGTAACAATATCCGTAGATAGAGATGGAGATCAAAAGATATCTGTACTCGTTAACAGTGATGGCGGCGGGCAGAAGAACTTCGTAGGAGTTAGTTTTAGTCAGAGATAATTTAAGGCTGAAAAAAAAAGTTTTTAATGCCCTTAAGAAATCGATGGCTAAATTTATTTTCTACTACCGCCTCTACTAGTAGAATGTACCATAAAAATTCTCTTCTTTCGTTAGATTTAACATCAAACCTTCACCAAAGGAAAAACCTGGCGGAGAACTCAACTAAAATGCAAAGAAACTAACCTCAGATCTTCAGAAACAAGCAACCTCCACAAAAGTGGATGCCTTCGACATGTTAATCAAACGCTGAGATTGACCAGAGATGAGCTGATCATCCATGGAAAAAACCAGAGTAGTCCAACAGCCCCAAACTGACAAATCCACCAAACTAACTCTGCTCCCATTGCTGGTCCAACATAGCCACACGGATTTAGCGAGCTACTTGTCTCAAGTCATGTGCCATATCCCAATGCATTAAGTTTGTCAGGATCTCTTTTTTTTTTTTTTTGGCGAGGAAAAGGTCAGGATATCAATTTGTCTTTGATCTCTGAAAGTCTCGAGCATATGCCAAGACGACAATTGGCCTGCTTTCTTTTGGCTGGACGGTTGTGCTGTTGCCAAATAGGTAAAGTTGGCCTTAACACGGCGTTCTATTTCTTGACCTGGAAGAATTTAAGCGACCCCATCACCATACAAGGTGAATGGAACAGTGTCTGCATTAGCGGACAGACAGTGACTGAACTGTCAGGACAACCTACAGGCACGTGACATGGGGGGGTTTGTTCCAATCGGTTAAGCTTTGGCTGATGTTGTCAAGGTCATATCCTAATCAAATAGTACTAGTAGTATTTTGGCAACTTTTACAAAGTTGACCAGGGCATAAGCATAACCATGTGGTTGGCTGATGACCAAAAAATCAATCAACATTATTTCGCAGAATCTCATGTAATGTCTGAATCATAAGTACCTTTACCCTGTGCACTGTTAACCTCAGCATTAAGCAGGTAGCCACAGCAGAAGAGATTATCCATTGCTAGATTTATCACTGAACACAGAACAGTACTTAATATGTTTGATACAGAACAGATGAGCCAGGTTAATTTTCAGAGAACTTCATTGGTGTTGCCTCAAACTACTAGTACCAATCCTATCCAATCCATAGGCACGAGGACTGGTTGTTGAATGCAGAACAGGACAATCTGATATTTTTCTCTTAATTCTTTTTTGTCATTTCCCAGGTAGAAATATCACCAACACCGTCCTCCAAGTTACAAGGGAGAATAATAATAATAAAAGGCTAAAAAATCAAAAAGAAAGCAGCAGGGGCTGTTTAACAAACAAGACGCGGCCCTCTTGTAAAATGCATGGTGTCTAGGTCGATCACACCCCCAATTACAAGCAAGTAATTAAACAACAACAATAACACTGCACTTGATCATATAGAGTGCAGCCATTCTTTTTTTCTTCGTTTTCCTCTTGGAAATAGTAGCAGGAAAACCTAGTCATGCACTGATGCAACGGATACGAGTAGTCGATTTGATTAATTAGACACATCTATCCCTTTGGGACGGGTCGCATGCAAGCGTACTGCAGGAATGCAGCATCCAGGAGCGATTAGCTATGGTGGCTAGGTAGTTATATAAGCAGGGAATAGCTCCTCCCCTGCTGTGTTCCGGCGTCTTGAGTTGTTGTCATCAGCTAGTAGCGGCCGTTGCCGGCGCCGGAGGGGGTGGTGGCGTTCTTGCCATCGACGACGACCTCTGTCATGGCGACCTGGTCGGCCTTGCGCTTTCGGGCCTCGATGATCTGCTGCGTCGACTTGTAGTAGATGGCGTACAGGATCAGCTGCGCCACCGCGAACATCACGCCCAGCCCGTTGGGGATCTGCATTACAGAAAATCCAATCCAGTTCATAACTACTTGGTAGCTACAAACAAAACGAGTTTCTCTGTTTCTTCATCTCCGACATGTAGCATAGCACAATACTACGAACTTCTTAAGTAATCTTCTTCCTAATGAAGTGCGCGCAAAGCTTTTGAGCGTAGTCGAGAAGAAGACAAGTTTATTTATGGCAAAGGTGAGTTTGGTTTACGAAGAAACCGTACAATGATCCAAAAGGTACCAGTTGATCAAGTAGTAGCCGGCCTGATCAAAGGGTCAGTGTCGCGTGCCGTTGCCGCAGACGAGGATGGATACACACACAGATATGTAGGGTGGCGGGCTACTGCTAGCCGGAGACGGATAGGATTTTGCACTGTTGTATCGTACTCCATCATGCATGATTGGTGATCGAGGCCAAGTTGCATGCGCGTTGGGAACATCGACCATGGATGAACGCGACGACGCGATGCCGATGCCGATGCCGATTTGGCTGGATGGTTGGCTTGGTTCATCTGCATCGAACGCAGCAACAGTGGCACCGGACCGGACCACCCTAGCTAGCTAGGCTAGCACCCGTCTTCTCCATGGCGTATTGTCCATCGTCTCGTCTCCACTACCGCTCACTGACAGGTCGGGCTCTAGTCCCCCGGCCCTGCGTTGCAACAGAGCAGAGGAGAACTGGCTAACTATTCTGATTAGGATATGGGTGTGTGTTGCCATCAACCTAGGACTGACTGAACATACGTACAGCGACCGCTCCGGTTGAGAACCGATCGGTCCGATGGTGAAATCAACAGCTGAGAAAGTCATTAAGCCTATGGGCCGGAAATTTAGGGGCCTAAGAGGGATGCCCTAGCTTTGACCCTTCGATCTCGCCGTCGGACAGCTGAGCCATGTCACTGTCGGCGACCATGACCCGAGTGTTCAGTTAGCCCTAAGCGACGGCCGTGTGCCTCATGCTGAAATCAGAGGCCATGCCATATGACGGACGACTAAATTGGTGTGTGGCAACAGGAATGGCAACCTCCTAAATCTACTGTAGTAAATACCCGGCCCTTCCGTTGATTGGCTTGCCTTAGTAAACATTTATTACTACTAGTACCATTGTTGAGGTTGTTTAATTAGTTGGAGACGAGGTGGTCCAGGGTCCTAGTGATTGCTTGCTTCTAGCAAGTGGTCAAGTGGAGGCTAATTAGGTCAAAGTCTCCACTTATCGCTTGCCTCGCTCTATTAGTGGCGCTGCTTTAGTTAAGTACACTATTTAGCATTAGTAAAGTGCAGTAAAAATGAAAGAAGAGAACATTGGGAGTTGATTGAACGAAGGCATACGGTGATGTAGAGGTCGAAGCGGATGAGGGCGTAGGCGGTCCAGCAGATGCCGTTGACGAGGGAGGCCAGGGACAGGAACAGGGGCATGTACTCCACGCTCTTCGTCTGGATCACCATTTTCTGACAAAGATAAAATTGTGTTTCTTTTGGTAAAGTTGATATGGAACGAGAAACAAAAAAAAAAAAACGCATCCCTTTGTGGATTTCAGCAGCGATACAGCATGCGGAAAACCTGAACTAACTTCTACGACAACTGGTGAACCAAGCATCAGAAGCATGAACCGGAAGAAGAAACAGAGAGACCAGTAATTAGCTTTTTCATTCTTCAAAGCGAAGCAGAGCAATAACTGAAAGGAAAAGCACTCTGCAAAAATTATACTAGTTGAAAGGGAAGGTGAAGGAGGAAAAGGAGTAGATTAATGGATACACTGCATATATAAGCTGTTTCACCAGATAAAGAAGGAGGCGACAGGATCATGCGTGCATGCGTGTGTGCATGTATTTTTATTTTACTGTCCAACCAGCAAGGTTGGTGGATGCTGGTCAATCAAATTACGGCTAAAATAATCCACTGTTCTTTTCCTACGCTTAGTCCCATTCCAACCGCAGTTAATTAACCATTTCTTTCCATCGCCTAGTTGATCTCCTGACGCAGACATCCAACTAGTACTAAAATCAATCAATTATAAAATAACACCAAATCTCACTGACATGCAGTAGTGCTATCACTATGTACGCCTCTACGAGTACTACACAGGCGTCCGTACATGCAGATCTACGGTGTTCACGGAGAACGTACAGAGGTGAGTTGTATACGTACCATGACGGAGAGCGGGGCGGCGTACATGCCGGTGCCGAAGAGGACGCAGAGGATGCCGACGACCATGGAGCGGCGCTCGTGGGTGTGGGCGAGGGTGAGGACGAGCGCGGCGACGGCGGCGACGAAGGCGACCTCGGCGGCGAGGAGGAGGAGGACGCGGCGGCGGGCGGCGCCGGCGGAGTAGAGCAGGAAGAGCGAGACGTAGGTGAGCTCGATGGCCATGCCGGTGCCGTTGATGGTGATGACGAGCATGCTGTGCGGGTGCACGGCGGGGAGCCCGTACAGCACCCACATCATGCAGTTGAGCAGCGTCGCCACGTACGGCACCGGCGAGTACTGCTCCACCGACCCCATCTTCCAGATACGGTAGAACGTCGGCCTGCGCGTGCGTATGCGTACATGTTATGCACGTATAAGTACAGGTACGCATGTATACACGTACAAAAATTAAATAACGGACTTAATCTTGGTCGATTTGCCTTTATTATTGTCCAGATTTTAGGCTTATTTTCTTCTAGTACGTGTCTATCTGTGTTCCTTTCTCTGCGACACGCGTGCATACCAATCCAGAAAGAAACAGGCGGCAAGCTTCGTTTGTGTTTAATAAATGAACAGAATTAATGAGCGGTGTAGTAGCAGTTGTCTTAATGGATGTATGGAGATGGAGTCTTACAATGGGGAGAGGAAGAGCACCAGGGCGGTCCCATTGCCTGCAAGACGGGAGAGAAATCCAAAATGAAATAATAATTTCGTCAGAACAAAATATTTAATTTGAGACAAAATAGATCTGGAAAAAAGGAGCAAATAAGGATGATGATAGAAATGATTAAAACTCGACACAATCTGGGCAGTAAGCCTTGCATTGACAGGGAGGAAAAGCTTGTGACGAGGACATGTGTAAAGACTGAGAAAAAGAAAGAAAAAAAAATGGAGAGGAGAGGAGAGGGTGTCGGCGTGCGGGAAGAAAGGATGTTGCAAGAAAAGTGCCCGGCAGCCCACATGAGCCATCTACCGCAGCATTCTCTGCTGCATGCGTGTGTACACACCATGTTTGTATGCATTTTTTTAATATGTATATGCATGTGTATGCGCAGAGCGTAGGCGTAGGGACGGCGGCGACTCACCTACGACGCCGATGGCCGTGCGGATGGCGTCCGGCGAGATCATGGTCGCTTCAGAGAATGAATCGCAGCAGCTGGTCTAGAGAGAGAGGGAGAGAGAGATCTCAAAGGAAAGGACCAGAGAGAGAGAGAGAGAGGGCTGAGGAGAGGAAACGAAATAGAGATGGAATGGGTTTGGAGGCAGAGGAGAGGAAGAAGGGAAACGGATGAGCTCAGCTCCAGTCCTCCCTCTGTTTCTCTCTCGCGACGAGTGAGTGAATGGATGACCTCAAGAAAACACCAATGGTGCTTAAATAGAGGCGGGGGAGGAGACCGTCCCGCGGGCCGCGGGCCCCACCTTTTATCTCTACCTCTCTCATGCACGCGGCACACGCACTCTCTCTAGCTTGTCCTCTTTTGTGTAGGCCCCTCTCTCTCTAACAACCAGGACCCGGGCCGGGGAATTAAAATGGAGCCAGAGCCGGGTGGCTCTGATCACCATTTTCTTTGAGAACTGCTATACATCTTTCAATTTTAGTACTATGTGATTGGTGTGAGAGAGGGAGAGAGGGTGGGAAGTGAGATTAGATTAGGGATATAGGGGTGGGGGTGATATCTAGAGCATTGGATCTCCATCTGATGGCTCAAAAAGTGACTGATTTCCAAGAAAAAATCAGTCGCATGTTGTATAGACACTCCCTTTTCTTTTCCCTTATCTTCTCTCTCTTCTTTTTTTCCCTCTTGATTAATTTCGTTTTCTTTGATGCACGTATATATTCTTCGGTCCAAGAAGGTTGCAGGGCGTCGTCACAGCGTCTGTGCGTACGTTTTGCTCGTCCGAACCGAACTATGCGTGCGTGATGCATTCTCTCGAGGTGAACAATTTTTATTATTTCATATTTTACCAATATATTTTTAGTTACGACTTCACGTCAAACTTATTTTTAAATCTGATGCTTTCGGCCACGTCATCATCCGTTTTACAATTAATTCCAAGTGAAGCTGCCCAGAATACCCTTCATAATTAATTGGTTATGCGTAATTCTAAAAGTATGATTATGATCGACTTATGAATAATGGAATTGGGAGTACGTTTTACAAGGCCGTTAAAACACATGCATGCCTTCGGCCTCTTTTTACATTTTTCTTTAAAATAGAGAATGGGTTCTTTTACTTGGCCAGCGTGCCTACCCTCAATTATATATAATTAGGAGTACCCTTCAAAAATAATTACTACCACCGTTTTTAAATAATTAACAACTTTGACTTTACTATTAAAACTTTGATCAATCACAATTTTTCAAATATTTAGTCAGAGAAGATGAAAATCATATAGTTGGATTTGTTTTTTAGTGACATTATATATCTACAGGTATTTACATATTTAATGCTAGAAATTTAAGGGTCAAAGTTTGAATAGTAAATTCAAAGTTGTTAAATATTTTGAAAACAGAGGGAGTATAATTAGGAGTAACTAATAGAATTGAAAAATAATAGTCCAAGTGGCATCAGGGAGCTCCCAGCAAGAAAATTTGCTTGTATTTATCATATGTCATGTCAGTTTTTTGATAAGGTAGAAAAGAAAGAAGGGAGAGAGAAGAAGCTTGATACTTATCAAGTCTTTTTAGGAAATCAAGTATTTAGTGGGGTCATCTCTCCAAACTAATCATTTTCTCCCATCTAAATACAAACTTTAGTATCAAGCTATTGGAGTGGTTGTATCTAAAATCTCATATAATCATTCTCTCTCCTCTAGTATCAAGCTATTAAAAATGCCCTCACGAAGCTTTGAAGGATGAGAATACGCGAGAAGAGCCACATGTCTTTAGTTTTAGGAAAAGGGTAATGATTTTTTACACCTTAACAACAACGTTATACTCCCTCTGTTATTTTTTAGTTGACGTTTTTTACTTTTACGGTCTTTAAGATGTGACTTTGAATCTTCGATCATTACTTTTTATATTTTTACATTAATATGTACTAATAAAATTATAAAATTATTTTTGATAACAATCTAATGATATAATTTTCATATAGTCAATCTAAATAGTTTTAAATATATTGATAATTAAACTAATGTTGGACTACACGACGCGGAGTAAACTATAACCGAGGGAATACTAACTGGTACGAGGCTACCGGCTCCAAGGCTACTCACCCCGGCCAATACCCCCGTATCACGAAAGATTTTGAATACTAGTCAAAAGCGTACCTTCAAATTGACCGGATGTAGTAGACCGTTGTTTCAGTACAATCCCATAGAAAAGCGTTCCAAAATGTATGTGGCGGTTTCATGGAATTGAATTACCCTTGCCATCATCTCTCTCGTGTGGAGCCAGAATTGATGACATATTTTCTAGGAGCTAGTTATTTGCCTTTCATATTTAGGGAACAGGTAGCAAGAGTTGACCCTTTATTTTTCTTACTTTTGCTTTAATTTGCTTCTTATATTTCATTTTGTTATTGTGCGATCAAGTGGCACCACACCACATGCATGCTCGATCCCATGGCACTCGGCGGTGCTGCAGGCCGCCACCTGGCCACTGCATGCTAAAATTAACAAAAACTCAAAACTGACAGTTGATACCACAAAACGGTGTGTGATAATTTGTTCTATACCTTTTTTTTTTTTGCCTAGCCTAAGGTAATGCCAATCATGCCCTCTGAAAACAAGCAAGCAGAAAACAGATATATCACAATTGATTTGATATAGAACAACTCAAAATGATTTACAAAATAATGTCCGTGTATTGTCTAGAGTTACAATTGAACATGTATTAATCATCGATGTCGCCGGGATGAAACTCTTCATTCTAGTTAATGATCTCCCCCATGATGAAGATGGCGAGCTTCCCTTGAACGTCCGAGAGTTTGTCCAGTACGAATGGCATGTCATCGATCGTCATGCCCTGTCGCTAGAAGTAAAGTAGTAAGCATATATTTAAATTGATAATTAGAAAATAATTATTGCGAGATTGACTGACAAACCTCTAGATCCTTCTTCTTAGCACCCATGATTTCCTGCATATGATGACAAACGTAGAATGCGCATACGTTGCCTTGTAGTTGTTGGTGGCACTGGAAAAATAGAATTACATATATAGGTATATTCAGTTCGAGAGGCCAGGTTACGAAGTGTGATATAGGATTATTGTGCTGTAGCGGGTACGAAAATCGCGTCCTGTGTTGTAGTGTGGCGCTCAGTTCCCTGTGTGTCCCTCCCTCTGTAACATAGGCGCGGAACGAACTACATGATTCGATAAAGTTATCCTCGGTCATTTCAAACAAAGAAAGACTACAATAGACATATATAGAGGAAATGAGAATACATGTCGAGTACTTTTTGCACCTTGGTAAAGTGTTGTTTTTATCGTTTAGAGAATCAAGGTATATTACCTTATTTCACTTTGGTACAATAACTAAAAGGATCCAATACCACCTACTCATATATGTCGCTATAGTCATTAAACCTAAGTTCGTGTTGCGTATAATGTGCAAATAAAATTTGTATAGCAAGTAGTGAAGCACTTACCCCTGGTTGTAGGGCACCAGTATGTAGTCCTTGTCTTAGTGAGTAAACAACCCCTTCGTTATGTATTTTTCGACGTAGGATGCATCAAGGTTGATGCATTGCTCAGAGATCAACTGTGGGTCGAGGAAACCCACCGGTTCTCACTGTCGTCGGGCTTCTTGCATCATGTGTCCATATGTAAGCAATGAGTTATGACATTTATCGGTATTTACATGAATGTAGAAATTGATTGTACACACTTATAGTGTCCAGCATCGCAGAAGTGAGGCGTCAAAGGCCTCGAGGTTGAATAGTTCAAATAATTCTTCGAAGCCCACGACGAAGTAGCCTAACTTGTGAAGGAAATGGTTCTCTATGTAGCTGACGGTGAATCCAGTAGGCTGGTCTGTCCTCTCCTCGTCGGTCTGTCGCATGTAACAGGCATGCAAACTCGCGCAACCCAATCCAAGACGGGTTAATATTGTGTCGGGGACCAACGGCATTCCGAGGGAGAACATCCTGGGCTTGTGAGGCGCCTTAATCTTCTTCGATTTGGTCTTAGCACCTCGCGTACTATTTGTCTTCCTAGAAGATGACTCGGCACGCTTTTCTTGTTTCTTCACCGCCGTCTCCATGGGAGCTGGTATGGAGGCATTCTGGCGCAGGGGTTGAGGTGGAGTTATCAGGCTATTTGTCTTCCTGGAAGACGACTCGGCACACTTTTCTTTTTTCTTCACTGTTGTCTCCACAGGAGCCGGTACAGAGGCATTCTGGCACGGGGGTTGAGGTGGAGTCATCGAGGGATCTGTTGGAGAGGTATGGTCATATACCAATAGCGACACTACAAGGTCCAGGGCGATTTCTCTCTTGGGCCACTGGATAAAAGTGTGCACGGCATCCCCTAGTGTTACGATGTCTTCGTTTGGGGGCTTCTATAGCGGGACGACCATGAAATTTTCATGTACCTTGTCCACCCCGACCTTGGTGTAACCCTGCGCAAGCTGGGTACCGTGCAACACTATCCCTTCCTAGCATAGAAACACCATCACCCGCCTAACCTCAAGAGAAATAGACCCAACCAGCCTCACTTGGAGCGTGCATGGCGTGGGCTCCTACAAACTGATACACAATTAGTTAAGGCGTCCTACATGTCTATCTTTGGAGTATTCCAGAGATGTACATTACCTAGATGACATCGATAGGTAATTGGACTTTGTCATGTTCAGAAAGTGCAGCTGTGGACGCGATACTACTCTGATGTTGAGGGGGACTGGCTCCAACAATCACAGGGGCGGGTTGTGACTGGTTGATGAGTTGATTCATTTGTTCCTGCAATATTGTTATATGTCCTTGAAATTGTGCACTAATCTCCTCTTTCAACTATTCCTCGTGCTAGGCCTTGGATCTCTTTCGACTCCTATACACCTCGGAGTCGTGTGGGAATCCATGCATCCAAGGTACGTAAACCCCAAGGCCTCGCATGTGACTAGGGTGCTCCTTGTTCCCAGGGTCGTGGATAGTATATCCTTCTCCCTAACTTCTTCGAAGGAGCCTAGGGAAGATTAGGTACTTAATGTTTGCTGCAAGAGGTCATCATGTTATTTTAGACTCTATGAAGTTATGGATTCATTAACAACTAGGTAGTTCGACATATCTTACCAGGCGTTCGGACACTCCCTCGTCTGCTAGGTTTGTGAAAGAGATGGCGCCCGACGATGTGATTGAGGCCCTTGCTCTTAACCAGTTTTGGGCGCGCCTCAGGCCTTTTTGATATTCCTCTACCATCTCGCTTAGGTACCACTTTCCTCAGAGATCCAGACGCATTCGGCAATGTCGATGAAGTTCTTTCGTTTGTATGCATCCCACACCTATACCCCTTTTTTCTTTAGTGTAAGAAGATCTTCCAACAATGGTGCTAGGTACACATCAATATCGTTCTCAGGTTGCTTCAGCCCTCGGATAAGTAGTAACATCAAAATATACTTCCGCTTCATACACAGCTAAAGAGGAAGATTGTACATGTAATACTCCAAATTAAATTAATTGAGAAGAAATAAATTAGAGAGAAGGACCAAATAGAAAAGTATTTTAATAGAGGATTAGAGGGGGGATTTTTCATATACCAGACAACCTGGGCCAGGGCTTCTGGCCCATTTCAATTCAGCCCATAGGTGGAAGGGGGGCAGCCAGCCATAAAAGGGGGGAAAACCCTAGGCGCCCCTCTCCCCCTTCCTTGGCCACCACTCCCACCTCCTTCCTGCGCCTCCTCCCCTGTAGCACGTGACACTGTAGCACCATGGTTACTGTAGCACTTCCTTCCCCTGCTACCACTCCCTCCATTGCTGCTGTCTAAGAAGAGAAAGGGGGAAAGATCTTGGTGGTGGTGGCCGACCAAGAAGAAGGAAGGGGAGAAGAGAGAAGGGAGGGGAAGAGGGATCATGTGGTGTTCATCGTGTTCGACAACGGGTTCTTCAAGGGTAATCCCGATCCCCATTCTTTTGGTGGTGTATTTGATTAATTAGGCAACATCGGTAATAGATCTGTTAAGGACAGTCAGTAATGGCCGACGTTTTTGAGGAAGTTAAGCTAGTCTGGCCGCATCCTAGAGAGTTGTGGGCGACGTCGCTAGCTTTCAGTAGAGTCTTAGATCACGTCATTTGGATGAGCGGTTTAGGAGTTATGAATTTTGTAGCACTGCTGTTCTGCAATTCTGTCATAATTCTGACAGTCAATGTTAATCGATCATTAGAAAATAGTTAATGAATTTTTTAGAGGATCTCACCAAACTTAAAGTTGTAGGTATGCTCGTAAGCTTTTCAGAGAGCTAAATATCATAATTTGTGGATATGTGTACTGAAAGATACGTTAGTTTTAGTCTCACTGTCGAGAACCTCTGACGGGATTTAGCAGTTCTAGTAATCTGTTTGGTAGGGGTAGAAGACGACAAAATATGGGAATCTCACCAACTAGTTTTATGTGGATAATTTAATAAGCTTTCAGGAGAATCAAAGAACACTAGATTTGGATAAGTATACGAAAAGTTATGAATTTTGGAAGAAGACTGTTCTGTTCGGGACATATCGATGCCTATAGAAGTTGGCGTTTTCGGATTGCGCTAGGGAGCGAAGTTCGTCTTGTACTTATTTCTAGCAAAGTATTGTCCAGAAATGTCCTCTTAGTGTGGTTGTTATATTTATTCAGGTGGTTTGATTCCAGGGGCAACGCCCTCTCCGCATCATCAAGCTTCGCACGGTTGAAGCAAGTATAATTGGTGGTAGAACAATTAAGCGTGATTGTTCATGAATGCTAGTAGTAAGTGTATGTTCTTTGTTCATGTATGCTAGCATGATGAGTATGTTCTCTGTTCATGAATGCTAGTAGTATGAATATGCTCTTTACTCATGTATGTTGTTGCTGGCTATTACATGTTTATGTTGGATAAAAGGATTGTACATGTGCATCATGTCATCATATTTGAAGCTTAGTCACGTGGTGACCAAGCAATGATTTGAGGTCCCCGTCATGTATATGACGGGCTTGTGGTCTCCACAAGTTGTAGTCCCCACACTTGTGGGGTGTGAGCTTGTGGTCCCCACACTTGCGGAGTATGGGCTTGTGGTCCCTGTGCTTGCGAGCACAGGCGGGGTATGCAGCGACGGTTGCAAACCCTACATTACCGGTAAAATGCAAAGAGAGTTAAAGAGAAATGATGCATTGAGCATTGCATATGCATATGAATTGGACGCACTCTTACTGTTGTTTGTGGTTTTAGGTACACCTTACAAGTTGTTCCCTTTCTTGAATTTGAATTTGGTCAACTCTTGTCCAGTTATGGTCGATGAATTGCTCTTGGGATTATTAGTTCATTGTGGTTGATGGGTTGCTTTGAGAAAAGTTGATGTGTTCCCATTGGTTTAATTTGTCCCTTAAAGCAGTTATTGTTTTTCCAACTGTTGAGTTATTCTTTCGGCTAATGAACTTGGTTAATTATCAAGATTGACCTTTGTATTGGTGTTCTGTCTTCCTTATTGGAAAACATGACTCATTTATTTCACTTGATTATTTGGATAATGAAAGTTTCCTTTTGCAAGTCTTTTAGTGTGTGGAAGCTTTGACTCAATGTAACTCTTTTGGGTATTTTGAATGTTGAAGTTGAAAAGTTCCCTTTTATGAAAGAAAATGTTAAACCCTTTAGCGATGTCTTCTCGTGGTTAAGTGAGAGATTATAATCAAAGAAATTAATGGGTATGATATAGGTTATCAAGTTGGGTTTGTAGTGTGGCGCATAATAAATCCTAACGAGTATCCTTAGGAGTGAAATTGAATAAGTTGATGTTGTCCTCTAGTAATTTTTGATGAGCTGTGATTATGAGTAAGACTATACTTAGTTGGAATCAATAGAGTTATTAAGAAGCGTGGAACATTGATGAAATGGTCAATCATTAGAACTATTTAATTTGCTAAACTTGTTGAATTATTTGGTCTCAATGGGTTAATCTAACTGTGTAGGAAGAGAAATATAAGGATGTGTTCGACTATTGTCTTAGTAGATATTAATATGAAAATTTTCTTTAATTGGCTATTTGATGATCTTATTTATGCTCATGAGAGTACAAATAGAGAAAGGATCATCAATTCGTCCATAATTGAATAATCATCAATGGTGGTTCTGATAGGTGGTTCTGAGCCTTCTTGGCTTGATAGGTGGTTCTGAGCAACATGTTTCCCTCCGAAAGAATGTCCACTAGGAGATCTAACAACGCCGTGAAACTCTTGTCGGACCAACCATTGCCTGCTTTCAATTTCAGCAGTTCAAACATAGATGAGAACCTTGTGTATTCCGGCTTGCAGCCTGGGAACAAAGGTTTCCCCGAGTCCTCCTTTAAGTCCTGTAATTTACCAAACTCTCTCTCACTATAGTTTCCTTCAGCATCGCATATCATCTGATCTAGATTGTTATTGTGCAACCTACCCTCATTGAAAGCACAGTCTATATCTAACATATCGTTGTCTTCCTCGACGATGTTGCTACCTTTCAGTATAATCTGCTCTTCACTGTGACCAGTCCAACATGTATACTACTTTTTGAAACCCCTTCGAATCAAGTGCGCTTTGATCAGCGCTTGGTTGGTAAACATCTTCAGATTATCGTAGTCAATTCATGGACAATACATAAATTTTATCCACTTCTTCGACATATCCTGCTCGGCAGCTCTTCTAAAAGCAGACACGCCATCAATGTACTCTTCACTCACACGGTTCTCAACGTACATCCAGCTTCGGTCCATCTATGCTACGCACGAAACAAATTAGTGTTAAATTAGATTAATGCTCCTAAGGTAGCTACATACGAAATATTCATGAAAATATTCATGAATATATATATATATATATATATATATATATATATATATATATATATATATATATATATATTATGCTTGCATATCCATCATTTGAGTCTCCAACAATTATTCCAATAATTACATATCCGATTTGCCCTATGAACAAATATGCAAGCATACGTTTCATGCTTGTTTGAATAATAGTAAGGAGATTCCCCAATATCATGCTAAGAATAGCTAGGATTTCCAGAACAATATGACATTCAATTTGTTTGATGAGAAATAAAAAGGAATACAAATGTACCTTAGATCACGCCTTGCACATGTACTTGCAAATCTATGGTATTTATTTCACCAAACACCCCAGAGCCGGTCGCCTCCTTCAAAGCAGCCGGTGCTCAGTGACAGATCTCCCTACAGACAGATCTGTCAGAACGACCATATATATATTGGAGCATATCACAGATGATTCTTATTAAGAACCATCTGTGATAATGCACATTATTCCGTCTGTGACATCTCCTAATATCACAGACGGTTTTTATTTGAAACCGTCTGTGATACTCATCACAGACGGTTCTTAACAAGAACCATCTATGATATGCATTATATACATGGTCGTCCTGACTAGATCTAGATCTATCTCTAGTGAGAAGTGTCTCTGATATGCGCCTGTAGGCTTTGAAGGAAGCGACCGACTTTGGAGCACGTTTGGTGAAAGAAATAGCGTAGATTTTCAAGTGTGCTTGTAGACCTATTTGTTCTTCGTAATCTAAGGTTTGTATTCTTTTTTTATTTCTCATATGTGGCTGCTTTGAAGAAGACGTCGAGTACGCCTGAGAAAGCAACCAAGCAAACCGCAAAGCATGATTTTTTCGGGGGGTTGTCCACACAGCATGAGGAGGATGAGACAGCAGCCACGACATACTTCATAAAAATTGACACACTGGAGCTCTCCTGGCAGCCATGCTTCTTGAACTTGCAGGGGCCGGTCATGCCAGCTAGAGAATCTCTGGCTGGCATGACCGGCCCCTGCAAGTTCAAGAAGTATGGCTGCCAGGAGAGCTCCAGTGTGTCAGGTTCGATGAAGTAGGACATTGCTGCTGTCTCATCCTCCTCAACCCCCTAAAAAAATCATGCTTCGCGGTTTGCTTGGTTTCTTTCTTAGGCGTACTCACCATCTTCTTCAAAGCAGCGTTCCATACCACAGATGATTCTTTTTAATAACCGTTTGTGGTCATGGACATGCTCGGGGATTTCACACGAGGGTTAGATTTTCATAAAACAATTGGGAAGGGACAGCTGTGTGATTTAAGTCATATGGCTGTGTGAATAATTTGATTAGGCTTTGTGTCCTTTGTGAAAACAACTGTTAAATTATTATTGTTTGTTTGTTTTGAATTATGCTTTCAATCTATTATTGTATTTAATTGCAAATGCTGTTTTATTGCAAAATAACCACAGAAACCAATCCCTTTGGAATAAGCCATTATCTATATTTGCATTCTGTGATGCAACTTGTTGAGTACGACTGTGTACTCAATCTTGATATGATAAAGTGGAGGAATCGTCGTCAATAAGGTCTACTTCAAGGATCGTGGAGAATTAGGTCGCGCTACCCCAGCCGATTGCTTGTGGGCATATGGATGGGCTTCACTGAAGTTATTCAGTTATCTTTCACTGCAGCTTGTTGAGCTATTCGCCTTTTGAGGCATTAATTGTAAGCTTTGACTTTAAGGTTATTGCTCTAATAATTATTGTTATTTACCTATTTATTAGTCATCTTTGTGTATAAAAATGATATTTTATCAATGTTGCCAATTTGTGCACTAGCGTGATCTTGGACTAGTGCAGTATACACAAAGAGTCCAGAATTGCATTTTTGGATCCCGACAGAATTATATCTGAATATTTGCAAAAACTATGCGAAAACCACTAATTTTATGACAATATGCTTTACTTCAAGTAGTTCGACACCTTTGCAAAGAACTTGGCGTACTCATGCCTAATCCTACAACCATCGCTGTAGAAGACGACGTAGTCGTCCCACCCTACATTCACGCTGTATTCAGTGCTCGTGCACTGGTGGCCGTCCTCTGGCAGTGCCAACACCCGGCCCTGTGGCCCAGCCTTCTTCTTCCATGTCACCGCCTAGACCGCGTCTGTAGTGAGCCTCCGGCACCGCTTGCACTCTCGGTTGGTCCTCTTGGCAGTCTCGCACCAGCCGCCAACCGACTCGCCCTCGACCTGGCTGATGTAGTATTTCCCCACGTCGCTCGACTCGCCGACCGTATAGAGGAGGAGGCCGAGCACGTAGGCCACGGTCTTGTGGCCAGCGATGGCCACCTGTTCGAGGCTGTTGAGGCCACATTGCTTGTCCTGGTGCGCGAAGACGAGCGTGAGGCCAACGATGAACCAGGCCTCTGGGTTGCCAGCACCGGCTAGGTGGTTGACGATGGCGAGGTAGCGCTCGTTGTCCAGCAACTTCATCGCCTCCCCTCGCTCCAGCACCACGTGCCTCCCCACGGCGCACACCTTGGACGCCTTGTATATGGCCTTACACGTTGCTCGTAGGCGGCAGAGGTCAGCCACAGCTAAGGAGAGCTTGCGGCCACGTGGCCCACGATGTATACAAGGACACCGTGAGGAAGAGTGACGACGATCGCCGACCTCCTCGCCTTGGTCCTCGTCATCATGCTCTGCGTGCTCACTATTGCGCGCAACGGTTTGGGAGTTTTCAATACCGTAACGACGATTGTTGATGGAGGGTGCGAAAGAGAGTAGAGCTATGTGGGGGATTCATTTTTGGTGGTGGATGATTATTATTTTAAAATGTATCACAAACCGAGACAAAGAGATGCATCGTAACGTCGGTGCGGGAGATGAAGAGGCGCATCATGTGTCACAAACCGAGATAAAGAGACGAATCGTAACGTCGGCGCGCGAGATGAAGAGACGTATCGCGTGGGAGCAGAGCAGCTTGAACATATCACAAACGTTTCTTGTTAATAACCGTCTGTGATACATATTACAAACGGCTATATGTACAAACCGTTTGTGATAATTAGATATCACAGACAGTTCTTGTTAATAACCGTCTGTGATAATTATACATCACAGATAGTTCTTGTTAATAACCGTCTATGATAATTATACATATCACAGACTGTTATACTTTATAACCGTTTGTGATACATAACACAGACGGTTTTTTCACTAAACCGCCTGTGATAGTTCCTTCTATAGTTCTATTTTTCGGCTAGCATCAGGAGTAAATATGTATGACATAAAAGATAGTAAGATAAACACGTTATTTAGTAACACATGTTCAACATAGACAGTAACTTAACTTCAAACTGGATTTTTTAATCATTTTTTGTATTTACATATGTTCAAACAGTGTGGCCAGTCGCTTCTTACAAAAGATTTTTTAAAAAGTAGAAATAATAAAAGATCAAGTTTTTCTAGTGGCCTAAGTAGTCTGATATCTCCGTCTTCAAAACTTCGTAGGCGACGTCATCGGTATCGGAGGCTTCAGGATTAGCGTAGGTAGCCCGAAACACTTCCAACCGTTGACGCGATCGTTCGAGAATCACCCAAAGACGCTCCGACTCAAGAACCAAGAAGAAATGCGCCCATAGGCTCTCTTCTCTTGCTTGATGGGTCTCGGCTTGATTGACTCGGTCGCCCGCCGCCTCGATTTCGCATTCCAAGTGATGGTAATCCTCCTGCAGATGTGTAACGTCGTGCTGGAGGACTACGTCGATGGCGAGGTTAGCTCACCGTATGCGGTAGACCCGGAAGACACGGCGGAGGAGGTCGCCTAGACGACGGAACGTCATCGTCACGTGCCCCGGTAGAACCTCCGCCGGAGGAGAGAGGACACTGTTATCACAATGTCCTTCAGTAGCATCCGCTAGCATACGGGCGACGAGGTGCTCGTTTAGGATGGCCAGGTAGGCCATCAACGCAGGTGTTAGGGGAGAAGAGTGGGGAGCCATTAATTGTATTTTTTAACTCTACTAGTTAGTTGTTGATGGACGGTGCGAAAGAAAGTACGTAGAGCGATGTAGAGATCATCATCTAGTGGATGATCATTCTTATTACGTCGGCATGAGAGACGAAGAGACACATCGTAATGTCGGTACGCGAGACGAAGAGAGACATCGTGCGGAAGCCGAAGCGGTATTGAATATATCACATACACTTCCAACCACAAATCGTCTGTGATACACACTTATACAGACGGTTCTTTTTATGAACTGTCTGTGATTTATCACAGACGGTTATATTTAAAACTCGTAGTGATTTATCACAGACGGTTATATTTAAAACTTGTCTGTGATATTTATGAATATCAAAGACGGTTTTTGTTAATAATCGTTTATGATACTTCACAGGCGGTTTTTAACATGAACCGTCTGTGATGTTACCTCTACACAGACGGTTTTTAGCACAGCCAATAACACAGACGTGCGGTAAACCAAAATCGCCTGTGATTATATTTAATACTAATGGTTTCGGGAAACTATATGTGATGAAACGTCTATTATAGCCCCTTTTGTAGTAGTGGTAGGTAGATATACTCCGGTTAATTTGACACTGCTGTATATCATGGTATTATTCATTATGCTCGGTGCGACGGTCCATCAAATCATGCATGACAAAATCATACGTCTCATAATCCAAAGCGAAACCCCAAACAGTCCTAGGACACTATTACAAAGTACCGTAGAGAATCTTGGCTCGTCCTTTGTCAACCCTATCTATGATCACTAGCTTTATCGCGTAGTAAATGTTTCTTCATATATTCGATCGATCGGTCTCGTCGTCCATCTAGCAACCGACCGGCCATTGACCAAGCTTGTACAGTTAAGTTGTATTTGGTTGCTTATATATATATATATATATATATATATATATATATATATATATATATATATAGAATGATTTTAAAAAATCATATATATATGTTTAATTGCTTGAGCTGAACTAACATATCTATACCAATTTAAAGAATATATATATATAGCTAGCTAGCTAGGGTTACGACGCCCTTGTTGGAGACCCTAGCTAGCTATATATATATGTAACCCTAGCTTGCAAAATGTAAGAGCCTTTTTCCTACTCCCGGGTGTAGTTACTCCCTATTTCGTATCTCACAACGTAGGGAGTATCTTGCGCAACCGAGAGTATGTATGTGTAGTATACGAGTATATAAGACTACCTAGGTGGTATTCACACCTTTTCAGGGGTGGTATGTACAATTTTTTAGATATACTCCTTTTTATGTGACATACTCCTTTTTATGTGCGAATATGAAGGTATTTACAAAATATACTAAAAACTATTGACTCTTTTGCAATTTTTTCGTGTGATTCACATTGGAGTATCTTATAATTAGTATATGAGTATACCCAAAATGATAAAGGAGTATGTCAAGTTCTTTTAGGTGGTATATCAAAAGTGGGAGTAACTACACCCGGGAGTAGAAAGTATTTTTCCTATATATATATATATATATATATATATATATATATATAGGAAGCCTTTTTCCTACTCCCGGGTGTAGTTACTCCCTATTCCGTATCTCACAACATAGGGAGTATCTTGCGCAACCAAGAGTATGTATGTGTAGTATACGAGTATATAAGACCACCTAGGTGGTATTCACACCTTTTTAAGGGTGGTATATATAATTTTTTAGACATACTCCTTTTTATGTGACATACTCTTTTTTATGTACGAATATGAAGGTATTTACAAAATATGCTAAAAACTATAGACTCTCTTGCAATTTTTTCGTGTGGTTCACATTGGAATATCTTATAATTAGTATATGAGTATACCCAAAGTGATAAAGGAGTATGTCAAGTTCTTTTAGGTGATATATCAGAAGTGGGAGTAACTACACCCGGGAGTAGAAAATATTTTTCCTATATATATATATATATATATATATATATATATTCAGCCGACTAAAGGGGAGGAAGAAGAGTCCATGGATGAGTGAATGCGATGTACAAATAAAGGTGTGCTTGCCCTTTAGCCTAGCTTATCCGGTAACGACGTACGTACCCTTGGCGCGGCTGGCTAGCTAGCAAGGCTACAAAGGAGACGACGATCGGGCCCGCCGAGCTGAAATTGATCGATGCATATAGGATTTATAGTGTCACGTGTTAGAAGTCGATCTCTACAGTTCGATTGAAAGCAAAGATCCAAATCAATCGGTACAATATTATGGATATAGTGTTTCACTACGGTAAAAACGATGCTGCCGAGTAATATTTACGCACTCGTATTCTCACGGTGATCCTCTGTATAATAGCATAGGAATATTGCAAAGCATCCGGATTTGGGGCGGGCGGCTTAGGGCATGTACAATGGTACAGAGACAACTCCTGTTTATAGCAACTCTCTATGTCACCTGTAGACAGCACTAAAGACAGCTCATACAATGGTTGTGGTGATACAGTCGGCTACAAGATTGTAGACAACACATAATCTTTTAATGTTTTTTCTTATTTCTGGTGCTACAGTCGACTACAGGATTATAGACAACATCTTTCTCTCTCTTCATTTTCTTTCATCCACGTCAGGGAAAAAAATCCTACGTGACAGAGGCTATAAACAACTGACATAAATCCATTGTTCATGCTCTTATAGATGGGTTCGATCCGCCATTAATGCTACAGGAGGTGCGTAGCTCGCTAGAGATAGGAACCGGCAACGGCAATATAGCCACGCTAGGATGGAAGGACGCGGGTACGTTGTTCCGCTTCCAGAGCGTTCAAATATGCCGACCGCCGATGAACCACGCGTCGTCGGACGTCAAAAATCCATATCCGTGCGTACGTGTCAAATGCAACCTTTTCTTCTAAAAAGCTAGACATGTTCAGCGAAAGCCATATGTGACATATCAGTAGGGGTGAAAACGGATCGGATAGTTTCCGACCGATCCGGACGAAAACGGATTCGGATTGTCTCGGATCGGATTTTTCTCGGATAATTCCCGGATCGGAAACGAATTCGGATTTTTTTGCCGGAAACGGAAACGAATACGGTAGCCATGCTATCCGGCGGATACGGAAACGAATACGGATTATCCGGATAAGACGAAGGCCGGATATCCGGATTTCAGCCCAAAAGAGGATTTTGGCCCAAAAGAGAAAATGAGATTTTAATTGATTTCTAAATTTCAGAAAATGCAACAAATCAAATAGCCTTTTAGAAAAATAGCAAATAGAGTTCAAAAATTCTAGAAAAAATCACAAAAATTCCTTGAATGATTTTGAACTTAATAAAATTAATTTCAACTTAAAATTGGTTTTTATTTTTGCACATAAATTATTTTTAATTTCTAAAAAAATAATAAAAACCTTTTTAAATTCTAGAAAAATCAAGAAATTAATTATTTTTTCACTTTAAATCAAATAAAATCCCAGAAAACTCAATAAATTTTATTTTTTACATTAAAAACTAGGAAATTAAATACTTAACTTTATTTTATTATTTTTATTTTTAACCAAGAAAACTCTTTTAAATATCAGAAAATCTAATAAAATAATAACTTTATTAATTTTATTTTTGGTAATATACTTTGGGATGTTATAGTCATTTGTGTATAAACTAACTATCTAGCCCGATCGATGTTAGTGTGAATTAAGTTTATGGATGTGATGAACTAAGTATGAATACGTGATGATTTGTGACTTTGTGAGTTATGACTTATGACTTTATGAGCTAAATATGGTAAACTAACTGTTTTATTTGTGATGAACTGGTTAATACAACTTGCTAGTGCCAATGTTCTGTGTAGTTGCTGAAAGTATGAACAATTCATGAATGTTTGCATCAAATAAACTAGTTATATATTTTTGTTAATTTCTGGTATACAATTTAAGGGGTTTTCATGTTCCGAAAAATATCCGCGACCGTATTCGTTTCGATTCGTATTCGCTCCGTATTCGTATTCGATATTATTCGTATCCGTATTCGTATCCGAGGTATTCGTATTCGTTTCCGAATCCGAAAAAAATATAAAAACAAATATGGCAGAGCCATTATCCGTCCGTATTCGATCCGTTTTCACCCCTACATATCAGTAGAGTGGACGCACATATTATTGGAGCGGAGGTCTTGCAGTTAGCCACCGTGCCGGTTTGTCCCGCGGGAAAAGAAGGCACAACCGGGCCTTTTCACGAATTTCTGCATCCGCCATAATATACACGTATGTATACATGCTTTGTTGGACACAACTAATGTTTTCCTCTTAATTTGCCAGTATGTCTACGGCCGTAAAGGATTCGTTCCTATACCCCTAGAACAAACAGCTGCAGTGCGTGCATAGCTCGAAGCCTTGTGGAGGATGGGCATGCAGGCAGTGGCAAGCACGCATGCGCAGGCAGAGGCAGAGGCAGGGATCAAGGAGAACATGATACATGATATATGCGTGCGTGTGTATCTCCTTCAATCGGCGGTTCCATTTGCCGCCCACGTTTCACGCGGCACCACCTAACGTTAGCTTTGCTCGGAAACCCCATACAGCCGTACATGCCCGTGTGGGCCCGGCGCAGCCTAGCGTACATGTTTTTCTTCCATCCATCGATCGATCGGCCGCGTGCACGGCGGCCACCTACAACTGCTCCTCCGAAATTAGGCCAGATTGACAGACACATACATAGAGATATTAGGCGTACACGCGAGTTTGATTTTGAGGAGGGGGCGACAGCGGAGGAAGAGAGGGAGTTTTTTTTTTTCTCTCTTTTAGCATTTGTTTTAGGTTAAATTAGCAAGTCTAGTTATTTCTGTCAGGAAGTATCAAAAGTATCACCGTGAACATACTGACAGACGATCGCACCCGGCCACATTGTCCTGCACCCTGCCATGCCCCCACTACCCTACACCGCCACTCTCCGTACGCGGCAGGGCAAAAAAGCGGAGGCACAGCAGCTACAAGAGTGCACTGTAGCTACAGTGGTTGAATGATGTTTCGCTGTTTACTGTTTTGTACGATAATGGTGCTCTTTTTGCCATTTTATTTATAGAGATCTATTTTTACTATTTTATTTTAAAAACATATCATTTAATCTGCTTCCTAGGAGAAAGAGGGCGATTAAGTAAGCCGCGCCCGAAAAGCGACGGGAAGTGGCGCATGTGCGTCGGGATTTGCCTTTTCTCGAACAGTCCTTGCTCCGTCGTTGCGTCTTCCGCGCGTGCTGCCGAAAGGCAAAGTGCCCCGGCACTGGGTTCCGGCCGGGTTGGGTTGCCTCGTGATTGATGGGTGGGTTCGGTACTATTTCGAGCTGGTTGGATTAAGTACGGCATTCAGATGCAGCATGGTCAGCTCCATTAGGGAGTGACGAGTCTCTATTTTGATGGAAAGATGCTGTTAGGCTTGCCTGTCTAGTACACTTCGGCTTAGGTTGTCTAACAAGCGGGCAGGTAATGTGCGACGGTACTGCACGCTAGCTATTGCTAACAAATTGCACGCATATGGCCCTAGATTGGAATTGGTTCCATGCCAGGGTGATGAGTTGGTCCGAACAATTCGTGCTTCATCGTGCAACTGAACGTGACTACTACCCTCTGTTTGGTTTGGATTACTTGTCGTTATAGCTTTATGCGGAAAAAAAATGAATGAGTTAATATATTCATCATATCTCTAGCACCACTACCAATAGATAACTAACATGGGGATTTTTGAAAAATATTGCCTCAAAAACCAAAATGTCAAGTATTAAAAGGCATCTTGAAACGTCATTTATTTTGGATTGGAGGGAGCATCGTATATCGAAATTGTAATTCATGGTAGCGTGATCTGTTGCATATGTAATTAACACAATTAATACAATCCACGCACAGAAGTGCCGCTAATTGTAATATCCCAAAAATTATTCAAATGATTATCCCATAGAGAATGATTGAATTATGAGAAGGACCAAATATAAAATAGTTTAAACAGCTTTTAGAGGAGGGGTTAATTTTCTGCTAAAGTTAGGCAACCTGGGCCTAGGCCTTGGCCTTGTGGTGGCCGGCCGGGGTGCCACCCTACCCTCTCTTGAAACCCTAGCCGCCCCGCCCCCCCTTTCCCCCTCCTCCCACTTGTGGCCGCCACCCCCATTCCTCCTCCCCCCTTGGCCGCCCCACCTCCTCTCCTCCCTGTGCCACCCTGGCCTCCCACACCATCTCCCTGCTGGTCCTCCCCTGCTGCTGGCCAAGGAGGTGCTCCCCCGCTGCCGGTGTCGAGGAGGAAGAAGGAGGACCGCCCGGGAGATCGATTGGCCAAGAAGAAGAAGAAGAAAAAGAAGAGGAAAGGGGAAGGGAGAGATCGTGGCCTGGGGTGGTTGTTCATCGCGTTCGGTGGCGTTTCTTCAAGGGTAAGACCCTATCCCATTCCGATTAGTGGATTATTTGATCTTTAGCAATATCAGTATTTAGATCTGACTAGAACAGATCGGGTTGGGTGATGTTTTTGAGATGTTTAACGGTAGAATCTAATTAGGACGCCTCCTAGAGAATTGTAGGTGACGTCGATACCTTTCTCTAGAGTACAAGATCGCGTCGTTTGGATGAGCGGTTCAAAAGTTATGAATTTCGTAGTGTTGCTGTTCCGCAAATCTGCCACACCTCTGACAGATTTTAGTAATAAGACTTAAGCGGATAGCTAAAGGGATTTCTAGGAGGTTTCACTATACCGAAAGTTGTAGATAATTATCTTAGCTTTCAGGGAAGCTAAAGAACATGAAATTTGGATCATTATTCTGAAAGTTATGATAGTTTTAATATCTCTGTTAAGAAACCTGACATGAATTAGCTGTTCTGTTCATCAGCTTGGTAGGGGTAGTAGATGGCCGAATCTGGAAGGCTCACCAACTAGGTTTAGATGGAGGATTTGATAAGCTTTCTAAAGAGTCCAAGAACACCCCATTTGTATCTATTTACTAAAATATATGAATTTTCGATTATGACTGTCTGTCGAGGGGACAGACTGCTATCCATGATTTTGGAGTTGGGGTTGCGCGAGAGAGTATAGTTTTTTCGTAAATGCTTCTAGCTTGTGTTGGTCCAGTATTGTTACCTTAGGGTGATTGTTAACTTGTCTCAGGTGGGGGATTGGTTCCGGGGATAGCGCACTATTCACGTCCTTCGTTCTCGCACGTTTGAGGCAAGTACATTGTTTGACACATTAGTTGTGATTGCTTGGACATGATTGCATGAAATTGATACATGATAGCGTTGCTTGGTTGTTGGCATGATTTGTGTACTAATAATGGTGAATGTTCAAAGTATGTTTAAGTCCAATTCATGTATGATGTTATTGCTTTTGGCATGTTGATGATGGATAGAGAATTGTGCATGTGCATATTGAGATCATGTTAAGGTTTGGTCATATGGTGACCAAGCATGCATTTCTTTGAGGTCTCCGTCATGTATATGACGGGCTTGAGGTCCCCACACTTGTGGAGTATGGGCTTAAGATCTCCTTTACCTGCAGAGTATTGGGAATTGGTCCCTGCGCTTGCGAGCACAAGCATGAGTATGCAGCGACAGTTGCATACTTTGCATTACTGGTAAAATACAAAAAGAGATAAAGAGAAAGGATCCGTGAGCATTGCATATGCATGTGGAATGATTTAATGATATGCTTCTGAAAGTGGATGCTAATGATATAACTGTGAATTGTATGTCTTTTATATGTACTTGCTGAGTCTGTGGACACACTCTTGCTGTTGTCGATGTTTTTAGGAACCCATCACAGGAAAATGACATGCAGGAGAGGGAGTAGCCATATGTTGCACGCACACTGCCATGATCCTGTCAGAATTGTTTAGTTTGCTAAACTTGCTAGATTATTTGGGTCTCGATGGATTAATCTAACTGTGTAGGAAGAGAAATATAATGATGTGTTCAACTGTTGTCTCAATAGATGATAATATATAATTTTCTTTAATTGGCTATTTGACGATCTTATTTATGCTCGTGAGAATACAAATAGAGAAATGACCATCAGTTCGTCCATGATTGAATAATCATCAATGGTTTATGATAACTTCCAAAATGGAATTAGTGTGTACTAAATTAGTGTAAGCATTCCAAATAGGTGAAGGGTTGGAATTTGGAAGTGATTTAGTCACGTGTGTTTCATGAGGGTGTATTGTGGCTGCATGCCCTTGTTAAAAGTGGTTGCTCCGATAGTGCGGTTGGTGTATTAGATATACTCCAGAACATGTTGGCTGTTGCAATCTTATTGAGATAACAACAATGTTATGAAATAATATACCGTGTTTCTTTTGGAAAGGTTCATACTGGGATTTAATAGGTGAACTATGCTTACTTGATGGTGAAATTATCGGATAATAGAATATCTTTGATGAAAGGGTTTTGGTATAATCTTTTAAATTGTGTAGCAGGTTCCCCCTAAAATAGAGTAGTTGTTGTAGTGAGGGTGTTACACTCAATTGAGGATGAGATGATAAAGGGATATGTAACATTTTGGTAAGCCTTTGGGGACTTATAAAGGAAGAGTTGATGTTAACAAACATTGTTAAGAGGGAATTATTCTTGATATTAGTAATATGGTCTACAAGAGATTGTGACGTGTTGGAGTGGTGATGATTCTTCTAGAGAGGAGGTAAGTTGATTGCTTTTCGTAATATCGGATAAATGAAATGTTAGGAGTTTTGCATCCGTGATCCTTTGCGGAGTTCATGATTTATGTAGTAGATGAAATTAGTTTGAGCAATGTGACATTTTGGAAGGTTCTATTTGGTTCCTAAGTGATTAAGGTGATTCAGTTTTAAAGGCACTTCTTGTTTGAGTTGACAAGTAACGATGTAATCAAAGAAAATTGCTTTAATTGTTGACGGAAAATGAGTACCATAAGTATTTGAGGTTGGAGCTAAGAATTGTAATCTGTAACTTTTCTGTTGTTACAGCTTAAGAGTTTCTTGGGTTTCCACAACAATGTTTTATTATGATTTATGGAGGTTTGAAAATTCCTTCTTGTGGGACTTGTGCTCTCGACTGTGGACTTGTATTTTGTTTTTCGAGATCATTACTATTTGACTGTTTCTCTTGGTCTCGTGCTCACTCTGAGGAGCCACGTTTTCTTATGCGTTGAACCTTGTATCTGTTTATTTCTTCCTTTTGAGTAAGGAATTAACCAAGTTGTGATGCCAAGTCTTGTAAAGAGTAATGTGGCGATTGGTTGGAGGTGGTCAAGTATTTGGAATTGTTGAGATTTTTGGGAACCAATCTAGTTGAAGAGCAGTATAAAGTGAATTGGTTTCGACTTATAACCCCTGGAGAGAATTCTATGTAAATGGAAAGTTTGTCGATGAGATAAAATTGATTAGTGTTACAACTAGTGGAACCTATGGCGAATTATGATCCAGTAACCTTTGTCTATATTGGAATATTGGGATTATCAAAATTATGGACTCTTGATAAACTTATTAGAGTATCACAATTAGATATTGAGTATGATTGTGCAGAAGAGTTGTGGTGGTGAAGTTTAATGAGAGTAGCGG
This sequence comes from Ampelocalamus luodianensis, assembly GCA_036346255.1. Classification (NCBI taxonomy): domain Eukaryota; kingdom Viridiplantae; phylum Streptophyta; class Magnoliopsida; order Poales; family Poaceae; genus Ampelocalamus; species Ampelocalamus luodianensis. The sequence continues at coordinate 71,339,705 of CM070620.1, read as the reverse complement.
TGTGGAGGAACCTAAGCGTCGTGCTAATTAATGGGATAGCAAGAACTATTGAGCTATTTGTCAAGTATGACTCGGCCTCAGTGAGTAACCCTATGGGAGTTAAATTATTTCTAAGGATATATTGGTCAAATCATATATTTATTTATTGACATTAGTGATTGAGTATGTTTGAATCTTGGTCAATGCGTTAGGGTTTTGCGAACGGGTATATTGCGGTTGTGTAACTGAATTGGACTAGTGTGGATTAGAGAAGGTCTAAGATTGGTGACATAAATCGCCTTGGGGCAGTTACTTGATTAGTGAGGAATCTTGATATTAATGACTGAGGTTATAGTTAAGCTGTGTGAAATTTTAGTAAACGAATTTGAGGATTTTCTATCGATTATACCAGAAATTCATGGTAGGAGACTTGGAGGTTGGTTTTGGGCTTTGCATTTTATGCTAGGACCTTGGAGACCCAATATTATGTGTAGAGGTAGATGAACAGAAGCGAAGTTTGAATAATGTGTTGATATTTGATAGAATACTTTGGGTAAAATAAAGGAGTATGTGTGCTGAGGATTTGAAGTTGATTATCTTTAACAGAATTAAGTGATGTGATTGTAGGTGAACAATTTTTAGTGAAGTGTGGAAACCATTTGTCAAAATAATCCCTTTGGTATAGGAGTGGACTAGAGAATCCTTTTGTGGATTAGCATAGTCCCTCTATTTAAGAATGGTTGTTCTTTCGGTTTGAGGATCATTTTGGGATTGTCGGCTAAGAGGAAAGAGTTAGTGTGATAATCGTGGAAACCCATGAGTTGGGAAAATGTTTATTTCTTAAAAGAACATCTGAGAAAAGAATGTTCTCTTGAGTAGAGAAGTGCTTAGTGGTTCTTGTTTGAATTGGATTTTTACGATAGAGATCATGTACAATTTGGGTTGACTTATGTTGACAAGGGGGTTCTGTCTGGTTCAGGAGAATAAATGAAGTATTCGATTTGGGCATTCGGGCGAATTCTGTTTGGCTTATGTGGTGTTTAGTTCCAAACTACCAAGTTGAAAGGATGGAAGGTTTTCGTGGAGAATCTCTGATTTTGGATTTGAGTGTTTTAGAGGAAAGTTGGAATGGCATTGTGAATCCTCTATTTTCAGTTGAATCTGATTATTAAAGTTTGATTAAAATAGGTTGTGTTGCGCATCCCTGCTTAATGGAGGATCTCCTTGTAATGAGGAAGAGATTGGCTGAGAGATGGAACAAGAGTTTCATATGTTAATGGGCAAGTTATGTGGTTTTGTCCTGAAGAGAAAGATAGCCCAAGTATATTTTGTTGTTTTGGAAGTTGTGGTGATTTTGGAAGGTGGCAAATTGCTAGAATTGTCTCGAGTCTTGGAGCGGGGAATATACTATTTTGGATGAACTGGTGTTAAGAGAATGCTTGAGCTATTCTGGAGTGTGAAGATTCATTAGAGCTGGTGACCTACGAGTAAGATCGCATCTTCAAGTCCTATCCATTGAGTGGTTCTGGTTAGGTCGGTACAAGCGATGAGGCATAATACATCAGTTGCATCAAGGTGCGGTGGTTCCATAATTTTGATAGGAAAGCGACTTAGGAATTGGAGTGTCGCATGCGCGACCAAATCCGGAATTATTCACAGCAGATGTGTGGTATTGCTGGGAAACTCTAGTAGTGATCGTTCTTTGGCGTAGAGCGTGGTAAGAATTCAGGGTCAAATTCTGTTTAAGAGGTGTAGAGTGTAATATCCCAAAAATTATTCGAATGATTGAATTATGAGAAGGACCAAATATAAAATAGTTTAAACAGCTTTTAGAGGAGAGGTTTTCTGCTAAAGTTGGGCAACCTAGGCCTGGGCCTTGGCCCAGGTGGCCTTGTGGTGGGCAGCCAGGGGGGGGGGGAGGCGCCACCCTCCCCCAAAACTGTAGCCGCCCACCTTTCCCCCTCCTCCCACTTGTGGCTGCCACCTCCTCTCCTCCTCCCCCCTTGGCCGCCCCACCTCCTCTCCTCCCTGTGCCACCCTGGCCTCCCGCACCACCTCCCTGCTGGTCCTCCCCTGCTGCTGGCCAAGGAGGTGCTCCCCCTCTGCCGGTGTCAAGGAGGAAGGAGGACTGCCCGGGAGATCGATTGGCCAAGAAGAAGAAGAAGAGGAAACGGGAAGGGAGAGATCATGGTCTGGGGTGGGTGTTAATTGCATTCGACAGTGGTTATTAAAGGCTAAGACCCCATCCCCTTCCGATTAGTGGATTATTTGATCTTTAGCAATGTCGGTATTTAGGTCTGACTAGAGCAGATCGGGTTGGGCGATATGTTTGAGATGTTTAACGATAGAGTCTGATCAGGACGCCTCCTAGAGAATTGTAGGTGAGATCGATACCTTTCTGTAGAGTACAAGATCGCGTCGTTTAGATGAGCGGTTCAAAAGTTATGAATTTCGTAGTGTTGTTGTTCGGCAAATCTGCCACACCTGTGACACATTTTAGTAATCAGACTTAAGCGGATAGCTAAAGGGATTTCTGGTAGGTCTCACTATAACGAAAGTTGTAGATAATTGTCTTATCTTTTAGGGAAGCTAAAGAACACCAAATTTGGATCATTATCTGAAAGTTATGATAGTTTTAATATCTCTGTTTAGAAACCTAACGTGAATTAGCTGTTCTGTTCATCAGCTTGGTCGGGTTAGTAGATTGCCGAATCTGGAAGACTCACCAACTAGGTTTAGATGGGGGATTTGATAAGATTTCTAAAGAGTCTAAGAACACTCCATTTGGATCTCCGTACTAAAAGATATTAATTTTTTTATTATAACTGTCTGTCGAGGGGACAGACTGCTGTTTAGGATTTTGGAGTTGGGGTTGCGCGAGAGAGTATAGTTTTTTTTTGTAAATGCTTCTAGCTTGTGTTGGTCCAGTATTGTTACCTTAAGTTCAATGCATGTATGATGTTATTGCTTTTAGCATGTTGATGATGGATAGAGAAGTGTGCATGTGCATATTGAGATCATGTTGAGGCTTGGTCATGTGGTGACCAAACATGCATTTCTTTGAAGTCCCCGTCATGTATATGACGGGCTTGAGGTCCCCACACCTGTGGAGTGTGGGCTTAAGGTCCCCTTTACTTGCGGAGTATTGGGCAATTGGTCCCTGCACTTGCGAGCACAGGCATGGGTATATAGCGACGGTCACATACTTTGCATTACCGGTAAAATGCAAAAAGAGATAAAGAGAAAGGATCCGTGAGCATTGCATATGCATGTGGAATGATTTAATGATATGCTTCTGGAAGTGGATGCTAATGATATAACTGTGAATTGTATGTCTTTTATATGTACTTACTGAGTTTGTAGACTCACTCTTGCTGTTATCGTTGTTTTTAGGTACCCATCACAGGAATGACATACAGAGGAGGGAGTAGCCATATGTTGCACACACACTGCCATGATCCTGTCATAGTTGATTAAACTCAGATCATGTCTTAATAATTTAGCAATCTGCTTAAAGAATTTTTATGATTATGCTTTAGTCATTTAGCATACCTTGAACGCCTATTTGAATGTGCTGAATGTTAGTTGTTTAATTTTGATACTTGTACCTGTTGGAACCCCTGGTATGGTTAGCTATATAAAGGAGGTTCTGCTGAAAATTAGTAAGGTATTCTGGTTTTAGCTTGTTATAATGTTAGCTGGGTAGCATTCTAGGCTCATGTTGGGCTGGCGTGCTACACTAATTCGATTATTTTCATCACTACATAGATCTACTACGTAAACATCCACAAATGCATTTTTTTGGGTGGGGTGGGGTGGGGGTGTCTAAAATCGACATTTCTCTCTCTACAAAATTATTTGGATGGGGAACTACGTACATAACACTAAATTTCGTGAAAGCTCTATTTTAGTTCTCGATCTAGCATAATTTTATAATCCATTTTTATGCGTGTATAATTCGTTATAGCTGTATATGTACCCATAGGGGGTGCAAATAGGTGCGGGTTGCTCGTGAGCCCACTGAATCCACCCTACAATAAACAGTAAGTAAACTCCCACATGCTAGCTTCTATTTTAAGTGGACTTAAGTGGCAGCTCACATAGCCCACAATTTAGCCTATGTAGCCCACCTCATATGCCCCATTCACTATAGCCATATCTTCTAGCTATGCCCTGGTTCGGAATGGCAACACAACTCTTTTTCAAGCATTTTACTGGTAGTCAGAGATGCTTGGTTTTGTTGTATTGGAGGCTATGCCATCCGGAGTCACTAATACAAAAATCCTAATACTAGACGCCTCATCAGAGACGGTTTTCCAAAACTGACAGTGTTCATGGTAATTACAGAAGGTTTTACCAGTGCAACCATCTCTGTTATTAGACACGCTAAGAACCGTCTGTGATGAGCTAATGTCATAGATGGTTCGTATCACGAACCGTATGTGATACTTCATAGACGGTTCTTAATATGAACCATCTATGATAATTGTAGACTTCACAGACGGTTTTTAACTATAACTATCTATGATATTAGCACGGCAGCTCTAGATAAGAACGGTCTGCGATACGTCGCCTCGTCTCCTGGCCCAATGAGTCTCTTCGTCGCCGTCGTCGCCGGTGAGTCTATTCGTCGCATCAATGCCGCTTCGGCTCCCCGATGCATCTCTTCGTCTCACGCACTGAATTTATTCCTTATTTCATAAAAAGGATCATCCGCCTCGAAGATCAGGATCATCTGAATGTACATCGATCACTCTATACTCTAAAGCAGAATGGCTTGATCACTCTATGCTCTAAAGCAGAAATGGCTCTCTCTTCTGTTTCCTTATCGCAGGTGTTGGTGGCCTACCTGGCCCTAATGTATGAGCACCTCTTCGGCTGTATGCTGGTGGATGCTGTGGAAGGACACTGTGCCAACAATGTCCTCTCTCCTCTGTCCGAGTATTTGCTGGAGCAGGTGATGGTCATCTTCCGCCGTCTTGACGTCCTCCTCCACCACGTCTTCCAAGCTGTCCACTTCCAGCGAGCTAACCTCGTCGTCGACGTGGTCCTCCACAACGATGTTGCACGTCCTCAGGAGGCTTGCCGTTGCTTGGACTACTTAATCGAGGCGGTGGGCGACCGAGTCAACCTTGCCAAGACCCCTCAAGCAAGGGTAGAGTGCCTGTGGGCTCAATTCGACTTGATTCAGTAGTCAGAGGGTCTTCGGAGATACTCAAATGAACATGTCAGTGGGTGGACGCATTTCGTGCTTCGTCCGCTGATGATTTCGAATCGTCCGATGCCGACGACGTCGCCCAAGAAGTTTTGAAGATGGAGATAGCATGCTACCTCCGCCACTAGGAAAACTTAAATTATTTAGGTTTTTACTTTTTTAAAAAAATCTTTGTAAGAAGCGACTGGCCACACTGTTTGGCTATATATATATGTAAATACAATTTTTTTTCAAAAAAACTGATTGAATTTGTATTTACTGTCTTCTATATATGTAAACAGTCTCGGTATAATGACATGACGACATTACTGATCGGTGAAAAATAAGTAATACATGTTTATGTGTCATGTTCCGAATTGAATTTGCTATCATAGACGGTTATTTACTGGAACCGTATGTGATGTGTATTTATCACAACGTATCACAGACGATTTGTAGTTGGAACTATCTGTGATATGTTCAATGCTTCGGCTCCCGCGCGATGCGTCTCTTCATTTCACGAGCCGATGTTATGATACGTCTCTTCGTCTCTGGCTTCGGTTGGAAGTTACTCTATGTTTTATAAGAATGATTATCTGTAACAGCCCAAATTTCAGTAAAAATTAAAATTTATTTACTTTTGTGGATTTTTCTGGAATTTTTAAAAAGCTTTTATCATGATTTTAAAGTCAAAACAAATTTATTTGTAAAAATTAAAAGCCAACATTGAGTTGGAAATAATTTTATTAAGTCCAAAATAAGTATGAGAATTTCTGTGAATTTTTCCATAATTTTTGGAATTATTTTGCTAGTTTCTAAAGCTTTTTGGAATTAACAGAATTAAAACAATTGAAAAATGAAAAGAAAACCAAAAACCCTGTTTGGGCCGAAACCCAGAGGTCCCGGCCCAAACCTCCTTCCGCGTCGGCCCATTCAGCCCGCCCCGCGCCCTCTCTCCCTCTCTCTCTCTCCCACCGTCCGATTTAAATCGGACGGCTGCCAATCACCCACGCATCTCTCTCAATCTCTCTCTCTCGAACCGTTGGATCTCAAGTCAACGGCCAGATCGTGATACTCATTCGGGAGGTCCGAATGCATCAGTTATCGTGAGCCGTCAGATCCAAGATGAACGGCCAGAATCGCCCGACTTCTCACACGTCGTCACTAAGGATCTTGACCGTTGGATCAAAATCCAACGGCCCGTGTTCTTCTTCTTCCTCGCCTTCTTCTCCACGCGCGGCTGAGTCCCACGACCTCCATTTTCGCGCACGCCTGAGCTCCGCTAACGGCCGCATCTAACCTCCCCGCACTCCCTGCGTCGTGCGCACGAGACCGCGCCGGTTTCCGCCACCTCCTCCACGTCGTTTTCCCCTTTTTCTCCTCACGTACGCCACGATCGGCCGCAACCGCCGCCGCACGCCCCACGTCGCCCCGCCGGTCCCAGCCACCCCTCGTCCTATAAAAGGGAGCTCCAGGAGCGTCTCGTTTCACTCAACCCGACGCCCCCACTCACTCTTCCTCTCTCGCCGCGAGCTCGTCACAATTCCAGATTTCGTCGCCGTCAGCCGCAAGCCGCCGCCGTTTGCGTCGTCACAGTCGCTTCCTCGCGCACCCAGTGCTCGCCTCCGCTTCGCCAGGACGCCGCCGGAATCGCGTTGTCGTCAACACCAGTACCACGCCGCCGCCTTCTTCTCGCCGCCGACCACCTCCGACGACCTCTCGCGTCCAAACTGGTATCATCGAGTTTGCAATAACCCCCTCTAGCCTTTGGTACCATCCGCCGCCGATCGCCGTTGTCGTACGCGTCCGGAGGTCGCCGCCGTAAAGCCGATGTGGCATGGCCACCTCACGGCCACACGTACACCACCGTGACGCCACCTCAGCATCAGATCCAAGGTGGATCTGACGTGGCGCCATCTCAGCGCAAACCTCCCGAACCAAAAGCCCGTGGGCTTAGCCCACATAAGCCGTGTCTATGACACGTGGGGCCTACTTGTCAGAATTTTGTTTTAATTCTTTTAAATTCCGAAATTCTGTAGCTGACGTCATCATTACGCAATAACTATAATTTCCTTTAGAAAAATAAATCAGGAAAATCTGATAAACTCTAAAATTAGGTTTTAAATAGATTTAAACTTCAAAAATTCATAACTTTTGCATATGAACTCCAAATTGGGTGTTTCAAATTGCAAAATTTATATAAAATTATAATCTAGCTAACTAAACCAAAATATTTCAATTTGGAGTTATTTTGATCTATGCTTTTGAATTTATTTGAATTTGAATTTGTCGTATTTTCGCGTTTAGACTTCGACGACTCCGGAGAGTTCGACCAATCTGAAGATTTAGAATTCCAAGACATCAACGAAGGCAAGTTACACCATTGACCATATTGCCCTAAGTATTTTAAGTTATTTTCAGTTTTTAAATCCTTTATTGCATGCATATGTTTGTATAAATACTTTAATGTCCTGTTTTATGTATAGTTACCCCCATGTTTTATTGTATGGACAATTTGAATATTGTATCTGACTACCTTGACACCATAGGCAAAATATTATCAAAATTAAACATATGCTTAGCCAGGCTTAGTTCACACTTACAGAATTTGGGAGGGTTTTCACCAAATTTCTTACAAATTTGTTTCAAACTTAACATTGTGGTATTGTCTTACCACATGGATTTATAAATAGAGTTTTATTCAAAATAAAATCAAAAATGGGTTTGGACTTGGGCGAAAAGGTCGGAATGGTGGGTGCAGGTTTATGCACGGGATTGATCTGGTTAAGATTAAGGCCCATGGTTTGTAGGAATGTCAATTGAGGACCGATCTTTGAGCCGCTTATTGCTATGCCTAATCGTACTACAACATGTCCTTTATGGGCAGGATTTGGCTAATTAATTTGTGATGTTCTAGTGTATTTATGTCATGTGATTATGTAGGTGTCGGTTAGACGTTTCATTCCCACTTGACGCAAGAGGGGGCTTCCGGAGGACGGTTAGTCCAAAGGGGCAAAATCTTAGCGGGTATGAGTATACTAGGACAAAACATTGTAAAGGCCTCATGGTAATTGCTCAGTCACACGTCTACGGAAGCGTGTATTGGCCGACATAACGAGCATATCACCTCGTGTGGGTAAAGTTGTACGAACTCTACAGAGTAGAAACTATTCGAATAGCCGCGTCCGCGGTCATGGACATGCTAGCAGGGCAACTTAAAGTTAGAATTGTTTTTGGGTTTTAAATGCTTTATTAAATGCTGAGGATGGTTAATCCTTATGAAAAATTGGGCGAAAAGCCAAGTGTTAGGAGGGGATCCTTCACTAAATCATTGGAGGTTATCCACATTGTAATATTATCATTTTAAAATATGATTTTAGTCTTAGTATAAAACTGCCTTAGAAATTACTATGATTATTTACACTGAAAATGCTATTTATGCAAAACAACCCCTGCCATACTCACTTGTTACCTTATGCATGCATTTTAATTCAATATTGGATGTAACTTGCGAGCACAGAAGTTGTGCTCATCCTTGCTGAATAAATCTTATTCAGGAGAAGACTTCTTCCCCGACGGTGAGGATCCGGACGAGTAGGCCTTTTGACCAAGACGATTGCCTGTGGCGCATCGTGTGGCTCACCTCTATTATATGTTTCCGCTGTGTTTATCATTTGTTATTTGATATTGTTGTTCAGACTCATTTGTATTAAACAATTATTTACTTAATGTCATTTACGATTTCGTGATATGAATGTGATATCAATTTTGTGAGACTGTGTACACTTGAAATCCTGGACCGGTGTTTGAACACAGAGAATTCGGGATCCTTCGCTCCCGGGTTCGACATTATCCACCATCAAAAGATGAATCCCAGCCACATTGCTCTACTCACGGTACCATTGAATACGTACGCAGCGATCACCATAGTGAGCACGCGGAGCATGACGGTGAGGACCAAGGCAAGGAGGTCAGCAATTGCCTTTGCTCTTCCTCACAATGTCGTCCTTGATATTATCGGGCGCATGGCTTTGAGCTCTCCTCAGCCTATGGCTAACCTCTGCAGCCTACGCGTACGTACATATTTATACCTACAAAAATATGTACTACTATTTATTCTGATGTCTTAAATTTTGTATATATGTACGTATATTGGAGTTGGAAGGCTATGTACAAGGCGTCTAAGGAGGGTGCCGTGGGGAGGCACTTGGCACTGGAGCGGGAGGAGGCGATGATGTACCTAGACAACGAGCGCTACCAGGCCGTCGTGAACCACGTGGCCAGCGTTGGCAACCCTGAGGCATGCTTCATCGTCGACCTCGCGCTTGTCTTTGCGCCCCAAGGCATGCAACACGGCCTCATGTGCCTCAAACGGGTGGCCGTCGCTGGCCACAAGGCCGCGGCCTATGTGCTCGGCCTCCTCCTCTACACGGCCAGTGAGGCGCGCGACGTTGGGAAGTACTACATCAGCTAGGTCGAGAGTGAGCCGACCAGCGGCGAATGTGAGACAATCAAAAGGACTAACCGGGAGTGCAAACGGTGCTGGAGGCTCGCTGTGAACGCGGTTCAGGAGATGTGGTGGAAGAGGATGGCCGGGCCGCTGGGTCGGGTGTGGGCATTATCGGAGGACGACCCCTAGTGCACGAGCACCGGCTGTGGCGCGACGAAAGGGTGGGACGACTATGTCGTCTTCTGCAGCGACGACTGTAGGATTAGGCATGGGTATGCCAAGTTTTTGGCACAGGTGTTGAACTACTTGCCGTAAATTTAGCAGTTTTAGATATAGTTTGGAAATTTTTATATATAATTGTAAGAAGCGAGTGACCACGCTGTTTGGCCATATGTAAATTCAAAAATGGAAAAAAAAAATCTAGTTTGGAGGTGGACTTACTATTATATGAGACCATATCATGGACGGTCCTATTATGGAACCGTCTGTGATATGAGACCATATCACGAACAATTATATTATGAAATCGTCTGTGATAAGTATCATTGACGATTCCATAATAAAACCGTCTATGGTATATCTTTATTAGTATGAGCCCACTAGTGTTTGTGCCCTAACTCGTCACTACCCAGCGTCCTTACTCTCCCCCATTCCCCTCCCCACCCGAGTGCCCCCGACCTCGACGCCGCCGCCGCCCGAGTCATTCCTTCTCCCCGACCCTGTCGTCGACGCCGCCCTTCTTCTCGTCACCGCCTGTTGTGACACCATGGTTCACTACATAAGACACTCTTACGATAAGAGTGTCTTGTGCAGTGTCACCGTCGTGCCACAACTATGGTGATGTTGCTGCCGCCACTGCTAGTCCAATCGACCTCTGTAATATCCCGATTATCATTAGTAAGTGCGATAAGATTAGAGATGGAATTAAGGGAAAGAAAAGAGAAAAAAAAATCAGAATTTGAGGTTTCGTAAGGGTTTCTTCGCTAAAGTAAGAGAACCTGGGCCGTGGGCTTTTGACCCACAACATTTGGTCCATTTGGGGGCCAGTTTTAGGGAGAGGGGCAGCCAACCGGTTTTAGGCAAGTACATTTTAGTGTAATATTGGATGTTTGGTGGTTTAAATTGGCAAAATGACTGTTGTTATTGTTATCCATATGAACTATGAGTACTTCTAGTTATTTATATGCTTTCGTTAATTGATGATGCATATTGGAAAGTATGGAAGTTATTTATTTTATTTCAATGTGATCCCCATATTTGAGATATGGGCAATGAGATCCTCGTATAAAAAAGGACATGCACTAGATCCCCGCATTTGAGAATGTCGGCAAGTGCACACTGACGGTTGTTACACTCAGCTATACCGGTATATGCAGAAGTGGAGACATGTGCATGACTTGCATTGCATTCATGACATTTACATATGTAATTGAGATAACGAGAATGGTCTGTCAATGCTTTAATGTTTCATATGTGGTTTACTTGTACTTGCTGAGTATTGGACTCACATTTGTTTATTTGATGTTTTAGGTGATCGTTGACATCAGCATACATTGGGATGGAAGTAGATCATGACATTATCACTTTTGTGTAGCATTTCACTCCATTTCATGAATTATCCACTTGGAACTTGTAATAATTGGTTAAATTGTGGTCCCTTTACTCCTTCTAGGTGGATAATATTGCTAATTGATGATTTGCTTATATTGAAGTTTGAATATGAGGTTTAGAACTATATTTCTTTTGAATTAGGAATTAGGAATTGGAAAGGTTGTTGAAATTTATGATTACTTTATGATTAAAAGTTATTCATGATTTCTGGATGCATGTAGTACTTGAATATTAGTTACGATCTGGAGATGTTGGTAGATGTATGTGATATCTTGGGCTTCGATAAGCCGGGGTGTTACAGTTGGTATCAGAGCGGGTTTAGATTCGTGGTGAATAAGTTAACAACTTAGGTAAACTTAATTTACTAAAATTTGCTTTAGGACTCGTAAAATTAACTAAAATTTGCTAATGGATAATTAAGTTAAAATTTGACACACTAGTGCACAGTAGCATGGGATGGGTTAAGCATTGTATTTACGCTTCCGTTATGTTGTATTGATGATTTATTTTATGAGATGACCTTGTATGGTTATGAATTGATTCTATGATTGCTATGTGTGATGATAGTCGATGATGAGAGGTAGAGATCATGGTTGTAGCCATGGGCATGGCCAGATTATACCACCATTCGTGGTATAGAGATAGTGAAGTGGTTACCTCAGATATCTTAGTTACAGGTGTTGAGGGTGAGTTTCCCTAGAAAAGTTGTTCTCTTCCTTGAGTATGAATTTAGCCTATTATTGTCCAGTTGTGGTTGATGAATTTCTCTTGGGTTAGTAGTTCATTGCGGTTAATGGGTTTCAATAGGTCTCTAATGGTTCTCTAAAATAATTACTGTTTTTTCCGACTGTTGAGTTGTTTTTGCTACTCGTGAACGTTATTAATCGGCGAGATTGATATTTTCATGGTTGTTCTATCTTTCTTATTGGAAAACATGACTCATTTATTTATTTGATATTTTGGATAATGAAAGTTCTATGTTGCAAATTCGTTAACATGTGAAAGCTTTGGCTCTATGTATTTCTTTTGGATTATTTCGAGTTTTGAAGTTTAATGCCTCTCTTTTCTGAAGGAGAGTATTTAAAACCCTTTTGTGGTGTCTTGTTATGTTTAAGTGGGAGGTTGTAATGATATAAATTAATTAACAAGGTATGAATTATCAAGTTGAGACATTAGCGGGGTGCATAATTAATTTCAACTAACATCGTTGGAAGTGTAGTTGATTAATTTGATGTTGGCTTGTAGGAGTTTCTTGATGAATTGTGATTAAGAGTATATCTATCCCTAATTGGAATCAATAGGGTAATTGAGAAGTGTGGAACATTGATAAACTAGATTAAATCATTAGAATTGTGTAATTTTCTAAACTTGTAAGGTAAAGTTGATTAATTGGTCTCTTTGGTTAACTTCACCGTTCGGAGTGGTTAGTTAAAGAGGTGTTAGGTTATTGCCTTAATAGATAATAATCCTGGGTTTGGCTTCTATTCAGATACTTGATGAACTTGTAAAAATGCTAGATTCACCTAACTCTTGCCATGCTAAATTGTTGAAATATGTATGAAGAAATGGATGAAGATTGATATATTTACTTGTGAAACCTTGCCTTATAAATCTTCTATTATTGAAGTTTAAAGATATTTCGTTCTAATTTCTGAACATAAGGTAGAATGTTGAGTCTATACTCATAACTGTTTTGTGATTTCAATCTGAGGTAGGACCATGAATTCTTCCATGCTTAAAACAATCATTAACTATTAACAGTAATGGTTAGAGTGCAATTAGTGTGTGCTAAATTGGTGTTTAGCATTAGTAATAATTAAATGGATGAAATCTAATAAGTGATTTATATTGGTGTGTTTTGTGAGATTGCCATGTTCTAATATCATCTTGTTAAAAGAGTTTTATTTCAATTTTGTGGCCAGTGCACTAGGATTTCCCTAGATCTAGTAGTTGCAATGTTATTTAGATAATAGGAACATGATGAAGCAATTTATTGTATTTCTTTTGCAAAAGTTTATGAAGGGATAAGAGGATATGATGATTCTTACTAAGAGTGTAATATTTTGTTGTTAGAATGATTGTCAGTATGTGGTTGTGATGATAATGTTGAATGTTCTATAAATAAAATAATTATAGCTTTCGTGATACTGTTTAAATTAAAAGTTTTGAGATTTGCGTTCGCGATCTTTTTGACTCCATGATTTATGTCGTATCTGGAATCAATTTGAGCAAGTGACATGTTGGAATGTTCTATTAGGTTCTTAAGCGATTGGTGTGATTTGGTTTTAAAAGGCTCTTCTTGTTTGAGGTGACAAAGTGATGTTGTAATCTAAGAAAAATTATTTCTTTGTTAAATGAAAGAGTGTAGTATAAGTATTTGAGATTAGAGCCAAGTTTTGTAACTTGCAGCTTAACCGAAGTGTGAATAACCTTTCTATTGGCTGCATAAGAGTTTCTCAAGTTTGAAAAGTAATGCTTTATTTTCATTGGTTAGGGTTTGATATTCTCTTCTTGTGGGACTTGTGCCCTCAACTGCGATCTCGTCTTTTGCTTTTCTGAGATCATGGCTATTTGACTATTTCCCTTGGTCCTGTGTTTACTGCGAGTGTTAAACATTTTTCTATGTGCTGTAAAAAAATTGCTTCCAATTGCCTCTTCTTTTGAGAAAGGATTAACCGATTTGTGTTGCAAAGTTTTTTACGATGTATAGTGACTACTCGATAGTGATTTGTGGTCCAAGACCTTTTGTTCATTTTGATGGAACCTTAGAATTATCGAAAGTATGATAATCTTGATCAACTTATTAGAATGTGACGATTGGGTACCTTGCAAGGTTGTGTAGGAGAATTATGACGGCGAAGTTTAATGAGAGTAGAATTGTGAAGAAATCTAATCGTTATGACAATTATTGAGATAGTAGAAAATGTTTTATTGGCAGGTATGACTTGGCTTTAGAGAGTAATTCTCTGAGAGTTATAATCTTTCTAGAGATAACTTGGTTGAGAAAAAAGTTTACATGTTGATGTTAATGATTGAGTATGTTTGGATTGTGGGAATTTTAGGGATTTAATCTGAGGATTTCTCTATCTTTTATATGAGAAGTTCGTTGTAGGAGTCTTGCAGGTTAAATTTGGGCCTTGTATTTTTATGTTAGGAATGTGATTGCCCAAGGATTATGTGTAGAGGAAGTAGAATAAGGGTGGATTCCGAATAGTGGGATGATCATTGATAGAACACTTTTGATGTATTACATGAGAGTGTGTGATATGAATTCCGAGTTGTTTATTCTTAAGGGATTGAGGTGATGTGCCAGGACCCCGGGTAAACAAGCCCAAGACCCTCTGTGCAAACCGAACTAGTCCCATGATCAGTGGCTAGCTCACACAGTCTCAACAAAGATGAAATCATATCCATACAATAAACCAAAGAAAAAGCAGACAAATAAATATTACTATTAGCACGGTATTGCCAAAGTTCTTAGAGGCTACTTAGGCGAAACAACCACATCCCAATGTGCTTCCTGCACCTCCTTTACCGTATGATCATTCCTCTGAGTAAGAAATCATTTTGGGTTCAACCCAGCCAAATGACAACGCTTGCCATGGCACAACATCTTTTAAAAGCAGTGGCTCCGCCACAATTCCATATATCATTAAGTCAAGTTTATTATTCTTTGAGTGTGATCAAGAGTCCCTAGATAACTAAAGCATGGCTAAGCATAATAGGCACCCATGTTACTATTACAACAATGTCCAACTAAAATTACCCATCCTATGGTGTCCAAGGGTACATGTCAACATGTTGTTTGCAATTTATCAAGGAGGCATACTGTCGAGTAGGTATTTAACTAGTTCCCAAACAAGTTTTATACAACTAGCCATGCATGTTGATATGAAACTATATAATTTTATAAAATGGGTTTAATATGATCAAAGGTCCACGACTTGCCTTCGATGAAGAGTTGGGATGCTTTTATCGAGGTCATCAGATCCACGAAGTCTTCTGAAACGCCGGAATCTACACATGCGAACAAAGCCAAATAGGTAACTAAAACAACTCCAATTAAAGACCAAAGAACCTACCAAACTAGAGCAAAAAGAAAGGTACATAATTTAGACGAGGTTAGAAATTTGTATCACTCTGATCGGAGCTCGAACGAAGGAGAACGAGTCCTCATAAGGAGGTTCGACTGAGAGGGAGGTCTAAACCGAGAGGAGTGGAGGGGAAAACAAAAGAGGGCAAGATGGCTCCCTGGTGCCTTACACATGCGTGGGGGGGGGGTCCGGAGAGGAGAGTGGGTAACGACAACGGGTGCGACGGAGGACGCTGCATTCAATGCGCGCCACTGGGGCAGTGAGCTGGTGCGAAAGTATGCACCGTGCTGACCCGAGTGGAGGTGGAAGATGATCAGGGCGCACGGCTGGCAGGTAAGGGAGGGGAATGGGGCAGGTAGGGGAGGAGACCAAAGAGGGACGGTCACAGCGGAGGCGGCAACATTTAATGTGACACAACGATATTTAATGTGCGAAGACTTTTGCGGCAGCAGTGACGCGGCGGGAAGAAGAAAGTGAGCAGGGCTGACAGGTGGGGTTGGTCGCGACCAAGAGGGAGGTCACGACCAAGGGGGGGGGGGTGGTCGTGACCGAGAAGGTGGTCGTGACCAAGGTATGGTCGTGACCAAGAGGTGGTCATGACTAAGGGGTGATCGTGACCAAGAGGTCCTGAGGAGGAGGTAATAGAGACACGGAACTTCAAAAACCAAGAACTCCAGCAAACTCAAAACAAACAAAATTTTGAATTAGTTGAAATTTGATTTAGTCATTTAAATCATTTTATTTTACCAAAATCTCAATTTAAGCTTTAATACTTCAACAAAATTAAATGGTGATTTTTATTTTGAAAAATTTCAAAAAGCTCAGAATAATAGGGATGTTACAATCCTACCCCCTTAAAGGGAATCTCGACCCCGAGATTTGGGCGGACTAGAGAATAGGTGCGGGAACTCGGTCTTTAGGTCCTCTTCGCACTTCTAGGTGGCTTCCTCTTCAATGTGATTGCTCCACTGAACTTTGCAGGAATGGAGGATCTTGCTCCTTGTTGCTCGCTCTAACACTTCTAAAATCTTGATGGGTTGCTCCTTGTAAGTAAGATCTTCCTGCAGGTCAACTGCTTCTTACGGCATCCACTCTTCTAGTAAACTCAGACACTTCTCCAACTGAGGCACATTGAAGACATTATGCACATCTGATAGCTGCGATGGGAGCTCCAATTTGTGAACAACTTCTCCTCTTCTGACTAGAACAGGAAAAGGTCCAATGTATATGGGTGCAAGCTTCCTGCTAACTCTGAAACGACGCATTCCTTTGAGAGGCGAAACATTTAGATACACATATCGGCGACGGTTATCAGCATAACTTTTCTGCCTGGTCTGAGTTGTTCTCAGCTTTTCTCTGATTGACTTAACTTGATCTTCGGCTTCCTTCAGGATATATGGTCCAAGTACTTGTCCTTCTCCGATTTCAGTCCAATACAAAGGTGTTCAGCAATTTCTTCCGTAAAGGGCTTCAAACGGGGATATGTAACACCCCAGCCTAGCACGAGCCTAGAATGCTACTGAGCTAACAACACAACAAGTTAAATCCATGACACTTTACTAAAATCCGGCAGAATTTCCTTTGTTTAGCTAACTATTCTAGGGGTTTCAACATGAACAAGTATCAAAATCAAAGAATCCAACTCGTAAAAATAAACAATAGGCACCCATGGTATGCTAAGAGACTAAAGCATAATCACAATTGTCCAAAGGAATATGCTACTCGACATTATTACAAATAATCCAACATGTAACATAACCATAATCAATCTCTTAAGCAATTGCTCATTTATTAAGGTACGGTCTGAAATTTAATCATCAATAAAAGTTTCTTGGCAGTGTGCGTGCGAACATAAAGCTACTCCCTCCCATTCATGTCGTTCTTAGATTGGGTACCTAAAGCAACAACAACAAGGGTGAGTCGACAGACTCAGCAAGTACATATTAGAGACAAACAACATAAAATTATAACATAGGCATCTACTTCCATAAGCATATCATAAAATCATTCCACATGCGTATGCAATGCTCAGGGATCCTTTCTCTTTATCTCTTTTTGCATTTTACCAATAATGCAAAGTATGCAACCATTGCTGAATACTCCTTCCTCTTTACCGACAACCCCAAAACGATCCTCAAACCGAAAGAACAACCACACTTATTTAAAGGGACTCTATTAATCCTATAATGAATTTCTGGTATGATTGATAGGAAATCCTCAAATTCTTTTACTAACTTTTCACACAGCTCAACAATAACCTCAGTCATTAATATCAATGTTTCTCACTAACCAAGTAACCGCCCAAAGCGTTTCATTCCACCAATCTTGGACCTTCACTAAACCACACCAATCAATTTTCAGCTACACTGTAACATCCCAATTTTGGACTTGTGTTTCAAATGTAAGAAAATGAGTAGAAATTTAAACTTTTTCTTACATCATGTATTTCCTGTATGTACTAAACAATTCTTGTACAAGAATTATGGAAATACAAAGTCACAAGTCTTTTTGATCCAAAACCTTGTCTTCCAAAAACATTCGTGTCAAATTTTATGATCATCTCCTGAAAATATTTTTCCCAAGTTCTAGGGTTGGTGTATGACCCCTCTGAAAAATTTCACAATTTTTAGAAATTGTTTGAATGCTTTTGGAGGGCAGTCAAACCTGTTTGACTTTCAGTCAAAACCCTATTCCAGAACCTTGCAGAATTTTTGGAGAAATGTGTACTGCATAAAAACCTCTGAAAATTGTATACAAGGTTAGTATCTGAGTTAGCAAGCGTTTATAAAAATTTCAGAATTTTTGGAGTTGTTTTGCTACCCCAAATAAATCCCCAAAGTCCAGTTGTTATTTTAAAACCCTAAGTCAAAGGGTGTTGGGCTCCAGTCAGACCCGAGCCCGACCTAATTGACTGGGTTGAACCCAACTGCTTAATTGCACCAGCGGGCAAGCCAAAGGGCGCGTGGCATTTCCGCCGTTGGATTGCTATCGAACAGCCTGCGTTGATTGAGCCGTTCGGACTTCACGGTAGCGCCAACTCATTTAGACCGTTGGATCAAGATCTAGCCGTCCTGATTCGTTGGGCTGTTCGGGTCACCCGAGTGGCTCAATCAATCTCAGCAGTTGAAATCCTATCAGATGGCTACGATCGAGTGGGAGCGTTTAGAGACGCCGCACTTGAGATTTAATCTCAACCGTCCGATTAAAATCCAACGCTCTTGATCTCCCCTACTCTTTTAACCTCTGGAGCTCCGGTGTGATCTGAGCTATTCATTTTCAATCTAACGGCTCACGACCACCCTAGCTTCTCTAGTCATCTTCTTCCTCGCGCCGTGCGTGAACAGAGAGAGAGGCATGGCCTGGTCTTTTCGTGCTCCCTCGTCAACGCCTACTTGTCGGGGCAGGGCTGCGCGTCAGTGCTTTCGGCTCAAAGCTGTGCCTCACGCTGCTCCCCCTCGTTTCTAGTGTTGTCGCGGTTGGAGCTCTACTGTAGCTCACCGTGGGGGGCCTCTCTCTTCGTGCCGCGCTTGTTAGCTTCAAAAAGCCTCCGAGCTCCTCTTTTGACCTCTTCTACTTCCCCAACTCACCCTTTGTGTGTTGAGCTCAAAACCACTGAAAATCCCAAAATCACCATTAATGGCCATGAAGCTCTGTTGATGGCTTTGGTGCTCCAGTGGTTCATCTTCAATTCTTCTTGTACCCTATTGAACCCCTTAACCCCCTATGCATTTCCCCTAACTCAATTTTGGGTTTCATTCACAGGAATTGACCAATTTTGAGTTTGGACCATTTCGGTCGATTTTACCCCCTTTCTTCCTCAGCTCTGGTAAGTAGTTCATTTTGCAATTACTTGCTCATGGAGCTTCTATGAGTCTTAATGGAGCTTTAGTATTGATCTGGTTTCACTCATTTGGTACAGATCACCATTTTTTCACCTCATCTTCACCAACTCCGGCGAGCTTCTCTGCTGTCCAAGCTCCTCCGGCCATCTTTGAAGCTCATCTTGGTTGAGGTAGTTTCTTATTAGTCCCTAGAAGTCGTGGCACCCGCTTTTGTGGACCTTTGCGGAGCTTTTCGCCATTTTCATTTTCGGCAGTACATGTTCCCACCGTTCTTTTCCAGCTCGCCGGTGAGGTCATCACCATCGGGACCGCAAGGTTATTGCGTACCCATTTTGGTACTTTGTGGGTGCCGCCGTGGCCGGAGCCGCCGGCGACACGCCGTTCTTTGCCGCTCGGTTTTTGCCGAACGGGAGTCTCTCTGAGCCGGTGTCACTAAGACAATCATTAATGGCTAATGATTGTTAATCATTGTTAATGATTAGTTAGCATTTAAGTAATGTCCGAAGGAATCGTTTGTGCCACTGACTAGTGGGCCCGATCATTTAACCCCCTCCCCCCCGTTGGCTCTATTCAACGCCTTAGGACATCATTAATGCTTAATCATTGATAATTAGTGCTTAGCCTTAAATGGTTGTCGGAAATGACTCCATGAGTCATTGTCATGTGGGCCCGTAGGCCTTAAATCGTAGTCTCGGGGTTATTAGGACTAAATTTGAGTTCATTAAATGCTAATCATTGTTAGCAATTAATGGCTGTCCGAAATGGGCTTTTGTGCCACTGCCAGGTGGGCCCTCAACCACTTAAACCCCCCTCTGTGCGAAATTTTTAGGACACATTAATTGCTAATCATCACTAATAATTGGATTTGTAATTAATTGCTGTCCTAAATAGCCCTCTGTATCACTTACATGTGGGCCCGCTCATTTAAACCTCTCCCCGCGATCAAAACCCACATGTGTTATATGCGCGTATCGTGGACCGTCGATCTGGAGATCAACGGCCCAGATCTCCGGGAACTTTCGGGTCCCCGAACGTCTAAGTCATTAGGGACCGTCAGATCTAGATCAACGGCCTAGATCTGAGTGGCCGTTCGGACCACCCGAGCTCCCAACGGCTCTAGATCGTCCATCTCGCGATCAGCGGCTGAGATGGAGGTGTCGTTCGGGTCACCCGAACGTTTCCGCGCTCTGAGCCCTCCATCTCAAGATCTGCGGCCATGGTTGATTGGAGCCTTCGGGTCACCCGAACGTCTCCTTCCACGTGGACCGTTGGATCTAGATCCAACGGTGAGTTTCTTTAGGGTCGCGCGCGTGCGCTATTTCTCCAGCGCGTGGGCCGTTAGATTCCAAATCAAGGGCCCACGTTTGTCCACGTTTGTTCGTTTTGATTTAAGTCTGTTATATTTCGGTAGGCCTTTATTTGTCAACTAAAAAAATTGTATTAAACTTTGAAAACTCATAACTAATTCATTTTAAAACCTTTTTAGATGATTCCAGTTGGGATAAATTCATGTTTAACTAGAGTTTAATCTAAAAATGCTTTTAGACATGTTTTTGTAACAGAAAGTTTTATAAACAATATTAACTTGATTTCAGCCATTTTAGAATATTCTAGAAATTTAATTGAACCTTGTAAAATGCATATCTTTTTATGTATAACTCCAAAATGTGCAAAATCAATCTTGTTAAATTCCTCTGTTAGCATACTTTAATATGGATTAGGTTTTGATCATGATTTCATTTATAAAAAGTAACATGTGCTAGATTTACAACTTAGAAAAATCATAAGTAATTCATTTTAACTCCAAATTGAGTAAACCCAACTTTGCTGACCTTAGGATGCCATTATCTACCTAGCATTAAAATTTTAGACTTTAGATCTTTCTGGAAATTTATGCCATGAACAGTACCAGTAATTAATTTAGTTGAATTAACAGGATGAGGAAAATTATTTTAGCTATAACGTTTTCATACTAAATCCAAATGACTTGATTCTTGTTCCTAAAATTATCTAAAATCATAACCTTGCTACTGGATAAATTTCGTAAGATTTGGATGAGTTTTGCTATTGAGTTTTGTTTGGTGTTCTTCGTTCTTATTGGTTTTATCGCCTTTTCGCGTTAGGTTCCGAAGAGATTGTTGATCTCGAATCTGAGCCACAACAACCAGACTCTTCCCTCCAGCAAGGCAAGCAGATGTAGCATCATTTGATCATGTTGATCCTATTATTTTCAAATTCTAATATATTGTTTGCAAATTCTACGTATGCATTCCTATGTTGTTTTAACTATTGTCGATAGTTAATCCATTAGATGCATTATCAGTAGGCAAATGTTTATCCTCTACTACTGAGCCTAGGGTTATTTGTTGTGATTTTGGGTTCGTTGGATGAACCCTTGTCACTTAGTAGTTTACGAGTTAATGTGCTTAGCCATGCTTTAGCAATCGGTAGAAATGGGCGGTTATCGACTTGTCGATAACCTTGATCACACAAACTTATTATGATCTCTATGTTTCAGCTTTGTGCTATGTTCAAATTGTGAAAACTAAAAATGAAAACAAAACAATTTGGACTTAGGTACAATGGTAAGATGGTGTGGTTTTTTGGTGTGACTTGAACAGTGCCCGAGTCAACAAGGACCGAACATCTTGTTACACTAAACCAAGCATTCTTGTGTGCTAATCACACTAGAGAGTACGGGACCTCTCTTGACTTAGTACTTTGGCGTGTGTTGGCTACGAGTCGCAGGAGGGCGTGTGTGGTTTGCGTTGTGGTAAAATGAGTTGGCTGTGGTTGGGAGCATTGTAGTTGTCCAAAAAGCTTTACCCCGAGGGGTAGTTGTCTTTTCAGCTTTACAATGTAAGTGTATGGGTTCTATCCATACGAGCGACTCGTAGTTGATTCACAATATTGGAAATGTCTCGTAGGACTTAGCCGTGCCGGCATACCTTTGGAAGTGTGCTAATCTTGTGGCTTAAAGGCGGTCTGAAGTGTGGGTACATTGGTACACCCCTGCAGGGTGAAACCTATTCGAATAGCCTCGTCCTAGGTTATGGACACGCTTGGGGAAGTCTTTCAGGAGTTAGACTACAACATTTCAAATTAAAACTTGATGGGTGGTACGAATCGGGGATTCGTGCTGTGTTGTGGTGGCTATTGGGTTAGTCACCTCTAGGTGGTTACTTGTTATTTATTGTTACTCGCTGTTATTTCAACGATTAAAAACTGATTTGTAAATTGCCTTCAATCTATTACATTATTGCAAATGAAACTTGATTTATGCGTCTAAATAACTATATAACCATTTCCTTTGAATTCAGCTCACATGTAGCTATGTATAGGCTTGTTACTCGTAAGTCTTGCGAGTACATTATTGTACTCATTTGCATTGCTTGTTGTGTGTAGAGGAAGAAGGTGAGCCCGAAGGGCCTCACTTTTGTGAGTTGTGCTGTGGTAGTGTTTGGGACGACTAGCTTGGCGGCCTGGTTGGTTGCCCTGTGGTTATGTGGCTAACCGATCGTCTTTTGGTTAAAGCCATCTTATGGCACCTTTTGCTTCCGCTGTTATTTGATACTTAATGTCATTTGGCCGGTCGGCTCTTTTGTAATAACTTTATAATTATGTATGTCGTTTCCTAGACTTGCTGTATTGTGATGTATGGAATTGATGCATGCTTTTGTAAAGATGTATATGTGCTACATTTCTGGGAAGCACATGTCCATCGAGGCACAGGTTATTTTGTTTGTGATGCTAGAGCCAATGGAAGGCTAAGTATTACAAGCTAAATAAACTGGGGTCTCACATACACGACCACAATATACCCATTCACAATACCCTCAATAATTGACCATGATTCAAACATACTCAATCACTAACATCAATAAATAAATATATTCTTTGACCAAGATATCCTTAGAGATAATCTAACTCCCATAGGGTTACTCATTGAGGCTAAGTCATGCTTGATAATAGCTCAACAATCCCTGCTATCCCATTAATTAACACGGCGATTAGATTTTCTTCCACACAGCTACTCTCATTAAACTACACCATCATAATTCTTCTACACAATCTTACCGAGTACCCAATTGCGATACTCTAATAAATTTGGCCAAGATTTTCACACTTTCTAATTCTAATGTTCTGTCAAAATGAACAAAAGATCTTGGACCACATCTCTTTATAGGTTCTATTAGTTGCGACAACGTAATCAGTTAGCTCCAAAGACAACATTCTATTTAAATCGAACCCTCTCCAAGGATTAATCTAATAAATCAATTTACTCAATGCTTCTCAAACAACTTGACACCTAAAGGTTCACAAAATCATCTACTAGACCACCATTATCTAGTTACCATTACAAATCTGAAAAGACTTTGCAACAGAAATCAATTAACCCTTTCTTAGAAGAAGAGACAAATAGAAATAACTTTTTTTAGGACATAGGAAATCGTTACCACTTACGGTAGACACAAGATCAAGGGAAAATAGTCAAATAGTAATCATCTCGGAAAACAAAAGATGAGATCATAGTTGAGGGCACAAGCAGAGGATATCAAACCTCAAATGAGAATAAAACATTGCTTTTGAAATTCGGGAAACTCTTATGAGCAAGAACAGAAAGTTCAAGAAAACCTCAATAAACTGCAATTTACAAAACTTGACTTCAATCTTAATTCTTCTACTTCACTCTTTCCTTTCACAATGAAAGTGACTTTCTTTGATTACAGCACCACCATGACAACTCCAACAAGAAGGGATTTGAAGACCACAATACCCAAATCACTTAGGAACTAATAAAACCTTTTGACACATCACTTTGCTCGAAACACTTTCAGCTACCACATCAACATGGGGTCCAAAGTTCACAAACGTAAAACTAGAAATATTTTCATTTAATCAATATCACGCGAGCGATCAAATTCTTTTATACAAAATATTCAACATTATCGTCATAATCCCTTACTGACAATCACACTAACAATAAGATAATACACTCTTAGCGAGAATCATCATAGCCTCTTATCCCATCATAAACTTCTCCAAAGGAAACACAAGCCACAAGGTTGAAACAAACCTCATGTAACAAGATCATACTATCAAATAACAATTTTGCAAGGCATGCTATCAGAGACCACTTATTCATTCATCCACTCAACCATTAGTGTTGCTCAATACTCACTTCAACTATCATTAACAATTGACAACTGTATTTATCACGTATGCAAATAGGGTCCTTCTTCTATTTGCAGTCACACAACCATTTATTAACACAGAGTCAACATTCCACTTTTTGCTCAAAATTTAGGGAAAAATATAATTAAAGATTTAGTAACATCATCTCCTGCAAAACAGGGTTCACTAGGTACTACCTTAACATTCATCTAATCCGATATACATGTTTCAATCTAACAATTATGTATGATCATTAAGTAGCTAGTTTATGAAAATTTTTGGATTAATATCCTCTAAGACAATGTTCAAACGCATCCTTAACATAACTATCACTAATAGGTAGATTAATCCATTAGCGCACATTACTCCAAATTATCCAATAAATTTACCAAATTCCACAATCCTAATGATCAGACCAAATCATCAATATCTCACACTTCTTAATAAATCTTGGATTCCTAGTATGTATAATCATACCATTAAACAAGTTTATCATGTAATTATTATATGACAACAACAATTTAATCACATTTACTTCCAAGGATATTATTAAGATCGATTATACACCACACTACAGACCCAACTTGATAACCCATATCATATCCATTAATTGCTCTGATTAAAACCTCTCACTTAACCATGAAAAAACATCGTTAAAGGGTTTAACATCTTCGTTCATAAAAGGGATCCATTAATCTTCAACACGCAAAATACTCTAGAGAGATACATTGAGTCAAGCTTCCACACACTAAAGGGCTTGCAAAAAGGAAATTTGCATTATCCAAATCATCCAGTGAAATAAATGGATCATATTTTCCAATAAGAAGATAAAACTCCAATACAAAAGTCAATCTTGACAATTAACCAAGTTCACCAGCCGTAAGATTAACTCAATAGTTGGGAAAGTAATAACTGGTTTAAGGGGCAAATTAAGCCAATGAAAACATATCAACCTTTCTCAAAGCAACCCATCAACTGCAATGAACTAACAATCCAAAAGAAATTCATCAACCACAACTGGACAAGAGTTGACCAAATTCGAACTCAAGGAAGAGAACAACTTTCTAAAGATACTAACTATCGACGCCGACACTAAGATATCCGAGGTAACCACTTTCCTATTCTCATACCACGAAAGATGGTGTGACCTGGTAAAGCCCAGGGCCACAACCACGACCTCAACCTCCCAACATGCGCTACCATCACTCATAATAATCATAGAATCATATTATAGGTATATAAGATCATCTCATAACAGGAATCATCGATACAACATAACGGAAGCGTAAATGCAATGCTTGACCCATCCCATCCTACTGTAAACCAGTGTGTTAGGTTTTAAGTTAATAAACCATTAGGAAATTTTAACAAGCTAAGTTACCTAAGTCGTTAATCTATTCACCACGGACCTAAAGCCCACTTTGATACCAACTGTAATACCCCAGCCCAGCATGAGCCTGGAATGCTACTGAGCTAACAACACAACAAGTTAAATCCATGACACTTTACTAAAATCCAGCAGAATCTCCTTTATTTAGCTAACTATTCTAGGGGTTTCAACATGAACAAGTATCAAAATCAAAGAATTCAACTTGCAAAAATAAACAATAGGCACCCATGGTATGCTAAGAGACTAAAGCATAATCACAATTGTCCAAAGGAATATGTTACTCGACATTATTACAAATAATCCAACATGTAACATAACCATAATCAATCTCTTAAGCAATTTGCTCATTTATTAAGGTACGGTCTAAAATTTAATCATCAATAAAAGTTTCTTGGCAGTGTGCGTGCGAACATAAAGCTACTCCGTCCCATGCATGTCGTTCTTGGATTGGGTACCTAAAACAACAACAACAAGGGTGAGTCCACAGACCCAGCAAGTACATATTAGAGACAAACAATATAAAATTATAACATGGGCATCCACTTCCATAAGCATATCATAAAATCATTCCACATGCGTATGCAATGCTCAGGGATCCTTTCTATTTATCTTATTTTGCATTTTACCGGTAATGCAAAGTATGCAACCGTCGCTGCATTCCCATGCCTGTGCTCGCAAGCGCAGGGACCAATTGCTCAATACTCCGCAAGTAAAAGGGACCTCAAGCCCACACTCCACAAGTGTGAGGATCTCAAGCCCGTCATATACATGACGGGGACCTCAAAGATATGCATGCTTGGTCACCACATGACCAAGCCTCAACATGATCTCAGTATGCACATGCACAGTTCTCTATTCATCATCAACATGCTAAAAACAATAGCATCATTCATGAAATGAACTTAAACATACTTTGAACATTCACCATTATTAGTACACAAATCATGCTAGCAACCAAGCAATGCTATCATGTATCAAGTTCATGCGATCATGTCCAAGCAATCACAACTAATGTGTCAAACAATGTACTTGCCTCAACCGTGTGAGAACGAAAGACGCGAAGAGGGCGCTGTCACCAGAACCAATCCCTCACCTGAGACAAGTTAACAAGAACCCTAAGGTAACAATACTGGACCAAAACAAGCTAGAAGCATTTACGAAAAAACTATACTCTCTCGTGCAACCCCAACTCCAACATCCTGAACAGCAGTCTGTCCCCTCGACAGACAGTCATAATAAAAAAATTCATATCTTTTAGTACAAAGATCCATGGGGTGTTCTTGGACTTTCTAGAAATGTTATTAAATCCTCCATCTAAACCTAGTTGGTGAGCCTTCTAGATTCGGCCATCTACTACCCCTACCAAGCTGATGAACAGAACAACTAAATCACGTCGGGTTTCTGGACAGAGATATGAAAACTATCATAACTTTCGGAATAATGATCCAGATTTCATGTTCTTTAGCTTTCCTGAAATCTAAGACAATTATCTACAACTTTTGTTATAGTGAGACCTCCCAGAAATTCTTTTAACTATCTGCTTAAGTCTGATTACTAAAAACTATCAGAGTTGTAGCAGATTTACAGACCAGCAGCACTACGAAATTCATAACTTGTCAATCGCTCATCCAAACGATGCGATCTTGTACTCTACAGAAAGGTATCGACGTCGCCTACAATTATCTAGGAAACATCCTAGTCATATTCGGCCGTTAAACATCTCAAAAATGTCGTCCAACCCTATCTGCGCTAAACAGACCTAAAGACCGACATTGCTAAAGATCAATTAACCCACTAATTGAAAGGGGATCGGTTCTTACCCTTGAAGAACCGCCACCGAACGCGATGAACACCATGTGATCCCTCTTCCTCTCCCTTCTCTCTTCTTCTTCTTGCTTCTTCTTGGCCAACCACGAAGGGGAGGGGAGGTGGAGGCGCAAGGGGAGGGGAAAGGAGGTGGAGGCGCAATGCAGTGGGGAGGGGCTGGTACAGTGGCGGTGCTACAGTGCATGCTACAGTAACATTGCTACCCTCCTCTACTTGGATAGTTGCCCTAATGGGCCAAGGTGTTGTGGCCTTTTAGCCCACATCCTAAGTTTTTCGAATTATGCAATAATCTCCTGAACTTCTGTTAAAACCACTCCCTCTATTCAATTCTCCTTCCTACAATATTTCTTCTAACTTAAATAAATATTTGGGGTATTACAGGACATCTGCAAACTTGATTGATGACTGTTGTTGTAAGAAAATTCTGGATAAGGTGACATCTGATCCCAACTGGTCGGGTTCTCTAGAGCATAGGCTCTCAACATATTTCTAGGATTTGATTTATACTTTTTGTTTGGCCATCTGTCTGCAGATGGTAGGTTGTACTGAAATTCAGATTAGTGTCCAGAATGCTGTGCAGCTTCTGCCAGAATCTGGAGGTGAACTAGGATCCTCAATCTGACACGATCTTCTTTGGTACATCACGCTGACACACTATCTTTGCCCTGTACAATTCTGCAAGTCTGTCTCCTGAGTAGGTGGTCTTGACAGGGAGTAAGTGTGCAACCTTTGTTAGGCAATCCACGACTACCCAGATCGAATCATAACCAGCTCTTGTCCTTGGCAGACCGGTGATAAAGTCCATACCATTTTCTCCCCATTTCCACTCATGTATCAACAAGGGTTGCAAAAGTCCAGTAGGTCTCTAATGCTCGGCTTTAACTCACTAGCAAGCATCACACTAAGCTATGTATTTAGCAATTTCTCACTTCAAGCTAGGATAGCAATAAAACTCCTTAAGATCTTGGTACGTTTTAGCGCTTCTAGGGTGAATGGAATACAAGGTTTCATGTGCTTCCTTAAGTATCAACTGCTTAATCTCTTTCTGGTCTAGTACACAAATACATTTATTGAACCAAACGGTTCCTTATTCATCTTCTAAAAATTTTGGGGACTTGCCCTTCTTCATGTTGCTCTTTATCTCCTTGATGTGTGCATCTTCGACCTGAGCCTTTTTGATCTGACTTTGAAGGGTAGGTTGAACTTCTAAAGTGGCTACGAAACCTTCTTCTACTAATTCAAGCTTGAGCTTCTGAAATTCTTCATGTAATGCTGGCTGACTTTCCTTGATCATTACAATATTGTAGTAGACCTTTCTACTTAAAGCGTATGCTACAATATTAGCTTTTTCTGGATGATAATGAACTCGAATGTTGTAATCTTTGATCAACTCTAACCATCTTCTTTGCCTCATATTAAGATCAGCTTGAGTGAAAATGTACTTCAAGCTCTTATGGTCAGAGTAAACTTCACAGCGATTACCGATTAGGTAATAACGCCATATCTTCAAAGCATGCACTATGGCAGCCAATTCTAAGATATGAGTGGGGTAATTTGCTTCATGAGACCTCAACTGACAGGAAGCATATGCTATTACCTTCCTTTCTTGCATCAGGACACAACTGAGACCTTGTCGTGAGGCATCACAGAAAATCTCAAAATCCTTTCGGACATTAGGCAAAATCAATAAGGGAGCGGTGGTCAAGCGTTTTTTCAATTCTTGAAAACTCTGCTCACATTCTGGAGTCCAAGCAAATTTCTTCTCCTTTTTCAGTAGTTGGGTGAGAGGTCTTGCTATCCTAGAGAATCCTTCTATAAACCTACGGTAGTAACCTGCTATACCGAGAAAACTTCTTTTCTGATGCACTGACTTGGGCGACTCCCAGTTGAGTACATCCTTGACTTTGTTGGGGTTGACAGTGACTCTTTCTTTAGACAAGACATGACCCAGGAAGGTAACTTCCTTCTTTCAAAAGTCACACTTGTTGAACTTAGCATAGAGTTGATGATCTCTAAGCTTAATCAAGGTCAGGCGAAGGTGCTCTTCATGCTCTTCTTCACTCTTAGCGTATACTAGGATATCGTAAATAAAGACAATGACGAACTTATCCAGATACTCTATGAATACTTTATTCATCAAGTTCATAAAGTAAGCAAGAGCAATGGTCAATCCAAAGAACATGACCCTGAACTCATAAAGTCCATAACGGGTTGAGAAGGTTGTTTTGGGTATATCCTCTTGGTGAATCTTCAACTAATGGTAACCTGACCTCAAGTCTATCTTTGAGAACACTCCGGCTCCCTTTAACTGATCAAACAAATTATCAATCCTGGGCAGATGGTACTTGTTCTTGATGGTCATTTCATTGAGTGAGCAATAATCCACACACATCCGTTGGGTACCATCCTTCTTGGCAACAAAGATCACTAAAGCTCCCCAAGGTGAAGAACTTGGTCTGACAAAACCTTTATCTTGCATCTCCTCAATCTGCTTCTTCAGCTCGACTAAGTCATCAACAGGCAAACGGTAGGGTCTCTTGGAAATTGGTGTAGTTCCTGGAACTAGGTTGATGACGAACCTAGGCCTATGTCTGGTGGCATTTCAGGTAATTCATCAGGAAAGACATCTGGAAACTCTCTGACTGCTAGTATCTCTTCCAAAGGTACAACCTTGACACTACAGGCTAGTGCTCCTTCAAGCTTCTCCGAGGAGGCTTCAAATTTCACTTTAGTCCCAACTGGACTGACCAAGGTGATGCTTCTACCACCACAATCCAAAATTGCTTAATGATTAGCAAGCTAATCCAATCCCAAAATCACATCTAAGGACTTGGTGTCGATGATGATCAGGTTGACTAGAAATTCTACCCCTTCTATGATCACCTTAACTTGTGGGCAACCCTGGTTCGTACTTAACTCCGAACTGGGAGATTGAACCAATAAGGCCGTTTTAAGAGCCGAAACCTTCAACTGATACTTTGCAGCAAAAATCCGAGAAACAAACGAATGTGACGCTCCCAAATCAAACAAAATGGTTGTAGGTGTTGAATTTACTAGAAACTTACCCAGCACGACATCCGGGGATGTCTTGGCTTCCTCCACCATGACATAGTTCACACGGCCTGTCCCAAAAGGCTGAGGGGTCTTGGCTGGTGCAGCTAGAATCTAAGGTGATCCACGTCCGACTCCTGGCATGGGGGTTCTGGCTAGAGTAGCTCCCAAGTTAAATCGACCGAACGGGCGTTGCTTCGTGGATAATTGCCGCGTCTCGTCCCAATTGTCGACGATTGAAACAGTGATTCTGTGGTAGGATTGTTGTTTCTTGGAGGTTGGTTGCTGGTGTTGCCGCTCCCGGGTTGCAACCTGGAGTAGTCGGGCGAGATGCCGCTGTAGGGACCCCGAAGGTGACAGGAGGAGTGGAACGGACAGGGTGTTGTGCACTCGTTTTGGCTCTCTACCGATGTCCATGAGAAGTATCGTGCTGCGTCATCTTCCTTTTATAAGATTCTGTAAGCTCCCAATAGGACTCTTTTATGAGCATAGCCTTGTTCACTAAATGCTGGAAGTCTGCATAGTCGTTGCCAACGACTTGAACCTTCAAGCTAGGATTGAGTCCTCGCTTGAAACACTTCTGGCGTGCATCATCTGTGGCCACGTCCTCTTGTGCATATCGCGAGAGTTGAGTGAACTTATTGAGGTACTCACTCACCGACATGCTTCCTTGTTTCAGCTCACGAAACTCATCTTTTAAAAGCAGTGGCTCTGCCACAATTCCATATATCATTAAGTCAAGTTTATCATTCTTTGAGTGTGATCAAGAGTCCTTGGATAACTAAAGCATGACTAAGAATATTATGCACTAATGTTGTCATTACAACAATGTCCAACTAAAATTACCCATCCTATGGTATCCAAGGATACATGTTAACATGTCGTTTGCAATTTATCAAGGAGGCATATTGCCGACCCAAACCAGTTTTATACAACTAGCCATGCATGTTGATATGAAACAATATACTTTTATAAAATGGGTTCAATATGATCAAAGGTCCACGACTTGCCTTCGATGAAGAGTTGGGATGCTTTTATCGAGGTCATCAGATCCACGAAGTCTTCTGAAACACCGGAATCTACACATGCGAACAAAGCCAAATAGGTAACTAAAACAATTCCAAATAAAGACCAAAGAACCTACCAAACTAGAGCAAAAAGAAAGGTACATAATTTATACGAGGTTAGGAATTTGTAGCGCTCTGATCGGAGCTCGAACGAAGGAGAACGAGTCCTCAGAAGACGTTCGACTAAGAGGGAGGTCTAAATCGAGAGGAGTGGAGGGGAAAACAAAGGAGGGCAAGAGGGCTCCCTGGTGCCTTATACAGACGTGGGGAGGTCCGGAGAGGAGAGTAGGTGACAGCAACGGGTGCAACGGAGAACGCTGCATTCAATGCGCGCGACGGGGGCAGGTGAGCTGGTGCGAAAGTATGCATGGCGCTGACCCGAGCGGAGGTGGAAGATGACCAGGGCGCATGGCCGGCAGGTGAGGAGGGGATTGGGGCAAGTAGGGGAGGAGACCAAAGATGGAACGGTCACAACAGAGGCACAACATTTAATGCGACACAACGACATTTAATGCGCGAAGATTTTTGCGGCAACAGTGACGTGGCGGGAGGAAGAAGGTGAGCAGGGCTGACGGGTGGGGCTGGTCGCGACCAAGGGGGCTAGTCGTGACCAAGAGGGTGGTCGTGACCAAGGGGCGGTCGTGACCAAGAGGTCCTGAGCGGGAGGTCCTGAGGAGGAGGTAATAGAGACACGGAACTTCAAAAACCAAGAACTCCAGTAAACTCAAAGCAAACCAAAATTTTAAATTAGTTGAAGTTTGATTTAGTCATTTAAATCATTTTATTTTTCCAAAATCTCAATGTAAGCTTTAAGACTTCAAAAAAATTAAATGGTTATTTTTATTTTGAAAATTTTCAAAAAGCTCCGAAAAATTGGGATGTTACATGTGATTGCGTGTGAAATCTATTTTGAGATGCAATGGGAGTCATCTGTCAAAGTAATTCCATTGGTATACGAGTTGGCTAGAGTATGTTTTTTGTGGGGTCATTAAAGCCTCTCTACAAAAGTGTCGATGATGTATTCGGTTTGAGCATAGCGTTGAGGTTGCCAATTTAAGAGAAATGAGTTAGTATGTTATGCGAGGAATTGGAATTCCATAATTTGAGAGAAATTTTATTCCTAAAACAGAAATTGAGAAAGAATGTTTCCTTGAATAGTGAAACGCTCTCTTAATTCTTGTTTGAGCTATGTGTTTATGACAGATGTCTTTCACATATTGAGCTTGGCTTTATGTTGGCATGTGTGGTTTTTATTAGTTCAGAAAGAATAAAGGAAATGATTGATTTAGGTATTCGAGTGATTTCTCATTTGGCTTACATGGTGTTTATATGCAAACTGCCTAATTGGAAAGTGGAAAGGTATTCGTTATGAATCCTCAATTTTAGATTTGACTCTTTTGGTGGGGAGTTGGCATTGCGTGGTTGCGATGAGGACCCTTTATTTTTAGTTGGCTCTGTTTGTAAAAGAGTGTGTTTAAAGTATGTTCTGTTGTGTGTCCCTGGTTAAGGGAGATGATTTTGGTTAAGGTGAAGAGATCGATTTAGAGATGGAACAAAAGTTCTGTGTGTTATGTGCACGTTGTGTGGTTTGGTACCAATGGGGAAGTTGGTCCAAGGTACATTGGTTTGTTTTCGATAGTTGCGGGGATTCGGAAGATGGCGTATTGCTAAGACCATCTCGGGTCCACACGCAGCATACGCAACGTCTTGTATGCTCTGGTGCTGAGTAAGTACTTGAGATATCTAAAGCTTGAGGTCTCGTTAGAGCCTTTGACCAACGAGTAAATCGTACCTTCGAGTCTCGTTCGATGCATATTCTGGGGAGATCAAAGTGAGTGCTGAGGCACAAAATGTTGGCATACGTCATCATGTTGTGTTCACGTCAATCGGAGAGAGAGGCGGCTAGGGAGTAGAAGTCTCGCATGCACGAGCGTTGTCCAGAGTTGAGACGTATTAACTGTTGTTTATTTCAGTTTTGGTGTTCTTTCGAGTAAATGATGAGAGTAAAATTCGAGGTCAAATTCTTTTAAGTGTGGTAGAATGTAATATCCCGATTATCATTAGTAAGTGCGATAAGATTAGAGATGGAATTAGGGAAAATAAAAGAGGAAAATAATTCAGAATTTGAGGTTTTAGAAGGGTTTGTTCTCTAAAGTAAGAGAGCCTGGGCTGTGGGCTTTCGACCCACGGCCTTTGGCCCATTAGGGGGCTAGTTTTACGGAGAGAGGCAGCCAACCCTAGCTCCCTCTCCCCTGCCTTACGCTCCTCCCCTCCTTCTCCTCCCATTGCAGCCACCACACCCCCTCTCCTGCTGTCCAGCACCTCCCATCCTGCACACTCTTCATCAAGTCATTGATCAGAGCATCAAACATCATCCGATCAGGCTCAAACTTGGTCAGTGTGTTTTTTATTTGTTGATCTTCGATTTGTACGATCGGATTGAGGATTAGTTGAGAGGTGCATCTGTTTTGAGAGGGGTTTTCTTGGCCTGGACTACTGCAGTTTTAGCACAAAGCTGTTTTGGTAGGTGATTTGTTTGAGTAGAGAAACGATTACCTGTTGTTTGTGAGATTTGAGTTAATAATCGAAGGGGACAGAACTGCAGTTTCGGGTAGCAGATCAGTTTTTTGCTGATTGTATTGCACTGTAGTTTTGGGTTCTGTAATGGCAAAATTTGGATAATTGTTGATAATTTTAATAGCTTTCTGTATAGTCTTGGTTCATATTGTTTAGATGAGTAGATCTCGAGTTATGTTTTTTTCATCACTGCTGTCTAGAGTCTCTGTCACGTTCTGGCAGTCGTAGTAATTGTTACATTAAAAATAGTTAACGACCTAATCAGGGAAGTTGACCAACTAAATTATTGTAGATAATTCCTGAAGCTTTCTAGAATGTCCATGAACGCAATTTGTGGAGAAGCAGAATGAAAGTTATGATTATTTCAGTTATGATTATTTCAATCTTTCTGTCCAGAATGTCTTTCAGATTCTGACAGCTGTAGTAATCTGTGTACTAAAAATAGTTAATGATCAAATTAGGGAATCTCACCAACTAGACTATTGTAGATAATTCCTTAAGGTTTTCAGATAGACCAAGAATGCAAATTTTAGATAAATAGAATGGGAGTTATGAATTTTGGAACTTTGCTGTCCGGTATCGAGTTACTACTAGTTCCTCATTCTGCTTGAGTAGATTAAATATTTGAATTGTTGGGTTTAGGATTCGTGTAGGATCGATGATATCTAAGTGATTATTTTGAATTGCTTGGTCAGCATTGTGACTAAATATCTACTATAGGTGGGGTAACATCGGGTGTGTTATCTTCTTCACATCAACCCGATCGTCGCTTCTAGAAGGCAAGTACATTTTAGTGTAATATTGGATGTTTGGTGGTTCCAATTGGCTTAATGTCTGCTGTTATTGTTATCCATGTGAAGTATGAGTACTTCTAGTTGTTTATATGCTTTCGTTAATTGATGATGCATATTGGAAAGTATGAAAGTTATTCATTTTATTTCAATGTGATCCCCATATTTGAGATATAGGCAATAAGATCCCCGTATAAAAAAAGACGGGCACTAGATCCCCGCATTTGAGAATGTGGGCGAGTGAACACTGCCGGGTGTTACACTCAGCTATATTGGTATATGCAGAAGTGGAGACATGTGCATGACTTGCATTACATTCATAACATTTACATATGTAATTGAGATAAGAATGATCTGTCAATGCTTTAAAGTTTCATATGTGGTTTACTTGTACGTGCTGAGTCTTGGACTCACGCTTGTTTATTGGATGTTTTAGGTGATCGTTGATGTCAGCATACATTGGGATGGAAGTAGATCATGGCGTTATCACTTTTGTGTAGCACTTCACTCCATTTCATGAATTATCCACTTGGAACTTGTAATAATTGGTTAAATTATGGTCCCTTTACTCCTTCTGGATGGATAATATTGCTAGTTGATGATTTGCTTATATTGAAGTTTAAAAATGAGGTTTAGAACTATATTTCTTTTGAATTAGGAATTGGAAATGTTGCTGAAATTTATGATTACTTTATGGTGAAAAGTTATTCATGATTTCTGGATGCCTGTAGTACTTGAATATTAGTTACGATCTGGAGATGTTGGTAGATGTAGGTGATATCTTGGGTTTCGATAAGCCGGGGTGTTACAACCTCCCCCCGTCCATTCTCTTTTCTTTTGAGTTTGCATTTGTGCTGTACTACTAGTTCTTTCTTTCAGTGATAGTTAGACTCTAGTACTGAGAGAAGTGCAAAGTGTTAACAGTGGGTTTCCAATCAACTCAATGATGTTTGCCTTTCATGAAATTGAATGATAATTAGAATCAGACTTGAGTTGTAGATTATTTTTCTTACTGTCGTTGTTGATATTCTATCAGGATTGGATTTGTTAGTGTTGATATCCAGTAAAGTTCAGATAGATTTGGTATTGTCTATTTTTAGACATTGCTGATCATATGCTTTAGATTGTCTTCGTTATTGATGTTGGTAGTCATGTGCTCTATTAGATGATTATTTCCTGTATGTCGAATAATCTGGACTGATATGTAATACCCAGATCGTTGGTTCGGCGTAGGTTTTAATTTTTATAAGTGGTAACGCAGAGTCGTCGGTTAATCAATTTATCGCGGGAAAGAAAGAAAGAAAAATTATTAAAATTGTGAGTCAGCTTTAGGTTGAATTAAACAACTAAATAGCTGTTAAATAAAAAAAACAGTTAGGGAGGGTGGGCTTGCCACCTTGGGCCAAGGGGGCCCAAGGGGTGGCCACACCCACCTTTTTTCTTGCCCTAGCCCCCCTTACCCTTGGCCGACCCCCCCTCCTTCCCCCTGTTTTCCCCCAAGCCGCCACACCTCCTCCTTGCGCCTCCCCTCTGCCCAGGTTGCTGCTCCTTGCGCCTCCCCTCTGCCCAGGTTGCTGCCCCTTTGCGCAAGAAGGAAAAAGAGAAGAAGGAGAAGAAGGAGGAAAAGGAGAAGAAGAACTCATGTGGGGATTGGTTCAGCAAGCTAGCGGCTCTACAAGGGGTAACGAGATGCCTTCCCCGCTGTTTGATCCGTAGTAGATGCGAAACCGATTAGAATTGTTGGATAAAAGTTTGGCTGCAGAAGATTCGATTCTGTCCAGTACCTTGCGTGGGTGATTTCGTGTATTTCGATGCTGAATTTTAAGATTCCATCTCCTAGAGTTATGTGGGATCTGTCGTTATCTTTCAGTAGCCACGAAGATCACTCAATTCCGAGGTCTGAGTCAAAAGTTATGGTCGATTTAGTATCTGCTGCCAGAAATCTAACGAGAATAATCTGTCTGGATATTTCCTAAAATATGAAAGGGCAATTGGTAGAATCAGAAAGTTCACACAACTAGGTTATGGTAGATAATTCGATAAACTTTTTAGATTGATAAAGAACGATCAATTCGGAGTTACCTATTAAAAGTTATGATCATTTTAGTTTTGCTGTTCGAACGTGTAGGCAGTTTCTGTACTGGAAGTTCAAACAATGGTTAGCCTTTTATTTTGGCCGATTTGGATTATCGTGTCAACTAGAGTATTGTAGTTTAGTCAGTTAAGAATCTACAGAAATTGGGTTTACCTCTTTTCGACTTTCAGTCCATGAGTTATGTCAATTACCGTGCTGCTGTCTAGAAACGGTATATGGCAGGAAACATTGTTTTTCAGTTTCAGCTTTGTAAACTCGACTTGAGTCATCAGGGAAGCGGTGTAGAACGCCGATTAGTAGCGCTGGGTATATTATGTCCTTATTGAAGTTATTTTACTTGTTTAGGAGGTGAAGCCTCGGGTTTAGGAGTTTCATCTTTGCCGGCTAACGCGTCGCATCGTGGAAGGCAAGTAAATGTAGCGGTTGTGCTACGGTTTAACTCGATATTCTTACTACTTGCAATATTCATGTTTTTCATAACTTGAAGTTATATGCCGTGGTTGCATGTTTTATGGATGAGGTCGTGGTAGCAAATTAATATTCATTTTTGCCATGCGTTGGAAGAGTTGTTGGTAGTCATGTGGTAATTTGCTTAATGAGCCAAATGCGGAATATGAAAATAAACTCAAGGTGGACATATTGATAATTCCTTGTGGTTATATTCATGATGATCATGTTGTGGTCTATGTGGTAGAGTTCCATTTAGATCGATTGATTTTGATCTTGGTGAATCGGGTGTGGGTTATGTGGTAATGGTCTTATGACACAATGGTATTGTGCTTATTGAGACACATGTGGATTATGAGAAAATATTCATGATGAGTATGTTGTTGACCTTCGTGGTTAAATTCTTGTGGTTTATGATTATCATATCATTCATGACATATCATGACATTTGCATTGTGGATGTCGCGCTTATAGCGCGACCGTCTGATACAACATCGTGCATTGCCGTAGCACGATGCATACTTTTACCTTGTTGGGTAAAGGTGCGATGGAGCATAGCATACATATGCATTACATTGTGGAAAGATCATTTGCATACTTATGCAAG
Source organism: Ampelocalamus luodianensis (assembly GCA_036346255.1). Lineage (NCBI taxonomy): Eukaryota > Viridiplantae > Streptophyta > Magnoliopsida > Poales > Poaceae > Ampelocalamus > Ampelocalamus luodianensis. Next base: position 71,301,508 of record CM070620.1, on the reverse strand, counting down.
ATATTGTGGTGAAGTTATATTACAAACAACTGCAACTTTATAGTTGTAATGTGGAATTGGCTCATGAGAGTCACATGTGGTGTGAGGAAAGTGGCGATGGTCGTGGATTGGGGTTCATCCCTTGTGGTATGGTAGTGGTTGTGATTGTGGCATGAGATTCTACTCTCTTGTGGTAATTGTTGATAGCAGTTGTGGATGCGAGAAATAGTAAAGTTATGAGGTAAAACTTGTTAATGCTTTATTGTCATTGGTAGTGGTAGTGGTGAATAATATGAAGAAGTTAATCAAGATTCATTTGCTAATATTTTACTATTGATGGTAGTAAATATGGTTGAGGCTATAATTGTGATCCTTATGGGAAATGGATATTGATGCTTAATATCTTTGTAGTTTAATTAACTTGTAATGAATGTGGATGCATATTATGGATGTGGACGTGTGGATACTGTAATGATGTTGTATATTTGTTTGTAGTCTGAATAGCCTGTTAAAAAGTTTGCTTGCTGAGATTTTTATCTCACCCTTGTTTTTTTGCCCTACAGGTGATTGTTAAGCATTCATGGGTTGGGTAGAGCGGCACCACAATAATGCACTTGGTTCATCAACTCATGCTATAATAAAGTCGATGAAATTCTAGTCAAATGCTTAGCTATTCGTGGGTGAATATTTTATTTAATAATGATGGACTTGTGAACTATTTCTTTGATTAATCTGCTAGAGGTTGTTTTAATTATTGAACTTGTTACCGTTATCTTTATTCCCTTAGTTGTTTATGCTTCCGCTTAATGCTTCATGTCTAGAAATTGTTGCCAGAATAAATTATCTTGAAATTTCTGGCTAGTTGAGTGGTTTAGTAGCATTCCAGGGTAATGTGGGTCCTGGGGTGTTACATGATATCTCTTTTGCACTGTTGAACAAAATCCATTATGTTGACTGATAGTTTATTTGTCTATTCTGTAACTGTTAAAATAGTTCAGTGGAGCATTAATTCTTTAAGCTCATAGTCTGGTCAAGATTATCATATTCAATTGATGATAAAAATTGACTTGAAGGCTGTGATGGCAAGGACTATGTACTATGCAACTAGCCTACTGAGAGCACTTGAACATCTTAACTATTTGAGCTTTATGCTGGATAGTGTTCTCTGATATTTGTGTTGAGCATATTATTATTGTCTTTAGATGACTTGAAAGACTTTCATGAATTCATGTTATTGTGGTCATTTAATACATATTGGATTTATGCCTTTTTTCTCGCTATTATTGCTAGGTTTAATCCTGAAAGTTTGCTAAAACTGCTTTTTATGCAATAACCTATTCCATTCCAAAACAAGACCAAATTATTAATTTTAAATGACTTAGAAATTACATGTGGTATATGTTGTGCATATTATTCATTTTAAATGATTTGGAGAAATTTCTCTAACTCTCCCTCCTCCCTCGAGCCCAGTGCGCCTCCTCCGTCGAGACCGCCACCTCCTACTTGAGTACGAGCCGCCGCCCCCTCCCTGAGCATGAGCCGCCACCTAATCTCTTCTCTATAAAGTCTCCAAGTAGTGGTTGCTTCTGCATTTAAAACAAACTTATATATATATATATATATATATATATATATATATATATATATATATATATATATATATATATATATATATATATATATATATATATAGTTAAGTAGTCCCTTGTTAGCTAACTTGGGGCCTAGATTTAGCTAGCTAGCTCGCTCCTTGGGTGTTCATCCTAAACGTGCACATGAACCATGAAGAGATACGGGTAGGCTATACTAGCTGACAATTCAAAAATTCTACCATGTAAACCAAGAAGCCAAGCAAGAAAATAATCATAGATCGTTACCACTAGACGTGCAGTGCAGCAGAAGAAGAGTTGGAGTAGCCTGATCTAATGTAGAGCGTGTCGACGTAGTGGTCATAGTCGATCGTCCAGCATCCTTGAAGTCGATCGTCTCCTCCAGCAAGCTTCAACGTTCCTTGTGAAGATTGCGGATCATCCTTAATAGCAACTGCAGTAGCATCTCTACGGTATCCACACGTCTAGGGAAGGAACACCATGCACCAGTGTGCTAGCACTAACTCGCACGATAGGGATCCCTCGAGAAGATGGCAGCTAAAGTTTCGGTGGAGCAACTCACGTGGCTTGCATGTCTGTCCTCACCCCAATAGCCTCATGTATCCTCTTATATAGAGACCATGACGGATCCTATCCGAACACGTTTGTTCCAACCCATTAAGTGTGTGACCCTGTAGGTTCATGCATAATCGGTTGTGGTGACTCGAAAACCCTTTATGACCATAAGTCGTTAGCGGTTCCTAGTAGGACATAACGATTCCCGAATATACACAAATTATATCGAACAAACCTTAATGCAATATGATCTACGACTAGATCCTTATCACTAACGACCAGCTCATATCTCTATGCGACTAGTTCATATTTAGTCTCAACCAGTTAGTAACTCCTTTCGAGCCGGTTTTGACCACTTAGTGACTATCTTCGATCAGTCTACGACCAACTCGTATCTCCATACGACTAGTTTGTATCTGATCGAACTAAATGATCTTCTCGTGTATTATCCCTTTGCCTCATGATATCTGGTTGAACTCTAGGTGAGATATTATACCATCCATAGACTGTTCAATACTTTCTCGATTAAGTATCGGATAACTTTATATAGTCGACTCTTCGGCCACTAGTGGCATGGCCATGCACTTTCTTTATCTGATCACATTGAGGGGCCCAAAGATATCTCTTCTGTTATGTTAGGAGGGTCAAATCCCATATTCGATCAGTCACATCTCTCCGTATGTTTCATAGCATACCCGAAAGCTACCTTTATAACTACCCAGTTACAGAGTAGCGTTTGGCAACCCCTAAGAGTGCTATTACATATGTAGGGAACCATGCTAATATCAGGTTTCAGGATTAACATCATCATTGCTTGAGACCAACTAATGACACATACAATCAAAACAATCTCAATAGTATCTCTAGGTGGGTCAATCCAACCCCATGTTCTCTAACATGTGTTCACATTATTGATTCGATATTCCTATATCCATGACCGGTGAAATATGATCATCGATCAATACATGTGCTGTTTGATAGGTCACTAGTGTTCCGACCAGTGACATCCGACCAGGGATTCATTTAGAGTGATATCATGTAAGTTAAAGAGTTTCACCAACAAGTTACATACTTGTTGATCTATATAACTGATGATTCATTCAAGGAATAGAATAATACTTATTTAATAACTTATAAACATAGACGTGATACAATTATCTCTATGATTATCTCTAGGGCATATCAACAACAAACAACGACATACTTCATCGAACATGACACACTGGAGTGTGTGATTTGCTTCATGCCAATCCTCCAAGTGCTTGTAGAATCCTCCTAAACCATGGTCTTAGAAGTAATAGCAATAGAACTGAAGTTGAAGTTATTAATTACAAGCATGTAATTGTCTTTAAACCCAACAAGAATACCAAGCAACTTGAGTTTTGGTTTATATGTAAGGATGGCCTCACCGTAGAACATGACATCAAGGAATGGTTGGTTGCTGATACATAATGCCACTTCCCAGTTAATACCTGCGCATCTACACCACTTTCGAAACATAGCAACGTCCAATTATCTATCGACGACATCCAGGTAATTAGATGTCCACGCGCTCTCCTTGCAGCCATGCTTCTTGAACTTGTTGGCCTACTTCATCGAGCCTGCAAGTTCAAGAAGTATGGCTACTAGGAGAGAACGTGAACATCCAATTACTTGGATGTCGTCGATAGGTAATTGGACGTCGCTATGTTCCGAAAGTGGTGTGGACGCGCAGGTACTCCGACTGGGAAGTAGCATCATGTATTAGCAACCAACCATTCCTTCATGGTAAGTTCTATGGTGAGGTTTAATGTGCTAATTAAGAATAAAATACAAGCTTTTTAAAAAATACATTTTGCTATGCGTACGTGTAGGTGGAGTTTGGTACTATTTCGTGCTCAAATGTGTGCACCTTGATGATCATCTAGCTAGGTTATCCACAAAGGAAAAGCCAAAGAAGTTGAATCGCAGTTTACTCATTTATTTGGTTGTGAAGTGGGTACCTTTCTTTTCAGGTACTTAGGTATTCCAATTAACTTCAGATAACTAAAAAACTGTGATTGGGAAGGGATTGAGGATAGAGTAGAAAAGAAGCTTAGTAGTTGGACAGGAAAAATTTGTCTGTTGGTGGACGCCTAGTTCTTATTTACTCAGTTCTCAGCAGTCTGCCAATGTTTATGTTGTCTTTTTTTAGGTTCCTAGAGAGGTTCTCCAAAGACTAGATTTCTATCGATCTAGATTTTTCTGGTAGAGTGACAGTCATAAACAAAAATATAGGCTTGCTAAATGGAGTTTAGTGTGTTCACCTAAGGCCCTGTTTGGTAGAGCTCTAGATTCTCATTTTTTAGATTCTACTCCTGATTCTCTGAGAATCCACTTCTTTGAGAATCTAGAGCTATCTGTTGAAAGCGTTTGGCTGATAAGTTGGCTCCAAAAACCATATGAGGGAGAATTAGAGGCAAATAGACAAAAATACCCCTTGTACAAATACTTCGGTTGTGTCTTGTAATGCTTACTACGCAGATCACTAGGACTTGGACTTTATTCAATTTTTATGGAATAACAAGGGACTTTCATATCATATAAATGTTCAAATGATAATTAAATGCTATTACGTATAAGTATTGAAATGTTAAATGAGTGATAACAAAAGACTCATTTATGTTAGACTGCCCCTAAATTGCCACATCTACACTACGATCTACATGTACAAAGTACAGAGTATCTTCGGCAGGCTAATCGTCTATTATTACAATAACACCGCATGGTTCAATATGTTCGGCTAATTGGATAGACTACTCACAGACCAAAACACGCACGGGTATCGGCGACAAGATCAACCATCGGTGCTTGCGGACTTGACAACCGTGGATGGGCGGTAGCGTTGTTCACAACATAATTGCTACGCTGCCTAAGAGCACCTGCGGAAGAAATGGAAAGATTAGCATTGGTATAAGTTAAGACAATATGCCTCACGAGCAGTTCTAGGAGCGACTTGGTGCAACCTTTGAGCTTGCCAAGGCCCTGACTTCCTATAACCAAGCAATTCATGGGGATGTCATTGATAGTTTGGCATAGCTTCTTGCGGGATCTCCCCACGGACTTTCACAACCACCACAACTTTGCCAAAGCGAAGCGAAACCTAATTAGAGCATATGTTGCAAGGAGATGTCGGATGATACATGATGTTTTCGAGGATCACCTCATACGCTCAGCTCTGATGTTGAGCATGCCCAATGTTTGGCATCGGGTTTTGCCCCATATTTCTTTGTGATTGTAGGGTCGAGAATTACGGCGGTAGAATCGATGCTATGAGAATTCACAAACCAAAGCAATGAGGATAGTAATCAGTCGGCCGGACAACCTTGGATAAATAAGGGGCAACTGACTATAATCATTCAGATGCAAATAGAGTGAACTGGATTATCAGGCATGTCATTCATGATCACACTGTTAAGTGCAAGTGGTGATAAATCCTTGCCCAGCTAGTACATCAAAGCCACTGGTTATTGATAGATTTGGCTGCACAAATGGGGTCAAGTAAATTTACCCGCAAGCGTTGGCAGTGGCAGTACACCAGTAACCTGCTCTGATGGCTGCTTCAAAGGAGAGGAATTAAACTGGAAGTTAGCAGTACCTCCAAGTGAAAGTGATGCAAGAAAATTTGCTTCTTGAACCATAAAAACTCATATACCACACAAATTAAGAAAAAGAATACAGGAATTATAAATAGATAAGATACTTCAATTAAGAGGTCTCACTTAAAATTAACAGCAACAGACCAACTACCAGAAGCAAATTTTCCATACAGGTAGATTAGCGTAAACTTACTCATGGTCAGTTAGGACAACATCTTTTGAATTCAATCTCCACTCAAGTGTCCAGTATATGCAATCCTTACTGCAATCTAGTACGTAGGCCAAGCAACAATGCAGAGCAGATCAAAAGCATTCGATTTTTTCACAGCATTCATGTATGTTCCATGTTTTTAATATCAGTTCGTTGTGGTGTGACACGAAATGGACTTGATAAAATCAATATTGTCTCATCATATGTCAGTAACTCGAATTAAACACCTAATCGCTAATCATATCACAAGATCAACCCAAGCATGGAGCCAATAGAGGAAAACTAATGAAACAAGCAATCAGACCTGTGGTTGTGTCGCGAACAATTCTGCTCTCTCCTGGTCATGCCCCCGGCGGGGGCTGGCCTTTAGGGTTTCCGGAGTGGGCGGCGCTCGTGTGCTCGCGGTGGCGAAGCCCGGTGCCTGCGGCGGTGCAGTTGAGGACCGACGGTGGCACAGTCGAGTATCGATGGCGGCGCAGTCGAGGACAGGAGGTGGCGCGGTGGAGGCTCAAGGCGATCTCTCCTTTGTCGCGAGAGCACGGGAGGAAGCGAGGGGAAAGTGGCGAAGTGGCATTTGCGGGGTCGTGCGGTGAGATCTCAGGGGTTAGTTCAATGGCATTTGCGGGTAAATACCTCAAACTTCAAAGAGTATTTTCGTTTATGCAAGTTGGATTCTCACGAGAATCTGCAGGAAGGCTGCTCCTCGTTGCTAGTTCATTTTTGAGACAGCTCCTCGCGAGAATCAGAATCAGTCATTTTGAGAATCGGGGTGTTTGGTACGGCTCCACAAGAATCGATTGAGAAGCTGGGAGTAGAAGCTATACCAAACAGGGCCTAAAGAGCAAGGCGGTCTAGGTAGTCATAACTTGGACATAAAAAATAAAAGTTTATTAGGGAAATGATTATTTAAGTCGATTAATGAAGAAGGGGTTTAGCAATCTTTGCTAACAAGAAAATATTTGGGTGAGACGAGTCTTTCGCGGGTGGTTAATAAACTTGGGACTTCTCTTTTTTGGTTAGGTCTAATGAGAATTAAAGATCTTTTTTTTTGCTTTGGTGCATTTTAGGTTAAAATTGGTTTGCAAACTAGGTTTTGAGAAGATATTTGGTTAGAAAATTCCCCATTGAAAAGACAATATCCGCTCCTCTATAATGTGGTGAGGAGAAAGGATGATACAGCGGCATCTATTTTGAGTTCGGCTCCTTTAAATATTTCTTTTCGAAAGCCTATTATCGGGCCTAAATTACTTGCTTGGAATGAGCTAATATTGAGAATTGCTAATTTAAACTTGAGCTCTCAAAAGACATTTTCAGGTGGCATTTTAATACGTCTGGACTTTTTCGGTACAATCTTTATATGTGGCGCTCATTGGGAGTTGTCGAGACCCCACGAGAGATTTTTTTGGTTAATTAAAATTCTATTAAAAGTGAAAATATTCTTATAGTATCTCAAAATAGGAGCAGTATTAACTAAAGATAACCCACTCAAAAGAAATTGAAGAGGAAACAATAAGTGTTGTTTCTGTATTAAAGAGAAAATAATTCAGTATTTTTTTATTAACTGCCCTTTTACACGTCTATGCAACAGGTGTACAGCGCATACATCGATCGATCTGCAACTGGAACCAATGCATGCATGCGCCTAGATGTGGACGGCACGGAAAGAGATCGATCTGTGCAGCAGTGAGTGACTCGCCGATCGCGAGGAATGGAGTGATGGAGATACCGGCGATGATTGGAGAGGCAAAAAAAAAGTCAGAGCTAAAGAAAGAGAGCAGCTAGTGCACGATGCATGGATGCATGAGGCCATGGTAGGCATACGGTATCGATGCCCACGACTTCTAAGAGCATGTATACAGTATGTCACTTATGAGTTTTTTAAAATGTTTTAATTTAGCTACGGACAATCTTAAAGATAACATCTTCAATAATTTATCTATAAAATTATCATTTTCAACACAACTTCTCTCATTACTCACTCACCATTTGTGTTTGTTTGTATGTCCAGCTTAACTCTTATATAAAAGATGATATATTATCTCTCTTTATATTCTCTTCTCTAACTAAACTTTTGAGTAACATTACATTAAAAAAAAAACGGCTGGGGTGATCATATTGAAGATGCCCTGAGCCATCCGAGCGTATCGTCCCGGAGATCTCTCCAGCCGCCAATTCAGCATGGAATATCGACGACGCACGCGCTCGCACAGGTTCGATCGGGGCAGAAGTGATCAATGATTGGGGCATTGCATTGCATGATTATGTAATTTATGTTGGCGTGACATGACCAGTCCCTGCTGGTAGCTTGCACATGTGTCGCTCTTCTGGGCCAGCTACCTAGCTCCCCGGCCAGCCTCCACAGGAAGCTTAATTTTCAGGCAATTAAAATTGCATCAGCTAGAGAGAGCGTTTACTGCTGAGTCTTGTCAGTTCATCCCCTTCGAACTATTTCCTTTTCAAAAAAAAAAAAAAAAATCCCCTTCGAAAAAATTTAAGCTAATTCCATTGGGTGTCTGATTCTGTCCAAGCTAGCGTGCCCTTTTACTTTGAGCATTTACGTAAGATAGGGTTTGTCTGGCAAACAATATGACAGATACCAACATCATGTACATTTTCCACCGTTAACGTTGGATCAAATCACCATCCCTATATCTCCACATGACCACATCCCATCTCACTGCACACCGCCGCCACTACCACCTCGTGTGCCTACCAGGTTAATATAACCAGTATCAAATTTTCAACGGGGTTCCGGTAGGGCCGGCCGAAAATCAGAATTCTTTGAGCGAATTTCAGTCGAAATTTTCAAATCATATTTTGAATTAAAAAATAAGCTGAATATCGCTGAAAATATCAGCCAAAATTTTTGATAATAAATTTTGACACAAATTTCTTCTATATACAATAAAGTTCATGCAAATCGGAACCAGTTTAAAAATTTACCAGAGAGTCCGATAAAAACGATTTTCACTGATTTTTGGTGATAATCGGTCGAAGTTTTGAACCACGGTGCCTACCATTGCCACATCGCCCTTGCATGCCTCACCGTTGGGTATCACCACCACCACAAAGCCGTTGCCGCCCGCCCAAGTGTAAAGTTAGGCCCTATCGATGAACTCCCAAAAGACCCAACCAGGTGCCAATTTGAAGGTTCTAATTAATGGAATGCGAAGCTCAACCGGGTATAGACACAAAATTCATCACTAATTAACCACCCACTCGACACATCCACGATCGACATTTTCAATCCTCGTAGTTCAGTCGTTTCTCTCGTGTGATTCCTCCGAATTGATGGCAAATGTTTCTAATTGATGTGTGCATGCATGATGCATGCATGCTGGTTAAAATACTCGCCGCATTTTATAACAGAGAATACTACTTTGTCATATATAACTAGCATTGGTAAATGGTAACCACCACACCCTGTCTAATTAGTGGGTCAAACAGTAATTACCAGAATTGATGTGACATGCAACAACTAAATGGGACGATTAATTTACTCCATGTGATTTGTTACAGAATGATATATATATATATAATGGTGGCGGCTGGCTTTGTTACGTACGTTGATATATATATATGCAATATATAATGTATATGCAAGTTTATGGATTCACGCATGGTGGAATTCCCTACTTATATAGAAAAGAAGTACAAATAATGGAGAATAAGATGCTTTGTAAAACATGGAGAAATATACAGAAATAATCCGGCTACATGTATGCATATATTCACACTAGACTAGACTCTAGAGGTTACTGTAACAAGTGGAAGTAATAAGTATACATTTCGCTTTCTCCACTTATGATCAATTGCATATTCACTTTATTCTCAAAGAAAAGTCAATTAGCCACCGTAATTTGTGCAATGCTAACGCTTCATCTGGTTCTTGCAAAAGTTCTGGAGTTCTTTATAGGAAGGATATGGTTGGGCGTTTCACTACGAGAGGGCTGGTAATTTTTCTGACGGCCCGCAGTCAACTGTCAGGAGTAATAATATCAGTGGCGGGTTCGTAACGGTGCTGAAAATAACCATCAAGAAAAGACATATCAGCATCGGTATTTTGTTAACTGTAGGATCGTATAAAGCAGGGGGGGGGGGGGGCGGGATGAATGATTATACGATTTCTTTCCAAATTACTCGTGCGTGATACCGCTTCGTAGTCGTGCGCGAATCTGCTCAATCTTCTCGGCCGGCCGATGCTATTGTCAACAATCGGGCAAATGACACAGCGCGTGATCGACAATAGTAAACTCGACAGAGAAGCGCTATCTCATCACGCACAGCTTGGAACGAGAACAAGCAAAAAACAACGCCCAGATAAATACACCGATGACGATGACTATATTTCCTTGGAATAGATATGAGCTTTTATTTCTCAATTTTGTTCTGTAGCTACAAAGCACCCTTACGGTACCCCTCAAACCCTAGGACGAAAACTCTAAAAGCTTTCTCCCAAAGGCCCTTTAAAAACCTATAAAAAAACCACTTCCAAAAAGCCATGGGAAACTCTTAACCCCTACCTCGTTTTATAGGCAAGAATCATAAACCGTGTTCTTAACAAACATAACACAAAATCTTATCTTTTCTGAAAATCAAGGGACCCGAAACTCTTTCAAACACGGGTTTTTCAACATCTCTAAACCTTCTAGATATGAAACACCTTTCATATCTCCTCACGCGTCGTCAGCCTTCAGGACTATACCTCCCGAAGCTTCTCCGCACATCATGCATCCACCTTTGATCTCTACGCGCCTCAGCGTGAGCCCGACCACCTCGTGATATGTTCGACCGCTTGAACCTTAGATTTCCCCATCCTAGTCCCGATCCTCCTCGTCATCGACAATGATCGCCTTCACGCCCAACCTGTATATGCAAAGACCAAAGAACATTTTCCTAGCACAAGTTCTCCAACTTGACCAATATCAGTCCTCACACACATATAACACATTTATCTATCAATAAACACTATCCAGATCATCCATGATATCCACGACCAGTCCTACTAGGTCCACGACCAGTTCCACCGGGTCCACGACCAGTTTCATGATGTTTATGACCACTTCCAGAATGTCTACGATCGCTTCTAAAGTTTCTACGATCATTTCCAGAAAGTCTACGACTAGCAGTGTAGCACTCGAAGCCTATGTCCATGCACTGTAGCACTCGAAGAAGAACACCACTCGTAGCGAATAGCACTCGTAGCTATAGTACTTAAAGTAAACAATACTCGTAGTGAATAACACTTGTAGCTACAGTACTCGAAGAAAAACACCATTTGTAGCGAACAACACTCGTAGCGAACAGCACTTGTAGCTATAGTACTCAAAGAAAAACACCACTCGTAGCGAACAGCACTCGTAGCTACAATACTCATAGCGAACAACACTCGTAGCTACAGTACTTGACGTGAATAGTACTCGCGGCGAATAGCACTTGTAGCTATAGTACTCGAAGAAAAACACCACTCGTAGTGAACAGCACTAGCTCGTAGCTACAGTACTCGTAGCGAATAGCACTTGTAGCTACAGTACTCAAAGTGAACAGTACCTGTAGCTGCAGTACTCATAGAGAACAGCACTTGTAGCTCTGAGACTCGAAGTGAACGATGCTCGTCTTCTGCGGTACTCATAGAGAACGACACTCGTAGCTCAAAGACACTCGAAGTGAGCGATGCTCGTCTTTGCGAGACTGGCCAAGCAGAATGACCGAAAAGCCAAATGGAACGACTGAAACTTTCCCAAATGCAAATTCCAGTACAACCCAAATATCAATTATTCATCATCAAAAAGCATGACCCATCCACATGGTCTAACAATCTCCCCCTTGATGAATACATTGACAATACTTTAAAATCATTAGATGAATTTTGAAAGAAAAGAAAATTTTGTGAAAAGAAAGTTTTAAAACTGCAAAGCAAAGGATTCTGACAAATCACTGAAGCAGCAATTGAAATAGCAATCGAAACACTCATCCTCAGCACAAAACCACAACAGAACAAAACAGCAATCGAAACACTCATCCTCAGCACAAAACCACAACAGAACGAAACAGCAATCGAAACATTCATCCCCAGTACAAAGCCACAGCAGAAAAACTCCCCCCTAAATACAAGGAAAGCCAAATTGAAGTCAAACATTCTCACAGTCTTTCTCCCCCTTTAACAATGTAATCATCAAGAACTTCAAGGAAAGAACAATCCAGAGAAAAAGAGCAAGGAGAGTAAAAGTCAAGAAGCTTTGTAGATTATCCAAGTCACTTTGTATTGATTTAATAAAGTAACTAAACCACCTTTTTTAGTAGAGCTACCAGGATCATATAAAGTCATATACCATATAGCAATGTCGAAACTAGTCTTTAGAATGATTAAGCAAATTAAATTAATGACATACATCTTAACAATGACTAAACCGATTATAAGACCACAAAGAGATATCACCATGAAAAGTTAAAGCCTAAAAGTAAACAAACTTTTAAATCTAGATGAGCTAGCAGTCTCATGTAACAACCTATTGCTCTACATTCAATTTTTAAGCATGTAGCATGCTTGTAGCATACTTCTTTTCAATGGTGGCATGCTTGGAGTATACTTTTTTCAATGGTGGTATGCTTGAAGCATACTTTTTTTCATTTGAGTACTTTTGTGTGCGTTTTTTTCTTTATAATATACATAAACATGTATGGCATGCTTAAAGCATACATATTTTCAATTTATCTCTTTCTCATCATTTTTTATTTTATAACATGCCAAATTGAGTGAGCATAAAAGGATTGCAATGAGAGATATACAAGCTTCTAATCCAAGATTTAAAATAAGACTCACAATTAAGCTAATCCTTTTCGATGAACATCGCAAAGTAATCACTATAATCAATCTAGTCAATGAATTCCGCCATGTCATGCTTTAGTTCAAATGTAGCACATTAATTATTATCAGTCATGATCAAAGCTACACAGTATATGAATAAATATGATAACGAGAGCTCTAGAACTCATTTGATTTCAATAGCTTGGACTTGTTGAATTGTTTGACAAGTAAAATGAACAAAGCTTCTAAACTTTTAAACCACAAGCTCCCCTTCAGAATAAGCCCATAGGATGCAACATACAGAACTCACTTCATAAAAGAGCAAAACATGCAGAATCAAGCGGTTTTGTGAGAATATCACCAACTCGAGAAACAATATCAATAAAATGCAATACAACATCTCCCTTTTCCACATGGTCTCTAAGAAAATGATACCGAATATCAATATGTTTGGTTCTTAAATGTTGCACATGATTTTTAGCAATACAAATAGCACTAGTGTTATCACAGAAAAGTGATACACTATCCAATTCTAAGCCAAAATCCTTAAGAATAGCTGTCATCCAAAGCAATTGTGAGCAACAAGAAACGACAGCTATATATTCAGCCTCAGTAGTGGAAAGTGCAACAGACAACTGTTTCCTAGAAGCCCATGAAATAAGAGATGTGCCTAAAAACTAACATGTGTCAAAAGTACTCTTCCTATCAATTCTACAACCCCTAAAATCTGTATTTGAATAAGCTCTAAGGGTAAGGTATGATGAAGAAGAATACTATAAACCAAATTCTAAGGTTGACTGAAGGTACCTGAAAATTCGCTTAACTGCCTGATGATGTGAAGCACGTGGGAAAGCTTGAAAACGAGCACACATACATATAGCAAAGTGAATGTCTGGCCTTAAAGCAGTGAGATATAAAAGCAAACCAATCATGCTTCTGTATTCTTTTTGATCAACAGGCTCTCTATCCTCGTCATGGTATAACACTACAGTGGATCCCATTGGTGTGGAGACTGATTTGCTTGTTCCCATGTCGAAGCGACGAAGGAGATCCTTGGTGTACTTGGTTTGATGAACAAAAATACCCTACTTTGATTGCTTGATCTGAAAGCCTTATAAGAGATAGGAGCAGAGCCACTGGATGAAGACTCCATCGGTGTAGAGATTTGTGTCGAAGTGTGAATTGAGGTTTCTCTTTCATTGTCGTCGGAGTCATAGAAGATGTCTTCGGGTATGTCATTTACCTGTATACCTGTATTGTCGGATCTAGTACCAGGACTAGCTTCATCAAAAAGTGACCTTGCAGGTCTCTACAATTTTGTTAGTTTCTAAGTTGAATACACGATAACCTTGAGTATGAGCTGCATATCCAAGAAGAATACCATCCGAGGATCTAGATTCAAATTTATCAAGATTTCTATGTTTAAGAATAAAACACCGACAACCAAACACCCTCAAATGAGAAATATTAGGAGAATGATCAAAATGAAGTTCAAAGGAAGTCTTAAGCAATTTAGCTCATAAAAATACTCTATTAGAAATATAGCAAGTAGTAGAAATAGCTTCAGCCCAAAACTTCCTAGGAGTAGCATGTTCATTTAACATTTTTCTAGCCATCTCAACCAAAGTTCTATTTTTACGTTCTACAACATCATTTTGTTGAGGCACATGAGCTGAAGAGAATTGATGATCTAAACTTTTTTCAGTTAAAAAGAAGCTAATAATGTGTTTTTGAATTCAATTCCATTATTACTTCTAATTGCTCTAAATGCTCCTGGAAGTTCAGTGGCAAGTCTAAGGACAAGCTCTATAAAGTGATAAAAAGTTTCGTCCTCAGATGCCATGGGAAAGACCCAAGAGCATCTAGAGTAATCATCAACAATAACAATAACATACCATTTACCTCCAACTGACTGAATTCTAGCAGATCCTACAGTGTCCATGTGCAACAATTGTCCAAGTGCATCAGTCATCACAAGTGAAAGTGGAGGATGTGATGCAGAAACAATCTTACAATGACGACAGAGAGAGTAAACAAAATCCATTGATTTTTCAATTTTAAGATCAGGTATTCCTCTAACAAGATTCATATTATTGATACGAGCAAGATGATCAAAACCAATATGATCTAATCTCTAGTGCCAGTGAAATAGATCCTTAGAAACAGATGAGACAAGACACCTAAGATCAGATGATGAAGAATATGAAAAATCACCCTTAAACAAACGACCAACTCGAATGATTTTGCAAACTAGATCGCTAGATGAATCTAAAATGCAGCAAGAATGCCTTTTAAAGCTCACTTCAAGATTGTTGTCTATCAATTGTTAGAAAGAAAGTAGATTATAGCTCAACTTATTGACAAGAGCAAAATCTTTTGAAATAAACTTGTCATTGATGCGCACAATACCTTTTGCAAGAACCCGTCCTTGAGCATTGTCCCCAAAAGTGATTATCTCATCACCGGTGGCATGAGTGAGGGAGGAGAACCATCGTGACTCTCTGGTCATATGGCGAGAACAACTGGAGTCAATGAACCATATGTTCTCCTTTCACTTGCGACGAGCCTCATCGAGATCACTATCATCATCGTTGTCATTATCGTTTCTTGCCATGAAGTATATGCCCGTGAAGTCATTGTTGTTCTTCTTCTTATCTTTAGGATCATCATTATCGTGGTCGTCGTCGTCGTTACTCTTAGATTCCACATCACTCAGTGCAAGATGCTCGATAGTCGAAAGAACCTTTTCAACAAATTTTTGACGGAATATGCCACCCTTGGTGTTGTTGTTCCTGGATGATCAACCACGGTAATTCTTGTCTTCCTTGATCACCTTCCCTTTGAGCTTAGGACAGTCAACCTTAATGTGACCTGGCTCGTCACACTCATAACACTTGATCGAACTAGATACACCACCTCGCTTCTTCATCCTCATGTTATTGAGTGCCTTGTATGCCCGTGAGGAGATCAACACCAAGTCCTCTTCATGGAGTTGTTCGAACTGTTCTTCTGAAAAAGAGGACAAAGCAGACACAAGAAAAAGAACTCGATGAAGCAGTCTGCATGAGGTTAGTCACAAGCGCTAAAGATGAAGATTTATTAATCTTAGATGGCAAAGCTTCCATCTCATAGGTTTTTAATCTAGAGAAAAGATCATCCATGGTTAAGATATCTAGATCGATAGTTTGATTGATAGTTGTGATAACCATCAACAACTCAGAACCTAAAGATCTCAAAATTTTAGTTGCATTATCTTCATCAGTAGGAATAACATTAACACCACGGAGATTACTCAAATTTTTCTCAAAATGAGCAAAAAGATCATCAATAGATTCACCAGGCTTCATAGCAAAATCAGATTATTCTTTTTGATAAAGATTTTTATGCACTTTCTTGATTTTAGTGGTTCCCTCATGATAATCGCAAAGAGTCTTCCATATTAAGTGGGCAGAATTAATATGAGCTACACGATCGAATTCTTTACGAGAAATTCCTTAAAACACCAAGTTATGAGCTTGCGTATTTAGATCAACATGTATTTTATTTAGATTGGTAACAGTAACAGGAACCTCATAAGTTCTAGAAATCTTATTCCAAACATCATTACCTTGAGTCTCAACACAGGCTTGCATAAGACAATTCCAAAAAGCAAAATCAGTATCATCTAGCATGGGGGACGATTCACATACCTCTCTGATGCCATAGAAACTTGCTCTGATACCACTTGTAGGATCGTATAAAGCAATTAGATGGGGGTGAATGATTGTACCGATTTCTTTCCAAATTACTTGTGCGTGATGCCTCCTTGTTGTCATGCGCGAATCTACTCAATCTTCTCGGTCGGTCAATGCTGTTGTCGACAATCAGGCGAATCACACAGCGTGTGATCGACAATAGTAAAGTCGACAGAGAAGCGCTATCTCATCACGCATAGCTTCGAACGAGAACAAGCCAAAGACAACGCCCGGAGAAATACGCCGCTAACGATGACTATCTTTCCTTGGAATAGATCTGAGCTTTTATTTCTCAATCTTGTTCTGTGGCTACAAAGTGCCCTTATGGCACCTCTCAAATCCTATGATAAAGACTCTAAAAGCTTTCTCCCAAAGGCCCTTTAAAACCCCACAAAAAACTACCCAAAAGCTACTTCAAGAAAGCCACGGGAAACTCTTAACCTTTGCCTCCTTTTATAGACAAGAGTCCTAAATCATATCCTTAACAAATACGGCACAAAATCTCATCTCTTTTGAAAATCAAGGGACCTGAAACCTTTCCAAACATGAGTTTTTTAATATCTCTAAACCTTCCAGATATGAAACACCTTCCATATCTCTTCACGCGTCGTAAGCCTTCAGGACTACACCTCCCGAAGCTTCTTCGTGCATCATGCATCCACCTTTGATCTCCACACGCCCTAGCGTGAGCCCGACCACCTCGTGACATCTTTGACCACCTGAACCTTGGATTGCCCCATTCTAGTCCCGGCCCTCCACGTCATCGACTATGATCGTCTTCACGCCCAACCTACATATGCAAAGACCAAAGAACATTTTTCTAGCACAAGTTCTCCAACTTGACCAATATCAGTCCACACAAACATATCACACCTTTATCCATCAATAAACACTATCCAGATCATCCATGATGTCCACGACCAGTCCTACTAGGTCCACGACCAGTTCCACCGGGTCTACGACCAACTTCATGATGTCTACGACCACTTCCAGAATGTATACGACTGCTTCCAAAGTTTCTACGACCACTTCCAGAAAGTCTACAACTAGCACTGTAGCACTCGAAGCCTACGACTATACACTATAGCACTCGAAGAAGAACACCACTCGTAGCGAACAGTACTTGTAGCTACAGTACTCGAAGTGAACAGTACTCGTAGCGAACAACACTTGTAGCTCCAGTACTCGAAGAAAAACACCACTCATAGCGAACAACACTCATACCTATAGTACTCGCGGCGAACAGCACTTGTAGCTACAGTACTCGTAGCGAACAACACTTGTAGCTATAGTACTTGAAGAAAAACATCACTCATAGCTACAGTACTCGTAGCGAACAATACTCGTAGCTGCAGTGCTCGAAGCTAACAGTACTCATAGCGAATAGCACTCGTAGTTACAGTACTCAAAGTGAACAGTACTCATGCTGTAGTACTCAAAGCCAGGCAAAATGGCTGAAAAGCCAAACAGAACGACCGAAACTTTCCCAAATGCAAATTCCAATACAACCCAAATATCAGTTATTCATCATCAAAAAGCATGACCCATCCACATGGTCTAACATTAACCGTTAGATACGATCTCATATCTTCTATGGTTGTGACCTGACAGACAAATTACCTTCACTACTCCACATATCTAGGCAACCCTAACTCCAAGCCCCTAACCCAAATCCACTATTGCCGCCTCCTATCATGCTGTCTGCGTTTATCCTGAGCTCTCCTCCTCCGTCCACTTCCCTCACAAACTCCATTGGCTTCTATCCACCATCACCGCCACCTCCCACCTCCATCATAAGCTACTACAACCACCCCTATCTGACTAACTTCTCCTCTGGCTGCCTGCTCGCACGGATCCAATGTTCTCCGCCTCCAGCCACCTCCCCATATAGATCCGACGGCATCTCCCCTCCGACTACCTCCATGCATGAATCTTGTAATACCCTGTTTATTCTGAAGTCTAGAAAAGAAATAAGGGAAGAAAGAAGTAAGAAGGGGAAAGAGTGGACTGGGCCAGGGCCCAACCAAGTCCAAGTTGGACTCGGCATGGGAGTCCTCCCGTGCACCACATATAAGGAGAGGAGGGGCCGGGGCAGCTAGCCCTAGCCGCCCTACTGCCCTAGCCGCTAGCCGCACCATTCCCTTGCCCTAGCCTCTTGCCTCTACCGCTTCCTTGCCACCGTTGCTGCCATGTTGCCGCTGCCGTTTGTTGCACCCTACCACCATCTATTGTGCCGCCTTGCCACTGTTTTATGTTCTTGCACTGTTGTTGTATGTTTTTGAGGTAAGTATTGGCTTTGCCAATTGAGTATTGTTTTGAGTTCGGTGCCGTCTTCGCATCATTTCGGTTTTCGTGGCTAAAAGAAAATGTCCTGTTGTTCCTGTAACTGTATTTGTCTTGTGTTATCTACATTAGATATGAAACTTTATTTGTCATGTTATCTACATCATAAGAACAGTGTTGATATATTCATAGTAAAAGGTGCTAGTTTTTCATAGTTTTTTTTTTCTTCCAGGAAGTTGCGAAGTGTAATCTTTTTTTGTACTATAGGATTTGTCAAGATTTTCTTTCACTTTCCAGAATTTGATTTGGGTGGAACAAACAATATACGACTCAAACCCAATTCTTTGAACTTTCCTTGTTGATGGTTCTTCAGAATAAACAGATAGCTTTCCTTTTTTTCTTATGGTCAGATGAATAACACCGCCATGAACAAAGAGCTTTATTTGTGATGTTATCTACAACATATATAAAATTGCCACTACTAGTTCGGTAGTTTTGTTCTAGGTTCAGCCCTTACAAGGTTTTTTAGTCCAGAACAAGACATAGGTAGCAATGCAAATTTGGTGCTTCCCTCATTACCAGTCATACTCTGTTTTTAGACTACTTGACATGGCTATCATTTTGTCCAGGAACTGGCCATTGATCTTTCTCTTTTTCATTTGCTGGATTGAAATAGCATGTCACTTCAAGTAGCAATTTCTTGGTTTAAGTACTCCTATTTATGCAAAGAATTAGCTTTGGATATCTCTTTCTCTGTAATAGCTGACCAATTTAAAGAAACATAGCTGTTATGTTCTTATTTATACATCATTGAGCACATTTTCACAGTTGAAATTCATATGTATGTACCAACTTGACGAAAATATACTTGTGCAAATTTATAACATTGCAATGTAGAACAGATGTGTGAATGGTCAAGCTCATGTGTACACTGCTGATACATGGGTAGTAGTTTGCTGTATATGACTTTGATGGAGTGCTCCTTGTCATGATGTGGCTGCATGTGGCTTGTGTTTGCGATATTTTTGGTCAAGTGCAGCTGCATGTGGCTAAAAAGCTTGCTTATGGGCTAATCATTTTTTATGTATTAATCATCTTTACAATTTACACGTTAAATTTTGCTTATTTGCTCCATGGCAGGAAGTTGTGCAGTTGCAGCTTGAATGTTTGATCTTGGAAGGAAAACCATGCAGGCTTCTTGCTGTTTTGGAGAAGAAATGGATGCATGTGTGGTACTAAATTCTTTTTGGATGAATACATTGGTCCTGAACTTCAATGGACTGTGCGTTTATGGAAGCTTGTTCTTGGATGCCAATGAATCTGAATGGATTGATGTATGCAGTGTTCAATTGGATTCATATTGATATGTGTTGATTACTTTTATTAGAGACGTGTGTATGGATTAGCTCTAATAGCTGGAAGAGAGTTTGAGTGCTGTGATTTTATTGTTTTTTTTTGTAATTTTCTTTTTCCTAACAGTGTGCAATTCGGATAGCAAAATAACACATATCCTGCAGGACTAATCGACAGGAATAATATCCACGACGGTTTTTCTTAATGGTTAGCATCATTGGTATTTCTACTAAAACATGATCGATGCTAGAGAAATTTTCCCGTCGGTGACCGTCAGGAATGTCACCGGGAATGATTTTCTTGCCGGGTAACCATCTGGCAATTTCTTTTTTGGGTGTCCTCATTCTTCTCATGGGTATTTCCTGACGGTTCCTGACAGAAAATTTTTTCTTATGGTTTTTGGCAGTCACGAAAGATCCTGAGTCTGGTAGTGTTTCCATGATAAGATTTGTAACCGTTCTTTTCCAAAACATTTAGAAGAGGTGCTTTCGCAGTTATGTTGATAATATGATGACATCTTTCATAAATTACTGTATTATTTCAGACAATTAGATAAATTAGGCATCGGTGATATAATAAAGTTAGAAAACACAAAAAAATAAAGTTCTTGCAAGATTTTGGACGGCTCAAATATGGAAGTTCCTTTTAAAATCTAAAACTTGGCATAATTAATCATACATACATATGAAATTATAATAGAAAAGATTATCCCAATAAATTTCTTTTGTAGTAGAGAATTTATCATTCCAGAACACCCAATATTTAATTAGCTTATTTGGAGATTAATATTTGCACTAAGCCAAATAAACATCAATATTCAATACTAGGCCAAAGAAAAAAGTGTAACGTTATCATACAAAAGGTAAAAGTAAATAAGCACTAGCCAGAGTATAATCTTTGAAATTTTAAAAACATGCAGATTAAACATCGACCGTTGATTCGCATGTGTTGATTAAATTCTAAAAGGGACAACAGTGTGTAGTATATGCATTTTCCAGGTATATAAGTTGATCAGTACTAGCAACTGACGCATTCTAAACCAAAGATCTAACAACTACATCCTAGTTAAGCTTGTGACATTGGATTAATCATCCTAAATGTTTTTTAAAAATGACAGGGACATATGCACTAGTGCTAAATTATGATTTAAGTCTTCTTTAATTAATAGTTAACATTAACTAAATTGTTAAAACAGTGTCCTATAAGATATTCTCGAATGAATAGTTCTATTTTACTAAAAAAAGTAATGATAAATTTTATTTTCATCACTAATATAATGAATGAATCTGGTGCCTTAATTTAGGTTGATCAGTAAAGCTGCACTGTGTGCTAGAGTAAGAAGACGAAAATGGTTTTTCCAGAGGAGGAAGTGACAAATTTATCTATATATTTTTTACTATTTTATATGCTTGGTAAAGTTTTTAAGAATAAAAGATACATAACAAAATCTTATGCCTTTAGAGAAGTACGAATCAAATGAGTACATATAATTCTCATTAAGCCACATGAGCAAATATTTACTCTTAACAAGATATGTGCAGGCATGTGACCACAAAACCAAACTTGATCACATAATTTTTTTTTAATTAGTGCACCTGTCATTCTAGAATCTAATTAAGTAAGCGGGCTGATCATATTGTAGTTCCCATCATCTTATAAATGTAAAAACATTGACATACCCTAACACTTATTGACAACCTAATCACTGTTCAAATTGGTGTAAGACATTTACCCCACAACTCAACAAGTTTTCACAGGATGCGCTTCCCATTGATCGAAGAACAAATTCCAGTTGCCCCCCCCCCCCACCTCATAAAGGGACCAAACAACAAATAGACTACCAGCTAGATGTGATAGGGTTGGACAATATATATATATATATATATATATATATATATATATATATATATATATATATATATATATATATACACCACTTAAATCGTATGATGATACCTATTTGTCAATTTGAGCATACTCTAATAACGATTATAAGATATCCCAAAATGAGTTCCATAAAAAATTTCACCAAAGTCCACTTTTTATAGCAAATTTTGTGTATATACTTCTTTTATATATGAAAAAAGGTATACAGAAAAAAAATAAAGGGCTCAAATGAATTTTTTTTCAATCAAGTCGTATTGGAGTATCATATAATTGGTATTTAAGTATACTGAAAGTGATAAAGAAGTATAATATATTCGTTTAAGTGATATATTAGAAGTGGGAGTAGATACTCCTATGAGTACGTCATATATATATATATATATATATATATATATATATATATATATGAAAAATACTATCTATACTATCTACTCTCAGGTGTAGTTACTCCCTCTCCATCCACCCTTTAAACCTTGATGAGATCCGTGCGTCTTTCCGAGCCTAACGGGCCTGAAAATCACGGATAGGAGAGAGACTCGAACCAATACTTATCTGGCGTTTAATCATAGTTAACTTTCTAGGAGTTTTGGTTTTTTTTGGCTAACAAATTCCTCAACCATCCGAGATCTTGCCTTTTTTATTTTTTTTCGGGATTTTGGTGATTAAATCTTTCCTATGCGCCCCCCATGTTCCATGCATTGGTCTTGCCATACGGTGATTGAGCTTGCCTTTTTTTATTCTTGCCATACCATGTACAGATGAAACCCATATACACGTATGCACATATGGTGATTGTGCTTGCCTTTTTTATTCTTGCCATACCATGGCACGCATGTACCAATCAACATACTCCATAAAGTACATTCATAAGTGAAATACTCCCTTCCCAAATCCATATACAGATGTACAAATATACTATCATAGGTGTATATACTCCCCAATTACATGTACTAGCATACTCCTGAGGTATACATACTACCTAAGTACATGTACTAAAATACTCCCTTAGGTATACAAACTACCTATGTACATTTACTAAAATACTCCCGTAGGTATATGTACTATCTAAGTACATATACACATATGATTGGTTAGAGCCATCTTGACCCTTGCCATGATGAAACCCATGAACATATGTTGTTCCATACTCCAACCGATCACGGCTTTCTACGTGTACGTGTTGGTGATATGCCCTAGAGGTAATCATAGAGATGATTGTATCATGCCTATATTTATGAGTTATTGAATAAATGTTATTCTGTTCCTTGAATGAATCATTGGTTATAAAGATTAACAAGTATATGACTTGTTGGTGAATTTCTTTAACTTATATGATGTCGTTCTAAATGGTATCCCTAGTCAGATATCACTAGTCGGAACACTAGTGACTCTATGACCAGTACATGTATTGATTGATGATCATGTTTCACTGGTCATAGATATAGAGATATTGAATCAATAATGTGAACACATGTTAGAGAACATGGGGTTGAATAGACCCACCATGAGACACTATTGAGATTGTTATGATTCTATGTGTCATTAGTTGGTCTCAAGCAATGATGATGTATAATCCTTAGATCTGAAATCAGCATGATTTTCTACATGTGTAATAGCACTCTTAGGAGTTACCAAACACTACTCGTAACTGGATAGTTATAAAGGTAGCTTTTGGGTATGCTATGAAATATGCAGAGGGATGTGACTGGTCGGATATGAGATTTGCCCCTCCTAACATAACAGGAGAGATATCTCTGGGTCCCTCAAAGTGGTCGGATAAAGAAAGTGCATGGCCATGCCACTGGTAGTCGAAGAGTTCGACAACACAAGGTTATTCGACACTCGATCGAGAAAGTATTGAACAATCCATGGATGAAAAATATCTCACCTCGAGTTCAAACCAGATATCGTGAGGCAAAGGGAGAATACACGAGTAGGTCGCTTAGATCGATCCGTTACAGACTGGTCGTATGGAGATACGAGCTGGTCATAGACTAGTCGAATGTAATCACAGAGTGGTCGAAACCTGGTTGTAAGGAGTTACGTACTGGTCATGACCAAATATGAACTGGTCGTATAGAGATAGGACCTGGTCATAAGTGATGAGGATCTGGTCGTAGATTATATTGCATGTGTATTCGGGAATCGTTATGTTCTGCTAGGAGCCGCTGACGACTCATGATCGGGAAGGAGTTTCCGAGTCACAACCGAACTACGCATGAGCCTAACGGTCACACACTTAATGGGTTGGAACAAAACGTGTTCGGATAGGATCCGTCATGGGCACTATATAAGAAGATGCTTGAGGCTATTGGGATATAGAACAGACGAGAGACGTGAGTTGCTCCACCGAAACCCTAGCCGCCATCTTCCTAAGAGCCCCACTAGGCAACTTGGTGCTAGCATACCAGCATACAGTTGTTCTTTCCCTGGACGTGTGGATACTGAAGAGGCGCTACTGCGGTTGCTGTTGTGCTTGAGGACGATCCGCGATCTTCACAAGGAACATTGGAGGTTGTTGGAGGATACGATCGACTACAACCACTTCATCGACGCGCTCTTCGTTGGACCAGGCTGCTCCGACTCTTCTTCCACTGCATTGTGCGTCTGGTGGTTGTAACACCCCAGCCCAACATGAGCCTGGAATGCTACTAAACTAACAATATAACAAGCTAAAACCAAGACACTTTACTAAATTTCGGCAGAACCTCCATTGTAAAGTTAAGTACACGGGGGTTCTAACATTCAGATAAATCATAATTAAATAATCCAACATCCAGAATCATCAATAGGCAATCAAAACATACTAAGCATCTAGCATTTCCAAAGGAATCCGAAAAACACTACTCATCATTATTACACTTAATCCATTGCATGAGTCATAATCATTATCAATCCTTAAACAGTTCGCTCATTTATTTTGATCAACTTTAAAGATGAGTGGCAATGTGTGTGAATCCAAATCAGGTCTACTCCCTCCCATGCATGCCATTCTTGGATTGGGTACCTAAAACAACAAAGAAACAGCAAGGATGAGTCCACAGACTCAGCAAGAACAAACTAAGGGCATACAACACGAAACCATAACATAAGCATTCACTTCCATAAGCATATCATAACAAAGCCATTCCACATGCATATGCAATGCTCAAGGATCCTTTCTCTTTATCTCTTTTTGCATTTTATCGGTAATGCAAAGTATGCAACCGTCGTTGCATACCCATGCCTGTGCTCGCAAGCGTAGGGACCAATTGCCCATTACTCCGCAAGTAATGGGGACCTCAAGCCCACACTCCACAGGTGTGGGGACCTCAAGCCCGTCACATACATGACGGGGACCTCAAAGAAATGCATGCTTGGTCACCACGTGACCAAGCCTCAAGATGATCTCAATATGCACATGCACAACCTCTATTCATCATCAATATTCCAAAAACAATAACATCGTACATGAATAGAGCATAAACATACTTTGAGCATTCACCAATTCCTAAGATAATCATCATGCCAGAAACTTTGCATCGCTATCTTGTATCGAAAATACACATTCATGACCAAGCATTCTCAACCAAAGCAACAAACAAAGCACTTGCCTCAACCGTGCGAGAACGAAGGACGCGAAGAGGGTGCTGCCTCCAGGAACAGTCCCCCACCTAAATTCATTAAAAGCATACTATGACGACAGTGATGGATCAAACAAACTACAAAAGCATACACAGACTTGCAATAGTTCTTTTAACGCGACCCCAACTCCAATTTCCTAAATGTTGTTCTGTCCCCTCTGTGGACAGTCGCGTTCTAAAATTCATATCTTTTATTACAGGAGTCCAAATGAGGTGATATTGGACTTCCTTGAAATGATACCAAATTCCCCAACTAAACCTAGTTGGTGGACCTTCCTGATTCGGCCATCTTCTACCCTCAACAAACTGATTAATGTAACAGCCAATTCTCGTCGGGGTTTTTTGGACAGCGGCACTAAATCTAACATAACTTTCAGTACACAAGGCCAAATATTATGATCTTAAGCTTTTTGGAAAGCTTATAAAAATATCTACAACATTCGTTATGGTGAGATCTTCAAATTAATCCATTAACTAATCACTACAGACCGATTAATATTTCTGTCGATTATAACAGATCTACCGAATAGCGGCGCTACAAAATTCATAACTCCTAATCCGCTTGTCCAAATGACATGATCTAATACTCTATAGAAAGGTATCGACATCACGTACAACTCTCTAGGAGGTGGCCTGACCAGAATCCGCACTTAACTTCCTAAAAATGTCGATCATTCTGTTGTCCTAAACGGATCTACTAATCGACCCTCGACTAGAAATTCTAAAACCCTCTCTAATTAATCTCGATTCAAAAATATAATTAAATCTCTCTCTATCTACTGTTCAAGGCAGCATGCATACCAAGCATATTTAGCCAAATTAGTTAACTACTAATTAGCACTATCGAAATCATCTCTCTCCTTTACTAATCCAATGAATGAAACGCATGCACCTTATTATCTAGTCACAATACTAATTCAGCCTAAGGCAATCTTTACTAGTAGCACTCATGCGTGCATGTGAAGCCCATTAAATAATTCAACTACTAATGTCACTGTTGCATGCAAACAAAAGATTGCACTACTAGTTAACGTGTAGCACCAGCAGCATGACTCCAATTAATGAAACGCATGCAAACAGAGCAAATACATGCCTGGATGGGCGCCTTCACGCACATGCATGCATGGATAGCCGGCGCTACTGGCGGCAAATCCACACGGCGGCCGTAGATGGCTCGCCGAACCCTCGCACACCACGACGGTGAGCAACGGACGACCACGCGCCGGCGACTGGTGGGACATGCGCACGCTGCGAGAACGCACCGGGCGTGGCCGTCGCTCCCAGCGGCGTGTTGGCGGCAGCGGCGCTCGGCGTCCACGCGTGAGGCCGAGCGAGCGTAAGCCGCAGCGACGGTGAGACGAGCTCTGGCGGCGCACGGGATAAAAATGATGCGGCTAGGGTTGGTTTTCTTTCTAGGTTTTAGATACCCTAATCCTCACATCCCCTTTTTAAAGGGCAGACTCAACTTCTCCCTAAAAACTCAAAAAGAATCTATTTTTATGTAGCCCCTTTCGTCTAATTATGCACAGGCCCTCAAGGGTTATTTTCAGAAAAACCCTACTAATCCATTTCGTTCTCTCTCTAAAGCGTTTCGGGGTATTACAGTGGTAATGATCTGTGATCATCTACTTGCTTGGCTTCCTAGTTTACATGGTAGAATTTTTAAATTGTTGCTATCGTAGCCTACTCGTATCCCTTCAGTGGTATTAGAGCCATAATGCATAGTTTTTTTTTATCTAGATTGGTCATATATACTAGATATGTGGCAGTAGTAGATTGGATCTATTGCTGGTTTGGTCTATGTAACATCCCAAATTTTGGGCTTGTGTTTCAAATGTAAGAAAATGAGTAGAAATTAAAACTTTTTCTTACATCATGTGTTTCCTGTTTGTATTGCACAAGTATTGTACAAGACTTATGGAAATGCAAAGTCACAAGTCTTTTGAACCAAATCTTGTCTCTTCTATAACATTCTGGTCAAATGTTTTGATCATCCTCTGGAAATATTTTTCCTAAGTTCTTGGGATGGTATGTGACCCCTCTGAAAAATTTCACGATTTTTAGAAATTGTTTGGATATTTTTGGAGGTCAGTCAAACCAATTCAAAATCTGGTCAAACCTAAAACCAGTACCTTGTAGAATTTTTGGAGAAAAATGCAATGCATAAAAATCTCTGAGAAATTTTCACAAGGTCAATGTCTCAGTCAGCAAGCTCCTGTAAAAATTTCAGAATTTTTGGAGTTATTTTGCTGCCCCAAATAAATCCTCAAAAGTCTCAGCTTTAAATTAAAACCTAAAGCTGATTCACTGTTCATTGGGTTCGAGTCGGGCTCGAGTCCGAGCCACTTGACTTGGTTGAACCACATAACTGCACCGAGCCGCGTTTTAAAGCGCGTGCGATATCACCGTTGGATTCGGATCGCGTGGCCCACGTTCGTGTGAGCATTCGGACCCTCGGTTACATTAACAAATTGGGACCGTTGGATCTCGATCCAACCGCCCGATTCCGTAGGCAATCGGACTGTCCGGCGAACTCGCTAAATCGCGACCGTCCATTTTTAATCCAACGGTCGTGGTTTGTTTTCGCTGTTCTTCTTCCTCCTCTGCTTCTTCGAGCGCGCGGGCGGCAATGGCAGAAAGAGAGAGGTTGAGTGGGTGGCTTTGATGGGTCACCTCAAAGTTGCTTTCGTCAACGTCTCTCTGTGGAGCATTTAATGCGCTCAGGCTTTCTCCTCCATTGTCCCGAGTCTCACTTGCTCCCATCTTTTCTTGGTCTACAACCGGAGCATGAACCGAGCTCACCATGGGCTCATGTCCTTGATCGAAACCCTAATCCTTCCCCTATATAATTGCCCCTCTAGGTCCTCCCGGTGTTCCTTTACACCACGCTTTGCTCTTCTCTCGTGTTTGAGCTCAAGAACACATCTCACCCTCAAAACACCATTGTTGGCCGTGGAGCTCCAATGGCACCTTGGTGTCCAGTGGTTCATCTTCAACATTTCTTGCACCCTTTTGAACTCCTCAACCTCCTTTATATTTCCCTAACTTGGTTTTGGGTTGCATTCACAGAATCACTCAATTTTAAGTTTGGAGATTTTCAGTTGATTTCACCCCTTTCTTCTCCACTCGGTAAGTGGTTCTTTTGCAATTATTTGCTTTTGGAGCCTCTTTGAGCTATAATGAAGTGTGGCGATGATTTGGTTCCACTCATTTTGCTCGAACCTCACCTTCCACTTCATCTTCTTCGCTCCGGTGGACTTCATCGTGTTCAAGTCTTCCCGCCATCTTTGGAGCTCCTCTCGGTTAAGGTAGCTCCTATATAGTCCCTAGAAGTCATGGCACTCGCTTCCTTGGACCGCAATGAGCATTTTGCTATTTTCGTGTTTTCTTTGTGTCGGCCTTCATCTTTGTTTTCCGGCTCGCGGCGTTGCACCTCCACCGCCGGCGAGGTCACATCGTTGGGTCCGCAACACTATTGCGAACCCATTTTGATAGTTTGTGGCGCCGCCGCACCGAGTCGCCGGCGACCACCGCAAAGCCACTCGGGTTTTGTCACCGAGAAGCTCCGTTTTGTCGGATCATTAGGACACATTAATTACCAATCATTAGCTGTTAATTGTGTCTTAATCATTATTATTGAGCCACGACCGGTGGGCCCAATCTCCTTAAATCAATCTCGTTTCACTCATTAATCGTTCGACATCATTAATGCCTAATCATTGCTTAATTAAGTGAGTCGGCATTTAATCATTGTCGGAATTAACCTGCGGGTCGTGACTTGTGGGCAGAGGGTTTAAAATCAAATCTCGCGATCATTAGAATCTATTTAATGTCAATCATTAGAATCACTAATTCGGTCTTAACCGCCCGCTTAGTCGCCGACTTGTGGGCCCGATGCTTTGTCGCGGCGTGGGTTAAATCGTTGCGATGCGTGACTCGTAGTCACCGACATGCGGTCCCACTCGTCGATACCTCTTTTTGAACTTCGATCTATAGCCATTGTCCATTTTGTGATCTGCGCCCGGATCTTGCATGCATTCGGACCATCCGGTTCCCTCGCCGCGTCTGGGCGTCGATCTTGCGATCAATGGTCGAGATCGTGTGTGCAATCGGACAATCCGGTTGTTAGTGCGTTCGGGCCGTCCATCCGTCGATCTGCGGTGGGATTGGCCCAAGCAACCGCACCGTCGGTTGCATACACTCGTGTGAGCCGTTGGATCTTGATCCAACGGTGGGTTTCATTGGGTTAAGCGGCGTGCGCTATTTTCGCGCGTAAGCGTAGGATGTTAGATCAAGGGTTGTGGGGTTGTCCACGTCATTTCCTTTTATTGGATTGTTTCGTATTTGGTAAGCAATTGTTTATCAATGAAAATGATATAAAAACTTTAGAAACTCATAACTAATTCATTTTAATCGCTTTTAGTTAATTCCAACTGTAATAAATTATGTTATCACTTTAGCTCATTATAAAAATGGATTTAAGCATGTTCGAGAGCGAAAATTGTATAACTAGGAATAACTTGGTTTCGTCATTTTGAATATTCCGAAAATGGATAAAACGTTAGAAAATGCATATCTTGCTCTGTGTATGTCCAAAATGAATGATTCCAACTTTGATAAATTTGTTATCAACCCAATGTTAATGTAAAATGATGGTAAGTCCAAGATTGTAGCAGGAACCTTGATTAATGATTTAGTACTTATTTTGACATTTAGAAAATTTCGGAAGGCTTATAAAATGCACAAGTAATTCTCTGTAACTGCAAAATATATATGATAAATTCTAGAAAACCCTCTGTTGGTATACTTCACTGTAAAATTAGTTTTGAACATATTTATGTTCCTGGAAAGTGCATTATGCTAATTTTGCATCTTAGAAAAATCATAACTAAATCACTTTAACTCCAAATGACCTGAAATTTTATATGGGTTACCTCTATACCAGTAGGTAGCTACCATAAAAATTTCAGCTTCAAAATCTTTCTAGAAAATATTTTTGCTACAGTGCTAATTATGGCCGAAAATGTGTTTTTAGGTAATATCTTTTGCACCGCAATTCCAAATTAGGTTTTCCAGTTCCTATGTCTTGGTATATTCGTATTTCACCTTGTGTATAAGTTTCATCGCATTGGATAATTTTTGCTTACTCTTTTGTTTAAGTGTTGCTCGTCTTATTGGTTGTTCTTGGTTCTTTTTGGCCTTTCGCTTAGGATTCGACATTTGTGGTAATCCCAGAGTGACCCTCCGCAACAAATTGAGCAACGACAAGAAGGCAAGCAGTTTGATCATGTTAATCCCAGTATTTTAAGTATTTATGTTGATTACAAATTCTATGTATGCATTGCTATTTTGTTTTAATAGTTGGCCTAGTAGATGCATTTCCTTAGCAAATGATTATCCTCTACTACCATGAGCCTAGGTTACTTGCTGTGATTTAGAGTTCGTGGATGGACTCTTGTCACTTAGTAGTTGCGAATTAATTGCTTAGCCATGCTTAGCCGGTAGAAATGGCGGTTATCGACTTGTCGATAACCTTGATCACACAAACTTATTATGTATTATGATTTCCATCTTGTGCCATGTCTACTTATGAAAACTAAAACTGAAAACAAAATGATTTAGACTTGGGCACAATGGTATGATGGTGTGATTTTCGGTGTGACTGGAATGGTGCACGAGTCAACAAGGACCGAACATCTTGTTACACTAAACCAAGCATTTTAGCGTGCTAACCACACTAGAGGGTATGGGACCTCTCTTGACTTAGTACTTTGGCGTGTATTGGCTCCGGTCGCAGGAGGTCGCAGGAGGGATGGTGTTGGGAGCATTGTAGTGTCGAAAGACTTCACCCGTGATGGGATTTGTTGTCTTTCGGCTTGCAATGTAAGCGTATGGTGTTTCTACCCATACGAGCGGCTCGTAGTTAATACACAATATTGGAAAGCGTCTCGTAGGACTTAGCCGTGCCGACATACCTACGGAAGTGTGTTTTGGCTTAAAGGCGGTCTGAAGTGTGGGTACATTGGTACACCCCTGCAGGGTTAAAACTATTCGAATAGCCTCGTCCTAGGTTATGGACACGCTTGGCAAGGTCTTTCAAGAGTTAGACTACAACCTTTTAAATTAAAACTTGATGGGTGGTACGAATCGGGGATTCGTGCTATGTTGTGGTGGCTATTGGGATAGTCACTTCCAGGTGGTTACTTGTATGTATCTGTACTTACTGTTACTTTGATAACAAAACAGATTTGCAAACTTGCTTTTAAAATGTATTACCTTATTGCAAATAAAGTTGGCTTCATGCAAAAAGAGACATACAACCTCCACCTAAATAAGCTTGCATGTAGTTTATGAATAGGTCTGCTATTCCACACGTCAGTCTTGCGGGTACAAAGACAATCTTTGTACTCGGTTGCTATGCTTAATTGTTTTGTTGCAGAGGAAGAAGGTGAGCACAGAAGGGCCTCACTTTTATGAGCTGTGTTGTGGTAGCTTATGGGCGACTAGCTTGGCGGCCCGATCGGTTGCCTTGTGGGTTATATTGGCTAACCGGTCGACTTTTGTTCTAGCCATCTTATGGCGCTTTTGCTTCATTGTCATTCTTGTATATTGTTCTATTTGGCGGTCGGCTCTCTTTTGTAATAACTTTACTTTATGTATGTCGTTGTTGAACTTAGTGATGTATGTGTATGGAATTGATGTGTAATTTTGTGATGATGTACATATGCTGCAATTCTAGGAAGCATATGTCCATCGAGGCTTGGAATGTTTAATTAGTAACGCTAGAACCATTTGGAGGTTAAGTGTTACTAGTTAAATATTCCGGGTCCTCACAAAGTTGGTATCAGAGCCATACTGACCGTAGAAACCCCTAGCTTGGTCGCCTTTAGGATGTTTTGAAAACTTACTTTCAAATAGTTTATGAAAACTTAAGTAAGTTCTCTAATTTTACTCCTTACCTATCTTAGCTTGCTCATCTCACCTTATTCTTGGTTAGATTTGGAAAACTTTTTCCCCTCTCATCTTCTTGTCAAAGATAGTTGTTTAATCGTTTAGCTTGGTTTTGGGAGCACCATGAGAGCCTTAAATTGAGTCTTGGCTGTTTGGAGTAAGGAATAGGAGCCCCTGGAACTTCAAATTTCGGCCAAGGGGTTGAAGGAGAAATTCTGGACAGCTAGTGCATATACTGGACCGCTAGCTAGTGGTTAGTAATTAAGGTAGGAAATAAGAGGTAACTACAACTAAAACTTGTGGGAATAAAAGGGTAAGAAGTGATATGAAAATTAGCTAAATGCCTATACTCTATTAGGCTGTTATACCTTGATTTTTGGACTGTTTTGAGCTAGATTTTAGTTCTGAAATTTTGGGTCTTCTCGAACGATTACTCGTTCTTCCATACGGGTTAGTCGTTTCGGGAAGTTGATTCGGTGACTTATGGTCTTATGTTCTCTTGTGGTGATTCTTTGGTAATTTTAATTAAGTTTGGATTTCCGTGCTCTTGGGTCTCGGACTGTATCTAACTTGTCTTAGTAAATCAGGATGGCTGGTGGGACACGTAGCGGCCGGAATCCGCCGGGTAGTCCCGATGAGGAGCTTCCCCCTCCTCCGACCATGGCGGAAGTCCTCATGCAGATCGAACGCAATCGTTCGGAGGACCGCAGGGTGTTGGAGGTTATCGCGAGGAACACCTCCACTCACTCTGGTGCCTCTGGATCCGGAGGGGGTGGCCATCAGGCTCGTGGGGGGCTTGCGGAGTTTCTCCGTACTCAGCCTCCTACTTTCTCCCGGTCCGAGGACCCCTTGGACGCCGACGACTGGCTGCGTCTGGTTGAGCGGAAGCTCAACGTTGCTCAGTGCCAGGAGCAGGAGCGGGCACTTTTCGCATCCCATCAGTTGGAGGGTGCAGCACTCTCATGGTGGGAGAATTTCCTCGCCATGCAGCCTGCGGGACACGTGGTCTCGTGGGAGGAGTTCCGGTCAGCTTTCCGTCGGGCCCATGTCCCCGCCGGCCTGATGAAGCTGAAGAAGAAGGAGTTCCTTGCGCTCAAACAGGGGCGCAAATCTGTGACTGAGTACCTCCATGAGTTCAACCATTTGGCGAGGTACGCTCCTGCTGAGGTGGCCACTGATGAGGCCAAGCAGGAGAAGTTCATGGAGGGCTTGTCTGAGGAGCTACAGGACAAGCTCTCTATTGTGGACTTCCCCGACTTCCAGACCTTGGTGGACAAGGCCATCGTCGCCGAGCACAAGGCGAGAGCGCTGGCGAGTCCGCAGCGCAAATGGGAGGTCTATCGATGCGCTCGGGCGGCCACCGCTCGTTCGTGTTGGGCGGCACGAGGGCCCACTCGGAGCTTCACCAGCGCCGAGGCTTTCGGCACCAGCTCCACGTCCTCCGCAGGCCGTGACTCAGTCACGTGCGCCTGCGACCCAGCAGCAGGTTGCTCATCGCAACCCTGCGGCCGACGTCACCTGCTTCTACTGCCACAACAAGGGCCACTACGCGAGTAGTTGCCTAAGAAGAGCTCGAGCGGCCTCGTCCTAATGGAGGGCGTGGGCAAGGAGTGGTCACCGCCGACGAAGACCCCGGGCTTGGGGAGCGGCCGAGTCAATCATATCTCGGCTGAGGAGGCACAGGAGGCGCCCGACGTGGTGTTGGGTACGCTTCTTGTCAATTTACATCCTGCTATAGTTTTATTTGACTCTGGAGCCTCGCACTCGTTTATTTCGAGGTCGTTTGCTGTTGATTGTGGGCTTCATTGTGTTCCTTTGGGGATTCCACTACTTATTCGCTCTCCGGGTTCGGAAATGAGAGCTGACCAGGTCTGCCAGGATGTTCCTATCCACATTGAAGGAGTGGGATTCTTGGCGAGTCTTATTCTACTCAATTCGGCGCGCCTGGATGTGATCCTTGGCATGGATTGGTTGTCCCGACACTCGGGGCAAATCGATTGTGCCGGGAGGATTGTCTACCTCACGATTCTTGGTGAACAAGTTGGGTTTTCCGCGATTCGAGAACCCTTTCTCGGTGCACTTGAAGTGGAGCCACTCGGAGATCCAAGATGTTCCTCTGTTTGTGATTATGTGGATGTATTTCTGAAGACTTGCCGGGATGCCTCCGTTCGAGGCTTGGAGTTCGTGATCGAGTTTTTGCCCGATCTTGCCCGATTTCTAAGGCGCCGCATCGAATGCCTCCGAATGAGTTGGCGGAGTTGAAGAAGCAACTAGGTGAGCTGCAAGAGAAGGGTTTCATTCGTCTAGCTCATCTCCTTGGGGTTGTCCAGCTATTTTTGTGAAGAAGAAGGACAAGACATCTGCGCATGTGTGTTGATTACCGTCAAGCTTAATGAGGTGACGGTAAAGAACAAGTATCCTCGCCTCGTATTGATGATCTCTTTGATCAGTTGGCTGGAGCCCAGGTGTTCTCGAAGATTGATTTGAGATTGGGCTATCATCAGGTCCGAATCAGGACTGAGGATATTCCGAAGACGGCTTTCACTACTCGTTATGGTCTTTACGAGTACACCGTCATGTCTTTTGGCTTAACTAATGCTCCCGCTTTATTCATGAACCTTATGAATTCAATATTCATGGAGTATTTGGATAAGTTTGTGGTGGTTTTCATTGATGATATTCTTATCTACTCCAAGAGCAATGAAGAGCATGCTGAGCATCTTAAGCTTGTGTTGGGCAAGCTGCGCGAACACCAGCTGTATGCCAAATTCAGCAAGTGCGAGTTCTGGTTGAAGGAAGTGGCATTCTTGGGCCATGTTCTTTCAGCGGGAGGTGTGGCTGTGGATCCTAGCAAGGTCAGTGATGTGCTATCTTGGGGTCAGCCTAAGTCGGTCACCGATGTGCGGAGTTTTCTTGGTTTGGCTGGCTACTATCGCCGCTTCATCGAGAATTTCTCCAAGATTGCCAAGCCTATGACTGAACTGCTCAAGAAAGACAAGAAGTTTGAGTGGTCCGCTGCTTGTGATGTGAGTTTTCAGGAGCTCAAGAAGCGGTTGACCTCAGCCCCAGTGCTTGTTCTCCCTGATATTCACAAGAGCTTTGATATCTATTGTGATGCTTCTCGTCGAGTGGTCTTGGTTGTGTTCTTATGCGGGAGGGCAAGGTTGTGGCCTATGCATCGCGCGATTAAGGCCTCATGAACTCAACTATCCTACTCATGACTTGGAGTTAGCTGCTGTGGTCCATGCACTCAAGATCGCGGCATTATCGATTGGCAACCGTTGTGAGGTGTATTCCGACCACAAGAGTTTGAAGTACTTGTTCACCCGACGGATCTGAACCTCGGACAAAGAAGATGGTTGGAATTGATCAAGGACTATGACATGGGTATTCGGTACCATCGGGCAAGGCCAATGTCGTTGCGGATGCACTCGATCGGAAGGTGTATTGCAACATGTTGATGCTCCAAGAGCAAGACCTACCCTCATTTCGAGTTCAGCGCCTCAATTTGGGTTTGATCGAGCACGGTTCCCTTGCTTCGTTGGTTGTGCAACCAACCTTGGTGGACCAAATCAAGGCGGCACGTGACAGACAGATGTTGGTGTGAGCCAAATCAGCGAACATCAAGGATGGGATGGCCAAGTGCTTTCGGAGGGCGAGCATGGCGTTGTGTGGTTTGGGCAGCGTCTTGTGGTTCCTAAGGTCATGGAATTGCGAATTTGATTCTCGCGAAGCCCATGATTCTCCTTTGTCTATTCACCCGGGGCTACCAAGATGTATCGGGACCTTCGTCGAGATTCAGTGGACCCGAATGAAGCGCGAGATTGCGTGTTCGTTGCGGGTGCGGCGTGTCTTTGTCGTGTGAAGGCCGAGCATCGGCGTCCAGAGGTCTTCTTGACCTTTGCGGTGCCGAATGGAAGTGGGATTCGTTGGCATGGACTTCATCACGGATTGCCCTTTCGTCCAAAGGAATGATGCCATTTGGGTCGTGATCGACGGAGTTGACTAAAGTGGCACATTTCCTTCTGTTAAGACACGACCGTGTGGGGCCTTTGGCGAACTTTATGTCTCGAGGATTGTGAGTCTTCACGGTGTCACCAAGGCGATTATTTACGATCGTGGTGCACTTTTCACCTCGCGGTTTTGGCATAGTCGCAAGAGGCTATGGGGACCCGCCTTCATTTGATCTGACCTTTCATCCTCGGTGATGGTCGACGGAGCGAGTCAACCAAGTGTTGGAAGATATGCTCGTGCTTGTGTTCTTTCCTATGGGAAGAAGTGGGAGAAGTGCCTACCATTTTTGAGTTCTCCTACAACAACGACTTTCGAGCGATCTTGGCATGGCACCATTTGAGGCCTTGTATGGGAGGAGATGCAGAACCCCATTGAACTGGTCGAGAGGCGGTGGCGGCGATTTTCGGCCCATTCGATCAATGCGGCGAGAGTCAAGTTCGATTGATCGCGAGCATCTGCGCGCGCGGCCGATCCGGACAAAAGAGCTATGCGGATCGTCGTCGCCGTGAGTTGAGCTTTGAGCCCAACGACTTTGTGTATCTCAAAGTCTCACCCTTGAAGGGCCATCGCGTTTTGGCATCAAGGGCAAGTTGGCTCCTCGATATGTTGGGCCTTATCGTATCGTCGAGAGTTGGAGCGATTGCATATAGATTGGAGCTGCCAGTGCACTTGAGGGGTGCATGATGTGTTCCATGTTTCACACGAAGAAGTGCCTCCGTGTCCCAAGCGAGAAACTCGTTGGAAACTCTCGATGTGCGGGAGGATTTGACCTATCGCGAGCATCCTGTTCGCATTCTTGAGGAATCGAGCGGAGAACAAGGAACCGTGTCATCAAGTTCCTTAAGGTTGATGGTCAAACCATTACGAAGATGAAGCAACTTGGGAGCGAGAAGATCGCCGTGTGCGATTTTCCTTCTTTCTTCTCCGAGTAAACGGAATCTCGGGTCGAGATTCTTGTAAGGGGGGGAGAGTTGTAACATCCCAAATTTTGGGCTTGTGTTTCAAATGTAAGAAAATGAGTAGAAATTAAAACTTTTTCTTACATCATGTGTTTCCTGTTTGTATTGCACAAGTATTGTACAAGACTTATGGAAATGCAAAGTCACAAGTCTTTTGAACCAAATCTTGTCTCTTCTATAACATTCTGGTCAAATGTTTTGATCATCCTCTGGAAATATTTTTCCTAAGTTCTTGGGATGGTATGTGACCCCTCTGAAAAATTTCACGATTTTTAGAAATTGTTTGGATATTTTTGGAGGTCAGTCAAACCAATTCAAAATCTGGTCAAACCTAAAACCAGTACCTTGTAGAATTTTTGGAGAAAAATGCAATGCATAAAAATCTTTGAGAAATTTTCACAAGGTCAATGTCTCAGTCAGCAAGCTCTGTAAAAATTTCAGAATTTTTGGAGTTATTTTGCTGCCCCAAATAAATCCTCAAAAGTCTCGACTTTAAATTAAAACCTAAAGTGATTCACTGTTCATTGGGTTCGAGTCGGGCTCGAGTCCGAGCCACTTGACTTGGTTGAACCACATAAGCGCACCGAGCGCGTTTTAAAGCGCGCGTGCGATATCGGCCGTTGGATTGGATCGCGTGGCCCACGTTCGTGTGAGCATTCGGACCCTCCGGTTACATTAACAAATTGGGACCGTTGGATCTCGATCCAACCGTCCAGATTCCGTAGGCAATCGGACTGTCCGGCGAACTCGCTAAATCGCGACCGTCCATTTTTAATCCAACGGTCGTGGTTTGTTTTCGCTGTTCTTCTTCCTCCTCTGCTTCTTCGAGCGCGCGGGCGGCAATGGCAGAAAGAGAGAGGTTGAGTGGGTGGCTTTGATGGGTCACCTCAAAGTTGCTTTCGTCAACGTCTCTCTGTGGAGCATTTAATGCGCTCAGGCTTTCTCCTCCATTGTCCCGAGTCTCACTTGCTCCCATCTTTTCTTGGTCTACAACCGGAGCATGAACCGAGCTCACCATGGGCTCATGTCCTTGATCGAAACCCTAATCCTTCCCCTATATAATTGCCCCTCTAGGTCCTCACAGTGTTCCTTTACACCACGCTTTGCTCTTCTCGTGTTTGAGCTCAAGAACACATCTCACCCTCAAAACACCATTGTTGGCCGTGGAGCTCCAATGGCGACCTTGGTGTCGAGTGGTTCATCTTCAACATTTCTTGCACCCTTTTGAACTCCTCAACCTCCTTTATATTTCCCTAACTTGGTTTTGGGTTGCATTCACAGAATCACTCAATTTTAAGTTTGGAGATTTTGGTTGATTTCACCCCCTTTCTTCTCGACTCAGTAAGTGGTTCTTTTGCAATTATTTGCTTTTGGAGCCTCTTTGAGCTATAATGAAGCTGTGGCGATGATTTGGTTCCACTCATTTTGCTCGAACCTCACCTTCCACTTCATCTTCTTGGCTCGGTGGACTTCATCGTGTTCAAGTCTTCCCGCCATCTTTGGAGCTCCTCTCGGTTAAGGTAGCTCCTATATAGTCCCTAGAAGTCATGGCACTCGCTTCCTTGGACTGCAATGAGCATTTGCTATTTTCGTGTTTTCTTTGTGTCGGCCTTCATCTTTGTTTTCCGGCTCGTGGCGTTCGAACCTCCACCGTGGCGAGGTCACCACCGTTGGGTCCGCAACACTATTGCGAACCCATTTTGATAGTTTGTGGGCGCCGCCGCGACCGGAGTCGCCGGCGACCAGCCGGCAAAGCCACTCGGGTTTTGTCAGCTGAGAAGCTCCCGTTTTCGTCAGATCATTAGGACACATTAATTACCAATCATTAGCTGTTAATTGTGTCTTAATCATTATTATTGAGCCACTGACCAGTGGGCCCAATCTCCTTAAATCAATCTCTGTTTCACTCCACACTGTTCCGACATCATTAATGCCTAATCATTGCTTAATTAAGTGAGTCGGCATTTAATCGCTGTCGGAATTAACCTGCGGTCGTGACTTGTGGGCGAGGGTTTAAAATCAAATCTCAGCAGTCATTAGAATCTATTTAATGTCAATCATTAGAATCACTAATTCGGTCTTAACCGCCCTGCTTAGTCGCTGACTTGTGGGCCCAGTGCACTGTGCGCGTGGGTTAAATCGTTGCGGTCGTGACTCGTAGTCACTGACATGCGGTCCCACTCGTCAGTACCTCTTTTTGAACTTCGATCTATAGCCGCCGTCCATTTTGTGATCTGCGGCCCAGATCTTGCATGCATTCGGACCATCCGGTTCCTCGTGCGTCTGGGCGTCGATCTTGCGATCAATGGTGAGATCGTGTGTGCAATCGGACAATCCGGTTGTTGGTGCGTTCTGGGCCGTCCATCTGTCGATCTGCGGCTGGGATTGGCCCAAGCAACCGCACCGTCCGGTTGCATACACTCGTGTGAGCCGTTGGATCTTGATCCAACGGTGGGTTTCATTTGGGTTTCGCGCGCGTGCGCTATTTTCGGCGCGCGTAAGCCGTAGGATGTTAGATCAAGGGTTGTGGGGTTGTCCACGTCATTTCCTTTTTATTGGATTGTTCTGTATTTGGTAAGCAATTGTTTATCAGCGAAAATGATATAAAACTTTAGAAACTCATAACTAATTCATTTTAAGCGCTTTTAGTTAATTCCAACTGTAATAAATTATGTTATCACTTTAGCTCATTATAAAAATGGATTTAAGCATGTTCGATGTGAGAAAATTGTATAACTAGGAATAACTTGGTTTCGTCATTTTGAATATTCGAAAATGGATAAAACGTTAGAAAATGCATATCTTGCTCTGTGTATGTCCAAAATGAATGATTCCAACTTTGATAAATTTGTTATCAACCCAATGTTAATGTAAAAATGATGGTAAGTCCAAGATTGTAGCAGGAACCTTGATTAATGATTTAGTACTTATTTTCAAACATTTAGAAAATTTCGAAGGCTTATAAAATGCACAAGTAATTCTCTGTAACTGCAAAATATATATGATAAATTCTAGAAAACCCTCTGTTGGTATACTTCATTTGTAAAATTAGTTTTGAACATATTTATGTTCTGGAAAGTGCATTATGCTAATTTTGCATCTTAGAAAAATCATAACTAAATCACTTTAACTCCAAATGACCTGAAATTTTATATGGGTTACCTCTATACCAGTAGGTAGCTACCATAAAAATTTCAGCTTCAAAATCTTTCTAGAAAATATTTTTGCTACAGTGCTAATTATGGTAGAAAATGTGTTTTTAGGTAATATCTTTTGCACATAATTCCAAATTAGGTTTTCAGTTCCTATGTCTTGGTATATTCGTATTTCACCTTGTGTATAAGTTTCATCGCATTGGATAATTTTTGCTTACTCTTTTGTTTAAGTGTTGCTCGTCTTATTGGTTGTTCTTGGTTCTTTTGGCCTTTCGCTTAGGATTCGACATTTGCGGTAATCCCAGAGTGACCCTCGCAACAAATTGAGCAACAGCAAGAAGGCAAGCAGTTTGATCATGTTAATCCCAGTATTTTAAGTATTTATGTTGATTACAAATTCTATGTATGCATTGCTATTTTGTTTTAATAGTTGGCCTAGTAGATGCATTTCCTTAGCAAATGATTATCCTCTACTACCATGAGCCTAGGTTACTTGCTGTGATTTAGAGTTCGTGGATGGACTCTTGTCACTTAGTAGTTGCGAATTAATTGCTTAGCCATGCTTAGCCGGTAGAAATGGGCGGTTATCGACTTGTCGATAACCTTGATCACACAAACTTATTATGTATTATGATTTCCATCTTGTGCCATGTCTACTTATGAAAACTAAAACTGAAAACAAAATGATTTAGACTTGGGCACAATGGTATGATGGTGTGATTTTCGGTGTGGTGGAATGGTGCACGAGTCAACAAGGACCGAACATCTTGTTACACTAAACCAAGCATTTTAGTG
The DNA here is from genome assembly GCA_036346255.1 of Ampelocalamus luodianensis. NCBI lineage: Eukaryota > Viridiplantae > Streptophyta > Magnoliopsida > Poales > Poaceae > Ampelocalamus > Ampelocalamus luodianensis. The sequence continues at coordinate 71,259,974 of CM070620.1, read as the reverse complement.
CTAACCACACTAGAGGGTATGGGACCTCTCTTGACTTAGTACTTTGGCGTGTATTGGCTCCGGTCGCAGGAGGTCGCAGGAGGGATGGTGTTGGGAGCATTGTAGTGTCCGAAAGACTTCACCCGTGATGGGATTTGTTGTCTTTCGGCTTGCAATGTAAGCGTATGGTGTTTCTACCCATACGAGCTGCTCGTAGTTAATACACAATATTGGAAAGCGTCTCGTAGGACTTAGCCGTGCCGACATACCTACGGAAGTGTGTTTTGGCTTAAAGCGGTGCGAAGTGTGGGTACATTGGTACACCCTGCAGGTTAAAACTATTCGAATAGCCTCGTCCTAGGTTATGGACACGCTTGCAAGGTCTTTCAAGAGTTAGACTACAACCTTTTAAATTAAAACTTGATGGGTGGTACGAATCGGGATTCGTGCTATGTTGTGGTGGCTATTGGGATAGTCACTTCGGTGGTTACTTGTATGTATCAGACTTCATCGTTACTTTGATAACAAAACAGATTTGCAAACTTGCTTTTAAAATGTATTACCTTATTGCAAATAAAGTTGGCTTCATGCAAAAGAGACATACAACCTCCACCTAAATAAGCTTGCATGTAGTTTATGAATAGGTCTGCTATTCCACACGTCGATCTTGCGGGTACAAAGACAATCTTTGTACTCGGTTGCTATGCTTAATTGTTTTGTTGCAGAGGAAGAAGGTGAGCACGAAGGGCCTCACTTTTGCGAAATGTGTTGTGGTAGCTATGGCGACTAGCTTGGCGGCCCGGTCGGTTGCCTTGTGGGTTATATTGGCTAACCGGTCGACTTTTGTTCTAGCCATCTTATGGCGCTTTTGCTTCATTGTCATTCTTGTATATTGTTCTATTTGGCCGGTCGGCTCTCTTTTGTAATAACTTTACTTTATGTATGTCGTTGTTGAACTTAGTGATGTATGTGTATGGAATTGATGTGTAATTTTGTGATGATGTACATATGCTGCAATGCTGGGAAGCATATGTCCATCGAGGCTTGGAATGTTTAATTAGTAACGCTAGAACCATTTGGAGGTTAAGTGTTACTAGTTAAATATTTCGGGTCCTCACAGTCTAGTAACCTAGATCAGTTCATATGGATGGAACGACCTAGGCACTAGTTGATAAGATCGATCGTTGTTCGGTGGTAGTTGATGGGTCTTGCGAGGAGGTATGAGCTAAAAGGACTTGATGGTCTTTTGCTCTTGTTCACAACCACATTGCATGATACTCCTACTGGTCGAAATTCTGCCATTGAAGTATGCTGCAGTGCGTGGTCGTATCAAGGCACTGATCAGATTGGTTCGAAATAGGGTTAATATGATTAATCCGATGATTTCCAAGGCTTGGTTGCGTGAATAAGATTTATGTCTCGGGAAAATTTTCTGAGAGCACTGCCCTCGATTTGCAAGGGGCGCTGCTCCTTCGAACCCTGCCCGCTAACCGGGTAGCGGGACCGCCGTGATCGTAGCCACGTTGTATAGTAGTATGTGTTCATATCACCTGATAAAATTGGATTCTATGCATAACTCATTTTTGCAGGGTTGATGTGAATAGTATGGCCTATTATGTATGTGATGCATGAATGGATTTTCATGACTTGCGTGTCATGCTATGAGATAGCCATCGAGCTACATATTATTGTATAATGGTGTACGTGCCGACATGTGATGCTTGAAATTATCCTCCGTAATTCATTACTTGCTTTTAGGAGTAATTGCTGAGTAGATGATTGCGGTCAGAGATGTCAAGCATGGTGGTCAGAGGATAGGAAGTATGGTGATAGAGATCATTATGTTAAGGGCCATACTATTTCACACTTTAATATGATTAGCTATGAATGTTTGTGTTTATTCCTGTTATGCTATTTGATCATGTTTTGTCATTAGATGTTTTGACATGATAGAGTTGTACCCCTTAGGAAAAATTAATTAAAATTGATGCCTTTCCAATTGCTGCGTCTATCACGATTATGATCGTTAATTGGCAGGTCTATCAAAGTAGGGTGCCATTAATTATCTTAATAAGATCGGGTGGTTGTCGGACACCCATATGCTTAGTGTTGGTTTTACTTAACAAGGCTATCAAAATAGTTTTGGGCCTTGGGGCATAGTATTGGTCAGAAGTGCATGGAGATGTCACCGATCAAACAAGAGTCATATGTGATATGATTAGCAAAGGGTTGCTTACCTAAAATCACTAAGTTTCTAGCAGTGATGCCAAAGCTCACTAGGACTTAATGTTTTATGGATCTTGAACTCACTATATGTTGTTTGAGGGAAAGATGATTTATAGTGGGAGTATCTTTTATTAAATTGTTTAATAGAAGATCTTACATAAACATAATGCTGAATTTTTGCATATTCTGTTGTAGATCATGGCACCCACTACTTCTTCCGCACCTACCTTTAATTTGCGATCTCTTCTTGAAAATAAAAAGTTGAATGGTTCAAATTTCATTGACTGGTTTCATAATCTGAGAATTGTTCTCACACAAGAAAAGAAAGAATATATTGTAAAGGGTCCCTATCCCGAGGAACCGAGTGTCGATGCACCTCGTGCTGAAAAAATGCTTATGAGAAGCATTGCAATGACACAGTCGATGTGAACTGCCTAATGCTTGCTACCATGAACTCTGAGCTTCAGAAGCAATATGAGACCACGGATGCTTACAATATGATTGTGGGTCTAAAGGGTATGTTTCAGGATCAAGCAAGGGCAGAGAGGTTTAATACCTCTAAGGCATTATTTTCTTGTAGGCTATTAGAAGGCAACCCGGTTAGTCCTCATGTGATCAAAATGATTGATCTCATTGAGATCTTGGAAAAGCTTGGTTTTTCCCTTAGCCAAGAGTTGGCTACTGATGTGATTCTCCAATCGCTCCCTGCGAGCTTTGAGCCTGTTATATGGAATTTTCATATGAATGGTATAGAGAAGTCAATGACCGAGTTGCATGGCATGCTTAAAGGTACTGAGAAGAGCATCAAGAAAAGTTCTAATCATGTAATGATGGTTCAAAAGACTACAGCCTTCAAGAAGAAGGGTAAGTTGGGAAAGGGTAAAGGCAAAGGAAAGACTCAAGATGAGATCGAGAGTCTTAAAGCTAAGCTTAAGAAGCTTAAGCTGGGTCCTAAGCCGAACACAGAATGTTACCATTGTCATGAGACTAGGCATTGGAAGAGAAATTGCAACAAGTTCTTGGCAGAGATGAAAAAGAACAAAGGAAGTAAAACTTCCAGTTCAGGTATAAATGTTATACAAATTAATCTTGCCACTTCTATTACCAGTTCTTGGATATTTGATACCGGATCGGTTGCCCATATTTGCAATTCGATGCAAGGACTAATAAGGAGTAGATGCTTGGCAAGAGGAGATGTTGATCTTCGCGTGGGCAATGGAGCAAGAGTTGCTGCATTAGCTATTGGCACTTTACCACTAGTTTTCCCTCCGAATTAGTTATGAAACTAAATAATTGTTATTATGTTTCAGCATTAAGCAAAAACATTATTTCTACTTCATGTTTAGGAGCAAAAGGTTATGAGTTCAGAATAAAGAACAATTGTTGTTCAATTTATTTTGAAGATATACTTTATGGACATGCTCCATTGGTGAATGGATTGTATGTTTTGAATCTTGAGGATGAGTCCATCTATAGCATTAATGCTAAGAGACTTCGAATCAATGATGTGAATCCCACTTTTATTTGACATTGTTGTCTAGGTCATATAAATGAGAAGCGCATGATGAAGCTCCATAAAGATGGTCTTCTAAACTCATTTGATTTCAGATTATTTGAAACATGTGAATCTTGTTTACTTGGTAAGATGACAAAGACGCCCTTCACGACCAGAGGTGAGAGAGTGAGTGATCTACTGGTCATAATACATTCGGATGTATGTACACCAATGAGCACTCTTACCAGAGGTGGTTTTCAGTACTTCATAACTTTTACTGATGATTTTAGTAGATATGACTATATCTATTTGATGAGACATAAGTCAGGATCCTTTGAAAAGTTCAAAGAATTTCAGAATGAAGTACATAATCAACTTGGCAAGACAATCAAATGTCTACGATCTGATCGTGGAGAAGAGTATTTGAGCCATGAGTTTGGTGATCATCTAAAGAAATGTGGAATTATTCCACAACTTACTCCGCCGGGAACACCTCAATGGAATGGGGTGTCTGAACGACGGAACCGAACATTGTTGGACATTATTCGGTCAATGATGAGCCAATCTGATCTTCCATTGCAATTATGGGGATACGCTCTAGAAATAGTTGCTTTCATTTTGAATAGGGTTCCATAAAAAACTATGGAAACGACACCATATGAGATGTGTACCGGGAAGAGTCCTGGATTATCTTTTTCTCAAGATATGGGGTTGTGAAGCGTATGTTAAACGTTTGACGTCTGACAAACTCACACCCAAGTCTGATAAGTGTTTCTTTGTGGGGTATCCTGAGGAAACTAAAGGATATTATTTTTATAATCGGGATGATAATAAAGTGTTTGTTGCCCGTAATAGTGTCTTCTTGGAGAAAGAGTTTCTTTCCAAAGGAGTTAGTGGGAGCAAGATACAACTTGAAGAAATTCGGGAATCATCTGAAAATGTTTCAACTCCTGCTGAACCTCTACAGGATGAACAAAATATTGTTGAACCTGTAGATGAAGCATCAACCCGATGAAGATCTAAAAGGCCACGTCAATTTCTTATAAGGTATGGGTATGACATATTATTGTTGAATAATGATGAGCCTAAAACTTATTCGGAAGCGATGGTGGACCAAGACTCTGAGTCATGGCTTGAGGCCATGAGATCCGAAATAAAGTCTATGCATGACAATCAAGTTTGGAACTTGGTTGATGCACCTGATGGTGTTACAACCATTGAGTGCAAGTAGATTTTTGAGAAAATATAGATATGAATGAAAATATTCACATTCATAAGGCACGACTGGTTGCGAAGGGTTTCAAATAAATTCAAAGTGTTAATTATGATGAAACCTTCTCACTTGTTGCCATGCTTAAATAAATCCGGATCATTCTAGCTATTGCTGCATATTTCGACTATGAGATATGGCAAATAGATGTCAAAACAGCTTTTCTAAATGAAAACCTAAGTGAGGATGTGTAAATGACACAGCCTAAGGGTTTTGCCAATCCAAAGGAAGCTAGAAAGGTATGTAAGCTTAAGAAATCCATCTATGGATTAAAGCAAATATCTCGGAGTTGGAACATTCGTTTTGATGAAGTAGTCAAAGGGTTTGACTTAATCAAGAACGAAAAAGAACCTTATGTTTACAAGAAAGTTAGTGGGAACAAACTTGTATTTCTGATATTATATGTGGATGACATACTACTGGTCGAAAATGATATTCCAATGCTTGAATCTGTTAAAATTTTATTGAGAAATAGTTTCTCTATGAAAGATTTAGGAAATGCAGCATATATTCTTGGTATAAGGATCTATAGAGATTGATCTAAGAGGCTAATTAGATTAAGCCAAGATGTATACATTGACAATATGTTGAAATGGTTCAACTTGCAAGATTCTAAGAAAGGTTTCTTGCCCATGTCACATGGTATTAATCTTAGCAAGACTTAGTGTCCTACGACCACTGATGAATCCCATATGCTTTGGCTATAGGATCTATCATGTATGTCATCCTGTGTACACGACCAGATGTGTCGTATGCTCTAAGTGTTACGAGCAGATATCAGTCAAATCCAGGTGAAAGTCACTGGATAACAGCCAAGAATATCCTTAAGTACTTGAGAAGGACTAACGATGCATTCCTTGTGTATGGCGGTGAGGAAGAGCTGGTCATAAATGGTTATACCGATGCTAGCTTCCAAACCGACAAGTATGATTTCAGATCGCAATCAGGGGTTGTGTTTTGTTTCAATGGATGAACAGTAAGCTGAAAAAGTTCCAAGCAAGGAACGGTTGCTGATTCTACGAGAGAGGCTGAGTATATTGTTGCTTCAGAAGCTGCAAAATCGGCCATATGGATAAGGAAGTTCATTTGTGAACTATGTATTGTTTCTAGTGCTTCTAGTCCAATGGATCTCTATTGTGATAATAGTAGAGCCATTGTACAAGCTAAGGAGCCTAGATCACATCAAAAGTTCAAGCACATGCTTTGACGATATCACATTATTCGTGAGATTGTAGATAGAGGTGATGCGAAGATATGCAAAGTGCACACAGATTTGAATATTGCTGATCTGTTGACAAAGCCTCTCCCGCAAACTAAGCATGAGGTGCACACAAGAGCTATGGGTATTCATACCTATATGATTGACTCTAGTACAAGTGTGAGACTATTGGTGATATGCCCTAGAGGCAATCATAAAGATGATTGTATCACATCTATGTTTATGAGTTATTGAATAAATGATATTCTGTTCCTTGAATGAATCATTGGTTATAAAGATTAACAATGTGACTTGTTGATGAAGCTCTTTAACTTATATGATGTCGTTCTAAATTGTATCCCTAGTCGGATGTCACTGGTCAAAACAACAATGACTCTACGACCAACACATGTATTGATTGATGACCATGTTTTACCGATCATGCATATGGGGATATCGAATCAATAATATGAACACATGTTAGAGAATATGGGGTTGGATAGACCCACCTTGAGACACTATTGAGATTGTTATAATTCTATGTGTCATTAGTTGGTATCAAGCACTGATGATGTATAATCTTTAGACCCGAGATCAGCATGGTTCCCTACATGTGTAATAGCACTTTTAGGGGTTGCCAAACGCTACTCGTAACTGTGTAGTTATAAAGGTAGCTTTCGGGTATGCTATGAAACATGCAGAGAGATGTGATTAGTCAGATATGAGATTTTCCCCTCCTAACATAACAGGAGAGATATCTCTGGGCCCCTCGAAGTGGTCTGATAAAGAAAGTGCATAGCCATGTCTTTGGTGGTCGAAGAGTTCGACCATATAAGGTTATTCGACACTCGATCGAGAAAGTATTGAACAGTCCATGGATGATAAATATCTCACCTAGAGATCAAACCAGATATCGTGAGGTAAAGGGAGAATACACGAGTTGGTCGCTTAGTTCGATCAGTTACGGACTGGTCATATGGAGATACGAGCTGATCGTAGACTAGTCGAACGTAATCACAGCGTGGTCGAAACTTGGTCGTATGAAGTTACGTATTGGTCGTGACCAAATACAAACTGGTTGTATAGAGATAGGACCTGGTCATAGATCATATTGCATTAAGATTCCTCCGATATAATTCGTGTGTATTTGGGAATCGTTTTGTTCTACTAGGAGCCGCTGATGACTCGTGATCAAAAGGAGTTTCCAAGTCACAACTGAACTACGCATAAGCCTAACGGGTCACACACTTAATGGGTTAGAACAAAACGTGTTCGGATAGGATCCGTCATGGGCACTATATAAGAAGATGCTTGAGGCTATTGGGATATAAGATAGGAAAGAGACGTGAGTTGCTCCACCGAAACCCTAGCCGCCATCTTCCTGAGAGCCCCACCATGCGACTTGGTGCTAGCACACCGGCATACAGTTGTTCCTTCCTTGACGTGTGGATACCGTAGAGGCACTATTGCGGTTGTTGTTGCGCTTGAGGACGATCCGCGATCTTTCACAAGGAACATTGGAGGTTGCTGTAGGAGACGATCGACTACGACCACTTCATCTACGCACTCTTCGTTAGACCAGGCTGCTCCGACTCTTCTTCTGCTACACTGCGCATCTGATGGTAACGATATGTGATCATCTACTTGCTTGGCTTCCTGGTTTACGTGGTAGAATTTTTAAATTATTGCTATCATAGCCTACCCGTATCCCTTTAGTACGTGCGTCTACACAGACAAGTTTTCAAAGCTGATGTTCTGCGATCGGCGCCACGCGTCTTATACACCATACATGACAGGTGGTACCATGGTATGTGCATGCACAACGATCCTGGGAAACCAACACTAAGTTCTACGATTATGTTGTCATCTTTTTTTTCTTGAAGATAATTACACACAATTAGTGGTATGTGTTGGTTTGCTTCGGATGATTAGTGGTGGTATCTGAACCAATAACCTGATCAGGTAAATGGTATTCTGAGGCACCTGGATGGTGGATATAATGTGAGTAACTACACCTCGGAGTAGTAAAAGGCTTCTATATATATATATATATATATATATATATATATATATATATATATATATATATAAATGGTATGGTACTCTTGGGAGTACGTACTCCCACCTCTTATATACCACTTAAATCATATTATAATACATCTTTATCTATTTGAGCATACTCCATTAATGATTATAAGATACTCCAAATTGAGTTTCATAAAAAAAATTCATTAAAGGTCACTTTTTATAGTAAAATTTGTGTATATACTTCTTTTATATATGAAAAGGGAGCATACTCCAATAATGATTATAAGATACTCCAAAGTGAGTTCCTTGAAAAATTTCATCAAAGTCTATTTTTTATAGTAAAATTTATGTATATACTTCTTTTATATATGAGAAAGGGTATATAGCAATAGTAAAGAACTCCAATGAAAAATTTTCAATCAAGTCGCTTTGGAAGACCTTATAATAGGTATTTAAGTATACTGAAGGTGATAAAAAAGTATAATATATTCGTTTAAGTAATATATTGAAACAAGTGCGATAGTGCTATTCAGTGCCTGAGCGTAGAATAGCTTAAAAACCACGTGCATCCGGCGCAAACGACTATAGCACCACAAAAGATTTGTTGTAACCTCATTGTGCATTTTACTGCAACCTCCATGTGCTTTATTACAACACTATAAGAGATTTACTGCGACCTCATTGTGCATTTTACTAAGCACTACAAGATATTTATTCCAATCTCGTTGTGCCTTTTACTGTAACCTCCTTGTGCTTTTATTACAACACTATAAGAGATTTACTGCGATGTCATTGTGCCTTTTACTGCTTCATTATAAGAGCGCTACAAGAGGAGAAGATCGGGTGTGCAATGTTTACTGCATCACTAAAAGAGATTTACTACAACCTCCTTCTACGTCTACTGCACCGTTTCAAGAGATTTACTACGACCTCATTTGTGCTTTTACTGCGGCACTACAAGAGGTTTACTACGACTTCCTTGTACTTTTAATGCAATGCTACAAAGATTAACTGTGATCTTCTTGTTCATTTACTGTACCTTTACAAGGCAGACACTATCACACTTAGTATTACTGCACTCCTTATACTCTTACTGTGTCTTCATCGAAGATTTACTACCACACTTAGCGCAGAGGGCTAGTGGAGAGAGAAACATGGGTTGATGGAGGTGGGAGGTGGTGGGTTTTCTTTTACCAGCCTTTGATCAAGGTGGGGTGTGAGTTTTGACCCATGGAAGATGGTGGAGCGTAGAATAACTTATTCTACGCTTGGGTGCAGAATAATGCGCGTGCGCACACACACACAAATATTGATACCTTGAAAAAAAGCAAAAAAACAGTCATGTGAAAGTTACATCCTCATGTGCACATGAATTATATATATATATATATATATATATATATATATATATATATATGTAATTTATGCATACGCAGATTTGCATGAGCAAATTCAATGTAACGACTCAAGACAATCAAATAATAATTATAGGGATTCTTTTTAAGAAAATCACTAATCACCCGTGTTGTCAAAAATGCTGCTGAAAAAACATAATAGAGATACTTTGTCGGGCTTGCTCCTCTCATTGGGTTATTTGTCTTTACCTTGTTTTATTTATCTGAAATTAGAACGGCATCTATTTTTGGAACAGATGTTGTATCTTATTACCAGATTATCTATAGTACTAACATTCACTTTCTTATGTATTTAATTTAGGAACACTTCCACCTCCTACAAGTGAAAAATAAATAAAGGTAGAGGGGAAAAAAAGTGAAGATGAGATTTATGATATTATTTTTAATATGAAAAATGTCATAGCATAGTCATGCGCATATATATGCCCTTTATTTACTACAATGTGAAGTAAAAACTTTCCCTTCCAATCTCTAGCAGCTTGTTGCAAGTTCATTTGCTAGAAGACAGCACAGTACTTTCGTTTTGGGAGGTACAGATTTGCTTTGTGCTCAGACATAACATACAAAGATTACATTGACTAAGATGAGAAAACACTTCGATCAATAGATCCAATCAATGACCATTTCAGCATGTTTCATGTATCAAAAAATGGACAAAGCTAAGGAACATTTTCTCATATAAAGCAATATGCTATTTCCACAAGATTTTCACAAAAAATGATGAAATAAATAAAATACCTAAGAAGTAGCCAATCATTGACGCATTTTTGTTGAAACGTAAGAATGCAAAAGAATTGTGGAGAAGAGAATATATTCTCCCTACCCAAACCAATGTATCTTTGTAATCCATTATGAGTCACTGGTTTCTCTTTTTCTTTTCTTTCTGATTTGAGTTATCTACAAAATGGTATCCGTCGTTATCCAAATCTTTGGCCATGCAAGACTATATATTGGAAAGCTAATATTCCTATGACATGCGCGTGTACATTCTCTATTAGAAGAACGTGCTATCGTTGTGTGACATGAGAGAACAATATAATTCCCGCTAATAAAAAATATGTTTTATAAAATTTCTAGAAGGAAACGAAAATTTTCAATTATGGGTTATCGAAACATAAATATTATAATAATAGTTGTCATCTTTGAGGGAAACTGCACAACGGGTAGATAACAAAAGGGGGATTGGGCATATTTATCACAAAAGTTGATGTGCAATTGATAATTTGTTACTCCATGTCTCACTGATATGTGGGTCATAATTTAATGGCAAATCATCAATAATCCCATAATAAAATAGGTACCATGTAAATGCGCAAATAGAGAGATCACTGGAATATATCGCATATTGTCGAATAGGTCTAAATTGAAGTTTCATTTGGAGAATATATCCTGTGGTATGAGCATGTTTCGTGCTACCTATGCTCCCCTCCTCGGCAAATGGTCCAAATGGTCATATTTTTTTTTTTAAAAAAAATGAACATCTTGCAAAATTTCAACCGGAAACACGATGTATATCCAGAGAAACAAAAAAATACAAAATTTTGTGAATAGTAGCATTATATTTTTCCCCTTTTATTTCAGATTTCCTTTTTTAGCAGAATTTTTCTTTTTCTGTTTCTCAACGTATAGATCGAATTTAGTTTTGAAATTATGTGGCCTGATAGATTATATTGTACCCTATCTATGCAAAAAAAAAAAAATGGAATTTTTCATTACTATTTAAATCGTTTAAGGAGGATGAGAGCACTGGGAGCGCGAAATATAGTGGGAGCATCGTGTATATGTTATCACCTTCAACCTAAAAAAAAAAAGTCTCCCACTATGTTCAATAATTACAAGCAAGGCTTAAACGAGACAACTTGGTTATAGGTTTAGCATATAACTAGGGATGGCAATCGTGCCCGATTACCCACGTGCCCACGGACGAATACCCTGATGGAGGCGGGTATGGGCGTCTTTCTTTGCCCACGGGCATAGAAACGGGCACAATTCATTGCCCATCGGGTAAACGGGTGTGGGCATGGGTAAATTCAACCTGTGCCCGCTTCGCTTGATTACCCGCAACCTAACTAACAAGTGGGCCACTATATAAAACCCTAGTCGGCAGTCGCTCTCACGCGGTCAACTCGCTCCAAGTCCCAGGCTCCCAGCCCACTTCTTCCCAGCCGCCAGAAGCCCCCTCCCATCCCGCGCCCCCTATCCCCTCTGGTCCTCCCAAGAACTCTAGAAGTCCAGGTCTGCCGCCCCCGTCACCCATCCAGGCCGTCCTCCTCCCGGCAAGCCACCCAAGAACTCCAGATCCACCGCCTCTTCATCGGCTCGGTTGGCTCCCTCCCATCTCGCGCCCCATCCCCTCCGGTCCTCCCAAGAACTCCAGAAGTCCAGATCCGCTCCCGGCCAACTGTTGGCCCGTCCTCCTCCCGGCCGGCCACAAGAACTCCAGATCTACCTCCATCGCCTGTCAGCCCGTCCTCCTCTCGCCTGGCTAACCGCTGGCCCCATCCTCCTCCCGCCCGGCCAACTGCCGACCCCATCCTCCTCCCACTCGACCGCAAGAACTCCATGTGTCCCTCCGCTCGCTCCCATGTCTCCTCTCCAATCCTAATCTCTGGTTTAGATCCAGATCTGGATTTGCTCTTCTTCTTCAACATCACCCACTTAGGCTTGCCATGGTTGAGGGTCCCCACATTAGTTGTCCATGGCAGTAGAGGGCTTCTCCTTTGGTTTGGTCGCCAATGATCCCTTGTGTCACTGCTGCTGATCTCCGATGCAAGCACTACCGCTCTATCTCCAAGAGCCAAGAATGCCATGGAGACCCCTCAAGACCTTTGGTCGCCGTTGATCATCACCGCGCGCACTGAGCTCGTGGATCGACTCCACATCCTCTGTGAGTAGCTAACACACGCACAAGCGGAGTCGGGCAAGGCCGATGGCGTCCGTGCCCAAATTGAAACCATGCGTTGGGAGATCCAGAAGGGCAGGTATTACTATTGGTTTGGGTCATTACTCAGTTTTAACACTACCAGTTTACTACTAAATGTCTGCTTGGATGATTCGTGTGTGTATTTTGTGAATGCACGAGGGCATTCAATCACATGCGTAGCATAGTAAGAATTGTGCATTTCATTCATAGCTTCTCTTTGAACCTGCTGGGAAAACTACTCCTCGCTGGCACTAACTCATCTCCTGGTGAAGTAGATTGTAGTGGAAGCCCCTCTGAAGAAAACTCAGTGCATATGATACTTTCGCGTGTATTCCAGATGGAACTTCATTATTTCAAGGGTACAGATTGCTCTGGCATCTTTGTGTTTTATTCTTCTCCTGCCAATCCTAATCTGTGCATCTAGGGGACAATGTGACATAAGCTACTAGTATCATTGAGTAATTATGTGTGTATTACTATACGAAGTGAATATGCTGCTGCCATGAGGAAGACATTTGATGCTCAATCAAGAGAATTACTTGAACGGGTATTTTTGTTAGTATCATACATTCATACTGTTGGTCTTTTTTGTGCCTAAGATTTACTTGAAGGCTTGTGAATTGTGACACAAAATCGAATTGGACATTGCACATTGAGTCAACTTGAGTTCTGGATGGAATGCCTTTTTTTAGTTGTGAGAAGCATCTGTAAATGTTAGTTGTGCATTGCTCATGTTATTTTAGTTGTGAGAAGCATTTGTAAATGTCAGTTCTGCATCGAATTGGACATTGCACATTGAGTCTTGCAATTCTTCCCAGTAAAAGAAGCATCTGTCATATACATTGCTCATGTCATTTTAGTTGTGCATTAACATCTCAGTTGGGCATTTGTCATTGAACTTCCTATGTAAATGTCAGGTACTACAGAGTACAAACAATACATGCTCTGTAAATGTCAGTTGTGCATTGTTGCAGCTATTAGTTGACTGCTACAAAGTATAAACAATACATATCATTGACATGTCAGGTGAAGGAGTTGAGGGTTTATGGACATGCCTTAAAGATATTAAAGAGGAGCTTAAAGATAGTTGTTCAATCTCGATCGTCGACTCTGATTAGCAAACCGGTTCATGGATATGTTTACATGTTGAAATTGAACCATTTTTTACATGTTCTACTCTTGTTGCAAACTTAATTTGTTTATATGTGAGGAACTATGTCAGTTTATATTTATATTTTATTTGTTGAACTTGATTAGTTGTCTTGTCGAACTTGACGTATGAATTGTGATGAACTTTATTAGTTGTTGAATGTGTGATGCACTATTGATGTGTGAATTGTGATAAACTTGATGTGTGCATTGTTTAAGTGTGACGGGCATGCCCATGGGCAACAGGTACCCGTGGGCGACGGGTATGGGTGAGGTTCTTCGCCCATCGTCTTTCGCGGGCATGCCCGCGGGGGGAAATCGGGATCGCGGGCATAGGTATGGGTGAGCACTACCCATACCCGCCGCGCCCGATTGCCATCCCTACATATAACCCATAAGGTAAAGCTAAATCTCCACAAAATAAAATCCCTTATTTTTTCCTCAAACAAGTATTCGCTTAAAAAAATATTAGATGATGAAAATAATTGGCTAGTGTATTCATCTTAAAGCTCACAACCCACTGGTCATGAGTTCAAATCCAAAACAATTAAAGTGTAAAATTCACCCAAATAACCTATCCAACCCGTGGTTGGTGTGAATTGAATTCTGATCATAGGCACAGATATATGGTGTCACACCGCTATACTATGCTACGATTGGCAAGTAAATGTGTAACACCCCAGCTCAGCATTGAGCCTGGAATGCTACTAAAATTAAATTAAACTAAACTAAGACCAATTACAAATTTTTCGGCAAAACCTCCTTTGTATAGTCAGCTATACCGAGGTTCCAACAATTAATCATAGCATTTATCAATATCTTCATAATCAGGTTCATTCAAGCATGCAGGATAATCTCATAAACATAACCAAAATTTGCTATTCTCATTATTACAGTTAATCTGAAACTCAAACCATCCAAAAGTAATTCTTAAGATTGAGTGGTAGTGCGTGCATCCAAACATCTACTCCCTCCCATGCATGCCGGTCTTGCCAGTTGTACCTAAAACACATCAAAGCAAGAGTGAGCCCAAAGACTCAGCAAGTACCAACAAGGCTAAGCAAGTTATCATTCATAGCATCAATAATCCAAGATAAACAATGCACCAAAGCATAGCCTTCATGCTCATGTGAATGCAACCAATGCAATGCACCTTTTCAACTTTATCTCTTTTCGCATTTTACCGGTAATGCGGGGTATACAACCGTCGCTGTATACCCTTGCCTGTGCCCTCTGGCACAGGGACCAAAAGCCTATACACCACATGTATAGGGACCTTTGCCCATCACTTTAATGATGGGGACCTCTTTTATTCATAGCCCACATTGCACGAATGTGGGGACCTCAAGCCCGTCATCTACATGACGGGGATCTCAACTGTATGTGCTTGGTCACCACGTGACCAGGGCACCTGTATGCTCTCAACATGCATATGCACCATGATAACATATTCATAAGCAGGAATACATCATATTCTCATTATCATGTAAGCAACCTTACTTCGATATCATATATCAAAAACATGCATACATGACCAAGTCTCCAACACGTTTGAAACATGCAAATGCTCCATGCCCACGTCTTTCATACCCAAGAATTTAACATGTACATAACACATGTAAGATTTAGCAACGCTCGAGGGAAACATTAACCATAGCTTGCATTCATCAAGATAAAAGGAAAACTCATTATAGTAACATTCGTGCAAGGCTGCAACAAGCAATCACAACAATCTTTTCATACAACCGAAAATACGCTATAACCCGAATACTTGCCTTAACCGTGCGAGAGTGGTGGACGCAAAGAGGGCGCTGCCCCTGGGATCACGCTCCTACCTGAACATAAAGATAACCCAGACTAAGTCCAACATACTGGAACAAAAGCATAAATAACAACACAAACGAACTCGCTAAACTCCCAAGCGTTTTCCAATCTTCCAATTCCTAGCGATCGCTTTGGTGATCACTGCGGACAGTCAACTTCTAAAATTCATAACTTTCTGCTCAGGGGTCCAAATAAGATGTTCTCAGACTTTTTCGAAAGGTAATTTAATTACCTAAATAAACTTAGTTGGGGAGCCCTTTTAATTCTGCCAATTACTACCTCTACCAAGCCAACCTACAGAGCAACAACTATCACGTCGGGTTCTCTGGACAGATTACTAAAACCATCGTAACTTTTGCTACGAAAGTCCAAATCTTGCGTTCTTTACCTCTCTGAAAAGGTACGGAAATTACCTACCTTTTTCGTTATACTGAGATCCTCTGATTTCGTCTTTAAATAATAGATTAACTCAGTTTTCTATAGACTGTCAGGATGTTGACAGATTAACCAGACAGCGGTACTAAACAATTCATAACTTTCTAACCGTTAATCGGATTTGGGCGTTCTTGGCGGCCACTGAAAGCTAAGAACATTATATACCTAACTCTAGGAGATCAAAACTCCTAATTCGGCTTCTAACCACATGAAACTGGCCGCGCAACATTCTGGACAGAATGCAATCTAAAAGAAATCGGTGACCGATCCACAAAACGAATTCGTAAACGCTTCTAATACAAAAGATTCAGCGGGGGAAGGGTCTTCGTTACCCTAGATGCCTCTGAAGATCGCGACTCCGGATGGGATCCATCTTCCTTCTCTTCTCCCCTCTTCTTTCCCTCTTCTCTTCCTTCTTGGCCGGCCACCCCAATGCAGTTCTCCTTCTCCTCCTTCTTCTCTTGGCCGGCAACAATGGAGGACTAGGGGTGGCCGTGGAGGAGGGGCTGGTGGAGGAGGTTGCGCAAGGGGGGAGGGGGAGAATTTCGGCCACCAAAGGGGGAGGAGGAGGAGGAGGAGTGGGGAGTGGAGGGGGTGGGGTGCGGCTAGGGTTTGGGGGGGAGGAAGTGGCACCCCCCCCTTGGCCGTCCACCCCCGTTTCCCCTCATGGGCCAGGCCCAAGGCCCAGGTTGGGTTAACTCTGCGAAAAAACCCCTCACAACTGTTGAATTTTGAGTATTTACTAGAAGGTCCTTCCCAAATTTCCATTTAATTCTCTCCCGAATAAATAATCTTCCCGACTACTAGCTTGTCATGCTTTTCAGGGTATTACATAATTTCTCTCTCGAATAATATATAACCCCTCTATTTGATATTCGGGTTATTACAAAATGCTTAATTAAAACCCTCCATTTTAGCTTAGGTTATAAATTTCAAGGGCTAAGGAAAGAGCAAGTGACGTAGATGCAGGCCTGTATGACGTCACCGAACTAGGGTCACTCGTGTACATCTTATCTCTACATATGCATCTGGGCTATGCATGCTAACACTGAACTAACCCTTGTTCAATAATTCTCCGTACCCTAGTTTTTGTTAACTCCAAATCCACCTCCAAAAGCAAGTACAGTAGTGTGACGTCAGCTGCCTATAAGTATTGTCACGTAGAACACAAGATGATGTAGATGAGAGAGAGGGAGCATAGAAAATTGGACGGTCTCTTTTACATTAGTCGACTATAACACGAGAAACAAAACACATTGTACATGGAGGAGTTGTCTATAAATAGGTGTAAAAAGACAACCCATTGTAGAATCTGTTTTTAGCGCTGTCTATAAATAACATGGAGGAGTACTATAGACAGTAGTTGTCAATACCATTGCACATGCTCTAAAGACCCTGAAGTTGACAGCCTAGCTAAAATTAAGAGAGAACTAAACCTTGTTTAATTAATTGGCAACCCACTGCGATTAGGAGCATCCAACCGAGTAGGGTAGCCATCCCATCAGTATGACGAGGCATGGGCCCTCCTCTAATCATGGCCCTGGAGGTCATTAGCTTCATATACGTAACGTAAGTAAGGTATTGTTCTTCTTCTAGAGATGGATATGATTTAGCTTTTACACCAAGTTAATTTAATTAGTTGTTAATTAGTGTAATCTATCTGGGGCCCGTGTACACGTGTTTTCCATGCTCTTTTTGGTCACACATGCGTGACATGCACTGCCTATTGCGAAGCAGGAGACCAATGCCAATATGTGCATGCCCAACTCATGTCACATAATCTATGTAGGAATGTTACTGCTTATCCACTAGATTAATTTCCAAATCATATCTGGGCTACATATATTCAATTAATTCACCGCGTATGCATGTCTATGTATCTATGATTTTGGTTACGTACTCTCTGACATGAATCCTTGGAGCCAATATATACCGACACAAATTCAACATGCAAGTGCAGATATGATGTAAATATTTACTTATACATCGTCACTAGCTACTCTCGGTTATCACCCTTGCATCGATTAATCCTCGTCGACGATTTATTATAACTAGCACTATTCCGTTGCTTCCGCAGCATATTACAGTATTAATTTTGACTAAAGCTACCTCATTAATTAGGCTGTGTATGGATTGAGGGGTGGTTTCTTTGGGAATTTTCGATTTAATTAAATCCGTTTCTCTTTCTTCTTGGCCAGTATATATACAAAGCTTTGACGCCTGTCCGCAGTGCGCGGGGCCCAGCTGCAGTGATACGGACAGCGTGGCACGCCGACGGGTGGGCCCGTGGTTGGGTGGGAGGCAACGAAGCAGGCCACCATCCTTCTGGGAAAAGGCCGGGCCGTGAGTGCTACCTACCTTTAATTGATGGGCCACAAGTGCGTCTCATTCAGCTACTCGCTTCACCTCTTCTTATTTATTTATTTATTTATTTATATATAATATTTGAATAAGATTGGTATTTTCTTATGATGGAAAGCTAAATGAGACGGAATATCCTTTTGATTCCAATTATTGATTTTTCATTATAACTTTGGACGTTCACTAATTAATTCTGCGAGTGTAAATTGTTCTTCATGAAAGATTCAGCACTTTCAATGTTCTAAAAATTGGAGAACTGAGCCTTGGCTCAGTGGTGTGCTCTGTCCGCTGCGCAAGCCACCCACCCGTGTTCGAGCCTGGAGCTTGGCATGCGTGTCTCACAGGGGGATTTTGAGGACTGAGCAGGGCTCAGTTAGCTAGGGGGAGCTCTAGACTCCTAGCCCACCACGGTTCGAGCGCTAGCTCCTGTATGCACCTCGCGAAGTAGGGTGTTTCTTCTTCTTTAATATGGGCTGGATGGGGAATAAAATATCCTGAATGTAAAAAAAAAGTTCTAAAAATCGGTAAGCGGTATTCATTCGGTCACCCTACCATATAGCAATTATACAGAACCGGCCTTGTACTCGGCTTTGTAATCGGTTTTGAGGTTGTCTTATTTTGCATTTTAAATTTATATATATGTACACTCATACCGTAGCAAAAAAATACATCTAATGCATCTTTATATTCATATATATAGGCTTGAAAACAAAGATATTGTCAATGGAACCATGCAAATGAGCAATATCATACCGTAACAGTACAAATATTCTTAATAAACAAGTAAACCTCAAGTGGGTTGAGAGCTTAGTAAAACCTAGTTTCTAGTATTTTTGTCATACGCCACACTTACCCCTAATATTTGGCCTAATATACGGTACTCGGCCCATTTAACCCTGTAAACCTATTAACTTAGTCGCTTTGCAATATGCAACTCAGAGAGGGGACCTAGTCCCGCTATTCGGCCTTATATCAGGTCTACCAGACCGCTTTTTAGAACACTGAAATTCAACATGAAACTGCAAATGAAAGTTTGAAATTAGTTTTGAAGTCCATATATAAACATTTCACCTGAAATCAGTGTTCACATATCATGGTTTACAAAGGCCATTTTCGATCTTTTAACCTATCAAACTTAATTTCAAACTTTCAAAAATATTAGGTAAGGAAACATGTACATCTATCTTGTTTATCCTCAGTGTGAAGTCTCCCTCCATGTACAAGAACTAGAGGAATGTCAAACTAATGGTCCTTACAAAAGGAATGTGAAATGGGACTGCTACCCTATCCTGAAGCCCATAACCTCACTACTAGCTCTTCACCTTTAATCCACATCCACAGCACTAAGCTTGAGAATGCAGACAAATTAGTGGAGTAGAAAGTTCCTTATTAATGTGACTTGGTTGACTTGACAGTACAGGATCCCTTATGGTACCCACAGGGGCATGATATGCTGAATGCAAAACATCAGATGGGCCACAACAATTTTCTCCAAGGAAAGACACTCAAGACATGCCACATGAAGCATCTTTTTCTTAAAGTGTGTGGAGCTGCTAAAAGCCAAACATAAAACTTCAAATGTGGAATCATGTTAATTCGGAGTTGACAGCAGGGCTTGTATGATATTGGCAAGATAGTGAGACTATGACACTAAAATACAGATTAACATGTTAGTGAGCGAGGTAGTGTCAGCCAGAGAATCTAGTGCAAATTAAGACCCATCAACGTTAGAAGACAGTGGGAACTATGAGTCTATGACACTGCAATATACAACAAAGACAAAGTAGGGTTTCGGTCCATCTTTTAAGAAAAAAAACATTTGGTTTTGACTTGTTTTGCATGACTAAGATATCTTAGATTGAAGAAATTATTGGATGTATTGCAGTTGTTCAGAAACTGCATGCATCAGTTGACAGACAGTTGGTCTGTTCAATTTCCTTCTAGACCAGTATACAAGCACTCCTAACCAAGATTTGTTACTGAATCCTTTCACTTTAGAGAACGTACTCATAGGATGGTGGTAAGACCTTTAGGTGTGAGGCTACCAACCAGGGCTCGAATCCTGATTCTAAAAAAAAGAAGCCTCTCGCTGTGTGTTCTATGTGGTCGTTGCTCGGTCGCTACGCGGTAACGTGCGAATAAGAACCGGCTTTCAGAGCTTTTTTTAGACCTTATTAAAATACTTTTGGGATGTCTCCCTTAGGTCTAGTTTTGAAAACTGTGATAAAATGAAAAGGGTCAAGGTGAACTCCCTCGAGTAGTCGAGTCAAAGATTTGAACACATTTTCCAGGCTGCTGTGGGACCGGAGCACGAGTTTGTGTACCTCTTTTTACTACATTCCAGGTAAGGCCGGTGTCAAGAGTCCATTTTGTTTCGCTGCTATCACCCAAGCTAGCTAGCTGAACTCTCTTCTTACCTTTTTTTTTTTCCAGTGCTCAGGAAATTGTGAGCCATGGCATCTAGCCCTTCACATCATGCTGTAGTTAATTCGAACTATCAGGAAACCGAAGTTTGGGGATTTGACTATCATAATGCCTACCTAATTTTCAATTAATCCATGCACTTATTTCATGGTTATTACTACATGGTTAACCCACCGGCTAATGATTCTATAAAAAATTCACTAGGATGAACCTTACTCAATTTTTTTTTAACTTCATGAACCATCCTATTAACTCAGTTCGTTAATACCATTTTTTACCATTTATTACATTAAAGGATTTCCCATAGAAAATTACCAAAGAATTTGCACCGAAATAACGCCTCAAATTCAGTGCAAGGTCAAGAGAATGGATAAATGTGACTTTCGCTTATTCTTTGTTTGGATAGAACAATAGGACCTAGTTAGTCCTGCTGGATAATTATATTAAATATAAGGGAAATAATTACAAGAGAAAAACGAAAGAGAACGTACAAAAGCTAAATCAAAAGAAACTATCAAACCACTCCTGCATTTGAGGGAGCATTTTCTTCTTTGCTCTATGGATAACGGCAAATTTCGCTCTTAACTTTTGCTTCCAAAGCTCCTTATGAGAGTCAATTTTGTTGGAAAATCTTATTGTTTCTTGTGACCCATAGACTCCAACTAGCAAGAATGACAAGTTCCATCGCAAATGGCAAGTTTATGAATTCTTTGATGTATTTGCAAGGAATCCATTGAGAGTCCAAACTCCAACGGCTATGCTTGTTCGCTTTTCACCTTTTGCTCAACTTAGGTCCAGAAACAACTAATAATGTGCATATGTATCCGGCCGCATGCATGCAATCCGCGCAGCAGCCGCCTGCTTATGTAGACGCCGAAGAGACGGATCAAGACACCTCATTACTAGGGTCAAACGCTTATCCGACGTTGGTACCGTGTTAGCCGCATAGCGCAACAGTGAAACAACATATTGCTCTTGGCCTTTTGCGGCCGTGAAATCCATGGAAAGATACGGTCTTAGTTGCATATACGAGAGGTTACTTTCCTCTACGCTTGTTAATTCCTAGTGTAAATTGCACCTAACCCAGTGATGGTGGTTTCTTTCAGGTTCTGTCACAAACGTTTTATATTTTATAAGGGACAATCGTCAAAATGACATATTTTACTTCTGCTTTCTTTAAAATGCTACTAAGTACAATACAATAGCCAAAATATCATATCTTATATTTGCACTTCGTTAATTTGCTTTTTTTTTTAATATTACATTCATATTTCGGGTTTAATGACCTTAAGCCACATGTGAAATGTTGTTTTTGCCCCTTCGATCAGTTCTTTACCTGGCTGGGTCAAGCCATCCATGGCCGCCGCCTCCAACTTCGCCTCCTTCTCCCTCTGCATGCTGTCTGCCTCCACCCCACCACCTCCGCCGTGGCCTCCCCCTCCTCCAGCCGCCCCAGTTGCCTCAACGCCGCCGTATTCTCCCTCCCCTCCCCATTCCCTGCCTCCACGCCGCACCTCTCCCGCGCGCCACACCATTCTTCGGTTCTTCCCTTGCAACACCATATGCTCCCTCCTCATGCCCCACTTCCTCCAGTAGCCTGACCAGGCCATAACCACCGCCTTCAAGGCCCACTTCGAGGCCACCGCCGGCGTCCTGAGGGTCGTCGGTGCCATGTACACCACCCACATCCCCATCGCGCCCAAGGTCTCCGCCGCCGCCTACTTCAACCGCCGCATCCCTCCTTCTCCTCCCCCTCGTCCTTCTCCTCACCCTGGTCTGAGGACGCCGACCGCGCTTGCGCTTGGTTGGGCGTCCCCTGCGATCCCCGCACCGGTCGTGTCGCCTCCCTCTCCGGCCGCCTCCCCGCTCCGTGCTCCTCCGCCTCAATGCCCTCCTCAGGCTCTCCCTCCCTGGCAACAACCTCTCCGACCCGCTCCTGGCCGCCCTGCCCCCGTGTTACTCATCAACTCGTCTCAGTCGTCCGATTTAATTTGAATGGTCTGATTTCGTTTGCACGTTTGGATGTCCGAACGTCTCAATCGATGAGGATCTTCCGATCTAAATTGAACGATCCGATCAAATTTGTGTTCAAAACGGTCTGAATGTCACCGCGTTGTGGACCGTCCGATCTAAATCAGACGACCTGATCTTGATGGAACTACTGGACGTTCCGAACGTCTTGGTCATTGTGGACCGTCCGATCTACATCGAACGGCCCAAACGCCAACCGTTACCTCTCCTTTCTTTTTCTATCACCGACATGAGGGGCCCACCTTTGCCACGTCACCGCCTCCTTTCTCCTCGCTTTCTTCTTCGCAGAGCCACGCCCAAATGCTGCCATTAGCGCTGTGAAAAGCTCCAAATCTGCCACCAATTCCTCCCCCTTTTCTCCGCGCCCGCGTGCGCAATGAATTCCCCTTATTCCATCGCGCCCATTTCGCCCAAAATCCCTCTCCGTCACTCGCGTTCTCGCCGGAATTTTAAAATGGCCACCGTGATCTTCGCTAGAAGATTTCCCTCTCCTAGCCCCCTCGGCCCCCATAAAAGGGAGCATCGGGTGCGCACTTCTCCACGCAATCCATTGCCCCAAATCCCCTCCATTCTCCCCCTCTCAGTCGCCCAGATTTTGAGTTTTTCATTGCGCCACCGAAGATCGTTTCTTCGTCGTCTCCAGCGCTGACAGGCCTCCTCCGGCAACCCCAATTGCCTCTATGGTATCACCGCAACTCCGCCGACCCGGTGCGCTCGCCCTCCCCACCGAAATCATGCCGGAGCTCATTCGCCGCCTTGGACCTGCAAGCGCCGCCGCCTTCGTCCTCGTCGCCGGCCACCGCTTCACGCCCTTCCGCCACTGTGGTGAGCGCCGTGTTCCCTACATCCCCCTCTCGCTGTTGCGCACCTCGCCGACGCTCGCCGTGGCGTAGAGCGCCAGCGAGCTCAACGCCGAGCCACCGCCGGTTTTTGCCGACATGGTGCTGCCACCTCACCTCCACGGGGAGGAAGGAGAAAGAAAGGCAAAAACAGGGAAGGGAAAAAAATGACATTTCACATGTGGGCCAGGGTCATTAAACCCAAAATATGAATTAAATATTCAAAAAGGGCAAATTAACGAAGTGCAAATATAATATGTGGCATTTTGGCTATTGCATTGTACTTAGTGGCATTTTAAAGAAGGCAGAAGTAAAGTGTGGTATTTTGACAATTGTCCCATTTTATAAAAGTTGACTAGAACCGTACCAATGGTTTGGAACTCAATTTTTTAAATAATATTATTTTAAAAAATTAAAAAAATAAATAATCAAAATAAAAAACAAAATTAGGCTACTGTCGCTAGTTGAAATGGCAAAATTACTCTATCACCATTCCAATTGGCGACGGTGGCCCTAACAAGCCTCTGTCACCAATTGAACCGGCAATAGGGCCCTGTCGCCATTCCTATTGGTGACAGACCCTGTCGTCAATTCAATTGGCGATAGAGTGTTATTTTTCTATTTGTGTGTAGAATTCAGCCTAAATATTTAGTACCGCTTTATTTAATTTTGTATTGTTTCTATGGAGTGCTTATCTCTAACCACTCCACTCCTGCGTCCGAACCGCTACACAGTACCAACGAACGAAAATTACCACCATCAACGGTGCCACCAGCGAAGACAATGGTGGTGGTTTCCTCGGTGCATTATGTAATGTCCTGTTTGTCCTGAGTCTTTAAGCTTTTTAAAATAAAAATAACCATTTGGTTTTGTTGAGAGTTCAAATCTTAACTTGGGATTTTAAAAAGAACTTTAACTTGACCTAACTAAACTTCAACTAAACCCAGTTGTTTGGTGTTCTTTGTTTGTTGGAGTTCCTTGCTGCTCTTTGGCTGTTGGCCTCTTTTTCTTGTTTGCTTTGCTTGTCCTTCAGGCTAGCTTTTCCTCTCTAGGTCTCTCTCCCTCTCTCTCTCTCTCTAGACCTTCCCCTTGCTGGACGTTTCCCTCTGTCCAGACCCTCCTTCTGTTGGACATCTCCTGATGTCCAGATCCATCTCATCTTTCTGACCTTTCCTTCTTCTTTTCTTCTTCTCTTGGGACCTCCTTTAAGTTCCTCTTTTGGATCTCCTCCTTTTGGAGATATCCTCCCTTGGATCTTTCCTTTTGCCCAGATCTCTTCTCTGTTGGGACCAAAAGAGTCCAGACCTCCCCTTTGTTGGTTTGAATCTCTTTGGGTTTAGACCTCCCTTCCGGTCTGAACCTTTATCTTTGTCTGGATCTCCCTTGATCTAGATTCCTTTCTTTGTGTGGACTTCCCTGTGGACCTCTCAACGTTCATTTCAACTCCTTGATTTCATTTGAGCACCCCAGAGTCCTTTTGGACGTCCCTACGCCCATATGGACGACCTTATGTCCGTATGGAACTCCTTTCGAACCTCCCCTTGTCCTCTGGACCTCCTCGGTGTCCTTTAGGACCTTCCCTAGCCTGTTTGGACCTCCCCTGCGTTCCTTTTGGATCTCCTTTGCTTGATCCGAGGGTCCAGACCTCCTTAAGCCTAGACCTCCTCAGCGGTTGGATCTACCGCTTGCTTTCGCGGCCGTACCGCTCAAGGTTTTGCCTTCATCCCCTAAGGATTGTTCAATGCTTTTTGGACGGCCCGATTCTGAGGGCACGTTCGCTGGTCCGAACGTCCCATCCCTCTAGAACCGTCCAATCCAAATCAGACGGCCTGGCCTCGTTGACCCGTTCGCTCGGTCCAAACGGCACCTTTGTTTTGCTCCACCCAATCTTGATCTAACGGCCCCAGCCTTCCCCGTGTATCCTTGTCTCCGCGGACCTCTCCTTTACAGATCTAATTGTTAGGACCTCCCCTTTGGACATCTTAACCACTCAGACCTCCTCTTTGCAGATCTAATCGTTAGGACCTCCAACTTGGAGATCTTAACCGCTCAGACCTCCCCTTTGGAGATCTTAACCTCCAACTTGGTTTTGATCTGGCCGTCAGGATCTCCTTTGGTTTTGATCTGACCATTTAGGACCTAATCGTTGAGTGTCTTTTGGACCTCCTGTCCATAGGACCTCCCCGTGGTTGTGTCTTTTGGACCTTCTGTCCACAAGACCTTTTCTCCTTTGTGTGCTTAGACCTTCATGGTTAAGACCTTCTCCTCTGTGTGTTTAGACCTTTGTGGTCTAGACCTTCTCCTCTGTGTGTTTAGACCCTTGTGGTCTAGACCTCCCTCTATGTGTGTTTAGACCTTTGTGGTCTAGACCTTCTCCTCTGTGTGTTTAGACCCTTGTGGTCTAGACCGTCCTCTGTGTATTTAGATCTTTGCATTCTAGACCTCCATCTTGTGTGTTTGGACCTCCTTTAGGTTCAGACCTCTCTCTGGTGTGTTTGGACCTCCTTTAGGTTCAGACCTCCCTCTTGTGTGTTTGGACCCCCTTTAGGTTCAGACCTCCGTTGGTGTACAGTCCTTCTTGCTGGTCTGGACCTACCCTTGTCTTTAGGACCTCCCTGTTGTCCTTGGGACTACTTGTCCTTAATACCTCCCCATTGACCTTAGGGCCCTTTTGCCTTCGTGACTTCCCTGTTTCTTCGCAGGACCTCCTCCTTGGACTATCCCCTTTGACCAGTCTATTCACCCTTTTGACTGGCCCCTCTTGTCAGTCCTGTTCCTTTCTCAATCCCTCCACCCAAGCTCTTAAGCACTTGTGATGTGGGTTAAAGTCACATTAAAGTGTTGTCACTTCCGTTGTACTTCTTTCTACTTTTTGTCACTTCCTTTTACTATTTCAGTCCTTTGTGGTACTTGGTAGCAGTGTACCTTTTGTACCAATACCTTGAACTTAGTCACCCTCTTTTGTGATGTGCCTATTCCTTCCCTCCTATAAATAGAGCACCTGAGAGCATCACTGCCTCCTTGTTCATCATTCTAACTTCTCCCTCGGTTCCTTCTTGTCTTGGTGAGCTCTCCAAACTCCTCTAGCTCGGACCCCCTTGCGTCTAGACCTCCCACTCGTTGGACCTCCCTCTCGGACCTCCCCTTCTCAGTGGATCTCCTCTTTGTTTGCTTTAAGTAAGTTCTTTTGATTCCTTGGAGTTTCTTTGCATCTTTGGTATTCTTTGCGCACGTGTATATCTTGGTTGATGCTAAGGAACTCGTGGACCAAGTTACTTCACCCGAAGCTCAGTTCTTCAACAGAGGCAAGTTGTGGACCTTGATCATATTGATCCCATTCTACAAAAGTATTTTGATTTGTTATACTTGCATGGCTATCTTTATAAAATGGTTTGGGCAGTAGCTACATCCTCTTTGACATTATACCTCCTTTGGATTTTTGTACTTGACATGTTGACATGATCTCCCTTTCTAGTTGGTATCTTTTGTTATTGCCAACATGGGACTGTACGCTTATTGCTTAGCCTTGCTGTAGAACCGTGGGTCTTGTGAATCATGCCTCACCAATTAATAATCTTGACTAATGGAACTATGGAACGTATGGTTGGTGACACTGTTAAGCAGTTACGGTGTCAGGCAGTAGCTGTGTCGATTGTGGTGTGAGGCCACCTCGTTAAAATTTTGTAGTGCCAGGACTGGGTGGTCCAGTGGTCAGGTTGAACCCAAATCTGTTTTATACTTGGGCAAGAAGACAGGAAGTGAGTAGTGGGTGCTCCAGAGCTGGTCCCAGTGGAATCACTTTGGGTTTGTGGAAGTCTTGCCTAAGCAGCAATTAAGGACTCAACTTTGTGTCTGTGGATCCGTGTAATCCATGCAACCACAAGATCACTTTATGGGGGTGGTCTGGGCTGAATAATTAGCAATGTTGTGACATGTTTCCGTTGTGGTGGTGCGTGCTGATTCGCATGGCGCAAGAGGGGGCCAGGTTCCTTCTCAGGATGGCGAAACCTTAGCGGGCAGGTCAGATCATGACAAAGCTTTGTAAAGGCCTTGTCACGCTCTCTAGACTGCTCACCTTCGGTAGTGAGCAAGGGTCTTTCTGTAACCCGTTCCGCTAGAGAGATCGTGAATTGTGGGTAAAGTTGTACACCTCTGCAGAGTGTAAAATCTATTCGAATAGCCAAGTCCTTGGTTATGGACATCTCCCAGAGAAGTGGTGCAGAAGGGTAGACTTTTGTAAAATGTGTCCCTGGGCGCTTCTGCGAGAGACTGTGGCTTTGCCTTGAAGAGACCTTGACTGGCTTTAGAGGGGTCATGGTTGGCTCGAGATGAGGTCCGGGGGCTGGTTGTGCCAGCTCTGGAGTGGGTGCTCCAGAGTGGTCGTGGTTGAGGTCCTGGTCATGGGTGTGACCAGACCTCCCACGAGTGGTCTTTGGGAGTGAGTGGGTGCTCACGACCTCTTTTGAATTCAATGTATTTATGTATTACTATTTTTAACTTGTGCCTTGCAATCTATACATGTTATTTACTGTCAATCATCACTTTGTGCAACTAACCTTACAACTCTCTTTTGGCAAGCCTTGCATGAGTATTATTGCATACACTTCCCCACGGCTTGCTGAGTACATTCAAAGTACTCATGGCTTTTGCCCTCTGTTTAAATCAGTAGCTCAAGGAAGTTCTAGGGAGCTCAAAGCTCAGTGAAGAAGAGGTCTATGGAGACCATGCGACCCAGGGGACGTCCTCCACTCGATAGCCGGTGGGCTAATCGGTTGGACCTACTTGTGTTGGTTTTGTCTCCGCTGTTAGTGCTCTTTGTTGTAAGCCCAAGTGGCTAACCCCTATAAGAAGCTTGACCGAAAGGTCTTTATTAATATATGTTGTTTTGTCCTCTGTTTCTCTTAGCTTGTGTATGGATTTGATCACACCATTGCTAGTTTGTGCGAGCCAGCTTGGATTCCTGGGATTGGCTCATTGCACAGCGGCCAAGACCTCCTGGGAGGTCCTGGCAGACCTTCACTCAGGATGCACCGAGCGGTACTACTGCTTCTCTGTGCGGTAGTACCGCAGCTCAAATTTTTTTTTTTGGGTCGGTTCTTTGTATCTCGAGGAGGTGCTCACAAAGGTGGTATCAGAGCTCCATATCGACTGTTGGACATAACCTTAGTTAGCATGGTCGTTTTAGCGTGCTTCAAAAACTATTTTCTAAATCAAACCAACTAAAAAACCTGCTTAGTGGTTCTTCTCTTGTCTTGCTCTATTCTATCTCATCTGGTCTCATTCTTTTATCCTCTTAATCTATTCCTTTCTTATCTCCTTAGATTCTTGAAATCTTACCCTTTCTGGAACTCTATTTTGAAATAAACTTGACCTCTTTATCTTGACAATCACTATAGGACTGAGCCCTTGTATCCTAGTGCTTGAAGCCCCGAGCAGTTGGTGCAGTTTGCGGTACACCGGTTTCTCAAGAGCTATGCTTGCAAGAATAACTTGTGCGATGGATGCCAAGCTAGGTAGCTTGAAAGAAGCCTTTTTGAATCTGATCTTGAGGATTAAAGATTTTTGGATTCGTTGCTAAGAAAAGTTTTAATGGATCCTAAGGGATAAAGGATTGTGAAATCTGGGTTTGTTTATTGAAAGGTATTAGATTACCCCTGAATCCAGAATAAATGGCAAAGATTGGTTGGGAGCTTGGATTTGAGTATGTGGGTTTTACTGGATTTAGTTGGATGAGTGAATCGAGAATCAGAATTTGAAGAGGATCTTAGCCGGACTATTTACACATATCTTGATTAAAATATGGATTATGTGTTTGAGGTTTATCTTTGATGGAGGAATTGATTAAAACATCTGCTGGATAGTTGGTGGCAAATAATGTGATGGATCAATTTGAAGGTAGTGGTTTAAAGGAAGACCTTTAGGAGAACTTTCTTTTCAAAATTAGATTTAAGTAATCGTGGGAATGATTTTAGGTTTATCCGATTAAAAAGTGATGATTTGGTTTAAGAATCCAATTGATGTGGGCAGAAAAGAAGCATGCAATATATGTGAACAATTTGTGGAATTACTTAAGCTTGACCAAGGAAGAAATCGAGACTTGTGTTGATTTACCAATGTTTTGGGGAGATTAGTTGAATGAATATTTTTCTAAATGGATGTCTTTAAGATAAGTAATTTGGTGGACCTCTTTAATCATAGGTTTTGGACCTAGCCCAGATAGGAAGGTCGATTCCTGGCGCTTGGCTAGCACCCAGCCCTTGGTTATGGCAAGTAACTCCTGAGGAAAGAGCTGGATGGAAGAAGTGGCAACGTTGTTCTTGCTCTCCAAGGACATCCCGCTAGACTTCTTGTAGTTCGGAGATCGTTTCGTCAGCCAAACCCTATAGCTGTACTTGCTAGACTCCTTCTGTATAGTGGCCCCCTCAGTTTTGCACTGTTAGTTCATGCAATAAGAACTCTTGAAAGAGGTCCTATTGCACCTTTCTGCCTCTTTTGCTCCCTCAGCCCCTTGTTCCTTCGGGTTTAACCTACCTTTCCCCAACTAGGATGTTCCATCTTTCTCCCTTGTTCCTTCTCGCCTAATTGCTTTTCCCTCTCATCTATGGTGCTTCTCCCTCTTATCTATCAAACCTGGCAGGTTTTGTTCCAAGATGGACCAGTTCAACTCTTCAGCAAGCCTTAGTGGATCAGTGGACCCCAATGCCAGTGTCAGCTTTCCTACCCCTCCTCCTCCGACTCCAGTAGTAGAGCAAGGCTTAAGTCAGTTCTTGGCAGCTCAGACCCAGTTGATGAGCACAGTAATGTAGAGCATGAATCAAATGATGGCTCAACAGAACCAAGTTGCTGCAGACCTAGTCAGCATGGTGGACCAGCAGAACCAAACTATTGCTGCCCTCATGGCAATGGTGAACCAAAACCCCTAGTTTGCTGCCCTGCCACCGCCACCTCCATAATTTTCAGCATTGGAAGCCAGATCAGAAGAGCCAAGTTCCAAAGAAGTCCATCCCGAAGCACTCAGCATAGAAGCTCTTTGTGGTCAACAGGACCTTAGGCTCAAGAGGAAGATGTTGAACCAAGATCAAGAGGCTATAGGAAGCTCCAAGTTTTTTGTGATTCAACCTCAGCCCAACAAAAATCCAACAATTGCAGTGTCAAAGCCTTCAAAATCAGCTTTTTGTCCATTGCTGCAGGCACCCCGTGTCAATCTTGGTGGCCAATACATGCAGAACAAGACCCCAGGGGCAGAAGTTCAGTGTTTCAGATGCCGGGAGATGGGCCATTTTGCCAAGGATTGCCCACAGAAGCACCTAGCAGTCACCCCGGACAACATTCCAGAGGATATTTTAATAGCAACCATAACCCCAGTAGCAGGTATAAGAAACAACAGAAAGATTTTGTCTCAGTTGTGTGTGCGCAGAAGCATGGAGTTGCCAGTGCCTCAAAAAACCACTGTGTAGCAGCCTGCCAGTTTGTCACTCCCCAGCTCATCTTTGAGAAGCCAGCCACAAAAGAAGCCCTATCGAGTCTCTGGTGTCACCTGTTTCCGTTGTCAGGAAAAGGGGCACTACGCCAACGAGTGCCCGCTGAAGAAAGCTTCACTAGCAGAACCTCCTCAGATCTTTGGGGTGAGCGTGTCGCAGCCCGTTGCCCATCAAGAACCGCCTCAGCAAGCCAGGACAATTGTGCAACGTCAGCTCCTAGGATCTCCTGTCACCCTCGGGACCTCTGTGGCAGCACCTCATCCAGTAGTTTCGCAAGAAATTCATACCTTGGACAACAGCACCAACCGATAGCATCCCAAGAGTGCCAAGTCTGTCGAAGGCATTCAGTGTTTCAGCTGCCTTCAGTGGGGTCACTTGCCAATCAGTGCCCTCAGCGTCACCAGCGAAAGCAAGCTCCCTCCTAGGTTTCAAGCCAAGTCACCAGACCTCCAGGTGAACCTTGCAATCGGTTCCTTTTGAGTTTGCTGAAGTTCCTCCCTTTTTCTTGTATTGCTTCGTGTTATCCTTTGGCCCAGTTTTTCTTCTCTAAACCACCTATTTTCATTTGGCTCTAGGGGCTCAGACCTCCCTTGTGCTTGAAGTTCCTTGAAGGTTCAGATCTCTTTGGATTTTGCTGGACCTTACCTTGTATCCTTGGTTTGGACTTTGCTGGAGTGAATCCTTTTAGGCCCCTTTGAAACCCTTCTCTGACCATCTGAACCCTTCTGTGTTCATTTGGACATCTTGTTGTTCAATTGTACCTCCCAGTATCCAATTGGATCTCTTTGCATTCTTTTGCACCTCCTCCACCTTCTTTGGACCTTCTTGTGTTCTTTTGGACCTTCTTCGGTCCTTTTGAACCTCATTTTGAAATCTCCTCGCGTCCGTCCAGACCTCTCATTTGACCCGAATCTCTATCGCTTCTATACCGTTCAATTCGTGTTGAACGGATTGATCTTGTGGGCATGTTTGCTCAACCCGTTTCCTGGTAATCGCTGGTCAGCGCAGTGGTAGTTCGGTTTTGTCTCACTCAAACAGAAAGTTATTGGAAGAGTGAGTGAAACCCGGTTCCCTCAACCTATTCTCTAGTCAGCCCGAATCTCAGGGTCGAGATTCCCTTTAAGGGGAGTAGGTTTGTAACGCCCCGTTTGTCCTGAGCCTTTAAGCTTTTTAAAATAAAAATAACCATTTGATTTTGTTGAGAGTTCAAAGCTTAACTTGAGATTTTAAAAAGAACTTTAACTTGACCTAACTAAACTTCAACTAAACCCAGTTGTTTGGTGTTCTTTGTACGTTGGACTTCCTTGCTGCTCTTTGGCCTTTGGCCTCTTTTCCTTGTTTGCTTTGCTTATCCTTCAGCCTAGCTTTTCCTCTCTAGGTCTCTCTCTCTCTCTCTCTCTCTCTCTAGACCTTCCCCGTGCTGGACGTTTCCCTCTATCCAGACCCTCCTTCTGTTGGACATCTCCTGATGTCCAGATCCATCTCATCTTTCTGACCTTCCCTTCTTCTTTTCTTCTTCTCTTAGGACCTCCTTTAAGTTCCTCTTTTGGATCTCCTCCTTTTGGAGATATCCTCCCCTGGATCTTTCCTTTTGCCCAGATCTCTTCTCTGTTGGAATCAAAGGAGTCTAGACCTCCCCTTTGTTGGTTTGAATCTCTTTGGGTTTAGACCTCCCTTCCGGTCTGAACCTTTATCTCTGTCTAGATCTCACTTGATCTAGACTCCTTTCTTTGTATGGACCTCCCCGTGGACCTCTCAACGTTCATTTGAACTCCCTGAGTTCATTTTAGTGCCTCGGAGTCCTTTTGGACCTCCCTACGCCCATATGGATCTCCTTATGTCCGTTTGGAACTCCTTTCAAACCTCCCCTTGTCCTCTGGACCTCCTCGGTGTCCTTTAGGACCTTCCCTAGCCTGTTTAGACCTCCCCTGCGTTCCTTTTGGATCTCCTTTGCTTGATCCGAGGGTCCAGACCTCCTTAAGCCTAGACCTCCTCAGCGGTTGGATCTACCGCTTGCTTTTGCGGCCGTACCGCTCAAGGTTTTGCCTTCATCCCCTAAGGATCGTTCGATGCTTTTTGGATGGCCCGATTCTGAGGGCACGTTCGCTGGTCCGAACGTCCCATCCCTCTAGAACTGTCCAATCCGAATCAGACGGCCTGGCCTCGTTGACCCGTTCGCTCGGTCCAAATGGCCCCTTTGTTTTGCTCCACCCAATCTTGATCTAACGGCCCCAGCCTTCCCCGTGTATCCTTGTCTCTGCGGACCTCCCGTTTGCAGATCTAACAGTTAGGACCTCCCCTTTGCAGCTCTTAACGTCTCCGACCTCCTCTTTCAAGATCTAACCGTTAGGACATCCCCCTTGGAGATCTTAACCGCTCAGACCTCCCCTTTTGCAGATTTGACCATTAGGACCTCCCCTTTGGAGATCTTAACCGCTCAGACCTCTCCCTTGCAGATCTTACAGTTAGGACCTCCTTTGGTTTTGATCTGACCGTTAGGATCTCCTTTGGTTTTGATCTGACCATTTAGGACCTCCTCGTTGAGTGTCTTTTGGACCTCCTGTCCATAGGACCTCCCCGTGGTTGTGTCTTCTGGACCTTCTGTCCACAAGACCTTTTCTCCTCTGTGTGCTTAGACCTTCATGGTCTAGACTTTCTCCTCTGTGTGTTTAGACCTTTGTTGTCTAGACCTTCTTCTCTGTGTGTTTAGACCCTTGTGGTCTAGACCTCCCTCTGTGTGTGTTTAGACCTTTGTGGTCTAGACCTTCTCCTCTGTGTGTTTAGACCCTTGTGGTCTAGACCTTCCTTTGTGTGTTTAGACCTTTGCGGTCTAGACCTCCCTCTTGTGTGTTTGGACCTCCTTTAGGTTCAGACCTCTCTCTGGTGTGTTTGGACCTCCTTTAGGTTCAGACCTCTTTCTGGTGTGTTTGGACCTTCTTTAAGTTCAGACCTCCCTCTTGTGTGTTTGGACCCCCTTTAGGTTCAGACCTCCGTTGGTGTATAGACCTTCTTGCTGGTCTGGACTTCCCCTTGTCTTTTGGACGTCCCTGTTGTTTTTGGGACTTCGTGTCCTTAAGATCTCCCCGTTGACCTTAGGGCCCTTTTGCCTTCGTGACTTCCCTGTTTCCTCGCAGGACCTCCTCGCAAGACTTCCTCCTTGGACCTCCTCGCAGGGCCTTCTCCTTGGACTATCCCCTTTGACCAGTCTGTTCACCCTTTTGACTGGCCCCTCTTGTCAGTCATGTTCCTTTCTCAATCCCTCCACCCAAGCTCTTAAGCCCTTTTGATGTGGGTTGAAGTCACATTAAAGTGGTGTCACTTCCATTGTACTTCTTTCTACTTTTTGTCACTTCCTTTGACTATTTCAGTCCTTTGTGGTACTTGGTAGCAGTGTACCTTTTGTACCAATACCTTGAACTTGGTCACCCTCTTTTGTGATGTGCCTATTCCTTCCCTCCTCTAAATAGAGCACCCGAGAACATCACTGCCTCCTTGTTCATCATTCTAACTTCTCCCTCGGTTCCTTCTTGTCCTGGTGAGCTCTCCAAGCTCCTCTGGCTCGGACCCCCTTGGGTCTGGACCTCCCACTCGTTGGACCTCCCTCTCGGACCTCCCCTTCTCAGTGGATCTCCTCTCTGTTTGCTTTAGGTATGTTCTTTTGATTCCTTGGAGTTTCCTTGCTTATTTGGTTTTCTTTGTGCACGTGTAGATCTCGGTTGATGCTAAGGAACTCGTGGACCAAGTTACTTCACCCGAAGCTCAGTTCTTCAACAGAGGCAAGTGGTGGACCTTGATCATATTGATCCCATTCTACAAAAGTATTTTGATTTGTTATACTTGCATGGCTATCTTTATAAAATGGTTTAGGCAGTAGCTACATCCTCTTTGACATTATACCTCCTTTGGAATTTTGTACTTGACATGTTGACATGATCTCCCTTTGGATACTTTAGCTTGGGTATTCCTAGTTGGTATATTTTGTTATTGCCAACATTGGACCGTACGCTTATTGCTTAGCCTTGCTGTTGAACCGTGGGTCTTGTGAATCATGCCTCACCAATTAATAATCTTGACTAATGGAACTATGGAACCTATGGTTGGTGCCAATGTTAAGTAGCTACGGTGTGAGGCAGTAGCTGTGTCGATTGTCGTGCGAGGCCACCTCGTTAAAATTTTGTAGTGCCAGGACTGGGTGGTCCAGTGGCCAGGTTGAACCCAAATCTATTTTATACTTGGGCAAGAAGGCAGGAAGTGAGTAGTGGGAGCTCCAGGGTTGGTCCCAGTGGAGTCACTTTGGGTTTGTGGAAGTCTTGCCTGAGCAGCAATTAAGGACTCAACTTTGTGTCTGTGGATCCGTGTAATCATGCAACCACAAGATCACTTTATGGGGGTGGTCTGGGCTGAATAATTAGCAATGTTGTGACATGTTTCTGTTGTGGTGGTGCGTGCTGATTCGCATGGCGCAAGAGGGGGTGTAACAGCCCGAAGTTAGGGTTTGTATTTCAAATATAAAATTATGAGGAGAAATAAAAACTTTTGATGCCTCATGAAAACATTTGGAAGTTTTCTAAATTTTCCCTAAACAATTTCCATTTTCTAGAATTTATTCTTGTGAATGGAAGTTGTTGTCAACAAAATTCTTGGCCTTAAACTTGTGATAATCCTTTGCAAATATTTTTCCTATCATCTTGACCATCCTAGCTACCTCTCTGAAAAATTTCACAATTTTTAGATTTTGGTTGCTATTTCAAATGGCCAAGTCAAACCAGTTTAGAAATCTAGTCAGACCTTGGGACAGCAGTTTGTGAATTTTCTTGGGAGAAATATAGTGCATGAAAATTCCTGAAAAAATTACACAAGGTTTTCCTCTATCCCAGTAAGCTTCCATAAAAATTTCAGAATTTTTAGATCTCGGGAGCTATCTCTAAAAATTCCCCAAACCTGCTCAGCCTTTTGAATTCAAACTCTAGAATCACTGTTCCTCTGGCCGAACCCGACTCTGGCTCGAGTCCGACCGCCCCGCTGGGTTCAGTCGCACCACCTAGCTGCACCGCGCGAGCCCGATGGCTATCAGCCGTCCGATGTGGATCGCACGGTCCACACTGCTCATCTCGTCGACCTGTCCGAATGCATACACAGATCTCGGCCGTCCATTTTTGATCGAACGGTTGGCATAGTCTTGGTCGAGTCAAACCACCTAATCTCACCGCGCCAGCCTCCATTTTGCCCAGCCCGGATCATCGGCGTGCACTGTATCGCCAGGAGCGACTTCGTCGTCTCCGCCTCCGGCAGCTTCGCCCTCGAAGTCGTGTAGGCGTTCTGGTGAGTCTCAAGCCTCAGCGTTTGGTCCCACTTGATCGCAATGCTCCACTGATGTTCACGGTGGGTTCATTTTCGTTTTGGTGCATCGTGGAGGGTGTGCGGCCGATTCTTCTCCGAGCTCGGTTTTCCGCCGCCGCGTCGATTCCGGCCGCCTCGGACCTTCTTCTTCGACGTTATCTTGTGCTTATTGCTCCTGGAGCCGAGGCGATCCCGTGGTGCACCTTCCCGAAGCTTCTCGAAGTCCGTAGCGTCTTCTCCGCGAGAGCCGTAGCTTCTTCTCCGCCTCCGGCCGTCGCGAGCTCGACTCCGGCGACCATTGGGCTCCGCATCGTCGTCATCTAGTTCATGGAGCTGCGGTGCACCCGTGCGTGCCATCCCCGAGCTCAGAGCCTCAGCCATTCTCGGATCCCCACCTCGCCGCGTCGCCGCGTGGAACTCCGTCGAGCCGCCGGTGGTTAAGGTCTAATCCCCTTCTTAAGTTCTAATCATCTTTTAGTTTGTATCTCTGGCATGTGGGCCCTCCTTGTTTTAAGCATGTTTAAGGATTCAAATCTAATCGTTTTAATTCTCTGAATCGCTGTCTTGTGGGCCCATGCTATCAGTTAGGAGTTGTGTAGCTCTGGTAATACGTTTTCTCCGTCGGGAAGCGTAGTCCTCTCTGCGTGTATGTTAGGATTACGTTCTGCTAAGCCGAAGACGTATTCTTAGAATACGCCTTCGACGTCACCTTCGGCGGGCGGGCTGTCCTGGTCAGCACTCTCGCTGGGCCCACTGTCAGTGACTGTGGCTAGCTGTGCGTCGGTAGGAAAAGGTTTAAATGCTTTAGTATTTCTGAAATGTGTTTTCTGTTGCACTATTAATTCAATTAAACTTAGAAAATTCATAACTAATTCAATTTTTCTCCAAATCGCATGAAACCAGTTCTGTTATTTTTCATTTTAAATGTATTATTTACTAAAATTGGTTTCACCCATGTCTCTGTTAGCAAAAATCTGGTTATTGATTAAATGGTGTATTATGTATTTTCCAAATTAGAAAATTCATATCTATCTCAATATTTGTCCAAATCTAGTAAATCCAATTTTGTAAATTTTCATTTTTAGTGTACTAATTATCAGGATAGGTTTTAGATATGTTTCTGTTCATAAATTTTGTTAAATAATTAATTATGCTTTATGTGTATTGTTAGCTTAGAAAATTCCTAGAAAATTCATAACAAATTAAAATGAGTTGTTTTCTGTTTCTAGAAATTTGTTAGATCATGCTTTAGCTGCTGTGTAAATTTTGGTATGTTTTGTTGTTGTTGAATGTTGTATTGTTGTCGGTGTTATTTTTGTTCTTATTCGTTGTTTTTGCTCGATCGATAGATTGCGACGATTCTGGTATTCTCGAGAGTGATCCTCAGCAGCATATTGAGCAACAGCCGCTAGGCAAGCAGTTTGATCATGTTAATCCCAATATTTTAAAGTCTAATATTTTGTTTCAGCTGTATGTATGCATTGCTTAATTTGTGTTAAATTGATTAGTTAAATCCGTAGCTGCATATCCTGTAGGTGAAATATTGATCTCTACTACCTGAGCCTAGGTTATATGCTGTGATTAGAGTTCGTTGGATGAGCTCTTATCACTTAGTAGATTACGAGTTCAGTTGCTTAGCCATGCTTAGCTTCCGGTAGATTTGGGCGATCATCGACTTAGTCGATGATCTTGATCACATAAATTTATTATTGTTCTTATGTTTGACTTATGTTATGTTAATTACAAAATTAAAACTGAAAATAAAAACGATTTACGCGGGCACAATGGTAAGATGGTGTGATTCTTGGGTGTGATGGAATGGTGCCCGGTCAATTAAGGACCGAACATCTTGTGAGTGAATTTTTATCCAAGCATTTCGCGTGCTAACCACACTAGAGTATATGGGACCTCTCTTGACCTAGTACTTTGGCGTGTATTGGCTCCGGTCGCAGGAGGTCGCGGGAGGGATGGTGTTGGGAGCATGGTAGTTGTCCAAAAGCTTTACCCGAGTGGGTAGTTGTCTTTCCGGCTTTACCATGTAAGCGTATGGATTTCTATCCATACAGGCGGCTCGTAGTTAATACACAATATTGGAAAAGTCTCGTAGGACTTAGTGTGTGAGCATACCTTCTAAGTGTGCTTTGGCTTAAAGGCGGTCTGAAGTGTGGGTACAGTGGTACACCCCTGTAGGGTTAAAACTATTCGAATAGCCTCGTCCTAGGTGATGGACACGCTTGGGTAAGCTTTTCAAGAGTTAGACTACAACATTTAAATTAAAACTTGTTGGGTGGTACGAATCAGGGATTCGTGCTATGGTTGTGGTGACTATTGGGATAGTCACTTCTAGGTTGTTTTTCTTTACTCTTTTGTTATTATTATCCTTGCTGTTATTTCAATTAAAAATGAATTGCGAACTTGCCTTCAAACTGTATTACATTATTGCAAACAAACTTGGCTTTGTGCAAATGAAACATATGGCCTCCACCAAATAAGCCTGCATGTAGCATATGAACAGGTCTGCTAGTTCACACGACAGTCTTGCGAGTACAAAAACAATTTTTGTACTCAGCTGCTTTGCTTAATATTTTTGTTGCAGAGGAAGAAGGTGAGCCCCAAGGGCCTCACTTCTGTGAGTTGTGCTGCCGCTTCGTGTATGACGACTAGGCCTAGCGGTCCGGTCAGATGCCTTGTGGGTTGAAGGCACGCTGATTGGCTTTGTGTATAGCCATCTTATGGCACTTTTGCTTCCGCTGTCGTTCTTCTGTTATTTATGTATCTTTTGGCCGGTCGGCCATTGTCTGTAATAACTCTACTGTTGTTTATCTTCCGTTTGGTAGTGTGATGTTTGGACTCTATGTTTGGAATGGAGTTGATACATAATTTTGTGGTGAGGTGTGTATACTGCTTTCTGGGAAGTATACATATCTCGAGGCTCGGTTTATTTGATTTGTGATGCTAGGACCAGGTGGTTG
This sequence comes from Ampelocalamus luodianensis, assembly GCA_036346255.1. Classification (NCBI taxonomy): domain Eukaryota; kingdom Viridiplantae; phylum Streptophyta; class Magnoliopsida; order Poales; family Poaceae; genus Ampelocalamus; species Ampelocalamus luodianensis. The sequence continues at coordinate 71,220,584 of CM070620.1, read as the reverse complement.
GTTAAGCATTACAAGCCAAATAAATTGGGGGTCCTCACAGGGGGCCAGGTTCCTTCTCAGGACGGCGAAACCTTAGCGGGCAGGTATGGTCATGACAAAGCTTTGTAAAGGCCTTGTCACGCTCTCTAGACTGCTCACCTTCGGTAGTGAGCAAGGGTCTTTCTGTAACCCGTCCCGTTAGAGAGATCGTGAATTATGGGTAAAGTTGTACACCTCTGCAGAGTGTAAAATCTATTCGAATAGCTAAGTCCTTGGTTATGGACATCTCCCGGAGAAGTGGTGCAAAAGGGTAGACTTTTGTAAAATGTGTCCCTGGGCGCTTCTGCGAGAGACTGTGGCTTTGCCTCGAAGAGACCTTGACTGGCTTTAGAGGGGTCATGGTTGGTTCGAGATGAGGTCCAAGGGCTGGTTGTGCCAGGTCTCGAGTGGGTGCTCTAGAGTGGTCGTGGTTGAGGTCCTGGTCATGGGTGTGACCAGACCTCCCACGAGTGGTCTTTGGGAGCTCTGGAGTGGGTGCTCTACAGTGGTCTTGGGCGTGAGTGGGTGCTCACGACCTCTTTTGAAATCAATGTATTTATGTATTACTGTTTTTATCTTGTGCCTTGCAATCTATACATGTTATTTACTGTCAATCATCGCTTTATGCAACTAACCTTACAGCTCTCTTTTGGCAAGCCTTGCATGAGTATTATTGCACACACTTCCCCACGGCTTGCTGAGTACATTCAAAGTACTCATGGCTTTTGCCCTCAGTTTAAATCAGCAGCTCAAGGAAGTTCCAGGGAGCTCAAAGCTCAGTGAAGACCATGCGACCTAGGGGATGTCCTACACTCGATAGCCGGTGGGCTGATCGGTTGGACCTACTCGTATTGGTTTTGTCTCCGCTGTTAGTGCTCTTTGTTGTAAGCCCAAGTGGCTAACCCCTGTACGAATCTTGACCGTAAGGTCTTTATTAATATATGTTGTTTTGTCCTCTGTTTCTCTTAGCTTGTGTATGAATTTGATCACACCATTGCTAGTTTGTGCAAGCCAGCTTGGATTTCTGGGATTGGCTCATTACACAGCGGCCAAGACCTCCAGGAGGTCTTGAATACCTCCTGGGAGGTCCTGGTAGACCTTCACTCGGGATGCACCGAGCGGTACTACCGCTCCTCTGTGCGGTAGAACCGCAGCTCAAAAAAAAAATTGGGTCGGTTCTTTGTATCCTGAGGAGGTGCTCACATATTGCAATTGGACGCACGACATAATAAGAAACATAATCAGACAGTAATAACGTCATCACATAGTTTTGAGCAAAACGTCATCATATAGTTTTTTGATAAATCACACTGATGTTGCTAAACATTCTAGCACACATAGTTTTTCAACAAATCTCAATGATGTTACAACACATTCTAGCACAACGTCTCACATAGTTTTTTTTGATAAATCACAATGATATTACAAAATATTCAGCATAACATATTTCGACAAGACAAACCATTCCACTGGCTTCTACTTCAATGTCCGCCATGTCGACCTCCATGGTGCCCGCCTTGGGTGTGTCGGTCCTTCACCCCGTGCATTTCTCGTAGGGTATTTATCGAAGGTATGCTCGGACTCCCTACAAATTGAGTACTTCTTCGTACAACGTCCTACTTCTGCTTCGTCCATGTCATTCCTGATACACCGTACCTATCATCGACCAACCTTTCCCTCTAGCCTAGCAATGTCCGCAGCTCAAATCAGTTGCTCCCAGGTAGGATGGCTAGTGAAATGGCCAACCATGCCGCAACCATACAACTCTACATTCCAGGTCTACATCACCTCTTCCTTGGTGAACTTAATAATACTTAAAAATAGAGTTAATAATCGAGTTATTTAGAAAGGTACTGACCGGGATGTTGCGCCGCCGTTGAATATGCAGTCATAACATGTGAGCATAGTCTATGCAGAAGAAGAGGCTTGTTGTACGTGCATACGCAACTAGCACGACATAGCGTGCACTCGTGCATGATCCTCTCGTGGTTCATCCCGCGGCGTCCTTTCTCCATGCACAGGATATCGAAGCAAAGCTTCTTTGTTGATGAGGACATGATCCCTATGGATACAACCATATTTGCTATGCTTACTGTTCCAAGTATAAGAGCTCGTACGCTTCACTTAAATTATCAGGTGAGCTTGTTTTTAGGAGTGTCTTTATATTATATGAATTATATGATGCTACCTAATGATGAAATATATATATGTGCAGTGCCATGTCACTTTTGGTCCAAGACAAGCAAGCAGTTCGAGTTGGACCCGTTTTGGAATCCAGTTCGGCCTCCAGAATCAGCCTGACAACACCAACTTAAAACAGGCATAACTTTCACATACGGAGTCCGTTGGAGGTCCACGAGTACTTGATTGAAAGCTTATTTCGTCCTCTTTCCAACGGATCTGGCCTCACCTTCAAATTCCTTCTGGACTGATCGCAATCATCAAAAGAAGACGTCATATCACTTGTTTGGGCCAATCTGGGCCTTGTAATCATACTGAATTTGGCCCATCTGCCGGTGGACCACCTGGGGGTGTTGTTACTGTTCACGTGAACAGTAATCAGTGAGATTAGTCCCACCCCCTTAGTTCTATTAGATGTGTGGCTCCTCATCCCCTATTTAAGGAGGTCGCACCCCCTCTAGTTTTCTTGGATTTTGTTTAGTTAAAAGTTAGCCTTGTTGCAACATCGTGTATTGGCTTGTGTCTACTAGAACAACCATAATACCGCTTCAGAATCCCAACTCAATTAAATAGTTCAATCCTATTTGCAATTTCAGATTGCTTATTATCTTGTTCTTGCGTGCTTCTTCGGTGTATGCAGGAATCGACCTTCGTGGTCAGGTCAACCGGGTATTCGTGCACGGTTGATAACGACTTGTCAATCAGTTCAGCGATTGCGTGGTTGCGAGCTTTGCGTGTTCGTAGCCAGGATCGTGAGAGTTGAGCGACGCCTACCGAACTTATCGTTCTCATCGAAAGATCGGGCCAACAATCAGACCTTCGGGTTCATCATTTGTGCCCATCTTGAATGCCCAGTGCACCTCACCCTTTTTGCTCTTCTCCACTATGTACTTGGTGATCGTGGCGGGGTATACAACTCTATCATTTGCCATGGAGAGCAACCCATTGTTGCTCCAGTCAACAAAGTACTTTGTGGTACCGCCAAAAAATGCCTCCACAATAGCATCCAAAGGGAGGTACCTGGTGATGAGGACATCAACCCTAAGGATGTATCCTCTGCTTTGACTCGCTGCACTGCATCCACATCTTCTTCGATCGGACTTTCGGCGACTGCATTGCCATATTTTCCAGTTGGACCGAGTTATCTCTACACATATATGTCAGGCTACGTCTACTATTTCTACTCATACGTGCCGGGCTACGTCTACATGCCATGGTGCTGCTTCACCAATTGTTGGCCCATGAGCTTTGTAATAAATGGGCTGATTTGGCCTATATGGACCATATGGCCCATGTGGTCGGCCTTCTAGGGTTTTTGACACTGTTCACATGTGAACAGTACCCGCAGCCACCCCTTTAAGTTCTCTTATACATAGTGGCCACTACCCCATTAGTTCCTCGGGTTTTATTGATTGAAGTTTAGCTTTGCTACTTTATACTTTGTCCCCTTGTTCGGCGAGATCAACAACGACATTGTCTTCGGAACCCCACCTATCAATACATTCAATTCATATTCACAATTTCAGATTGCTTATTTATCTTGTTCTTGCGTGCTTCTTTGGTGTATGCAGGAATCGGTTTTCGTGATCAGGTCAACCGGGTATTCGTGCACGGTTGATAACGACTTGTCAAGCAATTCAGCGATTGCGTGGTTTCGAACCTTACGAGTTCGTAGCCTGGATTGTGAGCGTTGAGCGACTACTACCAAACTTACCGTCTCATCGAAAGATCAGGTCAAAACAGGACCTCCGTGGTTCATCACCTGGCGCCGTATATGACCCAATTGTACACCTCAGCTAGATTGGGTGCCATGACACATATCGAGCACCATCCTTGTCATGTAGCAGTAATCACTTCTCCATAAGTTCATATCGAAGAAGTGGTCGCTGCTACATGACACCATATCGAGCACCATATCGAAGGGGGTTGTTTGTGTTATTACACTGCCAATCTTTTGTTCTTTACTTTATATTTTGTTATCTTCTCCAATTCCGGATTCCAAACTACGCAGACACTTAAAGATATTACCAAAAAATTCCTTGAAACCCTCTAAATATTTAGGCTGGATTCTACACACACAAATAAAAAAATAGGACCATGTTGCCAGTTGGAATGGTGACAGGGGAATTTCACCATTCCAACTGGCGACAGTGGCCTAATTTTGTAGTTTTTTTTATTTTGACTATTTATTTTTGTATTTTTTAAATAATATTGTTTTTTTAAAAGTTTGGAACTTGTATGCATGACATGCCTTGCACTCTGTCCAATAGTTTTGAGTAAAAGGAGATTGCAAAAAAGAGCAAAAAAAAGCTACTCTATGACATACCCATGTATATATAAATATGAAAAATTTTACAGTACATTCTACCAGTAGTATATGATAGTAGTATAAATCAAATATGACCATTGATTTGTTAAGGGCATAATAGACTTTTCTTTGTATTTATTTTTTCGTGGGGTTATTATGGACTTATTCAACTTAGGGTTGAAAATATTACTTTTATACCATATGAACCCCACATGAATAATTACAATTCTACCTCTCTTAGAATTCTACTACTCATATTACCATGTGTACTATAACTAAATTGTAACTAATATGATCCACTGGATCCAAAAGAACGAATGACATGGTCATCTTGCACCTCGCCCATTAATTTGTCCCCCAAAACAACAGTGTTTCGTATGTCGGATGCGACGACTCCAAATCACATACACACATATATATATATATATATATATATATATATATATATATATATATATATATATATATATATATATATATATATATATATATAATATAACAATGTTGGGTCCATTTTACAATCTAACATGTCTATTTTGCCAAAAGCTAGAGAGGCCACAGGTAGATCCAGAGTAATTTACATTTCTTTTCATTTGTCGTAATATCATATATATAAACAAACAGGGCGAGTTTTTGGCGTGCCAAATAAGAGACGTCCATGTCCATGGCCATTCGGATCACCACACCACCCTCACCCTGTTCGCTGAAGCCATAATCTCCCCGTACAAGTGCAGCGAGTCATCATGTCAAGCACCCAACGAAGCAACGAGAGATCGCTGACGCTGAGGCATCACGACCTGAATAAAGCCAGTCGCCAATACGGGCCTGGCTCTGAGAGAAAATCTCTACGTCTCTGCAGGCCCACACGCATTGAGCCATTGACCGAACTAAACGTGAGAAATTAATCAAAGTGGTGTTACATGTAGCTAGCTTGATCTGTGAAGATGTGGATATGAATATATGGTAGTGTATGCGAATCATTGGGGGTGTACAACTTGGATGGGTTGGATTTTTATTTTTTATTTTTGGATGAGACTACGTGAGAGATCTTTCGGATATTTTGAGATGCAGATCCCCACTGCTTATGCTTGCATTTGGATGAAGCCATAGATGGAGGGTGGTGCATTGGACATGCTAGGCAGTGTAGAAAGTCAAAAGCAGTGTGTCGTATATCTGCATGGTTGGTGAGAAGAGCTGTCCTTTTTTGAAATGTTAGTGAGGACCACCATGGCTCAAGTCAACTCTCGAGCAAATAATGATTTTCCAGCACTTGGATTACTGCCTCAGACTCTCAAGTACATTGCCGACGATTTTTTTTAAAAAAATATTGTTTTAATAAATATTTACAAAAATAATTAGTCAGATTTTTTTTTTTTTTTTTTACAGAAATGGGCTACTATCGCCATTTGAAATGACGGAATATCCTTGTCGCCATTCCAAATGGCGATAACAGCTCTGTCGTCATTAACAGTGTTGAAAGGCTTAAGTCACCAATTGAACTAGCGACAGGCTCTTGTTGCCATTTGAATAGCGACAGGAGCTTGTCGTCAGTTCAATTGGCGATAGGAATTGAAATTTTTTCAAAAATATTTATATGTAGAGAATTGAGCTTTAAATTATAGCGGATTTCACGAAGTTTTTTTTGTAATATCTTTAAGTGTCCGCGTAATTTGGAATGCGAATTTCACTACTGCAGAAACAGTCATCACAGACGGTTCGGAACCCTCATCACAGACGGTTTTCGAACCGTCTGGATAAGTTGGTCTCTGATAGCAGGTTGTTATTACAGACGGTCGGGTAACCGTCTATGATACGAATATCACAGATGGTTTTTAAATAAAAACCGTCTGTAAATGCGATATCACGAGCGATTCGTACACTAACCGCTCAGGAAGTCGAGTATCACGAGCGGTTACGTACACGAACCGTCAGGAAGTCGAGTATCACGCAGCGGTTTATGTTTAGAACCGTGCGTGATACTCGACTTCCTGAGCGGTTAGTGTGCGTAACCAAATGTGATACTCGACTTCACGCAGGCGTTTCGTGTACGTAACCGCTCGTGATATCGCATTCACATACGGTTTTATTTAAAACCGTCGTGATAGTTCATTACACTAACTAGTTTTTATGATTTTTGGCTAGCCTCAGAATTGCTAGCCATGCCCTCTGAAAAGAAGCATGCGAAAAAGCAGATACATCACGGATAGTCAATTGTCGACAAACTCAATCGATCATTACTCAAAATAAATTACAAAAGATCACATTTGTTCAAGTATTGTTACAAAATAAATTTGATTACAATTGAGTCAATTGTTTGCGGTGGTTGAGAAGTGTAGCGGGGTGATGATGTTGGGTCAGCGTGAGTGAAATTCTCGGTGTCCTTAATTATCTCGATATGATAAAGCTGCAGAGCTTCCTCGAATGTCCTTGATCTCATTCTCAAAGAGTCCATCTAATTCTATATTCAAGGCACATCGCTAGCAAGAGTAAAGTGTTAAGCATATATATTTAAATTTATAATTACGAAATAATTATTTGAGATTCACAAACCTCGGGATCCTTCTTCCTAGCTCTAATGATTTGCTCCATATGATGGCAAGCGTAGATTGCACATAACTCATCATTTTTTTTGGCGCTTTGCAAAAATAGAATTACATATATCGATTCGAGATGCGTTATTATGAAGTATGATATAGGATTATCGTGTTGTAGCGCGTGCAGGAAATTTTGTCTGTGTGTTAGTTCGCGCTCTTTCCATCGTATATTCCTTTGTTGGCAACATAGTCGATGAGCGACATACATGATTCCAAAAGTTATCCTCGACCATTTCAAACGAATGAAGACTAAAATAGAGTTATGTATGAAGGAAATAAGCATACCGCCGAGTATTCCTTGCGAATCTTTGAAGGCGTGGTCGTTGCGGATTAGGGAATCAAGGTATATCACATGGTTCCTCTTTGGTATGATGACTAAAAGGATCGATGGTACCTACTCATGTATGTCACTATAGTCATTAAACTGAGTTCGTCTTTGCGTATAAAGTACAAATAAAATTTGTAGAGCAAGTAGTGACACTTACCCACGGTTGTAGGGCACCACGATGTACTTTATGTTATCTTGTGAAGCAATGCTCGCGTTATGTATTTCGACGAAGGATGAGTCTGCATTTGGATGGTTTGCAATGATACCACATGTGGGTCGAGAAACCCACGGTTCTTTCCATTCGGATATTTTTCATCATGTATCTTTAAATAAGAAATGAGTTGTGATATTTATCGGTATTACGTGAATGTAGAACTTGATTGTATGCACTTACGGTGTCCAACATCGTAGAAGCGGCGTCAAGGCCAACGAGGTTGAATAGGTCATATAGGTCGTTGAAGCCCACGGCGAAGTGGTTCGTCCCGTTGAAGAAATGCTTATGCTCGTATCGACGGTGATTCGATGTCGCACCCTCCTTTTGGGCCTTATCCAAGTACCGTGCATGCAAAGCGACAAGCATATCCAAAGACGCCCTAATCTGCGTGGGAGCACAACGGTTTTCCGATGATGTACTTCCCGGATATTCCCGACTTGCCGGACTTGAGAGGCGCCTTAACGTTCGTCGATTTCGATTTGGTCTTAAGCATTGGCAGCGTCTTCCTGCGAGACGACTCGGGACCCGATACGGCGGCACACTTTTCTTGTTCCTTCGGCGTCTTCTCCAAGGGAACCGAAAAGGTGGCCTTCTGAGGTGAAATATGAGGTGGAGTCATGGAGGGTCCCGTTGGAGAGGAATGGTCGTGTTGAGATCGAGGCACCGCTGGGTCCATGACGATGTCCTTCTTGGGCCACTGGATAAAACTGTGCACAGCATCCCCTAGTGTTGTGATCTCTTCGTTCGGGCGAATCTCCAGCGGGACGGCCATGAAATGTTCATGTACCATGTCCACCTCCACCACGGCGTAACCTGCGCCACTGGACACCGTCTTTGCATTGCCCCTTCCTGGTATGGATGCACCATCCCCCGCCCGGCTTCAATAGAAATGGACCCAACTAACCTCACTTGGAGCTTGTAGGCCGTCGGCTCCTACAAAACGATACGCAATTAGCTAAGGTGTCCTATAGGTCTATGTTTGCTGCATTCCATAGATGTACATTACCTTGATGTCGTCTATCGGTAATTGGATATCGTCATGTTCGAATTATGCGTGGACGCGACGCTACTCGATGTCGGCGGGTGGCTCCCAAATTAACGAGGCGGCTTGCATTGCGATCGCGATCGCTCGAGTTGATTCATTTGATCTGCAATCTTGCCACTTTCCTTCAAACTTTTCAATAATCATCTGTACCAACCGGTCCTCGCGCTCGGCCTTAGATCTCTTCCTACTCCTGTACGTGCAGTAGTCGTCTGCGAATCCACGACTCCAAGGTACGTTAACCCCAAGACCTCGCGTGCGACCAGGTGTTCCTTGTTTCCCGGGGCGTAGAGAGTATATCCTTCTCCTGTCTACATGGAAGGAGCCTTGGAAGTTTGGGCGGACAATTCACGCGCAAGAGGTCATCATGTTATTATAGACACTATGAAGTTATATATGGAGTTATTAACTAGGTAGTTCGACATACTTACTAAACGTTGAGACACTTCCTCGTCACGGTTTGTGAAAGAGATCTTGCCCAAGAGGCGAGACTTTTGCCTCGCTTTTAACCGGGCTAGGAACGCGGGCTGTGACATCAAGAAGCGTTGTCCTCCGCGCGCGCCATTCATCATATTTACCTGCGTATCCAGCGGTGCCGAGTCTGTGCGGATGAGTGTTTCGTGTCTGGAGAGCTTTGTGTGCCGCACTTTGCTCGTTAAATTCGGGCGTCGTCTTCATAGCAACAAAGGTGTCCCATGTTTCCTGTGTCAAGAATCTGTACTTTGCGAAGGGCGTCTGACCCGTGTTCACGTACTTCGTGAGAAGAATGCTCTTGAACGTCCTCCACGATTTATCGATCGTGAGCATCGCCGTCCGTTCCACGCATGCCAAGTCTGCTTCTGGGATAGTGAACTTTTGTAATAGTTCTGTCCACAGCGCGCCTCTCACTTCTTTCGTCAGATCCTTCCACCTTGGTGTGGTGATGGGGACCCGTTTCCTTGCATGTATCCCGCACATGGTCCGAAATCTAATCGTATGTCTTCAGAATAATTCACAAATTTATATCAACAATAAGCCTAATTGACAGATTGAGAATAGAAATATGCTTAAGCTCAAGTCATGTTTCTAATCATCTATTTGATTTCAGATTTCGACTATCATCACAGAAAACATACAAGTGTATCTTAATTCCGCTATAACTGAAAACCAAAAGTATAAAGGCTACTAATTATAACCGACCATATAAAGCAATATGCTTAAGCTCAAGTCTGTTTGTAATTATCTATATGATTTCAGATTTTGACTATCATCACAGAGCATCAACAAGGTATCATCAGAACCTATCACAGAGCATCAACAAGGCATCATCAGAACCCATCACAGAGCATAAACAGAGCCCATCACAGAGCATCAACAAGGCATGATCAAAACCCATCACAGAGCCCATCACAGAGCATCACAGAGCATCATCAGAACCCATCACAGAGCATAAACAGAGCCCATCACAGAGCATCAACAAGGCATCATCAGAACCCATCACAGAGCATAAACAGAGCCCATCACAGAGCATCAACAAGGCATGATCAGAACCCATCACAGAGCATCACAGAGCAAGGGAGGCGCGAGGGAGAGGAAGTGACGAGTAAGAGCAAAACCTAGTGTAGGGTGTCGAGGTCGGGGGCGGCGATGTGGGGGCCGCCGAGGTCGGGGGCGGCGGTGTCGAGGTCGGGGGCGGCGGTGCCGAGCTCGGAGGCGCCGGTGTGGGGGGCGCCGAGGTCGGGGGCGTCGAGGTCGCAGGCGCCAAGGTCGGGAGCGCCAAGGTCGGGGGCGCCAAGGTCGGGAGCGCTAAGGTCGGGGGCGCCAAGGTCGGGAGCGACCGCGCCGAGGTCGGGGGTGGCGGTGTCGAGGTCGGGGGCGGTGGTGAACGGGCGAGCCCTAGAGGAGGCAAAAGAGCGCGTGATAAACTCAGGGGTGCGGGAGAGAGTGAAAGTGAGTAAAACCCTATCGGTTCCCACCTTATAAGAGTTTATCACAGACGGTGCTGTTTTATAACCGTCTATGATAATTAATCATAGACGGCTCTACATAATAACCGTCTGTGATACGTTGCATATCACAGACGGCGCTATTTCCAAACCGTATGTGATATATCAAAGACGGTTTCAACCTAAAACCGTCTGTGATAAACTCATGTCACAGACGATCTGTTTATAGAACCGTCTGTGATAAACTCATATAACAGACGGTTATAATATAGAACCGTCTGTGAGTCATTATCACAGACGGTTATATAATAGAACTGTCTGTGATATCCTGACAAAACCTATTAACAATCTGTGGTATCCTGACAATTGTCGGTTACAATGACGTATCCTCACAATTGTCGGTTACAATGAACGTCCACATTGACATCAATATCAAAATATATGAGAGATGACAAAACCTGGTGACAAGTATATATGATGACAAGCTCATAACACATTTTACTTCAAAACCAAGCGTATCGGTTACAATGAACGTCCACATTGACATCAATATCAAAATATATGAGAGATTACAAGTCCATAACACATGACGTTATGGAATAAATTAATTACAATGGATTAAATTCTTAATTAAAATTTAGTCCTTCATGATGATCGGCGCGCATATAGCTAGCTTCCTCACTGGGTTCTTCCTCGAGCCTGATGCCATCTCCGAAAGGAGGCAACTCGTCAAATTGATTGTATTCTTCCTCGTCCACTACATTCTCAACTCTGATAATCCTTCTTTTTCCATGAAGAACTACGTGGTGTTTCTTATTTGCCGGGTCGGTTACATAGAATACTTGAACAACTTGATTAGCCAGTACGAATGGTTCGTCTTTATATCCGACACGTTCAAGGTCCACGGTAGTGACGCCGTACTTGTCAACCTTCACCTGTGGGACATGGACCCAACGGCACCGAAATATGGGGATCTTGAAAAGCACGTAGTCGAGCTTCCATATCTCCTCTATTTGCCTATAGTACGAGCTCCTCAGCCCATCGGTACTTAAGCCCATCGGTTGTGCTCTCTCATGATCCAAACCTCCGACCGGTTTGGATTCTGTTGGCGACCATGTCTTTGTGCTCGTCGATGTACGGGGACACTTCGGTCATGTGTTGGAAGACCGTGAAATGGGCTTGAGCGTATGTATCCAGATCGGGAGTGATTGATTTTCTTCCGATGGTCCCGATACCATCCAGTCTCCCCTCATGACGAGATAGAGGCACACCTATCGGATCCACCTGAGCCATGTAGTCGACACAGAACACAATGACCTCTTCCGTTGCATAACCTTCGATGATGCTGCCCTCCGGTCGAGATCGATTCCGTACGTACGACTTGAGAATTCCCATGTACCTCTCGAACGGGTACATATGACGTAGGAATACAGGGCCACATATCTTTATCTCTTTCACAAGGTGAACAATGAGATGGACCATGATATGGAAAAATGACGGAGGGAATTACATCTCAAGATGACATAGAGTCGTCACCATCTCGGCCTGTAGAGCATCTAGTCCTTGGGGATCGATGACCTTCTGAGCAATTGAGTTGAAGAAATAACACAGCCTCAAGATTGCCACTCGGACCTTGTTCAGCAAGATACTTCTAATTGCAATAGGAAGCATTTGTGTCATCAGCACATGACAATCATGCGACTTCATACCAATTAATTTCAAATCTTGCATAGAAACAAGTTTCTTAATGTTAGCAGAGTAACCAGACGAGACTTTCACACCATGCAAGCCCTGGCACAGTTCTTTTCTCTCGGCCTTGGACAGAGTGTAGCAAGCTGGGGGAAGGTACGTTCGTCCTGTATCAGTCTCTTGCGGTGCTAACTCAGTCCTTATGTTCACATCGACCAAGTCTCGCCGTGCGTTAACACCATCCTTTGTTTTGCCACTAATGTCCAGTAAGAGACCAATCAAGCTATCACATACATTCTTCTCCACGTGCATGACGTCGATGCAGTGGCGAACTTCTAAGTGCTCCCAATAAGGCAAGTCCCAAAATATTGACCGCTTCTTTCAGATGTTCTTCTGACGGATTCTTAATTGACGTCCCTTCCCAAGAACAACATCGATATCCTTAACCATATCATAGACATCTTTCCCTCTAAAAGCCCTTGGAGCTGAACCGTCCTCCTTATTTCCGTCGAATTGTTTCTTCATCTTTCGGTATGGGTGACTCCTGGGAAGGAACCTACGGTGTCGCGTATACATAGTTTTGCGCGAGTTGTTTAGCCATACACTCTCCGTAGCATCTAAGCAATGCGGACAAGCTTTGGCTCCTTTTGTACTGAAGCCCGACAGGTTACCAAGGGCAGGAAAATCATTGATGGTGCAGAACAACATGGCGTGTAAAGTGAAGTTCTCTCATTTGTACGCATCCCATACCTGTACCCCTTCGTTCCACAGTGTGACAAGATCTTCTAGCAATGGTGCTAGGTACACGTCAATATCATTCCCAGGTTGTTTCGGCCCTTGGATAAGTAGTGACATCAAAATGTACTTCCGCTTCATACACAGCCAAGGAGGAAGGTTGTACATGCATAGATTCACATGCCAGGTGCTATGTCGGCTGCTCATGTTACCGAAAGGATTCATTCCATCTGTACTCAACCCTAACCTTATGTTCCTCGGTTCTGCACCGAACTCTTCGAAGCTCCGATCGAAGTTTCTCCACTGAGCAGAATCAGCAGGGTGTCTTAGCTTTCCATCTTTCTTACGGTCCTCCGAGTGCCAACGCACCAATCTTGCCTCCTTTGGGTTCGCAAATAAACGCTTCAAACGTGGGATCACGGCGAGATACCACAACATCTTAGCAGAGGTCCTTGCTTCAACCTAGCATGATTCGACGCTTGTATCGGGATGCTTTGCACGGGACATACATGCATGTCCGCATACTCTTTCTGATCGAGATACAATCGTTCGGACATGCATGTATTCTTTCTACTTCCATTCCCAATGGACAAAGAACCTTCTTTGCTTGGTAGGTGGTGTTGGGCAACACGTTTCCCTCCGGAAGAATGTCCGCTAGGAGACCTAACAACGCCGTAAAACTCTTATCGGACCAACCATTACTTGCCTTTAATTTAAGCAGTTCAATCACAGTTGACAACCTTGTGTATTCCGGCTTGCAGCTAGGGAACAAAGGTCTCACCGAGTCCTCCATTAAGCGCTCGAATTTACAAAACTCTCTCTCACCGTAGTTCTCTTCTGCATCGCGCAGCATTTGATCCAGATTGTCATCATATGACCTATCCTCATCAAAAGCACAGTCTACATCCGGCATATCATTGACTTCCTCGGCGATGTCGTTATTACTAACTTCCTGTGTAATCTGCTCTTCACCGTGACTGGTCCAACATGTATACCCTTTTTTGAAACCCCTTCGAATCAAGTGTGCTTCTATCTGCGCCGAGTTAGTAAACATCTTCAGATTACCGCAATCAATGCATGGACAGTACATAAATTTTATCCCCTTCTTCAACATATCCTACTCGGCGGCTCTTCTAAAATCAACCACGCCATTAATGTACTCTTGACTCACACGGTTCATACCATACATCCAATTTCGGTCCATCTACGCTACACATGTAACAAAATATACAGTGTCAAATTAGATTAATAAAATCTCTCTCAACCGCTCTCTCTCTCCATTTCCTTCCCCCTCACAGAACTTTAATGCATATGCCAACCACCCAATATAAAAAATATTATTCTATTCCCTTGCATCCGAATGAAAAGTTTGCATCGATTCCTAGTGTTTTGCTTCGGAATAGGCAGCTTCCACGTGTGGAGTCGGTTCCTAGCATCAAATCTAGCCATTTGAACCGACTAATTAAGCACATAAATTACAGATGCTCTAAAGGGTTATAGATTGTTACCCTCGGAGCTCACGACGAAAATACCAATTCTCTTGAGATTTCTCTCCTTCTCCCTCCCTTTCTCCTCTCCTTCTCCTCCCCTCTCTCTCTGTCGGTGGCGCAGTGTGTTTTTATCTGGGTGGCGGCTCAAATGGGAATGGGGGGGTACTCTGTATTTATAGCGGCGAGGATATCACGAGCGGTTCAAAATATGAAGCATGCGTGATATACACATATCACAGACGGTTTTTAAATAGAACCGTATGTGAAATATCACGGACGGTTCTATTAAAAAACCGTCTGTGATAATCTCCCATATCACTGAAGGTTTTTATATCGAACCGTCTGTGATATTTCACATACGATTCTATTTAAAAACCGTCTGTGATACGGGAGATTATCACAGACGGTTTATTAATAGAACCGGCTGTGATATTTCACAGACGGTTCTATTAATTAACCGTCTGTGATATATGCCTATCACAGACGGTTATTAATAAGAACCGTCTGTGATAGGCCGGCACTACAAATGGTGCGTCCCAACAGACCCAACACAGACGGATTCAAATGAACCCGTCTGTGATGGGGTGTCTACTATAGCCTGTTTTGTAGTAGTGTTTGGAAAAGATAACGAAATATGAAGTAGAGAATGCGAGATTGGCGGCACAATTTGGAATGCGAGTTCGGCGGCTCGATAACACAAACAACCCCTTTGGAGCAAAATGACAAAAACATTTGGGTTAAGGGTTGCAACGCGCGCTATTGTCCCGATTGTATTGTTTGCAGAATAGATTTATTTGGGAAAAGAGGATGAAATTCGAAATAGATGAAATATTTGGGAATAAAATTTGAAAGACTTCATAATTTAATTATGAATTACATGGCGCATTGGGTTTGGTTATGTGCATTAGAAACGACATCATGCATGAATCAACAAACCAGGGAACACCCACGATATATGTGTGCCTTTTTAGAATTAAAAAAGGTGGATTAAAATAGAGTTAATCAGTCTTGGCGGCCCATCGGTTCCTTCCCCTTGTCTCGGGACTACCCACGGTGGCGGTCAGTCTTGAAGTCAGCCATGTTCTGCGAGATGGGCTGGACGATTGAATGATGTTAGGATAGCAGAACGTAAGGCCAAATCAATAATTAGGATGTAAATTGAACATAACTTACCTCTTCGATACGGAGTACGCTTGGGCGACGGAGGCGCTAAGACGGCTGCCGGTCTTACTAGCAGGAGCCTTTGCCTTGTCCGCCTTGTGCTTTGCTCGGTCCTACTCAGCTTCTTGTTCGGGGGTTCTCCACCACCACCCTGCTTTCTTGGGTTCCTCCGGTGTCTTTTCAATAAGGTCAGGTACGTAAGGTTTCCAGCGTTTGAAGGTCTCAGATCACTTCGCGTAGTTGAACATGTACTTCTGCTCGATGAATGCCCTATCATACATGTCCGGGTCGTCAATCACTTGGAAGAAGTTGCAACACATCTCCAGCTACCATTGTGAGTGGATGAAGATAGCGATATGTGGAATGCAACGCGAGATATGAAAAATCTATGTGTGTGTAAGATTCTCTTACGAGGATATTCCCGCATGTGTAGTACACCCGGGCGAGGGTTGTAACATCCCAAAGTTCTGTTACCAAAAATAAAATTAATAAACTTATTATTTTATTGGATTTTCTCCGTTTTAAAAGAGTTTTCTTGGTTTTCTTGAATTTCCTGGATATTAAAGTCAAAAAGAAAATTTATTGAGTTTTTCTGGATTTTCTTGGATTTAAAGCTAAAAAGAAAATTTTAATTAATTTCTTATATTTTCTGGAATTTAAAAAGGTTTTTCCTTTTTTCCAGACATTAAAAATAATTTATATGAAAAATAAAAACCAAATTTAAATTATAAATAATTTTGTTTACTTCAAAATAATTCAGGGAATTTCTACGAATTTTCCTAGAATTTGTGAATTCTATTTTTGAAATACCTTTTCATTTCTTGTAATTTCTAGCAATTAAAAATGAATTTTTGTTTGCAATAAAAACTAAATTTGTGTTGAAAATATTTTATTTAAGCTCAAAATACCCTATTTAACTACTCTGAAAATTGATACAATTTCTAGAGCTATATATTACTATTTTTCAAGTTTAAAAAGAATTTTTAGCACTTTAAAAATAATTACTCTATAAAAAATAATATTTTTACTACTATTTTTTTGAACTCAGAATGCTGTATTTAGTATCTGAGATATTTTCTTTTGGATTGTTTTAGAGTTGAATTGTTATTTTTTTTGAATTAATTAGTGTCTTTTCGAATTTTTAGTAGAAAAGTAATGATTTTCCGTTACCCGCCGGAACAGTAACCGCCGCCTTAACTGCGGCCATAACTTAGGTGATCAATTTCGGTCAAACCATTGCTTCTTTGACCCTGTAAATTGAACTGTAACCTCTCCATCCCATTCCCCGCAAAGCCCTCGCTCAGTTTTGACTAAAGCCTTCCAAAGCTTTCTCTGCTAGCCCTTCTTCTACAAGTCCGGCAAGCTCTATCTTCTTATCCGTTGCTTTGTTGTGTACCAAATTTTATCGATGAATTCCTCTAGAGATTCCCCATATATCTATTCAAGTGGAATTTTAATTTCCTTAGTGGTTCACCACGACCACAAAAGCACTAATGACCAACTCTTTTTCCCCAACTCCGGTGACATTTTCGGCAAGCTCTTCCGGCCTATCCTGTCAACCATTGGTCATCAAATTTTTACTGGAGTATCCTTAAGATATTCTCTACAACGTCTCGGTTTAGTTTTGCCTAAAGTTCACCGGAGCACCATCGGCCACCTCTTCTTCTCCAAGTTCGGTGAGAAATCAGTCGAGCTCATTCTCTTTATTTGTTGGGTATTTTCGTGGGCACTTTTACTTATATGTTCCTTTCAACATTATCTACATTCCTATTCAAATGAAATTTTATATTTTGCAATAATTTGCCGCTGACCATGTTGGATTCTTCGCTTGTTAATTTCCCAAATTTATATCATTTCATGTGAAATTCAATCTTCTAAGAGCCTACTCTCCTTCAAGTGAGTAAAAATTATAAATTCATCTAAATTCAATATCTATCTTCCAGAACCTAAATGATTTAATTTGGAGTTTTTTAGATTTTTTTTTGAATTTGGTTTGTTTTCGCGTATAGATTTCGACGACTTTGGAGAACCTGATTTCATCGCCGTTTCAGAACAACAATTAATTGAGCAAGGCAAGTTACATGTTTGATCCCAATATTTCAAATTATTTAAATTATATTTTAAATTATTATTGTATGCTTATTTCTATTCAATGTAATGAAAATACCTGTTTTGAAATTGTAGTTAATCCCAATACATTTGTATGGCCAAACTTTGACATTTGAATATCCAAACCTTGTCACCATAGATAAAATCTAGTTGGTACAACAGTATGAACTATAGCATTTTGGAAGAAAAATTAAGCTTAGCCATGCTTATACTTGAAATATTTGATCTGGGAATTTATAGCCAAAAATCAAATATTGTTTAAATTGTATCCATAGCATTGGAGTATCATGGAAGTTTACAAATAATTTAAAAAATTAAATTAAATTAAAAACTAGTTTGGACTTGGGCAAAATGGATAGTTGGTGAGTGCAAGTTTATGCACAGGCTTGTCTCGGTGAATGGTCAAGGTCCAGGGGTTACTTTTGGAAGTCGCCTAGTCACTTAAGGACTGGTATATGAGCCACAGATTGTAAAGCTCTTCTGTACTATTACAAATCTAGAGAGGGACAGACTTGACTAACTAATTTGTAACGTTTCACTGTGGTTATGCCATCCAGTTGTGTGGTTGTCAAAATGACCTACTTTTTATTATCCCAAATGGTGCAAGAGGGGGCTTCCGTTTGGCGTGAAGCCTTACTGCAGTAAAACCTTAGCAGGCATGACTACTTAAGGATGAAGCATTATAAAGGCCTTATGATAATCACTTAGTCGCATACCGACGGAAGTGTGTCAGACGGACATTATAAGTTGATTATCCCTTGTGGGTAAAGTTGTATAACCTCTGCAGAGTGTAAAACTATTCGAATAGCCGTGTACACGGTCATGGACATGCCGAACAAAGCCTTTCACGGATCAAACTATGGTTTTTTTTCAAAAATGGTTTGACAAAAAATGATTTGATGGATGTTTATTCCATGTGGGAAATTGAGTAGAAAGCCTTGGTGTAAGGGGGTTAGTCTTAGGTAGAAAGCCTTGGTGTAAGGGGGTTAGTCCTTCACCAGAAATGCATATTGCACTAACTTGACAGTTTAAAATCAAAGAATTTTAGATATAGTATAACTGCTTTGGAACTTAGTAAATGTATTTAAAAATGTCAAACATTGCTTTTGCACAAATAACCATATAAACCTTCCTTTGATATATCCGTGTATGCATTATAATATATTTATTGGGTGTAACTTGCGGAGTACATTTTTGTACTCACCCTTACTTAATAAAATATTATTCAGAGGAGAAGACTTCACTACTAGTGTGGATCTCGACGACTAGGCCACTACCTAGTTGATTGCCTATGGTAGATTAGCTGGGCTCTACTACTTTTTCTTCGTCTTTCATTGTGTTCTTTATTGTTGGTTTGTAAGTCTTTCCTGTAATAAACTTTGATGTTTATTAATAAAGTTGTGCGAATTATGGATGTTACCATATTTATTATTGTGTACACTAGCTACTGTTCCAAGGACTAGTGTATGGACTGAATGATCTTTGTCGATTCTTTGCACACACATTGCGGGCGTGGGAACTTCAATGGTAGGGTTTAGCCCTCTCGGTAAGCCATTTGCACTTCCACATCATCTTCACATAGAATTCCAACTTCTCCTTCTTCTCTGTTGTGTGAAATAAGTTGGTGTGAAGTGTTGGGTGTGGTGGTGTAGTGTTCTCCTTCAGCTCTTTTCTCCCTTCTTTTATAAGCAAATAGGGTGTAGTGTTGAGGGTGTAGGGAGAGGAGTCGTCATTTCGATATGAAATAGTAGTGCGGCAGGGTGTGTTCATTTCGGTCTGAAATGGTAGTGTTGTAGCGTGTTTTCATTTTTGTCTGAAACGGTGGTAGTGTGTGGCGTGATAGGGTGCGGTCTTTTCAGTCTGAAAAGGTGGCGTGGTAGAGTGTGATCATTTTTGTCTAAAAAGATGGCGTCGTAGTGTGTTCTTATTTCAGTTTGTAGCAAGGTGTGGTCATTTCTGTCTGAAAAGGTAGCGTCGTAGTGTGTTGTCATTTTGGTCTACAAAAGGTGGTAGTGTGTGGCGTGACAGGGTGCAGTCTTTTCGATCTAAAAAGGAAGCATGGCAGACTTTGGTCGTTTCGGTTTGAAAAGTTAGTGTCACAGTGTATTGTCAACTCAGTCTACAAAAGTTGGTGGTGCTATGTGGGCTTTTCTGTCTGAGTTGAACCCGGGTACATAGTTTAATTTCATTGCGTTATTGAAGTGTCATTTTCTTATGTAATTGTCCCTTATCATGTCACGTTCATATAGATCTAGTTGCCAAAAGTTAAAGCCATCTTACAATTCATAAACAAGCAGACAACATCATTCATACATGAATCACTTATGCAGACAATAACTACTACTTAATTGTAACATCCCAAAATTTCAATTATGTTAGAAGAAAAAATAATTAATTTCTTTGATTTTTTTTGGTTTTTTTAGATTTCCCCTAAGTATTTTAAGGCAAAAATAATTTATTTGCAAATCTAAAAGACAAATTTAAGTTTGAATGAATTTTATTAACTTCAAAATAATACTGGGAATTTCTGTGATTTTTTCTAGAATTTTTGAACTCTATTTGTTATTTTATGGAAGCCTATTTGGTTTCTTGCTTTTTTTTTAAAAAAATCAAAATCTATTTAAATCCCCAAAATCTTTGTGACCGAAACCCACCTTGTCGGTCCATTTTCTTCCTCTTTCCATGCGGTTCGCTTCCCTTGCCCAGCCTAGCTCTCGCACGTGCCAGGCCTGCCCCGCCTCGCTCTCCCCTCTTTCTCTGCTAGTGCGGCCCGCCCGTCAGCCACCTGCCCTCCTTCTTCCTCCCTTTCTTCTTTCTCTCACCGCCTCCATTGCCGAGGGCCACCAAGGTTTTAAAGCCGACCATTTCTCCCTTTTTTCACATGCATTTGATACCATTCAATACCCACACTCATTTAAACCGTTTTCGATTGCGTTAATGCCAATGACCACCGGCGGCAAGTTATAGTCGCCGCGCACGATCTCCCTCCCCAGCCACCTCCTTGCCCTATAAAAGGGGGCATGAGGTGGCCCATCCTTCACTCATCCCCTTCCCCAAATCCAAGCTCCTCTCCTCTTCTGTCCTCACTAGAATCCGCGATTTCCCTTGCCGGTCACCGAGCGACTCCGCCGCCGATTGCACCATCGTTCTTGGGTCTTTGTCGCCTTCGTCTACACCTTTGGCATCGTGACTTCATGTTCTACCTAGTGCTCACCTCTCCATCACCGGAGCGCCAACGCCACCACAAGCCCGACAGCGCCAACGCCTCCTTCCTCGTCACTGGCCACTGCTTCGCGCCTAGATGCCAACACTGTGAGCGTCTCAACCCCTGTCTCCTCTCTCTATTCCACCCCTCGCTGGTCGTCACCATGGCGTGGAACGTCGGCGACCTTCAGATCCTCAGCCACTGCCGCTGCCATCGAAGAAGACGTGGCAACCATGTCGTGCCACCTCAGCGCAACATGGGTGCCACATAAGCCAAACCTGCCACGTGGTTGCCCACGTATCTTGCATGGGTGGCACCGCCACTGTGCTACGCGCCCGGTCCACTGTGGACCACAACAACCACGTGGACCCGGTCTATGGACCAAGGGTACACATGTCAGAGGCACATATCCTTTATGCTGTAGAAAAATAATTCAGCCGAAAATAGAATTTAGCTACTGATGTCATGCTTGCACAATATTTACGATTTCCTTTAGAAAAATAATTTATTAATTCTGGAAAATGAATTTAGGGTAATTTCTTTAGAATTTAAACTTCCGAGGACTCGTTCTCCTTCATACGACCTCCGACTCCAGTGATTCAAATTTCTAAATTCATCTAAAATTATAATCCAGCTAACTATACTAAAATCATAAAATAATGTGCTCTTTTGAATTTGGCTTATTTTTACGTATAGACTTCGATGACTCCCGAGAGCTAGATTTCTTCGACGAGTCTGATCAGCAACCACTTGAGCAAGGCAAGTTACATCCGTTGATCATATTTGAATCTCAATAATTTAAATTTGGTTTTAAATTATTATTGGATTGCTTATTTGTATTCAATTTAATTTAAATCCTTGTTTTGAAATTATAATTATTCCTACTTCCTTGGTATGGCCAAATTTGGACATTGAATTAATTATACTTTGTCACCTTGGATGAAAACCTAGTTGATGCAATAACATGAACTAGAAACCTTTTGGAAAATTTTACGTGTAGTCATGCTTAGACCAAAAATGTTAATTATGGGAATTTTAGCCAAACTGGATAACTATGATTTAAAATGAGACCATGGCATTGCTTTTGCCATAGAAATTTGTAAAATGATTTTACATGAAAACTAAAATAAAAACTGGTTTAGACTTGGGTGAATTGGATAGTTGGTGTGCGCAAGTTTATGCATGGGCTCAATTCAGTGAATGATTGAGGACTAGGGGTTGTTTTGGAAGTTGCCCAGTCAATTATGGATTGGTCCGCGAGCTACGGATTGTAAAGCCCTTTGTACTACCATAAGTCTAATATGGGATAGACCTGACTTGATAATTTGTAACATGCCTCTGCTAGTTGTGATATTTTGATGTGTGGGTGTCGGGTAGATAGAAATTCCTACTTGGCACAAGAGGGAGACTTCCAGCGGGCTGGTGGCCAATGGAGGTAAAACCTTAGCGGGCATAACTGCTTTGGGATGGAGTATTGTAATAGCCTTGTGATAATCATTTAGTCACACGCCTTTGGAAGTGTGTCATGGCCGATAACTTAAGTTGATTATCTCTTTTGGATAAAGTTGTACAAACTATACAGAGTTATTCGAATAGCCATGTCCATCGTCATGGACATGTTGAACAAAGCTTTTCGTGGATTAGACTTGGTTTTGATTTTAAAAATGATTTTTGCATAAATGTTTTTGGATGGTTAATCCTTGGCAAATTGGATGGTTAGCCATGAGATAGGAGGGTATCCTTCACCAGATTTTGTATGGAGGTTATCCTACTGTAAAATTTGATAATTGAGAAAATAAATTTTAGTTATAGAATAACTACTTTGGAACTTAGTACAAATATTTAAAAAGAACATATTGCTTTATGCAAATTCAACCATATAAGCCTTCCTATGATAAATCCTTGAATGCATTATAATCTTTTATTGGGTGTAACTCACAGAGTACATTTCATACTCACCTTACTTAATAAAATTATTAATCGGAGGAGTACTACATTGCTAGTGAGGACTTGGATGACTAGGCTGCGCCCCAGACGATTACCTGTGGCGTATCGTGTGGCCTACTACTACTTTTTGTTTCCACTATACTTTTCTTTTGGTCTCATGCCCTTTTGTAATTAAACTCTAATAATATGAATAAAATACATGATATGGACTTGTTATTATTTTTGTTTAACTATGTACACTAGTTGTTCCTAGACTAGTATGAGAAACATAGATAATTCAAGATCCTTCTACTCCTAGGTTCGACATTAATATATATTGAGCACACTACCAAAAGGATACACACACACATAAGTTTCTCAAGCTACTTCAGGTAGTAAAGAATCCTATCCAAGCGCTCATCTATAGGTGGCATGTTCACCATTAGACAATATGGAACTGTAGGTGGACATTCAACTACTCTTTCCACCACGGCACCAGCAGAGTCCGCCCACTGAAAGTACTGGCAACTACCGACCTGAAAACCACACTAAATAGTGAAAAAGAAGTGACAAAGAAACCCAAAATGCAAATACTAGCATTCACGGAAATCAAAGTCATCGAGAAATATGGACACTTGTAGAACACACACCCCCTGTTCTCGTCGGTGTTGGAGTACAGGATATTTTCCTGGACCACGCAGTTCGGGCAGTTCACACGCCTTGCATTCGCCAGGGCCACCCCTCTTTGGCTCACTGAACTAGACGATTGAGACATGGCGCTGAGCAGAGTTCTGAAACAAGTGTAAGTAGATGACAAGAGAAATGGCTGGAATTTAGTTGGGTGGATGGGTTTTTGTAGAGGTGGGGTTCAGCATGCGAGGTAAAAAATTTTAGTATTAAAATTTAGGCAAATCGTCATTCAAAATAACGACATGGATCCCGCAAGTCCCAGTCGCCATTCCAAATGGCAACACCACCTCCCTTATAAAAGACCCTAAAATTCGAGCATAACCCACTTTTATTCAAAAAAAGAGAAAGATGGGAGCGAAGCGCTGCCCGTCAGGTGGTCCACCTTGTAGGTAATTTTTTAATTGAATGGATTAAATAGTTTTAGATGTTTGGTTACATAGTGTAATATGTTGTAGTACATCCTTTTTAGTGTGTAGATTAGTTTTAGATATGTGGTTAATCATGAAAATATTGTATATGGTGCAGTACAAATATGTCAGACGCAATCAATTTCAAAATTTACTACGGTCTGGGGACTGTTCTTCAAGGTCCCAAGGGGGTTGATTTGCATTATTTTTAATCGGCGATCGTAAGCCTCAACATATATGGGGCACTGTGATGTGGTGGTTGTTCTACACATTCGATTTGGACCATGATGTGTGTGATCTAAGATTGAGCTGTCTTGCCAATCGAGCACCATAGGGCATATATTGGGAGTTAGTGTAGCTGAAGAGAGCAAGGTTATGGCAGTCATATCTATGTAGGATGAGGGAGTAAGGTTGGATTTGGTCCTTCTGGCCTAGGCATATGCCAAGACCGTTATTGCATCTGCAACTAAACAAGAAAGTGGTGGTAATGTCGAAGAAGAAGTTGGAGACTCTAGCCACAGCGCGACACACACAATGGCTGAAGGTCGGGGAGTTGTTGATGTTGTCGATGAAGACCATGTGGAAGAAGCTCCTTTGGTTTGGGAAGCTAGTGGGATTGTTGACAAAGGTGAGGAGATCAAAACCCTAGTTCAATGGATGGCGCTTGACGACCAGGATTACTAGGCATTGTCGGATGATGAAGGATCCGATGAGGAGGATGCTATGGAACAACAAGCGGTTCCATCTCGGTGGAACACATACCAATTCTACAACCTTGTCATGGATGAAGGCTCCTGTGTACCGTGGGAGTATGATCAGAATGACATCAGGCAAGGAGCCATGTACAAATGCAAGGAGGCTGTGCATGAGGCTGTCAAATTTTGGGCCTTGTCGCTATGGCTTACATTCACAGTAGTGAAGTCTAATCCAAGATGCTATGAGATGAATTACGACATAGAGGTATGCCCTTGGCGAGTGCATGCATTCCAGCCTATGTAGGGCACTTACTGGAAATGCTTTATAGTAATCTCTCACATATGTGTCGTTGCTGAATCAATGCAATATCACAAGAACATGTCATCAACCTTCATCGTGAACATCATATATAGTGAGATCGTGGATAATCTAGATTTCGAGCCATGATCCATCATTCAGGCAATATAGGCATGGTTCTAGTATACAATTAGCTATGTTAAGGTGTGGAGGGCAAAGCAGAAGGCATTGGAATCAAGGTTTGGTATGCTCGAGGACTCCTACCACAACCTGCCCAACCAACTCCGAGTCATAAAGGTTAGGAATCCCAGTACTCAGGTCGACCTTCAAGATGACACACATACTCGATGGGCCGAGAAGAGGGTACTAAAGCGAGCATTCTTTGCCTTTCGTGCATGCATCAAGATATTCCAGCATTACCATCCAATCTTATGTGTGGATGTCACATTTCTGACTGGAAAGTACAAGGGGAAGATACTTACTACAATTACGATAGAGGGGAACAATCAGGTTCTTCCCATGGCCTTCGCAATCATTAAAAGCAAGAACATAGATAGTTGGTTGTGGTTTCTGAGGAAAGTGAAGATTTCTATTGTACAGGGTTGTCCTAATGTATGTATCATACATGATTGTCATGTGAGCCTATTGAGTGCAATAACTCAGCTACAAGAAGGGAAAAACGAGACACTTCTGTGGGTGGATCTGCAGAGCAGGTGGTGTATGAAGCACTTGGGTGCAAACTTCTACAAGTAGTTCTACAACAAGGACTTGATAAACCTGTTAAAATAGTTGTACAACTAGAACCAATAGAGAAAGTTCAATGCACTCTGGAAAATACTAGATGAGCGAACGGGGACACACAAAAGGGAGGTAGTAAAAAAGCCTACTACAAGCACTAACAACCTCCCCGAGGCATTGCGAGAGTTACCCACAAACGTTCCTGGTGTGAGGAGGAAGATGGTGGGGGCAGGTGAAATGCTTTTCGGACTAGATTGGGAACGAGCCTAAGGTAGAGTGGTCATTGCCACGTGATAAGGATGGTTCTCAGTATGGTGTCATAACAACCAACCTAGCCGAGGTGTACAATTGGGTCATGCGCAGCGTAAGGTGCCTCCCTTTGGTTGGTATTGTGGAGGCAATTATCTACGGTACCACAAGGTACTTTATTGACCAAAGCAAGAACACATCGCTCTCCATGGCAACTGACAGAGTACTGTACTCCATCTTGATCACCAAGTTGTTGGGACCTAGATTAATACATCCAAAACCCACTGTGTATTCTGAACTAGTTCCATGATCAGTAGCTAGCTCACATAGTACATATCGATGAAATATCATCCAGTCAACAATTTAACTAAAAAGATAGCAAATAATAAATTGTAATAAATGGATCTTATGGTCAACGTTTACTTAATTTGCCATGTAGGGCTTAAGAAATAAATGAAACTCTTGCAGCGAAAAAGCCATTTGTAACATCCCAATTTTAGAGTCTTTTTGAAGTTTTTTATTTTAAAAGAAACCATTTGAATTTTATTGATTTATTAAAAGCTTAAATTGAAATTTTAGAAAATAAAAAATTATAAAATGATTAAAATAAACTTCAATCAAATTCAAATTTGTTTTATTCTAGTTCTTTAGGTTCCAAGGAATTTTGTAGAATTTTCTTAGATTTTCCCTCCATTTATTTTATTTTCAGAAATTTGGATTTCTTTTTTTCCACAGACCTTTTTTTCCTTCTTTTCCCTTCCTTTCTTTCTTTTTCTTTCTTTCCCCTGGCTTCTTCCTGCCTGGCTCTGCTTTGCCCTGAGTTGGCCTCGATCACGCATCGTGCACCCAGGATGCCCGCCCGTGCGTCGCCCCTTAGCTCTCGACCGTGCCAGCCTGCACCTCGGCCCCCCTATGCTAGCCCCGCCCCTTGACGCCATGCCTAAGCCGTGCCCTTCTCGCATCATGTGCGCTTGCACTGCCCACACGTATCCTAGCCGTGCCGCCCACATCATGACCCTATGTCGCCCGTGTCATCATCACACCCGCCATCTCTGTGCGTTGTCAATGCCCGTCATTGCCGCTTGCCATTTCCCATCATCAGTTAATGCCGACCGAAACCATCGCCCAATTTCCACTAGCGTTACCTGTCGCTTCACTCCCCGTCTTCTCCCTATAAAGTGAGCACCGCGTGCCCCTTGCTCCCCTCTTCATTTTGCCTCAAGCCTCGTCGTCTATCTCCCCTCCGTTTGGCCAGAACGCGCAATGTCATCGCCTTCTTCCTCAAGTCTGACCATGTCGCCTTTGCTTCAACCTCCTTCTCTGGTGAGCTTCTCGATGTGTGGACCACGTCACGTTGTGTTCCCAGTCTCCCTCAACCTATCCCCTATCTCGATTTTGTTTCTCCATCACCAGAGCTATTGGTGATATACCCTAGAGGCAATCATAGAGATGATTGTATCACATCTATGTTTGTGAGTTATTGAATAAATATTATTATGTTCTTTGAATCAATCATGAGTTATAAAGATTAACAAGTATGTGACTTGTTGGTGAAGTTCTTTAACTTATATGATGTCGTTCTAAATGTATCTCTTGTTGGATGTCACTAGTCAGAACACTAGTGACTTATCGACCAGTACATGTATTGATTGACGACCATGTTTCACCGGTCATGGATATAGGGATATCGAATCAACAATGTGAACATATGTTAGAGAATATGGTGTTGGATTGACCCACCTTGAGATACTATTGAGATTGTTATGATTTTATGTGTTATTAGTTGGTCTTAAGCAATGATGATGTATAATCCTTAGACCTGAGATCAGCATGGTTTCCTATATGTGTAATAGTACACTTTGGGTTGCCAAATACTACTCTGTAATTGGGTAGTTATAAAGGTAGCTTTCAGGCATGCTATGAAACACACGGAGGGATGTGACTGGTCGGATATGGGATTTACCCCTCCTAACATAACAAGAGAGATATCTTTGGGCCCTTCGATGTGGTCGGATAAAAAAAGTGCATGGCTATACCACTAGTGGTCAAAGTGTCGACCACGTGAAGTTATCCAACATTTGATCGAGAAAGTATTGAATAGTACATAGATGACAAAATATCTCACCTAGAGTTTAACCAGATATCATGTGGCAAAAGGAGAGTACACGAGCAGGTCATTCGGTTCGACCAGATACAGACTGGTCGTATGGAGATATGAGCTGGTCGCAGACTGGTTGAACATGATCACTAACTGGTCGTGAACTGGTCATAAGGAGTTACAAACTAGTAATAAGTAAATATGAACTAGTCGTATAGAGATACGAGCAGGTCGTAAGTGATAAGGACTTACTAGTAGATCATATTGCATTAAGGTTCGCCTGATATTATTTGTGTGTATTCGGGAACCGTTATGTCCTACTAGTAACCGCTTATGACTCATGGTCAGAAAAGGTTTCTGAGTCACAACCGACTACACATGAACCTAATGGGTCACACACTTAAACAAATGTGTTCGAATAATATTCGTCATGGGCTCTATATAAGGAGATGCATTAGGTTGTTGGTAGACAAGAGACATACATGAGTTGCTCTACTGAAACCCTAGATGTCGTCTTCTCAGAAAGCCCTACCGTGCGAGTTGGTGCTAGCACACCGGTGTACGGTGTTCCATCCTTGGAAGTGCGGATACCGTAGAGGCACTGCTACGTTTGCTATTGCGCTTGAGGACGATCCACGACTTTGCAAGGAACATGATTGGTTGCTGGAGGAGACGATATGCGTTGAGGACGTTGGGCGATCGACTACGCTGGATGATCGACTATGGTGGATGATCGACTACGACCACTACATCGATGCGCTTTACGTTGGATCAGGCTACTCCAACTCTTCTTCCGCAGCACTGCGCGTCTAATGGTAATGATCTAAGATCTCCTACTTGCATGGATTCCTGGTTTATATGGTAGATTTTTTGAATTGCCAGCTAGTGTAGCCTACCCATATCCCTATAGGAGCAAGCCGTCGTCACCACTCCATCCTCGTCACTGGCCGCCGTTGTCGCACTGCCTTAGGCGCCCCCGCGCCACCCCAACCCTACCAGCTGCTTCTCCATGCCACTACCCAGCTTGTGCGCGTGCCGCCTCTGCCCGCCCACTACCAGGGCGCCAACTCCTCCACATGCCCCGCGTGTCCGTACCCAACGAATGTGTGTGGATTATCGCTCACTCAATGAAGTCACCATCAAGAACAAGTACCTTCTTCGCAAGATTGATGATCTGTTTGACCAGTTGAAAGGAGCCGAAGTGTTCTCAAAAATAGATTTGAGATCAGGTTATCATCAATTGAAAATTCATGAGGAGGATATTTCCAAGACAACTTTCTCAACCTGGTATGGTTGTATGAGTACATTGACGTGCCTTTTGGTCTGACCAATGCTCCTACCTACTTTATGAACTGATGAATAAAGTATTCATGGAATATTTATATAAATTTATCATTGTCTTTATTGACAATATTTTGTAACATCACAAAAGTGCCTGAATATAAAAATACATGATTTTTAAAGCTTTTTATGTTATTTGTTGCCATCCTAATTGCTTGCCTTTTTGGAAGTTATTTTAGCTGCATTTTCTCCTTTTAGCCAGTGGTGTAAAAACATAAACCCTAATAATCGAAACCCTAAAAGACAAGGTTATAAAAAGTAAAACAAACTGAAAAATCATATGCTAGTAAATCTTCTAAAAACATTCACTAGAATAAAAATCCAAAGTGGAAAAACTATAGAAACCCTAGAAACATAAACCCTAATATCAAAAATTGCAAAAGCAAAATAAACTTGAAGTATTGCCCTTCTAAATACTACATGAAGCGAAAACCCTAGAAATGAAAGTATGTTAAAAAACTAATGTCCTAAATATTCAATCTCTAATAAGAGATTTCTTAGCAAAAATCATAAATTAGCAACAACCATATTTTTCTATTGCCTTTTCCCTGGTCTTTTCTTTTTCCCTCTTACTGTTCCTCTGGCCGAACCAGGATGCAATCGAGCCAGCTCTTCGGTCAAACATCACGCACAGTCACCTTTCTTCTCCCTCCTCCTTTTCCTCAACCGAACCAAAGAGCTACGTTGCCATTTCTCTTCTCTCCCTCAGTGTCAAACATTCTTAGCTCCTGCTCGCCACGTCGCAACCATGCATGGCAACACTGTCGCCCTGCCATCACTCGTTGTCGCTTAGTGTCACCCAACCATCACTATGCTGCCCACCTCGGTCAAATTCGTCACCTTACCGTCAAGCCCATCCCGCCAGTGAGAGCATCGCCTACCCATGCTGGCCAAACCACCCTCAGCTCCTCCGCCCTGCATGCCTACAAAAGGCCACCCTAAGCTTGCGTTCCCACCTGTAACACCCCAACTCTCAAAGAGCCTAGAATGCTATTGAAACTAAACTATTCTAGCACAACTACAAATTTTCGGCAGAATCTCCTTTGTTTAATCAGCTAAACTGAGAGTTCAACAATAACGCATGGCATAACAAAGTTTTCATAATCAAATTACTCTATCATACATGATAATCAAATGAACCAACCAAGACTGGCAATCTCATTATTACAAATAAGCAGCTACTCAAACCAAACCATCTATGGGTGATAATCAAATGGTTTATTTATTTCTAAATTGAAGCTAAGTAGCAAACGCCTTATGAGTGTGAGGTAGTGAGTGCATCCAACAACTACTCCCTCCCATGCGTGTCGTTCCTGCCATTGGTACCTAAAACACATTTAAGCAAGGGTGAGCCCAAAGACTCAGCAAGTATCAACAAGGCTATAAAACAAGAATATTAGCATAGCATCGATAATCCACAATAACATTATACTAAATATAGTCATTTTTCTCATGATATGCAATCAATGCAATGCTCCTTTGAACTTTATCTCTTTTCGCATTTTACCGATAATGCGGGGTATACAACCGTCGTTGTATACCCTTGCCTGTGCCCACTGGCACAGGGACCAAGAGCCTATACACCACATGTATAGGGACCTTTGCCCATCATCTTAATGATGGGGACCTCTTTGCTCATAGCCCACATTCCACGAATGTGGGGACCTCAAGCCCGTCATCTACATGACGGGGACCTCAACTGTATGTGCTTGGTCACCACGTGACCAAGGCACCTGTATGCTCTCAATATGCATATGCACCATGATAACATTCTTCATCTGCAGGAATTCAACATATTCTTATTAACATGTAAGCATTAACAACATGCGGGAAAATCTTTAACCAACTGGAAGTCATTAAGTTAAACGGTAACTCATCTCATAAACAGGTATGCATGATTAAAGCGAACAAGACACATCACAATCACATCATGCAGGCATACATATACCATAGCCCAAATACTTGCCTCAACCGTGCGAGAACGGTGGACGCGACGAGGGTGCTGCCCCTGGAACTACGCTCCCACCTGAATATGAAGATACCCCAATCTAAGATCAACATTCTGAACCAAGAGCAAAAAAAACAACTCAAATGAACTTGCTAAACTCCCAAGTGTTTCCCAACTCCCAATTTCTAGCGATCGGATTGACGCACACTGTGGACTGTCAACTTCTAAAATACATAATTTTCTGCTCAGGTGTCCAAATAATATGTTCTTGGACTTTCTGAAAAGATAATTAAATTATCTAAATAAACTTAGTTGGGGAGCCCTTTTGATTCTACCATCTACTGCCCCTAGCAAACCAATCTATCAGACATCAGAATTCACATCGGGTTCTCTGGACAGTACACTAAAACCTCCATAACGTTTGCTACGAGAATCCAAATCTTGCGTTCTTTATCTCTATGAAAAGGGACAGAAATTACCCACATTTTTAGTTATATTGAGGTCCCCTGATTCTCCCTTTAATTAGCAGTTCTAACCAGTTTTCTACAGACTGTCCAGAATCTGACAGAACAACAGCACAACAATACTAGAAAATTCATAACTCCCAGACCGTTAATCGGATTTGGGCGATCTTGGCGGAAAACAAAAGCTAAGAACATAACCTACAATTCTCTAGGAGACCAAAACCTCTGATTCGGCCTCTAACCACATGAAATTAACCCGCAAACTTACGGACGAATCGCACGAACAGCAGTGCATTGCAACCTAGCCAAAACTACCCGATTACTCTTCTATGACTAATTACCCAACAACAACAACGCATTACCCTTGATGCCGCTGAAGGTCGCGAACCACGGATGGTGATCCCTCTTCCTTCTCTTCTCCCTTCTCTTCTTCTTCCTTTCTTCTTCTTCCTTTCTCTCCTTCTTTTCTCCTCTTTGCATAGAAGGGGTTGCTCTGATCTTGGTGCTACAGTGCAGAGCATGGTATCTGTAGCAACTAGGTTTCCCCTCTTTTATTGGTGGCCAGCCCCTCATGGGCCTCCTGGGCCAAGGCCTGAGGCCCAGGTTGCCAAAAAAACTGCAGAAAACCCCTTTATCTAATTGCTGCTAAATCTATTTTATATTTGGTCCTTCTCTGAATTCACATAATCTCTTCCGAATACTCTTTCGAATATTCTCGAATACTTTTGGGGTATTACACCACCATTCCCTCCCTTCCCCCTTCTTCTCCATCAAGAACAACTGCAAAGAAAGCGCAGTGCCCATGCTGGCCGCTGCGCACCGCTCACCATTCCGACCAGACCGAAGCTCCCCTTCCCCCACTGTGCGTGTAACATCATGTTCCAAGACAAGAGGATCCAATCCCCTCAATCAATTTTTCCCTCCACCCACTGGGCTCGTCGGCGACCTCATCTCCCTCATTCACGGCCAACTCCTCCATTTCCGCTGCCGCACCTTGCTTGGTGAGCCCCTTCCGATTGCTCATGCATCGAGCACCTCCTCACCTCTCCTTGTCGTTCCCACTGCTCACGCCCACTCTTACGCCCTCACAACGCCACCGCCATGGCGTACCGGCCGTGCCACCTCGGGTCTTCGCCAACAGCTCGCCTCCGGCCTCCACAACCTCCACTAGTAGACCCGATGAGTTCCCTATAGCCCCTGCATGCTCGTGCTCCCTTTGCTTTACTCCCTCTTCCACCCAAGTGCTGATGCCCCTCCTTCCCTACGTCTGGCCACCACTTGCTGTCATCGAGTCGCTCCCTTCCACCCATGGTTGTGCTGTCATAGCCCTCGAAATTGCCTCAGCCTCGTGGTTCCATTTTTGACGTTTATGACCGCCGCCTTCCCCTCACTTGCTGGCATGCTGCTCTGTTTTGTCCGAATTGGGACAAGCACTGTAGCAGAGTTATTATGACCAAATCCTGGTCATAAGGGTTAAGCATTAATTAGTGATTGAGTTGAGTTAAGGTTGTATTAGTATGACATGTGGGCCCAAAAATAAATTAGCTAGAACCAGATTTAACTATAAGCCTATGATGCGTGGGCCCCATTCTAACACAGTGTTGAATGGACCATGGTCCATACACTATGGATCAAGCCTATGTCGGCCAAGCCTCCACCTGTTAGTGGGTCCGCCCAATTTCTTTCAGGAAAATAAAGAAAATGAAAATGAAAAATAATAGGGCCCACCTGTCATTCACTGAATATTTCTGGTTAGAAAATAAATCAAAAGAAAAAGAAAAGGGGCAAGGGTCCCACCTATCAATGAGAGAGTTTCTCTCTCTCTTCTTTTTCAGGATTTAAATTAGGGTTAGACTTCAAAGAGTCCGTTCTCACTCGTTTCAACTCCGAATCGTGTGATTTTTGTTTCCAAATTTGTCTAAATTCAAACCCTACCCAGCCAAACCAAAAACATCCATTTTGGAATTCATTTCAATTTTCAAATGACATTTGAATTATGTGATGTGTGTCTGAACCCTAGGCAGTAAACCCTAGGCCAAGGCTAAGGGATAAGAGCATTAAGAATACTTAACTAAGGTTAGTCAGTAGATGTTAGCAAATAAAACACAAAACCTTGTGTCCCTATTGTTACAAAGTTAGGCACATAAAATGTCAAACTTCCAGTAGGCCCTAAGCCGTTGTTGTAGCAAGGATAAATAATAATAATAATAATGATAGTACATCAAGGACGCATACAACCATTAGTCGAGTTGAAATAAAATGATGCATCGTAGAGGTACACACTTACAAGTAGACATCATTTGGCTAAATAGCTCAAAACACAACTAGGGCCCATTTAGTTGGGAAGATTAAACCAAGACATGTTAATGCTACAAGATAATCAGGGGAGTCAATGTGTCTCTAGGCGATAGCCCTAAGACCCCCTAACATAAGGATAACTACCTTACGATGCTAGGTAAGGTATAAGGAGAATAGACCTTAACTAAACTAGTTAGTAAAACATGGTATGCTGAGTAGGCCTCACACCTAACTAGGTTTTACTTAGAACTAGAAGCTAAAGTATAAACCTTGTAGTATATAAGATTACTAGTATTACTAGGCAGTCATGAAGAGTAGCAGTAGACATGTCACGACTTCATGCTAATCAATCAGAACTGAAGCCGATAGAGTATTCACTAAACAAGAAGTAGGTAGATGAAATCACATAAATCCGTATATAGCAGTAACCTACTTAGCTAGAAGTAATCATTAGCAGATATCAGAGCTAAGGATTAGTCTAGTGTGATAATTTTACTTAATGTGTGTCAAGCCACGCAAGTAATGAAACTAGCTAAAGATTGCCACGACGATAAACCCAAACCGCTAGACACCACTAAGGGTGTAAGGCTGATGTCTATCCAATGCTTGGAAGTTTCAGCTAAGGCTCATGGAACTTCCTTGTTAAATATAAAATCATAAAAGAAACCATTAAGTGAACTAGGTCCCATGTGTCGGTGAGACTTATGTCTGCCCAAAGCAAACCCTGCACTTGTGCATAGGTCTCACCTGACTTTCATGGAACTTCCACGATATATAGGAAATAATAACTAAAAGAATCATTAGAGTAGTCAGGTACCACGTATGAGTAGCAATGAGACGTTCCCAAGTGGGTGATAGTAACTCAACCACCAAACAGCCTCCTATAGGCTTCAGCTGTCATCCATCGTTATCCGCTCTGAGTAGTAGGGCGATTCGTGATCCGAAATTAGATCAAAGAGTACTACCCAATTGGGTAATCTCTCCCATCTCGATAATCGATGTAGAATGTTCCTACAGATATTCTCTCTCTCCATTCGATTCATCACTTTCTACACAAACGAACTTTCCGAGAATGGCACTGTGTGCTATCACTGATCCAGAGAATGGCACAAATTTACACAGTGGGTCCCAAGTTCCAAATTTGGGGTATGATAATATTCTAGTATATTCCAAGAGTGAGGAAGAACATGAGGAGCACCTACGCTTGGTCCTAGAGAGGTTTAGAGATAATCCACTCTATGCTAAATTCAGCAAGTGTGTGATTTGGATGAAGGAAGTCCTCTTTGTGGGACACATCATGTCTGCAGAAGGAGTCATCGTCAACCCTAGCAAAGTCAAGGATGTGCCCAGTGGACCTCCCATTCACTTCCCATCCAAACCACCAAGTGAATATCCCATCCACCAAGTGAATATCACATTCATCAAGTGAATATCCCATTCACCTTCCAACCATTTTTACAAAAACTCTATACCTCATGTGAAATTCTCAGGCATTGTCCATAACTGGGGACACAATTGTTCAAACAGTTTTTAACACTATGTAGAGGTTGTACAGCTTGACCCACAAGAGATAAATCAACTTATAATGTCCGATCACACACTACCATAGGTGCACGACTAAGTGATCATCACAAGGCCTTTACAAAGCTCCTTCTCAACCTAGTTCTGCTCACTAAGTTTCAACACTAAATGTCATTGCAACCAGACAGAGCCCCCTCTTGCACCATGTGAGTATACATCTATCCTAGAATTCACACCACCATAACAGAACCGAAGTTGAGACCGTGCTAATTAATTAGCTAGGTCCATCCCACACCGGACATGTAGTTGTACGATATGACCCAGTTCAATGGCGCACAAGATTAAGTCCTTAACAAATACTTAGGCGAGACTACCTCATCCCAATGTGCGAATAACACCCTCTTTACTGCATGATTACTCGCTTGAGCGTAAAACCATTTTGTTTAGCCAAACTAATGACAATCCCTATCATGGCACACAATTTTATAATGGTGGCATCGCACCACAACTTGTACAATAACAGCATCCCACCACAAATTTCCCAACAATGGTATCACACCATAATTCCATATCTCATTAAGTCAAATTAACATTATTGAACATGTGACATGAGCCCATCGTATAACTAAGCATGACTATGCATTTCCACGATAACCCATCTTGGTGATACAAATATGTCAAACTAATAATAACCATCCTACGGTGACAAAGTACTCATGGTATTCAAAATAATCAAGGTGGAATAATGACAATTAGGTGATTAACTACTCCCAAAAATAGTTGATATAAAAGTAGCATGCAATTTGCTATAAAATAATATAATTTTGAAAACATAAGTTCAATATGAACAAAGGACTATGACTTTCCTTGGCCTAGCTCAGTTACTATACTTTGATCATCAAATCTTGCTCCTGCTCCTTGAAAATCGTTGTCTAAACAAAAGAAAAAATGAATGGAACATAAATAAATCTAAAAGAAATTAAATAAAAATCCACAAAACCAACTCTAAAAGAAAGAGCTCGATTTTACATGAATTTAGGAACTTCAATGGGCTGAATCAGAGCTCAGACAAAGGAGAACGGGCTCTCGAAATATTTAAATCTAAGAAAAAGAGAGAAAACACTATTTTGGGACTTTAGAATTTTCTTTCTAAAGGAAATTTTGGATTACTACGTAACCATAACGTCAACATGAGAAAAGGATTTCGGGCGAAATTAAATTTCTAAAGGAAAAGATATTTAATCATTGACAAGTTGGGTCAATGGTATATAGACTAAGTGCATAGAAAAAGTTCAAGCTCTACGGTGAATTGGGTTCACGGAACAGGAGCAAACAAGCGGGGTCCACACAGCCTATGACAAACTGAGTGCACAGAGTTTGGATCTAGGGTTCGCTCAAGATGACATGCAAGCATCCACTTGGCGGCCACACTAGCGCTAGGGTTGAGGTGCTTGCTGACCTAGTGGCTGACTAGGATGACATGCAGGCGACAACGAGCGGTGACAGTTCTAGAACCAAGGGATGAAGGTGAGCGGTAGCGCTACTCCAGCGACAGCAGAACTGGCAAATGGCAACAACTCAGGGGGCACAAAGGGGCGCAAAAGAACGAGGGTGTGACGGTGAACTCACCAGGTCTTGCACCAGGTGTAGTACTCCAGGTTAGAATTTGGGAAGAAACCTAATTAAATAAAGGAAAAGAGTATTAGGGAAGTGGTTCCGGCAAAGGGCCTATTGGAAATTATGATTTAGCTGGAAGAGGAGGGGGTTTTCGGAAGATACCGGCAACTTGGGCCTGGGCTTTGGCCCATAGGGGCCCAAGTGTGGCCGGCCAAGGGGGGGAACACCCCTTTTCTCCCCCCTCCCCCAACCCTAGCCGGCCCTTGCCTCCCCTTCCCCTCCACCCGAGCGCCCCCTTCCCCCTCCACCCATGCGCCTCCCCCCATCAACCCCTCAAGCCTCAGCCCCTGCCTAGGTTCCCCCGGCTGCTGCACTCCCTCCCCTTTGCGCCTCCCTCGCTGCCGGCGAACTCCGTCCGTCCTCCTCGCTTGCCGATTTGGGAGAAGAAGAAGATCACTGGGGGTGGCCGGCTGTTGGAGAAGGAAGAAGGTGATGGGAACAGGACCATCTTTGGGGGAAGAGCTCACTGGTGGGTGCTCTTCGTGCCGGCAATTGGTTCATCAAGGGTAACCTCGTTTTCCCCTCGTTTAGATGTTTTAGCGCTTAATTGTTCAATGTTCGTAGTTATGTCTCCTTAGGATAGATCGCGTTAGAGGGACGTTTTGATGTAGTTAAGTGCGGATTCAGTCTTGGGAATCTCCTAGGAAGATGTAGAGGACGTCAATAGCTTTCAATGAAGTGCTAGATCGTATTTTTTAGACCTCTGTAGCAAAAGTTATGAATTTAATTGTGCGACTGTTCTGCGAATCTGTCAGTATTTTGACAGGTTTTAGTAATCTGACCTCTGCAATCGGTTAAAGGGAGAAATAGAGGATCTCAGTATAACAAAAGTTGTAGGTAATTATCGTAGCTTTCAGGGAAGCACAAGAATGCAAAATGTGGATAAACGAGCTGAAAGTTATGATAGTTTTAGTGTTCTGTCCAGAGAACCTGACGTGAAATCGATGCTTTGTTAATCAGCTTAAAAAGGATTTTAGATGGCCGAATCAGGGAGGCTCACCAACTAGGTTTAGTTGGAGAATTTGATAACCTTTCAATGAAGTCTAGGAACACCTAATTTGGACCTATTTATGAAAAGATATGAATTTTAGAACATGACAGTTTACAGAGGGCACAGATCAGCATTTAGGAAATTGGAGTCGGGATCGCGTTGCAAGCTATTGCTAGTTTGTGGTTGCTTTTATAATTCATGTGGTTCATTACTGTGGCCTTAGTTTATGTTCTTAATTGAATTAGGTGGGGGACTGGTACCGGAGGAAGCACCGTCTTCACGTCCTCAGTTCTCACGCGGTTAAGGCAAGTGCATTGTTTGTTATTTGGGTGTGATTGATTGGCCATGTTTGTGTGCTTTTCGATATATGATAGCGTAGCAAGATTGCCCGCATGATGATTGTTTTAAGAATGGTGGTTGCTCCAAGTATGTCTATGCTCTATTGTTGTATGATGTTGACGTCTTGTGGTAAATTGATGATGAATAAAAGATGAGCATGTGCATATTGAGATCATGTTGAGGCTTGGTCACGTGGTGACCAAGTATGCTTTCCTTGAGATCCCCGTCATGAATGTGACGGGCTTGAGATCCCCACACTCGTGGAGTGTGGGCTTGAGGTCCCCATTACTTGCGGAGTAATGGGCAATTGGCCCCTGTGCTTGCGAGCACAGGCATGGGTATGCAGCGACGGTTGCATACTTTGCATTACCGGTAAAATGCAGAAAGAAAGATAAAGAGAAAGGATCCTTGAGCATTTCTTTTGCATGTGAGATGTTTTATTCGTTTCTAGCTATGGATGCTGATGTTATAACTTTTGATTTGTACTTGCTGAGTCTGTGGGCTCACTCTTGCTTTTATTGTTATTTTAGGTACCAGATCCAAGAACGACATGCATGGGAGGGAGTAGATGGATATTCACACACACACCACCATGAACCAAATAAAGTTGAATGAACTTCAGACCGTGTTTTAATAAATGAGCAACTTACTTAAAGGTTTTGTTATGTTTATGTCATGCGATGGGTTAAGTGTAATAATGTTGAGTAGCAGTACTTCATACTTCCTTGGTTTTTGCCAGTTACTTAGCATGCTATGAATATTTATTGATGTCTCTGGATGATGGCTTAGTTAATTGAGAATTATATGTATGTTGGAACCTCCGTGTAATTAACTTTACAAGGGAGGTTATGCCGAATTTTACTAAAATTCCCTTGGTTTAGGTTTGTCTAAGGTTAGTTCAGTAGCATTCCAGGCTCATGTCGAGCTGGGATGTTACAGTTGGTATCAGAGCGGGCTGTAGGTCCGTGCTATTTAAAATGTAAATGTAATATCCCGACTTTCCTTTGAGAGTGCAATTCAATTTGAGAGGGAATTAATGTAATTCTCCGATAGTGTTAGAATTAATTTTCGGGAGAAAATATTTAATCGGTAGAAGGTTTCTTTTGGAAAAACGCTTAATCAGGAGTTTAGAGGGGGTTTTCTGCGTTCTCTCGGCAACTTGGGCTTGGGCCTTGGCCCATGAGGCCTGGCCGGCCATAGGGGGGGGGAGGTGCCACCCTCCCCCAAAACCCTAGCCGCCCCCACCTTTTCCCTCTTCCCCTCCTTTGGCCGCCACTTCCTCTTACCCCCTTGCGCCTCCTCCCTGTCCAGCACCTCCCCCTTGCAGCCCTTGCTGTACATCCCCATCCATGGGAGGTCTCCCCTCCATTGATGCCAATTAAAGGAAGGAGAAGGAAGCGCGGACTGTTTGGCCAAAAGGAAGGGAGAATGAGGGAGAGGAAGGGGATCTTCTTCTTGGATTCAACCAGCGTCTCCCTAAGGTTCTACAAGGGTAACGAGAGGCGTTCTTTGCTGTTTAAGTTGTATTAGATGCGAATTCGATTAGTTTGATTGGATTAAATTGCTGCTGCTACAAATTCAATTCTGTCCAGTTTCTTGCGCGGCCTGTTTCTTATGCTTAGAGGCAGAATTAGGGATTTTTATCTCCTAGAGTTATTTAGAGGATGCTCTTAGCTTTCGGTGGCCGCCAAGATCACAACATTCCGACTTTTGAGTCAAAAGTTATGATAGATTTACTATCTGCTGTCCAGAATTGTGACGAGAATTACCTTTTGAGTTGTCTTTTAAAATAGGGGTATGTTAATGGACGAATCAGGGTTTCATCCCAACTAGGTTATGTTAGAGGATTTGATAATCTTTCTATATTGTTAAAGAACATCCAATTTGGAGTTGTACAACAAAAGTTATGGATATTTTATTTTAGCCGATATTTCTGTCTATTAATTCAGTAAACAGATTTGAGCCGTGGGCCAAATTTTGTTAGAGGCAAAATCTGAACTTTTGCCCAACTAGACTTTAGTATTTTTTGTTGTTAGCTTTTCAGATTGTTAAAGAAAACCAATTTTGGTTTAGCCAATAAAAAGTTATGTCCGATACCGTGCTGCTGTCCAGGCTTGTTAGACAGATCTGGACAGATTTTGTTCCTCTGTTTCATTTATCTGTTAGTAAATTAAATTGGCCGAATTGGCTTACCTTGTCAACTAGAGTATTGTAGATATGTCAGTTAAGAATCCATAGAA
This sequence comes from Ampelocalamus luodianensis, assembly GCA_036346255.1. Classification (NCBI taxonomy): domain Eukaryota; kingdom Viridiplantae; phylum Streptophyta; class Magnoliopsida; order Poales; family Poaceae; genus Ampelocalamus; species Ampelocalamus luodianensis. Next base: position 71,179,665 of record CM070620.1, on the reverse strand, counting down.
ATTGGTCTCACCTCATTCCGAGTCCCAGACCAATAGATATGATTTTTACCGTTCTGCTGTCCAGTTTCGGGTTGTGCCTGAGTAGTCTGTTTTCAGATTAGAGCTAATTAGTTAATTGTGGACTGTCGGGAAGTCGTGGTAGAACGTTAATGGAAGTGCTATGTTATGTTGTATTTATTTCGAGTACTTACTTATGTAGGCACAGAGGCTTCGGTTTAGGGACATCCTCTTTACCTACTACGCGATTAGCCAGCGGAAGGCAAGTACCTTGCCACCTTTATTGATTGTGATTGATGAATGTTTTTATGATCTTGTTGTGATTCCATATAATTCATGAGAAGGTGGATTGTTTATGTTTTGATATATGTGTTATATCCATGTTTAGATATCATGTCTTTCAATATTCTCAATCCATGTTATACATTCATTTTGCATGTTTCATCCACGAGAGTGGATTTCAAGTCCCACCATTCCAATGTGGGCAATGTTGGACATTGTCATGTCCCGCCCACGGAGTGGATTTGAAAGACCCATCAATTCCGGGATGGGCATGTAAGACCCATTAATTCCGAATGGGCAATTTTGGACACCGTATGAAACGTTCTTCATACGGAATTGATCCCGCATTTTTGTTAAGATGCGGGCTTAAGTGTACACCGACGGTGTGTCACTAGCTATACCGGTATAGGCATGTGTGCAGTCCATCCTTGATTACATTCATTTATTTCATGTTTTTTCTTAAGTGCTCATTCGATGCAATATTCGCATTCTTAAATGGTGATGTTCTGTTTGTATATGTGTTCTGTCTCTTTCACCGTACTTGCTGAGTCGTGGACTCACTCTTGCGTTGTTTGTTTATTTTAGGTAACCCCTGATGTTGGCTCACTTGGGAGGGAGTAGACACGCACTACTTGTTCACATCATCCAATTCATGTTCAAGATTAAATTTAGTTCTATCTTACATTCGTTAATGATGAACTGTAATAATAAATTTATAATTGGTGAAGGAAGGATACCTTCTCCACATTGATGTTGAATTATTACTGCATGTGAACTTTCATTATCAATGAACTAAAATAAATAGATTAGATGGTGAAGAAAAGGATACCTTCATCATGTCTTGGTTGTTTTGATACTAGCGTTAGTTGATTTTATTCAAATTATTCCGCATTATGGTTGTATGTTAGATGTTTTAGGTGACATCTTGGCTTCCGAATAGCCAGGGTGTTACAGTAAAAATTTGACACACTTTGCACATTCGGTGGGAATGGGTTAATGCATTGCACTACACTACTGTTGAGTTTATGTTTGCTCTGGTGTTGTAGTTACTGAGTAAACTTCTGCTTTTGGTGCTAGTTATTGTAAGTGCTTATTGACTAGTTGTTCTTGTTGTGATGTTTAGAGATGGCAAGTGGTGGAGGCCGCGGTCGTGGTTGTGGCCGGCAGGGTGCTGGGCGAGGCCAGGCAACGCCCCCGCTAGAAGTTCAGAACTCCGTAGCTAGGGAAGCTAGTCCTGCGGGGTCAGAAGAAGAGGTTGCTTCAGCAGTACCGGAGAATCAGGCCCCACCAGCTGTGCCTGTTGCCGCTCCTATGGCGGCCCCTGCAGCGGCACCTGCGGTGTTTGCCATGGGACTGCATCAGTGGAACAATTTGAGGCTGGACACCTTCGACGGGTCAAGCACGCCAGTTGATGCAGCTAACTGGCTGCGACACATGGAGAGGCATTTTGGAGCTCTGGGGATGACTTCAGAAATGAGGGCTCAGTTTGTGGCTTTTCAATTAAAGGGGCAGGCGGACATCTAGTGGGAAGGAGTCTTGATGGCCAGGACCGCAGCTCATGGACCAGTTACCTGGGAATAGTTCGTTGAGTATTTTAAGAGGAGGTTTTATCCAGCTTCATATGTGGAGAGAATGGAGGTCTCTTTACAAAATTACAAGCAAGGCAAGATGACCGTGTCAGAGTATGAAGCGGGTTTTAATAACCTGGTTCGTTTTGTTCCAGTTGTGGCCACGAATGATGAAGAAAAAGCTAAGAGATTTCGCAGAGGGCTCAGGCAAGAGTTCCGTCAGGTGTTGGGGGCATTGGAGTTGCGGGATTTTAGTTCCCTGGTAGAACAAGCTAGGGGCATGGAACTGGAGATGTAGCTTGGTGAGGAACTGCCAGCAGCGGAAGGAGCCGTGGTTTCTGAGGGTGCAGGTGGCAGCCAGAAGAGGGGTTTTGGCAGTGGGGGTGGGGCCTTCCAGAGGCCCACATCCAAGAAGTTCAAAGGGCCGCAGAAATCATTCAAGACCAAGTTCACAGGGGCACAGTCTTCCACCACCTCGCGAGCGTCGGCGGGTGCTCCTAAGCTACGTCTGGTCCCAAGGCAGGGCATGAAGTGCTTCAAGTGTGGCAGCGAGCATCGGGCTTCAGAGTGCAGTTGGTTCGGGTCTTGCTGCCATTGTGGTCATGAGGGCCATAAGGCAATTGTCTGTCGGCGAAATCCCGCCAGCATCATCAAGTGGGAGCCTTCCGACAATCCCGCCAGCATCATCAAGTGGGAGCCTGTCCCAGTGTCAGCGCCAGCGCCAGCTGCTTCCTCTCGAGGGTCAGTGCAGATGTTAGCGGTTACTCCTACCCAGACTTGGGCACTGCCTCAGCCATACCTTCCTACTCCTGGAGGAGTCCCCCCGCCAGGGTACTTTTGGTCGTCCCCTCCCGTGGCTCCTTTTCCAGTTGTGGCACCTTCAGCACCTCCAATTGTTGCCGCACCACCATATCAGGGTATTGGAGCTCCTACCACCCCAGCAGCAGTTTCCTATGCCATGCCGACGGCAGAGTCGGTGGGTCGTCCCGATGTGGTGACAGGTACACTCTTAGTGGACTCAGTCGAGGCACTTGTTCTATTTGATTCAGGAGCTACCTTTTCTTTTGCATCACTAGATTTTGTTAGTAAGGCGAATTTGAGTATGCAGCCTATAGCTCAGTCAGTTCTAGTTAATTCGCCTGGGGGAATTCTTTCTAGCTCCACCGTTTGTCCTGGATGTGTGATTTCGATAGATGGAGAGGAATTCATTGCTAATCTGATGGTTATGAAGATGGAGCCATTTGATGTTATCTTGGGGATGGACTGGTTGCATAACTACCGTGCTGTCATCTCTTGTTTTTGGAAGACAATAACCTTGCAAGCTCCGTCTGGGCAAGAGATAGTATTCCAATGTAGCGCCCCATCTCACTCCCTTTTTTTGTTGGCTAGCTTGTTTCCTGGTGGCCGTGCAGCGAAGAGTGGGTTCCTTTTGTCTCTAGTGGGGAAGCCGAGTTCGTCTTTAACAGTAGAAGATATTCCGGTTGTTCGGGAATTCCTGGATGTATTTCTAGCAGAGCTACCAAGGATGCCCCCATCCCGTCCCGTGGAGTTCAGAATTGATTTGGTACCAGGCGCTCGACCTATCTCCATAACCCCTTACCGTTTGGCCCGTCCGTTCCAAGAGGAACTAAAGAAGCAGTTGGATGATTTAAAAGCGAAGGATCTTATTCGTCCCAGTGTGTCTCCGTGGGGAGCTCCTGTTCTTTTTACTAAGAAGAAGGATGGTAGTTGGCGCATATGTATTGATTACCGTGCTCTCAACCAGCTAATCATCAAGAATAAATATCCTCTGCCTCGCATAGAAGATTTATTTGATCAGTTGAGGGGGGCCAAGGTATTTTCAAAGATTGACCTTCAGTCAGGATATAATCAAATCCCTGTCTGAAAGGAGGATATTGAGAAGACGACATTCTCCACAAGGTATGGGCACTTTGAATTTAAAGTTATGTCTTTTGGACTAACAAACGCCCCTGCTGCTTTCATGGAGACAATGAACAAGATGTTACATGAATACCTGGATGATTTTGTTGTTGTCTTTATTGATGATATTTTGATATATTCAAAGACTGAAGCTGATCATGGGCGACACCTGAGGCTTGTGTTGGAGACGCTAAGAGAGAATAAGTTTTATGCCAAACTGAAAAAGTGCGAGTTTTGGATGTCTGAGGTGGGATTTCTGGGGCATGTCATCAACGATAAGGGAATCTCGGTTGATCCAAGTAAGATTTCCACAGTGGTAGAATGGGAGAGGCCAACCAATGTCAAAGAAGTGAGAAGCTTCCTCGGCAAGGCAGGATACTATTGGCGTTTTGTGCATGATTTCTCCATTATTGCAAAACCTTTATCCAGACTCACACAGAAGGATGTGAAGTTTAGGTGGGACGATGACTGTGAGCGTAGCTTCCAAACCCTTAAAGAAAAATTGGTGACCGCTCCTATCCTTACTCTTCCCGAGCCTGGGAAGCGATTTACGGTGTACTCTGATGCGTCTCGGATTGGGTTGGGTTGTGTCCTTATGCAGGAGGGAAAGGTGATAGCCTATGCATCGAGACAGTTGAAGAAGCATGAGCAAAATTACCCAACTCATGACCTAGAGTTGGCCGCCGTGGTGTTTGCCCTGAAACTCTGGAGACACTATCTGTATGGTGAGGGTTGTGATGTTTATACAGATCACAAGAGTCTTAATTATATTTTCACACAGAAAGATTTGAATTTAAGGCAGCGTAGGTGGCTGGAGCTGATTAAGGATTATGACCTCTCTATTCAGTACCATCCTGGCAAGGCAAATGTAGTGGCTGATGCTCTTAGTCGCAAGGCGACACCTGCAATGTTGGATTATCTCATTGCTGATTTTGACCGTATGGGTATATCATTTTGCTATGCGGGGATAGCATGCGTTGAAACATAGTTGATCTTGGAGTCGGCCATTCCAGAGCGGGTGCGGGAAGCACAGCAGGATGATCGGTTTATGCAGAGGGTCCGAAAGCGTTTGGACATGGACAAAGACGGGGATTTCAGTTTGGATGGGTCGGGTGCGTTGCGGTTTAAAGGTCGCCTTTGTGTGCCACAAAAGGCGGAAGTCAAAGGTGATATCCTGAGGGAGGCTCATCGTACTCCGTATACTGTTCATTCAGGCAAGAAAAAGATGTACCGCGACCTGAAGCAGAATTTTTGGTGGAAAAGGATGAAGGTAGACATTGCTAACTACGTAGCCTCCTTCGGTGTTTGTCAGTAGGTGAAGGCGGAACATAAGCGTCCTGCGGGATTGTTGCAGCCATTGGAGGTCCCTCAGTGGCCTTGGGATGACATCTCCATGGACTTTGTAGTTGCGTTACCCCAGTCGTCGCGAGGGAAAGATGCAGTTTGGGTGATAGTGGACCGACTTAGTAAATCTGCACACTTTATTCCTATCCGAACAACTAACTCCGCAAGCGACTTGGCTCCTATTTATGTGCGTGAAGTCATGAGGTTACATGGGGTACCGAAGACCATCATTTCCGACAGGGATGCCAAGTTTGTCTCCAAGTTTTGGGAAAGTTTGCAGAGTGCACTGGGCACACAGCTCCGTCTCAGTACAGCATTTCATCCACAGACAGATGGGCAGTCAGAGCGCACCATTCAGACTTTGGAGGATATGTTGCGATCTTGTGTTTTATCTTGGAAGGGTAGTTGGGAAGATCAGTTGCCATTAGCAGAATTTGCTTACAACAACAGCTATCATTCCAGTATTAAGGCCGCCCCGTTCGAGGTTCTGTATGGACGTAAGTGCATATCACCCCTGTGTTGGGAGGCAGTGGGTGAGAGAACAGTGTTGTGTACAGATTGGGTCCAAAGGACGGTTGAGCGAGTGGCCTTGGTGAGGCAGAACCCGTTAGCAACCCAGAGCAGGCAGAAAAGTTATGCGGATGTGAGGAGAAGAGATTTGGAATTCGAAGTGGGGGATCAGGTGCTTTTGAGAGTATCTCCCACTAAGGGTGTGGTGAGGTTCGGTACCAAAGGGAAACTTAGCCCGAGGTACATTGGGCCTTTCACTATTTTGGCACGGATTGGGAAATTGGCGTACCGCTTGGATCTTCCAGAATTGATGCAGGGGTGCATCATGTATCTATGTTGAGGAAGTACCTACGAGACCCAGAGCATCATGTACCGCTAGAGCCTTTAACCATAGAGTAGGATTTAACCTTCGAGTCAAAGCCAATACGGATACTGGAGAGATCAGAAAGAGTTCCGAGGAATAAAACGTTGAAGTATGTTAAGGTGCTTTGGTCACAGCAGACTGAGAGAGAGGCCACCAGGGAGCTGGAGTCCCACATGCGCAAGCAACATCCGGAGTTATTCTCTACAGGTGCGTACTCATGTTCGAAGTTTAGTTGTGATCTTACCTTGGCGTGGCATGTTTAGAATTCGGGGACGAATTCAATTTAAGGGGGGGTAGAATGTAGTACTCGAGGTTAGAATTTGGGAAGAAACATAATTAAATAAAGGAAAAGAGTATTAGGGAAGTGGTTCCGGCAAAGGGCCTATTGGAAATTATGATTTAGCGGGAAGAGGAGGGGGTTTTCGGAAGATATCGACAACTTGGACCTGGGCTTTGGCCCATAGGGGCCCAAGTATGGCCGGCCAAGGGGGGGGAACACCCCTTTTCTCCCCCCAACCATAGCCGCCCCTTGCCTCCCCTCCCCCTCCACCCGTGCGCCCCCTTCCCCCTCCACCCGTGCGCCTCCCCCATCCCCCCTCAAGCCGCAGTCCCTTCCTAGGTTACCCCGGCTACTGCACTCCCTCCCCTTTGCGCCTCCCTCGCTGCCGGCGAACTCCGTCCGTCCTCCTCGCTTGCCGATTTGGGAGAAGAAAAAGATCGCTGGGGGTGGCCGGCTGTTGGAGAAGGAAGAAGGTGAGGGGAACAAGACCATCTTTGGGGGAAGAGCTCGCTGGAGGGTGCTCGTCGGGCCGACAATCGGTTCATCAAGGGTAACCTCGTTTTCCCCTCGTTTAGATGTTTTAGCGCTTAATTGTTCCATATCGGTAGTTCTGTCTCCTCAGGACATATCGCGTTAGAGGGACGTTTTGATGTAGTTAATTGCGGATTCAGTCTCGGGCATCTCCTAGGAAGTTGTAGAGGACGTCAATAGCTTTCAATGAAGTGCTTGATCGTATTTTTTGGACCTCTATAACAAAAGTTATGAATTTAATTGTGCGACTGTTCTGCGAATCTATCAGTATTTTGACAGGTTTTAGTAATCTGACTTGTGCGATCGGTTAATGGGGAGAATTAGAGGATCTCAGTAAAACGAAAGTTGTAGGTAATTTTCGTAGCTTTCAGGGAAGCACAAGAATGCAAAATTTGGATAAACGAGCTGAAAGTTATGACAGGTTTAGTGTTCTGTCGAGAGAACCTGACGTGAAATCGATGCTTTGTTAATCAGCTTAAAAAGGATTTTAGATGGCCGAATCAGGGAGGCTCACCAACTAGGTTTAGTTGGATAATTTGATAACCTTTCAATGAAGTCCAAGAACACCTAATTTGGACCCCTTTATGAAAAGATATGAATTTTAGAACATGACGGTTTACAGAGGGCACAGATCAGCATTTAGGAAATTGGAGTCGGGATCGCGTTGCAAGCTATTGCTAGTTTGTGGTTGCTTTTATAATTCATGTGATTCATTACTGTGGTCTTAGTTTATGTTCTTAATTGAATTAGGTGGGGGACTGGTACCGGAGGCAGCACCGTCTTCACGTCCTCAGTTCTCACGCGGTTAAGGTAAGTGCATTGTTTGTTATTTGGGTGTGATTGATTGGCCATGTTTGTGTGCTTTTCGATATATGATAGCGTAGCAAGATTGCCCGCATGATGATTGTTTTAAGAATGGTGGTTGCTCCAAGTATGTCTATGCTCTATTGTTGTATGATGTTGACGTCTTGTGGTAAATTGATGATGAATAAGAGATGAGTATGTGCATATTGAGATCATGTTGAGGCTTGGTCACGTGGTGACCAAGTATGCTTTCCTTTGAGATCCCCGTCATGAATGTGACGGGCTTGAGATCCCCACACTCGTAGAGTGTGGGCTTGAGGTCCCCATTACTTGCGGAGTAATGGGCAATTGGTCCCTGTGCTTGCGAGCACAGGCATGGGTATGCAGCGACGGTTGCATACTTTGCATTACCGGTAAAGTGCAAAAAGAAAGATAAAGAGAAAGGATACTTGAGCATTGCATTTGCATGTGAGATGTTTTATTCATTTCTAGCTATGGATGCTGATGTTATAACTTTTGATTTGTACTTGCTGAGTCTGTGGGCTCACTCTTGCTTTTATTGTTGTTTTAGGTACCCGATCCAAGAACGACATGCATGGGAGGGAGTAGATTGATATTCACACACACCACCATGAACCAAATAAAGTTGAATGAACTTCAAACCGCGTTTTAATAAATGAGCAAGTTACTTAAAGGTTTTGTTATGTTTATGTCATGCGATGGGTTAAGTGTAATAATGTTGAGTAGCGGTACTTCATACTTCCTTGGTTTTTGCCAGTTACTTAGCATGCTATGAATATTTGTTGATGTCTCTAGATGATGGCTTAGTTAATTGAGAATTATATGTATGTTGGAACCTCCGTGTAATTAACTTTACAAGGGAAGTTCTGCCGAAATTTACTAAAATTGCCTTGGTTTAGGTTTGTCTAAGGTTAGTTCAGTAGCATTCCAGGATCATGTCGAGCTGGGGTGTTACACCAGGATGAGAGGACAAAAGAGACAGCCGGTGGAGAGAATAGAGTGGCGACAGATGTCAGTCTTCGGTGGCAATGAGGCTCCACTGATGCTCTGGCGAAATGGATGGGAAGGGCGGCGCAAATCTAGACAACACGAACTCAATTGCGGCAGACGCGAGGCACAGGGTTCACCGACGGTGGTGCAAAACAAAAACGAAGATGACGGCGGGCTCAAAACTTGAAAGTACACTCCTAGTGGCTTGGCAATGACTTCAAGGCTACAACGGGAATCTCAGGGTGTGGCGCGACACAAGGATGCTAAGACTGAGGGGACGGTGAGATTTTAAAGGCACTAGCAATGAGATTGACTCAGATACGGCGACGAAGCCATGTTAGAGATGGAGACAGAGATGGGAACGGATGGGACATGGTTGCCAGGCAGGACCTACATGTAAGTGGCAGCTGGACGCGGTGCGTGGCAGCAGGGGCAGTAGGTTGTGCTGCGCGCGGTGAGTGTAACATCCCAAAGTTCTGTTACCAAAATAAAGATAATAAAGTTATTACTTTATTGGAATTTCTGAGAGAGTTTAATTGCTTTTCTTGAATTTTTGAAATTTTAAAAGTCAAAACTAAAGTTTATTGAGTTTTCTGGGATTTTATTGGATTTAAAGTTGAAAAGGAAAATTTTAATTAATTTTTGGAATTTTCTGGAATTTCAAAAGCTTTTGCCTAATTATTTTAAAAGCCAAAATAATTTATTTGCAAAATTAAAAGCCAACTTTAAGTTCAAAATAATTTTATTAAGTCCAAAATAAATAAGAGAATTTTTGTGAATTTTTCCATAATTTTTGGATTTAATTTACTATTTTCTAAAAGATATTTTGATGTAACTGGATTATTTTAATTGCCAAAACATTTAAAAATCCCAGAACTCCCTTCGGCCTAAACCCTAGCTCGGCCCGCTTTCCTTCGCGCGCGGCCCGTTTTGGCCCAGTCCTCCCGCGCGCCCTCTCTCTCACACCCTCACTAACACGCGAGGCCCGCGTGTCAGCCTCACTCATCCGCGCCGCGCGTTTTTCTTCTTCGATCATTTTCAGCCGTCGGATCTTTAATAAACAACCCGATCTTTAGCGGACGTTCGGAGGTCCGAACGTTCACACCGTTGTGGACCGTCCGATCTCTTTTGAATGGTGAGATCTTGATGTTGAGTTCGGACAGTCCGAATGTCACAATCAACGAGGGCCGTTGGATCTAAATCCAACGGCATCACACCTTCTTCTCTCGCACTTTCTTCCTCCTCCAGCCACGCCCGAAACCGCCACTATTACCGTGCGTGGGAGCTCCCTCCTCGCCGCTTTTGCCGCCCTCTTTCTCCACACGGTGGCATGCAGTCAAACCGCCACTCACCACCTCCCCCAAATCCGGCCTCTCCCCTCTCCATCGTGCGCACGATTTCACCAAAACCGTCGCCATGGCCGCCGAAGGACCCGCGCACATGATCTTCTCCCTCACCCCTGCCCAGCCCCTATAAAAGGGAGCACCAGGTGAGCAATCTCTCCCTCGTCCAAACCCCTCGACTCGCTACTCCTCTCCCCTCTTGGTTTTGCCGTATTTCAAGATTGAAGATCCCCAGTCGAGCGCGCTTTCTTCTTCAATTCCGGTGTCGTCACCGCCACCCCGCAGTTGCCGTCCACATCGTCGACACCGCCACATCGTCGCCGACCCGGTGCGCGCCTCGCCCTCGCCGGAGCATCGCCCGAACCATCGCGCCTCCGTGACCCGATTTGCTCCACCGCCGCCGCCCTCGCCGCCGGCTATCGCCGCAGTCTCAGGTGACCAAACCGTGCGTATTGTGATCCTTGTGACCTCCTCTACCTGCTGATGCCCTCGCCACCGACCAAGTCGCCGCCGTTCGCCGGACCCTTGGCCCCTGTGTACGCCACCGGATATGTGTCGACAGTGTACGCCACCGTGGTGCCACCTCATCGCCACATCCCCGCCACCTAAACCCTAGAAGCCCAGTCAACTGCCACGTCAACGCTGATGCGGCAGTTCGAATCCAAAGCCGTTAGCTCGCTCGGTGAACTAGGTTCACCATGAGCCGAGTCACTGACATGTGGGTCCCACATTTTAGGGGATTTTCTATTTCCTATTTATTTTTGGCTGATTAATCCTTGCTGATGTTAGTTGACGTCATTAATCGATTTTTCAGTAGAAAAGGCATTCAGTAAATTCATGGAATTATGATTTTCATTATTTCATGTAATTCCCATCCTCGAAAGCCCATATCTTTTGCATCCTAACTCCGATTGATCCCATTCAAATTTCTAAATTTGTATAAATTCAAGATCTAGCTATCTAAACTAAAATTATTTAATTTGGAGTTCATTTGAGTTCTATTTGAATTTTGTTTGAATTTGGTTTATTTTCGCGTATAGATTTCGACGACTTCGGAGAGTCAGATTTTGACGCCGTTTGAGAGCAACTAATCAAGTAAGGCAAGTTATATCATTGATCATACTGAGCCCAGTATTTTAAATTATTTAAATTCTGTTTTAAATTATTATTGCATGCCTATTTAAATACAAGTAATTTAAATCCCTGTTTTAAAGCTTTGTAGTTATTCCCTATTCTATTGTATAGCCATTTATTGTCAATATAGACCGTATGGAGAATCATTCCGAGTGTGATATATATATAATGGAGGTAGAAAGTGAAAATATTGGAATATGAGATTATATGATCGTTGAATATTGAATTACAGGAATAGTCCGTTGATAAATATTGCAAAGATGGAATTGTCGGAAATTGAATTATAGAGATGTATATTGCATGGAGTATAGAACAACATAATTATTAGATATTAGATTATATGAATACATGAATTTTGGATATAGATTGTTACGATTGTTGATTGTTCGATTATAAGGGTCGAATAATTGTTAGGTATTGGATTCTAGAAGTAACTGTTGGATGTTGAATTACAGGATTATAACATTGGAGATTGTATTCTAGGATTACATGATTATTATGGTTGGATTATAGAAATAACTAATTATTGGATAGTGGATTTTAGAAGTAGATAATTGTTGACGATGGATTAATAAAGATTGGATGATAGAGGGACACCATAGTCAAATACTGAATTGTTGATATGGGTTTATTGACATCGAATTATAGAAATAGTCATGATAGAATATTGATTTTCTTGGATGTTGGATTATAGGATCAAATTCCTGGCGGGATTTTAGGAATGAAGCTTAATTAGACACTAGAAGTGTATAATTGTTGATAATGGATTATCAAAGATTAGATTATAGAAATGGATAATCATTGGATATGGAATTATCAAAGATTGAATTATAGGATTGCATAATCATCGGATTGATGGATGTTGAATTATTACAAATAATTTATTAAGGAAGAATGGATTAGAGCATTGCTGAATGTTGGATCAATGGAAGTTAGATCGTAGAAATAGACTGATATGGTGGATACTAGACTAATCGATATTGGAGTATAGGATCACATAATTGCTGAAGTTCGGATTATTGGATTATGATCACAGTACAGATGGTTGACTTAATGGTCTCGTACTTGACAATTTTTATACATTGAATCCCTTACACCTTGTCACCCTAAATAAAACTCTAGTTAGTACAATAGTATTGACTAGATGTTCTTTGAAAAAATATATGCTTAGCCATGCTTAGACCAAAATATTTGATTTGGGGAATTTCAGCCAAGAATCAAATGTTGTTTAAACCGTATCCTTGGCATTGGTATGCCATGGGAGTTTTACAAATGCTTTGAAAAATGAGATAAAACCAAAAATGGTTTGGACTTGGGCGAAACGGATGAATGGTGGTGCAGGTTTATGCACGGGCTTAATCTGGTTAAGATTAAGGCCCAAGGTTTATTTTGGAAGTCACCCAAGTCAGTTAAGGACCGGCCTCTGAGCGTTCCTTATCTTAGCCACATCGTACCACCTCATGTCCTGAGAATGGGGAGGGGACCTGGCTAACTAATTTGCAAAGTTCCATCGTGGTTGTTCTTGTTGATGCGGTGGGTAGTATCTCATGACATTTGTT